>CM060934.1:572827943-574167943 GCA_030765085.1 Allium cepa | reverse complement strand
TTGCACGACATCGATCAAATGAGGAATTGATTTAAATGGTTAAATAAAATGAGTAGTATTTGAATGCTTGCTTTTGTTTCACCGTTTAATTCTCGGACTTGTTCGAATGAACCATTGCTATGTTAGTCCGTGAGATGATGGTTTTGATGACAACAACCTTAGAATAGGATTATAAAGTATAAATACTAACATTATAGTTTAGAAATATATGTATATGCAGGATTTAACCATGTAGGTACCAAGAATGAAGACTGTATAGTACAGAGATTCAATATATCAAGATTGAATACTCATGAGTATCAAGAATATTAAGATTATCAAGAGCTCAAGATTTCAAGTAATTTATTTTTTAGGAATTTTGTTAAAACTCCTAGAAAAGCACTGCATCTTGAAATCCAATTTATTCGTGGAATGGAATCCACTTCGAGCCCGTTAAAGGGATGGAACCCTAAGTAGGATGGAACCTATGAAAAATCTAATGGAACATCATTTTGTATCCGCTAGCCTTTTATTCAAAATGATTTTACAAAATTATATGTTGATTTCAAAATGTTTTCAAAACCTTCCTTTTAAAAGAATCAAAAACATCTATTCTGGTTTTAAATACTTTTAGCCTCAAAATAATCTTTAATTTCAAAGTCAAATTAACCTTAGTTTTAAACTATCTTTTAATAATAATATATTTAACTTTTAACATTTATACTTAGATTTAAATATAAAATTATAGTAAAATTTTATTAATACCAAAATATTATTCTCTATATTTATTTAAGTATTTTAACTATAGTTAAGTATATTTATAAAAGTTAAAATAGTTTTAATATAAGATAAAAGTTATTTTCAAAGAAAAGCAAAATACCAAAATTTCCTTTGGGATGTCGACATACTCAAGTTACCCATGTCGACATAGTGTCAGTTAATTTCAAAAATTTGAATTTCAAAAGAAGTGTATTCGTCATATCTCTTCACGAATGGACATGGCTATTGTTCTTCTATAAATAGGGGCTGTTTTCAACGAATTTTCAATCATATTGTCTGGTTTTCATTTCTCTTCTTCTTCTTCCACATTTCTTTATACATATTCCTACCATCACTCTGCCGAAATCAACATTGAATCTAACTAGATTATCTCTGGTTTGATTCCCTATCACTATCTCAACAAGATTCTCAGTGCTAGAGTTATAGGCTTCTTTGTAATCAATTAAACGAGAAAAGGTGTGATTATAGCCTTGGTAACCAATCAAGCGAGAAAAGGTGTGATTGTAGCCTTGGAAATCAATTGGGTGAACTTGTTGCCAGTGAAATCAAGTATCTCTACCCAGAGGATTGTGAATCTGGTGGGTGTACCTCGTTGCCTTGAAATCGAGGGTGTAATTATACAATTGCTTTTGAAAGGAAATTCGTACTTGTGTGCGGGACTGGATGTAGGGTAACTCCGAACCAGTATAAAATCCGGTGTGTTCTTTCCTTTACCGCTTTTACTTCATTTCTGCATCTTTATTTGATTTTGTGATCATATCTGTGTCTGAATATTGCATACATTTGTGTTCAAATTAACAAAAACTCAAAAAGATTTAATAATTCCTTAGAACACTATTCACCCCCTTCTAGTTTTATCCTAGCCTTAAGATCCGTAATTCGCATTTCTCACATTTGGTATTAGAGCAAGGTTTTCAAAGTTTCATAAACCTGAATTTTGAAATTTTTTTCAAAATGGCTACCAACACTGGTATTGTAACATCCCGCCTTTCCGCACACTTTAAACCGACACACGTGCCAATTCAAAGCATACGCAAGGGCGGATTGTTATGGGGTAAATAAGAAAAACAGAGAAGAAATAAAAACAAAACAGAATCTCACAACGGAAGGATAAAATATAATAATAAATATACAGTTCAAAACAGTTTACAAACACTTGATTTGCTTTATACAATAAATATCAGAGTTACACATACCAATACAATCAATGCAGCGGAACAGTATGAGTGTGGTGCAATACTATATATAATAATACGACTCCTTCGTCTTCGTCCTTCAAAGCTAAAGTCTTCGGTCCTGAAACGCTCGGACTGACCCGAGCGAATTTGAAAAGACAAAAACATTCGAGTCAGACTAAAAGATCTTATGTGAGTTAAATTAACAGAAATAAATATGAGTACAGTAACTCAAGAGATGTTCGAGATTTACATCTCCTAAGGATCCGTTAAACTATTTACTATGTAGTATATTGCGCTATTATAATAGTGTCTATTTATAAAATAAACTTACTTTTAAATAGCGTTAAGGCTTTACATTTTCCACCTTAACACGTAAAATGCCAATAGTCTATACAGTACCGTAATACCTCCTGATCGGGAGGCTACCAGAGGATACTCCATAGGTACGACACAAATAGAAACTCGTAGTAAAGGCTCGGTATGGTAGGTGACACGGCACAACTAGGCAATGCCAGGGTAGATATACCAATTGCTATCCAGGCTGGTGGAAACGCGTAGCCGCAGTTACCGCCCACCTCGGACTAACTCCCCAAAATCAAAATATAGAAGTGGCCACTGAATCAATCCAAAATCAAAGTATAATATCGAAGAGGAGGGTCCGATCAGAGGAATGACCTCATTGGCCTGAGAATCGCTCCTGTTTTAGCCACCTTATGCCAACTCACGGGAGTCGGGTCCACGTATTTACCTTACAGGAAACGTCGCCACCACCTACTTCATTCTGGAATCTCCACCGCGTACACGGTTAGTCAAAGTGATTTTCGGTATCGACAGAGAGTATATCCATATCCGATCCCGGTCTCTTTGCCAACCCATCGTTATTATAACACCGCGGTCATTTAAAAATAGCTCATACTTTAAAACCAGAATAAACATTTCCATTTTAAAATTTTGAATGCGATATCATTTTAAAACCCAAAACAATATGATATCCTTTATCCCAAATATAAACCTTTTCAAAAATCCAAATGCTTTAAAATTTATAACGTCTGAAAGCCAAATATCCTTTCAAAGCATAATATTTCGAAATTCATAATTTAAAACCATAACTTTTAAAACTTGATTGGTTTGGATATTCAACAGTATATGAATTAAAAGGTTTAACTTAAATGTTACTTTGTAAAGAAAATAGTTCTCATGGCTTTACAAATACATTTCTTTATTAAAGTCTAAACCAAAATTTGTATTATCTCTCTCAAGTTCCAAAACCACTTCAATTTATATATATATATATACGTATATCCATTTGGAGTATTAATATTTCAAACTAAAGTTGGATTTTATTCTTTCAACAAATCGAATGTTCTATTTATTAGTCTTGAATATTCACATAAAATCCATAAATAAATAAAAACTCCAATTTCTAGTAATAAAATATATATTTTTTTTCAATTCAAATTATACTAGAATATTCATTTCAATTTATCTTGGGAAAAATCCAATTATAAATATCATATCTTAAAATTTCCAAACTTAATATTTAAACATATGATATAAATTATCAAACTCCATTTTCTTAAAAAAAAATTCCATTTTTAATAAAGAGATCTATACACCTTTTAATTTCAAAATTTTCAACTTCATATGTATATATATATGGAAGAAAAATATTTATACAATATAAAATTTAAGATTATTATAAACCGTATCCCATCCAAACCATAGAAATCACATTTAAATAGTTATATATATATATACCGCGGTGCCTGTATATAATTTTCTATCCTATGGTCAAGTGATACGGATATTTATCATTTCAATCTGCAATTTAAAAGATATAAAATTTTGCGGTTATATATCATTTCAAACCACAATCCCGAATGAAATGAAATATGCATGATAATTTGCAATTTAATGATATATAATAAACATCCATTCATTAACATCATCCATCATCCAAATCGCAATCATCAATCAATATCAACCAATAACAATATTATTTTTGGTACTACATAACAGGTAATACTGGCAATTTTATTCAAATTAAATTTAACAGCTATTAATCTACAGTCTATATTCAGGAATAAATTATATAACTGTTAACTAGCAGTTCATATACAAACAAATAAATTTTAACTGTAAATTCATACGCAATAAATTAATTAAATTAACAGTTAAATTAATTAAATGCAATTCAACAGATATGAATAAAATAAACATGCCAAATACTCATAAATAAATTTCTATTCATTTCTAAAATTAATTTAAACAACATAAAAGCTTCTAGTAGTTGTGAGTGGGTTAAAACACTCACCTTTAGAATTTAAATCGAATTTAAATCCGATTTAAACCCAAAAATTCGACGGTCTCCAAATCAGTCCAAACTAGCGTCATCAAGTCTGGAATTCCAATACGATCCTAAAAAAAAAAACCGCACGTAGAACGGATATCGTAGGAGAAAGTTATGCATTAAAACGATGTTGAAAATCAAAATTAATTTAAACAAAAATGGTACACATTCACACACCTCAATATGCATATTGCCACGTCATCACGAATTAGGTTTGCACGCACGGCTTCATCCTCCCACGCAAGCGCTCGCATCAGGAACGACACGAACCCAAACCCAAACGACGTTGACCCCATCTTTGACCACCCTGCACGACACCACCACGCCGCCGAGTGCCTCGCCACCGCCCCCCTAGGTTCGCGCGCCTCTACCGAACCTCCTCCAGGGGTCGCACACCCCATCTGAACGCCGCCGCCGCTGGTGATTAAAACCCTAATCGAATTTTAGCGCAAGATCCAACCGTCGATTTGCACTAATAACCATATAGATGTGATCTCCTTCGTCCATACTACAATACCCAGAAAAAGAATTTCGATCAGATGAAGTTTGTTACGGCGATGATGAACGGTTGGGACTGTTTTAAATTTATTCTGGTTAAATGATAACTCCATTTGAAAAACGAATCACACCATGAGATTACGTGTCTTGAGAACATTAACATATATTTTTGTGGAATTTTTCTGGAGATTTTGAATTTTCATTTTGTTTTTGAACTGACTGGATCTAGGGTTAGCCCCCATTGAAGAAGAAGAGAAGCTTGAAGAAAATACGCGCAAATAAATGAATTTAGGCGGAGGCTAGGGCTGAATAGCTGGGTTTATATAGAGGGTTAGAGGTAGCGTAGATAGACCGTAGAATGAACGTGCGGAACAAACTATGGCCCAAAAAGCCCGCTATGCCTCCGGAACCGAATTTGCTAAATCTATATATCCAAATAGGTATTTTAAGATATTGTGAACGCGATGGAAAAATTTTCACGTCCAAATTTGATCGTATGAAGAAGTTATGCTGGAAAAAAAATTTCCAAATTGATTTCAAATTGATTTTATTAAAATTGATTTCAAGGCGTTTCACGCCCGTACGATCAAACGACAAGTCCGATCGATACGAAACTTGAAACCCTATAATAATTCACCGATACGGATCCGATGAAACTAGTTTCTTCGAAATCCGAGTCCGTGGCCAAAATGGCTATTTTTTATATTCATTAAATAAATCAAAATTTAGTCAATTAAATCCAATTTCCCATTTCTCTTTGATAATTGATGATTCTTATTATTATAAAATTTTCAATCACCTATACTAATTTAAACAAAATTTAACTTGTCGAATTAAATTTAGAAATCCTCAAATTTCATTAATTTCACCAAAATATATATATATATATATATATATATATATTAAATTTTCAAAATTTAATTAAATTTACTTTCCATTATTTATTGTCAATTAGATTGATTTATCATTGGATTCATATTTCAATATGTAAATATTCCCAATTTCATCTGCACTTATATTTACATAGTTTCTAAATATTAAATTTCAAATATTACTTCATTTAACGTTACGTATTTATTATTTATTACTTGCTGCAGTTGATTATCAATTATACTTAATATACTAAATGGATGGTAAATTTGGAATACTTGTTATCATTAACGTTTTATTTCCACTTACAAAATAAATGAAGTTATTACATAAACTCCCTTAATTAAGTCAACCATTATCTTATATAACTTAACTGGTAATATATATATCCGATTGCCCTAATTGGTTTATAGTTATCAGCTAAATACATACTAACTTGTAAATAAATTCGTTTAATTGCAAATGGATCTGATCAAATTTAATAGATTGAATAGATGGGTAAGCAAATAATAAATTTTCCTTTTTGTCAAATTCAAACCCATTCCTACTTAATTATCAATTACAATTTATTACGAAACATTGATTTTATGCAGTTACCTTTTATTTGTGTAGTATTACATCAATTCCTATAACCTTGGATTCATTCCCAATTCACCAAATTCAATTAATTACACTTTACAAATGTGTTTCCAATATATAGGTATTGCCCAAATTAAATTTTATTAGCTAACTCATATTAATAAACAAATGACTTATATGAATGATTAAAATTTTCAATTATCTCACTTTACTCCTAAACTTCCGTTATTGTAAACCTTAAATAATTCCATCCAAAATTTAATAAAAATCCCAAACTAAATCACCCATTGCAACATGCCACTGAAATAGGAATTTTATACTAATTGTTATCATACCCATAATTACACGCTTATCACTAAGTCCCACATTTGCATAAATTTATTAAATTGGAATGTTTATTAAGGTTTATGCATTTCCAACTTGTACTGATTTTACACAATCGTCATTTACCTTACATTTCATTTAATTTCTATTCAATATATATTCATTTTATTCCATTCATTTGGGTACTGCATTGAAATATATTTATTAACTAATACTAACGTTATTATCATTAATTATAATTGGATTTCCAATTTTTATTCAATACCTTGAACAATAACTTACATATTAATCAAATCCTTCTTCTACTTAATTCAAATTGGATTATATTCCAATTCCTATAACTAGGTCTTAAGTCACCATTTACATAATTAAATTTAGTGTTTATTTCAATCTTCGTTTATAATTTAAAGTTTCTACTAAATTAAATTACAAAACTTATGAACTTTAACAAATTTAATCCACCAAATAAATTTTTCTAATGTTTATATATTTGCAATTCAATTCAGTTATTATTTCATTAATACCATTTTAATCAACTAATTATGACTTATAACCACAAACACAAATTTTCTTTCTTTCAATCTATGTCATATAAACATTTTAAATTATTTACCTTTAATTACAGTTACTAGCTAACCCCTACATTTACTCCATTAAAAATCCTAAGACTTCTATTTCAATTTAAATTAGATTAGAAAACATATCAAATTCACTCATTTAATATCATTGAATTTAACGGGTCGTTACACTCTCCCCCACTCAAAACTTTTCATCCCCGAAAAGGAAAAAGAAGGGAGAAGGAAGAATTAAAACAGTACATCTATTTCAAATATTAACTTATAATCAATAATTTACTAAAAAAAAAATTTCCTTAAACGGAATATACTCGTTTTATAATCATTATATCCTTTTATACTTAAATAATTAAAGTTTGGAAATCATTTTCAACAAAATTCTAAGTTCAAAATTTACGGAAAATTTTGGCAGAGTCTCCTTTGTACGGAGAGACTCTGGAGAAAATATAATATCCAAATATACAAATATATTACATAAATTATCAAAATATTATATCCCAACACGGGAAAAATAGCGCTTTAAACGTAATCCGAAAACGTACCTATTTGTCGGGCAATATACGCTTATTATTTTGGAACCAAAAGCAGTAGCAGTTGCTTCCATCACCTGTATTCACTTATATAATCTAAAAGGTTAAATATTTATTTTAAAGTGAACTATTCAAGTGGATTCAATCATTAATCAACCAAACAATTCAACAATCATCAACCTTACAAACAACATACATACACAAACAAAGCAACCATTTAATCCATCAAACAAATAGTTGTTTGGGTTCAAACTTGAAATTTCTATGAAATGAAATTAACTATCAAGTGCATCCTTTACTCAACAGTCTTAGATGGAACAAAGATAGATACTTATTCATTTAACCACTTCAAATTTCTTACCCAACAGCATAAATCAAACAACACAATTCAAACCAACACCCAAATTTATTTATTATACATTTATCTCATGCTTCAATGGTTTGATTTTCTTTCTTTCATTTATGGAGTGATTTCTTTATTTCTTACAAATTTTCATTTTCCATTTATCACAAAATTCATTATATTTGTATTCCAATTTATTTACTAAAGTTTCCATCATCTATTTATACTACTTACCTTTACTTATAGTAAAATTTCCAATTTAACTTAAGTCTATACAATTAATTCTTATTAATAATAGCAAATTAATAGAATACCTTTATTACCTTACGCTTCACTTGTAAGATTTCCCCTTACATTTTCCTACTAACATTGCAACTTTTTATTATATGGTAAGTTATGTATGTTTTAAGAATGTAAGTGAAAATTTACAAGTTTCTTCTCCATTCCTTTAATTAATATATATTTGTTTTATAAATTACAATTTCGACTTACCTTTAATCTCATTCATTTATTTAATGTTGAAGTTTCCATTATATTTAATTACAGTAACCCTCTACTTATACTTAATTTATTAACCTTATAACTTGCATTCCTATAAGTGAAAGATTTTACTCATTCATTAACTATGGATTGCAGTCATTTATATTTTTCCTACTTTCCATTATATTAGAATAGGGGAAATTAAGGCGTACTTAAGTTAATAACCCTACAATCAAACTTTATAAATTAAGGAATTTCATTTTTTTTTACTTTATTAAGGTTAAAATCACCTATTAATAATAAAACCTTTAATTTTAGTAAAATTCCAATCATCACTTAAGTTAATACCATTAAATTCTTATTTATAACAGTAATTTATTGAATACTTCATTATTTCCAAAAATTCTACTTGCATAATATTCTATTCCACTTTTAATTTACATTTCAACTTTTTATACTTGGTAAGTTATTTATGTTAAAGAAAAAGCAAAAGAACTTACACAAGTTTAATCTCAATTCTTTTAATTCATTGATTTTCCAATAAATCTTGACCATTATTTATAATTTAAATTTTTAACTTCCTTTATACTTAGCATTAATTCTCTTACTTATTAGAGGTTTTCAATCCATTTATTACTTACTTTTTTTTTATTCCACTAAAATTTAACAATTAATTAATGGAAAATTTTAGAATTAAATTCCGGGTCAGATTTCAATTTATTTTGAAATAATAGATAATTAGTTTCCTACAACTTTATATCTCAATTATATTTAAAACAAACAAATTCAGATATTTCCAACATAAATCTGCAGTAGAATTTACTACAGTGGCCTTTCCCTTCGAAACTCGAAAATGAAAGTCGATGATGCGGCCGTCATTACCGAAATTATTTTCCAGCGACAGAGAGGAAAGTACAAACTTATTTTCTTCAAAATCCTCTTTAAACCAATTCTTTCGAATTATACTAAATATTTATATAAGAAAATATTTATAAACCAAATCATTATATTTCATAAATCCTTTGAAAGAAGATTTCAAAAATCCCGGACTTAAGTTCTAAAATCTCCAATTTGATTTATTAAAATTCAACTTAGCTTTAATTCATTACAAATATTTTTATTACCTAACACCCAACTATAGCACCAAAATATATCTTTATAAAAATATTTTTTTATATATAGAAAATATAATAGGCAAAGTTATTTCATTCACCCATGTTAAAAACAAATATTATGTCGGTCTGTCCTATTAAGTGTTTAGAAATCCCTATTGATGTCACAGCGTCCCATGCATCAACCAGAATTTATAAATACAAAGTGGAACAGATTAACACAATATCAAAATCTTTTTATAAAACTAACAAATACGCTCTCTCATATATATACTCTCAGCGACTCCCATAGGGTATTATTACCCTATTAACAAAGAGTCAAACCCCACAAAGCCAAGGTTTATCGCTAAACCAAAGCTCTGATACCAACTGTAACATCCCGCCTTTTCGCACACTTTAAACTGACACACGTGCCAATTCAAAGCATACGCAAGGGCGGATTGTTATGGGGTAAATAAGAAAAACAGAGAAGAAATAAAAACAAAACAGAATCTCACAGCGGAAGGATAAAATATAATAATAAATATACAGTTCAAAACAGTTTACAAACACTTGATTTGCTTTATACAATAAATATCAGAGTTACACATACCAATACAATCAATGTAGCGGAACAGTATGAGTGTGGTGCAATACTATATATAATAATACGACTCCTTCGTCTTCGTCCTTCAAAGCTAAAGTCTTCGGTCCTGAAAAGCTCGGACTGACCCGAGCGAATTTGAAAAGACAAAAACACTCGAGTCAGACTAAAATATCTTATGTGAGTTTAATTAACAGAAATAAATATGAGTACAGTAACTCAAGAGATGTTCGGGATTTACATCACCTAAGGATCCGTTAAACTATTTACTATGTAGTATATTGCGCTATTATAATAGTGTCTATTTATAAAATAAACTTACTTTTAAATAGCGTTAAGGCTTTACATTTTCCACCTTAACACGTAAAATGCCAATAGTCTATACAGTACCGTAATACCTCCTGATCGGGAGGCTACCAGAGGATACTCCATAGGTATGACACAAATAGAAACTCGTAGTAAAGGCTCGGATTGGTAGGTGACACGGCACAACTAGGCAATGCCAAGGTAGATATACCAATTGCTATCCAGGCTGGTGGAAACGCGTAGCCGCAGTTACCGCCCACCTCGGACTAACTCCCCAAAATCAAAATATAGAAGTGGCCACTGAATCAATCCAAAATCAAAGTATAATATCGAAGAGGAGGGTCCGATCAGAGGAATGACCTCATTGGCCTGAGAATCGCTCCTGTTTTAGCCACCTTATGCCAACTCACGAGAGTCGGGTCCACGTATTTACCTTACAGGAAACGTCGCCACCACCTACTTTATTCTGGAATCTCCACCGCGTACACGGTTAGTCAAAGTGGTTTTCGGTATCGACAGAGAGTATGTCCATATCCGATCCCAGTCTCTTTGCCAACCCATCGTTATTATAACACCGCGGTCATTTAAAAATAGCTCATACTTTAAAACCAGAATAAACATTTCCATTTTAAAATTTTGAATACGATATCATTTTAAAACCCAAAACAATATGATATCCTTTATCCCAAATATAAACCATTTCAAAAATCCAAATGCTTTAAAATTTATAACGTCTGAAAGCCAAATATCCTTTCAAAGCATAATATTTCGAAATTCATAATTTAAAACCATAACTTTTAAAACTTGAATGGTTTGGATATTCAATGGTATATGAATTAAAAGGTTTAACTTAAATGTTACTTTGTAAAGAAAATAGTTCTCATGGCTTTACAAATACATTTCTTTATTAAAGTCTAAACCAAAATTTGTATTATCTCTCTCAAGTTCCAAAACCACTTCAATTTATATATATATACGTATATCCATTTGGAGTATTAATATTTCAAACTAAAGTTGGATTTTATTCTTTCAACAAATCGAATGTTCTATTTATTAGTCTTGAATATTCACATAAAATTGATAAATAAATAAAAACTCCAATTTCTAGTAATAAAATATATATTTTTTTTCAATTCAAATTATACTAGAATATTCATTTCAATTTATCTTGGGAAAAATCCAATTATAAATATCATATCTTAAAATTTCCAAACTTAACATTTAAACATATGATATAAATTATCAAACTCCATTTTCTTAAAAAAAATTCCATTTTTAATAAAGAGATCTATACACCTTTTAATTTCAAAATTTTCAACTTCATATGTATATATATATGGAAGAAAAATATTTATACAATATAAAATTTAAGATTATTATAAACCATATCCCATCCAAACCATAGAAATCACATTTAAATAGTTATATATATATACCGCGGTGCCTGTATATAATTTTCTATCCTATGGTCAAGTGATACGGATATTTATCATTTCAATCCGCAATTTAAAAGATATAAAATTTTGCGGTTATATATCATTTCAAACCACAATCCCGAATGAAATGAAATATGCATGATAATTTGCAATTTAATGATATACAATAAACATCCATTCATCAACATCATCCATCATCCAAATCGCAATCATCAATCAATATCAACCAATAACAATATTATTTTTGGTACTACATAACAGGTAATACTGGCAATTTTATTCAAATTAAATTTAACAGCTATTAATCTACAGTCTATATTCAGGAATAAATTATATAACTGTTAACTAGCAGTTCATATACAAACAAATAAATTTTAACTGTAAATTCATACGCAATAAATTAATTAAATTAACAGTTAAATTAATTAAATGCAATTCAACAGATATGAATAAAATAAACATGCCAAATACTCATAAATAAATTTCTATTCATTTCTAAAATTAATTTAAACAACATAAAAACTTCTAGTAGTTGTGAGTGGGTTAAAACACTCACCTTTTGAATTTAAATCGAATTTAAATCCGATTTAAACCCAAAAATTCGACGGTCTCCAAATCAGTCCAAACTAGCGTCATCAAGTCTGGAATTCCAATACGATCCTAACAAAAAAAACCGCACGTAGAACGGATATCGTAGGAGAAAGTTATGCATTAAAACGATGTTGAAAATCAAAATTAATTTAAACAAAAATGGTACACATTCACACACCTCAATATGCATATTGCCACGTCATCACGAATTAGGTTTGCACGCACGACTTCATCCTCCCACGCAAGCGCTCGCATCAGGAACGACACGAACCCAAACCCAAACGACGTTAACCCCATCTTTGACCACCCTGCACGACACCACCACGCCGCCGAGTGCCTCGCCACCGCCCCCTAGGTTCGCGCGCCTCTGCCGAACCTCCTCCAGGGGTCGCGCACCCCATCTGAACGACGCCGCCGCCGGTGATTAAAACCCTAATCGAATTTTAGCGCAAGATCCAACCGTCGATTTGCACGAATAACCATATATATGTGATCTCCTTCGTCCATACTACAATACCCAGAAACAGAATTTCGATCAGATGAAGTTTGTTACGGCGATGATGAACGGTTGGGACAGTTTTGAATTTATTCTGGTTAAACGATAACTCCATTTGAAAAACGAATCACACCATGAGATTACGTGTCTTGAGAACATTAACATATATTTTTGTGGAATTTTTCTGGAGATTTTGAATTTTCATTTTGTTTTTGAACTGACTGGATCTAGGGTTAGCCCCCATTGAAAAAGAAGAGAAGCTTGAAGAAAATACGCGCAGATAAACGAATTTAGGCGGAGGCTAGGGCTGAATAGCTGGGTTTATATAGAGGGTTAGAGGTAGCGTAGATAGACCGTAGAATGAACGTGCGGAACAAACTATGGCCCAAAAAGCCCGCTATGCCTCCGGAACCGAATTTGTTAAATCTATATATCCAAATAGGTATTTTAAGATATTCTGAACGCGATGGAAAAAGTTTCACGTCCAAATTTGATCGTATGAAGAAGTTATGCTGAAAACAAAATTTCCAAATTGATTTCAAATTGATTTTATTAAAATTGATTTCAAGGCGTTTCACGCCCGTACGATCAAACGACAAGTCCGATCGATACGAAACTTGAAACCCTATAATAATTCACCGATACGGATCCCATGAAACTAGTTTCGTCGAAATCCGAGTCCGTGGCCAAAATGGCTATTTTTTATATTCATTAAATAAATCAAAATTTAGTCAATTAAATCCAATTTCCCATTTCTCTTTGATAATTGATGATTCTTATTATTATAAAATTTTCAATCACCTATACTAATTTAAACAAAATTTAACTTGTCGAATTAAATTTAGAAATCCTCAAATTCCATTAATTTCACCAAAATATATATATATATATATATTAAATTTCCAAAATTTAATTAAATTTACTTTCCATTATTTATTGTCAATTAGATTGATTTGTCATTGGATTCATATTTCAATATGTAAATATTCCCAATTTCATCTGCACTTATATTTACATAGTTTCTAAATATTAAATTTCAAATATTACTTCATTTAACGTTACGTATTTATTATTTATTACTTGCTGCAGTTGATTATCAATTATACTTAATATACTAAATGGATGGTAAATTTTGAATACTTGTTATCATTAACGTTTTATTTCCACTTACAAAATAAATGAAGTTATTACATAAACTCCCTTAATTAAGTCAACCATTACCTTATATAACTTAACTGGTAATATATATATCCGATTGCCCTAATTAGTTTATAGTTATCAGCTAAATACATACTAATTTTAAATAAATTCGTTTAATTGCAAATGGATCTGATCAAATTTAACAGATTGAATAGATGGGTAAGCAAATAATAAATTTTCCTTTTTGTCAAATTCAAACCCATTCCTACTTAATTATCAATTACAATTTATTACGAAACATTGATTTTATGCAGTTACCTTTTATTTGCGTAGTATTACATCAATTCCTATAACCTTGGATTCATTCCCAATTCACCAAATTCAATTAATTACACTTTACAAATGTGTTTCCAATATATAGGTATTGCCCAAATTAAATTTTATTAGCTAACTCATATTAATAAACAAATGACTTATATGAATGATTAAAATTTTCAATTATCTCACTTTACTCCTAAACTTCTGTTATTGTAAACCTTAAATAATTCCATCCAAAATTTAATAAAAATCCCAAACTAAATCACCCATTGCAACATGCCACTGAAATAGGAATTTTATACTAATTGTTATCATACCCATAATTACACGCTTATCACTAAGTCCCACATTTGCATAAATTTATTAAATTGGAATGTTTATTAAGGTTTATGCATTTCCAACTTGTACTGATTTTACACAATCGTCATTTACCTTACATTTCATTTCTATTCAATATATATTCATTTTATTCCATTCATTTGGGTACTGCATTGAAATATATTTATTAACTAATACTATCGTTATTATCATTAATTATAATTGGATTTCCAATTTTTATTCAATACCTTGAACAATAACTTACATATTAATCAAATCCTTCTTCTACTTAATTCAAATTGGATTATATTCCAATTCCTATAACTAGGTCTTAAGTCACCATTTACATAATTAAATTTAGTGTTTATTTCAATCTTCGTTTATAATTTAAAGTTTCTACTAAATTAAATTACAAAACTTATGAACTTTAACAAATTTAATCCACCAAATAAAATTTTCTAATGTTTATATATTTGCAATTCAATTCAGTTATTATTTCATTAATACCATTTTAATCAACTAATTATGACTTATAACCACAAACACAAATTTTCGTTCTTTCAATCTATGTCATATAAACATTTTAAATTATTTACCTTTAATTACAGTTACTAGCTAACCCCTACATTTACTGCATTAAAAATCCTAAGACTTCTATTTCAATTTAAATTAGATTAGAAAACATATCAAATTGACTCATTTAACATCATTGAATTTAACGGGTCGTTACAGGTATTGTTACCAACATTAGTATCCCTGTCACTAGTTCATTTGTAGAAGGTCAGTCTACTATCAGACCACCATTTTTTAATGGCAGTAACTATGCATATTGGGAATGTAGGATGAAAATATATCTACAATCTGTAGGATTAGACACTTGGAATATCACATAAATTAAATATTCTGAACCCACAACTTATTTTGCATAGTGGACCGCTGAGCAAAAGACTGTTGCACAAAATAATTCTAAAGCAATGAATATTTTGTTTTGTTCACTTGATAGAAATGAATTTAATAGAGTGTCAGTTTGTAAATCTGCATATGAAATATGGAAAACTTTGTAAGTTACTTAGGAAGGAACAAGCAAAGTTAAACAGACCAAAATTTCCATGCTCACAAATCAATTTCAATTATTTAAAATGAATTCTAATGAGTCTATTTCATATATGTATAGTAGATTTCAGGATATTATGCATTCTCAATATCCTTGGGAAAGGAATTTTTGGAAGAAGATCAACTCAGAAATTTTTTAAATTCTCTTACTCCAAAATGAGATCAAAAGACACTTGCGATCGAAGAGGCAAATGACATAAGTACCTTAAAGATAGAAGAGTTAATGGGAAATCTAATGTCGTTTGAAGTGCAAATGATTGGGAGAAGAGAAAGCAAAGCATCTGAAAAGAAATCAATGGCATTCAATGCATTGACCGATGGATCAAACTCAAACAGTGATAATGATGAATAAATAACCTTTATGACTAGGAATTTTTGAAAATTTCTGAAATACAGAAAGATGAATAATCTCAAGATAAACAAATATAAGAACTCTGGAAATCAGAATGTAGTGCCAAACAATGTCAAATGTTTCAACTATGATGAACCAGGCCATATCAAAAGAGACTGTCCGTATCCAGAAAAGGAAAATCCTCCTATAAACAATGATTCGGTAGAGAAACGGAAGCGTGCATTTACTGCTACTGTAGATGACTTAGACTCGTCCTCAAGCAATGATGATAAGAAGACAGATAATTCAAATATGTGTTTCATAGCAGTTCACGACTTCGATAAATTCAAAGAAACGGACTTAGAAAAAGGTACACATTTACAATACAATTGATTGAAATTGCATGCTTAGAATTGGTTGCTAGATTGATTGATTTTGAATTGGTGCGTTATTTGAATTTGAATTTTTTTATTTTTTTACTATTATTTTACTATTATTTTTTTTATTTTTTTTATTTTAGTAGTATCATAATATTTTATAGAATATACTATAATTTCAGAATTATTCTAGATATATATATGTACTTTAAAAATAATAAGTATATATATATATTAGAATACTGAGGAAAAATAAATCATAGAAACTCAAAGACACATGTCGACATGGTCCCTGCCATGATGTCGACATGGGTACAGAATTTGAAATTCAAAATTTGAATTCAAATGGTTGAATTTCCCTCCACCTTTTCACTTCATTCAATTCTTTGAAAAGACATCTTTTGACCAGAGAACATGTCCTTTAAGAATCTATTTATTCACTAATCTTTTATCACATCTTTTCACTCTCATTTTCAAATTCAAACTTTCTCTTCAAAACTTCAAGCTCTCTACTCTCTACTCTAATGGCTTCTTCAAGAAACCCCTCCACATGAGAATTTCCAGAAAGATAAAAGAGCAACTATTCAATGATACGGAGGCAATAAAAGAATACATCAATTATGCTACCTATGTAAAAGTCCATCTCAGAAAGTTTGCTATATTTCAAGATTTCTCTTCTTATGAAATTGATTCTCTTTTTGCAAACAATCAAATTCTTAGTCTTATTGATGCTTCTCAAAACAATTTCGTTTGTTATCCAAATCTTGTTAAAATTTTCTATGCAAATCTTAATCGTCGATTTTATAATGGAAACGATGATGAAATTTGGAGTAGTGTCAAAGGCACAATAATTGTTTTGAATTGTGATCTTTTGGGAACCATTCTCTATTGCAAAAGCACGGGAATGGATCTTTCTAATTTAAAAATCGATGAAAATGACCGTGAGACATTTCATCACATTTTCGAAGGAAATGATGATTTTGAATTCAAAAATTGAAACTTTCGACCAAAAGCTAGAATTGTTAATCTTCTTTTACAACATACTTTGACCCCAAGATCGGGAAATTTTAACAATCCTACCTAAAAAGTTTGCAAAGCACTTTTTGCTATTCTTGGAAATTATGATATTAAGTGGGCGCAAGTTATTTTGGATGAACTTCGTCCCAAAAATCTTGAAATGGGTGAGAATACTTTGTATTATGGAATTTATCTCACTCGGATTTTTAACTATTTTGGAGTGTATTTCAAAGGAGAATAATTTGTTTTTAGAAAAGTTTTCAATCATTCCAACATTTCGCTTATGAAAATTCCATTTGTTTTTCAACCTTACGAGACTCTTGCCGAAAAGGAAGAGCGTTTGGCTCATGAGGAGATCGAAGAAGAGGAAGAGGAAGAAGAAGAAGAAGAAGAAGGGGATGAAATGGAATTTGAGGAAGAAAAAGAAGATGAAACTTCTTTGGAAAGCATTGATTATTCTCCTAATCCAACCAACAAAACACTTTTCAAAAACCAAAAGACCATTGTTGAGAATCAATGGATTCTTAAACGATCCCTTAGTAAGAAGTTGGACAAAATTTCATCCAAGATGAACAAGTTTATTTCCAAAGTCAGCAAGAAGCTTGGATTATATTCGTCGTCGTCACCCTCTAAGTAGTTCTACCTTTTCGTATCTCGTTGTATTAGTTTTAGTTTATTTTGATTTGAATGTTCGTGTAGTTCTTTGTGTTTGATCGTTGTATCGTGTTATCATGAAATGAAATTGAATTTCCTTTCTGTTATCTAGCTTATCTTTTCTCTAGAATAAATGTCAGTATATTATATAAATATAAATATACACACACAATTATTCACAAAATCAAAATAAGTCATCAAAATTCACTGGACCATGTCGACATCCCCTCTATGATCATGTCGACATGTACTTGTCAGAAATGACACTTCATTTTGAATTTCAAATTTGAATAACTACCTTATGTCTATTCATTTCAAACGAATTTCTACACCTATAAATACCTATTTCTTCCAGAATTCATCACTGAATATTATTTCTTATCCACTGTAACAACCCAAGATTTTGACTATATATTTAAATTTGACTTTATTTCATTTTGAAATTAATTTAAATTTTTTTATTTGTGTGATATCATTTCTAAACATTTTTAAAATGATAATGCAATTTTTCCAAAATTTACTGTATTTATTTCCTATTTTTAAAGGCTGTTTTCTAATTTCCTGCCATTTTCTTCATTTTAAATTTCTTTATTTTATTTTAAATTTGTTTTATTTGTGAAATTTCATCTCTAAATATTTTAAAAATTATAATAGAATTTTTCCAAAATTTACTGTATTGATTTTCTTTTTTTAAGGGCTGTTTTCCCCTTTTTTGCTATTTTCTGCATTAAAAGTTATATTTAAATTAAATTTTAAATATTTATTTCATGAATAAAATTTTGTTTTATGTTATTATTTATGTTTAAAAATACTTTACAAGCTCATATGAATTTTTTTTATTTATTTCATTTACTTTCATATTTTCTTGTCTAGTTCACTGTTTTAACTATTTTTTCTTAATTTTTCTCTATATAATTAATAAATGGTATATATATTTTTATATTTTGTTAAAGTTCCGAAATTTTATCTGATAATATTGTTATTTCAGAATATATAAACTTTTATAAATAATTAAAGGTAAATTGAAAGGGTTTGTGACCTTTTATTTCCAATGGCTTTTGATTTTCCCACCTCTTCATTTTCCTAAACTCTTGCCATCAATTAGCCATAACTCTCCACATCTTCAGCCGACCACTTCATTCTTCATTCACGTACATCATTTCTCACCTAATTTCTGAAAAAAAATTCGGCCATCACTTGTTTGAGAAGTTGGTAAAATTCTATTTTCTTTTATCTCTTTTTGTTCACTTATGTTGATTTTTCGTTTCATTTGCACTTGATTTTCTTTATCATAGGATCGGCCATGCCACTCTCCAGCCCCTGCCGCCACCACCACCACCTGAGCACGCCACCAGCACCTCCTCCTCACTGACCATCCCCATCCGTACCACCCTAGGTGGTAGTTCCTTCACCAAGTTCACCAAACTCCAACATCTTGACCTAGCCGAGCACAAGCCTTCACATCCACCACTTCCACCACCCATGGCCGCCACCTACATGACCACCACCACCTCCAGCACCTCCAGCACCCTCTTCCACGTCACCACAGTGGACCCCACGCCTCTGGCCATGACCACAGCAGCCTTGGCCGAGCTTTGTTTGCTTGAAACTTGTGATGTTGTTAGTAGTTATGCCTTGTTGTGTTGTTGTTCCATCTCCATAATTTTTGCCATCAACAAACTCATGTTAGGCCGACCTTAGCAACCCAGACCTGACCCAAAACCATTGCCTTAGACCTGTACTTCACCTCTGGCCGAGCCTATGGGATGTCGGAAGCAAGTGCAAAGCATTTCAGCTTTGTTTTATGAAGTTATTTCTAGCATAGTTTATCGAATTTTTGGTCTGAAACCTTATAATTGTTATATTGTTTTGTTTGATTGGTATTCAAGGGAATTAATCCTTGGCTCCTCCATTCATATCTATGTCGTTCTTTTGTGCTTGTGTAGACCCCGTTTGTGCAATTCTTCGTTGTGTCCTCAACTCAAAACAGTGAGTTATTCTCACCAGACAGTTTTATACTTATATGAATAGTAAATTGATCACTTGTGAATATGTAAACTGCATCACTATATTATTATTTGCTATGTCACTATTATATGATGTTCATCCATGCTTAAACACCTATTATGACATTTGTTACTGTTATATTATGCTGTTCTGTTATTTTATCCGTTTATCACACTGCAAGTTCCCTTTAGATTAGAATCACTATGGGTTGAAATGATACATACCCGAACGGACTTTAGAATAAGGGAAAACCATTATGGGCTGAAATGATAGGCCTGAATGATTTTCAAATTTATTTTATTTACTTGAGACTGCGGGTTTGAAATGATAAAACCCGGATTTTTCTTTGTAAATTACGGGTTGAAATGATATATTACCCGTATCACTTTTCCTAGTGTAGAAAATTATATACAGACCCGTAGTTAATATATTTTTCTAAAATTTTTTAAAATTATTTTAGAAATGTAAATATTAAAATATTTTGATTTAAACCTAATTGAAAATGATTTTTGGTAAAATATTATTGATTTTCTGAATAATTACAAGTGAAATAAATTAACGAAAAGGTTAGAAAATTTTGAATGTAAGCTATTTTGGGAAATTTGATTTAATTATAATTTGAAATTAAATAGAATATGAAAGCATGATAAATTTATGATAATTTGAATTTAAAGGAATTTAAAGTGATTTTATATCATATTAATGATTTTAATAAAGTTGAAATGTGAAATGAATGAATATTTAAGTTGAAATTTTAAATGTAACTAAAATTGGAACTTTTGGAATTGACTTAAAAGTGAATTTTTAATTAAGTAAATAAAAATATAAACTAAGTTATATTTGATAATTTTAACTTAAGTGTTAGGTTGAAATTTAAATGTAATGAATTTAAAATTGGACACTGCAATTTAATTAGTGAATTAGTGTTAAATATGAATTTTTAAATGGAAATTTAACTTTATGAAATCAAGAAATTAAAGAAAATTAAATGATGGCTATAAAAGTAAAATTATGTGATTTTATAAGTTAAAAGTGAATTATAGAAAATATAATTGTTGGATTAAACTAAGTTTTTTTTCTTTGAAACTAATGTAACACTATTACAGCATTTTAAACGCTGTCTTTTGTTAAATTTAACTGTTTTGAATATAACTTTCTGTAGCAATTTCCAAATGCTGCGAAAGTTGAATTTTCACTGTTTTGATAAAAGTAAGTGAATGAATGAACTTTGAAAGTTGAAAATTTTGAAAGTTTAATAATTTAATTATTAAATGTAATAACTTCACTTTTAAAGGATTTAAATGAAGTAATTTGTTGGAATTGAACTATTTTGAAATGTGAATTGAAATGGTATTTTTAAATTGAATAAAAATGAATATGTTTTTCAAATGAAATGATAAATTGATATTTTGAAATGGATTTGAAATGATATTGGATTTTAAGAAATAAATACCATTTTTGAAATTATAACTACGGGTTATAATAACGATTGGTTGTTAAAGAGACCGGGATCGGATATGGACATACTCTCTGTCGATACCGAAAACCACTTTAACAACTGTGTGCGCGGTGGAGATTCCAGAATGAAGTAGGATGGTAACGACGTTCCTAAGGTACATTTCGTGGACCTAACTCCCGTGAGTTAGCATAAGGTGGCTAAAACAGGAGCGATCTCGGGCCAAAGGAAGTAGCACCTCTGGCTGAACACACTTCTTCGATACCATTCTATTACTATTGTGATCGATTGGGTGCATCCCTTGATTTTGGAGTGTTGTTCGGGGTGGGCGTATGTGGCTGCTGCGTTACCACCAGACCGTGTGCGTAATTGGTATATCTACCCTGGCATTGCCTTGTGTGTCGTGTCACCTACCATACCGAGCCTTTACTACGAGTTTTTCTTTCTCCCGTAGCCCGTGTGGTATCCTCTGACAGTCACCCGGAGTGGAGATGGCATGATATTGGATGGACTACTGGGACTATTATGTGTGAAGGGTGATATGGGTAGCCCGGAATGCTATTTAAAAGTATGTTTATTTTACTGTAGACATTAGTATAATAGCGAAATATTACTATATAGTAAATAGTTTAACGGATCCTTAGAGGATGGGCGGTCCCAGGCATCCTTTAAGTTACTTGTATCTTTGTTACAGTTCACTTGAGTTGGTTTACATTATATAAGTATATATTGTCCTGACTCGAGTGTTTTGTGTTTTGCTTTACGCTCGGGTCAGCCTGAGTATTCACAGCTTTGGATTCTCTTCCTGGAGCTGGTCTTTCACTGGAGTTTCTACTTATCTACATATTTATCTGCTTCTGTTTTAGCTGTATTAGTTTATCTCATGTATTAGTGAACTTCTATGTATTTGGGATTTCTATTATGTTGTTTTTTAGACTATATTATGTATTTGGTTTGAGACTCTGTTATAGTAGCTTCATGAACTACTATGTTATTTTATATTCCGCTGCGAGTTATTCTGTTTGTTCTGTGTCTGTGATTCTGTATATTTGATTTCATTTGCTCCAAATTTATTTACAATCTGTTATTTCGCATCATTCAAGTCTGACATGTGTGGATTATTGTCGATTTGAATGGTACGAAATTGGGGGTTGTTACAGTTGGTATCAAAGCTTTGGTTTTGGCAACATTGCTTCTGCGGAGCAAAAACTCATTAGAGATAGGGTATTTCCACCCTAGAATGAGTGAAATCAATCTCAGAATCATATCTTTGTGAGAGACGTTTTTTCAAAATATAAAATGATTTTTCAAAATGTTTTCAAAGGATTTTCAAAGATTATTTTGATTTATAAATTTTTCTTGCTTTTTAAAGGATTTTCAAATGTTTTCTAACTTTCCTTTTTTTTCGCATCTATCTTGTTAGGATCTTTTCTTTCTTTAAGATATTCATCCCAGTGTATTATCTTGCCTTATCTTAATTTGTCTTCGGCTTGTCTTTATTCTTATCCTAAATTCATTCTTTATATTTTTCAGGATGAATCGGGGAAATGTCAGAGTTAGGGGTCGCGGTATTGCCCCAGCTCCTCAACCTGTTGCTCCAGTCAGGTTCACTGTTCTTTGTAAGGAATTCTCTCAACTTGGTGGAACCCCATTCACCGGTTCAGAGACTATCATTGAGGCTCAGCAGTGGTTGCGGAGTCTTGAGAGGATATTTACTGGTCTTGACATTACTGATGCTCAGAAGCGTCAGCTTGCAGCCTGGCAGTTGCATGATTCTGCTTTAGATTGGTGGGAGTCCGTTACGGCTAACACCGTCGAGGCTGATCTCACTTGGGAGCAGTTTAGGTATCCTTTGGGTTATCTTAATTTTGTTCCTATTTTTCCTTTCTTTGAATCTATCTTAAGCTTGTTTTCTGTATCTCTTTTCCAGGGAGGATTTTGTGGCAAAATGGATGCCAGAAGCCGGGAAATCTCAGCTTTATCGTGAGTTTATGGATCTGAAGCAGGGTACCATGTCTTTTGCTGAGTATGAGAGGAAATTCAATGAACTTTCCAAGTTCGGTCCTGGCCTTATTGATACTCCTCTTAAGAAGAATGAGAAATTTATTGCTGGTGCTCGGCCAGAGTATTATAGTCACCTTATTTCTCATGTTCATGGTTCTTTCACCCAGCTTATGGATATGGCTATTCGCTATGAGAATCCCACATCCAAAGGTCCTACTGTTTCTGGTGCTCAGTCTTCCTCTGCAGTTTCCAGGAAGCGTAAGCCAAATTTCCAGCAGTAGAAGAAGAATTGGCAGAAGCGTCCTGGTTTGGGATCTTCATCATCTGCCCCTACTCAGAGGCAACCAGTTGATCTCTCCTCCATCACTTACTTTAGGTGTGATCAGAGAGGACACTATGCCAATAGCTGTCCCACATTATCTGGTGCTGCAGTTCCTCCACCTGCTCAGTCGGTTAGATGTGATCTCTGCCATATCTGTCTCCAGCCCGGTCATTTTAAGAAGGATTGCCCTACCCAGCAGAGGGGTACTCCTTCTGGTATATTTGCTGTCACTTCTACCTCATCTCCAGTTCCTTTACCTGCCCCTGCTCCTAATGATGACAAAGGTACACTCCAGGGTTCATTTACTTTATTTCATCATCCTGTTCGTGTGTTGTTTGATACTGGTGCTTCACACAGTTTTTTTTCTGTTGATTTGTGTGATAAGTTTGAACATCTCCTTTCTCCTGAGTATACTTCTGTTCCGTTATGTGTTTCAAATCCTATTGGGGGTCCTGCTAACCTTAACCGGATTTGTCGAGAGGTGAAACTTCTCCATTCTGATCATCGCTTTAGTGGTGATTTTTATATTCTGGGCTTCGATGCTTTTGATTTATTGCTTGGTCAGGATTGGTTAGTGAATCATAATGCTCATATCTCTTGTAAAGCCCGGTCTGTTCAGCTTGTTGATGATCAAGGGAATTCCTTGATTATTCAGTGCCGCATGCCTCAGGATTTTGCTGGCAACTTTATTTATTCTTTGGATTCTTCTTCCAGTGACCTTGATTCAACTCCTGTAGTTAGATTTTATCCCGATGTATTTGGCGAAGTCATTTCTTTACCTCCGAAGCGGGAAATTGATTTTCGGATTGATCTTATTCCTGGTGCTCGACCTATTGTTCTTCCTCCTAGAAGAATGGCACCCCGCGAGAAGGTTGAGATGGGAAAGCAAATTGAAGACTTATCTTCCAAAGGTCTGATTAGGCCCAGTTTTTCTGAATGGGGAGCTGCGGTAGTTTTTGTCACCAAATCTGATGGTTCACTTCGGATGTGTGTTGATTATAGGGAGCTGAACAAGCTCACTATGAAAAACAGATATCCTATGCCTCGTATCAATGATATGTTTGATCAGCTTCATGGTGCCACTATTTTCTCTCAGCTTGACCTTGCCACAGGTTTTCATCAGCTCAGGGTTGCTGAGGATAGCATTCCCAAGACGGCTTTCCACACTGAGAATGGATTTTATGAATGGTTAGTTATGCCTTTTGGTTTGACTAATGCTCCTGCTTTCTTTGTTGATTTGATGAATCGTGTTTTTCGTGATGTGCTTAATAAATTTGTGCTAGTCTTTGTTGATGATATCCTTGTCTTCTCTAAGACTAAGGATGAGCATAAGTCGCATTTGAAATATGTTCTTGAGACTCTCAGAAATCATCAGTTAAAGGCTAAATTTTCTAAATGCCATTTCTGGAAGGATGAAGTCCGTAATCTCGGGCATATTGTTTCTAGTAATGGAGTCTCTGTTGATCCAGTTAAGATTGCTGCGATCAATGTAAGTCTTTCTTTTTTCTCTTTCTCTATCATTTTAATAATTCTATTTTTTCCTATTGTTTTATTTTCCCCGATTTTTCCAGGATTGGGAAACTCCAAAGACTCCATCTGATATTCGTAGTTTTCTGGGCCTTGCCGGTTACTACCGGAGATTCATTGAGAATTTTGCTTGGATTGCTGCACCTCTCACAGCTTTAACTCGGAAGAATGCCAGATTTGTCTGGAGTGATAAGTGTAAGAATGCATTCAGTGAGTTGAAGAGCAAGCTAACTTCTGCACCAGTTCTTACTGTTCCGAATGGGAGTGAGGGGTTTACAGTTTATACTGATGCTAGTCGTGAGGGTTTGGGTGCTGTTCTCATGCAGGATGGTAGGGTTATTGCCTATGCCAGCCGTCAGTTGAAGACCCACGTAGCAAATTATGCTGCTCATGATTTAGAGTTACTTGCTGTTGTCTTTGCTTTGAAACTTTGGAGGCATCATCTTCTTGGAACCAAGTTTGAGCTTTTCACAGATCATCAGTCTCTGAGATATATCTTCACCCAGAAGGATCTGAATCAGAGGCAAGTTCGTAGGCTTGAGTTTCTGGCTTCTTACGACCTCGACATTAACTATACCCCCGTAAAGCTAATGTTGTGGCCGATGCTCTGAGTCGGAAGAAGGCTTTGTTGTGTCAGCTTGTTGTTTCTTCTTCTCCTCTTCTAGATCAGATTATGGCTAAGAAGGATGAGGATGAGATGCTTAGATTGATGAAGGAGAGTGTTCGTAACAGATTTGGTGGTAGTAGAGGTAGTAGTGGAGCTCAGATTGATGACAAAGGGATTTTGCGGATTAATGGCAGGATTTGTGTTCCGAAGGTTGATAGTTTGAGACAGGAGTTGCTTCAGGAAAATCATAGATCCAGACTTTCTATTCATCCTGGTGTGTCGAAGATGTATCAGGATATGAAGAGGCTTTATTGGTGGAAGGGGATGAAGAGGGATATCTCTATCTTTGTTAGTCGGTGTGCGACTTGTCAGCAAGTCAAAGCCGATCACCAGAAGACCCCTGGTTTGTTGCAGCCCCTCGAGATTCCTAACTGGAAGTGGGAACAGGTTTCCATGGATTTCATCGATGGTTTACCGAGGACTCGGAAAGGCAATGAGAGTATCTGGGTTATTGTTGATAGACTGACCAAGTCTGCTCATTTTATTCCGGTCAAGTCTACTCGTTCTGCTTCTAGTTTATCTGAGATTTACATGAGAGAGGTCGTTCGTCTCCATGGTGTTCCTCTCAGTATTGTTTTTGATCGTGACCTTATCTTTACTAGTCAGTTCTGGAAGGCTTTTCAGGAATCTTTGGGTACTCGTTTGAATCTGAGCACTGCTTATCATCCTCGGACCGACGGTCAGACGGAAAGAGTAAATCAGATTCTCGAGGATCTTCTTCGTGCTTGTGTACTTGATTTTGGAGGATCTTGGGAAGATTATCTCCATCTTGCCGAATTTACCTACAATAATAGCTATCAGGTATTATCTCATCTTCTGTTTTCAGTCTATTCTTGATCTTTTTATCTATCTCATTCCATCTTTGCATTCAGGCCAGTCTCAAAATGTCTCCGTTTGCTGCTTTATACGGGCGACCTTGTAGATCTCCATCTTGCTGGATTGAATCCGGTAATCGTTTGGTTCTTGGTCCTGAAGTGATTTTGGAAGCTTCTGAGAAAGTTGAGGAGATTAAGAAGAGGCTGAGAGTCGCTCAGGATAGATAGAAGAAATATGCTGATAGGCGTAGGCGAAATTTGGAATTTGCTGTTGGTGATCAGGTGTTCCTTAAGGTTTCTCCCTTGAGGAATGTCATTCGCTTTGGTCGTAGAGGGAAGCTTTCTCTCAGGTTCATTGGTCCTTTCCGCATCATGGAAAGAGTTGGTTCTTTGGCTTATCGTCTGGATTTGCCCGAGAAGCTTTCTGGAGTGCATGATGTATTCCATGTTTCACATCTTCGCCGTCATCTCCATGATCCATCTCTTATTGTCCAGCCTTCTGCTCTTGATAGTTTGGATATTGAGCCTAACCTGACTGTTGAGAGGAAGCCACTTCATATTGTCGATAGAGATACGAAGCAGCTCAGAAGAAAATCTATTAATCTGGTCAAAGTATAGTGGAGTACTGATGATCGAGATTGTACTTGGGAAACGGAGGAGAGCATTCGTGCTTCGAATCCGGAACTATTCGTTTCAGGTACTATTTTGTTTCTCTATCTTGTTTCTCTTTATTTTTCCTTTCCGTTCTTTTCGAGGACGAAAAGATTTGAGTGGGGGAGAGGGTAACAACCCTAGATTTTGACTATATATTTAAACTTGACTTTATTTCATTTTGAAATTAATTTAAATTTGTTTATTTGTGTGATATCATTTCTCAATATTTTTAAAATGATAATGTAATTTTTCCAAAATTTACTGTATTTATTTCCTATTTTTAAAGGCTGTTTTCTAATTTTCTGCCATTTTCTTCATTTTAAATTTCTTTATTTTATTTTAAGTTTGTTTTATTTGTGAAATTTCATCTCTAAATATTTTAAAAATAATAATAGAATTTTTCCAAAATTTACTGTATTGATTTCCTATTTTTAAGGGCTGTTTTCCCATTTTTTGCTATTTTCTGCATTAAAAATTATATTTAAATTAAATTTTAAATATTTATTTCGTGAATAAAATTTTGTTTTATGTTATTATTTATGTTTAAAAATACTTTACAAGCTCATATGAATTTTTTTTTCATTTATTTCATTTACTTTCAAATTTTCTTGTCTAGTTCACTGTTTTAACTAATTTTTCTCTATATAATTAATAAATGGTATATATATTTTTATATTTTATTAAAGTTTCGAAATTTTATCTGATAATATTGTTATTTCAGAATATATAAACTTTTATAAATAATTAATGGTAAATTGAAAGGGTTTGTGACCTTTTATTTCCAATGGCTTTTGATTTTCCCACCTCTTCATTTTCCTAAACTCTTGCCATCAATTAGCCATAACTCTCCACATCTTCAGCCGACCACTTCATTCTTCATTCACGTACATCATTTCTCACCTAATTTCTGAAAAAAAATTCGGCCATCACTTGTTTGAGAAGTTGGTAAAATTCTATTTTCTTTTATCTCCTTTTGTTCACTTATGTTGATTTTTCGTTTGATTTGCACTTGATTTTTTTATCATAGGATCCGCCATGCCCCTCTCCAGCCCCTGCCGCCACCATCACCACCTGAGCACGCCACCATCACCTCCTCCTCACTGACCATCCCCATCCGTACCACCCTAGGTGGTAGTTCCTTCACCAAGTTCACCAAACTCCAACATCTTGACCTAGCCGAGCACAAGCCTTCACATCCACCACTTCCACCACCCATGGCCGCCACCTACATGACCACCACCACCTCCAGCACCTCCAGCACCCTCTACCACGTCACCACAGTGGACCCCACTCCTCTGGACGTGACCACAGCAGCCTTGGCCGAGCTTTGTTTGCTTGAAACTTGTGATGTTGTTAGTAGTTATGCCTTGTTGTGTTGTTGTTCCATCTCCACAATTTTTGCCATCAACAAACTCATGTTAGGCCGACCTTAGCAACCCAGACCTGACCCAAAACCATTGCCTTAGACCTGTACTCCACCTCTGGCCGAGCCTATGGGATGTCGGAAGCAAGTGCAAAGCATTTCAGCTTTGTTTTATGAAGTTATTTCTAGCATAGTTTATCGAATTTTTGGTCTGAAACCTTATAATTGTTATATTGTTTTGTTTGATTGGTATTCAAGGGAATTAATCCTTGGCTCCTCCATTCGTATCTGTGTCGTGCTTTTGCGCTTGTGTAGATCCCGTTTGTGCAATTCGTCGTTGTGTCGTCAACTCAAAACAGTGAGTTATTCTCACCAGACAGTTTTATACTTATATGAATAGTAAATTGATCACTTGTGAATATGTAAACTGCATCACTATATTATTATTTGCTATGTCACTATTATATGATGTTCACCCATGCTTAAACACCTATTATGACATTTTTTACTGTTATATTATGTTGTTCTGTTATTTTATCCGTTTATCACACTGCAAGTTCCCTTTAGATTAGAATCACTATGGGTTGAAATGATACATACCCGAGCGAACTTTAGAATAAGGGAAAACCATTATGGGCTGAAATGATAGGCCTGAATAATTTTCAAATTTATTTCATTTACTTGGGACTGCGGGTTTGAAATGATAAAACCCGGATTTTTCTTTGTAAATTACGGGTTGAAATGATATATTACCCGTATCACTTTTCCTAGTGTAGAAAATTATATACAGACCCGTAGTTAATATATTTTTCTAAAATTTTTTAAAATTATTCTAGAAATGTAAATATTAAAATATTTTGATTTAAACCTAATTAAAAATGATTTTTGGTAAAATATTATTGATTTTCTGAATAATTACAAGTGAAATAAATTAACGAAAAGGTTAGAAAATTTTGAAATTAAATAGAATATGAAAGCATGATAAATTTATGATAATTTGACTTTAAAGGAATTTAAAGTGATTTTATATCATATTAATGATTTTAATAAAGTTGAAATGTGAAATGAATGAATATTTTAGTTGAAATTTTAAATGTAACTAAAATTGGAACTTTTGGAATTGACTTAAAAGTGAATTTTTAATTAAGTAAATAAAAATATAAACTAAGTTATATTTGAGAATTTTAACTTAAGTGTTAGGTTGAAATTTAAATGTAATGAATTTAAAATTGGACACTGCAATTTAATAAGTGAATTAGTGTTAAATATGAATTTTTAAATGGAAATTTAACTTTATGAAATCTTGAAATTAAAGAAAATTAAATGATGGTTATAAAAGTAAAATTATGTGATTTTGTAAGTTAAAAGTGAATTATAGAAAATATAATTGTTGGATTAAACTAAGTTTTTTTTCTTTGAAACTAATGTAACACTATTACAGCATTTTAAACGTTGTCTTTTGTTAAATTTAACTGTTTTGAATATAACTTTCTGTAGAAATTTCCAAATGCTGCGAAAGTTGAATTTTCACTGTTTTGATAAAAGTAAGTGAATGAGTGAACTTTGAAAGTTGAAAATTTTGGAAGTTTAATAATTTAATTATTAAATGTAATAACTTCACTTTTAAAGGATTTAAATGAAGTAATTTGTTGGAATTGAACTATTTTGAAATGAGTTGAAATGGTATTTTTAAATTGAATAAAAATGAATATGTTTTTCAAATGAAATGATAAGTTGATATTTTGAAATGGATTTGAAATGATATTGGATTTTGAGAAATAAATACCATTTTTGAAATTATAACTACGGGTTATAATAACGATTGGTTGTTAAAGAGACCGGGATCGGATATGGACATACTCTTTGTCGATACCGAAAACCACTTTAACAACTGTGTGCGCGGTGGAGATTCCAGAATGAAGTAGGATGGTGACGATGTTCCTAAGGTACATTTCGTGGACCTAACTCCTGTGAGTTAGCATAAGGTGGCTAAAACATGAGCGATCTCGGGCTAAAGGAGGTAGCACCTCTGGCTGAACACACTTCTTCGATACCATTCTATTACCGTTGTGATCGATTGGGTGCACCCCTTGATTTTGGAGCGTTGTTCGGGGTGGGCGTATGTGGCTGCTGCGTTACCACCAGCCCGTGTGTAATTGGTATATCTACCCTGGCATTGACTTGTGTGCCATATCACCTACCATACCGAGCCTTTACTACGAGTTTGTCTTTCTCCCGTAGCCCGTGTGGTATCCTCTGACAGTCACCCGGAGTGGAGATGGCATGATATTGGATGGACTACTGGGACTATTATGTGTGAAGGGTGATATGGGTAGCCCGGAACGCTATTTAAAAGTATGTTTATTTTACTGTAGACATTAGTATAATAGCGAAATATTACTATATAGTAAATAGTTTAACGGATCCTTAGAGGATGGGCGGTCCTAGGAATCTTTAAGTTACTTGTATCTTTATTACAGTTCACTTGAGTTGGTTTACATTATATAAGTATATTGTCCTGACTCGAGTGTTTTGTGTTTTGCTTTACGCTCGGGTCAGCCTGAGTATTCATAGCTTTGGATTCTCTTCCTGGAGCTGGTCTTTCACTGGAGTTTCTACTTATCTACATATTTATCTACTTCTATTTCAGCTGTATTAGTTTATCTCATGTATTAGTAAACTTCTATGTATTTGGAATTTCTATTATGTCGTTTTTCAGACTATATTATGTATTTGGTTTGAGACTCTGTTATAGTAGCTTCATGAACTACTATGTTATTTTATATTCCGCTGCGAGTTATTCTGTTTGTTCTGTGTCTGTGATTCTGTATATTTGATTTCATTTGCTCCAAATTTATTTACAATCTGTTATTTCGCATCATTCAAGTCTGACATGTGTGGATTATTGTCGGTTTGAATGGTACGAAATTGGGGGTTGTTACATCCACTTTGTCTCTCATTCACAAACTCGGATATGGCCAATCCAATTCATAATTTATCAGAGAATCTTGAAGAAACTCTTAATTCTATCAAGAATATTCTTTCGTTCATTCTTCGTAACCAGAGACACTTAGAATTAAGTCAAATGCAGATGATTAAAGAGCAAGAAAGGCATTTCGGTGTAATACGATAGATGGTTTCCTTCTTGCACAAGGATGATAACGAAGCACATCCTCCAGTCTCTCTCGCCAATGATAATGAAAATTGGGATGCCGTTAAAGCAGATCCTATATTTGGAGAAGAAAGATGGGTGGAAGTTCCTCGTAATGTTTGATTTGATTGGATTGTTTGATTTGGTTTGTTTGATTTGAATTGTTTGATTTGATTTGAATTGATTTGATTTGGATTGGTATTTGGTGTGAAAAACATGTATAAATATGCATTGATAATTATATGATCTTTAATTAATTAACATGTCTATCAGTATAATTATCTCTATTATATACTCCATTGTATAGTTTATTAATGCAGGTACTTTAGTACAATAATGAGGGGGAGTTATATAGTTTAGAGTTATTTTTTGTTGATGACAAAGGGCGAGAAGCATAAAATAGGATAGTTAGGCATAGTTTAAGGGGGAGTCGTTAGGATAGAAGTAATATTTTATAAACAAAGGTTGTCATCATCAAAAAGGGGGAGATTGTTAGCCCGTGAGATGATGGTTTTGATGACAACAACCTTAGAATAGGATTATAAAATATAAATACTAACATTATAGTTTGGAAATATATGTATATGCAGGATTTAACCATGTAGGTACCAAGAATGAAGACTGTATAGTATAGAGATTCAAGATATCAAGATTGAAGATTCATGAGTATCAAGAATATCAAGATTATCAAGAGCTCAAGATTTCAAGTAATTTATTTTTTAGGAATTTTGTTTGCACTGGCATCTTAATATCCAATTTATTCGTGGAATGGAATCCACTTCAAGCCCGTTAAAGGGATAGAACCCTACGTAGGATGAAACCTACGAAAAATCTAGTGGAACATAGTTTTGTATCCGCTAACCTTTTATTCAAAATGATTTTACAAAATTATATCTTGTTTTCAAAATGTTTTCAAAACCTTCCTTTTAAAAGAATAAAAAACATCTATCCTGGTTTTAAATACTTTTAGCCTCAAAATAATCTTTAATTTCAAAATCAAATTATCCTTAGTTTTAAACTATCTTTTAATAATAATATATTTAACTTTTAATATTTATACTTAGATTTAAATATAAAATTATAGTAAAAAAATTTATATACCAAAATATTATTCCCTATATTTATTTAAGTATTTTAACTTTAGTTAAGTATATTTATAAAAGTTTAAAATAGTTTTATTATAATATAAAAGTTATTTTCAAAGAAAAACAAAATACCAAAATTTCCTTTGGGATGTCGACATACCCAAGTTGCCCAAGTCGACATAGTGTTAGTTAATTTCAAAAATTTGAATTTCAAAAGAAGTGTCTATTTGTCATATCTCTTCACGAATTCACATGGCTGTTGTTCTTCTATAAATATGGGCTGTTTTCAACGAATTTTCAACCATATTTTCTGGTTTTCATTTCTCTTCTTCTTCCACATTTCTTTATACATATTCCTACCATTACTCTGCCAAAATCAACACTGAATCTAACTAGATTATCTTTGGTTTTGATTCTCTATCACTATCTCAACAAGATTCTCAGTGCTATTCAGAGTTATAGGCTTCTTTGTAATCAATTAAACGAGAAAAGGTGTGATTGTAGCCTTGGAAATCAATCAAGCGATAAAAAGTGTGATTGTAGCCGTGGAAATCAATTGGGTGAACTTGTGGCCCGTGAAGTCAAGTATCTTTACCCAGAGGATTATGAATCTGGAGGGTGTACCTCGTTTCCTTGAAATCGAGGGTGTAATTGAAAAATTGCTTTTGAAAGGAAATCAGTACTTGTGTGCGGGACTGGATGTAGGTTAACTCCAAACCAGTATAAAATCCGGTGTGTTCTTTCCTTTACTGCTTTTACTTTATTTCTGCATCTGTGTTTGATTCTGTGATCATATCTGTGTCTGAATATTGCATACATTTGTGTTCAAATTAACAAAAACTCAAAAAGATTTAATAATTCCTTAAAACACTATTCACCCCCTCTAGTGTTTATCCTAGCCTTAATACCCTTAATCCGCATTTCTCACATGCTACACACAAGTGGAGTTTACTATTGTATAGTAAATGTTTGGATGAACATGTATGGTATGGGACACATGGTCGTTATATATATGGTTGCTATATGAAAGTAATTATAAATTTTATCGATGAGTTTATGACTTGCCTTCGGAGTTTATAAGACTTGTTCCTATCTTACAGTTTATAGGTCTCATACCCATCATGATGTTTATAGGACTTGTTCCTATCTTGATGTTTATAGGTCTCGTACCTATCTTGATGTTTATAGGACTCGTTCCTATCTTGGTGCTTAAAGGTCTTGTACCTATCTTGATGTTTATAGACTTATATGTCTATCTTGGAGTTACATGCATGTAGGTGAACTTATTTCACCAATCTTGGAATTTCGCGCCTTTCTCCTTTTGTGAGATTACTGGATTGGATGTTGTTTGAATTATCACAAAATCATTTCGGGGATTTTTTCTTTTATTGAGCCTATCTTGAGTTTTAATATTTGGTGATTTGAAGTTACTGATACATGTTTGATATTTGTCGATATATAACCATATTTGAGATCTAGTTTACTTTATCTACTATTTATTTTTGCTAACTCATTTATCTTAGTCTCGACTGACCCGTTTATTATTTTTATAATACTTAGTCAGACCGAGATGTCTCAGGTCCTCTAGCTTGATATTTTAGAGTGGATACCCTATCCGTTAGCTAGTAGTTACTTTGTCATCTACGTATATATGTGATGTTATGCTGTATCTTTTGTCGAGCTAGACTCCTTTCGTGTATATATTTATATTTTGAGGTATAGCACATTGTATATATGTAGTCTACATCATGTATCTATTTTGGTTCAGTACAGAGTTGTATCTATTTGTATTCCACCGTGTTTGATTGTGATTCTATGACTGTTATGGATTTTCTTATGTATAGCCACGTAGTATTGTTTTAAGCCTGAATTGTATATGTCGATTCCACTTAAGTAAAGTATCGATGCTTTCTTAAAGTAAAATTCACGGATGGTCGCTCCTAACCAGCTCTACTCTCTGCACTAGCCGACAATATTGCTTCGTAATATTCTTTGTTAGTGCGAGTCACTTGGTATCATAGCTAAGTTCGGAACAAATTATGATATTACAGATGCGAATCGTGGTTTAGGAAAGTCTTAGGAATCGTCCCTTAGGTTTTCATGATAATATATCCTTTTTTGTCTATCTTTAGAATTTCTAATATCGGATCATATGAATCTTGAATAATCTTTTATCTTATCTTATTCCTTTCAAAATCTTAGATGGCTGGTAGTAGACCACCTACTCAATCTATTGGTGGGCAGTCCAGTGGCTCTCCTCAGCACAATGTGTCTATGTTCGCTGAGAAGATTATGGAATTCGTTAGGAATGCTCAGCCTTTCGAACCCCCTCCGGATCACTCTATTCGCAAGTCGAATTTTGCTTGCATGTGCAGCGACTTTGTGCATCTTGATGGCAATCCCTTTAATCTTGATGGCAATCCCTTTAGAGGTTTTGACAGTGTGATTGAGTTGCAGGCACAACTTAGGACATGCAAGCGGTTATTTTCTCGTATGGAACTTTTTGATCAGCATAGATTTCAGGCAGCATCTAGTCAGCTTTATGAATGAGCTCTAGGTTAGTATTAGCTTCTTATTGTAGAGGTGGTTGAGTCTGTCTTATCTTGGGAGCAGTTTAGTAAGCATTTTGAGTTGAAATTTATTCCTGAATCTGTGAAGGCCTCATTGGCTAAGATATTTATTAAGTTGAAGCAAGGGAAGTCTTATGTAGCAGAGTATGTGTCGATCTTGGAATCCCTTTCCAAATACAGGGTCATGCACATTAGTACGCCGCTAAAGAAGAATATGAAATTTGTGGAGGGGTTAAGAAAGCATCTTTGGAAGGTGGTGTTGTTGCAGTTAAAGGTTTCTTTTGAAGAGTTAGTTGATTCAGCCTTTAGGCTTGAGGCGGTTGAGAAATATAGTAGTGAAGAAGATGTAGAGGAGAAGAGGAGATGTAACGACCCGTGTAAATACGATGTTTAAAATGAATTTAATTAATAGGATTTTTATTTTAATTTAGAAAGAAACAGAAATCTTATTTATTTATACGAAAGTGAATGTTGAAATTAGATGTATCAAGGGTAATTAAAATTTACAAATTGAATTATGTATTGAAATTAATAAGTGTAATAGTGGAAATTGTTGCGATTGGATATTAAGTTGGAAATAAATAAAATAAAGGCAAGTATTGAATTCATCAATGAAAATAAGTTTTATCTGATACAAGCCCTGTATTTGTAAACTTTTGTAAGGTGTTAATGAATTATGAAAATTTAGAAATAGATTCAGTTGTATGTTAGATAATCAATTGCAATAATTTAAGGTTAGTAATTTATATATTGGGTGGAATGATTAATTAGATGTAGAATCTTAATTTGTATGTGTGCATATATTTATAATGGAGAACAAAAGGGTAAATAATAATATACAAATATACTAAACATTAAATAGTAGGATTACTAGAAAATTCAATCATTTACCAATATAGATAGTTGATGCGCCTTAATTGTAATTAAGAAACAACGAAAGGTGTAATGAAATTTTTTTAGAGTATAAATTATAATTGGACAAAGATTTTAGTATAAAATGTTAATGCAAGGAAATTAATGCTGAATTTAAGGCAATAGTAACGAATAGTAATTTATTTAAAAAAAAAATTGTAACACCTATCATAAAAATCTACCTGCTTATTTGTTAATGGGATTAGGATCGGTAATAGGTGGTAATAATTAAATGAATGTTACACTAATTGAAAGTGGAGTAACGTTCGTTTAAAAGTTGAGAAATTATAGGAGCATATTTATTAAGCGTTACTTTAAAATTTATGTTTGATTGTGAAATTTATACGAGAAATTGCAAAGTAATAATTAAGAAAGAATACATATAAATTGTTTATAACCTAAAACTTAAGGGTAGTTAAATGTTGAAATTGAATCTAATCAATTGGAAACTTAATTAAATTGGGTCCAATGTAAATAAAGGGTTATTTTAAGAAATTGAAATAAGTATTATAATTGGCAAATTTAGTTACTTTAAAGTGAAACGGAAAATATTAACGCAATAGTTTGAATGCAATATTTAATTCATCTAATTTATATTAAAGATTCGTTAGATTAATTTAATATAAATTTTAGGACATTTAATAGATAATTGCTGATTTTGAATGGAATTAAAGGAATTACTGAAATCGAAATTTAGCAACTTTTAAACCTTTGCAATTGATTTCGAATATAAAGAGTCAATGGAAATTTGTGGATTAATTTATGAATTCATGAAATCAGTGTATTGACTTAGTTGTAACTATATGTAAATGTACGCAATAAGGTTGTGCAATACCAATTATTTGGATTCAAATTTATATTAAATATAATGTTGGTAGCAATTGGAATTTACCGTTTTGCAAAATAAATGAGAAATCAAGTCAAATGTAAATTATATCGTAAAGGATAAATTCATTTAAACAGTAAGATTTTTAAATAAATAAACGTTTCACTTAGGTTTCATTTGGATAATTTATGTAGTTTAATGAGAAAGCAATTGAAATTGATTACCCTAAATTTGTGCAGTTAGGGTAGTTTTGATTTGTCACTTAAGATGGTAAAATTCTATAAAATGTGATAAATGTAGTTTTAATTAAATTATGACGATTGGGTATTTAAGAAGTGATAAACCAAAATTTATTGATTTATTTGAAATTAAATTGTGGATTTATTTCAAATAAGTGAAATTTATGTTTAACTATTACATCAATAGAAATTAATCTAATTTAAGGATATGTTAATATAAATTGGGCAAAAGGGTGTTTGGACTAGGGAATAATATTAATCGGTTTTAGAAACCTTAAATATAAAATGGGAAGTAGACAAGATTTAACGTTACAACCATTTACACAAAATCCAGGATGTGTGTAGAAGTATTTATGGAATAAAACGTAAACAATTGTTGGATAAAAAGAGTAGAAATCAACATTTATTTATTTAATTGGATATAACTACGATAGTATGATTTATTGCATTTAAATGAAATCTAATATATAGAACATTGCCTAAAAAGGAAGAATAGATAAAATTTATGATAAATCTATATACTATATAAGATTTATTGATTTAAAGACAAAAGGGGCAAGATGTATAAATTAGATTAAGTGCAACCTTTAGTAAATAAAATTTGATGGAATAAGAACATTTGGGTAATTTATTTCCAATTAAATCAATTCACGTTTCAAAATTTAATGCTAGTTTATTACATATATGTTTATGCCTAAATTTAAACTTATGTTTAGATCCAATCCGATCCATCTATTATTTTTCAGCCTTGTCTATATATAACCTGTTATAAACCCTAGCCACTCCTTATTTTCATTTTTCTATACGTAGATCTCCTTCTCAACTCCTCATTCTAATGGCAGAAAAAAAAAACCTAATTCTCAAATTCCAAAAAAATAATTTCAATTTCAAAAAAAAAAAACAGCAGCTTCTGGTCGCGCTTCGGGTTTCAGGGGAGAAAACCCTAGAGCAACTTCGGGTCAGGAAGAAAATGACTCGGGTCGCTCCGGGTCGTTTTGGCGAAAACTCCAAGCAAGCACCGGGGAATTGAGGCGGCGCACCGAAGTCGAACCCGAAGTCGACCCAGGACCAGAATTTTCCATTTTTCAAATTTTCATAACTTTTGCATACGAGCTCGGATTCACGTGCGGTTTGTTTTGATGGGATCGTATCAGAATTTCTGACGTTTTGGCACTAGTTTGGATGAATTTGGGGACTGTCCAAATTTTGGGTTTGAATTGGATTTGAATTCAATTTAAATTCAAAAAGGTGAGTGTTTTAACCCACTCACAACTTCTAAAAGTTTTTATGTTTGTTAAATTTATTTTAGATATGAGTAGAAATTCATTTATAACTGTATGGCATGTTTTGTTAATCATATTTGCTAAATCGCGTTATTTAATTTAACTGTTAATTTATTTTATTTATTGCATATTAATTGACAGTTAGAATTTATTTATTTGCATAGGAACTGCTAGTAAACAGTTATAAAATTTATTACTAAAATAAACTGTAACGTCCCGAAAATTTTCGACTTTCGAAAATTCAACATCGATACTCACTTTATCGACTGCCGAGAAATCGAAGGCCGGAAACCCGAAATGTTATGGTTTAAGAAAGAAGAAGAGACAGAAGAAGAGAGGAAAGATAAAAAATGGAGGGAAAAGAAAATAGAAAATAGAACGGAATAGAAAACAGCAGAACAACATCAGAATCTCACAATCGCAGCGGAACAACATATAATAAATAAATGAATAATCTTTAAACAAAGAACTATATCAGTTATTACATTACATCACATTTCATTACATCATATCATCAGAGTGTACAACAACAACAACAAACAGCGGAAAAGAAATACTATATACTAGTAATATGCCATGCCATCCATCTTGCCTCCAGCAACTCCTGAATATCCAGAATATCCTGATTAATCTTAACTCTTGACTGCCCGTGTGGAAATTGGTGGGCACCCAGAGTTTAGGAAGGAAAACAATAAACTCCGATTCAGTCATGTGACTGGTGTGAGAACTCAAAACAGTTTATTTATCTTTGAAAACAAAATAGAGGAATATTTTTAAAGTCAATTCGCAATGCTTTTAAAGATGAGACTACCATAAGGCCTCCCGCACACACACACACAATGCAAACGCAGAATCGGAGGAGATTTCTCCTTATGATAGTCAAAGATGCTTGATACGTATTAAAAAGAACATTTGATATTATTACTAGTGCATAGTGTAGGAAATATTTCGAAAGTAGAATATAAATCTTAGCCAACATACGACCATTATCGTATGCCTACTATAGCTAACTATGTTCAATAGCAGGTTACCGCCACATTCCATAGCAGGTTATACAACTAAAACCGTACAAGTCTCGTATTGTTTCTTTGGATTTCCAACGAATGATCAGACCAAGGAACTTCACATTGCCACATGAGAATGCCTCTGGAAGGACATCCCCGAGAACCAAACCGGATCTCTACCAACACAAGGCCGGGTTACCCCTAACTGAGTAACAACTGACCGAATATGTCATCCCCCGGTCCTTTGGGACCTTTCAACGAGCGCTCGCAATCAATTCACACAATCATAAAGTGTTTTCAACATGAGTAAGTATCTGGGCTCCATACCATGATACCACCCTTTTCCAGAAGGAAATGCACATATCCTAAATGGCGCTACCCCTCATAACCTTGCTGCATCTTTCCTGTTTTGACCATTCCCGAGGTGTGAGGCTCGACGAAGTCACGTCCACAAAAACATACTTTATACAAAAGCCATGCTTTGGGTCAACAAATGATCATAGAAATGATCACCAAGATAGACGATCAAATAAATGATCCTATCACAAATAATCAACACAATGATTATTTCACAGCAACACTTAGCATGTCACATTACCAAATTGGGAATATATCGCTGATAACCTTCAACTACATAACCTCTGAGCTCCTACGTCTCAGAGAAGGGTGTTAAGCTAAAAGAATAAATTCTCCGCCACCAACAGAAATATATTTGAAAGAAATCTGCTTTATATCTCAATTTGTAACGTCAGACATACAATCCGTACAAGTCTGTTCCGGGCTCGAACAGAACCGAAGGCACTTACAAAGAAGTCCTTGCAATCCGGATATCCACAATCCTGATCGGATTTCCCATCACATATGGAGAACTCAATACCGGAGCAACTCGATGCAGAGTCAATCGACAGGTCATCCTATCGCTCTCGCAAATATCGGGTCTTCAACACCGATCTTCAATGCTATCCATTACGTCGTATCACTATTCGGAATGGGTAATCCGAATAACGAGCGCAATAATTTAAAAACAAGTGTAGCATTCAAATTCAACAAATCCCAACAAATACCTTTCAAAGGTAAATATTGATAGTCGGTTATTGAACTATCAATGGATATGCACAACATCACCAGATTCCAAATAATTTTCCAAATTATTTATTTTCCAAAAATATCTTTACAAGATATATAATTTTCACACTTCAAAAATAAATCAATATTTATTTTTAAACAAATTCTACTTCCTTTTATAAATTCCATAGTGAATTTATATTTCACAATATCCATGCATATACGATTTCAATTATTCATTTCAATTTATCTTCAAAAAGATAAATTCTCTAATATTCACTTTATATTGGAAAACATTTCCATACTTATTTAATAAGTAATTTACAAATCTTTTATTTTCAACACTTGGAAAATATTCAATATACTTCAATCGAAATTAAGTATATATTTCATTCTTTAAGGAAATCGTTCTCTTAAACATATTTATTTGGGCCAAAACGAATGTTGCGTAAAACATCGTTACGACAACCCAAAATCACTAGTATAGGGATTCGAAATTAAAATAGATATATATAAATCCCAATACTATACAAAACATTTCCTTTCGGAAATGGTGGACTATAACAACAGTGTTATAGTCCACCATTTCCTTTTATTTCTCGAAAACGTCTATTTCAACAATGAATGTTGAAATCTATGGTTTCGAATCTCAACACATTTAAAAACATCGTTAGATCGTTTTAATTCTATTTAAAACAACACATCTAAAATAATTTCTTTAACATAATATTCACTATTCAAAAACGTGAATATACTACTTAACCAATTTCATCCTTTCTATTCATTTTATTTTAAAGGATTATTCACAGTCAAAAAACGTGAATATAACTCCATTAATAGGTTCCAACAATTTACTTATCAAAATAAGTCGTTTGCGAATTTATAAAACAATGTTTATAAATCCTTTTATTATTTATTTTATATTAACTTCCTTTTATAAATTCCTTTATTAACCTATTCAATTTATAACTCAATTATAAAACAAAAGTTCATATTATAAGTGAAATACTTATAATTTATTTGTTTGCAAAAATCGTTCCTTTGAACTTCATAATTATAAATCTTATAACTTATAAGATTCAATTATTTATCCAAAACCATTCTTTAATAACTTCACGAAATTTATAAATCTTATTATTTATAAATTTCACTTATAACTTCACCACTTATAATTTTATAAACTCCATTCACTTATGCAATCCATTTTCACTTCATTCAAACACTTATAAGAACTCGTTTTATAATTCAAATATTTTCATTTATAAATATCAATTTATAAATCTTTATAAAATCAATTTATATTATTCTTTTAAAACATCTTTAATCTCCTTTATAATTTCATCATTCTGATTTATAAAATAATTAAATTTCATAAATCCTATATTTAAACTTTTCACAATAATTTCAAAAATCCCAATTTAAACTATTTTATAAAATTATTAACCCATATTTTCAAAAATCAACTTTTAACTATATTTCTAAAAAATCATAATTTTTATAACATTAAAAATTATAACGTTTATTTATTTAAAATGAATCCATTCCAAAAATATTTTATAAACGTATACTTTCAAAAATCACTTTGAAATCCTTTTAAAATTCCAAAATTTGGTCCAATGATGCTACATACCAAATAGCCAATCACGACAACAACGATATCATATATCGATATGATAATCCATCAAATATCAAAATATCTGAATTCAAATAAATACTGTTGAGGAATCCAGTTGGATCCCTCCAACCTGTTTTCTGCATCCAAAAACATTAGCACAATACCAATTCCGCTCCAGTACGGAATTATCGCGGTATATGAGATTTAAAATATTATCCGCTTAATAGACGGCGCAATAGGGTCTCATCCGCTATACAAATGCGGGAAATCAATAACTCCAATATATACATATGCCAATATATATATATTGTTATTATATATAATACCAATTTCACTGTTTATGAAATATTCGCGGTATATGTTTTTAATAAATAACATCCGCTTACTAACGGCGCATAATGTCTATTTTAACAATCAATAGATAACAATCATCATTCAAACATGCATTCAAATATTTTAAATCTAACTATTTAAAATTAAAATCGAAACTGATTCGATTGAATGAGAAGTTCTCACCTTGATTTCAATTTCGTTTTAGCGATTTATTTCGAATAAAATTAAACGGACGTTTAATTTTACCCAAAATTCTCACTAACTCCAAACGACTCCAATCCAATTCCATCGCGTAGTGCTCGTCCATACGATTCCAACGCAACTGGTTTCGCGCGTTTTCGACCTCGTATGAAAAAGTTATGAATTTTCTAAGATTACACGAATTTTTTATAAACAATTTACAATATATTTTTATATTTAAACCTATAACAGTTCATGGCCGTTGGATTCAAGCAAAACCATCAGGACCGTGCGCTCTCTCCCCCGTCTCCCTCTTCACGCGCGTGTATGCCTGTAACTGCCGAACCCATCATCATACTTAGGGTTAGTTTATGCAACCAATTCGAGCGACATGAACACGATCAAGGAGCTCCATTCGAAAGCCCATAACACGAGTTACTTTCGGCAGCAAGCATGGAGAACTCGGCTGCTCCATTTTCCCTAGAAACGCGTGCGAACGCGAGGCCTTGTGGCACGATTCCCATCAATCCACTACTCCAAACACGATCTCCACCGTTGGATTTATAGATCGTGCTGTGCTCTACAACTTTCATTTAGAAAGTTTCTTGAATTACTTGATGGATTTGAAGATTTTTGGGGAGATAGAAGGTTGTTTTCTGGCATTCGGTTTTGATTGAGGCGGCTGTGCATATTAGGGTTAGGTTTTGTTGTTATTTTTTTATTTGTGAATGAAGGCTATTTATAGAGAATCGAACGACACTATTCATTCCGGAAATTCCGAACTCCGATTCACGTGCCGTAACCAGCATTTCTAGGGTTTACCCCGCGTTCCGGACACAATGGAATAGGTTTCGGAAGATAATTCGGTCATCTGTGCGAGTTATAGCAATAAACGTTCAATTTGAATTAAACCGATTTAAACGATTTTCTAGGCGTTTTAGCTTGTACCGGACAAACGGTAAATCCAATTGATACGAAATTTGAAACCATACAATAATATCACATTACGGATCCGATGAAACTGGTTTCGTCGAAATCCGTGACTTTTTGAAAAATGGCTATTTTAACTCGCCAAATTAATATAAAACAATTCGATGCGTCTCGAGCTGCCACGATCAAACGATAACTCCGATTGCTACGAAAATTGAAATCCGATAACAACAAACTATTACGGATCCAATGGAACTAGTTTCGTCCAATTCTGGGACTGTTCAAAAATTGACTATTTTCACTAGTCGATTTAATATTAAAATATTCAATTTTCACAAATTAATTTTTAATTCGATTTTAAAAGTTCTAAAATATCATTCTAACTCCAACATGATAAAATAAAATTTTACAAATCATTTTCAATCATATTTAACTCGATTTTCAATTATTTCCATAATTTAACATATTAAATTATCGATTTTAATTATTCAGTTAAATCCAATTATTCAAATTAAATTTATTCGACTTATAAATCCACTTATTAATATTTAAAATTAATTAAATATTCAAATTTTAATAAATTAAAATCCTGGGTCGTTACAATCTTCCCCCCTTAAAAGAATTTCGTCCTCGAAATTGTTAAGTAAGAAAAGTTACAGAATCTATTAACTTTCCCAAAACAAATTTTAAACTTCTCACCATACTTTACTAAGTTTTCAAATCACACCTAGTTATCTTTTCAAAAAAAACTACTATTGTTTAACTTTCAATTCCAAATCAAAGTTAAAGTCTTCAAAACTTTCCAATTTTCTCAAATTTTTTCTAACGCCTTAAATTTTCGGAAAAATTCGCCATAGTCTCCTTTGCGCGACTCGATCCGAAAAAAAATGACAGTATATATATCACAAATATACATCTCATCAAGTAATGAGGCATCCCGAAGGGAAAAAGTGTAAAAGTACGTTATGTAATCCGAGATATGTACCTTATATTTTATTAGCAAGCATATACGGCTAATATAGCGTGAAAGCGAGCTCCAAATGCGAAGCAAACGCGATCCGCACCTACTAAACACTCAACAAACAACATGAGAACCATATATATAGACAATAGTATCGATATACAACATATAACAACATAATAACTATATATGTCAACATAGCAAATGCAAACAAACAACAAATGCAAACATCAACCAACTATCATCCAACTAACATCCATAACCAATAAATATTCATTCATATTCTCATTAATAATCAATGAAATAGGTTTTCAATTTAATCACATTTGATTCATTAACAATGGATGTTCTTACTAACATTCATTTTCAATTAGTTTATATTCACTAATTCATATTCAAGTTGGTTCACTTCCAATTCAAATTCAATTCTATTTAAAATTCACTTAACTTCCAATTGAATTTTAATTACTTTAGCTTCCAATTCCATTAACTCAATTTCATTAACACTTAATGAATTATATACAATCAATCAACTAACAACCATATAACAATCAATGTATATTAATTACAACCAAATTCCTTTACTTATATTCATTTCATTCAATTATTCAACTTCCAATAACATTAGAATTTAATGAATTCACACTTACATTCATTATTTCATATCAACTTAATTTACATTCAATTGATTAACATTTAATCCATTCATTCAATTCAATTTCTAAAGTTGAATTTCATTTACATAACTTAAGTTCATATCCATTACTTAACTTTATTATTTACTTTGATACTAATATCAACTTCATTCAACATCTCTTAAGTTATACTTCCATTTTATAACATCACTTGGTTTTACTTAGCTTAAATTCCCACTTATAAATCAATTCAGCTTCCAATTCTAAAGTAAATTTCCATTTAACTTTAAATTCATTTTTATTTATAACTCATATTCATAAATATATTCATTAGTTTCACTTCTTATATATAAGTTTATTTCACAATTGTAAATCACATTAATTATAATTCAACTCTTATAATTCTTTTTACTTATACAATTATTCTTTTGTTTAGATTATTCAAATAACTAAACAATCAACTTATATACTTTAATAATTTTGAAAAATTATCCTTTATATATAAAAATAATCAAGTAAAATTATACCATTTACCCAACTTAAAACAATATTGTGCCGAATTGTTCTATTCAAATGTTTATAAACCCCTTCGGCATAGTTGTCGAGACCGTGCTGACGAAGGTTCATATGCCACTCAATAAACCAATCATCACAATATAAAACAATTTTATATATTCACTAACAAATACGCTCTCATGGCTATTATTACACTCAACTCATTCTAGAGTACTACTGACTCTATCTCTAATGAGTAATACCCAACAGAACCATGGTTGTCACTTAACCATATGCTCTGATACCAAATGTAACGTCCCGAAAATTTTCGACTTTCGAAAATTCAACATCGATACTCACTTTATCGACTGCCGAGAAATCGAAGGCCGGAAACCCGAAATGTTATGGTTTAAGAAAGAAGAAGAGATAGAAGAAGAGAGGAAAGATAGAAAATGGAGGGAAAAGAAAATAGAAAATAGAACGGAATAAAAAACAGCAGAACAACATCAGAATCTCACAATCGCAGCGGAACAACATATAATAAATAAATGAATAATCTTTAAACAAAGAACTATATCAGTTATTACATTACATCACATTTCATTACATCATATCATCAGAGTGTACAACAACAACAACAAACAGCGGAAAAGAAATACTATATACTAATAATACGCCATGCCATCCATCTTGCCTCTCCTGAATATCCAGAATATCCTGATAAACCTTAACTCTTGACTGCCCGTGTGGAAATTGGTGGGCACCCAGAGTTTAGGAAGGAAAACAATAAACTCCGAGTCAGTCATGTGACTGGTGTGAGAACTCAAAACAGTTTATTTATCTTTGAAAACAAAATAGAGGAATATTTTTAAAGTCAATTCGCAATGCTTTTAAAGATGAGACTACCATAAGGCCTCCCGCACACACAAACAATGCAAACGCAGAATCGGAGGAGATTTCTCCTTATGATAGTCAAAGATGCTTGATACGTATTAAAAAGAACATTTGATATTATTACTAGTGCATAGTGTAGGAAATATTTCGAAAGTAGAATATAAATCTTAGCCAACATACGACCATTATCGTATGCCTACTATAGCTAACTATGTTCAATAGCAGGTTACCGCCACATTCCATAGCAGGTTATACAACTAAAACCGTACAAGTCTCGTATTGTTTCTTTGGATTTCCAACGAATGATCAGGCCAAGGAACTTCCCATTGCCATATGAGAATGCCTCTGGAAGGACATCCCCGAGAACCAAACCGGATCTCTACCAACACAAGGCCGGGTTACCCCTAACTGAGTAACAACTGACCGAATATGCCATCCCCCGGTCCTTTGGGACCTTTCAACGAGCGCTCGCAATCAATTCACACAATCATAAAGTGTTTTCAACATGAGTAAGTATCTGGGCTCCGTACCATGATACCACCCTTTTCCAGAAGGAAATGCACATATCCTAAATGGCGCTACCCCTCATAACCTTGCTGCATCTTTCCTGTTTTGACCATTCCCGAGGTGTGAGGCTCGACGAAGTCACGTCCACAAAAACATACTTTATACAAAAGCCATGCTTTGGGTCAACAAATGATCATAGAAATGATCACCAAGATAGACGATCAAATAAATGATCCTATCACAAATAATCAACACAATGATCATTTCACAGCAACACTCAGCATGTCACATTACCAAATTGGGAATATATCGCTGATAACCTTCAACTACATAACCTCTGAGCTCCTACGTCTCAAAGAAGGGTGTTAAGCTAAAAGAATAAATTCTCCGCCACCAACAGAAATATATTTGAAAGAAATCTGCTTTATATCTCAATTTGTAACGTCAGACATACAATCCATACAAGTCTGTTTCGGGCTCGAACAGAACCGAAGGCACTTACAAAGAAGTCCTTGCAATCCGGATATCCACAATCCTGATCGGATTTCCCATCACATATGGAGAACTCAATACCGGAGCAACTCGGTGCAGAGTCAATCGACAGGTCATCCTATCGCTCTCGCAAATACCGGGTCTTCAACACCGATCTTCAATGCTATCCATTACGTCGTATCACTATTCGGAATGGGTAATCCGAATAACGAGCGCAATAATTTAAAAACAAGTGTAGCATTCAAATTCAACAAATCCCAACAAATACCTTTCAAAGGTAAATATTGATAGTCGGTTATTGAACTATCAATGGATATGCACAACATCACCAGATTCCAAATAATTTTCCAATTTATTTATTTTCCAAAAATATCTTTACAAGATATATAATTTTCACACTTCAAAATAAATCAATATTTATTTTTAAACAAGTTCCACTTCCTTTTATAAATTCCATAGTGAATTTATATTTCACAATATCCATGCATATACGATTTCAATTATTCATTTCAATTTATCTTCAAAAAGATAAATTCTCTAATATTCACTTTATATTGGAAAACATTTCCATACTTATTTAATAAGTAATTCACAAATCTTTTATTTTCAACACTTGGAAAATATTCAATATACTTCAATCGAAATTAAGTATATATTTCATTCTTTAAGGAAATCGTTCTCTTAAACATATTTATTTGGGCCAAAACGAATGTTGCGTAAAACATCGTTACGACAACCCAAAATCACTAGTATAGGGATTCGAAATTGAAATAGATATATATAAATCCCAATACTATACAAACATTTCCTTTCGGAAATCATTTACTATAACAACAGTGTTATAGTCCACCATTTCCTTTTATTTCTCGAAAACGTCTATTTCTACAATGAATGTTGAAATCTATGGTTTCGAATCTCAACACATTTAAAAACATCGTTAGATCGTATTAATTCTATTTAAAACAACACATCTAAAATAATTTCTTTAACATAATATTCACTATTCAAAAACGTGAATATACTACGTTAACCAATTTCATCCTTTCTATTCATTTTATTTTAAAGGATTATTCACAGTCAAAAAACGTGAATATAACTCCATTAATAGGTTCCAACAATTTACTTATCAAAATAAGTCGTTTGCGAATTTATAAAACAATGTTTATAAATCCCTTTATTATTTATTTTTTATTAACTTCCTTTTATAAATTCCTTTATTAACCTATTCAATTTATAACTCAATTATAAAACAAAAGTTCATATTATAAGTGAAATACTTATAATTTATTTGTTTGCAAAAATCGTTCCCTTGAACTTCATAATTATAAATCTTATAACTTATAAGATTCAATTATTTATCCAAAACCATTCTTTAATAACTGCACGAAATTTATAAATCTTATTATTTATAAATTTCACTTATAACTTCACCATTTATAATTTTATAAATTCCATTCACTTATGCAATCCATTTTCACTTCATTCAAACACTTATAAAAACTCGTTTTATAATTCAAATATTTCATTTATAAATATCAATTTATAAATCCTTTATAAAATCAATTTATATTATTCTTTTAAAACATCTTTAATCTCCTTTATAATTTCATCATTCTGATTTATAAAATAATTAAATTTCATAAATCCTATATTTAAACTTTTCACAATAATTTCAAAAATCCCAATTTAAACTATTTTATAAAATTATTAACCCATATTTTCAAAAATCAACTTTTAACTATATTTCTAAAAAATCATAATTTTTATAACATTAAAAATTATAACGTTTATTTATTTAAAATGAATCCATTCCAAAAATATTTTATAAACGTATACTTTCAAAAATCACTTTGAAATCCTTTTAAAATTCCAAAATTTGGTCCAATGATGCTACATACCAAATAGCCAATCACGACAACAACGATATCATATATCGATATGATAATCCATCAAATATCAAAATATATGGATTCAAATAAATACTGTTGAGGAATCCAGTTGGATCCCTCCAACCTGTTTTCTGCATCCAAAAACATTAGCACAATACCAATTCCGCTCCAGTACGGAATTATCGCGGTATATGAGATTTAAAATATTATCCGCTTAATAGACGGCGTAATAGGGTCTCATCCGCTATACAAATGCGGGAAATCAATAACTCCAATATATACATATGCCAATATATATACTGCTATTATATATAATACCAATTTCACTGTTTATGAAATATTCGCGCTATATGTTTTTAATAAATAACATCCGCTTACTAACGGCGCATAATGTCTATTTTAACAATCAATAGATAACAATCATCATTCAAACATGCATTCAAATATTTTAAATCTAACTATTTAAAATTAAAATCGAAACTGATTCGATTGAGTGAGAAGTTCTCACCTTGATTTCAATTTCGTTTTAGCCATTTATTTCGAATAAAATTAAACGGACGTTTAATTTTACCCGAAATTCTCACTAACTCCAAACGACTCCAATCCAATTCCATCGCGTAGTGCTCGTCCATACGATTCCAACGCAACTGGTTTCGCGTGTTTTCGACCTCGTATGAAAAAGTTATGAATTTTCTAAGATTACACGAATTTTTTATAAACAATTTACAATATATTTTTATATTTAAACCTATAACAGTTCATGGCCGTTGGATTCAAGCAAAACCATCAGGACCGTGCGCTCTCTCCCCCGTCTCCCTCTTCACGCGTGTGTATGCCTGTAACAGCCGAACCCATCATCATACTTAGGGTTAGTTTATGCAACCAATTCGAGCGACATGAACACGATCAAGGAGCTCCATTCGAAAGCCCATAACACGAGCTACTTTCGGCAGCAAGCATGGAAAACTCGGCTGCTCCATTTGCCCTAGAAACGCGTGCGAACGCGAGGCCTTGTGGCACGATTCCCATCAATCCACTACTCCAAACACGATCTCCACCGTTGGATTTATAGATCGTGCTGTGCTCTACAACTTTCATTTAGAAAGTTTCTCGAATTACTTGATAGATTTGAATATTTTTGGGGAGATAGAAGGTTGTTTTCTGGCCTTCGGTTTTGACTGAGGCGGCTGTGCATATTAGGGTTAGGTTTTGTTATTTTTTTTTTTTGTGAATGAAGGCTACTTATAGAGAATCGAACGACACTATTCATTCCGGAAATTCCGAACTCCGATTCACGCGCCGTAACCAGCGTTTCTAGGGTTTACCCCACGTTCCGGACACAATGGAACAGGTTTCGGAAGCTAATTCGGTCATCTGTGCGAGTTATGGCAATAAACGTTCAATTTGAATTAAACCGATTTAAACGATTTTCTAGACGTTTTAGCTTGTACCGGGCAAACGGTAAATCCAATTGATACGAAATTTGAAACCATACAATAATATCACATTACGGATCCGATCAAACTGGTTTCGTCGAAATCCGTGACTTTTTGAAAAATGGCTATTTTAACTCGCCAAATTAATATAAAACAATTCGATGCGTTTCGAACTGCCACGATCAAATGATAACTCCGATTGCTACGAAAATTGAAATCCGATAACAACAAACTATTATGGATCTAATGGAACTAGTTCGTCCAATTCTGGGACTGTTCAAAAATTGACTATTTTCACTAGTCGATTTAATATTAAAATATTCAATTTTCACAAATTAACTTTTAATTCGATTTTAAAAGTTCTAAAATATCATTCTAACTCCAACATGATAAAATAAAATTTTACAAATCATTTTCAATCATATTTAACTCGATTTTCAATTATTTCCATAATTTAACGTATTAAATTATCGATTTTTATTATTCAATTAAATCCAATTATTCAAATTAAATTTATTCGACTTATAAATCCACTTATTAATATTTAAAATTAATTAAATATTCAAATTTTAATAAATTAAAATCCTGGGTCGTTACATAAACTGTTAGTTTAATAGTTGATTTAATTCATTTTTGAAGATAACTGCCAGTTATTACCTGTTATATATTATCAGATATATATTGATATTGAATTATTATTGGATGATGATTGTGATTTGGATGATGGATGATGTTGATGAATGGATGTTTTATTTTATATCATTAAACTACAAGTTATCATGCATTTTTCGTTTCATTCGGGATTGTGGTTTGAAATGATATACAACCGCCAAATTTTATTTTTAAATTGCGGATTGAAATGATAAATATCCGTATCACTTGACCATAGGATAGGAAATTATATACAGGCACCGTGGTCTATATATAAATTATTTTAAAGTGATTTCTATGGTTTGGATGGGATACGGTTTATAAAAATTTGATTTTGATATTTTATAAAATATTATTCTTCTATATATATACATATGAGGTTAAAAATTTGATTTTTAAGCTGTGTATAAATCTGTTAAATAAAAATGGAAAAATTTGAGAAAATGGAATTTGATAATTTATATTATATGTTTAAGTTTGGAATATTTATAACTGGATTTTTCCAAGATAAATTTAAAATGAATATTCTCGTAAAATTTAATTTGAGAAATATTTAATTGCTAGAAATTTGAGTTTTATTTATGGATTTTATGTGAATATTCCAGACTAAATAATAGAGCATTTAATTTGTGGAAAGAATAAATTCCAACTTAGTTTTGAAATATTAATACTCCAATTGGATATATATATATATATGGATATTGAAGTGGTTTTGGAACTTGTAAGTGATATTTAAATTTATGGTTAAGATTTTAATTAAAGGAATATATGTGTAAAGCCATGGAAATTATTTTCTTTACAAAGTAACCTTAAAGTTAACCATTTATTTTACATTCGTTGAATATCCAAACCATTCAAGTTTTAGAAGTTATGGTTTTTAAAAGTATGAATTCCGAAATATTATGTTTTGAAAGTATAATTCAAATGTTTGGTTTCCAGATATTATAATTTTTTTTAAAGCAGTATGATTTTGGAAAAGAAATATGTTTGGATAAAATGATATCATATTGTTTTGGGTTTTTAAAATGATATCGTATTCATAGTTTGAAATGGAAATTTTATTCTGGTTTTAAAGTATAAACTATTTTTAAATGACCGCGGTGTTATAATAACGATGGGTTAGCAAAGAGACCGGGATCGGATATGGACATACTCTCTGTCGATACCGAAAACCACTTTGACTAACCGTGTACGCGGTGGAGATTCTAGAATGAAGTAGGTTGGTGGCGACGTTTCCTGTAAGGTAAATACGTGGACCCAACTCCCGTGAGTTGGCATAAGGTGGCTAAAACAGGAGCGATTCTCGGGCCAATGAGGTCATTCCTCTGATCGAACGCACTATTTCGATACTATACTCTGACTTTGGATTGTTTCGGTGGCCACTATTGATTTCTTTGATTTGGGGGTGTTAGTTCGAGGTGGGCGGTAGCTGCGGCTATGCGTTACCATCAGCCCGAGTAGCAATTGGTATATCTACCCTGGCATTTCCTAGTTGTGCCGTGTCACCTACCCTAGCGCGCCTTATACGATTTTGGTTTTGTACCATACCTATGGAGTGCCCTCTGACGACGCCCAGTACGGGGGAGATTACGGTACTGTATAGACTATGGGAATATATTCTGTGTTAAGGGCTATATGGGTAACCCCATAACGCTATTTAAAAGTAAGTTTATTTTATAATTAGATACTATTATAATAGCGCAATATACTATATAGTAAATAGTTTAACGGATCCTTAGGAGATGTAACTCCCGAGCATCTTTTGAGTTACTGCACTCATATTTATTTCTGTTAATTTAACTCACATAAGATCTTCTAGTTCTGACTCGAGTGTTTTTGTCTTTTCAAATTCGCTCGGGTCAGTCCGAGCGTTTCAGGATTGCAAGATTTAGCCCTGGAGGACGAAGACGAAGATTTATATTATTATTATTTATACTAGTGCACTACACACTGTTCCGCTGCATTGGTATTGGTATGTGTAACTCTGATATGTATTATATAAATGGTTTTGTAAACAGATTTATAAACTGTATATTTGATTATTATATTTTATCCTTTCGCTGTGAGATTCTGTTTAGTTTTTTTTCTTCTCTGTTTTTTTCTTATTTACCCCATAACAATCCGCCCTTCCGTATGGTTTGAATTGGCACGTGTGTCGATTTAAAGTGTGCGAAAAAGCGGGATGTTACAGTTGGTATCAGAGCCAGGTTTAGCGATAAACTTTGGCTTTGTGGGGTTTGACTCTTTGTTAATAGGGTAGTAATACCCTATGGGAGTCGCTGAGTGTATATATATGAGAGAGCGTATTTGTTAGTGTTATAAAAAGATTTTAATATTGTGTTAATCTGTTCCGTTTTGTATTTATAAATTCTGGTTGATGCATGGGACGCTATGTGATCAATAGGGATTTCTAAACACTTAATAGGACAGACCGACATAATATTTGTTTTAATATAGGTAAATGAAATAATTTTGCCTATTATATTTTCTATATATAAAATAAAAAATTTCAAATGATATCTATATTTGGTTGCAATAGATTGGTTGTTAGGAATAAAATTTATAAATAATAGGTAAAATAAGATTGCAATTAAAATCATTGAAATTTGGAAATTTTAGAACTTAAGTCCAGGATTTTTGAAAATTTGCTTTCAAAGGATTTATGAAATATAATGATTTGGTCTATAAGTATTTTCTTATATAAATATTTAGTATAATTCGGAAGAATTGTTTTAAAGAAAATTTTGGAGAAAATAAATTTTGTACTTTCCTCTCTGTCGCTGGAAAATAATTTCGGTGATGGCGGCCGCATCATCGACTTTCATTTTCGAGTTTCGAAGGGGAAAGGCCACTGTAGTAAATTCTACTGCAGATTTATTTTGAAATCATCTAAAATTTAATTGTTTTAAAATATAATTAGAGATATATAAGTTGTAAGAAATTATTTATCTATTATTTTTAAAATAATTTTGAAATTTGACCCGGTATTTAATTCTTAATTTCCATTAATTAATTGTTTCAATTATAGTAGTGAAACAGAATTTAATTAGTAATTGAAACCCTAAATAAAATAAGAGTCTTAAATGCTAAGTTATAGAGGAAGTTAAAAATTTTACTTATAAGAAAGAAGTAAAGATTTGTTGAACATTAAATTAAATTAAAAGAAGAGATAAAACTTGTATAAGTTCTTTTGCATTTTCTATAACATATATAACTTACCAATATGAAAGGTTAAAATGTTAAATAAGAGATTGGAATAGAATATTATACAAGTAGGAATTTTGGAAATAATGAAGTATTCAATGAATTGCTATTATAAATAAGAATTTAATGGTATAAACTTAAGTTATAATTGAAATTTTACCAAAATTAAAGGTAAGTATTATAAATAGGTGATTTTAAATTTAAGTGAATAAAATGAAATTCTTTAATAAATAAGGATTGATGTGTAGGGTTATTAACTTAAGTATGAATTAAATACTACTAGCTGAATATAATGGAAAGTAGGTAATATAAATAAATGACTGCAAACCCTAGTTAAAGAATTTGTAAATTCCTTTACTTATAAGAATGGATATTTTAGGGTTAAGAATTTAAGGGAATTAAAAAGGGTTACTATAAATAAGTAATAGAATTGTAAGCATGGAATAAAAGATTGAAATTGAGAAGTGTATTAAATACAATACAAATAAAAGAAACTTACATGACCGGAATAAATAAATAATAAAAGTGAATAAATTGTAAGCAATAAGTAAAAATAAAGGATACAACCACTGACGAGAAAATAAAATTTAAAGTTGTTAGAAATAAATGCAAACTATAAAAAGGAAAGGAAATCAAACAACTAAAGTATGTAATGAATTGATATAAGTTAATTTGATTGGTTGGTTTGAATTGTTTTTGTTTGATTATGGTTGGTCGGGTAAGGAAATTTGAAGTAGTTGGATGAATAAATAATCTATTCGATCTCATCTTAGACTGTTGAGTAAATGATGCACTGGATAGTTATTGTTCATTCCGTACCATTTCAAGCTTTGAACCCGAGCAACTATCTGTTTGTTGATTATATGGTTGTTTATATATGTTGTGTTTGCTGGTTGTTGAAATGGATGGTTGTTGGATTGATTTGTTGTTAGTGATTGAAACCACTTAGAGATTATTTGAAAATGCTTTCCAAACTTTATTTATCTAAGTATAAAAAGATATAATGATTATAAAATGGGTATATTTTATTTAAGGTAATAAATTTAGTAAATTATTGTTTATAAGTTAATATCTGAAATAAGATGTACTGTTTATTAAATTCTTCCTTCTCTTTTCTTTTCCTTTTCGGGGACGAAAAGTTTTGAGTGGGGGAGAGTGTAACGACCCGTGTAAATACGATGTTTAAAATGAATTTAATTAATAGGATTTTTATTTTAATTTAGAAAGAAACAGAAATCTTATTTATTTATATGAAAGTGAATGTTGAAATTAGATGTATCAAGGGTAATTAAAATTTACAAATTGAATTATGTATTGAAATTAATAAGTGTAATAGTGGAAATTGTTGCGATTGGATATTAAGTTGGAAATAAATAAAATAAAGGCAAGTATTGAATTCATCAATGAAAATAAGTTTTATCTGATACAAGCCCTGTATTTGTAAACTTTTGTAAGGTGTTAATGAATTATGAAAATTTAGAAATAGATTCAGTTGTATGTTAGATAATCAATTGCAATAATTTAAGGTTAGTAATTTATATATTGGGTGGAATGATTAATTAGATGTAGAATCTTAATTTGTATGTGTGCATATATTTATAATGGAGAACAAAAGGGTAAATAATAATATACAAATATACTAAACATTAAATAGTAGGATTGCTAGAAAATTCAATCATTTACCAATATAGATAGTTGATGCGCCTTAATTGTAATTAAGAAACAACGAAAGGTGTAAATGAAATTTTTTTAGAGTATAAATTATAACTGGACAAAGATTTTAGTATAAAATGTTAATGCAAGGAAATTAATGCTGAATTTAAGGCAATAGTAACGAATAGTAATTTATTTAAAAAAAAATTGTAACACCTATCATAAAAATCTACCTGCTTATTTGTTAATGGGATTAGGATCGGTAATAGGTGGTAATAATTAAATGAATGTTACACTAATTGAAAGTGGAGTAACGTTCGTTTAAAAGTTGAGAAATTATAGGAGCATATTTATTAAGCGTTACTTTAAAATTTATATTTGATTGTGAAATTTATACGAGAAATTGCAAAGTAATAATTATGAAAGAATACATATAAATTGTTTATAACCTAAAACTTAAGGGTAGTTAAATGTTGAAATTGAATCTAATCAATTGGAAACTTAATTAAATTGGGTCCAATGTAAATAAAGGGTTATTTTAAGAAATTGAAATAAGTATTATAATTGGCAAATTTAGTTACTTTAAAGTGAAACGGAAAATATCAATGCAACAGTTTGAATACAATATTTAATTCATCTAATTTATATTAAAGATTCGTTAGATTAATTTAATAGAAATTTTGGGACATTTAATAGATAATTGCTGATTTTGAATGGAATTAAAGGAATTACTGAAATCGAAATTTAGCAACTTTTAAACCTTTGCAATTGATTTTGAATATAAAGAGTCAATGGAAATTTGTGGATTAATTTATGAATTCATGAAATCAGTGTACTGACTTAGTTGTAACTATATGTAAATGTACGCAATAAGGTTGTGCAATACCAATTATTTGGATTCAAATTTATATTAAATATAATGTTGGTAGCAATTGGAATTTACCGTTTTGCAAAATAAATGAGAAATCAAGTCAAATGTAAATTATATCGTAAAGGATAAATTCATTTAAACAGTAAGATTTTTAAATAAATAAACGTTTCACTTAGGTTTCATTTGGATAATTTATGTAGTTTAATGGGAAAGCAATTGAAATTGATTACCCTAAATTTGTGCAGTTAGGGTAGTTTTGATTTGTCACTTAAGATGGTAAAATTCTATAAAATGTGATAAATGTAGTTTTAATTAAATTATGACGATTGGGTATTTAAGAAGTGATAAACCAAAATTTATTGATTTATTTGAAATTAAATTGTGGATTTATTTCAAATAAGTGAAATTTATGTTTAACTATTACATCAATAGGAATTAATCTAATTTAAGGATATGTTAATATAAATTGGGCAAAAGGGTGTTTGGACTAGGGAATAATATTAATCGGTTTTAGAAACCTTAAATATAAAATGGGAAGTAGACAAGATTTAAAGTTACAACCATTTACACAAAATCCAGGATGTGTGTAGAAGTATTTATGGAATAAAACGTAAACAATTGTTGGATAAAAAGAGTAGGAATCAACATTTATTTATTTAATTGGATATAACTACGATAGTATGATTTATTGCATTTAAATGAAATCTAATATATAGAACATTGCCTAAAAAGGAAGAATAGATAAAATTTATGATAAATCTATATACTATATAAGATTTATTGATTTAAAGACAAATGGGGCAAGATGTATAAATTAGATTAAGTGCAACCTTCAGTAAATAAAATTTGATGGAATAAGAACATTTGGGTAATTTATTTCCAATTAAATCAATTCACGTTTAAAAATTTAATGCTAGTTTATTACATATATGTTTATGCCTAAATTTAAACTTATGTTTAGATCCAATCCGATCCATCTATTATTTTTCAGCCTTGTCTATATATAACCTGTTATAAACCCTAGCCACTCCTTATTTTCATTTTTCTATACGTAGATCTCCTTCTCAACTCCTCATTCTAATGGCGGAAAAAAAAACCTAATTCTCAAATTCCAAAAAAATAATTTCAATTTCAAAAAAAAAAAAAAAAGAAAAAAAAAACAGCAGCTTCTGGTCGCGCTTCGGGTTTCAGTGGAGAAAACCCTAAAGCAACTTCGGGTCAGGAAGAAAATGACTCGGGTCGCTCCGGGTCGTTTTGGCGAAAACTCCAAGCAAGCACCGGGGAATTGAGGCGGCGCACCGAAGTCGAACCCGAAGTCGACCCAGGACCAGAATTTTCCATTTTTCAAATTTTCATAACTTTTACATACGAGCTCGGATTCGCGCGCGGTTTGTTTTGATGGGATCGTATCGGAATTTATGATGTTTTGGCACTAGTTTGGATAAATTTGGAGACTGTCCAAATTTTTGGTTTAAATTGGATTTGAATTCAATTTAAATCAAAAAGGTGAGTGTTTTAACCCACTCACAACTTCTTAAAGTTTTTATGTTTGTTAAATTTATTTTAGATATGAGTAGAAATTCATTTATAACTGTTTGGCGTGTTTTGTTCATCATATTTGCTAAATCGCGTTATTTAATTTAACTGTTAATTTATTTTATTTATTGCATATTAATTGACAGTTAGAATTTATTTATTTGCATAGGAACTGCTAGTAAACAGTTATAAAATTTATTACTAAAATAAACCGTTAGTTTAATAGTTGATTTAATTCATTTTTTAAGACAACTGCCAGTTATTACCTGTTATATATTATCATATATATATTGATATTGAATTATTATTGGATGATGATTGTGATTTGGATGATGGATGATGTTGATGAATGGATGTTTTATTTTATATCATTAAACTGCAAGTTATCATGCATTTTTCGTTTCATTCAGGATTGTGGTTTGAAATGATATACAACCGCAAAATTTTATTTTTAAATTGCGGATTGAAATGATAAATATCCGTATCACTTGACCATAGGATAAGAAATTACATACAGGCACCGTGGTCTATATATAAATTATTGTAAAGTGATTTCTATGGTTTGGATGGGATACGGTTTATAAAAATTTGATTTTGATATTTTATAAAATATTATTCTTCGATATATATACATATGAGGTTAAAAATTTAATTTTTAAGCTGTGTATAAATCTGTTAAATAAAAATGGAAAAATTTGAGAAAATGGAATTTGATAATTTATATTATATGTTTAAGTTTGGAATATTTATAACTGGATTTTTCCAAGATAAATTTAAAATGAATATTCTCGTAAAATTTAATTTGAGAAATATTTAATTGCGAGAAATTTGAGTTTTATTTATGGATTTTATGTGAATATTCCAGACTAAATAATAGAGCATTTAATTTGTGGAAAGAATAAATTCCAACTTAGTTTTGAAATATTAATACTCCAATTGGATATATATATGGATATTAAAGTGGTTTTGGAACTTGTAAGTGATATTTAAATTTATGGTTAAGATTTTAATTAAAGGAATATATGTGTAAAGCCATGGAAATTATTTTCTTTACAAAGTAACCTTAAAGTTAACCATTTATTTTACATTCGTTGAATATCCAAACCATTCAAGTTTTAGAAGTTATGGTTTTTAAAAGTATGAATTCCAAAATATTATGTTTTGAAAGTATAATTCAAATGTTTGGCTTTCAGATATTATATTTTTTTTAAAGCAGTATGATTTTGGAAAAGAAATATGTTTGGATAAAACGATATCATATTGTTTTAGGTTTTTAAAATGATATCGTATTCATAGTTTGAAAAGGAAATTTTATTCTGGTTTTAAAGTATAAACTATTTTTAAATGACCGCGGTGTTATAATAACGATGGGTTAGCAAAGAGATCGGGATCGGATATGGACATACTCTCTGTCGATACCGAAAACCACTTTGACTAACCGTGTACGCGGTGGAGATTCTAGAATGAAGTAGGTTGGTGGCGACGTTTCCTGTAAGGTAAATACGTGGACCCAACTCCCGTGAGTTGGCATAAGGTGGCTAAAACAGGAGCGATTCTCCGGCCAATGAGGTCATTCCTCTGATCGAACGCACTCCTTCGATACTATACTCTGACTTTAAATTGTTTCGGTGGCCACTATTGATTTCTTTGATTTGGGGGTGTTAGTTCGAGGTGGGCGGTAGCTGCGGCTATGCGTTACCATCAGCCCGAGTAGCAATTGGTATATCTACCCTGGCATTGCCTAGTTATGCCGTGTCACCTACCCTAGCGCGCCTTATACGATTTTGGTTTTGTACCATACCTATGGAGTGCCCTCTGACGACGCTTAGTACGGGGGAGATTACGGTACTGTATAGACTATGGGAATATATTCTGTGTTAAGGGCTTTATGGGTAACCCCTTAACGCTATTTAAAAGTAAGTTTATTTTATAATTAGATACTATTATAATAGCGCAATATACTATATAGTAAATAGTTTAACGGATCCTTAGGAGATGTAACTCCCGAGCATCTTTTGAGTTACTGCACTCATATTTATTTCTGTTAATTTAACTCACATAAGATCTTTTAGTTCAAACTCGAGTGTTTTTGTCTTTTCAAATTCGCTCGGGTCAGTCCGAGCGTTTCAGGATTGCAAGATTTAGCTCTGGAGGACGAAGACGAAGATTTATATTATTATTATTTATACTAGTGCACTACACACTGTTCCGCTGCATTGGTATTGGTATGTGTAACTCTGATATGTATTATATAAATGGTTTTGTAAACAGATTTATAAACTGTATATTTGATTATTATATTTTATCCTTCCGCTGTGAGATTCTGTTTTGTTTTTTTTTCTTCTCTGTTTTTTTCTTATTTACCCCATAACAATCCGCCCTTCCGTATGGTTTGAATTGGCACGTGTGTCGATTTAAAGTGTGCGAAAAAGCGGGACGTTACAGGAGATTTCATCCTAAGAAGAAGCAACCGTTCAACAAATCCAAGCCTTTGCATCCTAATATGAAGATCAAGAAGCAAGGCTCTAGTTCCACTCCAACACAATCATCTCGAGGAGAATGCTATAGTTGTGATTCCAAAGAGCATTTCATTAAGGATTGTCCTAAAACTTCAGTTTGTCGTTATTGAAGAAGGAGGGTAATCTTGTAGCACCTTATATTCAAGCGGTTAAAGGACTCACTTTCGGGAAGCTTAGTGTTGTGCAAGATTTTAGTGGAGGTTTTCAGCGATGAGGTATATGTAACACCCTTAACTTTAAATAACATTATTTAGGAGATTTGATTGGATAAATTAAATAGAATAATGTAAAGACTAGAGTGATAAGAGAATTGAGATTTGAAAACTAAATAGAGTTCGTGCCTTAACTAAATGAAATCATGAAAATGGTTCTATAATATGTCTTTATAAGTTAACTACTCAAGAGAATATGGCAAGAGTATTATGGGAATAGCTGTATATAACCCCATAACCCCTAAACCCATACCTCATTCTCATTGTCGTACTTTCATGAAACAAAAATGAAGGAGACCAAGGTCGGCCATTACCCTAAGAGAAAAGGAGTTCAAAAATCAGTAAAAGCAAAGATTCAAGCTAGGGAGATTAAAACAAGAGCATATCTCAAGTTGCTTATCCAAACAAGGTGAATAATAATCTAAATCATCTTATATATGTTTTTATTAACATCTTAATTTCGGGTTTATGGTTTTAAAACTATTTGGATGATTTGAATGATGATAAGCTTTGATTATATGCCATATTTGATTTAAAAAAGTATGTTTATAAAAGGTTTGATTTGATTTTAAGGTTAAAAACGTGTAAAATGGGTTTCGAATGCCATGAGGATTGAGTATGTTATGTAAAGCATTATTTTGAAGATGGATTTAACTTTCCATAATATTCCAAGCTATAGATAATCTAATATGAATTTTGAATGGAAGTAATAGATAAATTTGGATTTAAAATTTACTATGGTTATTACATAAAGGATTTTGGTTTGAAATTTATATATGTTAAAAAACATATTAAAAGCGAATTAAGATGATTTTTGTGGATTTTTCCTAAGCGATTTATTATGGAAATTAAATTAACAAGATAGAGGACTTAAATGTCTTAATTGTTTTGTTAATGGGAAGGGCTTCATCATTAAAATATTTTTCATTATTAATTGATGAGTTCGGTAGCCTTTTTATAAAAATATTTTGGTAAAGGACTTGGCAACCAACCATATTTTGACAAATAAGGCAAGAAGGTGAAATGAAATTTCTTTTAAAGGCTAAAGGTCAGTTTTCTTTGGAACTACTACTTAGCCACTTCCATTTGATGGCTTTTGACACCATGCTCCACCAAAGAACCTATTCGAAACCAGTGCACATTGTTTCAAGTAATTGATATGTAGTGCATTGGAGAAAGGTGGAAGGTACAATGTCGAACCTAGCTTTTGAAGGCGTAGAAGTTATCCACTACTTACTTCTACTTATGAGAGAAGCTTTAAAAAGGGTTAAAGTTACTTTTAAATAGCTTTCAAATAGATTTTCGTTTTCCTTTGTTTTAAAAGTAACTTTCGATTGAGTTGCCGCATATTAAGTTTTGAAAAGAAGTTTTCGAAAGTGTAGTTGCTTTTGAACCTAGTCGAAACCCAACCGTCGTCTTCATACCTTTCGAATTGGTTAAAGGCTGCTTTTCTTTATAGCCTTATAACAATGAGTTCGAAAAGGAAGCTTTTGTTTTATTAATAGTGAAGCCACATTCCAATGCTTTCGTAAGGTTCCCATAGTCATTTATATTAAAAATTTCGAAGGCAATTGTCACGACCCGATTTTTCGACGCCTGAAAATCGACATCAATACATCCACTGTATCAAATGCTGAACAATCGAGTGCCGAAAAACCAGGCATAAGGGAAAGAAGAAGCAGGTCGAAGAAGAGAATAATAGAACAACATCAGAATCCCACAAACGCAGCGAAACAATATATAATAGATAAATGACCGATCTTTATACAAAAAGAACTATATCTGTTTTATACATTGTATCGTCGGAGTACAACACAATCAATAGAAAAATACTGGACAATTATATTAGCTTATCCCAACAAAAGATGACTACCCAACATACCAAACACAACGGAAATAAGACAGATACGTGTGACACGTCTCGCCATCCAGCACATCCCCTGAGCTCCTTAGCAGTCCATCTAGAATCTGTACTCTATAATACACGGCCTGACCCGAGAATTATAGTAAAATAACACCCGAGTCAGTCTGGAAAACTAGCATGAGCAAACACACTCAATTGGATTATTAAAGTTTTCAAACTCCTTTTAAAATCAAAGGTATCTCGTAAAACCACGCCACAAATAAACGTGCCTGGTTTTTACCTTATGGTAACAAATACATTTCTTATCAAATCCCCTGAGATAGAAATACTTATTCAAATTGCTGAAATTGTTACATTCATTAAATTCCAGCATTAGAGGTATATAAACAAGTCCGAAGGCACTTATTGGAGATTCGGTTTCCATCAATGGCAGGGCTACTGGGGTACCGTCCGTCATAGTACCTGGCCTAGATCAGAGTACCGAAGATCCCCTTGATCCCCTGCAGCACAAGACCAGAGCTACCCCTTACTGGATAGTCCGAATAAGATTGTCTCGCGGTTGGGATCAGCAACCACCCACATAGCCAAATGAAAAGGGACATCTAGACAGGGATGACCTTACCCTAATTGGTTGCAAGCCACTTAGCCTTGCTACACCTTCCCTATTTTAGCCATTCTTGGTTGATGAGGTTTGAGGCTATGCATTACCTTTTTAGCACACATACACTTGGAATGCTCATCGTCCGCTGACGATGTTCTGATAGCATTTGTCTATACAAGTCCGTTCACCATCCGAATGGAACCGAAGGCACTACTCCTACTACATCCATTTTGGAATCACCCTCAGGATTAGTAGCGATTATCCCTTGCACTTCGCTGCTCCATCTTCGACTTCAAGCTTTTGTATTCCTCACGAAAACGTTCAAACTGGATCGAAGTGGTTTTCCAAAAATTAATCCCGATCCCGGTCTTTTTGAAACGATCAGCGTATTGGCCAATATTGATAGCCGGTTATTTAACTATCATATAACATCCACAAACAACCATCAGGCCTTAATGATTTCCAAAATTATTTATTTCGAAATATCTTTGCAAGATATTTTTCTACACTTCAACCCTTTGAAAATAGCTTCAAATCACTTTTTCTCTCATAGAATAAATTTCCACCCATTGTTTTATTTCCACTGAAAATCACCAAATCTAAATACTTTCGGTTTTTAAATAATTTAAATCACTTTATCCAAAAATATATACTTTAAAACACTTAAAATAAAAACTACTTAAAACACTTTATTTAAAATACTAGTTATGAAATTTTATAATAATTTCTCATATAAAACTTAAGCCAAAACTAATTTTAAAATAAAAGTTATTCTATAAGGTATAAATATTAAATAATTATCTTTAAAATCATAATACTAGTTAAACCTTTAAAATAATTTACTTATATAATTAACTTAATAAATATTTACCCCTTTTTTAATTTTTTTTAAAACCACTAAATAATAATTTCTTGAACAACATTCTTTTAAGACCACTTTAAAACCTCCGACTTATACTTGGAAATCTTTCTCTGAAAATATACTTGACTTTCAGGAAAATACACTTTGCATTTAAATATAGCCATCTAATCATTTATAAATCCTGCACGATTTATTCCGGTTTAATTTACATCCCAATCCCGTAAATTTTCTTTTCCGTACTTTTAAAAATAAAACCACCTTTTATTTTTAAAACAAATTACCATCTCTTTGTAAATTCCCATCGTGAATTTATACTTTCAAATTTATCCATTGGTAAATATTTCACTTTATTTATAAACCTAATTAATAATTTCCATACCCTATTCTCTTTTAATTACTGTTTTGAATCACTTAATCGATTTAAAAATCAAATTTCTAAATTTATTTCCCCATAGAATTAATTCTCAATTTATTCAAGTTTATTCAGAATCCATTAATTCCATATTTACTTCTTAATTATGATTTAAAATCTTATTTAAAACTAAAAATATCAATTACATACTTTATTTCAAAATTCTCCTTTTATTTCTTCCCAAACCATTTAAATCTTGAATTTAAAAAATAAATCCTTTAATTTTTTAAACAATACCACCTAAGTCCTTAAAATTCATTTATTTCCATTTCTTCAAAAATCTCTTTTCCCATACTCGAAATTATTTGATAGGATTTTAAAATCAAACATTTATCCTTTCCCAAATTCATTCTTTTAATTTATCCAATTTCACTATATTTATTTTACTTAGAATTTCCTCTTTTATTTTCCTTTGAAATCCAATCTTTATATTTTTGATATTTCAATATACCCAAAATATATTTAGCATACACATAGCATTCAATATTTTAAATTCCCAATAAAATCAATATAATCCATCATATTATCAAATAAAATATATCACTGAATATGAAAATAAATTCCAATATTTTAAGGAATCCAGTTGGATCCCTCCAACCTGTTTCCCTGCATCCACAGAAGTTAGCACAATATAAAAATAATAATCACACTTCGAGGGGGATATCGCGTTATAAAGGGTCATCTGCTGTCATGCGGGACACATATGGTCTCATCCTCTATATAATGCGGGAATCAATCACTCCAATATATATATAAACTATTACACAATACCACATCCAGACTGATATTAAATTATCAATTTAAGCAAACAACAAATAATTTAGATTTAACTATTTAAATTTAAAAGGAAATCCAAATGAGTGAGATTAACTCACCTTTGATCTTTAATTTGCAATCCGATCCAACCAGTTATTTCCTTCACGATTTTGGACCTTGTACAAACATTACATAGTTTATTAATATTTGAAATAATCGAACCGTCAATTACCATTTATTAATTTAAATTAGACTAATAATTTTTTTATAAATAATTTAATAAGTTGATTGAATGAGTTAATCACCCGATATATATATATATATATATATATATATATATATCTTTTAAAATATTATCTATATACTTACTGTTATACGTTAAAATATGTATGTGTATTTATATATATATACTTATATTTATATTATTATTATATGTATATATATATATATTAATATTGAATTGAGAAGTAAATTGTAAATATATAACTCCCTGTGAAAATTTCCTTTTTGTAGATATCAAAATAGATATTTACTTTACTGTAAATACTTTCTTCCTTAATCTACATATTCATTAATATGAAATTAACTTGTAATACACACACACACACACACACCTGCACTAGAACTAATCCTCCCCTACCCCTTCAACGCCCCGCTATAATTGCTGCCATCTCTCGAACTCTCGATCACCTAAGCCTCCAGCCTTCGCTTACCTCCAGTTCGCTGCCCGTGACACTCCCCTTCGTCGCGAGGCCAACTTCAAATCAACCTCATTGCTTTACCTCGTTTGCCTTGCTGTTCCCTCAACACCGCCACCATCCCCAACGTCGAGCCCTTCGCCACGCAAATCGTCGCCTGCTTCGCATGCACGTCCCTAGCATGCCGACATCTCGATCAATCTCGATCGCTTGTAGTTGCCAGTGCTCGCGCCATTAGTTCCGATTTCGAGCTCGCTTGAATCGAGAGATTCGAATTGGATAAAAAGAGGCGGCTTCTCTTTCATCGTCCTGATCGATTTTAAGAGGAGGAGAAAAGGATTTCGATTTTGAATTGAAAGAAGGTAATACGAGATCTTAAGACCGAGGATGATGCATCATTTTTTTTTTGTTTTAACCGGCTTTAGTTTTAAAGAGAAAACGAGGTGGACATTGGTGCATGAATAGAAGAGGCAAGAGGCACGTGGAAGAAAAGGCTACAGTGATGCTGAAGGGAAAAAGGTTTAAAGAGAATTTCATTGACTAATTCACACATACACATATATATAATATTTTATTAAATTCAAATTTTAATCGACTTGAATTCGCAACTTAAAACCCTGACATCCTATCGAGAGGTGCCGCTAGGCGTTTATAATGTTATATCCATATTCCAAACGCAATGACAAAGGTTTCGAGTCCTAATTCGATCATATGGAGAAGATAGATTTTTGGACCCAGTTATTACATTGAATTTTCCGATATAGATTTCAGCGTATTTATATATCGTATGATCATATGACAACTCTAAACACTACGAAATTTGAAATCCGATAATAATACACTATTACGGATCCAATGGAACTGGTTTTATAAAATTCTGAGACCTTGCCTCGGAAGGCTATTTTTAAATGTTAATTTAAACGATATATTTTAAAACTGAACAAAACACTTTTAAATTCAACGTTAATTTTAAATGTCTAAAATTCTGGGTCGTCACATTCTTTCCCCCTTAAAAGAATTTCATCCCCGAAATTGCTAGTTAAGAAGAATGGTGCAAAACCCGTTTACAATTTCCCCAAATCAAACAGTTTTAACAACTTCCCAAAATCCTTTTACTAATGACACACTAGCCCTCTTTCTAACTTTCCAATCCATAGGTTTCAAACAATAATACTTACTAGATCGTTCAAATTATAATTTAAAATCAAATTTCAAATTATCAAAAATTTCTCGAAAATTTTCTAACTCCCTAAATTTTCAAAATATTTCGCCAGCGTCTCCTTTGCGCGGCTAGATCGGTACTACAAAATGCCTCTGCGGCCCCCCAAATTTCAAAAGAAAACAAAAAGGCAAGTGGCTAGATCAAAAAATCATAAAAATGCATACAAAAAATTTAAATACATACTCTTTGTCGGAAAATCAAATTTATCTTCTGAATTTGAAAACATCAATTTATCCTTTGCATTAAAATACCTGTTTTCTACTTAGCAATAGTATCCAACCACAGAATCCAAAATCGTTTTATTCACTTCCCTTTCAAAATTTTCAATATTTGCTTTACTTAATCTCGTATGATGCACATATATCATTCGTACGCAATATCTAATCCGATCGCTCAGTCGATCATACAATTTCACTTTCGAACTAGTATCGTCCACTCGACTTCCTTGTGCGGACTCAAATATGATTTCTTGATCAGAAACCATCATTCTCCTTGCATAGCCATATACTATGATAGAGAATTTTCAGTATCAATCAAAACTCTATATACAGGGTTCGCCGTCGAAAATCGAATGAAAAATCCCAGCTCAGATCGGTACAACTGCCTCGAAATTATGTGCTTGAATCTGGATAAAATCGTTATGCAAATAAAATAATACATGTACATCCTACGTATTTATCTCAATTGATTATTAGCTATATACATTCTCTTTTATTGACATTTATTTTGATTTCCATTCACTTATCCATACTTATCATTTCACACACCTTTATTAAACCTTCATTCAAATATAGCTATATACATTCTCTTTTATTGACATTTATTTTGATTTCCATTCACTTATCCATACTTATCATTTCACACACCTTTATTAAACCTTCATTCAAATATTAATGTAGATTATTTTTCCCGACATCAAATTTTACTTATGAATTTCACCATTTCTTCTTAAGTTCAATATAAATATCTTAAACACTTTAATATTTATTTTCACTTCACTAATTTGGTTTATATCTATTTCTATTCAAATTGGATCTCCAATTTCCATATGAATTCAATTCACCTTTAATTTTAGAATGCTGAATTCTAGTCACCTTATCCCAAACCATATTTAGTTAACCATTACTTTAATTAGTTCCATTACTAATTTATTTGTATCTAGAACACTTTTTTATTTCCAAACCTTTATTCACTTCGAATTAATTCTACAACTTCACTTTACTTTACACGATTTAAATTAAACATCATCCCAATATTCAATTTCAATTTGTTTGCTTACCCATTTAAATCAATTAGTTTACTTACTAATTCTATTTCAATCCTTTGTCTTGTTTAGTCCAACTTGACTAATTTTTCATCTCACTTTATTTAACACAATACAAATTTAATTCCAATTTTCAGTTTCAATTCCATTTACTTACAAATATAAATTCCACAAACGTTTTCAATTTACTTCCAAAGTTTAAATAATTGCTTGAACATTCCAAAACATTTTTGAAATCATATATACCCAAACCAAATCATTCCTTGCATTCCAAAATAAAACCCAATTTTGCAAACAAATACCAATTTAAAACATGCAGGTAGTAATTCCTCTCTTGGAAACTCGAAAATAAACATCAATGATGCAGCATCGTCACCGGAGTTATTTGCCAGCGACCAAAGTGAGTTCAGTGCTTTTATTCTTTTCAAGAACATTTCCAAATATTTTTAATTCTAAATCTCACCAAATTTCATGTTCAATTCAAAAATATTTTCGAATAATATTACTATTATTCCTCCAAAATCTTTGAAAATCATTTTCAACCAAAAGGAATTTGAACTTTTCCCAAAATTTCAGATCTCGAATCCTTCCAATCTATATTCAAATATTACTTTGGAATTTTATTTCAAATTATAAATCACATTTGTAATTCACATTTATGAATTCCATATGTATATGAATTTATTTCTTAGCTTTTAGTTATGATTTCAATTTCTTATTCAATTTCTGTGATAATCCGAATTTTTGGACACCCGATAATTGGATATTTAATTAGTTTATTAATTTGAACAAATAAACCTGACAATATATATATTTGGATATGTATATAGATAAATTAGAACTAATAAATTCTAATCTATAAATGTATGAATAAATATTCATTTCATTATCTTCTAATATAATTATTTAAATTGGGAAAACTTATTTTCTTTAAACAGATTAAATATGTGATTGTTAATATATGATTATTATTAATGTAAATTAAGATTTTAAATCTTCTCTTTTAGAGGTTATATATATATGTGTAAATATCAAGGAGGTATGAATATAAATAATAAAAAATAAATTTAGAAAAGGATTTATTAATTTACAATTGTATTCATTAATTAGGAAAAATTAGTTTAAAAAGCTTTTAAAAAAATATTTAAAAATAATATAAATAAGATTAATACAAGTGTAACCTTTAAAACAATGTTAAAAACACATGTAAGCTAATTAGCTTTTAATGTGACAAATGTTAGCATTTGAAAACAAGTGTCAAATTTATTTCTTATTTCTTTTATTTTCTTTTTTAGATCCAAATCTACATTTAGATAAACCTATCATCTTCTTCTTCTCTTTTTTTTATCTTCTCAACTTTTAAAAAAAACTCCAACTTGTAAAACATTTTTCTAAAACCAGAAAGGAATTAAAGCCTCTAACCATTTAGTAAAAAGTTTGTAACATCTTCAAATGCAAACTGCCTCAATCAAAGTTTCAGCAGTTAGACATTTCCAGATTCTAAAGATTTTGAGTAACTTTCAAGTTCTATAGCAGTTTCAAGCAATCTGTAACCATTTTGTCACCAAAGTTTGCAAACACTCCTCAAAATTATCAAGCCTGTAAACAAAACAGAGTCTGTTATCAATTATCCTCAAACCTGAAATCATTTTTAAAAAAGTCTGCAGTAATGTTTATTTCGTAGTGCAAATCTGAAGCAAATTTATACCAATTTATTTTAAAAGCAAACGATAATCGAGAATGAAAGCAAAGAAGGATCAAGAGCTAGCAGAACAACTCAGCAGAGATATAGTTTAAAAGTTGTGCCTCTGGTTTCCAAAATCAGTGAGTAAATCTGCCTTCTTAAAGCCCAAATTTCTAGTTTATGACCATTTGCAATTGATAGTCGAAAAAGTGTCTCAATTTATTTGTTCGCATGGATTGTTGGGTGTATTGTTTGATTTACTGTAGATTCTCTTGTGCATGTCTCTGTCTGGTCTTAACAGACCCAATTAACATTTTAATTCAACTTCTTTTTATCTAAGCATAATTGGGTTATAGCGTATAAATGTCAGATTAAAACAAAACCCAGATCAAAGATTTTCTTTCAGCTCTCTGTTTATTATCAAACAGTGATAACTTCTGTTTTTACTAAAATCTGAGCATACATGTGATTTTATGTGATGATCTTTTTTTTTTTAAAAAAAATTTCCTGGGTAATATGCTTTGCATGATTGATTAGAGATGATTGATTATATGGATGTATGTGAATATGGGAATGCATGTCTGTATATATGTGTATATGCAGAGATCTGTTTCAAACTTTTACAGGCTAGTCTTTATCAAATCAATATTCTTCTTCCTTAATCTCTTTGCATGTGATGTTTAAAAAAAAAAGAGAAACTTGTTAAATGATGTTGATACAAATTTTAAACAAATAATTGTAAGTGGAATTTTTAGTAAAAAAAAATCTCAGAAGTATGAAATTACTGTAAATTTCGTACAAATGAGGAAAACACAAAATCTTAATTTCATGTTTTAAATTTCATAATCGAATTTGTAAGAGCAAACGATGAATTTTAACAAAAGTTTCAAGATTTTTAAGATTGTATTTTGAATGGAATTTTGGGATGGTCAGAAATTGGGAATTCACGATGATTGAGGTTGCTGGAGATGACGAGGTTGATGCTGTAGTAGGCTTATGGGTCTAGGAGCAGGGCAAAATTGCTTGGAAGATTTATTGATCACCGGAGGTAATCGAACTAAGGTAAATTAGGGTTTTAAGCTGTGTTTGGGCTGATGTTGGTTTCGAGGCCATTGTGGCATCGTTGGCGCGTCGAACTTGATCGATGCTGGGGAAATAGAAAAAGGGAAGCAAAGCGAGATTCTGATAGTGAGGGGGAAGTTCCAGATGATCGGAGGAAGGGATATTCGAGGTTGTTGACGATCACGTTTCCTGCTTGTTTGGGTTCTGGTGGTTCGTTTTTGATTTATTCGTAGGAATGTAATTTTGATAGGTCGCTCGTATTGAAGGGGTTGTCGTCGACTTGGAGGATGGCCGGTGAGTTGGTTGGAGGGCGAGGGTACAACGTGCACGTGCACGTTGATGGAGGCGTTGAGATGGGTTTTGTTATTTCAGAGAGATAGCGTTTTGGCACGGGTGGATATCAGGGAAGATTGCGTGCTGACTCGAGATTTTGGGATCATGATTTTTGCTCAGGTTTTGGATCGCGGAATATAGCGTTTGACTCGGGTTTCTCAAGCCTGCATAAACGAATCTTTAACCAATTTTCAAACTGGAAATTTGGTGACTAGATTTTGAGACAGGAATTAATTTTTGTTAACCTGATTAAAATAAAGTTTGTAGTATCAGATGCTAAGCTCATACTTTTATGAGTATTAAATTAAGTAGAATGTATCTGAGTTTAATTTGTTTTGATTTAAAGGATTTATTAATTGAGATAATTAATTAAATAAAAGGGTTGGTTAATCAAGGAATGAGATTTATTAAAAAGTTAATTAATCAAAGAAGTGATTATAGAATAAGTAATTATTGTGATTAATTGAGAGTTAAGGAAATAATTTTAAATAATTAATTTTAAGAGTAATTAAAAGCTAATTACTTATTGAAATAAAAGGGTAATTAGTCAAGGGTGATAAATTATGTTCATTATGATTACTTTAAGATTAAGTTTAATTAATTTAAGATAATTACTGGATGATGGGTTAAGTGTAATTACTTAATGTAATTAATGAGGCGAAATTACTTAGTGAAAAAATTAGTGATGTAAATTACTGGATGTAATTAATTAGAATATGGATATAGTTTGGGTTAATTACTTTGTGTAATTAATATAAAGGATAATTACTTAATGGAAGTAATAAATAATTAATTACTTAGTGTAGTTCATTTAAATTTTGATTAGTAATGTTGTTTGAAGATAATTAAGTGATGTAAGTAATTAAGGGTTACAGAATGGGATAAATCAAGGACGATGAATTAATTTGTTTGTAATTAATTAATGTTAGGTAAGCAAGATTAAGGATGATTGAAGTAGTTAATTTAATTTGTTTAAATTAATTAGAATTGGTATAACTAATTTATCTTGCTTATGAGTGATTAGGAAATATTGTATGCCTTAGATTGATTGATATCTCGGATATGTGATATGATATATTGGATTTAAAATGAGATAATATGGTTATCTATCGATGATGAATTTGCTGTGTAATGTAAGTGACATCCTTTATTAATAGTTAAATTGTATTTTCCTTGATTAACTTGGATTAAGAAGGTATTGATTTCGAAGAGACCGGAGTCGGGTATTAGTGAATACCCGAAACCACTTCGATTCTATAAAGATTGATATGTGAAATCAATAAGCTGGTTTGGAATGTTTTAAGTAAATCGGACTATTTAATCTAAAGATTGGCACTAAGAAATTGATGTGTAAAATAAGTAATGTCTATAACAGCTAGAATTTGTAAATTGATACCTGTTAACCCGGGTTTATATAAGTTGCATGCAGTCGTGTTCCATGTTAAATGAGTTTACTCACGCTGGTTTCCAGCCTGACCCGGGTGTTACTTTGATGTAATGCTCGGGTCAGACCAAGTATTACAGATTTTCAGGTAAGGATGTTCTAAAGCTCAGGAGGCGAGCTGGAGTGCTGTAACGTATGGAGAGCTTATGATATATTACAGTATCTGAAACAAATTGATTTATCTGTTCTGTGATTGTAAATCTGTTGTAACTCTGATATATATATATATATATATATATATATATATATATATATATATATATATTAAAATGTAATTTGACAAGTATAGTTTCCTTTGTATAACTATTATTTATGTGATATTATATTTTATCCGCTGCGAATGTGAGACACTGGGTTTGGTTTTCTGTTTCTTCTTCTTCTATCCTTTCTTCTTTTCTCTAACTATCTGGAACTTTCGAGATAGAAAGTTCCGGGTCGTTACATTTGGTATCAGAGCATAAGGTTAAGCGAGAACCTTGGCTCTGGTGGGATTACTCATTAAGCATAGGGTAAGTGGTACCGTAGAATGAGTTGAGTGTGTGTGTGTGTGTGTGTGTGTGTGTGTGTGTGTGTGTATATATATAAGAGAGCGTACTTGTTATTTTCTTATATAAAGGTTTTTAAATGATTTGAAAAGTAAATGAATCTTATATAAGAAATAAATTATCTATTATATTAAGGAAATTGGTTGTAGTATTAAATAAAATAAAATTAATAGTAAGAATTAAGTGGTAATACAATTACAACCAAATTGAAATTAAACTAAAGACAAGTTTGAAATGGATTCAAACTAAAATTGAAATTTTGAATTGGTTTCAAAATGTTAAAGGAAATAATATTATTCAAACTACTTTGAATATGATCTTATTTTAAAAATAAGAAATGTTTGAAAATTTTAAAGAAAATTTGTTTGAATTGAAACCAAAGGTGGTTTGAAAATTTAAAGTATAACTTGGTATGTAAAAGAAATTAGTATGTATACATGTGGATATACATAATATCAAGGATGGTTTGAAATAAACTCTAAATGGTGAGTTTTAAATTTGGAATGGGATATGATACCCAAAGTGATAAGTTTTTCAACTTAATAAGTGGGAAGATTATTTATGGAAAGATTAAAATTTGAAAGGGAAGTTCAAATTGGGTAAGATTGGATTAAGTAAATCGAATTTAACTTGGGAGAAGTTAAAAGAGTTTAAATGAACAACTTGAATTGGAAATTTTAAGATGGAATTGGAATTTAACTTGGAAAGTTAAATGGTTAATTTGAATTGGAGTTTTGTGATCTCAAAATGGGTTTGAGATCTGGAATTGGAAATGGATGGATGTTTTAAAATTATTTGAATAATACCATACCATTGTTATTGGAAATATTTAAATTGTGAAATTGGATTTGTTCGAATAATTGAAGAAAATTAAGTGTGGTAATACATCCATTCTTGAGATGAATGGGTAATAAGTTGAATTTTAAGGATTAAGGGTGAGCTTGTGGAAATGAAATTACTTTGAACCTAAGTTTTGAATGTTTAAAGGAACTTGGAAGTTCAAATTGTTAAGGATTGGTTTCAAAATTTAAATTTGGAAATAAATTGAATTTGATTTGAATCAATTGAAAATTTGATTGAAGATTTATAGGTATAAAATTCAAATGGAATTTGAATTGAATTTGGGAGGAAATCAAGATTAATTCAACTTGATTTGGAAATAGAGTTTGAAATTGGGATTAATTCAAATTGGAGTTGAAATGAATTGAAATAGGAACTAGTTCAATTGAAATTTATTTGAATTAGTAGAATTTGAGATCAAGGTTGAATAAAGTTAAATTTGGAAAGAAACTTAGATTAATTCAACTTGAATTGGGTTGAATCAATTTCAATAGAAATTGAAGTTATTTAAATTGGAGTTAAGTGAATTTAAATGAAAGTGGAATTTAAATTGAATTGATGAGAATGGAGATTGGAAAGTGAGCAGTTTTAACTCTGGACCATTTTAAATATAAATTATTTTAATATAAACTTATTTTTCCAAGCTATTCATTATATATACAACCTTTCTTTTAAAAAGCCAAATTAACTTATACTTGTTTTACAATTATTTTTGAAACTGTTTAGCAATTTTCCAACTGTTTTATAAACTAATTACTCTTTTACTATTATTTTGCAATTATTTAAAATTTCTATGACTATTTAACTATTCTCCAATTATTTTACAATTACTGAACTATTTTACACCTATTTTACAAACTAGTAATTATTTTCCAACTACTTATCTATTTTTAAATATATTTCAAGTTATTTTCTAAATTTAACTGGTGGGAGTTTAAACTGTTATTATTTAAATACCCAATCGAGATAAGAATAGAGGTGATAATCCGAATGGATTTAAGCGATTGTGAATAAGTGAATGAAAATCAAAGTGAATGTGAATAGAAATGGAATTGATTTGGCTAATAACCAATAAAGAAAAATACGTAGGATGCACGTATGTTATTCTATTCGCATAGTGATTTGATCCAGATTCGAGCACAGAATTTCGAGATAGTTATATCGTTCCGAGTAGGATTTTTCACTCGATTTTCGACGGCGAACCTGGATATGGGTTGTTGATTGGTTCTGGATATTCTCTATCATAGTTATGACTATGCAAGGAGAATGACGGTTTCTGATCAAGAAACCAGATCTGTGTCCGCTCTAGGAGGTCGGGTGGACAATACTAGTTCGGAAGTGAAATTGTGTGATCAAGTGAGCGATCAGATTGGTATAGCGTACGGATGATATGTGTACATCGTACGGATTTGAATGAAAATGGTATTGAAAGGAGTAATCAAATTTGAATATTTGATTATGGATAAATAAATTATATATCTTTGTTATATAAGATAAAACTTCCCTTGATGACTCTATTGCTAGAAGAAAAAGGGTTTTTGAATATGTTTGAAGTATAAAAGGAATTTTATACAAGTTTGAAATGATCCAAAGTTTTAAAAATTATATATATCTGTGTATATATATATATATATATATTTATATATATATATAAAGGATCTTATGAGGATTTTGGAAAAAGGTTTGGGAACCTATGGATTTGGAAAGGCTTTTGATTTTTGGGTAAAATCAATATTGAAATTTGGAAAGCCTAGTTTGAGAATTATCGATTTTGAATAATCGATTTTGTGTAAAGGAGCTTTGTATATCATACTAGGTGTATGATTTAAAGATACTATATATGTATAGTATAAAATGTTTTGATGATGGCTCTGGGGAAAAAGGCGGTCCCTTGAAATGAACTTCTCAGGAGTGGCACCGGGTGGTGCTGCCTTGAGCCCCAAGGGAGGGTTCTAAAGTTGATCCTGTGAGGAGTCCGGACGAAACTAGTTCCTGGGGATTTTGAGTAGAGTATACCATAGCGAAAGTCGTGCGTGCCGCTGAGAGCCAACAGTTACATGGACTTTTGCTGCGACGGCAACGTAACCCAGGATGTAACTGCGATCTATGGTATAACATAGCGAAAGTCGTGTGTGCCGCTGAGAGCCAACAGTCTGCGTTTGATTTTATATCGGTAGACTGCGACCTATGTAGGAGTGGAGAGGTTTCATTTCGACAGCGTAATCAAGAGGCCGCGGGGAGCCTGCAGTTACATGGACTTTTGCTGTGACGGCAACGTAACCCTAGATGTAACTGTGATCTGTTGTGTGGGTTCCATGGCGTAATCGAGAGGCCGCAGAGAGCCTGCAGTTACATGGACTTTTGATGTGACGGCAACGTAACCCTGGAATGTAACTGTGACCATGGATGGGGGTGATGATTTCCAGAGCATTCTCACCAAAGATATATCCTCTATTTTCAAAAACTGTTTTCTATATTTTCAATAAAAATATTTTCCAAGTATTTCACTGGGTGTTGAAAACGGGTCCGCTAAGTACTTATAGATTTTCAGTCATACGCCTGATCAACATATGACCAAATTTCTGTGAGAACGAAGATAGACTTGTGAAAACATCGAGTTATAAAAGGTATTTTTATAAAAACTGATTTATAATACTATGTAGATTTTAAAAGTGTTTTTAAAAAAAATTTAATAAAAAGGAAGTTTAGAGTTTTAAAGTGATCAAAGGATAATTTTTCTTATAATAAGTATTTTAATAAACTCGGCTTCGTTCCTTTTCGAGGATGAAAAGATTCAAGGGGGGAGGAATGTGATAATCCGAATTTTGGACACCCGATAATTGGATAATTAATTAGTTTATTAATTTGAACAAATAAACTTGACAATATATATATTTGGATATAGATAAATTAGAACTAATAAATTCTAAACTATAAATATCTGAATAAATATTCATTTCATTATCTTCTAATATAATTATTTAAATTGGGCAAACTTATTTTCTTCAAACAGATTAAATATGTGATTGTTATTATATGATTATTATTAATGTAAATTAAGATTTTAAATCTTCTCTTTTAGAGGTTATATATATGTGTAAATATCAAGGAGGTATGAATATAAATAATAAAATATAAATTTAGAAAAGGATTTATTAATTTACAATTGTATTAATTAATTAGGAAAAATTAGTTTAAAAAGCTTTTAAAAAAAATATTTAAAAATAATATAAATAAGATTAATACAAGTGTAACCTTTAAAACAATGTTAAAAACACATGTAAGCTAATTAGCTTTTAAAGTGACAAATGTTAGCATTTGAAAACAAGTGTCAATTTTTTTTCTTATTTCTTTTATTTTCTTTTTTAGATCCAAATCTACATTTAGATAAACCTATCATCTTCTTCTTCTCTTTTTTTATCTTCTCAACTTTTAAAGAAAACTCCAGCTTGTAAAACATTTTTCCAAAACCAGAAAGGAATTAAAGCCTCTAACCATTTAGTAAAATTTTTGTAACATCTTCAAATGCAAACTGCCTCAATCAAAGTTTCAGCAGTTAGACATTTCCAGATTCTAAAGATTTTGAGTAACTTTCAAGTGCTATAGCAGTTTCAAGCAATCTGTAACCATTTTTGTCACCAAAGTTTGCAAATACTCCTCAAAATTATTAAGCCTGTAAACAAAACAGTGTCTGTTATCAATTATCCTCAAACCTGAAATCATTTTTAAAAAAGTCTGCAGTAATGTTTATTTCGTAGTGCAAATCTGAAGCAAATTCATACCAATTTATTTTAAAAGCAAACGATAATCGAGAATGAAAGCAAAGAAGGATCAAGAGCTAGCAGAACAACTCAGCAGAGATATAGTTTAAAAGTTGTGCCTCTGGTTTCCAAAATCAGTGAGTAAATCTGCCTTCTTAAAGCCCAAATTTCTAGTTTATGACCATTTGCAATTGATAGTCGAAAAAGTGTCTCAATTTATTTGTTCGCATGGATTGCCTGGGTGTATTGTTTGATTTACTGTAGATTCTCTTGTGCATGTCTCTGTCTGGTCTTAACAGACCCAATTAACATTTTAATTCAACTTCTTTTTATCTAAGCATATTTGGGTTATAGCGTATAAATGTCAGATTAAAACAAAACCCAGATCAAAGATTTTCTTTCAGCTCTCTGTTTATTATCAAACAGTGAGTAACTTCTGTTTTTACTAAAATCTGAGCATACATGTGATTTTATGTGATGATCTTTTTTTAAAAAAAAAAATTCCTGGGTAATATGCTTTGCATGATTGATTAGAGATGATTGATTATATGGATGTATGTGAATATGGGAATGCATGTCTGTATATATGTGTATATGCAAAGATCTGTTTCAAACTTTTACAGGCTAGTCTTGATCAAATCAATATTCTTCTTCCTTAATCTCTTTGCATGTGATGTTTAAAAAAAAAAAGAGAAACTTGTTAAATGATGTTGATACAAATTTTAAACAAATAGCTGTAAGTGGAATTTTTAGTAAAAAAAAAAATCTCAGAAGTATGAAATTACTGTAAATTTCGTACAAATGAGGAAAACACAAAATCTTAATTTCATGATTTAAATTTCATAATCGAATTTGTAAGAGCAAACGATGAATTTTAACAAAAGTTACAAGATTTTTAAGATTGTATTTTGAATGGAATTTTGGGATGGTCAGAAATTGGGAATTTACCAATTCACGGTGATTGAGGTTGCTGGAGATGACGAGGTTGATGCTGTAGTGGGCTTATGGGTCTAGGAGCTGGGCAAAATTGCTTGGAAGATTTATTGATCACCAGGGTAATCGAACTAAGGTAAATTAGGGTTTTAAGCTGTGTTTGGGCTGATGTTGGTTTCAAGACCATTGTGGCATCGTTGGCGCGTCGAACTTGATTGATGCTGGGGAAATAGAAAAAGGGAAGCAAAGCGAGATTCTGATAGTGAGGGGGAAGTTCCAGATGATCGGAGGAAGGGAAATTCGAGGTTGTTGATGATCACGTTTCCTGCTTGTTTGGGTTCTGGTGGTTCGTTTTTGATTTATTCGTAGGAATGTAATTTTGATAGGTCGCTCGTGTTGAAGGGGTTGTCGTCGACTTGGAGGATGGCCGGTTAGTTGGACGGAGGGCGAGGGTACGACGTGCACGTGCACGTTGATGGAGGCGTTGAGATGGGTTTTGTTGTTTCAGGGAGATGGCGTTTTGGCACGGGTGGATATCAGGGAAGATTGCATGCTGACTCGAGATTTTGGGATCGTGATTTTTGCTCAGGTTTTGGATCGCGGAATATAGCGTTTGACTCGGGTTTCTCAAGCCTGCATAAACGAATCTTTAACCAATTTTCAAACTGGAAATTTGGTGACTAGATTTTGAGACAGGAATTAATTTTTGTTAACCTGATTAAAATAAAGTTTGTAGTATCATATGCTAAGCTCATACTTTTATGAGTATTAAATTAAGTAGAATGTATCTGAGTTTAATTTGTTTTGATTTAAAGGATTTATTAATTGAGATAATTAATTAAATAAAAGGGTTGGTTAATCAAGGAATGAGATTTATTAAAAAATTAATTAATCAAAGAAGTGATTATAGAATAAGTAATTATTGTGATTAATTGAGAGTTAAGGAAATAATTTTAAATAATTAATTTTAAGAGTAATTAAAAGCTAATTACTTATTGAAATAAAAGGGTAATTAGTCAAGGGTGATAAATTATGTTTATTATGATTACTTTAAGATTAAGTTTAATTAATTTAAGATAATTACTGGATGATGGGTTAAGTGTAATTACTTAATGTAATTAATGAGGAGAAATTACTTAGTGAAGAAATTAGTGATGTAAATTACTGGATGTAATTAATTAGAATATGGATATAGTTTGGGTTAATTACTTTGTGTAATTAATATAAAGGATAATTACTTAGTGGAAGTAATAAATAATTAATTACTTAGTGTAATTCATTTAAATTTTGATTAATAATGTTGTTTGAAGATAATTAAGTGATGTAAGTAATTAAGGGTTACAGAATGGGATAAATCAAGGACGATGAATTAATTTGTTTGTAATTAATTAATGTTAGGTAAGCAAGATTAAGGATGATTGAAGTAGTTAATTTAATTTATTTAAATTAATTAGAATTGGTATAACTAATTTATCTTGCTTATGAGTGATTAGGAAATATTGTATGCCTTAGATTGATTGATATCTCGGATATGTGATATGATATATTAGATTTAAATGAGATAATATGGTTATCTATCGATGATGAATTTGCTGTGTAATGTAAGTGACATCCTTTATTAATAGTTAAATTGTCTTTCCCTTGATTAACTTGGACTAAGAGGGTATTGATTTCGAAGAGACCGGAGTCGGGTATTAGTGAATACCCGAAACCACTTCGATTCTATAAAGATTGATATGTGAAATCAATAAGCTGGTTTGGAATGTTTAACGTAAATTGGACCATTTAATATAAAGATTGGCACTTAGAAATTGATGTGTAAAATAAGTAATGTCTATAACAGCTAGAATTTGTAAATTGAAATCTGTTAACCCGGGTTTATATAAGTTGCATGCAGTCGTATTCCATGTTAAATGAGTTTACTCACGCTGGTTTCCAGCCTGACCCGGGTGTTACTTTGATGTAATGCTCGGGTCAGACCGAGTATTACAGATTTTCAGGTAAGGATGTTCTGAAGCTCAGGAGGCGAGCTGGAGTGTTGTAACATATGGAGAGCTTATGATATATTACAGTATCTGAAACAGATTGATTTATCTGTTCTGTGATTGTAAATCTGTTGTAACTCTGATATATATATATATATATATATATATATATATATATATATATATATTAAAGTGTAATTTGACAAGTATAGTTTCCTTTGTATAACTATTATTTATGCGATATTATATTTTATCCGCTGCGAATGTGAGACACTGGGTTTGGTTTTCTGTTTCTTCTTCTTCTATCCTTTCTTCTTTTCTCTAACTATCTGGAACTTTTGGGATAGAAAATTCCGAGTCGTTACAATTTCCACACAATAGTGATAATAATTTATAATTATCATTACCTAGCAACCAAGCAACCATATATAACTATAATAACTTTTGAAAATTATTTCTTTCATATATAAAAATAATTTGGGAAAAATTATTTCATTCACCCTATTTAATACCGTGTCGAGTTGTTCTGTACAAGTGTTTAGAGATCCTTATCAATAAAGTTAATTACTTGTATTGACCAGAATCCATAAACCACTAAACAAATCAACCAACACAATATAAAACAATTTTATATTCACTAAAAAATATGCGCTCATACCTATTAATACACTCAAACTCATTCTAGAGCACTACTAACTCTATTTTTAATGACTAATCCCCACTAGAGCCAAGGTTCTCGCTTAACCTTCAGCTCTGATACCAACTGTCACGACCCGATTTTTCAACTCCCGAAAATCGTCATCAACACATCTACTGTATCAAATGCCAAACAATCGAGTGCCGGAAAACCAGACCGTAAGTAAGAAGAAGGAGGTAGAAGAAGAGAAAAATAGAACAACATCATAATCACACAAACGCAGCAGAACAATATATAATAGATAAATGACTGATCTTTATATAAAAAGGACTATATCTGTTTTATATATTGCATCATCAGAGTATAACACAATCAATAGCAAAATACTAGACGGTTATATTAACTTGTCCCTACGAAAGCTGACTAACCAGCATACCAAACACAGCGGAAATAAGACAGATATGTGTGATACGTCTCGCCATCCAGTACATCTCCTGAGCTCCATACCAGTCCATCGAGAATCTGTACTCAGTAATACTCGGTCTGATCCGAGCATTATAGTAAAATAACACCCGAGTCAGTCTGGAAAACCAGCGTGAGAAAACACACTCAATTTGATTATTAAAGTTTTCAAAATCCTTTTGAAACCAAAGGTATCTCATAAGACCACGCCACAAATAAACATGCCGGGTTTTTACTCTACGATAACCAAAACATATCTTATCAAATCCTCTGATATCATAGTAGTTCTATATACAAATACTTATTAAAATAGCCGAAATTGTTACATTCATTAAATTCCAGCATAAAAGGTATGCAAACAAGTCCGAAGGTACTTATTGGAGATTTGGTTTCCATCAATGGCAGGGCTACTGGGGTACCGTCCGTCACAGTACCCGGTCAAGATCAGAGTACCAAGGATCCCCTTTGATCCCCTGCAACACAAAACCGGAGCTACCCCTTATTGGATAGTCCAAATAAGATCATCCTACGGTTGGTATCTGCAACCACCCACACAGCTGAATAAAAAGGGACATCTAGACAGGGATGACCTTACCCTAATTGGTTGCTAGCCACTTAGCCTTGCTGCACCTCCCATGTTTTAGTCATTCCCGGTTGTTGAGGCTTGAGGCTATGCGTTACCTTTTTAGCACATATACACTTAAAACGCTCATCGTCCTCCTAACAATGTTCTGATAGCATTCGTCCATACAAGTCCGTTCCCGGTCCGAACGGAACCGACGGCACTACTCCTACTACATCCATTTTGGAATCACCCTTAGGATTAGTAGCGATTAGACCTTGCACTTCACTTCTCCATCTTTGACTTTTCAAGCTTTTGTCTTCCTCACGAAAACGTTCAAACCAGATCGAAGTAGTTTTTGGGAAATTAATCCCGATCCCGGTATCTTCAAAACGATCGGCACATTAGCCAGTATTGATAACCGGTTATTTAAGTATCATGTATAACATCCACAAACAACCATTAGGCATTAATGATTTCCCAAATTATTTATTTCAAAATATCTTCGCAAGATATTTTTCTACACTTCAACCCTTTGAAAATGGCTTCAAACCACTTTTCTCTCATGGAATAAATTTCCACCCAATTGTTATATTTCATTTAAAATCACCAAGTCTTAATACTTTAGGTTTTGAATAATTTAAATCACTTTATACAAAAATATATACTTTAAAACACATAAAACAAAAACTACTTAAAACGCTTTATTTAAAATACTAGTTATGAAATTTTATAATATTTTCTCATATAAAATTTAAGCCAAAACTAATTTTAAAATAAAATTTATTTTATAAGGTCTAAGTATTAAATAATTATGATTTAAATCATAATACTATTTAAATATTTAAAATAATTTACTTATATAATTAACTTAATAAATATTTACCCTTTTTTTAAAAAATTTAAAACCACTAAATAATAATTTTTTCAAAAACATTCTTTTAAAACCACTTAAAAACCTCCAACTTATACTTGGAAATCTTTCTCTGAAAATATACTTGGCTTTTCAGGGAAATACACTTTCCATTTAAATATAGCCATCTAATCATTTATAAATCCTGCTCGATTTATTTCGGTTTAATTTACATCCTAATCCCGTAAATTTTCTTTTCCACACTTTAAAAATAAAACCACCTTTTATTTTTAAAACAAATTACCATCTCTTTATAAATCCCCACCGTGGATTTATACTTTCAAATTTACCCACTAATAAATATTTCACTTTATTTATAAACCCTGTTTATAATTTCCATACCTCATTCTCTTTTAATTACTATTTCAAATCACTTAATCGATTTAAAAATAGATTTTCTAAATTTAATTCCCCATAGAATTAATTCTTGATTTATTCAAGTTTATTCAAAATCCATTAATTCCAGATTTACTTCTTAATTATGATTTAAAATCCTATTTAGAACTTAAAATATCAATTTCATACTTTATTTCAAAATTCTCCCTTTATTTCTTCCCATACCATTTAAATCCTGAATTTAAAAATAAATTCTTTAATTTTTTAAACAATACCACTTAAATCCTTAAAATTCATTTATTTCTTATTCAAAAATCTCTTTTCCCATACTCAAAATTATTTGATAGGATTTCAAAATCAAACTTTTATCCTTTCCCAAATCCATTCTTTTAATTTATCCAATTTCGCTACATTTATTTTACTTAGAAATCCCTCTTTTATTTTCCTTTAAAATCCAATCTTTGTATTTTTAATATTTCAATATATCCAAAATATATTCAGCTAACCCATAGCATTCAATATTTTCAATTCCCAATAAAATCAATATAATCTATCATAGATTATCAAATAAAACATATCACCGAATATGAAAATAAATTCCGATATATTGAGGAATCCAATTGGATCCCTTCAACATGTTTCCCTGCATCCACAGACATTAACACAATATAAAAATACCAATCCTACTTCGAGGGGGATATCGTGGTATAATGAATTATCCGCTATTATGCGGGACGCATAGGGTCTCATCCGCTATATAATATGGGAATCAATCACTCCAATATATATATACACTCTATTATACAATATCACATCCATACTGATATTAAATTATCAATTCAAGCAAGCAACTAATAATTTAAATTTAACTATTTAAATTTAAAAGTAAATCCAAATGAGGGAGATTAACTCACCTTTGATCATTAATTTGCAATACGATCCCACCAGTTATTTCCTTCACGATTTTGGACCTTGTACGTTACATAGTTTATTAGCATTTGAAATAATCGAACCGTCAATTACCATTTATTAATTTAAATTAGACTAATAATTATTTTTAAAATAATTTCCTTTAGTAACTAAAATAAATTTAATAAGTTGATCAAACGAGTTAATCACCCTAATATATATATATATATATATATATATATATATATATATATATATATATATATATATTTCTTTCAAAGTCTTATCTATGTATTTAATGTTATACATTAAAATATGTATGTGCATTTATATGTATTTATATTTACATTATTATTTTCTATACATACATACATACATACATATATATATTTATTAATACTAAATTGAGAAATAAATTGTAAATATATAACTCCCTGTGAAAATTTCCTTTCTGCAGATATCAAAACAGATATTTACTTTACTATAAATACTTTCTTCCTTAATCTACATATTTATTAATATGAAATTAACTAGTAAAATACACACACACACACACACGCGTGCGCCTACACTCGAACTAAGCCTCCCCTACCCTTCAACGCCCCACTGTCGTTGCCGCCATCTCTTGAACTCTCGATCATCGAGGCCTCCAGCCTTTGCTTACCTCAAGTTCGCTGCCCGTGACACTCCCCTTGGTCACGAGGTCCAAATTCGAATCGACCTCATTACTTTACCCTGTTTTCTTAGCTGTGCCCTCAACACCGCAACCATCCCCAACGTGATGGCATGCCGACATCTTGATCAATCCCGATCGCTTGTAGTTGCCAGGCGCTCGCGCCATTAATTCTGATTTCGAGCTCGCCTGAATCGAGAGATTCGAATTCGATGAAAAGAGGCGGCTTCTTTTTCATCACCCTGATCGATTTTAAGTGGAGGAGAAAAGGATTTCAATTTTGAATTGAAAGAGGGGAATACGAGATCTTAAGACAGAGGAGGATGCGACATTTTTAATATTTTAACAGGCTTTAATTTTAAAGAGAAAACGAGGTAGACATCTGGTTTGTGAATAGAAGAGGCAGGCGGCACGTGGAAGAAAAGGCTACAGTGATGTTGAAGAGAAAAAGGTTTAAAGAGAATTTCATTGACCAGTCCACAAATATATATAATATTAAATTCAAATTTAAATCAACTTGAATTCGCAACTTAAAACCCTGACATCCTATCGAGATATGTCGCTAGGCATTTAAAATGTTATATCCCTATTCCGAATGCAATGGAAAAGGTTTTGAGTCCTAATTCGATCGTATGGAGAAGATAGCTTTTTGGACCCAGTTATTATATTGAATTTTCCGATATAGATTTCAGCACGTTTATATGTGGTACGATCACACAACAACTCCAAACACCACGAAATTTGAAATCTGATAATAATACACTATTACGTATCCAATGGAACTGGTTTCGTTGAATTTCAAGACTGTGCCTCGGAAGGCTATTTTTAAATGTCAATATAAATGATATATTTTTAATACTGAACAAAACACTTTTAAATTTAATTTTAAAACTTTAATTATCCTTATTATTATCAATACAAATTTTTCAAGCCTTTAAAATATTTTTAACCAGCTTAAAAACCAAGATTCACTATTTTAACCAATTTCTAATTATTTAATTCAATAATTAAATTATCCCATAATATTGATATTTGAAATTCAAGTTAAAAATTAACTTATAAATATTTGAAATTAATTAAATATCCCAATTTCAAATGTTCAAAATTCCAGACCGTCACAGCAATTGCGTCGAAAGGTCATTTTGAAGCTTTTCCTTTCCCCTAATTATTTTACTTAAAGATCATTACTTTCAAAAAGGGTGGTTTCGAAGCCATTTGTTCCCAAAATTCTTTTACTTGGAGATTAATGTTTTTGAAAGGGTTACTTTCACTTATGTTCACTTTGACCCATAAGTTATATTTAAGGTTAAACACCAATGATTTTGAAAGAGATACTTTCATATTGTTTCGAAGCTATGCTTCTATAAATATATTTAAACTAAGTGGTTTTGAAAGATAAGCATTAGTACTTTCGAAAGAAATATTTTAATGGTTTCGAAAGAAAGATTTTAATGTTTCGAAAGGAATGTTTTAAGTGTTTCGTAAGGTATATCTTTAAGTGTTTGAAAAGAAGGTTTGAATACTTTCGAAAGTTGTGTTTCAATGGTTTCGAAAGAGAGGGTCTAAAGTTTTAAAAGACTTAGTTTCCAAAACAAGGAACCCAAACTCAATTTTTAAGATAACTCATGGCAATATGAAAGTGTTTTTAAAATGGCATTTAACTTTGGAGTTTTTAAAGAATATTTCCTTGCTAAAGATAATAGGTTAAAGTTATTAACTTTGTTTCAGTTGAAAAATGATTATAAGGAAATTGGACCATAGATGTTTTTGTTTTTATGTTTTAATCGGTTATCATGTGTGCTTCTTCTATAAATATATTCACTTTATAATTAACTCATACCTACATTTTGGGGGTGTTAAGGGCAGAATAACCAGTTAGGTTGACCCAGTAGTGAATATATATTGAGTTAACTCCTAAGTGGGTAGAATTGCATCTAGGAGGTCTGGTGGACTAGAATATAGGGTGCCTAAAGACTGATCAAAATATTATTGGTTCATACAGGTTCTTTGTAAGCCCATGAAATATATGTATGGAAAAAGTTACTGGTAGGGGACAATAGTTTCTTAGTGATCCCATAAAAAGTATATCTGGATTAAGTTATTAACAAAGATCAATAGGTTCATATTTAACCCATGAAAATTACAATATGGAGAAATTATTGGAGAACCCAATAGGTTTATAGCGAGCCCATGAAAACTATAACTGAGTGAAGTTATTGGTAGATACCAATAGGTTCTTAGTGAACCCATGAAAATTATGAAACTGGGCAGATAGTCCGTAAGCTTTGAACATGTTATTAGTCAGCCATTAAAACTAATAGGTTAATAGTGATCCTAAAAAAGGAATAACTTGAGATAGATAGTCAACTGAATGGGAATGGAAAATCCAGAATATATTGCATGTTTTCATATCTTTATGATACATTTTATTATGTTACGTTTTAACCATTGTGGATGCAGTTGCATAATATATGGTTATTATAAATTTGAGGTAAGATAATAGTGAGGGGAAACACATTCCGCTAAGCGGTGTGGTCTCACTGGATATGTATATGGTTTGAGAGGTAGTTTATTATATGTACCAGACTTTTTGTCCGACTCAAAATTTATGTTTTCCCCTTAAACTCTTGGGTGCTCAATTGATTTTGAGTAGTTTGAGAGTTAAGGTTTTCAGGTTCTACTTTAGACGAATAAGCTTTCAGAGACATGTAAGAGGCGAGCTAACTATTAGGAGTTCTTTCTACTTGATTCCACTGTGTTTTGGATGTAATGGAAAAATTGTTTAATTTCCTATATTTAGACTCTGATCATCATCTTCATATGTCGCTCTTAACGAATTATATTTCCTTGAACGTTGTTTATGAATTGGGATTATGTAATGTGTTTGGAACATGATTTGAAGTTAAATGAGAAATCTGGTTTATGATTTTAATTTTCTTTCATATTCATGTGTTTCTATTATATCAATGTATACCACATTTGGTCATCGAAAATTAATAACTATGGATGAGTGTAGCATCCGTAGCTGTTAGTTTTGGACCTTCAAGTGGGAGATGTTATAAGTTGGTACCAGAGCATAGGTTTATGTAAATTTAAAAAGAAATTTAAATCTAAAAGATTTTCAAAACATAATCCAATGAATCAAAAAATAAGATCGGGGTTTGGGTTAATGTTACAGCAACGTACTTTTATTTGTTAGGTATATATCTATAAATACATACTTCCCTCTCCCTTAGACTATTCTTCTGTATATTACTAAGGCTCGTATGTAGATTTACGAGAAAGGAAGATATGGAAGTAGGAAAAAGGAAATCTAGGTTGAGGAAGCACCATAACCAATGGAAATTATCAACCCAACAATAGGGAAACCCGGGTCGATGGGCAAATGCTAATCCAAATGTAAATGCCAACTTAGGTGCTGGAATTCCACCAATAGATATGGGGATGATGTATTAGTTCTTTGTCAATCTGGTGCAAGCAAGAGCACCTACAGGGGTAGTTGGGGGAAACGTTAGGAATGTTGGAGGAGCTAATTCTGTGGCCCAGTTGGCAACAACTATGCTAAACTGAGCAGGGATTATACCTGTCTCGGTAGGAAACCGTTTTTGGGAATAGAGGATGCTATAGAAGTAGTGAAATTTCTTTGCATTGTGGAGGAGCTAATTCTGCGGCCACGGTGTTTGTAAGGAAACTAGATGGATCGATAAGGATGTGTATCGACTGTCGTAAGTTGAAAGAGAAGACGATCAAGGATAAGCACCATTTGCCAAGAATCAATGGTTTATTTGATCAGTTGTGTGGAGCCAGAATATTTTTCCAATTGGATTTGGCAATAGGTTTCCATCGACTAAGAGTGGAAGAGGACAGTATTCCATTGACAGCGTTTTGGACTAGGTACAGTTTGTATGAATGGTTAGTAATGCCATTTGGGTTAACAAATGCACCAGCTTTCTTTGTGGATTAGATGAATTGAATTTTTCGAGAGCACTTGGATATCGTATTAGTGTTCATATATGACATTTTAATATATTCTCAGGATGAAAAAGAGCATGAAGTTCATCTTAGTGTTTAAGACGCTAAGGCAACATCAGCTGAAAGCGAAGTTTTTTAAGTGTCATTTCTAAAAGAAAGAAGTCTAGTTTCTTGGTCACATGGTTTCAGAGAAGGGTCTGCAGTTGATCCAGATAAGTTTGAAGCTGTTAACAACCGGAAGAGATTAGAGACAGTGATTTAGATTATAAGTTTTCTTAGACTCACCGACTATTATTGGAGATTTATTAATGATTTCTCACGGATAGCGGTACCTTTGGCTAAGCTAACCAGGAAGGACATGAAGTTTATTTGTCTGACCAATGTGAGGAAGCATTCCTTAAGTTAAAGTATTTATTAACCAATGCGCCCATGTTGTTGGTTCGAGACGGAAACCAAGGATTAGTAGTATATACTGATGGATGTGGAACTAGATTAGGGGCTGTGTTGAAGCAGAAAGGTAAAGTTATTGCCTATGCTACAGGCAGCTTAGACCGCATGAAGTGAGATATGCTACTCATGATTTTAAGTTGGCAATGTTGACGGAATGGAAGGATCTAAAGGCTTTGACTAGTTCTAGTGTGTATTTAAGACCGACTGCTAGTTCTAGTCAGGGCAATGCCAAGATATCCTGCTTGAAAGTTCGACCGAAATTGATCGAAAGGATTGCTTCTAAGCAGAAAGAGGATCTACAGTTAGCAAAGAAGATTAAAAGGCTTGAGGTTGGATCAGAGATGGATGATCAAAAAGATTTCAATCTTGACTAGAAGGGATGGTTGAGAAGGAAGGAACGATTGTATGTTCCGAATGTTGGGGATTTAAAGAGAGAAGTCCTCAGGGAATCTCATCGATCCAAATTCATAATTAATCCTAGAGGAACCAAGATATATCAAGACATTATGGGAAGTTTCTACTGGGAAGGTATGAAGAAGGCTGTTGGCTTATGGGTAAGATGGTGTGTGAACTGTCAACAAGTGAAGGCCGAATATCAGAAGCCGAATGGATTGCTTCAATCGGTGAAACTAGTTTTGAAATGGGATTCGATATCCATGGATTTTATAGATAGGTTTCCAAGGTCGAATCGATGAAATGAAAGTATATGGGTCATAGTTGACAGGTTAACCAAGAGTGCCCATTTTATTCCGGTTAAGTCAACCAGGACATCACATGTTTTAGCTAAACTATTTAAGAGGAACATAGTTAGACTGCATGGAATTCCTAGTAGTGTAATTAGTGATAGAGATACTTTTTTTACTAGCGATTTTTGGAAGAGTCAATAGGATGTGTTAGGTACAACATCAAGATGAATACTGCTTATCACAAATAGACAAAAAGTGAGAGTCGACAAGGTACTTGAGGATTTGTTAAGAGCTTGTGTGCTAGACTTTAGTGGATCTTAGGAAGATCACATACACTTGGTTGATTCTTCCTATAATAACAGTTATCAGACTAGTATAGGAATGACACCTTTCGAAGCTTTGTATGGAAGGCCATGCAAATCCCCAGCATGTTGGTTTGAAACCGGAGACAGATTAGTCTTAGGATTAGATCTGGTAAGAGACACAACAGAGAAGATTGAGTTGATCCGAGGTAGGATGAGGGAAGCTCGGTCTAGATAGAAGAGTTACGTAGATAAGAGGCGTAAGGATCTAGAGTTCTCAGTTGGAGATATGGTTTTCATAAAATATCACTGGTGAAAGGTGTGGTTAGATTTGGAAAGTTGGGGAAACTGGCACCGAGATATGTTGGGCCATTCCCGGTTATAGAGAGGATCACAAAGCTCGCATACAGAGTAGAGTTGCCGAGCAGTTAGGCAAGTGTCCATATTGTGTTCCATGTGTCTCATCTTTATAAGCATGTGCATCATCCAGAGACTACTATTCCTCCAACTGGGTTGGAAGAATAATACAAAAACCGAATTTGACTTTTTTTAGACAAGCAGTTCGGGTTGTAGTGAGAGATGAGAAGAAGTTAAGAAATAAGACAATTAAGGTGGTGAAAGTTCAGTGGAGCGACAACGAGAAGGACTATATTTAGGAGATAGAAGACATGATTAGAGATACTTGTCTTGATTTGTCGTAAGGGTGTGTTCTATATTTGCTTTATATAGACTATTTTCTAGTCAGGTAGACTAGTATGGTAGTTAGAAGATGTTATAGATGATTGCTACGTTTAGTATTTAGTCCTTGCTAAATTTCGAGGATGAAATTCTTTAAGGAGGGGAGCATGTAATACCCCTAATTTTAAATAACATTATTCAGGAGATTTAATCAAATAAATTAAATAGAATAATGTAAAGACTAGAGTGATAAGGGGATTAAGATTTTAAAACTAAATATAGGTCGTGCCTTAGCTAAATGAAATCATGAGAATGAGTTTATAAAATGGCTTTATAAGTCCAGCTACACTAGAGAATAAGTAAAGGGTATTATAGGAATAGCCGTATAATACCCTATAAACCCAAAACCCTTACCTCATTATCATTTTCATACTTTCATAAGACAAAAACAAAGGAGACCAAGGTCAGCCATAACCCTAAGAGAAAAGGAATTCAAAAATCATTAGAAGCAAAGATTCAAGTTAGGGAGATTAAAATAAGAGAAAATCTAAAGTTCCTTATCCAAACAAGGTGAATAACAATCTAAGTTATCTCATATATGTTTTTATGAACATCTTAATTTCGGGTTTTGAGGTTTAAAACCATTTGGATGATTTGAATGATGATATGCTCTAATTATATGCCATTTTTGATTTGAATAAGTATGTTTATAAAAGGTTTGATTCGGTTTTAAGGTTAAAACCGTGTAAAATGGGTTTCGAATGCCATGAGAATTGAGTATATTATGTAAAGCATTGTTTTGGAGATGATTTTAAATTTTAATAATAAGCTACGGATAATCTATTATGAATCTTAAATCGAAGAAATAGATAATTTGGGTTTAAAAATTTATTACAGTTACTATATAAAGGATTTTGGGTCCGAAATTTATATATGCTAGAAAACATATTAAAAGCGAATTAGGATGATGTTTGGCGATTTTTCCTAAGTAATTTACCATGGAAATTAAATTAATTAAGATTGAGGACTGAAATGTCTTAATTGTTTTGTTAAGAGGAAGGGCTTCATTGCTAAAACATTTTTATTATTAATTAATGAATGCGACTGCCTTTTTCTAAAAATATTTTGGTAAAGAATTTGGCAACCAAACATATTTTGACAAATAAGGCAAGTAGGTGAAAAGAAATTTCTTTTAAAGGCTAAAAATCAGTTTTCTTTGGAATTACTACTTCGCCACTTCCATCTGATGGCTTTCGACACCATGCCTCCACCAAAGAACCAATTCGAAATCAATGCACATGATACAAAGCAATTGATATGTAGTGCATTAGATAAATGTGGAAGGTACAGTGTTGAAACCAAACTTTCGAAGGGGCAGAAGTTATCCACTACTTACTTCTACTTATGAAAGATGCTTTTGAATGGGTTAAAGTTACTTTTAAGTAGCTTTCGAATGGATTGCCACTTGCCTTTGTTTTAAAAGTAACTTTCGATTGAGTTGCTGCACATCAAATTTTGAAAAGAAGCTCTCGAAAGGGTAGTTGCTTTTGAACCCAGTCGAAACCTAGCTGTCATCTTCATACCTTTCGAATTAGTTAAAGGCCGCTTTTCTTTGTAGCTTTATAACGAAGTCGAAATGGAAGCTTTTGTTCTATTAATAGTGAAGCCACATCTCAATGCTTTCGAAAGGGTCTCTGTAGTCACTTATATTAAAAGTTTCGAAGGCAATGGCATGGAAAGGTCATTTTGAAGCTATCCTTTTCCCTTAGTTATTTTACTTAAAGATCATTGCTTTCAAAAAGGGTGGTTTTGAAGCCATATGTTCCCTAAATTCTTTTACTTGAAGAATAATGTTTTCGAAAGGGTTACATTCACTTATGTTCACTTTGACCTAGAAGTTATATTTAAGGTTAAACCCAATGATTTTGAAAGAAATACTTCATATGGTTTCGATGGTTTGTTTCTATAAATTCTACTTGAACTAAGTAGTTTTGAAAGATAAGATTCAATAATTTAGAAAGGAATATTCTAATGGTTTTGAGAGAAAGATTGCATTATTTTTGAAAGGAATGTTTTAAGTTTTTCGAAAGGTATATCTTTAAGTGCTTTGAAAAGAAGGTTTGAATACTTTCGAAAGGTGAGGGTCTAAGGTTTTGAAAGCCTAAGTTTTTAGAACAAGGAACCCAATCTCAATTTTTAAGATAATCTCATGGCAATATGAAATTGTTTTTAAAATGGCATTTAACTTTGGAGTTTTTGAAGAAGCTTTCCTTGTAAAAAATAATATGTTAAAGTTATTAACCATGTTTCATTTGAAAAATGATTGCAAGGAAATTGAACCATAGATGTTTATGTTTTTATGTATTGATTGGTTATTATATGTGATTCTTCTATAACCATATTCAATTTATAATTAACCCATATCTACATTTTGTGGTGTTAAGAGCAGAATAATCAGTTAGGTCGAACAGTAGTGAATATATATTGAGTCAACTCCTGAGTGAGTAGAATTGCATGCAGGAGGTCAGGTAGACCAAAATATAGGTGCTCAAAGACTAAATAAAAGATTATTGGTTCATATAGGTTCTTAGTAAACCCATGAAAATTATGTATTGAAAAAGTTATTGGCAGAGGCCAATAGGTTCTTAGTGATCGCATGAAAACTTTATCCACATTTAAGTTATTGACCGAGACCAATAGGTTCATAGTTAACCCAAGAAAACTATGATATGAGAGAAGTTATTGGAGAACACAATAGGTTCATAGTCTGGCCATGAACTATAATTGGATGAAGTAATTGGTAGATATCAATAGGTTCTTAGTGAACCCATGAAAACTATGAAACTGGGCAGATAGTCCGTAAGCTTTGAATATGTTATTAGTCAGTCCATGAAAACTAATAGGTTAATAGTGGCCCTAAAAAAACCATAACTTGAGACAGATAATCAAATGAATGGGGGTGGGAAATCCAGAATATATTGCATGTTTTCATATAATCATGATACATTTAATTATGTTATGTTTTATTCATTGTGGATGTAAGTGCATGGTATATGGTTATTATAAATTTGAGGTATGATAATAGTGAGGGGAAAACCGATTCCGCTAAGCGGTGTAGTCTCAGTAGATATCTATATGTTTCGAGATGGTAAGTTATTTTTCGTACCAGAATTTTTGTCTGACTTTAATTTTATGTTTTTCCCTTAAACTCTCAGGTGCTCAATTGATTTTAAGTAGTTTGAGAGTTAAGGTTTTCAGCTTCTTCTTTAGACGAATAAGCTTTCGAAGACGTGTAAAAGGCAAGCTAGCTAGTAGGAGTTCTTTCTGTTTAATTCCATTGTGTTTTGGATGAAACGGCAAAATTGTTTAATTGCCTATATTTAGGCTTTGATCATCCAAGGGGGCATCTTCATATGTCTCTCTTTGCATATTTTGTAATAATTATATTTCTTGAATGTGATTTACGAATTAGGATTATGTAATGAATTTGAAACATGGTTTGAAGTTGAATGAGAAATCTGTTTTATAGTTTTATATTTTTTTTCATCTTGATGTATTTCTGTTATATCAATGTATCTAACATCATCGCATTTGGTTACCAAAAATTAATAATTATGGATGACTGTAGCATCCATAGCCGTTAATTTTGGACCTCCAAATGGGCGATGTTACATTATATCTTCTTATATTCATGAAGGTGTTATTATTTTTTATAATCTTCCCATTTGGTTCTCTTCCATACGGGTGCATCTCACTTGTTCGTATCAAAGGAACTTGTTGATGCTCTATCTTTATATGTTGTGTGATTAGTGATTTTGCTGAGAATTGTGAACTCGATCGGTGGGTCTGCAACCCTCGGTATGCTTTATCGAGATATTGCGATTATCTTATGCGACCATTCTTTTCGTGTCGATCTTCATGTGATGCATTATCTTGGATTTAGAATGATTTTGGGAATGGATTGGCTTATCCGTTATGAAGCCAATATCCTTTGTCCTAAAGGAACTATTCACCTTCGACATCTAGAAGTTGTTGAGTTAATTTCTATTATTCTTCATAAGGTTGATTCTGATTCGGTAGCATCCTTATTTTCTCTTAAGTCTTGAGAAAACGATGTCATTTTCCGAATCCTTGTTGTTTATAATTATCCTGATATTTTTGAACCATTCGGGGTATCCTCCCAAGTGGGATATTGAGTTCTAAACTGACCATATCCCTAGAGTTTAAACAATTAGTCGTCCTCCCTATCAAATGTCTACCAAGGAGAATGAAGAGTTGAGGAAGCGCTTGTTGAATTTGGAAGCGAAGCAGTTTATCCAGTCTAGTTCTTCTCCTTGGGGAGCTTCTATCGTGTTTGTGAAGAAAGCCGATGGTACTCTTAGGCTTTGCATAGATCATCACAAGTTCAATGAACTTACCATTAAAAACAAGTATCCCTGCCCAGGATCGATGATCTTTTTGAACATTTTTGTCGTGCTAAGATCTTTTCCCAGTTAGACTTAGCGACCGGTTTTCATTAACTTTGTGTGACAAAGGATAACATTCCTCTGACTTCATTCCATACCCGTTATGGTTCATACGAGAGGCTCGTTATGCCCTTTGGATTAACAAATTGTGAGAAATGTGAATTACGGATCTAAAGGCTAGAATAACATTGGAGGGGGGGGGGGAATAGTGTTATGTGGATTTTCTAAATCCTTTTGGATCCTATGTAATTTACTCACCAACAAATGCAATTCGCAAACATAGATATAGCTACAGAATCAGACACAGATGCAAATGATAAATAAAAGTAGTAAAGGAAAGAACACACTAGGATTTTATACTGGTTCGGAGTTACCCTACATCCAGTCCCGCACAATTGTATGGATTTCTTTTCAAAATAGTCTCCCAGATTACACCCTCGGTTTCAAGGCTACGAGGTACTCCTACCTGTATTCGAGTCTGGGGAAAACTCTCTTGATTTAACTAGGCCACAAGATAACATAATCGATTTCTGGGTAAACGATCACACTCAATTGATTTTAAAGCTCAACCGCACCATTTACTCAACAGTTTGATTTACAAATGATCCTATAACTCTAAATAGCACTGAGATCTTATGGAGAGAGTGGCAGAGAATCATACAAGAGATAATCAAGTTTGATCACTTGGTATTTCAGTGGAGTATAGTTTTGGATTCTTTAAAATAAATGTGGAAGATGAAGAGGAAAGAAAACAAGTGAGATCTGATTTAAAATTTGTTTAGAACTATTGGTATTTATAAAAGATCAATAGCCATATCTATTTGTCAAAGGATACGACGAATTTATGCTTCTTTTGAAAATTTGAATTTTGAATTTAACGGGCACCATGTCGACATGGGGGTAGGGGTATGTCGACGCTCAAGGAAAAAATTGATATTTTAATTTTCTTATTAAAATTGGTTTCTATAATTTGTCAAAATAATTTCTAAACTTTTGTAAATATATTTGAATATAGTTTAAACATATAAAAGAGATTTTTAATATATATAATCTTAATCTATAAAGTGATTTAAAATCTAAGTATAAAAATATTTAAATCTATATTTAAAACAAGAGATAGTTCAAAATCAAGGACAATTATGAAATCATAATAATAAAGATAATTTTGTGGCTAAAATATTTCAAACAAGAGAGATGTCTTTTTGAAAAGAAGGTTTTGAAAAAAATTTAAAATAGGAGATATATATTTGAAAAAACATTTTTATAAAATTAGTGGATATCAAAATAGGACCACTATATGTTCCACCAGGTATTGTCGTGGGTTCCATCCCTTTAACTGGCTCGAAGTGGATTCCATTCCGCGAATAAATTTCGAATTAAGATATAAGTGCTTTAAAGAAGTTTTAACATTATTCTAGACTCAATACTTATCTTGTATTCTTGAAATTTTGAACTCTTGATATCTTCAGTCTTGAATCTCTGTATTGTACAGTCTTCATTCTTGGTACCTGCATGGTTATATCCTGCATATACATATATACCTAAACCTAACGTTAGTATTTATATTTTATAACAAGTCCTAAGGTTGTTTCATCAAAACCATTATCTCAAGGATTAACAATCTCACCCGTTTTGATGACGACAACCTATGTTTATAAAATATACTTCTCCTTCACTATAACTCCCCCTAAAACTAATAGTTCCCCCTAAAACTAATAGTTCCTAACTACTCTAACTACTCTATTTTATATTTCTCTCCCTTAGTCATCAACAAAAAACTAGTCCTAAACTAATATAACTCCCCCTTAATCTAATACTATCCAAACTAAATACTAATAAGGAAGTATAATAAGTGAAAATAAACATTTTATTATATACGATGTTATATTTACATGTATATATGGATAATAAACATACAAATATATTTAAATACATAAATTATAGAATAAAACTACTAATGAGAGTTGTTGACAATTAGAGATTTGTGAATCGAACAATTGGGATAATGAAAACAAAAGTTTCCACGTTGTTCAACCAAATTCCCATCTTTGTCAAAACAGACTTCGCCTACGTAGACCACATTGTTGTCTCCTTCCATAAGTGCTTCTTCCTCTTCTCCTTCCTCTTTGCTATGCTCTAAGGGTTTATCCATTTGAATGTTGGGAGAATCTTCTTCAATCACAATAGGATTAACATGATTATCCATTAGAAATTTTTGAAAATTACGAAGAATTTTCTCTTGCTTTTCTTGTTCTTTTGCCATCCTTATTTGCACAACTTGAAATTCAGTCAACATTTGCATGGCGTCCTGCATAGACTCTTCAATCTTTATCACACATGCCAGTATAGTGTGTTAGAATGGACAAGAATGAGGAGAAGGGAAAGAAATGGTGTCATTTTGGGTTGATTTAGTGGAGGAGGCCATTAGTTTCAATTTTCAGAAGTGTAATACAGAGAAAGAAAAGTGAGAAGACAGAAAAATTCGAAACACATAGGTTTGTATAACTTCCAAACTAATTTTAGAGGAAAAATCAAATTTTCAAATTTTGCCATTGTATGTCGACATAGGTGGTAGGGGAATGTCGACATGCCTATGAAAATTTTGGTTTTCTTGCATATTTTTGTTTATTAAAAATATATGTTACTATTCTATATTCTATATTTCAGTTATTGAACAAATGCCTAGTTCTCTTCTTAACTTATTAAATATAGGTTGATTTATGGGTTTGGTTAAAATATTAGCAATTTAATTCTCCGAGTTGATAAATTCAAGAGAAATAATCTCCTTACTTATATTATCTCGGAGAAAGTGACGTCAGATATCAATATGTTTAGTCCTAGCATGATGAGTAGGATTTTTAGATAAATTTATTGCACTAGTACTATCACAATAAATTGGACGATTTTGAAATTATTAGTCCAAAATATTTTAGGGTTTATTGCATATAAATAACTTGAGAGCAAGCCAAAGCAGTAGAGATATATTCTGCTTCAGTTGTTGATAAAGAAAAAGTGTTTTGCTTTTTACTAAACCATGAAACCAAAGAATGCCCCAAAAAGTGACAAATTCCACTTGTACTTTTTCGGTCAGATTTACAACCAGCATAGTTAGAATCACAATAAGGGATTAAATCAAAACAATCATTTTAAGGGTAAAATAAACCATAGTCAAAAGTATGTTTAACATATCTTATGATACATTTCACAGCTTTTAAGTGAGTCATTTTGGGTTAATATTGGTATCTTGCACAGAGACAAACACTATGCATTCTATCGGGTCTACTCGTAGTAATATAGAGTAGTGATCCAATAGTTCTCCTAAATAGTTTTTGATTTACATCTTTTGAAAGCTCTTCTTTATTTAAATCTTTATTGGTTGCCATGGGAGTGGGTTTTCCACTCGCAGTAGTCATACCAAATTTACTAACTAGATCCCAAGCATATTTTTCTTGACTAATAAAAATATCATTATCTAATTGTTTTATTTGTAAACCTAAGAAGAAAGTAAGTTCACCCATATGACTCGTCTCAAACTCTTTTGTCATTATTTCATAAAATTCTTTATTTATTTCATGATTTGTTGAACCAAAAATAATATCATCTACACAAACTTGTACGGTTGGATATCATTTTTATTTCTTTTAATAAAAAGAGTATTATCTACTTTACAAATTTCAAATTTTGATTCTAGTAAAAAAGAACTTAGTTGTCATACCATGCTCTAGGAGCTTGTTTCAGACGATATAGAGCTTTCTAAAGTTTGAAAACATGGTTTTGAAATTTTTCATCTTCAAAGAGTGGAGGTTGTTCAACAAAAACTTCTTCTTTAACAAATCCATTAAAAAGGAACTTTTAACATCCATTTGAAATTATTATAGGTTGCGAAAGCAAGTAGAATTCTAATGGCTTCTAATCTTGCAACGGATGCAAAGGTTTCATCAAAATCTATTCCTTCTTCTTGACAATAACCTTGTGCGACTAATCGAGCTTTATTTCTAACGATCTCACATAGTTCATTCTTTTTATTTTATAAACCCATTTAGGTCCTATTACAGTTTTATCTTCGGGTCTAGGAACAAGTTTGAAATCATATCTTTTAATTTAAAAGAACTCTTCCTAAGTTTTCCTAATTGACAAGCATCACGTATATTATCTATTTTAAAATTCATTCTAGGTAGATCTCTTACTAGATCAAGTTTAGAAAGTCTAGATAAGAGTTTAAAATTCAAATGTCCAAATCTTTTATGCCAAATCCAAGGGTCACTTGTATTCGCCAAAAGACATAGATTATCATTTGTGATTTTCATATTAAGAACATAAATATTTTTCTTCCTAATTCCTTCAAATATAATATTTGAATTATTATCTTCGATGTGACACTTATCTTTTTCAAATTTAGTTTTGTATCCTTTATCGCAAAGTTGACTAATGCTAAGCAGATTGTGATTCAGATTCTTAACTAATAAAACATTAGAAATAGTACGAGTTTTAGATTTACCGATATTGTCGATGCCAATCACATATCCTTTTGAGTTGTCTCCAAAATTAACCAATCCTCCATCTTTATAGATAATATCATTCAACATATCTGGATTACCAATCATGTACCTTGAACATCCACTACCAAGTATCCACTTATTCTTCTTGATTTGCATAATTTGTCAATGGAGTGTTGATTCTTCAAAGGCCATATAACATTTTCCTTTCTGCACAGAATACAAACTTGGTAGATAACTTATTTTTCTATAATAACTATATGCCGACTTATAAGACAATGAAGATTTGAACAGTTTTAAACTAGTGTTAACAAAATCCCTAAAAATAGCCATTTTGAAAACTTTTTCAAAATACAGATTACGAAAAATTTGAAAACCAATGCTCTGATACCAAATGCGAAAAATGCGGATTACGGATCTTAAGGCTGGAATAACACTAAAGAGGGGGGTGAATAGTGTTATGTGGATTTTCTAAATCTCGTTGAATCTTATGTAATTTATTCACCAATAAATGAAATTCACAAACAAGATATAGTCACAGAATTAGACACAGATGCAAATACTAAATCAGAGTAGTAAAGGAAAGAACACACTAGGATTTTATATTGGTTCGAAGTTACCCAACATCCAGTTCCGCATAATTGTACGAATTTTTTTTCAAAATAATCTTCCAGATTACACCCTCAATTTCAAGGCTATGAGGTACACCCTCCTGTATTCGAGTCTGGGGAAAAATCTTTTGACTTAACCAGGCCACAAGATCACCTAATGGATTTCCGGGGCAACGATCACACCTAATTGATTTCAAGGCTCAATTGCACATTTTACTCAACAATTTGATTTACAAATAATCCTATAACTCTGAATAGCACTGAGATCTTATGGAGAGAGTGGTAGAGAATCAAATAAGATATAATCAAGTTTGATTCACTTGGTATTTCAGTAGAGTATAGTTTTGGATTCTTTAGAATAAATGTGGAAGATGAAGAGGAGAGAAAACAAGTGAAATCTGATTAAAAATTCATTTAGAACTATTGGTATTTATAGAAGATCAACAGCCATATCTATTCATGAAAGGATGCGATGAATAGACACTTCTTTTGAAAATTTAAATTGTAAATTTAATGGGAACCATGTCGACATGTGGCGTAGGGGTATATCGACATCCTCAAGGAAAAAATTGATGTTTTAATTTTCTTATTAAAATTGGTGTCTATAATTTGTCGAAACAATTTCTAAGCTTCTATAAATATATTTGAATATAGTTTAAACATAAAAAAGATATTTTTAATATATATAATCTTAATCTATAAAGTGATTTAGAATCCGAGTATATAAATATTTTAAAGCTAAATATTTTAAAACAAGAGATAATTTAAAATCAAGGACTATTTTGAAATCAAAATAATAAAGATAATTTTGAGGCTAAAATATTTCAAACAAGAGAGATGTCTGTTTGAAAAGAAGGTTTTGAAAACATTTAAAATAAGAGATTTATTTTTGAAAAAACATTTTTATAAAATTAGTGGACATCAAAATAGGACCACTATATGTTCCACTAGCTATGGTCGTAGGTTCCATCCCACTAAGGCTCCATCTCTTTAATAGGCTCGAAGTGGATTCCATTCAACGAATAAATTTCTAATAAAGATGTAAGTATTTTCAAGAAGTTTTAACATTATTCTAAACTCAATACTTATCTTGTATTCTTGAAATCTGGAACTTGATATCTTGATATCCTCGGTTTTGAATCTCTATACTCTACAGTCTTCATTCTTGGTACCTGCATGGTTATATCCTGCATATACATATATATCTAAACCATAACATTAGCATTTATATTTTATAACAAATCCTAATGTGGTTGTCATCAAAACCATCATCTCAAGGACTAACACAAATGCTGCAGCTTATTTTGTTGATCTCACGAATTGTGTTTCCCGAGAATTTCTCTATCAGTTTATTTCTATATTCATTGATGATATTCTTGTTTATTTTAAATTTGACGAAGAGCACAAGGAGAATCTTAGGATTGTTTTAGAGACACTTAGAAGGAATAAGTTGAAAGAAAAATTTCTAGGTGTTATTCCTAGAAAAGGCAAGTGAAGTTTTTAGGGCATATAATTTCTAAAGAAGGCATTTCCGTTGATCCATCGAAGATGGAAGCTACTCAGGATTGGAAGGGGGCTGAGAATGCATCGGAGATTCAAAGTTTTCTTGGATTAGTGGGCTATTACCGTCGATTCATAAAGGATTTTTCCAAGATCATCTTACCTCTTCCTTCTTTGACTAGGAAAGGAGTTAAGTATATTTGGTCTGATAAGTGTGATACTTCTTTTCAGAAGTTGAAGGAACTCCTATCCAATACTCATATTCTTGTGGTTTCAGATGGAAACCAAGATATTGTGTCTACCTGGATGCTAGTAGTTTTGGTTTGAGTGCTGTTCTTATGCAGTGATACCATGTTATTGTTTTTTCTTTGAGGCAATTCAAGCCAAATGAGGTTAGATATGCTACTCATGATTTGGAGCTTGCAGCTATTGTCTTTGCTTTGAAGATTTGGCGTCATTATTTGTTAGGTGTGAGATTTGTACTTTATACCAACCATTAGTCCTTAATGTACTTATTCACTTGGAAGGAGCTTAATATGCGATAATAGAGATGGCTCGAATTCATCGCTTCCTACGGTATTGATGTTCAGTGCATTCTAGGAAAGGGAAATCGAGTAGCATGTACTCTTTGTTGAAGCAGTAGGATGTTGTCACTTTGATGTTAGCTGAGTGGAAAGATCTTTAGATTTTATCTTCTTATGAGATTAAAAATCGTATTCCAAATTATAATTCTTCCATTTTATTGTTTAGCATGAAGGCTTATCTAAGTCTTTTAGATTGGATTATGGAATCCTGAAGCGTGATCCTAATCTATCTCATCTTTTTCAGCAATGTGGTGGTGCTTCCCGAAGTGACGAGTTGCGGGATTTTGATGTTGATGCTCATGGTTGTCTTCATAGGTGAGGTAGGCTTATAGTTCCCAATGTTGGTGATCTTTAAGAGAGATATTTTTAAGGAGTGTCATTGCTTCAAGTATACTATTCATCCTGGTAGTAGTAAGATGTATGCCAATATGAAGTGTCTTTATTGTTGGGAAGGTATGAAGAAGGATGTGGCAGAGTTTGTGAAGCATTGCTTGACTTGTCAGCTTGTTAAAGCCGAGCATCAGTGCCTTAGTGGTCTTTTGCAACCAATGGAGGTCCTAATGTGGAAATAGGACTAGGTATTATATGCTTACTTTCATAAGTTCATATTTGAATCCTCTTTTGTGTCGATCTTGTAACGATCGTAATCTTATTCTTCGCTTTTACTTTTAAGGTTTCTATGGATTTCATAGGTGGTCTTCCTCGTTCGAGAGCTGGCTATGTGTGACGACCCGCCCTTCTAACTCCCAAAAAGACGTATCATCATTAAGAAAGAAAGGGATAGAAATAGAAAAGAAAAGAAAAGAAAAGAAAGAACAACAATATCAGAATCTCACAGCGGAACGGAACAAAATATAATATATCACATAACTATTACATAGTTTTATATATATCAGAGTTATACAATATCAATACACATGACAGTCATACATACATCTGTCACTATATACATCAGAGATACAGCATAAATCAATTAACACAACGGAACTCGATAGATATCTATATACGTCTGGAACTCCTGCTCCAAGCTCCTCCAGATATCAAAGTACAAAACATATTACTTGGCTACTCATAAAAAATTGAGTACCCAAGAGTTTATGAAAAAACAAAATATAAACTCCAGGTCAAACATGGGTCTGGTATGAATAAACGGTTTAAAGTTGTTTAAATTTAAAAAAACATTGAAAATAAAGGTATTACGTCAGACTCCCCATAAATAAATACGGGTAAGTTTTTACCTTACGCTAACCAAAACATTTCATAGGAAATTCTGTGATATTTAATAGTGTCTAGGGTTTTCAAGTAAATAGAAAATAGCCGAAATTGTTACATCTATTAAATTCCAGCTACTAGCCACAAAAGTGGGTAATACAAATCAAAACCGTAGGCTCTCGTAGGGAAAATAGATTTCCAACAATGGCAGGGCTACTGGGGTACCGCCCGTCACAGTACGGGGCCTAGATCACCGTACCGAGGATCACTCCCGACCCCCTACAACACAAGGCCGGAACCATTCCTTACCGAATAGTCCCGAACAAGATAACCTCGGCGGTTGTTGCAATCAACCACCCACACAGCCGAAATAAAGGGACTTCTAGACAGGGGAATATCTCGTCCTGCTTGGGCATGACCCACCTAACCTTGCTGCACCTCCCCTGTTTTATCCATTCTCGGTTGATGAGGCTTGAGGCTGCGATTACCTTTACAGGACATATCTCTTTGAATGCTCATCGTCCGCCTGACGATGTGCTGAAAGCATTCAATCCATACAAGTTCGATCCGGGTTCGAACGAAACCGAAGGCATTATCTCGTCACACTCATTTTGGAATCACCCTCAGAGTCAACGACGATAACCCTTGCATTCTGAAGACACCATCTCGGCCTTCATTTCAGAATTCATGACCTAACATTTAAATTGGATCGATGTGGTTTTCGGAATATCAAAATGATACCCGATCCCGGTCTCATCGAAATCCAAACGCCATTTTAAAGGCCAAGTTGTCTAATTAACTTAAACAGTTTAAATAATTTAAATTCAACAATTGAATTAACACAGTATTTATCACAGATGAATCATACACAACTATTATAGATAGATCACAGCATATCACAGAACATCACATAATATCATCAAATAAATATCACAATCAGATATTCTATACAACAATCCATAAGCAATCATCTTTAAATTCTTATTGTGATTAATTTAATTGAAAATCAATTACTTGAGGATTTATCTCTTAATCATGTTTAATTTATTATTAATTATCAATTAATTACTTATTCCATTTCAAATTATTTAATTAATTAATCATTTCTAAATCAACTATTAAATCTTAATTATTTCATTGATTACTTATTTTATTCCACACCATTTAATTAATTACTTCTTAATCGATTTATTTAACTTTAATTAACCATTAATTAATAACCTTTATTATTAATAAATAAAACTTAATTACCTATTTATTAACTGCTAATTACTTAATTAATCATTTATTAATAAGTAGTTAAATTATTTACTTAATTGACTATTAACCATTCTTAAATTAACTTATGTAGTTAATTGCAATTTCATTTATTACTTAAACATCAATTGATCCTACGCTAATTACAATTAAAAAGTAATTATTCTGAATTGTTTTCTAAGATAATTAATTAATTACCATTCAATTTAGTTAACACTTTAAAGCTCTTAAATTTTGAAATTAAATTAGTTTTTAACTTCCAACTTTAAATGTTAATTAAATTTATATTTACTTAGATTAATTACTTAATAATAATTAAGTGTTAAAACATTATTAAGGTATTAACTAAAAGTGAAAACTTATATTACATTACTATCTCAACAATTAAATCTTTATTAAACTATAGTATTAAAACTTGTACTAAGTTTTACCTCAAATGTTTAAACCTTAATTAGTTTATAGTGTTAAAACTGTTGAAAACAAAATTTGGCTAACTTATATTCATTTTAATTTTTGTTTCGTTTGTGTACTGCAAATAAAAACCCGAGCACTACCCTGGAAAACTCGTGCAATGCTTCGAGTTACCACTCCCTTCTCCCGAGTCCTCCCCCTGTACGCACACCCTTCTTCTTCTCTCCTTCTCTTTCTTATTTATATCTTTCATGTAGTTTAAGTTTAAACAAAATTATAAGATCAAGCATCAGAAACACTCACACACACGGTCTAAAACCCCGAAGCAACCCCCAACCAAATTCGTGCACGACCCGAATGCGACACACGACCTCGACATCAACGTCCCTGAAACACGTCAACGCTGCCGTGCACGTGCACGGCGGCACGACCCACCTCCGGCGACCAAAAACCACAACGGCAAGTCGCAAATTATCTCTAGGCTCAAAATCCACATTCCAATTGACTGTAAAAATTCGAATTCAAAATTTTTGCCTCTACACAAAAAATACTGTAACAACACCTTCGGTACATCGCCTTGCCACCGCCGCCCCATTCACCTGCAGTGCCCAAGCTTTCGCCCACATGTCGACATCACGATGAACCATCAACCTCCAGAAGCACAAGCCACTCGATCGCGTGAAGGTGATGAATTCAACACAATACAGTCATAGATAAAAACAAGAACTCGTGCCCTAGATTGATCTCGTATCCAAATCTCAAGCAATATAAAAATTTTCTGATAATTTTCATGGAATCACAAAGGTTTAAACTTGCTTCAAGTCAAGTTTCATCATTTATCATAGATTCAATTTCGAGAAATTGATAAAATTGTAGTTTTTATTCACATATGAACTGCTCATGAAATACCAATGTAAAAATCCACATTTTCATTTTTAAAATCATAAATTTCACTAAGCTTTCAATTTATAAACTTGAATTAGATTTTTATAGCAGTTGAATTTATCAATATATTCTTTGATTTCTTGTAAAACAGTTTTACAGTAGGAATACTTCACTAGCATATTCAATCAACATCGACTTGTTTGAAGCTTCAACATCTTGTTTGATTAAAAAAATGAAAATCTACCATGATTCAGTTGAAAGAAAAATTTGATTTTTGAATGAAATCAACCTGTATGCATACACAGTGAAGAATAAAGTGCAGAGTAACACATAATCATGTTCAAGATAAAACAGGGACAAATACCTTATAAGAAATCATTTTTACTGATTTTAAATTTAAACACAAAGCTTTAAAATTTGTTTACTCACCAACAAAATTCTGAACAGAGAATAAATCTGAGGTGATGAAGACTGCAATTGAAAACTGTTTCTTGAAATTTTATTTTGAATCTGCCCTGAATCTGACTGAGTTCTCCCTATTTTTTCTTTTTTTGTTTTGAGTTATTTTGAGTTTACTTCCCCCTTTTTTTCTTAGAAAGTTATTGAACGAACCAAATGAAGATGCATACAAATATGTAGAAAACAACAGTTGAATAGGGGAAGGCAATATCTGGTCAGCTCCTACCTTTATAAACAGATTTTTATAATACTTTGAAATGACAAAATTGTTGGCCGAGAAGATAGAAAGTACTTGTTTTTGTTTACCAAATATGTTTACGTACTTATTATGTTTATCTGTACATAAATATTTGTATGCAGACATATATTTGCAGGTAATTACTTGGCTTGCAAATGAAGCTTTATTTTGTATGTAAGCATTTCCTTATTACTTCTAGTCCAAAATAGTTTATACACATGTGCTTCTATCAGGTATTGATTTATGCTTTGGTCTTGTATGAAGATACTATGTTTTACCTTTTTCTTTTATACTTTGACTTTGGTCTTGAGAATAAAGATAAGTTGTTTTGTTATTTATGAACATATATAGTTTCAAGTCGTAGTTTATACACTTGGCCTTGTTTATAAAGATAGTTTGTATAAAAAATATATTCGTTTTATTACTTTCAGTTTGAACTTCATACACATGTTTTAAGTCAGGTATGTTTATGCTATGGCTTGTGGCTTGTGAAAGAAGATATTATGTATAAAAATGTTTGTTTTGTAATCTTCTAACTTAAATAATTCATGTACATATGTGTCTGATGTACTGTTATGCTTTGACTGACTTTGTTTTTCATCCTTATTCATTTGGTTTTGTTTATGAAGGTATTTTCATATATAAATATTTGTTTGAAAACTTACACTTATTTCTTATTTATTTTTCTATTTATATTTTAACTTTGACTATTACTATTTAAGTTACATTAAATATGATGACTTGCTTATATTGTTTTATACTTCATATTTAACTATCAATATTTAAATGATATTCATTTGATACTTATTTATATTTATATTTTATATTTTGATTATCAATATTTATATTAGATTCATAAGTTTACTTACATTTATACTTATTTTTATATTTATATTTTACATTAATAAGTTTTGATTTTATTTTAAACATTATTATCCATATCAATATATTTATTTATCACATGTTCATAAGACAAAGTATTGTAGTTCAATCATATAAGACAGATTTTTATTTTAATTGAATTATATAAGAATGATTTTATTGTAAATATCATTGAGATTTATTTTAAATTTCCATAACAATCTCCTTTTTAAAATACAATTTATATAAATAAATGGCAATATTTCCAAAATCATATTTATTTTAATATGATCAGTTTACATTTAATTAATTAGATTAAATATTTATTAAAATAACAGGGCCCAAAATCTAGGGTCGTTACATTATGATAGCTTATAAGTAACCATTTGACAAAATAATCCCACTTTATTCATGTTAAGTCTAATCGAACTGCTTCTCAGCTTGATAAGATCTATGTTAAGGAGATTTTAAGATCTTATGGCATCCCTGGTGCCATCGTTTATGATCGGGGTCCCTTTTTCACAAGCAGATCCTAGAAGGGTCTCCAAAAAGTCTTGGGTTCGAAGCTTAATTTCAGCACTGCCTATAATTTGTAGTCAGACGGACAGATGGAGCGACTTAATAAGATATAGGAAGACTTCATGCTTATATTCTCTACTTCGGTGGTGGAAAGATCATACCTACCTTGTTGAGTTTGCTCACAACAACAGTTTCCAATCTACTATCGGCATGGCTCCTTTTGAGGCCTTTTGTAGAAGGCCATGTCGACCACCTTCTTGTTGGCTCGAGTACTAGGAGAAACTTATTTTAGGTCCCGACTTTATTCGTGAAGCTTCAAAGAAGATTGATCTCATTCGATGGAGAATGAAAGAGACATAAAGTAGGAAGAAATCCTATGCGGATAATAGGAGGAAAGCATTAGAATTCTCTATAGGAGATCAAGTCTTCATTTAGGTATCTCCATTGAAGGGTGTGATGTGGTTCAGTCATTCCGCGAAGTTAGCTCCGAGATATATTGGACCATACCCGATCATCGAATGTATCGGCAATGTTGCTTAACAGATATCTCCTCCAGCCCAGTTCTCCAAAATTCATGATATATTTCATGTTTCTCAACTTTGAAAGTGTCTTCGTAATTCAAATTCTATCCTTGAGCCAAGAATTCCTAAGGAGCTTGAGGTTTCACCCGACTTTACTTATGAGCAGCGACCTATCCATATTGTTGCATCGAAGGTTAGAAGCCTTCGAATTAAAGACATTTCACTCATTAAACTCCAATGGTCTAGCAATCCAAACGACTATTCATGGGAGACTAAAGACTTTTTCAAGCGAACGCATCCTAAGTTATTTAGTGGTAAGAATCTTGCTTTGAATTATTTCGTACATATGATTTTATCCTCTTTGATAGATGCATCGTTGTAATGTTATTGACTTTTCCTTAAGGAAAATTGCAGGACACAATTTTTATAAGGGGCAGTCTATAACAACCTTGGTCAAGATTACCTAGATTAAAATTTAAAATATGATTTAATTAATTTTAATTAATTATTGGATAAATTTAGAGAATTTATGATTATTGTGTTTCTAAATTTTAAAGGAATTTGGAAAGAGAATAAATTAAGAAACTATTGAATATTCCTTTTTGTAGTTAATTTTTATATGTAATAATATAAGAACAATTTAGAGAAAGAATAAATAAATTGTACAGAAATAATTTCATTGTTGGAAATATGATTTCTCAGTTCATGGTTATTTTATTAAAAATATGGAGAGTAACCTTTCATTTTAAAAAGTTGTATTTAATTTGATAAAATATTTTAATATTAGTAAACAAATGAGATTTTGACATATTATTTATTTTGCAAAAGTTGTCGAAATCAATGTTAGTTAAATTAGAACATTGTTTAAATCAAATTAGTGATTATAAAGTGTTAAAATGAAACAATACAAACTAGCAACTATTTTAGGAAAATTAGTAACACTTGGTCGATGGATCTACATATTAAGCTATTTATCCCAAACTAGAGAAATAAGAATGAGAATGTACGTATATCGTTTCTCATTCTCATTTTAGCATTGAAACCAGAAAATCAGAAAATTTCATTTCCTAAGTCCCAAAAACCCTAATCCCCAAATCAAAGATTGAAATCAAAGGACTTTATTCAATTCTGATATATGTTGATAAGAGTTAATCTCTTCTACCTTTTTATGCATCTAATATGGGATTTAATTTAGTTTTAATTACTGAATTTGATCATCCAATCTTTGATTATAGCCTAGGTTGAAGTTGAAATAGGAAGACATAGGTGGTTCTAAGCTAATATCTTCCATTCTGGGTTTGTTTAGGTGAGTTTATCTCACAATTTCTGGTCTAAGATGAATGTTTAAAGTTGTTATATGAATTTGATTGAATCTCTAGTGTATATTATCTTAATATATTGATGAATCCCTTGTCTATTTGAATTGGATTCTCTATTTTCTAAAACCTACTTGTAAAATCATGATTTTTATTCAATTATACATGTATATATGCTTACATGTTTGCTAGTTCATTACCCTAGATCATTAGAGAAGCAACACAGGAGAAAGAGAAGAATTCGATCTTTGGAGAGCCACCGTAATCGCTTGGGAGTCAGCCTAAGTGAAGCAACCGGTGGTCCGGTATGCCCTATCGGTGCACCGATTGCAACTTGGACTTGACTCCCAGGCTATGTTTTGGTGCTCTTCGGTCGACCCATTCACCACTTGTTTTCCTAGTTGATTCCCTAAGATTGTTTGCCTGATTTTGGTGTCGCATTTCATTGATATTTCCAGATTTTGATTGTGAATTAATGAATTCATTTCGTTGTTTTATACCATAAAGTTGTTCTATGGATCTTGTGAGTAAGACCCGCTTTTGATGCATGTTTTCAAATTGAATTTGTATAAGGCTAATTTCTAAATCAAACCATTTTATGAAAATATTTTTAGATACAAATCTAATTTCTATATAAATAGTTTTAGAAATATGTATAAAGTGTTGTTCACTTTGAAAATGGTTTTAAAAATGATTTGGAGCAATGATTTCAAAAGTGCGCGCACACACACACAGATATATATATATATATATATATTCCTGCCATAAATCTATGTTTTACCAAAAATGGTTTTTAAAGTGAAGAATTTTGTAAAAATTACAACACTGAAACACCCAACACCCCTTAGTTTTGCAAGGCTGAAACACCCAACACCCCTTAGTATACCCAAAAGGGCATACTAAAAGATGTGGTGTGTTGTAGGTATAGCTAAAACTTTATAGAGACTAAGATTCACAAGACAAATAAATTAAATAGCAGAAACAGTAACTTAATACAAATTAAAAACCACATAAAGAAGCATGACCAAAATATGTCTCAAAATACCAAATACGTATGTCTTATGAAAAATAGCATCTTAGTCACAACATCAGAGTACATAAATAAAATCATCCCTCTCAAAAGTACCAGTACATCGCAAAAGTCGAATGAAAACAAAAATGAAATAAAAGAATACATGAATAATCTCCAAGAATATCCCTCTAAGAAAGCTAAAAATCTACTGTCCATGCCTCTGCTGGCCTATGGAGGAAAAAGGGGAAATAGAGGAGTGGGTCAGACTATAAGTCTGATGAGTGGAAGTAACTACTAGTATTTTTAAGCAAGGTAAAGACAAATAGACTTGTTAACGGTTCTAGTGTAAAAGGAAATAAAGGAAAAGATAAAGCTAGAATAAAATACTGTTTAATTGCTTGCTTTGATTATTTTGATTATTTGCACTTGTCTTAGATAACTACTTTGATTAGGCTGAAATCCTAATTCTACTTTAATTAGGCTGAAGTCCTAATTCTACCCTTTGATCGGCCTTCTATATCTGTTGTGCCACTGTGAGTTAATCCCATCCTATGGGTCCCACAGCAAAAAAACCTTTTTAGCGCTTTGGAACTCAATAGAAACTTATATCCCTGCTCCGAGGTCGCACACACGGCTCGCATTATCTATTGCTCCATCTTTTGACCTCTTATTTACCTGCTCATGCATAAGCATGTCCTAGCCTCCCCTAATCTATTAGAGATCATCAGTTCCTGACTGATAAGGAAACACTGTCAGATACAGGTCCTAATAAAAAAAATCTAGTTGTGCCCCTTGCCCAAATTCCCTGATTTGAGCTTCTATCTATTGACCACTTACTTACCATTATTTTAGCAAAAGCGTGTCCCAGCCTCACCTAATCTATGGTGAGACCATCAGTTCCTGACATATAAGGAAATGCTACCGGTACGAGTCCTACTTCTATCTTTGCTTGTTAACTTAATGTAAGTCTTAAAATAAGCCTCTTCTATTAATTTTGTTCTATTTGCTTATTAACTTATTCTAAGTCTTTAAATAAGCCTCTTCTGTTATCTCTGCTATATTTGCTTATTGACTTAGTGTAAGTCTTTAAAATAAGCCTCTTCTGTTATCTCTGCTATATTTACTTATTAACTTGACTCTAAGTTTTAAAATAGCTCTTTATGTTCTTTCTGCTTAATTATAAGCTACGTTACAATTTCCCTTTTATTCTATCTTCTTAGTTATAACTACTAGTTATAAACTTGCTTGCAAATGTCAAATTTGCCTATTTCGGTCTATTTTCTTTTTATTACAGTCCATCTTATTTACATCAAATTTTATGTAAATTTAGTATTCTTATATTTTAGTCTATATTAGCGAATTATCCTCTTTTTATTAATTTATTCATGTAAAAAGGAACAAAAAGAAACAAACATTTACAGACTAAATTCAAACGTAAAACATATGTAAATGAAATATATATAACAGTAAATAACTGTAATTAAAAGAATAAAATAGCTAAATAAAAATAGCTGAATAAAATAGACTGAAAAAACTTTAAAAGTTACTGTAAACAATTTATATAAAAGCAGTCTCAAAAATTGCAAAAAACAACAACTATTGAGAACCATATTATTTTATATTATTTAAAAATCTAAAATAATTACTTAAAGACTCACGTATGGTCCTTAGTTCTTTTCCTTGGCATTCCCGGATCAACTCACCTGTGATCCTTACGCATGAGACGGAATAAAAATCGTCAAACACGTCATACTGCAACTGGATGAATTAACGTCCAAACATACAAAGGCGGGTCGACCTTATTGTCGACCGCCATATGCTAGGGTCGACCTATAGGTCAATCCAGCCAGAGGGAAGGTCGGCCTGACCTTATTTCTTTTTTTTTTCTAATTTCTTGTTTAATTCTCAACTTTCTCGTTCTAGCTTGGATTTTGACAATCTACATATGGAAATTCACTAGAATATTACCATAGACACAATGGTGCTACTCTCGTGGCTCGATTCTAATAATTTCACAAAGTTATTTTATTATTTAATTAATTCGTTAATTAATTATTATAGCTTAAATTTTGGGTTGTTATAACACCATCGATTGAATATGGGATTGATTTAAATGGTGACATAAAATAATTAGTATGGATGCTCACGTTTGTTTTATCGGTTAATTCTCAAACTTGCTCGACCGAACCTTTGCTACGCATAAATTGAGTTTACTATTGTATAGTAAACATTTGGGTAAACCCTTATGGTATGGGACACATGGTCATTATCTGTCGGTCCCTATAGGAATATATTTAACACTTTTATCGTTGAGTTTATGACTCACCTTCAAAGTTTATAGGACTTGTTCCTTTCTTAAAGTTTATAGGTCTTATATCTATCTTGATGTTTATAGGACTTGTTCCTATCTTGATGTTTGTAGCTCTTGTAGCTATCTTGATGTTTACAGACTTAAACATCTATCTTCGAGTTTCATGCACATAAGTGAATTTATTTCACCAATCTTTGAGTTAGGCGCCTCTCCCCTTTTGTGAGATTTCTAGATTTCTATTTATGAGATTTCTAGATTTGATGTTGTTTGAATTATCACAAAATCATTCTGAGGATTTTTGCTTTTAATAAGCTATCTTGAGTTTTAATATTTAGTGATTTGAAGTTACTAATGCATGTTTGATATTTTCAATATGTGACCATATTTGAGATCTAGTTCACTTTATCAATCATCCATTTTTACTAACTCATTTACCTTAGTCTAGACTGTCCCATTTATTATTTTATAATGTTAGGTCAGGTCGAGATGTTTTAGGTCCTCCATCTTGATGCTTTAGAGTGGATGCCTTATCTATTAGCTAGTAGTTACTTTTGTCATTTATGTATATATGTGATGTCATGTTGTATCTCATGTCGAGCTAGATTCCTTTTGTGTATGTATTTATATTTTAAGGTACTGTGCTTTTTATATGTGTAGTCTACATCATGTTTTTTTGTGTCAGTTCAGACTTGTATCTCTTTGTATTACGCTGTGTTTGATCTGTGATTCTGTGATCTGTATTTATTATAAGTTGTTCTTAATTTTCTTATATATAGCCATAGTAGTTTTGTTTTAAGCCTGAATTGTATGCGTCGATTCCACTTAAATAAAGAAATGTATAACATATTAATCGACGTATCGATGCTCGCTTAAAGTAAAATTCATGGATAGTTGCTTCTAACCAGCCCTATTCTCTGCATAGCCGACAATATTACTTTATAATATTCTTTGTTGGTGTGGGTCTCTGGGTGTGGCGTCACATCTTGACTCACACAGCCTGCTAGCTCTTGACCTAGGAAATGTGGTGACTTCTTACCAGTTTATATCCTACATGATTTCGTAAACTTCACTTTAGATAATTTAACATATGTGCTTACTCTTAAGCATGTGTCCTTATGGAATGATGTTATCTCAATAACATTCATCATCTGTCGTACTTTGTCTAACAAAGTTCGATTACTCCTTATCTAAACATCATTATGTATTATTGGGAGGAGTGACTTGAGATTGAATCTTATTCGTTTTAGATACTTTTGGAACCCCTATATAATACCATCACCTATTTAATCAAGTCAAATTGTTTTATTTCTTTGCAATTATTGTTTCCACTTCCGTATTATATTAAATGAATTTATATAAAGATATAATACTTGTGTTTCAAACACATATGTTTGTATCTACGATAATTTATTGGTGAATTTAATGAAGTAAGTAAATTCATTTTGGTATTATTAGACATTGGACTACATACATCTATACGTATCAATCCGAAGGGTTCATTAATTATTTTGTTAGTCTCATTGAATGGGTTCTTTTCCCTTGATATTTTGACATACAATTCAGGAGTGCCTTATAGTTCATCATATGATTAAAGAGTTATTTCTCAAAATTATTACTTTGTGCATAATACCAAAATGATTGTAGGAGAATTTAGATACTTCCATGTTTCACATAGCTAATGCATCCCTATTATTATAAAAATAAATAGCATCATTATAATAGATTTATTTTATTAAGAATATTCATAATAAAATAGAACTACATCTACCATTAGTCAATGCTAAAAATAGTTATTGTTTCACTAATAGTTGCACAAACCCTTTAGCATGAAAAATCTACTTTCTAGTTATCTAGGTAAACTGTATTTGCACTAATTGGTTCGATCTACTAAATTTTAATCCTATTTGTAGACACAATATGGAAATTTAATGTATTTTTCCCTCCCACCCCTTCCAGAGATGTGAGAACTATGTTGTTTTGTTGTTTCAATATAGTACTGGTTTGTGTTTAGTGAATTTAATAATTACATAATGGAATGATAATGTCACTCTAACATATATTCCTTTATATGATATTTTATTAAATTTATTTGCCAATATGCTCATCTGTCAACGAATTTTGTTTTCACTTTACTGTTTGTTTGAAATTAATTAATTATGAATTTGGCATATGTAGATTGTATCTATACTGAAGTTGAATTCTGCAAGTGTTTATGTGGATTTCACTAATCAGGAGCACCAACATCTAGAAAACTTGTCTTATCTAATGTTAGAGGCCCTTTATAGTGAATGATATATTGTCCTACATCGTCAAAAATAAATTAGTATTCATGCTTATATACTACTTTCCTCAAACCCATATTGGCCCATAGGGTCATGTAATTTTGTGCAAGAGGGATGACCTATATGGCCACGAACTAACATGCGCGTGCGCGCCGACCACCCGTCCCGTACCGAACCGGGCCGGGTGTGGGTGCAATAAGAGTGGACCGTGTTATATTTTTGCTGCACAGAAGTAAACAGTTTTCTACTATTTAAATTCAAATAGAAGCGACCAGTGGACTGAAAATGCCCATTATCTGACCGGACGTGGCTTTTCAAACAGAAATAGGCGTTGCAAATGAAGAGGCGCGATGGTTTTTGGCCGTTGCAAATGAAGAGACGCTACTGTTGCAAACCGCGATGGTTTTTGGCTGTTGCAAATAAAGAGACGCGACTGCTGCAAACCGCAAAAGTTTTTTTGGCTGTTGCAGACGGAGAAATGCAGCTGTTCCCAATAGACATAACCGTTGAGAATTAGCCAATAAAAGGAGAAGGAAACCTGATCAGTAACTCACTCCGAATTTTCTCTTCTTCTTTTTCATTTCTTAATCTCTATAATTCGTGCGCTTCTACATATCCATAGAAGTTCATACACATCACAATCTCGAGCAGATCACATTTGCTGTATCTTGGGAGACTTTGAATAAAGTCTTAAGGAAACTGTTACGACAAGCCTTAGACGAAATTTCCTTCTTCATATGATTAGATTTCTATTTACTTATATATTTCTATACTTCGTTCTCTAATCTTTCCATTTCAACTTTGTCTTGTTTCTGCGAAGTAGTACAATGCTTTTTTATCACTGTAGTTTAATACAACAATTCGTTTTCGTTATTGCTATAGTTTGTTGTCGTAAATTAATTACAACATTGTTATTGTTCAAAATTATGAAAACAGAATTCCAAATTAGTGGAAATCTGATTTGTAAACTTGTGTGGAGAGTTTATAACATATTGGTCTCTGTTTTAGTATACTAATCATATAACATCTTAATATCTTCCTATTTTCACTAAAATAGAGATGGCGACAGTTAAACTATCAGCAAAAACTGCTATCCACAACAGGCCTGATCCGTTTAAAGAAGATGGTGATGACTTCATAATATGACAGAATCAAATGCTGTTTTATCTCACCACGTTAGGGCTGCAAAAGTGCATTGAGGAGGATGAACTAAAGCCTAAAGACAGACAAACTAGAGAAAAAGACGCAGCTGTTTTTTCAAAACGGACTCATGGAAGCATTCAGACTTCTTATGTCGAAATTACATTCTGAATTGTCTAGATAAAGTACTATGTAAAGCATATCAACCATAACAGACAACAAAATCCCTATGGACTACACTTGCAAATAAATACAAGACGAAGAATGTCAGTTTGAAGAAGTTCATAGTAGATAAATTCATGGAATACAAAATGGTGGACTCCAAATCCGTAACTAGTCAAGTGCAGAAATTTCAACTTATAATTCATGAACTTGAAGACGAAGAACATCAAGTTGGAGAATCGTTCCTTGTTGAAGCGATAACAGGAAAATTACCCTCATCCTGGAGAGAATACCGCAACTATCTGAAACATAAGAAAAAAGAGATATCCTTAGAAGATCTCATTGTCAGATTAAAATTAGAGGTAGATAATCGTAGAATAACACAACCCAAAGGCGAAGAGGCACTTGTTACAAAAGGGTCAAAGAAGAAAGGACACTTTATCAACAACAAAAAGAAGAGAAAGACACCAGATAATCAATCCAACGATAAGCAAACCAAGAAGTTAAAAGGCGAATGTTAGGTCTGCAGAAAGACTGGGCACGCAGCTAAAGATTGCATGCACAAGAAGACGAATGACAAATCGGTGGAAAATATAGTGGAAAATTTAAGTTCAACCATTGAGGAGATGAACTTTTTAGGAGTTATTTCAGAATGCAACATAGTACATAACGTAACACAGTGGTGGGTAGACAAAAGCGCTACTCATCATGTCTATTCTGATATATCTATGTTCTCTACTTATAAGAAATACGATCAAGAAGAAAAATTTGACATGGGTAATTCCGCAGTTTCCATGATCGAAGGTAACAGCATCGTTGTCCTCAAATTTACATCCATAAAAACTATGACACTAAGTGAAGTTTTCATGTTTCAAATATCCGCAAGAACCTTATCTTTGGACCTATGCGCTTAAAGAAAGGCTTCAGTACGGTCTTCGAGCCAGATAAAGTAGTTCTGTCTAAGGCTGGAATTTGTATAGGAATGGGTTATTTATGTGATGGCTTATTTAAGTCAAATGTAACCGTAGTTGGCCACAAAACTACTTATTCTGATTGTGCTATTAATAAAAATGAAGCTTCTTATTTGGCGAGCATGAAATTTTACTATGGCATGATAGATTAGGACAAATAAATTTCTGAAAAATGAAAAAATTAGCAAACCTGGGATTGATTCCTAAATTTCAAGTAGATAAAAACTACAAATGTAAAACATGTGTAGAAGCAAAATTAGTTAAAAAACCATTTCATACTGTTGATAGAAGTACAAAACCACTAGGTTTGGTTCACACTGATATATGTGATTTTAAATAATTACCTACAAGAGGTGGGAAAAAGTACTTTATCACCTTTATTGACGACTATACACGATATTTCTATGTATCTTTTGAATTGTAAAGATAAAGCAATTACGTCATTTATAAAATATAAGGCTGAAGTAGAAAATTAGTTAAATAAAAAGATGAAGATATTGATATCTGATCGAGGTGGAGAATATGAATTACCATTTGAACAATTCTGTACAGAAAATGGTATAATTCATCAAACAACAGCTTCATATTCACCACAACAAAATGGTATAGCCGAGAGATGAAAACAAAGTATGTAGATTAGTAAAATCATTATACGGACTAAAACAAGCTCCAAAACAATGACATGCAAAATTTGATAGTGCCATGATGAAAATGGTTTCCAAATAAATGAATGTGATAAATGTGTTTATTATGAACAAGTTGGACAATCATATGTGATGATTTGTTTATATGTAGATGATATGCTAATCTTTAGTCCAAATAGTAAAGTAATAGAGACCATAAAGAAAATGTTAATCAACAATTTCGACATGAAAGATTTAGGAGTTGCAGACGTTATTTTGAGAATCAAAATAATAAAAACATCCAATGGAATTGAACTACCTCGGTCATACTATGTGGAAAAAGTGATTAAAAATTCCAAAATTACGCAATTAAAGGAGTAAGAACACATTTTTATCCATCAGAAGTACCGTATAAAAACACTAATGAGAGTGCAATGCAACTGGAATACTCTCGTGTAATATGATGTTTAATGTACATCATGAATTGCACAAACTAGATATAACTTATGCAGTAAGTCGACTGAGCAGGTGTACAAGCAACCCAGGGAAGGAACATTGGAAAGCACTAATGAGAGTGTTGGGATATTTAAAGAGTACCACGAATTTTTTCCTACATTACGGAAAATATCCTGCCGTCTTAGAAGGATATAGTGATACAAACTGGATTTATGATTCAGAGGAATCTAAATCAACTATGTGTTCACCCTAGTAGGAGCAGCAGTGTCATGGAAATCTACTAAATAAACATGCATAGCTTATTGTATTATGAAATCAGAGTTCATCGCTTTAAATAAGACAGGTGAAGAAGTAGAATGGCTTCGGCAATTGTTAAAAGAAATTCCATTTTGGCCTAAACTTGTACCGGCCATATGCATACACTATGATAATCAAGCAGCGTTAAGCAGAGTGCAAAATTTTGTGTATAATGGAAAATCACGACATAATCGTCGATGCCATAACACAGTTGGACAGTTACTCTCAAATGGAACTATTTCCATTGATTATGTGGGAACTACTGATATGCAGATCCATTTACTAAAGGATTATCAAGAGAGAAAATTGATTGCACATCGAGGGGAATATGTTAAAAGCCTAAACCAAGAAGAGTTATTTTATACGAAAACCTATCCTAGCAATTGGAGATTCCATGGACTAGGATCAATAGGCAAACCGGTTCTGTGTAACTCAAGAAGTAATGCATTTGTTTGGACTTAGTCCTATACTGCACAATAGAATGCATGCCTACAAAAGTATTAAAAGGATAAAACTATGCTTTTTAATGATGACCGTATCTTAAAAATAACAATTGAGGTTTATGTAGGATATTCTTAATGGTTGTGATCACCTATGTTAGCGTGAGCTGGGTCGGCTCTATGAGAATATTAAAGGCTTAAATTCTCTAAAACACTCGTAGAACCAAATTTGTTCAGGACTAAAATGAACACAACCAAGAGATTGGTTGCGAAGGGAAACAATGCTTTGTAAAGCTTATTGTCTGGTTATACACAAATGACTGACGGTTCAAGATTAAATAACTCACCGATTAGCCAAGTATATCTGATAAGTTTTAACTAGGTAAAGTTCAAAGTGAAATATTTACTTATCCAAGATATAACATTATTTTCATATGAACTGTGTGATATTACATTTTATGGGGGGGAGGCATATATCATCATTCATGTGGGGGATTGTTAGAGGCCCTTTGTAGTGAATGAGATATTGTCCCACATCGCCAAAAATAAGTTAATATTCATGCTTATATACTACTTTCCTCAAACTCATATTGGCACATGGGGTCAGGTAATTTTACACGAAGGGGAGGACCTATATGTCCATGAACTAACACACACGCGTCCGCCGCCCTTCATACCGAACCGGGTCGAGTGTGGGTCCAATAAGAGTGGACCGTATTATATTTTTGTTGCACAGAAGTAAATAGTTTTCTACTATTTAAATTCAAGTAGAAGTGACTAGTGGGTTGGAAATGCCAGTTGTTTTACGAGACATGGCTTTTCAAACAGAAATAGGTGTTGCAAATGTAGAGACGAGATGGTTTTTGGCTGTTACAAATGAAGGGACGCGACTGTTGCAAATCGCGACGGTTTTTGGCCGTTGCAAATGAAGAGACGCGACTGTTGCAAACTGCAACAGTTTTTTTGGCTGTTGCAGAAGAAGAGATGCGGCTGTTCACAACAGACATAACCATTGGGAATTAGCCTATAAAAGGAGAAGGAAACCTGATCAATAACTCATTTCGAATTTTCTCTTGTTCCTCTTCATTTCTTAACTTCTACAATCCGTGCGCTTCTGCATATCACACAGAAGATCATACACATCACAATCTCGAGCAGATCACGTCTGTTGTATCTTGGGCGACTTGGAATAAAGTCTTAAGGAAATTGTTACGACAAGTCTCAGACGAAATTTTTTTCTTTCATCCGGTTAGATTTCTGTTTACTTATATATTTCTATACAACGTTCTCTAGTCTTTCCAAGTAGTTATTGCTACAGTCTCAGACGAAATTATTGTTATTGCTATAGTTTGTTGTTGTAAATTAATTAAAACATAATTATTGTTCAAAATTATTAATACAGAATTTCAAAGTAGTGGAAATCTGATTTGTAAAATTATGTGACGAGTTTATAAAATATCGGTCTCTGTTTTGATATACTAATCGTATAACATCTAATGATTGTAGTTGAGTCAATATAGCTAACCACTTCCCAAGTGAAAAATCTTGAGAAATATAACTTGTAGGTCAAGCTTCATCTATTGTAGCTGTAGATTAAGAAATATGACGTGTACAACTCCGATTGACTATTTCAGCTGTAAAATCAATCAATGCATTATTCTTCCTTTATTTGTGTAATTTGGCTTTTATGTTTCTAAAGAAACTACTTTTATAACAACCACCCCTCCAACGCCATCTCAATGAAACAAGATTGTAGTAAATATAGCAGATAGTAAAGCATGCTTATGCATATATACATATGTCGTTATTGAATATTAATTGATACATACTAATGATTACTAGAGCTCAATTATAGAAAAGAGAATGTATGCTTGAATATATATGTGCCACTTTGGAGAAAAATATATTTGTTGGGTAGAGATTGCGTAGCCTCTTAAGATTTTTCAAACACACTATACACTTAAACCGAGAAAAATAAATAAAACACATTTCTTCAATCGTTGACCTCTATTTACAAATCAATAACAAAAGTCTTAATATATGATGATCATCATGCAAGTTTAATTGTCTTAACATATAATGCTCAACATACAAGTTTTATCTGTAATTTTATCACTACAAGAAAATACACTTTTAAAGCAAATTTTAAAAAATTCCTTCCTTATATGTGCGATTGGTTTGTTTTCTACAATTTCCCCAATTCCTTGTTCTAATGCATCAATTTGAACAGTAAATGATTTATTGAAGTGTGACATAGCCAAAACGGGTGGTGTCGTTAGTTTTTCTTTTAAACATCAAATGCATGTGGTCATGATGCCCATGTCGCCATTCTCCTTGGCGCTGCCAGGATATTTTTTGAATGAAAGAGCGGTCCTTTAATATGAGGAGAGCACTCTTAAAAAGTTTATTAGTGAAAATTCAAAAATCACGAAGCCTGGTAGTTGTCAAAACAAGATTTAAATATCCCACGTGCACTTTGAAGAAATAGCATCAATAGGATCATCAAATAGATGATCATCACAAGTTTTTATTTTAAATTATACTCAGGTGAACCTGACGAATCGGTAAGCTCCTGAAGGAGAATCAAGTTTTGCATGTCCGCTTCAAGTCATGACACCTATACCCGGAGGCTTTATTTTTGTGAGAAATGTGTGCAAGGCATGGTTTGAATCCAGGTCTGTTGTTATTACAACCCATGAGTACAAAAGAGTATAACGATATTTAACTTTAAATTAAAGGAATAACAACCATGGAATTATGATTGCAACTAGTTGAGTACTGTATTGTTTCAACTTAGAATGTAGTAGCCTAGTGATTATATAGTGGAATAAAGTAAGTGAATATGGACCAGTGAACCCATGAATGAAATTTAATGCTGTTGCTTTGGAATAAATCAGCCGGTGTATAGGCTGAAGCATTAAAGAATATGAAAAATGTATTGATGGGTAAAAAAAGGGGGCTGCAATTATTGAAACTAGCACTAGTTGAACCTTGGCCAGACTAGAACACTAAAAGATGAAGCTGAATTATGAGTTGAAGCTGCAACATTGAAAGACATTGAAACAGGAACAAGCATATGAAGATTGTGGAAAGTTGCTAAAAACATAGTTAGAACCAAAGCAGAAACTTGTACAAAAGCGGGGTTGACTTCTGATATCATAGGTGGAAATCGGGTGAGCACTGAAAGTTGAACAAAACGCATGCACAGGATGTTGAGGGAGATTGTTTTAAAAGGGAAGCAATTAGTACCACGTCACCAAATTTTGCTTACTATTCCTAGGTATATAGGAATGGTTGGCTTAGGATATTGTGAATTAAATTGATATGGGCTTGAATATGATTGCATGGGGGCTTGGGTATGTGGGCTTGGGCCTATGCATTATTATTATGGGTCAAAGATGGGCACTTTGGCACGTGGGAGCGTGCGTGACCGTACGGAAAATGTGTGGCTGTTGGCAACAGTCATTTTTTTTTGAATTTAAACAGATGGACGCGTCTGTTCAAACGGTCCCACATGTTCATCTGCTATATATAGCCATCAACCCAGACCAGTCAAAACATCTTCTTCCTTCCTGATTCTCTTCATACACGCTCTGTTTTATTCTGCAACCAATAAAAACATCCCGCTGAACTCACAGGCATTGCTACGCCTCTGAGTTCTGCTTTTGTTATATCCTGGGAAGCAATCTGCATTCTACCCTGTTAGCAAACTCGACTGTAGTGGGGGAATATATTGCTTTAAGGACAGCGATTACGCGCCTCAAAACCATACGCTTTAACCATATTCTGCACAACGTTCCTCAACATTCTTAAAGCAATATCAGCAATGGAAAACGGTGCAGAATCAGCATTCAAAATCATGAACCGGGACTTCGTCAGGCTGGACAGAATGGACGGAACCAATTTCATGAGATGGCAGGACAAGATGAAGTTTCTTCTCACCACTCTCAAAGTCTCATATGTTCTGGATGAGAATCTTCCACCAATTCCTCCTCCGACAGATAAAGATAGCGACGAACTGTAGAAACAGAGGATGAAACGCGAGGAAGATGAACTGCTATGCCGAGGCCACATACTTAACATGCTATCAGATCGTTTGTATGATCTCTACACTCCGCTAAAATCACCTAAAGAAATTTGGGATGCACTGGAAGCAAAATACAAAACCGAGAAAGTTGGAACAGATAAGTTTCTTACTTTGTAGTATTTTGAATTTGAAATGAAAGACGATATCTCTGTTATGGACCAGATGCATGATTTACAAGTCCTGGTTGGAAAACTTGCCGATTTAAAAGAGCAAATTCCAGAATCGATTCAAGTGGGGGCTATCATTGCTAAACTTTCACCTAGTTGGAATAATTATCGTAAAAAGCTCCTACACATGACTGAAGAACTCACTTTGGAAAGGATTGGAAAACACATACGAATTGAAGAGGAGAATAGGATTCGCGATGGTGTTTTTCCACCAAACAACTTGAACAATGTGAATTCTGGAAAAAAGAGGAAGAAAGGTCAAAATCAGAACTTTAAGCCAAAAAAGAAAAGCAAGTCTGAAGCCAATTCTAATCCAAAAGATAAGAAGAACAGGGCTTGCTACAACTTCGACAAACTTGGCCATTACAAACGAGAGTGCAGGGCTCCTCCAAAACAGAATAAAGCACAATCTGGAAATGCAAATATGGTTCAGAATGAAGAAGTGCAGGAAATCATTGCGATGGTTTCAGATTTACAAATTGGTATGATAACCGATGTGCACTTGGCAATTTCTGAAACAAAAACTGCAGATTGGTGGTTTGATTCCGGTGCAACAGTTCACGTTTGCAATAATAAAGATCTGTTCAAGACATATAAGGAGGCTGCAGAACAAGAAGTGATCATGGGTAATGGGAATGCAGCAAAAGTTCTAGGAAAAGGAACTGTCGAGATTCAATTTACTTCTAATAAGAAGATTACACTCACGAATGTGCTGCATGTTCCTGATATAAAAAAGAACCTTGTCTCTGCATCAATCTTATGAAAAAGCGGTGTCAAATCTGTCTTAGAGGCTAATAGTTTAATTCTGTCCAAAAATGGCACGCTTGTGGGTAAAGGTTATGCATGTAATAGGATGTTCAAACTCAGTATTAATGAAATAAAAGAATGTTCTGCTTATATTATTGATTCTTTACCTTTATGGCATGCACGTTTAGGGCATTTAAACTATAAATCTTTAAAGTATATGGCAAAACATGGTCTTATTTCTGTTACTAATGATAAACATGATAAATGCGAAATATGTATACAAGCCAAGATTACAAAGAAACCATTCCCAAGTGTTGAAAGAAATTCGGAACTTTTGGATTTAATTCATGCCGATATATGTGAATTAAATGGAGTTTTAACCAGAGGTGGAAAAAAGTATTTCATTACCTTTATTGATGATTTTTCTAAATACACATGTGTGTATTTACTCAGAAATAAAGATGAAGCTTTTGACATGTTCAAGCGCTATAAAACAAAAGTTGAAAATCAGAAGGGTAGGAAAATAAAGGTCCTACGTAGTGATAGAGGAGGAGAATACTTCTCCACTGAATTTTCTAAATTCTGCAAAGAACATGGAATTATTCATCAGCATACTGCACCATACACGCCACAACAAAATGGGTTGGCCGAAAGAAAAAATAGAACTCTGGTTGATATGGTAAATTCTATGTTATTAAATGCTAAATTACCACTTAATTTGTGGGGGGAAGCATTGTTGTCTGCATGTCATTTGCATAATAGAATCACTTCAAGGAAAACTAAAGTTTCTCCTTATGAACTATGGAATGGTCGAAAACTTAATCTACGGTATCTAAAGGTGTGGGGGTGTATTGCTTTCTATAGGGTGACTGATCCAAGGCGAACTAAATTAGGTCCAAGAGCATTGAAAAGTTTGTTTGTAAGATATGCTGAAAACTCTAAAGCATACAGACTACTACATTTATCCTCAAACACAATTGTTGAATCAAGGGATGTTGAGTTTATTGAAAATAAATTCAAGGATGATTCAACCACAAGTCAACCATTAAATCCCAATACCACTCAAACACCACTGGATGTTTCTACACCTTCTGCTAGTAATAAAAGGAAAATAACAGAAGAACAAAGGGAAATGAGAAGGACACAAAGAATCCGGAAAGAGAAATCTTTTGGTCCATATTTTATATCGTCTCAAGCTATAGCGTTTCTTGTAGAAGGAACCCGAGATGAAGTTACTAACAAAATTCCTTTTGTATTAAATATAGAGGATGATCAAAAACATAAAAAGAAGCTATAACTTCTAGAGATTCTGCTTTTTGGAAGGAGGAAATTAATGATGAAATGAATTCAATTTTATCAAACAATACTTGGGTCTTGGTAGACTTGCCTCAAGGGTCAAAACCTATTGGTTGCAAATGGGTGTTTCGAAGAAAACTTAATAACGATGGTAGCGTGCAAACTTTCACAGCTAGATTAGTAGCCAAGGGTTTTCGGCAAAAGGAAGGAATTGATTTCTTTGACACTTATGCTCCAGTTGCAAGAATTACATCAATTCGAGTACTAATAGCATTAGCATCAATCTATCAGTTGCATATCCACCAAATGGATGTCAAAATGGCCTTCCTTAATGGCGAACTTAATGAAGAAGTTTGCATGGAACAACCAGAGGGTTTTATCCTTCCTGGAAATGAAAGAAAAGTTTGCAAACTAACAAAATCGTTATACGGATTAAAACAGGCACCAAAACAGTGGCACGAAAAATTTGACTCAATTATACTCCAAAATGGTTTTACATATAATAGTGCCGACAGATGTATCTACTCCAAATTCACAAAGGAATATGGAGTAATCATTTGTTTATATGTAGATGATTTATTAATATTCGGTACTAACATGAAAGGGATAAAAGACACTAAGAATTATTTAACTTTAAAATTTAAAATGAAAGATTTGAATGAAGTTGATACAATTCTGTGTATAAAAGTTAGTAAAGTTAGTGGGGGCTATTCACTAAGTCAATCACATTATATTCAAAAAGTGCTTTAGAAGTTTGGACATCTAAAAATTAAGGATGCAAGTACCCCAATAGACTCGAGTATCAATCTCAATAAAAATGAAGAGAGATGTATTGCTCAACTCGAATACGCAAGCGCTATTGGAAGTGTAATGTATGCAATGCATTGTACAAGACCTGACATAGCATATGCAATATGCAAACTTGCACGATATACCAGCAATCCTGGTATAGATCATTGGAAAGCAGTTGAAAGATTACTTGGTTATCTCAAAAGAACCAGTAATCTAGGACTTGTTTACAATGGATTTCCAAGTGTATTAGAAGGGTATACTGATGCAAGTTGGATAACTAGCGCTGGTGATAATAAATCTACCTCGGGTTGGATTTTCACATTAGGTGGAGGTGCTATTTCTTGGGCATCAAAGAAACAAACCTGCATTTCGCACTCCACAATGGAATCAGAATTTACAGCACTTGCTGCCGCCGGGAAGGAGGCAGAATGGCTAACAAATATGTTACTGGGTATCAAGCTATGGCCGAAGCCAATGCCAGCCATATTATTACGATGCGATAGTCAAGCTACTATGTCAAGAGCATATAGTAACATATATAATGGGAAATCAAGACATATAAGCCTTAGACATGAATATGTAAGACAAATAATAAATGATGGAATAATTACTATTGTCTACATATGATCCAGCAATAATTTGGCAGACCCATTCACAAAAGCTCTAACTAGAGAAATGGTAAGATCCACATCAGTCGGAATGGGACTTAAACCCTGTATTAATCAATGATAGCGGAAACCCAACTTTAATATTTAGCTTAATTTTAAGGTTTAATGGGTAATAACAAACTATCATATGATTGGAAAGGCACTAAGTCAAATTAGTGAAAACTGTTACAGGAATGAAGAGGCTGAGTTAAATAACTCTTAATAAAGTTCTAATTACTCTGGTAACAGAGACATTGAAAAGGAAAAGAACTTTACCTTTATGAACATGGAAGTGGTGCCGCTTCTAAGCAAGAGTTTATAGGGTTTGCTCTTGTAAAAGTTCATTAAGCTAGGATGGAGCACATGGCTATAACGGTGCTCACAGGCAGGGAAATTTATTGGTAAATTGAAATTGCTTGTGTAATATTTCCGAATTTATAACTCATAGGAGACTCGGTTTAAGTTAAGACCACCCAGCTCTTCTTTAGAGTCCTGAGATATTAACACTAATGTGTGGTTTAATCGAATAGATACCACATATGATACGTAATCTCAAACTAAAATAAGACTGAACATCATCGATAAAACAATCTAGTGGGGGATTGTTGAGGGAGATTGTTTTAAAAGGGAAGCAATTAGTCCCACATCGCCAAATTTTGCTTACTATTCCTAGGTATATAGGAATGGTTGGCTTAGGATATTGTGAATTAAATTGATATGGGCTTGAATATGATTGCATGGGGGCTTGGGTATATGGGCTTGGGCCTATGCATTATTATTATGGGTCAAAGATGGGCACTTGGGGTGCGTGACCGTACGAAAAAGGTGTGACTGTTGGCAATAGTCATATTTTTTTTGAATTTAAACAGATGGGCGCGTCTGTTCAAACGGTCGCACCTGTTCACCTGCTATATATAGCCATCAACCCAGACCAGTCAAAACATCTTCTTCCTTCCTGATTCTCTCCATACACGCTCTGTTTTATTCTGCAACCAATAAAAACATCCCGCTGAACTCACAGGCATTGCTACGCCTCTGAGTTCTGGTTTTGTTGTATCCTGGGAAGCAATCTGCATTCTACCATGTTAGCAAACTCGACTGTAGTGGGGGAGATATTGCTTTAAGGACAGCGATTATGCGCCTCAAAACCATACGCTTCAACCATATTCTGCACAACATTCCTCAACACAGGAAGTGGGCTCTGAAATGAGTATTAAATATGATGATGTAGGAACAATTTTATGCTATGAGGAATGCTACAGCTTGAGATTGAAGCAAGCACTACACCAGACTGTGCTGAGATGAAACATTGTAGAGAAAGTGTAGATAGCAAATGCTTGGGCTAGTGCCAGTCCAAATGAGGCCAATGCTCCGAGTTAATGAATAAGGCAGCACAAAGTGTTTCTATGGTGCTTATGTGAGCATACACATTGCATCCGATCATGCTGAGTTTTCCATTTTGGGTTCCACCTACTTGTCCAAAATAGGCTAGTAATTGAATAATATTACTCAGAGCTCAATGAGTGAGAAACTGTAGTATGCAGCGTATAGCAAAGAGATGCAGAGGCATATGGTGCGTGAAATAGATGCAGATTATGGAGACAAGGGGAGAAATTGTGGTTGTGACATGGAGTGCATTTGCTATAGAATTCTATGATATATAGGTAAGTACTGTTGGAAGAACATGATACCCAGTGGAGTAGTAAATAGCGGCAAATCATGATAGAAGCAGCAAAGTAGGTGGTAGGTAGGTCTGGAATTGAAGAGTACCGATGAAGTGATGGACTGAGGTAACATAGGCAGTAAAATGGTTTAGAGGCTTAAATGGACAGAGACAAGGTAATGTGGACTGCATCATTGAACCGAGTGGCTAGAGCTGAAGGGAAGAGACCCCGACATGGTGGACAGTAGCAATGCAATAAAGAGGAATAAATTATATAAGGTATACGCCATTGGTTTAGTATGATTTGATCTGATGAATCTACATCCATAAATCGATTAGCTTTACCACTAAAAGATAGGCTAGCAGAAATAGTTTTGGAATCTAGCTTGGCATTTTTACACGTTAGATGTATATGCGTATTTGATGACAATTTCAATTGTTTTATGTCCACTATTTTTTTCCACCATTCAGTCTAGATTTAATTTACACGAGTGATTCGATTGGTTAATTTCTTCAAATTATCAAATAAAGCATGGAATTGGCACTCAAGTGCAAGCAGTTTTGAGAATTTATTGCATTAACTTCTTCGATGTTGTTTGGATAGTTGATTGTAGAATGGTCACATACATGCTTTATTTAATTGCGGATGCTCGAGCAGGATGCATACTTTGATCAATAGGGACATTTTGATACTTATTTGATAATTTTTATCTGGCTCTTCTGGCCACTTTTCCTAACTTGAACAGTTACTATGAACTCTGGGTCTATGAAGAAATGATAACAATATTCAAAATCAGTATTCTTAAGAAAACCAATATTCCAATGAGCTAACATTTAACTTAAGCATGGTTCCTCATATACATTATCCTATCTTTTAAGCGGATTGACCAAATCAAGATGCGTTTTGTGTATCACCAAATATCATAAAGGTAAGAAATTGATGAACTCGAAGTACAAAAATTACAACCATATTCCTTATAATCATAGATGTGAATAAAGCTGCTATGACAAATGTGATTCTTGTAGGTGATGCAGGAACACAACACGGCTGAGATGAGAGTAAATGCAAATGAGATGTGCATTAGTCGTTAGATCTGGCAGGAGCTTAAAACCGAGAAGAAAAACCCAGGGTAAAGTGTCGATTTGATACAATAAGAGTTCAACCTCATGGAAAAACTGGACATGTGTTCCGACTGTTGTAGAGTGAGAAGTGAGTCTACTGCAGTAGTATTTTAATTGAATGCAATCCTTGCTTCAGTGTGTAGTGGGGTTATATTAATTTCCAAGTAAGAAAAAGGGGGCTTCTAAGCTTGCTAGTAGAAGCGGGTGAGTGGTATAATTTGGGGTGTTGCTCTATCCGATTGAGGCGAGTCTTCCAATCTAAATTCCATGTAATTGTCCCTGCATGTGTAGAAATGCAGAGACCAACAAGAGGACGTGTGTGTCATCATGAAGAAGATGTTAAGAGAAGTAAAAGTGAGTGAAAGATAATGAATTAGGCAGTAAAGTGGCGAAGCTTATATGGAACCGCAGTATATTCAAGAATGATCATAGCCATTCATTCAGATCACAATGGCTCAAATAGTCAGCATTGTTATAAAAGAAATAACGGATTGGGCCTTCAGGGAACTCAACCCATTAGCATGTAACCCTGTATATATATATCAAACATTGTACAATGTATCAAACACAATTTTCTGTATCAAATATCATTCATTTTCTTCTGTACAAAATTACTGTCTATATTCAATTAAACAAATTTCCTTTTTTCAGTTCAATATCAAAACTCTATTTTGGTGTTAGAGCCTTCAAAAAATTTTTGCTTAACAGCAATTGAGATAGAAACTGAAAATCATCAGAATTCATCATCTAATTTTCAGAACTCATCAGATTGAATATCATCTTCTGAGTTTTTTTGAATTCACTTGAAAATATACCAAGAAGACGAGTGTCGTGCCAAAGAATTGGGTAATTCTGACTGCAACAAGTTTCTTAACTTCAAGCACTTGTTGCAGAAAATTTCAAAATCAAGAAAATCAAACCAAGAAAGAAAGAAAAGGACATAAAGTCATAAAGAGAGTCAATGACTCGCCAAGAAATCATCAGATCAGTGTCATCACCTGATTTCTTGGCTGCATCAAACCTGTCTTCTTGCCTCAGTGTTCATCATCTTCTGCATTTTCCTATATTTTGAAAGATTTCATCATGGTCAGTGAAGGATCTAAAACATCAGAGAATGAAGAAACTGTCAGCAACTAAATGCAGCAGAGAGTTTAATCAAGACAATCAATCTTCATAGTCAGCTAGTCACTGTTCACTTAGATGAAGATAATTATCTCTTTTGGAAACTCCAAATTGGTACAGCAATCAGAGGTTATGGACTGGATGGTTCCATTCTCGGGACCCACTTATCCCCTCCAGAGTACATCCCTAATCAAGAAAATAACCAAGCCATAAATCCAGAATATATTAAATATCAAAGAAAAGACAGCTTGATAAATTCTTGGTTATTATCTTCAATCAGTATTAATCTGTTGCCTCAATTAGTGGGATGCAAAATATCGAATGAAATCTGGACAACTATACAGCTAATATTCAGTTCAATCTGCAGCTAAAATCATGCATTATAAAAGACAATTACAGAATATTAGAAAGGAAAATCTACCAATGAGAGAGTATCTCTCAAAGGTCAAAAAAATGTGTGATTTGTTGGAGGCAACATGCCATAAGGTGTCAGAGACAAAGCAAATATTAACAGTTCTGAGTGGTCTTAATGAAGAATATGAAGCTACAATGGTTGTAATATCTTCTAAAGAACTTTACCATCTATGCAATATGTTAATTCAACCTTATTGACACATGAATGGAGAATTGACCATAGAAAACCGCAAGAATCAGATCTATCCATCAACTACGCAGTCAATTCCAAGAATAAAAGTCAAACTAACAATAACATAGGTGTACAATTCTTCCAAAGAGGGGGTCAATCCAACATGTCTAGAGGTAGATGGAATAACAATTCAAGACCAAGATGTCAAATCTGTGAAAATCTTGTCATATAGCTATAAGATGTTATTTCAGATTTAATACAAATTTCACACCAAATCAAACATCCAATACATAGAAAGGTGGTAATTCTAGTGCAAATATGGCATAGATTCAACAAGACTCAAACAATTCAACAGAAAATTCAAGAATGTTTCATCTGAATGAATCAGCCAGACCTGAACATATCAATGATGAAAGTTGGTACCTAGACTCAGGTGCAACCAATCATATCACTAATAATTTGGATAATCTAAACTTGGGCAATAAAGAATACAAAGGTAATAGTTATACACATATGGGAAATGGTGAGTCAATAAAGATCTCACACACTGGCATTGCTTGCATAAAAGGTAGAAGAAAACTTTACCTCAATAACTTATTAAGAATGCCACAAATTAAAAAGAATCTCATGAGTGTGTCACAATTTGCAAGTGATAAAAATTTTTACTTTGAATTTTATCCTACATATTGTTTAGTTAGAGACATTCCAACTAGAGAAACTCTTTTACAGGTGAAGCAGTTAGGGGTCTGCTAGATTTAATTCTGTAGATTCAAGAGATTCTGAAAAATGTTGAAATTTTTCTGAAATATTTCAGTCCAATAATAGGTTGAGCAAATTTGATGTATGGCATTACAAGTTAGGACATCCCAATGTCAATGTTGTAAAGAAAATCTTGGCAGAAAATAAAATTTCTGTTGAAAATATTAGCTTACCATGTATTTGTATGTATTGCAAATGGGTAAAAGTCAAAAACTTCCTTTTCCGACTCATTGACTAAATATACAAAACCACTAGAACTAATAGCTACTGATCTCTAGGGGCCAACACCTATTAATTCTGATTATGGCTATAGTTATTATATCTTATTTATACATGCTTATTTTAGATATACATGGATATATTTCGTAAGATCAAAATCTGAAACTCATAATGCTGTAATAAATTTTATTACTCAAATAGAAAAGCAAGTCAATCATCAAGTTAAAGTTGTTCAGACTGATGGAGGTGGAGAATTTAAATCTCTCAACAGTTATTTTAACAAGAAAGGATAGTTCATAGAATGACTTATCGTTACACTTCTGAGCAAAATGGTCTAATAGAAAGAAAGCATAGACATATCGTTGAATCTGGGTTAACACTCCTAGCTCAGGCATCATTGCCACTAAAATTTTGGCCAAACTCCTTCAATACTGCAGCGTATCTAACTAGTAGATTACCAACTAAAGTATTGAAGGGTAAAGCACCAATTGAAATTTTATTTAATACAAGCCAGAATATCAAAATTTAAAGGCATTTGGATGTCTATTCATTCCTTATACTAGACCATATAACTCTCATAAACTAAATTTCAGGTCCACACCTTGTACCTTCTTAGAGTATGCCACAAACCAAAAGGGATATAAGTGTCTTGACAGTAATGAGAAAATATAAATTGGTAGACATGTTGTATTTAATGAATGTGTGTTTCCTTATTCTGATGAAAGTATAAAGACAACCAAGAAAGTTTATAATCCCAGAGTTTCACTATCCCAATACCTTTATACTCAAGTGACTGGGGTCATGAAGGAACTGAAGCAAATTCTGTCAATTCTACTCCACAATACACTTTGTTCACTGAACCAAGTCAGACAGAGTTCTCTGAACCCACTGATCAATCTCCCAACACTGCATCAAGTCAAACACAAAATATTTATCAACAACAAGAATCGGATAATATTGCAGATAGAGGTACCGAATCATCTCATAGTGAACCACAGATCAGAGGTGGAGATCATATGATTACTAAGGAAAAGAATGGATTATTCAAGCCTAAAGCATACACTGTCACTACTATGTCTATAACATCAGAAGAAACAGTTATATTTAAACAAGCCATTAAAGACAAAAACTGGAAAGCTACTATGGACAGTGAATATAGTGCACCTACGAGAAACAAGACATGGAGTCTTGTTCCACCACTAGAAAATAAAAATACAGTAGGTTGCAGATGGACTTATAAACTTAAAAGGAATCCAGATGGATCCATTTCAAAGTACAAGGCCAGATTGGTAACAAAAGGCTACACTCAACAACATGAGTTTGACTTTAATGAGACATTTTCTCCGAATATTAGGATTGTACTTACACTAGCTCTACATAAAAACTGGAGAATAAGACAACTTGATGTCAACAATGCTTTTTTAAATGGTGATCTGAGTGAAGAGGTCTACATGGAGCAACCTCTAGGATATGAGCAGATGAAAATTATATCTGTAGGTTAAACAAGGCCATATATGGCCTAAAGCAGGCACCCAAAGTATGGTCTGATAAGTTGAAAATCACATTGTCCAAATTGAATTTTCAACCTACCAGATTAGATAATTCTCTATTTGTTAAGATAAGTATAGATGTCACTGTTTACATTCTAATTTATGCTGATGATTTAATTGTTACTGGTAATGATAAAGCAGAAGTTAGCAACATTATTCAATATTTGGACAATCAATTTTCAATTAAAGACCTTGGAGATCTGAATTATTTCCTGGGTATTGAAGTGATAAGACCAGACTCATAAATTTTTCTGAATCAAAGGAAATATATTACAGATCTTCTAGTCAAAGCAAAGATGAATGAAGCTAACCATCCGCCTACACCTATGATCACCGATCAACATTTCTCCAAAAACAGAGGAGAACCTATATTAAATGATAAACAATATAGAAGTATTGTTGGTGCACTGCAATATATAACCATAACAAGACCAGATATTTCTTTTAGTGTTAATAAAGCATATTAATTTATGCAGAATCCTCTTGATGAGCACTGGAAGGCAGTCAAGAGAATTCTGAGATATCTCAAAGGGACAGCAAATTATGGCTTAACACTTAAAGCATGCAACACTCTCAACATAACAAGTTATGTAGATGCAGATTGGGCAAGTGATCCATATGATAGAAGATCAACAACAGGTTTCTGTATATACATGGGAGGCAATCTAATATCATGGTGTTCAAAGAAACAACCCACGGTGTCCAAATCCAGCACAGAGGCCGAATATAGAAGCGTTGCTGCTGCAACTGCAGAGATTATGTGGATATATTCTTTACTGGGTGAACTAAAAGTTGACACTAATGTCAAACCGATCATATGGTACGATAATCTAAGTGCTGTGTCACTTACTGCAAATCCTATACTTTATGCCAGAACCAAGCATATAGAAATAGACTTATACTTTGTGCGCAAGCAAGTATTAAAGGAAAAGCTGCAAATAAACCATGTACCTTCAGCTTACCAGCATGCGGATATCTTAACTAAAGCTTTGTCAAGTAAAAACTTTACCAGATTTAGGTCAAGTCTGAAGATCCAAGAAAAAGGCAATCATTTGAATTCCATCTAACATGTCTCCGGTCTCTTGTCAATCTCACTTCTTCTGTCATGTATTAAAGGCATCATCTTTCTTCCTTGTTCCCATCGTTCTACTGTCACAGTATTCAAATTGATCATAAAAACCTCTCAAATCTTCGCTCCCAAGGACATAATGAAGACCATGAGTTTATGTGATCAAATCAACTTCAAATCTCAAATCTATCTTAGATCTGACATTATGATCTGAAGTCGACACTTGCTGAAGAGCCGATACTTGTAGAAGCCATATTCCCTACACAAGTGTTTCTACTCTAGTAAGATTACTTAGATCTGACGATTTTATCGCCGATTTTGGGAAGATTTAAAGACATTATTATCGTCGCCCTAACCCTAGATCGGTTTGAGGGTGGGTGTTAAGAGAAGTAAAATTGAGGAAAGATAATGAATTAGGCAGTAAAGTGGCGAAGCTTATATGGAACCGCATTATATTCAAGAATGATTACAGCCATTCATCCAGATCACAACGGCTCAAATAGTCAGCATTGTTATAAAAGAGATAACGGATCGAGCCTTCAGGGAATTCAACCCATTAGCATATAACCCTATATATATCAAAAATTGTACAGTGTATCAAACACAATTTTCTATATAAAATATCATTCATTTTCTTCTATACAAAATTACTATCTGTATTCAATTCAACAAATTTCCTCTTTTCATTTCAATATCAAAACTCTATTTGTGGAAGTGTGTGTCATCATGAGGTAGTACAAAAGCTTCATGAGTAGGGTTGTGTACTGCTAGAATCTTGAAGGATAGAAACATCATTTATAGGTAATTTTTATATAACTGTTGTGCAAGGCCAAACAAATTCAATTTTACATCATATATCTTTAATTTTCCAGGTCATAATTTATTATACACCTGTAATGGCAGTACCATATTAAGATACTCATTCTCAATTGCTTGTCATGAATTACCATGATTTGCAGTATAATAATGTAGTATATCATTTACTGAATAAAGTAAAAGTAAAAGAATAAATAAATTGCAAGTGGAAACTGAATTGTTTTACTTGAATGAGAAATTAGTGTAGCTGCCTGTTGGCTTGGAGATAAACAATCTCGAGGTTGCTTCTGTTGATATTCTTGTAATATGAAATGATAAACAAGTTTGAAATTTAAGGATGATTGGGTATTGTGAATGTTGTATTTTGATTGAATTGAAATGTGAGGGTTATGAGTGCTTCTATAGAGGATCTGATATGATACACAAGAACTGCATGACATGCACAGATACTGATGCGTGATGCCACAGCTAGATCCACTAATAAAGCAATAGTTAATAGAATATGCAGTCAGCAATGGTCATCACATCGGGTAGAGGAAGCACCGTCTTAAGGCTTCGAGTGGCTGCAACACTCCCTGACTTACACACTTTCAAGTCGATCCCCCAACGATATGGAACCTATGACAATGACACTAGGCAAAAAGCAAACGTTGAAGGATTTGTACATTAGGTATATACATATATCAATTGTTCAATTACTATTTTTTATTTAGACATATCATTAGTGCGTTTGTGTATGATTTGAATGATCGGGATTGATTAAAAATAGAAAAAGCAAGGAAAAAACCGATCGAATATGTTATCTCTAAATTCACTTTTCAACAAAACTCATTAAAAATAGTTTTTAACATATTATTCATTTACGTTTTTGGTATATGCAAAGGCATGATCTGAATGGTGTAATGGGTCGACGTGCAGTATCAAGAAAATAACATGGTGGGAGAGTAACCGAAAGAGATAATGAAGTTGTAAACTGGGCTCGAGATTCATAATGGTTTGAGCACTCTTATATTTTATCTTAAAGATTTTAAATGGCTGTACTATGTGAAATATTATCGCAAACATTTCATGTACGAACATGGTGTAAAATTGGTTATGTTTAACATTAAATATTTGTTTTATTATCAAGATTTTTTTATTGTTGCTTGAATTCGTTAGATTATTTTAGCTAAAAAAATTGGAAAAATATTGCCATTTGAAAATCTACTTGACTTTTGTATTTGAAACGTTTTAAGTGAAATGCAATGAAAAAAAAAGAGATATATATCACAATATAATAAGTGCTATAAATAACTAATGTTACATTTAGAAGGAACCGATATCTTTTAATAAAAGCTATGGATTGGTTAACATAGCATTTTCTTTCTCTTAGCATTTCATTTTAAATAGTGTTTTCTAAACACTAGTATAGGTGAACTTTTGATAACGTTTATCTTAATGCCAGGGTTTCTCTTAGACTTTTTATAACTTGCTGTTACATAGTGTTCTTAGACTTTTTATAACTTGTTGTTACACAGCTTTCATTTATTTTAATGCCAGGGTTTCTCTTAGACTTTTTATAACTTGCTGTTACATAGCGTTCGCTAAAATGCTATGGAAAGATTATATAGCGTTTGTATTCTTTTAAACCATTCAAAATTTGTACACTGCGAAAGGTTAACTTTTCACCGCATTTATATTAGTGTTTTTGTAAGTTCTTGATTTATTATAGTACGTTGTCACATTGCGTTCTTTAAAAGGCTATGGTAAGCTATTATAGAGTTTTTTAAACGTCGGAAAAAGTTCAGTTTCTTGTAGTGGTGTATACATATACAATATACTTACGTATACATAAGATAATTCATATGCATATTAGGAATATAAATACCAAAGTATATACAGCTATTCAGATGTACTATAACATATTTATGTAGTTTGTATACACATATTAATAATATCGTGCGTAGCTTACATAATATATATATATATATATATATATATATATATATATATATTGCCACATAATAATAGAATTAGGATTGTATAAATAAGTAAATAAATACACAAACATACTAATATATATATATATTTGATTCGAAATTAATTAATAAATTCAAGTTTCAAACATATTTGGTTAAATAATTAAACTTCCGAGTAAATTTTAGTTGTAATCAGGATTGACATAACCAAATTTTTTCAATATATGCATTTTACCAATTCAAATAAAATAAAGATATTTATATATAGTTCTAATACTTAAACATCAAATTCATTACTGTAAATAAATCAAATTTACATACATACATATATAGTTTTACTTCAACCAACATAAATATACATTAGTAATCAATTTGCTTCAAATTTGTGTATGAAATTGATTACGAATGACAACCATTAGAAATTTTGACTAAAACCTAATAAGCGTAAATAAAATATTTACATATATATGAGCTTAGGTCAAGGTTTAATATTGTAAGTGAATGATGTGAAATAGAATTAAACCTGAATAGACTCTATCATTTGTAACACCTTGATTTGTGAATCGTAATGACCCGCAAATTTATCACTTTGATAAATTATATTTATATTTGAAATATTCAAGTAAAAGATTTTATAGCACAAATTATAATATTTTGGACCATACATAATGATGGTAAACTAGTTTTAAAGGTATATTAACAAATATGGATATTCGGGGGTTTTCATCAGAAAGATGACCGAGAACCGTTTTATCAACAAACAACTTTTTAACTATCAAAAGTCACGCACGATTTTTTCTACATACACTTATTTCTCTATTTTAGCAAGAAAACGTAATAAAATTATTTATTTTATTTTTGAAAATAAAATGCCTTTATGACATCATCAATGATGTCATCATTTTTAAATAATCGATTTTTGAATTTAAATTGAGTTTAAATGATTTAATAATTATTTTAAATGATAAAAATTCATTTTAATTATTATGTAATGATAATAAGTGATTTATAATAGGTTTATAAAGATATATACTTATTTTAAAAATATAATAAATTCATAACAATTTGTCGATGCGACATCACTTTTTATAAACACCTATTTAATAGTTATTTATATGGTTATATAATTCAAATGTGATTGTTTCAATTTATTACTAATGATAGGAAATTAGTTTTCAAATTTTTTTTACATTTATATGTAATGTAATTAATAAGTGAAAATGTGACCAGGAATCGGCTTTTAGATTTCCAACGATTTAACGAACGGAAGTTGTTCAAAGTCATTGCAACATTGTTTATATGTATTGTGCACATATATAACATACATATACATGCTAACATATACATATACAAATATATAGCATACACATACATGCACACACACACACACGCCTAATAAAGAATATATCTAAGATATTTCCATTTTCTTCATCTTTAAGCAAACTAACCATTAACCATCACCTTCTTACACATTATCATCACTCAAGCACAGGGAGAGGAGGACAAGGGGGTGGACGTGTGTGTGGGAAGGGAATGGGTTAGGGGTAGTTTGGTAATTTTGAATTTAGATATTTTTCTCATATTTTTTCCTACAAATACCACCCTCCATTCTCTCATTTCATTCACACTCTCTTCTCTTTATTTCTTAAGCTTCTTCATCTTCTTCCTCTTCTACATTAATGGCTTCCACAACCTCTTAGGAAAATTCAAAAATATGGTTGATGTTCTGCCAAAGTATGTCGTAAAATATAGAGAGATATACCACTTTGAGTTCGAGATCGAGTTAGTAATCTTCTCCTTCTTCTCTTACCAGGGTCATACCCATCTAAGCATCTCACTACCCTTGCAAGCGCAAGGCCATACCCCTAGGAGTCCTAGTGCAAGATTCGTAAGCTCTGATTCCAGAATAGAGGAGCTATAGTCAAATTTAATAAATCTAGAAATTAATGAAGTTGGGAATTACTTTGTTATGTGATGATATGATATATCTGCTATGATTATTTTCTATGTTTGATCATCATGTTTTAGATGCAATAATATTTTTATTTGGTTATGAAAATAATTCACATTAAATACACGTCGAATTTACACAAAGGAAATCACTTTTTTATATGAATAATAAAAGTGTTACAGAATAGTTAAACCTCTTTAAACATGAATAAAATGGTTTATAAACATTAAAACTCATTTCATCAAAGTTTGAAAAAGATTTGAAAATGGAATCAACATAAGCACGCTGTATAACAGCAGTTCACGATTTTACGCTGTAAAGTTAAATCAATAAGTAGAATGAAATATCACTTGGAATTATACGAAAGAAGAATTTTCCAAACTCTTATAATTATAGTTTCCAAATGAAGAAGAAAAATCAAGATTTCATCGAATAGAATTTGAGTTATTTCCAAATCATCTTTTCAAAAACATTGCGGTTTGGCAGTTTTTAGAACCAAAGCGGCAAATGCTTTAAAGTTGATATTTTTCAATCTTTAAAAATATGAAATAAATTTGATAAATATGTTAAAATGTTTTATAGAGATTTGACTTATAAAAATGGACATACATAAATTGAAATTATTGTTTTGAACAAAGAAGCTTTTAAAAACAGTATTCGCAGTGGTTTTTGCAGCGGTTTCGGTAACTTCTACAAATTATGGCTTTTAACTTAATTATTTTTTCCCAGCCTTTTTAGTAATATTTTCAAATGAATAATTAAATATTTTGAAGATGATTTGGGAGTTTTATAATTATTTTAAAGGAGTTTTAAATAAATCGTTAAGGGAAAATTATTTTAAACAATATTTGGAATTGCGTTAATTAAATGAAAATCATCTCCAAAGGATCACAAAAAAGTGTTTAGAGTTGATCAAATAATGACCGCCTTATGGATGACAGACATATAGTCTCTAGACCCGAACTTGGACAACCAGTGTCTGGGTTCGGCTATAACTATCTGGACTGACCCGATGGAGGGGATAGTAAATTTGATTTACTTGGACCATATTTTCCTAAGGATAAAAGAGATTTAGAGATTTCCAAAGTTAAAAAATATTTTAAATAATAGGATTTTGGTTGTTCAAGAAAACATTCTAGTTAAACTTCGTATTACATTCCAAAAAGGGAACTCGTACTATCCGTATTAACTTAAAAACCGATTTCACCATTATTCGACGAACAGTACAGGTTGAATAGGGAAATTAGTATTGGGTGTAGTTAGTCTAAAATTTATGGATCTCTTTTATTCAATACTGGATTTATAGTAAACGATGTCCTAAATAACATTATTTTTGACTCATTAAAAATATGTTTTGAAAATATGAAATCTTCATTAAGATTTGATGTAACGATCCTGTTTTTAAACTAAATTTAATTTAGTAATTAATATAGTTTTTAGGATTAGTTTTTGAATTAATTTAATTTTTTCCAAAACAAATAGGATATGCATTTATTATATATAAATATAGATTGTAAATAGAATTTTAATATGAAATTCAAAAATAAATGTCTTAAAAATAAATTGGATTTAAAATAATATATATATGATTTTTGTTTAGTGTATAATTAGATTTTAAATCATTTTATTTAAGATTATATAAATATAAATGAAAGGAAAATTAAAAATATAATATTAAAACATATTTTCAATAAAGGAAATGTAATCATCAAAATTGAAATAGAATATAAATTAAAAAATAAATAAAACGTAATATATAAATTATATAAAAACATTATTAACATGCAAATTTACAAGTGTTAAAATTATAACATATAATTTATCAAGTGTAAGTATTATAATTTAAAGTTTAACAAATGTAACTATTTTATCATGCATAATTACATGTGTCATGTTTTTAATTTCTTTCCATTTTTAAAATAATGAAAACAAGTTATATATACATCTATACTTCCACTCTCCATTTTTCTTTCCATTTCAAAATAAGTACAAACCTAAGAAAACCAAACCTGGAAAACTTTAAACCAGAAAACAAAAATCAAAGAACCAAATTTTTCCAAAATTTTCAAACCTTAAGCTATAGATCATCTCAAACCTGAATCAAAGTAAACAACAAGCAGTTCAAGATCAAAGCAAGATTTCAACTTCAAAACTTAAGCAAAGCAAATCAGATCAAATTTCAAGAACAAATTTTCAAAGTTTTCAAGATCAAAACTATTTCCAGGCTCTCCGTTCATTTAAAACAAGTGAGTAAACTACCCTTTAAAATCTTAAATCTATCTATATCTTGATCTGCATGTGATAATCCTTGAAGTATGGATGTAAATTACGATTGCATGTTTGTATATATTAAGGTTTTATATGTGCATGTCTTTACATATATATACTCCTCTATTATAAGTTTACAGCTAAAACAAGTTCAAAATTAAAATTCTCTTCCTCTATACTTTTATAGGCCATGATGTATAAAGGAGTTATGTTTGACTTAACTAGATCTTGTTATTAAAAATAATTCTAAGTGAAATTAGTTAAAGTTTTAGTGGAAAATCACAAATCACAGTAAAAAGGTATAAGATCAGAAAAACCAATCATCTTAATTTCAAGATTCATTTTTGTAATCTGATTCTTTGTGGAAAGTTATGATAAATGTCAAGATTTTTAAGCTTGTAAATCGTGAGAACTTGTGGGTTGAATGGGAAAGAAGTTTTTGGCATTTCTTGGAGACTGGAGAAAGGTAGGTGGTCGAAATTTCTACTGGAGGTAGCTTGAAGGTCGAAAACCTCGGGAAAAATGGTGGGTGAATTTTCTAGCCATCGTTGGGGCCGAACGGAGTCGTAGTAGGGTTTAAGGTCCAGTTTGGGTCGTTGACGAATCCGAGGCTAGTTCATCGTCGTCGAGGCATCGGGGCTGACCGAAGTAGGGGGTAGCGATGCATGGGTCTTTGGGAAAGCTTTGGTCTGTGTGGCGAGTATTCTGGTGACCGGAGGTGGCTATACGAGATGATTATTGGATGATCAGGTTCAATCCAGTGGAGTTCAATGTTGCTCGATTTCAAGTTCGTCGTCAATTCAGGGTTCTGTGTGGTCGCACGGTTAGAGGCGATCATTGCCGACCTATCGATGGTCGGAGCCTTGGTCGGTGATGGCCAGAACTCCTATGCACGTACACAGGTATTTGTGCGTCTTAGATTTGGAGAAGAAGAAGTTGACTCGAGTTTGAACTCGGGGAGATGAAGTTAGAGCTTGGGTCTGCTGTCGGGTAGTTACTCGAGTATGTAACAGTTTTTAAAATGATTAAATAAAAACAAAGTTTAAAAAAATATAAATAAGTGGCTCGAGGAAACTTGCTTTTGACTCATGGTAGAACACGGGTCTGACTCGGGTAAATATAATAACAGTTTAAAACTTTAAAACAAAATCGGTTTAAACATTTCTTAATTAATTCTTTAATCAATTGTTTTTATTTAAGTTGGGATTAATAAAATGTTTTAAAGAAAATTATTTTAAATTAACCAAGCTTAAATCATTTAATTATGTGACCATTATTTATAATTAATTCTTTGAGTCATTTAAATAAATTCAATAATGTAATTAAGGAGTTAATTAAGAAGATAAAATGTTTTTAAAGGTTAATTAACTTAAAGGTCTAAGTTAATTGGTTAATGATAATTAATTACAAGCTTTATTAACAAGATTTAAATGATAACTAAAGTAATTAATTAAGACAAATGGTTTAATAAGGTCTTGGGTAATTAAATATTAATTAGTTAATGAATGTAATTAAAGGATAATTACTTAAAAAATAATTACTTAGTGTTAGTAATTAAAGAATAATTAATTAGTAACTAAAGGTTAATTAATTAGTAATTAAAGATTAATTAATTAATAATTAAAGGATAATTCATTAATAATTAAAGAGTAATTAATCAGTAATTGAGGATGATTAATTAATTAATTCCATTAATTGATAGCAAATGGTTTGTAATTATTTAATATTAATTATGCAGGGATAGGTGATTAATTCATAGGAAATTAATTTATTTTGAGTTAATTAAATTAATTATAATCATGTGATTAATTAGTCTTGCTTATGGATGATTGGATTTTATTGAATGCCTTGAGTTGTTTGATATCTTTGATATGTAATATTCTATGATATGAATTGCTTTGGATTAAGTTGTGATATCTATGATGTATTGCTATGTGAATGTGAACTTCTGAATTGAATTAAAATTGTTTACTTAAACAACTTGGCCTTTATGACAACATTCGAATTTAATGAGATCCGTAATCGTCAAATGGTTATCCAAAACCACATCGAATCTTGAAGGTGGATCTTTTGTTTAAAAGATTGAAAAGTGAAAATTTGTATTAACATATTTCTAAAAATAGCGCTCATTATTCGGATAAGTCGGGGAAGGACACTGAGTCATAAAACCCATTCTGAATAATGATATGACGAAATGGGATTGCATTTGAAGACGGTGGTTGAAGACCGGGTATTTTCGAGAATGAAAGGATTGCTTGTTGATTGTCTCTACACCGAGTTGCTCCAGTATAGGGATTACCCTATGTGATGGGGAGTCCGGTCGAGATTAGGGATATTCGGATTTGCAAGGACTTCTTTCCTTAATTGGAAGAAGTGCCTTCGATTCCATTCAGACCCAGGATGGACTTGTATGGATGTATGTCTGACATTACACTTTGAGATGTAAAGATGGTTTCTATCAACTTCATTTCTGTTTAGTAGCCGGGAATTTATTCTCTTAGGTTAACACCCTTCTTTGAGACGTACGAGCTCAGAGATTATGTAGTTGATGGTTATTAGTGATATATTCCCAATTTGGTAATGTGGCATGCTAAGTGCTGATCGTTGGTTGATCGAAGCATGGCTTTTGTGAAAAGCGTAGCTTTGTGGGACGAGACTTCATCGAACCTCACACCTCGAAAATGGTCGAAACAGGAAAGAATGCAGCAAGATTATGGGGGTCATGCCTCTCAGGGTATGTGCTTTTCCTTCTGGATAAAAAGTGGTACTCTGGTATGAAGCCTAGATATTTTATTGATGTGGTTGTTGGTTGTTGTGGGTCCCCGAATAAAGGTCGGTTATGATCGAGGGACGGCATACTCATGACAGTTAGTTACCTAGTTATAGAGGTAACCCGGCCTTGTGTTGGCATAGACCCGGTTTGGTTCTCAGGGCGTCCCTTCATAGGCGTACCCTTTCGGATAAAGGAAGTTCCTTAGCCTTGGCCATTTGTTGGAAATCCAATCACTCAATACAAGCCCAATACGGTTTTAGTTGTAGAATCTGCCATTTAACATGGTAGCTATAGTAGGCATACTATAATGGTACGTATGCTGGCTAAGATTAATATTATACTTTCGAAATGTTTTTCACACTATGCACTAATAATAATATCAAAAGGATTTTCGCATGTCAAGCATGTTTGACTACTATAAGGAGAAACCTTCCACATGTGTGTGATTGTATTGAGTGTGTGTCGGGAGATCATATGGTAGTTTCATTTTCCAAAAGCATGAAATGGATTTCTTTTATTTCTTTTTGTACGAACAACTGTTTTATGTTTGCTCACACCAGTCCCATGACTGACCCGGAGTTTATTGCTCCCTTTCTAAACTCTGGGTGCCTCTAAATTTTCCACACAGGCATCCTAGAGTCAAGATATCAGTAGGTTCTAGAGCTAGCTTGAATAGTAGATATGAATATGGAAGTCTTTGGTTTGGAAGCTTTTGGATTTCGAGCTTTTGGGTTTGGAGCTTTGGAGCTTTGGAATGAAGATTGTAGTTTGTTGAATTCTTGCTCTCCCTCTCTCTATCTTTTGGAAGACCCCTATTGAAGATATTTTTTCGCTGTGGTGTTGCTTCCGTTGTATTCTGTTGTATATATTGTGCTCTGATGTTATTGGGCATTTGTTATCAAAATGTTGTATTCATGTTGTATATCAATGAAATCATTTTGTTTCCGCTGTGTTGTTATCATCTAATGTGTTACAAGCTCGAGTGAACCGGACTTCAACGTTTGAATCTCCGGCATATGAATATTGGAGATGTATTGGATGCCGATTTTCGGGCGTAGAATCCGGGTCGTCACATTTGAATTATATTTTTCCTAAGTAATGAAATATATAATGTTTTGGTGTTTCTCTAGAAGATATTTTATCTAGATAAAAGAAATTGATAAATTGAATAATAATCACCAACACACTTGACATCTTCTATCGATAAATTAGTTCAGAGAAACTAGGGACGGATTTGGACGATTCCTATCCGAAAACCACTTCGAACCAATATAAATTTTAAAGTGAAAATATGTTAAAGACAGTGATTTTGAAGACGAAGATCTTCATAATTTAGGGCTACTTGTCATGAACCTCTAGGGTAATTCTTTTGTCATATATATGGTGGCAGTGGTTCCTTCAATTTGAAATATTCGATGAAAGACTATTCGCTACTAAACGTACGGGTGATTCTCAAATAGGATGTAGTAGGAGAAGTGTCTCGGATTGTCCTGTGCCTATACAACTTGTATGGATGAGTGTCTAACATTGCATTTTTGAGACCACATACATTGATTTCTACAAACGTACATCCGTTTGTGGTGTAGGTGATAACCCCTCTTACACTTCACACTCTTCTCTGAGATGTACGAGCTCAGATGTTGTACTTCTATGAAAATCAATAGTTTGATGTTAGAAATGGTAATATGACATTAAAAGTGGGATTTGTCATGTGAAATGTGAAACGTTACCTCAAGCCTTACATATTGGTAATGATAAAAACATGGTAGATGCAGCAGAGTTAAGTGGGTCACATCCATTAGGATATAGTCATCACCTTTCTAGATTACCCTTTAAATTTTGGGTTTGTTGTGTATGTTGTGGCTACAGATAGATCAGGAATGATCGGTGTGATGGCTTATTTGGTACTATTTATGGTATAGGTGGCTGGTTCTGTGTTGATAGAGGTTGGAACATTAGCTGCATCCCTCTAGAGATGTACTGTCGGAAAGTAGTCTCTTATCTTATAATTATATAAATCCATTTTATAATACGAGCCTTTATGGTTTTAGTTGTAGAACCAAGTATACTGAAATTTAATTAATGTAACAATTTTGGCTAAGATTATATATATTTGTATGAAAGAGTTTTCAAAGAATTCCATTAAAAATAATAGTTCTGATTTTGCATAGCAAGTGGTTTGGTTATCATAAGGTAAAAACATATCCGTGTTTATGTGCGACGTGGTCTTATAAGATAACCTTTATTTTCAAATATACCCATGTTTTGAGTTTATCCATACTAGTCCTGTGGCTGATCCGGAGTTTGTTTTCTTTTCCTTTAAACTCCGGGTGCCCTATTTTTTCGGGTAGCCAAGTAGTTCAGGTCTAGCTTGGAACATTTTGGAGAAGCTTCGAGCAGGAGCAGGAGTTTCCTTTGTAGATGGTTATCCATTTCTATTTTTGCTGTTTTTGTTTACTGTATATATTCAACACTAGTTGGGATATAGATTTAGAACTTTCCAGGCTGATATTATGACAGCCTCTGATGCATGTATTTAAATTTTCCTCTGTAAAGATTATATACTGAAATAATACATGTTATCCACTCATGTAAAATTCTGTTCTGTCTTTTTTTTTCCTTTCAACCCTTCATGATTTGTCTTTTCGGTACTTGGATTTGCGACATGGGAATACTGTGGACGTATTAATGTTGATTTTCGAGAGTCGAAAAGGCGGACAGTCACATGAAAAGTCTCTTAGAATGCTTAAATCACCACTCGTTATTGCTAGAATTGCATGAATTGATTTTATTTAATTTAACTGATGTTATTTAGATGAAACTTCCAACCACGAATGAGAAGGAGGAAGCCATGGATGGGGGAAGAAGGAGAAACAAAAAAATGAAATGAAATTGAATGAGAGAATAATGTTTTAAGGATATAAACCTTTGCACTTCTTTCTTTGAACTTTCTTATTTAATCATTTAATTTAATTTTTCTAACAATTCTTTTTCTTGACATTGATGTGAAACTCATAGTTTCTCTTTAATATGCGAGAACCATATTAGACATTATAATGTGAAGTGTGTCTGTTTTAAGCTTTCTTAATTTTATTTCAACTTATGTAATGAGTTTCTACACTCGTGTCTCTGAAACATTCCAAGTTCATTGTGCTACCACTAATTTATAAAAGAAATTTCTTCGATTATGAAGGTGGTGTTTCTTGAACAATTATTTCTCAGTGCCATCGAATAGGCATTTAGAAATATTGTGTGAACTACCTTTTATATATGTACAAAACTAATTTAATTTTAAGTCTATGAAACTTATGTTCATAACATAAATTAGACAACCACACATCTTAAACTATTTAGAATCAAAATTTCTTATCGATTCATATCTTATATGAATAAAATCTTGTAAACTATGCTTTAGATGAAAGTAAATTTGACCTATGTAACAACTATTAAGTACTAGTTCTCACAGAAAGAAGTTAATGTTGAATCCTGCCTTTTGAGAGTTTTAATGACACAACTATATATCACTATAAATATTGCACAACTTCATCTCTTACATGATATTTCCAAAAGAAGATGACTAGTTATTGCATTCAAGGTATTAAAGATCATTTATCAAGTATTGTCATCATAGTAAGTCTAGAATATAATGTAAAATATCATTTGATGGTCACATACACTAGAAATTGTTTTAAAACAATCAAAACTATTTTATGCTCGGTTAAAATCATATTTTCAAAACTAACCGAACTCAGATGTCTAACTTCCTTTTACAAACGTTAGAGTGCACAAAAATCATAAATTTTAAAAGGGTCCAGACATCTGACTTAATATCCCAAACATTTGAAAATTTCAAATTAAGCCTTGAAACTATAAAAAAACGAACCCTATAAAGAATCATACATCTAACCTATTTTTTCAGAAGTCTGAAGTACATTAGAATTTTATTTTCTAAGCAAGCCAGACGTCTGAATGAATCAACCAGACTTTTGATGAAGTTATTAGACGTCTGGTCGATCCATTTAGATGTCTGACCCGTTTTAACCTAATTTTTTTACAAAAGAACTCGAACTTCTTAATCTATATGTCAGATGTCAAATAAGGTCAAAAACGAACATATTCTTTTCTGGAATACATTCTATCGTCTGACAATAGTAGTCTAGATGTTTGAGTTCCAAATAATTTTCTAAAAATAAGAAGTTAGATGTCTACCTTTTTAACTCAGACATCCGAAGAAGAAAAATGGCTATATTTCTGAATGGCGACCAACTTTATGAAAGGAAGTATCCGGTTTAAAGAGATGCGATCTCTTAAACAATCACCACTCTTTAGCAGATCTCTTTACTACTATAAATATAGACCTATATCATTTTTCGATTCCAACGAAGTTTTCTCTCTAATAAGTATTATATTTATTATTCTTTGAAATCAAAAGCAAGCAACAACTACTCTCTGCTTCCTATATCACTGCACGTTCAACTCTCATATGATCAAAGGATATTATAGGAAGGGTGTACTGAAGTGTGACTTATTTGTGTTGTTAAAAACAATCGAAGTAAAAAATAAAGCGATTGATATTGCCATTTTTGCATATCTTTTATGAGGTTCCTAACATCATTTACACTTATTATATAAGTTATAATTTACGATCCAGTATCGTGTATTAAATAATCAAACTATTACTGATTTTAATGTAAATACATCGTTAACAATCTATAGTATATTGTTATTTATAATGTAGAATCTATGTACATTTTAATGGTTCTTTCTTATGGACACACGCTTCCTCTTCATTTTGATCGAAAATCAAATTATTTGATATTTCTATCAAAATACCTTTTTATTCCGTTGCTTATAAAATGATACATTTATATTATTTCTTGGATCATATCCAAAAACACAGAAACTCATTACCACTCCCACTTACTTCGAGACTCTTTGTTTAGGTTGTTATATGCAAACAATCTATTCTAAATTTGTAGTGGCCCCGGATTTTCGACCCTCGAAAATCGATATCAATGCGTTCATTGTATAGCACGCCGAATATTCAAGTGCCAAAAATACCGATTGCTAGGGTTAAAAAAGAAGAGATAGAAGAAGGGAACAAAAACAACAATGTAGAATCTCACAATCACAGCGGAACCAAATATAATATATAATAACATATCTTTATACAAAAAAGAATTATAACTGTTAATATACAAACCATTATCAGAGTACAACAATCATCAAATCAATCTAGACAGTTATAATAACTAGTCCTCATAAGTGCTGAATATACAGCCAACACACATATCAGAATATAATCAAGTACCTGTAATATGTCTGAAATCCTCGTGCTCATCTCCTGAACTCCATAGCATCCTAACCTGGATCTATAATATTCGTTCTGACTCGAGCATTATAATAAAATAACACCCGAGTCGGTTTGGAAACCGGTGTGATAAAACCACACTCAATTTGAATTTCCACTATTATCAAAATAGTTTAAAAACAAAGGTATCTCGTAATACCACGCCACAGATAAATACGATGGGTTTTTACGTTACCATAACCAAAACATTTTATATCAAAATCATATGATATTATAATAGTGTCTATAGAAAATAAACTATAAACTAGCTTAAATGCTTGCTTCTCACGTTTTAGCATAGTTGGGCACATCTAAAACCATACAGGCTCGTAGTGGATATTGGATTCCATACAATCACAGGGCTAGTAGGATACTGCCCACCACAGTACACCTCTAGCAAAATGTACCGAGATCGAACCTATCAATTCCTACCAACACAAGATCGGTCTACCCCTTACTGGGTAGTACCAAATATGATCACCACTAATGAGCCCCGAAATGCATACAAATGAAAGTGCTGATAAATGTCCACTCTAGATGGGTAATGATCATACCATAATGGGAACCACATAGCCTTGCTGCATCTCCCCTATTTTAGTAATTCCCAGTTGATGAGGCTTGAGGCTACGGTTTCCTTTCAAGAACATTTACACTTAGAATGCTCATTGCCCTATAATGGCAATGTGTTGATAGCACTCATCTGTACAAGTTGTCCTAGGTCTAGACAAATCGAATCTCCAAGAACTCCATCTTCATTTATCTTCACGATACCACAATTTGTAACGTGCAAATCGGATCAAAGTGGTTTTAGAATAATTAAATCTGATCCTGGTCTCTTCGAAACGATATACGAATTTGGCCAGATTTGATAGTTTGTTATTAGTTATCAAATTACACACATAAGTAGTCACTAGGCCCAATTTTATAAATATTTCCAAATATTTATTTCAAATATCTTTACAAAGATAAATATCCAAATCTCTTCTAGTATTCCAACATTTGAAATTTTTTTCAGATACTTAAATCCATAACAGGATATTTTCAAATCATATCAACACTTTGAAATATTTATGAATTCAATTTATAACACTTGGGAAAAATATTTCTATATAATTTATTTCACACATAAAATATTTTCAAAACCCTTTTTCAATACTTAGGAGAACATTTATAGGCAGATTCTCCAAAATCATCTTAATATCAAACTTAGGAAATATTTCATAACTTATCTCATAATTTTCAAAATTATTTATAAATTCCTTTTCATAATTTCCAAAAACCAATTATACTTATTTATAATCCCAACTAACAATTTATAACTTCTTTTACGAATTCAGATTCATTTTTGAAGTTTCCGTATTGCAACATTTTGGAAATTCCATTTCCTCCAAAAATCCCTTATAAAATTCCACTTATCAAATTCATATCCGTCAAATAAACCCCATTTACAAAATCGCGAGAGGATTTATAAATAAATTTCAATCATTTCAAAACTCAATATATATGATAAGTATTTTTAAAGATATAAAATTTATTTCAAAACATGTTTAAGTAATTATTTAAAATATCAACACATTTTTACATTAATATTGATAACTCATTTCCAATTCATTTTTAAATAATACTAATCAATTTTACAAAGCTTATTATACAAATTATAATTTATTTTCAATTAACATTAGATATTTGAAAGTCCACTTTTCGAAATATTTTAATACTAAAACAACTTTAACTATATAGTTTAATAAATTAAAATCCCATTTTAAAACAAACTTAATTTCTCAACAAAAATCTATTTTTAAAATCCAATATTACCAATTCCAATCTATAAACCCCTTTCGATTCATATCACATCAATCGCATTTCAATTTCATTACCATTCTCACATTTCAAAATAGAATCCACTACTTTTTCCCAAAAACCGATCTCCAAATCTCGATACCGCTGTGAATTTACATTTCCAATTTATCAACTGATAATCGTTTTCCCTTATTTATAAACATCGTTTATAAGTTTATAAACTCATTTGGGTTTCACTTATTTATAAAAATAATCTCATTTATAAAATTTCATTTATGAATCCAATCACTTATAAATCCTATTTATTTTTCAAATATATTTTAAATATCGATTTCAACTCCTTTTCCATAAATCCAGAAACGTCGTTAAAAAATCCATTGTTAAAATCCCTTATATAAATTATTTTTAAATATCTAATTAAAACATTTTACAAATAATTGAGTACAAATCCAAAATAAAATCATTGTTTTATCTAAATCAATTTCCTTTAAAATAATCCAAATTTCGATATATCTTTATATCCAAAATATCCTTTTAAATCCTTAAATTCAAAAATGATATTTATGGTATTTAAAATACCAAAATTAAGGCTAGTGCTACTATAGCATCCAATAAATCAATTCACACAATAATCCATAACAGATTGTTCAATCACATCATATATCGCTATATATGAAAAACAATCAATATATTTGAGGAATCCAGTTGGATCCCTCCAACCTATTTCCCTACAACCACAGATGTTATATAACATAAAATAATAATTCCGCTTCGAGGTGGAATATCACAATAAAATGGGTCATCCACTATTATGCTGGGCGCATAATATCTCATCCACTCCAATCGGCGGGAATATACCCAACTACTAATACACACACACACACACACACTGATATATATATATATATATATATATATATATAATAGCCAACTGATAATAATAATTTATCAATTCATCCAATCAACTAAAAATAATTTTAACATTTAAAACAAAACAAATTATCCAAAATGAGTGAGATTTACTCACCTTGATTTCTAATTTGCATTCTGTTCCAAATTTAAATTAAATTGAACCGACGTTCAATTTAATCTAAAATCCTAGCTGACTCCAAAATTCTACAGACCAATCCTATTGCGTAGATTTCACAGCTACGAACGAAACTCGACTTGTTTCATTTAAATTAGGATCTTAACTTAATCATCTTTTCAAAGATGATTCCCGCTTATCTCCAACAAAACAAACTCCACCATGACAGAACTTCACCAGCTTCCAGCATCTCAGTTCATCTATCGACCGCCACGCAACCACACCAGTCGTTTTCCATCCTCCTCCTCCTTTTTGAATCCCATACCAACAAGGAAAGGCCGAAGCTCCTTTAAAAACACGACAATCACTAGTAGGCCATGGATGGACCAAAATCGCACCCTCCAACCTTGCGCCGCCTCACTCCATTTCTTGGTCATTAATGCCAAACAACCCTTGCACTTAATCCTAGCCTCCGAATTCTAAATCGAGGACCACAGAACCGCAATTTACTGCCATAAATTTTCTCGTCGAACCTAAATCAGCATCGCAGCTCACGAGATGGGCACTGGATTGAAGACACCATCCATACTAGAATTTTGAAGCCAATCTCGTGATTTTACGTTTTATTTTTGATTTGATTTCGGTTTTTTTTGTTTGCTATAGAAAGAAGGAGGAGGAGAAGAAGATGTGTTTTTAAATGGGAAGGAGGCGGCTTCAGTATATACATAGGGTGGCGAAGCAGATGGGTAGCCGGGCTTTGGTTAGGGTTTGATTTGAATTATCGTTATTTAAATATTTAAAATATCTCGTTTGTGCACCTTAAAATTACGAACCCCTATCGAGGCATGTCGCTTGGCATTCTATATGTTATACCCCTATTTGAACCCAATGAAACTTGTCTCGAGTCTTAATTTGATCGTATGTGAAAGATAGCTTTTTGAACCCAATTATAATATTAAATTTTCAATATAAGTTTCAACGCGTTTTTATCCCGTACGACCAAACTATAAGTCCAAACGCTATAAAATTTGAAATCCAATAATAATACACTATTATGGATTCAATGGAACAAGTTGCATCAAATACCGAGACTGTATCCTGGATCGGTATTTTTTACGCGTCGATTAAATTGATGATTTTCAAAATCAACAAAATTACTTGAAATTTCAGTTTTGAAAACTTACTAACTCGGTTGTAATTCAAATAGAATTTATATCAATAATAGAAATCATTTTGATTCATATTCAACTCAATTTTCAATTATTCACCATCCCGTATTACGATAAATCACTATATTTGAATTTAAATTCATTCTATAATTTCAACCAAAATCTTCATATTCAGAAATCAATTTATATTCCATATCCAATATATAAAACCATTTAAATATTTAAAATCAAACTATGGAAAATCCGAGTATACATTCCTCCCCCCTTTAAAAAATTTCGTCCCCGAAATTGCTAAGGTAGGAAAAATGCTCCAAACCCATTAACTTATCAAAACCCACTTAGTTAAACCCAATATTTCACTTCCTAAATCCTTCATTTCCATTCAAAACATTTATTTCCCATTTCTAAACCATAAATCCTTATTTCAATTACAATTCGAAATCAAATTTTGGTCAGCAAAATTTTTTCAGAAATTTTGAAAAATTTTCTAACACCCTAAATTTTCATAAATTTTTGGCAGAATCTCCCTTGTATGGAGAGTCTTTTTCAATATAATGAATATGATAAAAAGATATACATCGGCTCTTATGGCTGGAAAATGCAATATATGTCAATATTTTTATTTTCCATGCGCTAATTCGTAAGAGTGCCTTGTTTTAGCTTTATCAAGCAAGCTCACTCAATTTATATGTAATTGCGCAATCAAAATCAAGCCATATGGTCTTCTTGTACCTGAGCTTACTCAAATAAAACCCATAAGTACCAAAATAATGAAATTCAATAACATTTCATTGAATTTAACTAAGTTAACACATACTTCATAACCAAAACAGGCTATGACATGTATATCAAGCGGATACATGCAAATACAAAGTCCCAACATTTAATTATTCACTTCTAATTCAACTTATATGCCATTTATTCAATTCCAAATGGTTCACAACAATTTATTACATTCTAATCACCTTACATACATTTCCATTCGAAATTGATTCGAATCAATTTATTCCCTTTTACGTCGAATGTCAATTTCTTTTATGCAAATCTACTGATATCCATTCTATAAAATAACTACTCTAGTTATAAACCCCTTAAATTGATTTTAAATCAATTTATCAAGCTCTAATCATATTCAATTTATTCATAAAATCTTTTTCACTTCATTTTATTTTAACGGCGTTTCATTCCATGTCAATTTTATTTATGAATCACTTTATAAAATTAATATTAAGGTGTATTATAACCCTTTATACATCACTTATATTCATTTCCACTTCAAAATTTAATGTCATACTCAATGTCATTTACATAACATCTCAAAACCATATTCAATTTCTTTACACCTAAATTGAATTTGTTTATAACTTAATAATCACCATTTCAGTCCATTTCTATTTATTCGAAAGCATTCAAAATATATGCAATTCGCTTACATTTAAGCTTAATTCCATTTATACTCAAGTCCCACATTCAGTTTCAATTTCAGTCCACAATCCATTTTGCTTAACCAAGTTAAGTTCCATTTCTATACTCAATTAACTAATTAATTTATCTAATTAGTTCACTTCCATTTTACAATTCAAAATCTGATTTTTATTTCAAAAATCACTTTTATTGGGTCAACTTTAGTTCAACTTCATTTTATAATACAATTTGGATTTCCATTTATTCACTAAAATATCAGACCATTTTTAATTTGGTTTTAACACTCCATTTTTTTTCCAATTTATAAGCTATACAACTTATTTTTCACCCTTTCATAAATTCCGTTCTTGAGCTTATTCCATCCTAAATTTATAACTTATAATTAAACAATCCTTTTACAACTCAAATTTTATAGTCAATTCCATTTGATATAGTTTCCAATCCAATCCAATTTTATTTAACTTAGCTTAAGTTAAATTTCAATTCATACAATTCATTTTAACTTAAGTTAAAATTCAATTCCAAAATCCCATTTTTCACACTTCTTTCCTTACTAACGTCAATCTCAACTTATAATTTCATAATTTATTTCCTGATATTTTCTAAAACATTTATATAAGGATTCCAGAATTCAAACACCCAGTTTCATTTCAAATCATTTTGAAATCATAAATATATTATCTCTCTGTATACCAAATCATCACTTTTTTAAATTTAAACCAAACTTGGCTTTTATCCAAAATAAATCCCTTCGGAATTCCTAAAACAAGCTTTGTTTCTTAACAAAAATCCTCATATCAAATTACTACGGTAGCAATTCATCACTTAAAAACTGGAAATGAAGACTGATGATGCGGCCGTCATCACTAGAATTATTTTTCAACGACTGTAGTGAGTTCTGTGCTTTATCACTTTCAAAATCCATTTAAAAACATTTTCTACTCAAATACATTTCCATAATGATTTACCATTATTTATTTCAAAATACTTGGAAAACATTTCCGAAATTTTCGGGATTTAAATTTCCAAATTCTGGTTTGAATACTTTTTTTTAGTTTTAACTCTTTTGCATAATTCATACTTGTACCTTTTGTTTTGTTATATATGACCATTCCAATTTATAATCTTGTTTTGATTATAATAATATCAATTAACACTCCAAATATACTATAATAATTTTAGAAAATTATTTCTTTTATATCAAAATATAAATTGGGTAAAATTATTTCATTTACCCCCTTTATAACAATAGTATGTCGATTTAACTTGTCTAGAGTTTAGAAACTCCTATTGATTACAGTTGTCCAGACCCTACCGAGTAGAATTCATAAACACTCAACCGATAGGTCAACACAATATGAAACAATTTATATTCACTAACAAATACGCGCTCATATCTATAATAAACTCAAACTTATTCTAGGGTACTACTGACCTTATCTCTAATGAGTAATCTCTAGCAAAGCCTAGTTGTTCACTCAACCTAAGCTCTGTTACCACATGTAACGACCCGAGATTTTCAACACTTGAAAATCGACATCAATACGTTCACTGTATAGCATGTCGAATACTCAAGTGCCGCAAATACCGATTGCTATGGGTAAAGAAGAAGAAGAGATAGAAAATACAACATAGAATCTCATAATCACAGTAGAACCAAAATATAATATATATATAATAAGACATCTTTATACAAAAAAAGAACTATAACTGTTATTATACATACCATCATCAGAGTACAACAATCAACAAATCAATCTAGACAGTTACAATAACTAGTCCTCATAAGTGCTAAATATACATCTTATACACACCGCTGAATATAATCAAGCACATGTCATACGCCCGAAATCTTTAAGCTCGTCTCATGAGCTCCATAATATCCTAACCTAGATCTGTAATACTCGGTCTAACCCGAGTATTATAATAAAACAACACCCAAGTCAGTTTGGAAAACCAACGTGAGAAAAATACATTCATTTTAATTTCTACCGTTATCAAAATCCTTTGGAAACGAAAGTATCTTGTAAGACGATGCCACACATAAATACGATGGTTTTTGCCTTACGATAACCTAAACATTTTACATCAAAATCATCTGATATTATGATAGTGTATATGGAAATTAAACTATAAAATAGCTGAAATCCTTGTGTAACAACCCTAGATTTTTGACGTCTCGAGTATTGAATATTAATTTTTAATATTTAACAATACGGTATTTTAATCAAATAAAAATCATTATAAACAACAGTTGGCAATTATATACAATTTTCAAACCAAGAAAATATTTTGAATTTCTAGATTTTTATTTATCAAATAGAAAATTGATTTAATTGCAAATTTCTTATATATATATATATATTTACATATTTAGAACAATAAAATTTATATGTATATAGAATTTGGAAACAAATTCGTAGCAAATAAATGTAAATGGATAAGAGGAATATATTATAAATAGAGTTGATTTTGGTTTATAAACAATACAATGTATTGTAAATAGAAGAATTGAAAATTGTATTTTCCTATATACATATCTGTTAAAAAGAATGTGTGTGTGTGTGTGTATATAAATATAAATTCAAAAAGGAAATAGATAGTACTTATGAAACAAATAATATTGCATTATGATAATATAACAAGATAAGTGTGTGTGTGTGTGTGTGTATGGACTAGACAAAAATAGTTTATTAAAAAGTAATATTTTTATATATGGGAAAAATAAAAGAAGAGTGTATACATATATACATATATATAAGTTGAAAAAGGAAAAATTATAGTATTTATAAGCAAATAAATATTTTATGCTATAAATTAAATAAAAATAGTATGTTGAAAAAAATATATTAAATGATAGATAAAATATACGCAAATGAAAACTATTATGCAATGGGTATGAGAAAGTTATAAAATCACTTTTATCACCTTAAAAGGGATTTGGTTACAAAAATGTTATTTCATACATCTAAAATAAAATAGTGAAATTTTCATTGCTTTGAGTTATATATTTAATAGGAATACTTATGAATAGGAGGGCATAATTTATTCCATTATTATTACATCCAAAACCACCTTACATCTTGTTTTATAAATTTGCATATGAAAACATATTAAGTCAAGTGAAGGTAAAAAGTAAATAAGTAGGAAGTTTAAAATGTTTGCCTGGTAAAAATAAATCAACTAAAGATCTAGTCAAGTTAAAAACATAAGATGTAAAACATTTCTTGACTTAAAATGTATGCAGATGTTTGGTGATCAAAAAAAGCAAAAACCAAAACAAATGTTTTAAGTTCTTTTCAGCTTCTTTTCACATCACAAATCTTTTGCCAACCAAAAATTTCAATTAATCCATCAAAACATTTTTACAGCATATCAAAATCTTTTTGAGCCCAAAATCTATCATACACATCATTTCATTTTATATGAGCATGTATATATATACACGCACACACGCACACATCTGTGTGTTATTGCTAAGCCTGTAAATATAATGAGCTCTGTAAACACAAATACACTGTAAAACATCCTCTGTTCAAATGAAAGAAAAATCAAAGCGAATTCTTTTCAGGATTTCAAGAGCTCTGATCTAAAACAAGGATTTAACTTGAAGTTTTCTGAGGTTCAAACACGTGGAAGGTGAGATTTGAATTTCGAATGCTTGGAAGATGTTTGATCTACTCTGTCACATTCAAAAGAGTAATATATCCTCATGTGCTGGTTCTAAAGAAAATCTTTATCTCTTTATTCGATTTAAATTTGCAAACTTTGTAAAGTAATGAAGATTTCATTTTTGAGTATAGAACAGGCTAAAATTTGTTTGAAGCCTGATCATATTGTATATTGAAAAATGTAATAATACAGTAAACAACAAAGTTTTGTTAAAAATTTAATATGGTCAGATAGATGAATCAGGTATGCCGTCGTGTTTCTCATATCAAAATAGGACTTTTAATGGAAGTATCACGATTTTTAGTGGCCTAAATCGTGAGAAAAGTTGAGTTGATTAATTTGCGTTCAAAAATTAAATGTCGATGATGGCATCGTCGAGGAAAGGCAATGCTGGGTCGAGAGGAAGCGTTATGTCGAGGGAGAGGAGTTTACCATGGCGTTTTCTTGAATTTTTATTTGATTTGAGTTCGAGTGGGACTTTTAGGGTTTAAAGAAAAATGGGAGACGGCGTTGAATGCGACCGCTTTTGGGAGGAAGGGGGTGACCGAACGGTGCGAATTTTGGTAGGAAGGAGGCAGCATGGGTGAGCTTTCGAATGGCGGTGGCGACGAGTGGGTCAGTGGATTAAGGCAAGAGCAGTTCAAAGTTTTGGTGGGGATGGATTCTCCATTGGTTGCGGTGGGTGGCTCGATCTTGATCGAGAGTGAGGGAACGTTGGAAAAGGGTGGAAATGGTTAAGGGTGGTCAGGGACATTAGTGGTTGGTCTCGGTTGGTCGAGCTATGGCGTGGTGAAACTGTACATGTAAACGTGCGCGCGTGCATGCCAGGTTGGCTATGGGGTTGGAGTTTTTGGGAAGATGAGGGTTGAGTTCGGTCTAGGCAACGGGGATAGTCGCATACGTGGATGGCGGGAAGAGCACTCGAGTCGATCGAATTGTTTTTGGGTTTGGAATCGTGGTTTTGATTGTTTGGATTAGGAAATTTGAACTGGAAGTAAAAAGAGGGAGAGAGGAGAATAGAAGGGGGAATGGAAAGCAGTTTTCTTCGTTTTTTGGCAGTTAAATTTGGGCTTTGGCCCAAACAAAGGTTTGTAAATTTGATTTAAAAATTAAATGTTAATTATACATAAATACCTTGTGAATTTTAAAATGAGACAATAAATGCATATGAAACCCGTTCAGCATGAAACTGATTTCGATGGCTTCATATCGACGAACGCTACGTCGTCGTATGACTCGCCATAGAATTTGTGTTAAATATGCACTTATATGATTTTTGTTTGATGATAATAAACATATATACATTCATTTAAATGTATTTGTTAATATGCTATTCTATTTTAATTTTCACAGAATAAATAAATATTTGCTGAATAAAAATAAATAACACAGTTTTTGAATTCAAATGAATATTTTATTCAAACAAATATTTATTACAACTTTGATAGTACAATTTCAATCTCTCACTATAGCTATACAACTTTGATTACAATACATCACAATCTTTTAGTTACAAATTTCCTCACTACATATCACTCACACTCATATTTTGTCTTTAACTTCAAATCCAGTTTTTGAATCCAGCATCTGAGCAAATCTGCAAAAATATACACTAACGCAGTAAAATTGAAAAAGAAATATTTTTGCAATTCAAAAATAAAAGATGATTTTGAAAATAAGATTTGCCTCAGTTATTTGGGTTGTTCGTCATAATTTAAATTTGAATTCATCATACACGAACAACTTGTGACATACACAATATATTACTGTATATGCCACAAGGCCGTGCACACCGATATATACACTTGATTGATTTACAGGGACAGGTGAGCACAGGTCAAACCCAAATAAAAAGCCGGGTTCAACTCACGTGCAATAATATAAATATCACAACTTCAGCACAAGGTCAAACCCGAGTTTTTAAAACTGGGTTCAACACAAGGCAGTCATGAAGTATGCAAAGAGCTCGAGCACATTCATATGTACAAATGCAAAGAACAGTGTTGATATAGTGCAACATCTACGACAGCAATGTAACTGAACAAGTACATAAATACAGCTACAATGGCCAGACCAACCAGAAAAGGTGCAATCTAAATATGCAGTGCATACAAGTAACCCAAGTAATACAAGAACAGTGCATAGAACAATGTGCACAGATACAAGTTCAAGTGCTCAGTGCAGACCACAAAATGCCACAGCAAATACATCATGAAAGACCAGAGTAGTTCTGTCAAGCAAGTGCACAACAATCAACACAGTGAAGTATACCAGTGATACATCAGTGAATTCAACATGACAGTGTACAACACCAACATAAGCAACAACATGAACCAACTGTGCATATATGAAGCATACTCAAGGCCCAGAAACAGTACAAGGCATGTCAACAGCAATGGAATCAACATGAGTATCACAGGAACTCGACAGTGGACAGACCAAGTGCAACAGATTCGAAGAACCAAAGTCAGTGGCAAGCTACAGGAATGATCAGACCAACAACAGTGTGCAACAGGGAACACAGGTCAGACTATATCAACTCAACAACAACAGGATGCACCAGACCAAGATGATCAAGTGCAGATCAGACCGAACCAGATCAATAGCACACTCAAGACCAGACCAGACAAGTCCAATGATGTAAATAGTGAAGAACATGGATGCAGAGATTCAAGCCAGCAAATGCAAAGACCACATGCCACAATATCGAGTACATGAAGATGGCATCCAACAATATTCAAACAACAGCAGTATGCAAATGCATACATAATCGAGGTAGCAAAGTCAACAGAATAAGGAACGGAGTGGAAGCCGTAGTCAACAACGTGATGACCAAGGAGTCGATCAATGCCGTGAATGTCAAGCAATCGAAGTAAATACGAACTGAAGAAGTCAGAGATCAATCTCAGCATCAAAACAAAATCAAGTGGCCGAGATGAATATTTGACAAATTCAAACATATTTTATACGAACGAGAATATAGGAATTCGATTCCTATTTAAACAATTCATCATCGGCAAATTTTAGTATCGAATTCCAGAAAGCATAAAATCAGAAAAGCACAAGCAAATAATTACATACCGAATCGAAGAAGGAATTCGATCAAAGAAGTAGCCGAAGTGAGCATCAATCAATCAAGGATACACGCAAGAGATCATAGAATCAATCTACATACTATCGGCACTTCAAAAGCCCTAAATCTGGAAAAGGAATGAAGCCCTAAATTTGCAAGAGGAACGGCCACCATTATACACGCAAACGAACGGAGTAAAGCAAAAGGAGACGGGTCAAAATAATAAAAGGGGCCGGCCTATATATTTTAAGGGCTTTTAATTATATTAGGGTTATTTATTTTAATTTGTTTTTAACTTCGTATTTACTTTTAAACCGTTTAATTTTCTAGTCGTGTGACTAGGGTGCAAACTACGGTGTGTAGTTTGAGAATTCGCAACTCGGTGGTTGAGTTGTGGCAGGGTTTTGAGCGTAGAGTTAGATTAGTCAATAGCGGGTATAGCGAGTTTACGTGTGTAAGCGAGGGACTATCTAATTTCTAGTAGAAACCTTGGGGGCAGCACGTAGGCAGGGTTTTGCCGAAGCTGGGTAAATTCTGTGTTGTTCTGTTCTGCATTTTATTATTCTGCTATTTATTTCTGTGCTGGTAGTATTATGTGATCTGTGTTAATATTAGTTTATAAGCTTCCGCAATTAATTTTTATAATTAACACTATCACCCTATTCACCCCCCCTCTAGGGTGAAATCGATCCTACAAGTGGTATCAGAGCTAGGTTTAGAAGTCAATTTTGAAAAAATTCGATTTTTTTCAGAAATCAGTTTTTGTTTTAAAATTTTGATTTTTCAAAAATCAGTTTTTGTTTTAAAAATTCAATTTTTTAAATCAGTTTTTTGTTTTAAAAATTTGATTTTAAAAAAAAAAAAACCGGTTTTTGTTTAAAAATTTGAATTTTTAAAATGGCTTCTTTTAATAATGCTTTTGCAGAAGGTCAATCCATGGTTAGACCACCAATGTTCAATGGTGAATATGCTTACTGGAAAAATAGAATGCAAATTTTTCTGAAAACCATTGACGCTTGAAATATTGTTGAGACAGGTTATAGTATACCAACTATAACTGTAGATAATCAGGAAATAGAGAAACCAAAAGATCAATGGACAGATCTAGAAAATAGATTACAAAATGCTAATGCTAGAGCTATGAATTCTATTATCTGTTCATTGGATCAATTTGAATTTAATCGTGTCTCACATTGTCTAACTGCACAGGAAATATGGCATACACTAGAAGTGACTCACGAAGGAACATCTCAAGTCAAAGAATCTCGCCTTGCAATGCTAAGCAGCAAATACGAGAACTTCAAAATGGCAAAGGAAGAAAATGTCAAAGAGATGTACGGACGACTCTCCAATATCATATACAAATCAAAAGCTCTCGGAAAAACATACACCGAATTGGAAATAGTCCGAAAAATCCTCAGAGTCCTTCCACGAAGCTTTGAAGCAAAAGTAACTGCCATACAAGAATCGAAAGATTTAAAACAACTCAAAGTTGAAGAACTCATCGGAAATCTCACCACATATGAGCTAGAGATAAAATTCAAAGAAGAGCGTGAAGAAGGAGATACTCGAAAGAAATCGATAGCTCTCAAAGGAATAACCAAAAGTGATGACGATGACGATGATGATGGTGCAGAAGAACAAGAGTTGTTAATAAAGAAATTAAAAAAATGGCATCGCAAACACGGAAATCCAGCTCAAAATCAGGAATTGAAAAACAGAATATGCAAAGCATTTGACCACTCAGAAGAACAGAAGTTCATTTGTTATAATTGCAACAAACCTGGACATATCAAGCCAAATTGCCCGCAGAATCAATTCAGCCATGGAAAGAAACAGAAAAAGAAAAGTTTTCAGCCACTTGGGATGAAACAGACGAGAATGATCAAAGCACTGGCAGTGAAAGCGAAAAGGCACAATTGTGTCTTCAAGGTGATACAACTGACAGTGACGATGACGAGCCAAGTGAGGTATCAAAACTTATCCATTCTGAGTTGCTTATATATTTTCATGAAGTAAACGGTTGTTATGAACGACTTAGGGAAAAATATGCTAAACTTGAATCACAAAAAGATACTTTGATAGAATGTAATGAACAACTTGACCAATTAGTTAAAACCTATCAGAGTAGGATCCCTAAGTGTGATAAGTGTCCAACATTCGAGGAGGAAATTAAAAAAATCAGAAACTAATATAAAATCACTTAAAAATGAAATTCTGATTTTAAAAGAGAAAGAAAATATTAGGAGAGAGAATTCTATTAAAAAGTGCACACAGTTGTTAAACGAAAATGAATCTCTCAAATCACAAGTCCAACAATTGTCTACGACTTTAGATAAATTTTCAAAAAGTGAAAAATCGTTGAATATGCTATTAGGAAAGCAAACTGTTAATACGGTTAGACAAGGACTTGGATATAATAATTCGAAAATTGTTGAAAACAAGATTAATCAAGTTAATTCTATGTGCACAATTTGTAGAAAATTTGGACACAGTCACAATAATTGTTGGTATAGACCCAAACATGTGAAAACTATACCGATTTGGGTTCCAAAAGGCACAAATATAAAATCTCTCAAAGTTAAACAAATTTGGGTGCCAAAGGGAACAATTATAAATAGTTTTGGGTCTACACAAAATTATTTTTCAAAATTTTCTGCCACTAACAACCATGGACCTATAAAAACAAATAGGTCACATAAATCCTTTTCCGTGTAGGTGTGGTGGCAGGCTAAGGAACAACAATAGTGTTCTCTGGATTTTGGCTGTTCCAGAAACACAACGGGCGACAAAGCTAAGTTCCTTAGCCTAGTATAAAGGTGACAGAATCACAACGGACAACAATGTAAAATATCGTAAAGGTAAAACAGGTATGGTATGTTTTAAACGATAAATTAAATGTGATAATCTGCACCGTATTTTGAATTAAATCAGCCAATATTGAGATTGATGAAAAGATGATGATTTTGATTCTGACTTTATTCAAAATTGTTAGCCATTTATATTCTTATGCCAAAAACACTATAAAATTCTCTAGAATTACTTGATATATAAGTTTGAGAGAAAAATAGTGTTTTGATTGGATAATAATATTGTTGGCTAAATCTATATTCATGTTTTGACACGGACTCGATTTAAAATCCTAATGAATTCTATTTTAAAAATTGTAAAAAGGATTTTAATTTTTTTTTGAAATTGTTGAAACTTTTAAGAAATTGCTTTGAAATAAAAATAATGTTTGATGGCTTCTAAAATTGACACTTTAATATACGTTTGATTGTTGACACGGTTTTCATTTCAAATCCAAGAGAATTTCATTTAAAATTTGTTGATAATAATCATGAGAAAATTTGTTGAAATTTCTTAATCTGGTCTTTGACATTCAACGAGTGAATTTTGAGTGAAATTTAAATTCAGATGCAGATTACACTGGTAATATGGTTGATAGAAAAATTACTAGTGGAACGTGATTAATTTTTGACACATTCATTTGCTGCATCGTTTTTCAAAGAAAATGTCTGCATATTTTTCATTTGAAATTATTTTTTATAGCAGAAAATTTTCTTATGAAACCCTTTCTAGAAAATTAGTTTTGACCTTGTATCAGATTAGTTATTTAAGAAAACTTGATTTTATAACTATTTTTGAAATTGATTTCAAATAACTATATTAACTAATCTGACCCCCTAATAATTATCGAAAAGATATATAGTGATTGAAAATAAGATGAGTGTTGATATTGATCAAATATTATAACTCGAGACGGTATAATTAGTAAATTTCTTTAGAAATTTAAACGAGAGTTATAAAACTTTTTGTTGGTAAAAATTCCATGACCATCTCTATTTCTATCATATTTCTAACGATCATCACTCATCAAAATTCTATATACTTTGTCAATATGTGGATACTTTAAACATGAATCATTCATTTTTCATTTTACATTTTTAAAAAAAAAAATAGAAAATCTTATAAAAATAAAATACCAAAGTATTCACTATCATTTAAAAGTCCTCACGGTTATGCATGGGTGAATTACTTGGAATTTGTTATGTGCTTCCATGCTCATTTAAAAGTCCTCACGGTTATGCATGTATGGAACGCATATCAAAAATTGATTTTTAAAATAAACAAGTTGATTCTAATCCCATTTAAAAGTCCTTACGGTTATGCGTGGTTAGAAGATACTTAAATTCATTTTTTTTAAATAATAAAATTGAAATACTACTAATCTCATTTAAAAGTCCTAACGGTTATGCATGGTTAGTAGATATTCAAATTCCTGATTTAAATAATCACAAATAGACACAACTGTATGGTTTTATATGATGACATCATTACCATTCATTCTAAAAGTGGAATATGCGCCTAACAAGAAGTAGTTATGATTTTTGTTTGATTTTTATTGAAGTTTAATATTTTATACTCAATTGAATTTTAATATTGGATTAATATTGATAACTTTATCTCTATTTTCTCTAACACTATTATTCTTTTGCTGATAACAAAAGGGGGAGAGAAAAGTTAAGATTTTGTAAAGAAAAGGAGAGAAAAGGTCAAACAATTTTTCAATATACATCTAGGCTCATTTGCACATTTTATTTGTATGCATATATGTAGGGGGAGTCATATATGTAGGGGGAGTATCATATAGAGAGGAAGTATTCAAATAGGGGGAGCGATTGAAATTATCAAATACATTTAATATATTCAAAATCTTAAATATATGTTTGTTATCATCAAAAGGGGGAGATTGTTAAATATGCACTTATATGATTTTTGTTTGATGATAATAAACATATATACATTCATTTAAATGTATTTGTTAATATACTATTCTATTTTAATTTTCACAGAATAAATAAATATTTGCTGAATAAAAATAAATAACACAGTTTTTGAATTCAAATGAATATTTTATTCAAACAAATATTTATTGCAACTTTGATAGTACAATTTCAATCTCTCACTATAGCTATACAACTTTGATTACAATACATCACAATCTTTTAGTTACAAATTTCCTCACTACATATCACTCACACTCATATTTTGTCTTTAACTTCAAATCCAGTTTTTGAATCCAGCATCTGAGCAAATCTGCAAAAATATACACTAACGCAGTAAAATTGAAAAAGAAATATTTTTGCAATTCAAAAATAAAAGATGATTTTGAAAATAAGATTTGCCTCAGTTATTTGGGTTGTTCGTCATAATTTAAATTTGAATTCATCATACACGAACAACTTGTGACATACACAGTATATTACTGTATATGCCACAAGGCCGTGCACACCGATATATACACTTGATTGATTTACAGGGACAGGTGAGCACAGGTCAAACCCAAATAAAAAGCCGGGTTCAACTCACGTGCAATAATATAAATATCACAACTTCAGCACAAGGTCAAACCCGAGTTTTTAAAACTGGGTTCAACACAAGGCAGTCATGAAGTATGCAAAGAGCTCGAGCACATTCATATGTACAAATGCAAAGAACAGTGTTGATATAGTGCAACATCTACGACAGCAATGTAACTGAACAAGTACATAAATACAGCTACAATGGCCAGACCAACCAGAAAAGGTGCAATCCAAATATGCAGTGCATACAAGTAACCCAAGTAATACAAGAACAGTGCATAGAACAATGTGCACAGATACAAGTTCAAGTGCTCAGTGCAGACCACAAAATGCCACAGCAAATACATCATGAAAGACCAGAGTAGTTCTGTCAAGCAAGTGCACAACAATCAACACAGTGAAGTATACCAGTGATACATCAGTGAATTCAACATGACAGTGTACAACACCAACATAAGCAACAACATGAACCAACTGTGCATATATGAAGCACACTCAAGGCCCAGAAACAGTACAAGGCATGTCAACAGCAATGGAATCAACATGAGTATCACAGGAACTCGACAGTGGACAGACCAAGTGCAACAGATTCGAAGAACCAAAGTCAGTGGCAAGCTACAGGAATGATCAGACCAACAACAGTGTGCAACAGGGAACACAGGTCAGACTATATCAACTCAACAACAACAGGATGCACCAGACCAAGATGATCAAGTGCAGATCAGACCGAACCAGATCAATAGCACACTCAAGACCAGACCAGACAAGTCCAATGATGTAAATAGTGAAGAACATGGATGCAGAGATTCAAGCCAGCAAATGCAAAGACCACATGCCACAATATCGAGTACATGAAGATGGCATCCAACAATATTCAAACAACAGCAGTATGCAAATGCATACATAATCGAGGTAGCAAAGTCAACAGAATAAGGAACGGAGTGGAAGCCGTAGTCAACAACGTGATGACCAAGGAGTCGATCAATGCCGTGAATGTCAAGCAATCGAAGTAAATACGAACTGAAGAAGTCAGAGATCAATCTCAGCATCAAAACAAAATCAAGTGGCCGAGATGAATATTTGACAAATTCAAACATATTTTATACGAACGAGAATATAGGAATTCGATTCCTATTTAAACAATTCATCATCGGCAAATTTTAGTATCGAATTCCAGAAAGCATAAAATCAGAAAAGCACAAGCAAATAATTACATACCGAATCGAAGAAGGAATTCGATCAAAGAAGTAGCCGAAGTGAGCATCAATCAATCAAGGATACACGCAAGAGATCATAGAATCAATCTACATACTATCGGCACTTCAAAAGCCCTAAATCTGGAAAAGGAATGAAGCCCTAAATTTGCAAGAGGAACGGCCACCATTATACACGCAAACGAACGGAGTAAAGCAAAAGGAGACGGGTCAAAATAATAAAAGGGGCCGGCCTATATATTTTAAGGGCTTTTAATTATATTAGGGTTATTTATTTTAATTTGTTTTTAACTTCGTATTTACTTTTAAACCGTTTAATTTTCTAGTCGTGTGACTAGGGTGCAAACTACGGTGTGTAGTTTGAGAATTCGCAACTCGGTGGTTGAGTTGTGGCAGGGTTTTGAGCGTAGAGTTAGATTAGTCAATAGCGGGTATAGCGAGTTTACGTGTGTAAGCGAGGGACTATCTAATTTCTAGTAGAAACCTTGGGGGCAGCACGTAGGCAGGGTTTTGCCGAAGCTGGGTAAATTCTGTGTTGTTCTGTTCTGCATTTTATTATTCTGCTATTTATTTCTGTGCTGGTAGTATTCTGTGATCTGTGTTAATATTAGTTTATAAGCTTCCGCAATTAATTTTTATAATTAACACTATCACCCTATTCACCCCCCTTCTAGGGTGAAATCGATCCTACAATTTGAACCAGTGAAGTTTTACGGTATTTGAAATGGACAGATCTTCAATACCGTTTTAAAATCAAATATCGATGTTAAATTTATACAACCATATATGGAGGATATTTTCCTGATAAAATTAACGACGAGTTAATTTATATGATCACGATGTTTTTGACATCTATTTTGAGGGATAAAACACCGTTCCGCTAATTATTTTAAATTGAACCCATGTTGGTAGAATAAATCACCATTCTGCCATTATTACTAAATATATCTGTTTTGGACATTTACTAGCAGAAGTAAAACCCTGATCTGCTATTATATTTGTACAGACATCTATTTATTTTCCCATGATAATTTTATTGGCAATACGATGTTGAATTGATTGTTAAAACCAAATTGATATGAATATCTGCATGTGTTATTTTGGACTGTTATGAAATTGAATGGAAGCTTGATTAAGTACCATTAGAATTGCTAAGCCTTCTTTTTCGATATGGGTTGATTTTGAACCAAAATTGTTTTAAAGATGGTTATTATTTATCAATGCTATTTTTAAGGTTAATGGGTAAATATTTTGATAATGATATAAAGAAATTATTTTATTCTCAAAAATTATTTTAAAATATTAATTATTTTTTAAAGTTATTAAATTGTTTAAGGTATATTAATTATTAATTAAAAGTTATTTTACAGTGATTGTTCAAGGATAATTATTACTTAGGGATAAATTAGTATTAAAGTATATTTATTTCAAAGACAAATTTATTAATTATTAATAATGTTTTAAAAATAGTATATTATATAGTAGACATTTATAAATACGTATTTTACCTGATTAGAATTTGGAAAGAATATACTGGAAAACTTTATAAGTTTTCTTTGAAAAAATTATTAAATAAAGTTTTGAAAAGTAATGGTATGCTTTTAAGGCGTAATCGAAGGCAGTGAGTGCCTGCAGTTAAGTTTTGGATTTCTCTAGGATAGAGACGTAACCATTGAGCTGTGAATCCATGGTTGATACCACAGTGGTGTTTTCTCCGATTTATTTAAGGGTTTTCTACTATTTTGAAATGAATGGTTTGTGAATATACTTATCCGGTGAGATAAGTATATGCTGCTTTGATTAAGAAATTTTTAATGCATTGAAATTTAAATTAAATAAGGTTTAATGTTTTCAATGGGAAATGAAACCTTGTTTGGATGATTGTGTATTTGATAGTTAAATAACCAACTATCAAATCTAGACCGAAAAACATTGTAACGTCCCGCCCTTTCGCACGCTTTAAATCGACACACGTGCCAATTCAAACCATACGGAAGGGCGGATTGTTATGGGGTAAATAAGAAAAGAAGGAAGAAATAAAACAACAGAATCTCACAGCGGAAGGATAAAATATAATAATCAAATATACAGTTCATGAAGCTGTTTTTTGATATATTTAATTATACTCACAATAAATATCAGAGTTATACATACCGTAGAATATCAATAGTGCAGCGAGATACATAATAGTGTAGTGGAACAATATAATATATATTAATAATAATACTGAAATCTTCGTCTTCGTCCTCCAGAGATAAAGCCTTCGATCCTGAAATGCTCGGACTGAACCGAGCGAATTGAAAAGACAAAACACTCGAGTCAGAACTAAAAGATCTTATGTAAGTTAAATCAACAGAAATAAATATGAGTGCAGTAACTTACAAGATGCTCGGGATTCACATCTTCTAAGGATCCGTTAAACTATTTACTATGTAGTAATATTTCGCTATTATAATAGTGTCTATCAGTAAAATAAACTTACTTTAAAATAGCGTTAAGGCGTGACCCAATATTCCCCTTAACACATAATAACGCCAATAGTCTGTACAGTACCGTAATACCTTCTGATCGGGAGGCTACCAGAGGATACTCCAAAGGTACGACACCAGTAGAAACTCGTACAAGGCGCGATAGGGTAGGTAACACGGCACAACTAGGAAATGCCAGGGTAGATATACCAATTACGCTTCCGGGTCGGTGGTAACGCGTAGCCGCAGCTACCGCCCACCTTGAGCCATACCCTAAATAAATAAAAAACCAAAAGTGGCCATCGAATAAAACCAAAGTCAGAGTAGAATATCGAAGGGATGTGTCCGATCAAAGGTGGTACCTCATTAACCCGTTGATCGCTCCTGTTTTAGCCACCTTATGCCAACTCACGGGAGTTGGGTCCACGTATTTACCTCAAAGGACGCCGCCACCATCCTACTTGAAATCTCCATCGCGTACATGGTTGTTAAAATGGTTTTTGGAGTTGGCAGAGAGTATGACAACTTTCGATTCCTGTCTCTTCAACAACCAAACGTTATTATAACACCGCGGTTATTTCAAAATAATTTATACTTTAAAACCAGAATATAACATTCATTTCAAAACCATATAAATACGATATCATCTTCATTTAAAACCAAATCAATATGATATCATTTATAAACCCAAATTAATATAATATCATTTTTTTATTTCAAATATATTCTTTTTTTAAAACCATAACATTTTCAAAGTTATAATATTTTGAAAACAAACGCTTGAAATATAACCTTCCAAACATAAAACTTGAATTTCCTAAGTTTGAAATATAACTACACCCCTCAAATGGTTTAAATATTACATTACTTTATAAAATAAAATAACTTCTTTGATTTCATAAATAGATTCCAAATATCGATTTGAACCTCCAAATAAATCATTTCTAATTCAACATTTTCAAAGCTTAAAATTCAATATTTCAAACTAATTTTTTTTAATTCATATATATATAACAATTTCAATTTTCTATTATTTCGTTTGAAGTATTTACTTAAAAATCTAGTATCCCTTTAATAAAACTCCAAATTTCAAAAATTGAATATTCCTCAATTCATTAGACTTGATATATTTACTTAAACCACCTTAACCCCGAAATTTAGTTTTAAAAACCATATTTTTTTTCATCTAAATTTCAATAAGTTCCAATGGATTTTTATTAAGTAAATTTTTTAATTAAATAAAATCTCAAGTCCATTTCAAAACTATTTTCTCACACTTGATTTATAAAATCAATATAAACTCTATATAAAAATATATTATTTAGGTAACTACTTCCCATATTATAATTTAATAAAATCAAATTTATTATTAAATTTATTTATACTTTACACAATTTTATACATAGCTTAAAACCAAGAATTTTATTATATATAAAATAACCATTATCAAATATCTGAATCGATATTTCATAAAACCGTATATATATTTCTTTATGAAACCATAGAAAATCATTTCAAAATAATTATATATATATATATATATATATATATATATCACGGTGTCTGTATATAATTTTCTATCATATGGTCAAGTGATACGGATATTTATCATTTCAATCCGCAATTTAAAATAAAAATGCGGTTGTATATCTTTTCAAACTGCAATCCCGAATGAAATGAAAATGCATAATAACTTGCAGTTTATAACAATATAAAATACAGCATTCATTCATTCAATATCAACCATCAACCATTTATTACAATCATCATCCAATTAAATCAATAACATCAATATATAACAGAAAATAAACAACAGGTATTAAATAGCAGTTTAATTCAAAAATAAATTAAATAACTATTTAACTGGCATTTTATATGCAATGAAAAATTAATTAACAGTTTTAACTGGCAGTTTATATGCAATGAATAATTAATTAACAATTTTAACTGGAAGTTTAAATGCAATGAATAAATTAAATAGCAATTTAATTTAAATAAATGAAATTAACTGAAATGATGATTAAAAATATGCCAAACAACCATAAATAAATTTTAAAACACATCATATACCAATTTAACAAACATAAGAAATTTTAGAAGTTGTGAGTGGATTAAAACACTCACCTTTTGAATTTAAATTGAATTCAAATCCAATTTAAACCAAAAAATTGAACGGTCTCAGAATTCGTCCAAACCAATGCCAAAATTTCCGGAATCCCAATACGAACCTAGCGAAGAAAACTGCGCGTGAAACGGAGTTCGCATGTATGAGTTATGGTTATTAGAACTAATTGAAATCGAAATTAACAAAACAAATTAAAGAATAATAAAATACCGTGCCACATCCTTTCTTCCCATGTGAAACCGCGTAAACCCTACAGCAACCCTACCGCGTACACAATACCTGAAGCCATTAGTTAATATAATATTGGATTCATTAAATTATCACTAATTATATCACTGCATTAGTTAATACAATATTCCCATTTGTTTTCTTATATTAAGTTTCTTAGCCTAGAACAAAAATTCCCATTATTTCAGTGCATCGTAATTTCATTTTCATTTTTAATACTTAGCTTAAATTTCAAATGTTGCATTTCATTTCTACATTTACTTAAATATGAATTATAAACATTTTAATTTCTTCCTAAATTTAATTACAAAATCTCAATAATTTAACCAAATTTATTTACCAAAATGTATGGATCGTTAAACAGGTATCATGTACGCGGTAGGGTTGCTGTAGGGTTTACGCGGTTCCACGTGGGAAGAAAGGACGTGGCACGGTATTTTATTATTCTTTAATTTATTTTGTTAATTTCGATTTCAATTAGTTCTAATAACCATAACTCATATATACGAACTTCGTTTCACGTATGGTTTTCTCCGCCAGGTTCGTATTGGGATTCTGGAAATTTTGACACTGGTTTGGACGAATTCTGAGACCGTTCAATTTTTGGGTTTAAATTGGATTTGAATTCAATTTAAATTCAAAAGGTGAGTGTTTTAATCCACTCACAAGTTCTAAAATTTCTTATGTTTGTTAAATTGATATATGATGTGTTTTAAAATTTATTTACGGTTGTTTGGCATATTTTTAATCATCATTTCAGTTAATTTCATTTATTTAAATTAAATTTCCATTTAATTTATTCATTGCATTTAAACTTCTAGTTAAAATTGTTAATTAATTATTCATTGCATATAAACTGCCAGTTAAAATTGTTAATTAATTTTTCATCGCATATAAACTTCCAGTTAAACAGTTATAAATTTATTTTTGAATTAAACTGCTATTTAATACCTGTTGTTTATTTTCTGTTATATGTTGATGTTATTGATTTAATTGGATGATGATTGTGATAAATGGTTGATGGTTGATATTGGATGAATGAATGCTGTATTTTATATTGTTATAAACTGCAAGTTATTATGCATTTTCATTTCATTCGGGATTGCGGTTTGAAATGATATACAACCGCATTTTTATTTTAAATTGCGGATTGAAATGATAAATATCTGTATCACTTGACCATAGGATAGAAAATTATATACAAGCACCGCGATATATATATATATATACATATAATTATTTTGTAATGATTTTCTATGGTTTCGTAAAGAAATATATATGGTTTTATGAAATATCGATTCGAATATTTGATAAAGGTTATTTTATATATAGTAAAATTCTTGGTTTTAAGCTATGTATAAAATTGTGTAAAGTATAAATAAATTTCATAATAAAGTTGCTTTTATTAAATTATAATATGGGAAGTAGTTACCTAAATAATATATTTTTATATAGAGTTTATATTGATTTTATAAATCAAGTGTGAGAAAATAGTTTTGAAATGGACTTGAGATTTTATTTAATTAAAAACTTTACTTAATAAAAATCCATATGAACTTATTGAAATTTAGATGAAAATAAAATATGGTTTTTAAAACTAAATTTTGAGGTTAATGTGGTTTAAGTAAATATATCAAGTCTAATGAATTGAGGAATATTCAATTTTTGAAATTTGGAGTTTTATTAAAGGGGTAGTAGATTTTTAAGTAAATATTTCAAACTAAATAATAGAAAAGTGAAATTATTATATATATATGAATAAAAAAAATTTAGTTTGAAATATTGAATTTTAAGCTTTGAAAATGTTGAATTAGAAATGATTTATATGAAGGTTCAAATCGATATTTGGAATCTATTTGTGAAATCAAAGAAGTTATTTTATTTATAAAGTAATGTAATATTTAAACCATTTAAGGGGTGTACTTATATTTCAAAGTTATGAAATTCAAGTTTTATATTCGGAAGGTTATATTTCAAGCGTTTAGTTTCGAAATATTATAACTTTGAAAATGTTATGGTTTTAAAAAAAGGATATATTTGAAATAAAAAAATGATATTATATTAATTTTGGTTTATATATGATATCATGTCGATTTGGTTTTAAATGAAGATGATATCGTATTTATATGGTTTTGAAATGAATATTATATTCTGGTTTTAAAGTATAAATTATTTTGAGATAACCATGGTGTTATAATAACGTTTGGTTGTTGAAGAAACCGAGAACGGAAGTTGTCATACTCTCTGCCAACTATGAAAACAACTTTAACAACCGTGTACGCGGTGGAGATTCCAGAATGAAGTAGGATGGTGGCGGCGTCCTTTGAGGTAAATACGTGGACCCAACTCCCGTGAGTTGGCATAATGTGGCTAAAACAGGAGCGATCGACAGGCTAATGAGGTAGCACCTTTGATCGGACACATCCCTTCGATATTCTACTCTGACTTTGGTTTTATTTGGTGGCCACTTTTGATTTTTTTTATTTGGGAGTGTGGCTCGAGGTGGGCGGTAGCTGCGGCTACGCGTTACCACCAACCCGGAAGCGTAATTGGTATATCTGCCCTGGCATTGCCTAGTTGTGTCGAGTCACCTACCCTATCGCGCTTCTACGAGTTTCTATTGGTGTCGTACCTATGGAGTATCCTCTGGTAGCCTTCCGATCAGAAGGTATTACAGTACTGTATAGACTATTGACATTATTATGTGTTAAGGGGAATATTGGGTCACTTCTTAACGCTATTTTAAAGTAAGTTTATTTTACTGATAGACACTATTATAATACCGAAATATTACTACATAGTAAATAGTTTAACAGATCCCTAGGAGATATGAATCCCAAGCATCTCCTAAGTTACTGCACTCATATTTATTTCTGTTGATTTAACTTACATAAGATATTTTAGTTCTGACTCGAGTGTTTTGTCTTTTTAATTCACTCGGGTCAGTCCGAGCATTTCAGGATCGAAGGCTTTATCTCTGGAGGACGAAGACGAAGATTTTAGTATTATTATTAATATATATTATATTGTTCCACTACACTATTGTATCCCGTTGCACTATTGATATTCTACGGTATGTATAACTCTGAAATTTATTGTAAGTATAATTAAATATGTCAAAAAAAACAGCTTCATGAACTGTATATTTGATTATTATATTCTATCCTTCCGCTGTGAGATTCTGTTGTTTTATTTCTTCCTTCTTTTCTTATTTACCCCATAACAATCCGCCTTTCCGTATGGTTTGAATTGGCATGTATGTCGATTTAAAGCATGCGAAAGGGCGGGATGTTACAATCTGGTATCAGAGCATTGGTTTAGCGATAAACCTTAGCTTTGTGGGGTTTGACTCTTTACTAATAGGGTAGTAATACCCTATGGGAGTCGTTGAGTGTATGTGTGAGAGAGCGTATTTGTTAGTGTTATAAAAAGGTTTTAATATTGTGTAATTTCTTCCGTTTTGTATTTATAAATTCTGGTTGGTGCACGGGACGCTATGACATCAATAGGGATTTCTAAACACTTAATAGGATAGACCGACATAATATTTAGTTTTAATATAGGTGAATGAAATAATTTTGGCTATTATATTTTCTATATATAAAATAAAATTTTATAAATGATATATATAATTGGTTGCAATATATTGGTTGTTACGTAATGAGATTTATAAATAATAGTTGAAATAAGATTGAAAATAAAATAAATGAAACTGGAATTTTAGAACTTAAGTTCTGGGTTTTGAAAATTTCTTTCAAATGATTTTGGAATATAATAATATTATTATTAGAAGTATTTTATGATATACGTATTTCAATATAATTTGAAAGAAATGTTTTAAAAAGAAATTTTGTAAAAAAATAATTTCTGTACTTCCTACTATGTCGCTGGAAAATAATTTCGGTGATGAGTGCACGCATCATCGACATTCATTTTCGAGTTTCGAAGTGGGAAGGCCAGTGTAGTAGTTTTACTACAGATTTATTTTGATAACCAAAATAAATTTTTAAAGCGTTTTAAATATATTTGGATATATAAAGTGTAAGTATATACATGTATCTAGTGTTTTAAAATGATTGAAATTAACCCGGTATTTAATTCTTAAGTTTCCGATTTATTAACAGTTTCCGTTATTGTAGTGAAATGGAATGTAACCGATTAATAATTGGAGTCTTTAATTAAAATAAGGAATTTAATGCTAGGTTATGAACGAAATTAAAGGTAATTTGAAATTGTAACCTATGAAACAAAGAATAATTATTGAACATTGAATAAATTTTGAAAGAGATAAGATAAACTTGTATGATTTTCAATTACATTCTTAAAGGCACATATATAACTTATCAAAAGATATGAAAAGTTGAAATGTTTAATAAGAAATTGTAATAGAATATTATACAAGTAAATCTGAAATAATGAAAGTATTCAATGAAATTCCTTAACAAATAAGAATTTGGTGTTAGAGTTGTTATGAACTTAAGTATAAAAATAAAGGCTATTAATTAAAATAGAAAGGTAAGTATTATAAATGGAATTTAGTAACAAATCAAAGTAAATAAATAAAATTAAGAAATATATATGAAAGTTAATAAACTTAAGTAAATGATTGAAGCTATTTATTAATAAAATAAGCAGAAAGATGAATACTGCAAATAAATGAAGATAAAGAAAAAAAGGGGAATAAATCATTATATAAAGGAAATCAAACAATAAATGCTATGAAATTGGAAAATTTAATTTGATTTCTTGTTTGGAAGTGTTGTGTGTTTTGGACCATGGTTGTTGGGTAAGGATATTTCAAAATTGTTGGGATGTATGAATAATCTATTTAGTTTCACCTAAGACTATTGAGTGAAGGGTACACTTAGTAGTTTATTTTTTTCATTCCCTACAATTTAAAGTTTGAACCAGAACAACTATTTGTTTTGTTTGATATGAATGAATGATTGAATTGTGTTGATTTTGTATGATGGTTGTATGTCTTGTTGGAATTGATTGTTGTTGTATTGATTGTTGCTGTGGTTGAAACAACCTTAAATATTTCACTTTATATAATTTTTAACCCTTTTTAGATTATATAAGTGAAATGCAGGTCATGGAAGAAATTTCTACCGCGTTTTGTTCCATAAAATAAGCGTAAATTGCCCGACAAATAGGTATGTTTTCGGATTATGGTTATAGCGCTATTATATTATTTTTCCTGTGTTGGGATATATTATTTTGAAAAATATATGTGATATTTTGTTATATTTGATATTATATTTTCTCCCGAGCATCTCCGTACAAAGGAGACTGTCGAAATTTTCCGTAAATTTTGGACTTAGAATTTTTTTAACGTTTTCCAAATTTTATTAATTTGAGTATAAAAAGGTTTAATGGTTATAAATTTGTATATTTTATTTAAAGTAATTAATTTTGTAAATTTTAGTTGTTTATAAAGTAAATATTTTGAATAAGATATGTTGATTTCTTAATTATTCTTCTCCCTTCTTTTTCCTTTTCGGGGACGAAAAGTTTGAGTGGGGGAGAGTGTAAAGACCCGTAGATTTTGGTAAATAAATTTGGTTAAATTATTGAGATTTTATAATTAAATTTAGGAAGAAATTAAAATGTTTATTATTCATATTTAAGTAAGTGTAGAAATGAAATGCAACATTTGAAATTTAAGCTAAGTATTAAAAATAAAAATGAAATTACGATGCATTGAAGTAATGGGAATTGTTATTCCAGGCTAAGAAACTTAATATAAGAAAACAAAATGAGAATATTGTATTAACTAATGCAATGATATAATTAGTGATAATTTAGTGAATCCAATATTATAGTAACCAATGAAGAAATACGTAATTAATGGAAAATTTATACAATCAATGTAGATAAGTAATTTTAATGACTGTTGTAGATAATAAACGTTACCTTAATGGTAATTAATAAAATAAAGGGAGTGAGAATCGTAAATTAAAGTAACAATTGATGTAATAAAGAATGGAGCCAAGGTAAATTTATTTATTGGATTTCATATCTAAATTAATGGATGAAATCGACAAATTTCAATGTAATTGAATTATAGTAGTTATTACCCAATAAGTGGAAATAAAATAAGTTAATAAAAATAAAGGTGAATGTAAATGGAATAATACGTAATAAGTGCAATTTGATAGGAATCAATGTTAGCATAAATTTATGAAATAACTACGAACCAATGAATGTATTAAAGTTGTAAAGGTCATAATTGATTGCATTAAATAAATTGGGAATTCAATTTCATTAATGGTAATTAAATATTATCTTAACGTAAAATTTATATAATTTTGAAAGTAATATTAACTCCTTTCAGAATATGACAATTGGTGTAACATTTGGCTTGTAAACATATATTACAAATTACCTGTTATATTTGTTGATGGAATTAGAATTTGAAATAAATGGTAATAAGATAAATGAATGTTACACTATGGAAAATGGAATAAGATGTTTAGGAGTTGGAAAAATTTGGGTATAGTAAAAGTAATAAAAGGTTAATTAGGTTATAGAGTAGTAATGAACTTAATAAAAGGGAGTGGAATGGAAACTTACCAAGTTATTTAAATTTAATACATATAATAAATGGACTTTTCGTAGTAAATGGAATTTAATACTGCGACGATTAGAACTAAGAGGAATTTGGGAAACATTAAAGGTAATAGTTATGAATCAAATATAATTATACCATAGGATGAAATTGATCGAATAATAATTGGTTAGATAAAAAGAATTAAAGTAAATCAAGTTAATTTATTTGGATAAATTTTATTAATTGAGTTTATTATGAATGAAATTAATTACTACGTTATTTGAAATTTAAGATGGAATGTGAAAATATATTAATAGAATGAAATATGAGACAAGTGTTAGCTGTGTTATAGATTAATAATAGACTCAATTAAAGGGTGGAATTGAATCTAATCAGTTTAATTGGAACTTATAAAAATTGATTGGATTCAATTTATAATAGAAGGATTAATTATAATAAAATGAATTAAATATATAAAATGGGAATTTAGATGATAGTCAGAAAATTTATGTAATAGTTTTGAATCCAAGGTTTAATCCATCTATTTGACAGGAATGAATGGAATAATAACTATTTATTTAATTAAATGGAATTTTGGGCAATTTTATTTATAATTTGCAAATTTAATGAATTGGGGTTAATATTGAAATTTATAAATTTAACAACTCTAAGTTGACGTTTAAATTTGTTTAAATCATTGTAAATGATTAAGAAGTTAAAAGTGTTAAAATTTGTCAATTATCGAAATAAATTTAAAATTTGATTTAATTAATTTATTACTAATTTATTTAATTAATGGAAAAATAGCCATTTTGGCCACTGACTCGGATTTCGACGAAACTAGTTTCATCGGATCCGTAACGGTGAATTATTATAGGGTTTCAAGTTTCGTAGCAATCAGACTTGTCGTTTGATCGTACAGACTCGAAACGCCTTGGAATTTATGAAATTGAAATCAATTTGAATTTTTTTGATTTGAGCATAACTTCTTCGTACGATGGAATTTGGACTTGAAACTTTTCCATTGCATTTAGAATATTTTAAAACATTTATTTTGATATATGGGTTGACCCAATTTCGTTCCGGAGGCAGAACAGGCTTTTTGGGCCACTTTGTCGTTAGCGCATATTCAACCCGATCCAATTATTCTATTTCAACCTTCCCTATAAATATCCTGCTATAAACTTTAGCCTCCCTAATTCACATTTGTCTGTACGTAAATTCATTCTATTCCTCCTCTTCCTCAATGACAGACAAAATTCTATATTTATAGATCCAATTTCAAATCAAAAATCAACTTCAAAATTCAAACTCTTCGAAAATATTCGAAAAAATTATAGAACCGTAGATTTCATTGACACGAATCTAAGCGCAGCTTCTGTTTTTGAAATTGATGCTCGAGTCAACCTGAAATCGAGGTCAAAGCCATGAATTTCGAAACCCTAAGCAAGAATTGGGGCTTTTCGATTTAAGCCGAAATCAGGAAAATTGGAAACTGGGTATTGAGGAGCTCGTCGTGGGGAGTTGATTGGTGGTTGTATGCTGACCTGGAAGCGACTAGGGTGGTCGGAATTAGGCGATTAGGGTTTGGAACCCATATTACATCGGCGACGGCTTCACTGGAGGAGCTTGGGGGATGTGCGTCGTGCAAAGGCGGTCTCATCGGAGTTGTCACGAGGCGCGGCGCATCGATGAGAGGGCCGAGATGACGGCGTCGTGCGTGGCTTCAGTTATCGTGTACGCGGTAAGTTTGCTGTAGGGTTTACACGGTTTCACATGGGAAAAAGGACGTGGCATGGTATTTTATTATTCTTTAATTTATTTTGTTAATTTCGATTTCAATTAGTTCTAATAACCATAATTCGTACATATGAACTACGTTTCACGCGCGGTTTTCTCCGCTAGGTTCGTATTAGGATTCCGGAAATTTTGGCATGGGTTTGGACGAACTCTGAGACCGTTTAATTTTTGGATTTAAATTGGATTTGATTTTAATTTAATTCAAAAGGTGAGTGTTTTAATCCACTCACAACTTCTAAAATTTCTTATGTTAGTTAAATTGATATATGGTGTGTTTTAAAATTTATTTATGGTTGTTTGGCATATTTTTAATCATCATTTCAGTTAATTTCATTTATTTAAATTAAATTGCTATTTAATTTATTCAATTCATTTAAACTGCTAGTTAAAATTGTTAATTAATTATTCATTGCATATAAACTGCCAGTTAAAATTGTTAATTAATTTTTCATTGCATATAAACTGCCAGTTAAACAGTTATTAAATTTATTTTTGAATTAAACTGCTATTTAATACCTGTTGTTTATTTTCTGTTATATATTGATGTTATTGATTTAATTGGATGATGATTTTGATAAATGGTTGATGGTTGATATTGGATGAATGAATGCTGTATTTTATATTGTTATAAACTACAAGTCATTATGCATTTTCATTCCATTTGGGATTGCGGTTTGAAATGATATACAACCGCTTTTTTATTTTAAATTACGGATTGAAATGATAAATATCCGTATCACTTGACCATAGGATAGAAAATTATATACAGGCACCGCGATATATATATATATATATATAATTGTGTTGAAATGATTTTTTATGGTTTCGTAAAGAAATATATATGGTTTTACAAAATATCGATTTAGATATTTGATAAAGGTTATTTTGTCTATAGTAAAATTCTTGGTTTTAAGCTATGTATAAAATTGTGTAAGTATAAATAAATTTAATAATAAGTTGATTTTATTAAATTATAATATGGGAAGTAGTTACCTAAATAATATATTTTTATATAGAGTTTATATTGATTTAATAAATCAAGCGTGAGAAAATAGTTTTGAAATGGACTTGAGATTTTATTTAATTAAACATTTTACTTAATAAAAATCCATTGGAACTTATTGAAATTTAGATGGAAAAAAAAACATGGTTTTTAAAACTAAATTTCAGGGTTAAGGTGGTTTAAGTAAATATATCAAGTCTAATGAATTGAGGAATATTCAAATTTTGAAATATGGAGATTTATTAAAGGGATACTAGATTTTTAAGTAAATATTTCAAACTAAATAATAGAAAGTGAAATATATATATATATATATATATATATGAATTAAAAAAAATTAGTTTGAAATATTGAATTTTAAGCTTTGAAAATGTTGAATTAGAAATGATTTATTTGGAGGTTTAAATCGATATTTGGAATCTATTTGTGAAATCAAAGAAGTTATTTTATTTTATATAGTAATGTAATATTTAAACCATTTGAGGGGTGTAGTTATATTTCAAAGTTATGAAATTCAAGTTTTATCTTTGGAAGGTTATATTTCAAGCGTTTGGTTTTGAAATATTATAACTTTGAAAATGTTATGGTTTTAGAAAAGGATATATTTGAAATAAAAAAAATGATATTATATTAATTTGGGTTTATAAATGATATCATATTGATTTGGTTTTAAATGAAGATGATATCGTATTTATATGATTTTGAAATGAATATCATATTCTGGTTTGAAGTATAAATTATTTTGAAATAACCGCGGTGTTATAATAACGTTTGGTTGTTGAAGGGGCTGGGATCGGAAGTTGTCATACTCTCTGCCAACTCTCAAAACCACTTTAACAACCGTGTACGCGGTGGAGATTCCAGAATGAAGTAGGATGGTGGCGGCGTTCTTTGAGGTAAATACGTGGACCCAACTCCCATGAGTTGGCATAAGGTGGCTAAAACAGAAGCGATCGATGGGTTAATGAGGTAGCACCTTTGATCGGACACATCCCTTCGATATTCTACTCTGACTTTGGTTTTATTCGATGGCCACTTTTGATTTTTTTTATTTGGGGGTGTGGCTCGAGGTGGGCGGTAGCTGCGGCTATGCATTACCACCGACCCGGAAGCGTAATTGGTATATCTACCCTGGAATTTCCTAGTTGTGCCGTGTCACCTACCCTATCGACCTTGTACGAGTTTCTATTGGTGTCGTACCTGTGGAGTATCCTCTGGTAGCCTCCCGATCAGGAGGTATTACGGTACTGTATAGACTATTGGCATTATTATGTGCTAAGGGGAATATTGGGTCACTCCTTAACGCTATTTTAAAGTAACTTTATTTTACTGATAGACACTATTATAATAGCGAAATATTACTACATAGTACATAGTTTAGCGGATCCTTAGGAGATGTGAATCCCGACCATCTCGTAAGTTACTACACTCATATTTATTTCTGTTGATTTAACTTACATAAAATCTTTAAGTTCTGACTCGAATGTTTTGTCTTTTCAATTTGCCCGGGTCAGTCCGAGCATTTCAGGATCGAAGGCTTTATATCTGGAGGACGAAGACGAAGATTTCAGTATTATTAATAATATATATTACATTGTTCCACTACACTATTGTATCCCGCTGCACTATTGATATTTTATGGTATGTATAACTCTGATATTTATTGTACTGTGAGATTCTGTTGTTTTATTTCTTCCTTCTTTTCTTATTTACTCCGTAACAATCCGCCCTTCCGTATGGTTTGAATTGGCACGTGTGTCGATTTAAAGCGTGCGAAAGGGTGGGACGTTACAAACATAACTTTGGAAATATCTAGAATAAACATGGGAATGTGGTACAATTGCCGTTCGAGGTGCTATACTGTACGTATAAACCCGTCTCGTTCTTCTAGGAGGATTATAAGGAAATCCTTCCACTAACGGCTAGGAGGTGATCTTCAAATTTATTTTCGTCTGTTTATTTCCTAAAGAACCAGGGTTAAGTTTACCAAAAAATATCGAACGTTGTTTCGAAGAGACCGGGATCAGATAAGTTATCCGAAAACCACTTTGATCCAACGAGTACGTTTTTGAAGGGAAACCAAAGCATGGAGTCGAAGATGGAGCAGTGAAGTGCAAGGGATAATCTCTACTAATCCTGAGGATTATTCCAAAACGGATGTAGTAGGAATAGTGCCTTCGGCTCCGTTCGGACCCAGAATGGACTTATATGGACGAATGCTATCAGTACATTGTTATTGGAGGACAATGAGCATTCTAAGTAAATATTTCTTAAAAAGGTAATCGTAGCTCTAAGCCTCATCAACCGGGAATTATTGAAAATCAAGGGAGATACAACAAGACTAAGTGGGTCAGACCCAAGTAGGGTATGATTATCACCCTTCTAAATTACCTCGGATATCATTTTATTACTACGATACATGGAAGGAGGTCATAGAGGGTGGGAACACCCAGGATGATAGCATATTCAGTCTATCCAGGTTAGGGATAGCTCGGTCTTGTGTTGCAGGGGATCCTGGCGTGGTCCTCGGTACGCTGTTTCTAGACAAGTATGTTAGGAAATCAAATCTACGGTTTTGATGACAACAACTATAATGGAAATCTATCCATATGTATCTCTGTATACAGGTACTTGCTAGAACAACATCATTAGAAAATCAAGAACAAGGCTCAAAGAACACTGCAAGAGACTACAAGTCGATAGGTACAAAGAAGCAACAGAAAATATGCACAAAACAGACATGCACAAGTTTTAGACATCTGGGTGCACAAGCCAGACGTCTAGACAAGTCCTCTGGAATTACAAACAGACTAAACCAGACGTCTGGTAGTAGCACTCAGATGTTTGAAAATATATTATATACAAAAAATATATAGTATCAGATGTTTGATAAAAATACCAGACGTCTGATTTCGATCTTGGATTTTAAATTTAAATTTCAACTGCCATATTCGAATAGACAACTCTGCTTCTCTTTGCTGCAACTCTTCATCATCAATAGAAGCAAATATAAAGCACTTTGCAACTACTGAAGGAACCTTTCTATAATTATATATCATCAAGAATCAAGAGAACAACTTACCTTACTTACGCTCTCTAATTACATACTCTATCATATTCCTGATCTCAGCAACCTATACTTGTATTTCACTCTTCCATGTATTCAGTTCTTCATAGATAATACTCTTTAGATATATAGTGGAAGCATTTATACCAGTTAGTCAATATTCGTGTTATAGAACACATACTTGATAAGAACAACTTATTGTAACCAAGCCTTTACTTTGGCCAAAGCGAGGGTGTTTGATAGTCGAATTCTAAAGGGGAGCTTCGGGACAGGACGTAGGACGGGAGGTCCGAACCAGTATAAAATCCTAATGTGCTTATTCTATATTTACTTAGATTAATATTGTTTTAGTTGCATCATATATTTTTCCACATATACTTGCATATGCACTACACGATCCACCCTGTAAATTTTCAATTGGTATCAAAGCAAGGCTTGATCAAAGTACAGTAACACGTTTTTGAATAACTATAACATGGCAAGTATTTTTCAAGAAGGTCAATCCAAAGCACATCCCCAACTTTTTAATGGTTCTGACTATGCATATTGGTCAACATGTATGAGAATTTTTATGGAAGCAAATGAATTAGAAATTTGGTCAACCTCTCAAAATAAATATGAAGCACCTGACACTGCTATGAACACATGGAATGATGCACAAAAAAACGCAGCTTCTAATAATACCGAAGCTATGAATGTTCTATTTTGTTCATTTGATAAGAATGAATTTTCACCCGTCATGTTATGTAACACTGCATATGATATTTGGCGTACCTTACAAGTTACACGTGAAGGCACAAAAAAAGTTAAACAAACTAAGGATTCAATTTTACAAAATCAATTTTCATCATTTAAAATGAAACAAAATGGATCTATAGTAAACATTTACTGTAGATTCCAAACCATTCATTACGATTTAATGGCACTTGGAGTCAAATTCATAAATTTTGACTTAGTATCTCGAATACTCAATTTTTTAACTCTAGAGTGGGAAAGAAAAGTATTAGCTATCGAAGAAGCTAATGATCTCTCAACACTTTTAGTTGAAGAATTGATAGGAAATTTAATGTCCTATGAAGCTAATTTGCAGGCATGAAAAGAACAAAATTCGAAAAAGAAAAACATAGCATTCCCAGCAACAAATGAAGACTCCGACTTAGACGAAGAAGAAATTGTATTTATTGCCAAAAAACTACAATAAATTCAAGAATTTTAGGAGAATGACTACACTTTAGAAAGGAGGAAAATCAAGCTCAACAAATCAAACATTAATCAAATGCTATGAATGTGACCAATTTGGACATATGAAGAAAGATTGTCCCAAGCTCAACAATGATAAAAAGAAGAACAAATTTGAAAAATTCAAAAAGAAGAAAGCTTTCAAAGTAACATGGGATGACTCAGATACTTCATCATCATCAGACAGTGACAGCGGTAGTGACGGAGAACAAGCTAATATATGCTTTATGGTACAAACTTATGAGGTATGTACCGAACTTAGCTTTGATGAATTATTAGAACTTAGCATGGAATTAGAAGATAAATTTAGACAAATTAAAATTTTGAATAAAGAACATATAGCCAAAATAAATAGATTAGAACTTGAAGTAGGAATGTTAAAAGATGAAAAAATTATTTCAGAAGAGGAAATAGAATTATCTCAAGAAAAAATTAAAAGTAGTTTAGTTGAAAATGAGACTATGGCTATTGATTTTGATAAAACTAAACTAGAAAAGGATTAATTTTTAAAAGAAAATGTCAACTTGAAGAGTAATACAGAAACATTGGAAACTGAAAATTTATAATTAAAAGAAAAATTAGATAAAATTACAAATGATGTTTCAAAATTTAATAAAAGAAAACAAGATTCGAAAAATCTTATCAAAATTTCAAAACCATCAGGTAATAGAAATGGAATAGGATTTAAAAATATTCCAAAACAAAAAGGGAATAATGTTAAGAAATGTAGTTGTATTTATCGAAAGACTAAAAGATCGCCTAAATCTAATGCGAATACTAAAAATATAAAAAACTGGATTCCTAAGACAAATAATAATTTGATTAGACAAAAACATATTAATAGTTTTTCAGATAATGTAGTCTATAACAAAAATTATGTTCATAAAGGTACCAAACCTTCTTGGGTATGGCTACCTACTCGCCCTAACATCTAGGACCCTAACAAAGTATATGGGTACCTAAATCAGCTTTTATTTTACTGGTATCCAAAATAAAAAATAAGGAGAAATGGATACTTGATAGTGGATGCCCTAAGCATATGACCAGAAACTCAAAAATGTTATCAAATATAACATATATCGATGGTGGAACAGTAACTTTTCGAGATAACTCAAAAGGATATGTCATTGGCATTGGAGAAGTCATCAACTCTAGTATTTCTAACTCTCTATTATTATAAATGTTTTGTTAGTAGAAAATTTAAAACACAACCAACTTAGTATCAGTCAATTATGCGGTGAAGGTTTTCAAATCAATTTCGTAAAAGAGATGTAATATTTTTGATAATAACAAACAACTTATCTTTGAGGGTTTTAGAAACAAAAATATTTATGTCTTAAATATGAATACAAATCGAAATTCAAATTTATGTTTAAACGCCAAATATGACGATCCATGGTTGTGGCATAAACAATTTTTCATATTAATTTTAAATATATTAATAAATTAGCAAAATATGAGCTAGTTAGAGGATTACCCAAAATAAATTACAAAGTAGAAAATTTATGTGACGATTGTCAAATTGGAAAACTAAAGAAAAGCTCTTTTAAATCTAAAAATAATAATTCTACAAAACAACCATTAGAATTATTACATTTAGATTTATTTGGTCTAACTCAAGTATGATCTATAAATCACAACAAATATATTTTCGTAATAGTTGATGATTTTTCAAGATATACATGGACTTTATTTTTAAACACAAAAATGACGCATTTGGTATGTTTAAAATTTTTGCTAAAAGAATTAAAACTCAAATGGATTTGAAAATTAAGAATATTCGAAGTGACCCCGATGGAGAATTCAAAAATGATCTTTTTACTTATTTTCGTAATAAAAAAGATGTAAGCCATAATTTTTCTTTTCCCCGCACACCTCAACAAAATGGTGTATTTAAAAGAAAAAATTGTACGTTACAAGAATGTGCACGAACACTATTGAATAGTAGTGGTCTACCAAAACATTTTTGGGCTAAAGCTATTGTCACGGCTTGTTATGTTTTGAATCGAGTAGCCATATGACCTATGACTAAACATACTTGTTTTGAAATATTTTTTGGATTTAAACCTAAAGTATGATACTTTAAAACTTTCGGATCAAAATGTTTTATATTAAATACAAAATATAATTTAGGAAAATTTAACCCGAAGGCCGATGAAGGAATCTTTGCTGGGTATTCGGATCGTAGGGAGGCATATAGAATTTTTAATAAATGAAATAACATAATTGAAGAAAGTTTACATGTTTCGTTTAATGAAAATTTTCTTAACCATCATACTAATGAAGATGGAGAAATAATTCTAATAAAAAATGCAACAAATTCTTTCGATAATGAAACAAATGCACAAAATATTACTTTGGTATCATTTCCTAGAATTTTAAAAGATAATCCAAAAGATAACATCATTGGAGATCTTAACTCTAGAGTAACCAAAAATCAACTTGACCAAATAAGTCATATAACATATGTGCCAAATTTTGAACCAAAAAATTATAAAGAAGCTTCAAACGATAACTTTTGGATAATATCTATGCAAGAAGAATTAAATCAATTTGAACATAATAATGTTTGGGAATTAGAACCAAGACCAGAAAATCAATCGATTATAGGAATAAAATGGGTATTTAAAAACAAAGTAGATGAAAATGGAAATATAGTTTGAAATAAAGCACGTCTAGTTGCTCAAGTTTATAATCAAGAAGAAGGTATCCACTACGATAAAACCTTTGCTCTAGTAGCAAGAGTCGATGCCATACGTACATTACTTGTAACAACCCTGGTTGTGGTGATTACCATGAAATTTAATTATAACAGTGGTTACAATTTAATAATGGAGAAATAAAAATAATTGGAGATATAAAATTGTTTATTTTGAACAACATCGAATTTGCAAAGAATAAATGGAGTTAATACGATAATGTTGGTAATAAATGGTGGAAAATGAGTATATTAAATTTGTAATTTATTGGATTGAATAAAAGAAAAAAGTGTTAGTTCAATAATAATTTGTTGAAATAAATATACAATGTTAAGAATAGAGTTTTTTTTTTAAAAAACTTTATTTTCATTGTCTGGATTCGAAATGAGCAATATATGATTGTAATTTGAGAAAATGCAATAATTCAAGCAATTATTGCCAAATGTGGCATTTATTGATTTTTTTAATGAAGTATTTAATTTAATATGTTGTTTATTGTAAATAAAAAGGTGAAATATTGGATAAAAAATAATTTTTTGAAGTAATAATGATGTTAAAATGGTTTGTTGCATTTTATTATACAAGAAAATTATTTTTGGGTAATTTTTGGAGTTGAAAATGATGTTTTTGTGTAGATAATTGTGTAAATTGTTTATTTAACTAAAATAAGAATTTTTATTAGTGAAAATGATTTTTAAATCAAAAATATCTTTTATTTTGTTCTAAAATAAATTTTAGAACATAAAATATGTTGTGTGATTTTATAGAAGTGAAAACATTTACATATAATTGTTATAACCTGAAATATATTAGTGTGTAAGTGATTTTGGTGTGTTAATTTCATTTAGAGGCTAAATTAATTTAGTTTTTGGGTTTTAGCCCATTAAATTTCATAACCAGAAAAGAAGAAACATCTCCTTCTTATTTCTAGAACATACTGTAGTTTTCTTCTACTTGTAAACTAAGAAAATAGAAAATAAACTCATTTCCTCTTTCAAAACAAAAGCCAAAATCCCCAATTTTAGTCAATCTTTTGCTATAATAATCAATTCAAAGCCAAATTATTTTAGGTAACCAAAGCCAAAACCCAAATTACTCCCATCTATTTCTGATTTTTGCGAACTGTTGTTTGTAATTGAGTTTTTGTGCTTGCATGTCTATACAAGCTTCTTTTGAGATTCTAGAAGCTAAAATCAAAGGCAAGTTTCCATCTTTTTCAAATTTCCAAGGGTTTGCTCTTCAAAAATTCTAAGGTGAGTTGCAAACTCACATATCTATCTCTATAAAGTCTTAATTCTTTGAATTGGGTAAATAGTTGAATGGTCTGAGTAATTTGATTGAATTGTTGAAATTTGCAAAGTGGTTGCTGAAATTTATTTGTGAACAATGCTTTAGTAAAATAGAAATATTTCAGTGTAGAATGATCCGAATTCACTCAATATTTTTGTAGTAGAAAGATATTTAAATTAGATATAAGTTATATTTTAATCATTTTTCGAAATTCTATGTTTAAAAGGGTCTAAATTAAGTTTGAAACAGATGGTATATCATAGCCATTTCAAATTTTGTGAGTTGATGTTTGACAGTAAAATGGTCATAACTTTTTAGCTATAAATCCAAATCACATATACATTTTTCTGTTAGAAAGCCAAGACATTAAGGAACAACTTTCATGTTTTAAGCTTCAGCAAGTTCTATGATCTATAGGGTCGAAACTGAGTTTGAAACTGATACACATGCTCTGCTCTGTCGATTATTCGAGTTGAAACCTAAACTAAAATCACCATAACTTTTGAATGGTAAATCTAAATCGAGTGAGGTTTTTTCCAGTTGGAATGTATATTCATAAGGAACAAATTTTATGTTTATCATTTTTTGTATGTCTATATTTTCTAACCGTAATGTGTGTTTGAAGAGCAAGTAACCTCTTTGTCCTGTGTTTTTTATTTTAACTTTGAAACACAGAATTGTTTTGGTCATATCTTTCGCATCTTTGATCGGAATTTGATAATTTTTAATATTTTGGAAAGCTTTTATTTTGGGCTACAACTTTCATATTTTATGTTTAGCTAAATTTTGAGCTTTATATAGTCAAAATCATAATTTTTATCGCTGTCCTCAGGATAAACGACAGCGACAATGAATTTAAATCTGAAAATTATTTCGGTCATAACTTTTAAACCGTAAATTCAAATTAAATGATCTTTTTCTTATTTGAAAGCTGAGACTTTTTTTACAACTTCCATTTTTAAGTTTTGTAAAATTATGAGATTTTGGTGGTCGAAACTATTTTGTTTCATGATAAAAAAATCGACTTTTGACTTTTACTTAATGTTTTATGATATTCCTGAAATATTTTGAGGCTATGATGTCTATCAGTAGACTAGCCAGATTTTGAAGATTTTGAAATTCAAATTTAGGATTAAATTTGAATTCAATTTTAATTTAATTCGAATTTAATTCAAATTGAATTCGAATATCGATTTGAGTGATTTCTTGGGTTTTTATTCATTTTCGAGCATGGATTTTTCCAAACCTTTTTGAAATATATTTTTCAATAAATGGGTATTTTAAATTATCATTGTATGATTTTTTTAAAATATTTTCAAATATAGAATCTATTTATTCTTGATAATAATGGAACTTTCAAATATGGCTTTCGAAATTGGTATTAAAAGCTGGTTTTCTCAAGTAAATTATTTTATATATAAAATACACGTTTTTGCACTATTCGAGCGAATGAGAAGGAGAATTAAACGGTTTGGTAAAACATGTGGTATAGGACACATGCGTTTATCTCATCGGTTAATTTCTGACTTGTCCGTTTGATCGTTTTGACCTTCGGGTCGAGTTTACCGATGAGATGAGGTAAACTTTTTACTGCTTTGAGTGTGAAATTTACTAGCGGCTAGTAAACCGTTTAGTGCGAACGTGTGGTATGGGATGCACGTTAGCACTATTCGGGTTCCTATTCGAGAGTTTGTAACACATATGCCATTGCGGCGTGCCAGTACTGGACCTTCGGGTCATTGCCATTGCGGCGTGCTAGTACTGGACGTTCGGGTCATTGCCATTGCGGCGCTTTCCATTGCGGCGTATTTGTCTTCGAGACGTTTGCCATTGCGGCGTATTTGCCATTGCGGTGTATTTTCCATTGCGGTGTATTTGTCATTGTGACGTTTTGCCTTCGGGCGAGGTACCAATTTGAGATAACAGTACTTGGCAAAGCTTCGGCCACATGCACGTGCAAATACTTTTGAGATTATTTCTTTGACTATTTTCCCTAATGTATCACCCTTTTCAGAATAGGTCCTTTGAACCATTCGATATTATCTATAGAGATTACCTTTTGGGAATTTGAATTCTTAGGAGTTTTATCTTTGAGATTTGAGTTGCCTACACTGGTGTTATTTGAGATTTGCCTTTTGGCGTTACTATTGAGATTTGCCTATTGGCATTATTACATGAGATTTGCCATTTGGAGTTTATTTAGGATTATATTCTCCTATGTTGTAGAATTATATTTAATTGCCTTGCGGCATATTTTTGAGAGATGGTAATTTCTTTGAGATTCTTTGAGTTGCCGATATGGCGGGTTTGGGATTTCTCCTTTTTAGAAGTTATATTTTTCCCAAACCACTATTGATGATTTGTGATATGCCGATGATATGAGGCTTTCTATATTTAACATTTTATAGATTGTCTTATCTGTTTTGAGATTATATGTTTGTGTAAGTGATATCATATCATCACTTAAAGTAACCATACCATACTTATACTCATGCTTATAGTCAGTATTGTTCCTTCTCATTTAAGAAGAACATTACCTTTATCCTTATGCATCTATTATTGCTTATCCTTATAAGCTGATATGTTTAGCTAGACTGATCCGGGTGTTTTATACTCGGGTCAGACCGAGATGTTTCAGGTTAGATACATTCAGACTTATCCTATTTTGCTTCCGCATGGACTTATCTGCTACTCTTTTTCTTGTAGTCTTTTTGGTCGTTGCTATGATATGTATATTGTTTTGACTCTTGTGTATATTGTGGTCGTCATACCACATATGATGTATCATTTGTATTGTATTGGGACGTATCGGTATATAAGTGTATATATCTATTTGATGTTCTGTGATGTGTTATTCATTTGAGTTGTTGTAGTAGATCCTATAGCCACCTATAGTTTTGTATTAAGCATTTATTGGATATGTCGATCCACTTGCGATATCAAAGAAAAAAAATAGAGCACTAATCGACACATTCAATAAATATTTAAGACAAGACTATAGATGGTTGCTCCTAACCAGCCCTATTCTCCGTATTAGCAAACCGTATTACCCAGTGATACTCTTTGATAGTGTGGGTCTCGGGGTGGGGCGTCACATTACTCGCTTTTGAACTATTTCAAATGGATGTCAAAAGTGCTTTTTAGATGGTTTTATTAAAGAAAATGTATATGTTGAACAACTTCCATTGTTTGTTCACGAAAAATATCCCGACTACGTTTTTAAATTACAAAAAGCCTTATATGGTTTAAAATAAGCCCCTAGTGCCTTGTACGAATGTCTTAAAAATCATTTAGTTACATCTACTTTTCTAATAGGTAAAACTGAAACAACTTTATTTATTAAATGAGAAAATAGCGATATTTTAGTTGTACAAATTTACGTTGACGATATTATTTTTAGTTCAACTAATGAAATTATTTGTAATCAATTTTCAAATATTATAAAAAATGAATTTGAAATGTCTCACATGGGAGAATTAAATTTCCTTTTAGGTTTACAAATAAAACAACTTGAAAATGGTATCTTTATTCATCAAGAAAAGTATTGCAACGATCTATTACGTCATTTTGAAATGGATAAAACTTCTAGTAAACCAACACCGATGAGTACTAATGTTCACTTGGAAAAAGATGATAGCGGAAAAGATTTTGATGAAAAATTATATCGTAGTATGATTGGCTCCTTCCTTTATTTGACGGCTAGTCGACCTGACATTATGGTGAGTGTATGTCCTTGTGCCCGATTTCAAGCAAAACCAAAAGAATCTCATCAAAGAGCTGTTAAACGTATCTACGATATCTATATAGTACTAGAAATTATGATTTTTTTACCCTAAGGGATCATCGTTTGAACTAGTTTCACATAATGATGCGGATTTCGATGGATGTAAAATAGATCGAAATAGTACTAGCGGGACTTGTCACTTTATCGGACAATCATTAGTTTCATGGTTTAGCAAAAAAAAAAACTGTGTCTCCTAATCTGCTTGCGAAGCCGAATATATTTCAACAACTCTAGCATGTGCAAAAGTGATAAACATGCAACAAACACTTACGGATTTCGACAAAGTTATCAAAAATAACCAATATATTGCGATAATATGAGTGCAACAAATCAATCAAAAAACCCTGTAAATCACTCGCGTACTAAACATATAGATATACGACATCATTTTTTACGTGACAATGTAGAAAAAGGAATTATTACATTAGAATACGTAAATACCGAGAATGAAATAACAGATATTTTCACAAAACCGCTAAAACAAAACCGCTAAACGAATAAACATTTGTTAAACTGCGACACAATTTAAGAATATACTCTCTTAATGATCTTCTAAACTGATACTACATATATATATTTATTCTATGTTTAGCTATATGTTTTTATCCACAGATTAAAATTGATAACTCCTTCATCTTAAATTTATTGGGTGGTTGTTTCTAAAATTACCTATAAATTAATTTTAAAATCATATATAAATGTCTTTACAAAACAAAAAGTATAGATTTCATATTTTTACAACAAAATATATATAACCATGTCTTCCGACAGTTCTCATCCATCCTTCTCGACACCAATAACGGATAGCTCAACAGATACACCTCACCGCCTTCCTACCCCTGCACCAAATCAGGAACCGACGTAGAGGTGGTCCTCCTACCACACGGGTCTCTCTCCTGATAAAAAGAAGCCCAAACGATCTCTATTTGTTTCTCCTAACACCAAGGAGGAAATCGATGAAATACATTACTATCAAAAGTAACAAATAGAGTTACAATGAGAATTGTACTTTGAGAAAAAAGTCATGGTGCAACAACTAAGTTTTCTGGCGCAAGTAGCAATAAAATTTTGTAATTCACGGAAGAAGGATGTACATGAACCACTTCCGATTCCTTGCAGTTCTTTGGATCCCTTAATATCTTATCGTGCACCTTTAGATCCTTCACCTAGGCGTTTCTCTGGTTCCCCGAGAACCCACGAACGTGGAAATATATGGTCTCCACTCAAGCTATGGAGGGATGGCAAGTCTGAAGATCGCAATGCTCCATCGTCGTCTAAATAAAATTAATTATCTCATTGTATTTTTTATCTATGTATATTTGTATTTGTTGCACAAATAATAGTACTATGTTTTACTGAAATCAAACTATCGAAAAATGAGCAACACCCTTCAATATAAAGCTATTTTAAGATAAATTGGTAATTTCAGAAGTCTGAAATTTTCCTTCAGATGTCTGACACTCTGATATCAAACAAATTTTTAACCATCGTGCATATATCAAACGTCTGATATAACCTTCCAAACGTCTGAAAATTATCTTTGCTTCATAAAAAGTAGAAACCAGTTGATTTTAGACGTTTGAACTATTGACCAGACGTCTGAACAAAGTATATGCCTCCATAAGATAAAAAAATCAGACCATTTTCAAACGTCTGATATTATGCCCAGACGTTTGAAAAAACTATCTATTCTACAAAAATAAATTTTTGACCTATTCCAGACGTCTAATTCTACAAACATATATAAGATGATTCTTTCTAACTATCAAAATTTACAAATCGATTAAATCCAAACGTCTACCACGAACAACCAGACCTCTAATTCTATTTACTCTCTTTAAAATATGATAAATCAGACGTCTGAAATTCAATAGACACTCTTATGTGCCCGGATAACGTCTATTTTTTTACTTCTCTCACTTCGTTTCAATTTATTCTACTGTAAAATCGATTTCTTACTTCTCAAAAATACTTCCTCTTCTAAACCTGATCAAATTCGATGGCTCCTAAAACAAAAAATCCTAAGATCTCTAAGAAAAAACAAGACCAAGCAACTTCCTCCAACCCCCAATTTTGCTCAGACGATCAAATTGAAGGATGGATGAATCGTGTTCTGCAGTCACTTAAGAGGTACGAGGATATTCAAAAGTAGAAACTTCATACGGGTCTATTTTATAGCTAGCTAAAGTTTTCAATGTATGATTTAGATGAAATGTGCAAAGGTGCTGGATTAGAAACACTAATATCCTTTAATCCCGATAACATTCAAATCGATCAGCTAGCCATATTTCTCTTCTATGCTAATTTAGATAGCATAGCAGTTTGGAACACTGACAATGATGATAATTGGCAATGGTCTAGTGTTTATGGCAAAACAATTAGGCTCACTCCAAGAATCATAGGCAAAACTCTCGGATGTTCTGACACTGACGAAGATTTATATAATATTCCCGATATGCGTCTCAAACTGAGAGACAATATCACACATTAAATGTGGGAAGATGGAATGCCTAAGTTCGCATCTAAATACCTAAGACCTAAGGCGACACTTATAACTCGAATGATTATCAACGCTAGCATTCCTCGCCTTGGTAGTCATGAACAGATAATGGTGTTACGGCAAAAGGCCCTGTATGCTATATTCAGCGGAACAAGGGTTAATTGGGCTAAATTTATATTTGACGAGCTCAAACATTTTTAGACTCGATCACGCCCATCGATTATCTACCCCACGTACATCATGAGACTTCTACGTGCTCACAACATCCCTCCTATTTATCCACTTTTGAAGAAATTTCTTCAAAATATGCTTTCAAATTTTTTTCTCATTAATGCACCTACCGGAAAATCCTTTGGAGTTTATATCATATGAAGAGTGGACGCAACGTCGTCAAGCCAGACAAGCTGGGCCACCACCTCAAACTCACCCTGAACCATCACAAGTGGCGGAGCACCATCGTGAGACTACTCCTCCTCTACCTGCACCATTTGATTATATATGCCAAGATGATATTTTGGAGACTCGCACAGAGACGAATCCAAATGAGAGTATTCGCGACCTAACTCTTCAAAATCAGCTTATTTAATCTCGGAATAAAAAAGTATTGGCTAAACGCATTGATAGTTTTGATACATCATTTTCTACACACCTAGCCACGGTTGAAACGTCACTATCGACTATATTATCGATTCTAAAAGAGGTTCTTCAAAGGGTTCGTGGTCCTATACCACCTTCAGAAGATTGGCCAACTCCAATGCCTTCTCCTCATTTGAAATATTTCAAACTTTTTGAGGAGAACGAACCTCTAGAAAAAACTCCGACATGTCCTAAAAAGCAACCTAGCTCTTCCAAAAATAAAGATGAAGGAGATGATCAGAAAAGGCTTCCCCAAAAGATTCTTAGATTTTTAGGACTCGACCTTATGTATAAAAATGATAAAAATCTATGAATGTAATCGATTAATGTGATTACTGAAATTCCTCTTTTGGTGTGTTATTTTTGTGTATATTTCTATCTTACAACGATTAATAAATATTTAATGGAATAGACATAATTTCTTTATTTAAAAGGTTATAAATCCTTTTTTTGATAATGCCAAAGGGGAAGAAATAATAAAGATCACAATAAAATTATGGAAAGCACATATTCAGGGGGAGATTTATAAAATTATATATAAGTACATTGTATAGTTGTCATCATCAAAAAGGGGGATATTGTTAGGAAATCAAATCTACGGTTTCAATGACAACAATGATAATGGAAATCAAATATGCATATATATATATACAGGTACTTGCTAGAACAACATCACTAGAAAGACAAGAACAAGGCTCAAAGAACTCTACAAGAGACTACAAGTCAATAGGTACAAAGAAGCAATATAAAAGATGCACAAAACAGACATGCACAAGTTTCAGACGTCTGGGTGCACAAGCCAGACGTCTGGAAAAGTCCTTTGGAACTACAAATAGACTAAACCAGATGTCTAGTAGTAGCACTCAAAGGTCTGAAAATTTACTATATACAAAAAATATATAGTATCAGACGTCTGATACAAATACCAGACGTCTGATTTCGAACTCGGATTTTAAATTTAAACTTCTACTGCCACATTTGAATAGACATCTCATCTTATCTTTGCTGCAACTCTTCATCATCAATAGAAGCAACTATAGAGCAATTGTTTATGGTTACAACTACTCAAGGAACCTCTCTTCAACTATATATATCATCAAGAATCAAGAGAACAACTTACCTTACTTACTTATGCTCTCTAATTATATACTCTATCATATTCTTGATCTCTAGCAATCTATACTTATATTTCACTCTTCTATATATACAATTCTTCACAGATAATACTCTTTAGATATATAGTGGAAGCATTTGTACTAATTAGTCAATATCCGTGTTATAGAACACATATTTGATAAGAACAACTTATTATAACCAAGCCTATTCCTCCGGGGGAAGTGAGGGTGTTTGATATTCGAATTCCGAATGGAAGCTTGGGGACTGGACGTAGGACAGAAGGTCCGAAATAGTATAAAATCCCAGTGTGCATATTCTATATTTACTTAGATTAATATTGTTTTAGTTGCATCATATATTTTGCCACATATACTTGCATATACACTGCACGATCCACCCTGTAGACTTTCAGTGTACTGCGACAAGTGGTACCCCAGTGCTTAGTAATTCGTATGGAATCCATTTCAAATATTTGCCTTAACGGTTTTGGTTGTAGAGCCTAGTATGCTGGAATTTAATTAATGTAACAACTTCAGTTATTTGAATAAGTATTTGTACTTAGACACTATTATAATATCATCAGATTTTCCATGAAAATGTTTTGGTTACTATACGGGAAAAACTTGTTGTGTTTATGTGTGGTGTGGTCTTACGGTATACCTTTGATTTTCAAAAAGGTTTCAAAAGTTATAACAAATAAAATTCCTTGTGGTTTAAATTCTCATGCTGGTTTTACCAAACTGACCCGGTTGTGGTTTTCCTATATGCTCGGGTCAGGTCGAACATATTTCTAGGTTTAGCTGGAAGGATGAGAGCTTCACGAGAAAAGCTGGAGGGCCATAGTCGTATTCACATATATGATTTATGTTCCCTTGCATTTGGTTGTGTATATCAACAAATTGTAAGGACGGGTTGTTATAACTGTCCATGTTGAATAGGTTGTATACTCTGATTGATGTCTGTATAAATTAAGTTACAGTTTTATTTTATGTAAAGACTTGTTCTATATTATAGATTATTCTATTCCGCTGTGAGATTCTATGTTGTTCTATTTCTTTCTATCTTCTTTCTACTTTCTTTTATTACTATTCGCTTTTCTGTTAAATTCGGACTCGACAAGTGTGGTAAAGTGACAATTCGAACTATACGGAAAAATTGGGTCGTGACAGCTTGCATCTCACGTTTAAGCATAGTTGGGCACATCTAAAATCATACAGGATCATAGTGGATATTGGATTCCATAAAATGATAGGGCCACTAAGGTACCACCCGCCATAGCACACCTCTATAAAAATGTACCGAGATCGAACTTGTCGATCCCTGTCAACAAAAGACCGGCCTACCCCTTACTGGATAGTACCAAATATGATCACCACTAATGGGCCTCGAAACACATACAAATGAAAGTGATGATAAATGTCCGCTCTAGATGAGTGATGATCATACCCTAACGGGAGCGACCCACATAGCCTTGCTGCATCTACCCTGTTTTAGTCATTCTCGGTTGATGAGCTTTGAGGCTACGGTTACCTTGAATGCTCATTGCCATCCAATGACAATGTGCAGATAGCATTAATCCATAAGTTGTCCTGGGTCTGGACAAACCAAATCTCCAAGAACCCCGTCTTCATTTATCTTCACAATACCATAATTTGTAATGCGGAAATCAGATCGAAGTGGTTTTTGGACAATTAAATCTGACCCAATCTTTTTGAAATGATCAACGAATTTGGCTAGATTTGATATTCAGTTATTTAACTATCAAATTACACACATAAGCAGTCACTAGGCCTAATTTTATAATTTTCCCAAAAATTTATTTCAAATAACTTTACCAAGATATATATTCAATTCTCTTCCAGTATTCCAACATTCAAAAATAATTTCAAATACTTAAATCCATAACAGGATTTTTTCAAACCATATCAACACATAGAAATATTTCCGAATTCAATATATAATACTTGGAAGAATATTTCAATATAATTCGTTTCACACTAAAATATTTTTCAAACCCTCTTTCAATACTTAGGAGAATATTTATAGGTGGATTCTCCAAAATCATTTTAATATCAAACTTAGGAAATATTTCATAACTTATCTCATAAATTTTTGAAATTATTTATAAATTCCTTTTCACAATTTCTAATAACCATTTATACTTATTTATAATCCCAACTTACAATTTATAACTTCTTTATGAATTCAGATTCATTTTGAAGTTTTCATATTTCAACATTTTGGAAATTCCATTTCCTCCTAAAATCCCTTATAAGATTCCTCTTATCAATTTCATATCCATTAAATAAACCCCGTTCATAAAATCTATAGAGGATTTATAAATAAATTTCAATCATTTTAAAAACTTAGTATATATGATAAGTATTTTTAAAGAAATAAAATTTATTTCAAAACATGCTTAAGTAATTATTTAAAATATCAACATATTTTTGCATGAACATCGATAACTCATTTCCAATTCATTTTTAAATAATACTAATCAATTTCACAAAGATTATTATAAAAATTAGAATTTACTTTTAATTAATATTAGATATTTGAAAGTCCACTATTTTTGAAATCCAATATTACCAATTCCAATTTATAAATCCCTCTCGATTCATATCATATCGATTACGTTTCAATTTCATAGCCATTCTCATATTTCAAAATAGAATCCACTATTTTTTCCCAAAAACCGATTTCCAAATCTCGATATAAATTCACACTTGAATTTATATTTCCAATTTATCAACTGATAATTATTTCAACTTGTTTATAAACATCGTTTATAAGTTTATAAACTCATTTGGGTTTCGATTATTTATAAAAAAATTATCATTTATAAAATTTCATTTCTGAATCCATTCACTTATAAATCCCATTTATTTTTCAAATCTTTTTTAAATATCGATTTCATCTCCTTTTCCATAAATCCAGAAATATCACTAAAAAAATCCATTGTTAAAAATCCCTTAAATAAATTGTTTTTAAATCTCTAATTAAAACATTTTACGAAAAATTAAGCACAAATCCAAGATCAAATCATTGTTTTATCCAAATCAATTTCATTTAAAATAATCCAAATTTCGATATAAATATTTTTATATCCAAAATCTCTATTTAACTCCTTCAAATTCAAATATAATATTTATTGTATTTAAAATACCAAAATTAACGCCAATGCTACTATAGCATCCAATAAATCAAATCACACAACAATCCATAATAGATTATTCAATCACATCATATAACGCTATATATGAAAAACAATCAATATATTTGAGGGATCCAGGTTGGATCCCTCCAACCTATTTTTCCTACAACCACAGATGTTATATAACATAAAATATAATTGTGTTTCGAGGCGGAATATCGCAATAAAAAGGGTCATCCGCTATTATGCGGAGCATATAGTGTCTCATCGCTCTAATCGTTGGGAATATACCCAATTACTAACATATATGTATGTGTATATATATATAGTATAACATCCACCTGATAATGATAATTTATCAATTCATCCAATCAACTAATAAATAATTTTGACATTTCAAAATAAAAAGAATTATCCAAAATAAGTGAGATTTACTCACCTTGATTTTTAATTTGCAATCTATTCTAATTTTAAATTAAATTGAACCAAAGTTCAATTTAATCTAAAATCCTATATGGGTCCAAAAATCTCCAAACTAATCCTATTGTGTAGATTTTACGGCTATGAACCAAACTCAACTTTTTTCATTTAATTTTGGATCTTGACATAATGATCTTCTCAAAGATGATTCCCACTTATCACTTGTAAAACAAACTCCACCAGAGCCGAACTTCTCTCGCTTCCAGCATCCCAGTTCATTCACCAACCGCACGCAACCACTGCAGTCATTTTCCATCCTCCTTCTCCTTTTTGAATTCCATACCAACAATCAAAGGCCGAAGCTCCCTTAAAAACAAGACAATCACTGGTAGGCCGCAGACTGGCCAAAATCTCACCCTCCAACATTGTGCCGCCCCACTACATTTCTTGGTCATTGATGCCAAACAACCACATACTCTTAATCCGAGCCTTCGAATTCTAAATCGAGGTCCACATGTGATGACCCGGAATTTCTGGCAATATCAATTTAATAATCTGAATTAAAAATCAAATTGATTTGATAATCTTTGTAATAAGACTTGAATTAATTTAATAATTAAATAAAATAAATAGTTAAGTGATAGATTTTATCTTTTTAAATTAAATAAATTGTTTTCTATTTATAATATATATAGAATATTGTATATATTGTATATAGATCTTGTTTTAATCTGATTAATAAATAAATCCTGTTTTCTATAAAATTTATATCTTTAGTAAAATTGGAAATTATGATTTTATTTAAAAAGTTAAACTTTTTAAAAGACATTTAATAAATAGAATATGTTTTTAAATACCGAAGATAAATATTAAATGATTTAAGATATGTGTAACTCAAGTTAAATTTTAATAAAATAACAATAAGAGTTATTTTGATATAATTGAATAAAATAAATAATTTATTAATAAAGAAGATAATTTCTTTTTATAAGTTATTTATGGTTATTAAATATTGTTATTTCTAAAAATATAATAATACATTGTTTCAATGAATAATTTTTTAATAAAAATTATTGTTTTTCAAAATTCAAATTTGTAGTGTATTGGTAAAATAAACTGAATTTCAGAAATTCAATTTGAACATGAATTCAAAGTTTTTAAAATTTAAAGTATAAATGTTTTTAATTTATCTTGATTTTGAAATATTTGTATAAGTTTAAATTTATAAATATAGTTTGATTTATTTTATTTTAAAATCTATATACATGTAAACAAGTTCATGTTAACAAATTAACTAAACTATCTTATATTAAACATCCTTAAAATTCAAGTTAACTAAATTTATAACTTATTAACATTTAAATAAATAACTAATTAACATTTAATTAACATTTGTGACAAGTGTAAACATCTTACAAATTAAATAAGCATGTGTTAACTAATTAACATCTTTACTTGACAAATGTTAGAATTTAAGACATGTGTCATTTAAATTTGGTTTTTCTTTTATTTGTTTAATAAAGTTTTAATTTCAGTTTTTACATATAAACAAATTCTCTTTCATTTTTAATTCCTTTTCAAATCAAAAGCTAAGAAACAATGGAAAAACCCAAAATCTGAAAACATATTCAATCCACTCCCCAAACCTGAAATAAAAGCCTGCACTTTACTTAGGAACTTGGAATCAAGCAACTTGCATGCAGTTTTTAAAACAAAGAACATTCGGGTGCAAAGTTTTTAAAACAAGAATTTTGCATTTCCTCCTTTCAAATTTCTGGAATTAGCCTGCATCATTTTAATATGGAGTTTCTGCATATAAACCTGGAATTAAAGCAAGTTTTTAAAGCATATGAACCTGGGAACAAATGCAAGTTGAAACATCGGTAACTCAGATTTCAAAAATGAAGCATGCATGGAAGGTTTATAACTCAACAACAAAAGCACAAGTCTTCTTCTTTCAATTTCACTGTTCTGCCATCAAAATTAAGGTGAGTAACATTATAATTTAAGTGATTTAAAATATAAGTATGGTTGCATGTTTATTAAAGATAATAAATATGTTTATGGATGCATTTATAAGTATATCTTTGTATGATCATATGGATGTATAGTGGGTATTGAGATGTTGTGTTCTGTTTTTATATTTTTTTTTCCCAGGCTCAAGTTTTCAGTTTTGTTTTTTTTTACCACCTAATCTAGTTTGTTAAGACTCCATTTACAAACCCAGTATGTTTGAATTAATGTAAAACTTGTTGTTATGTCATTGAGCAGGCTTTAAAATTTGATGTAAATTAAATTGAATTTGAAAATCTCACTGGAAGTATGCAAACAACAATGAATGATAGACAAAGTGAAAACTCGACTTTGTAATTTAAGAATTCAGCATTATAAAGTGAGTAACACTTTCAAGTAACCTAAGTTTGAGTATAGTTGTATTTTAATATCTTAAAGGTATGTTTGTGTGAACATTTTTATATGCATAGATCTGTGGAATTTCTGTGTATAGGTGAGTATGATTACCTGCATTGTTAAAATTGTAATACCTCTGTATTATGATTTAAAACACATACCATACATCATTTCTAGTGGAATTAATTGCTGCTAGGACCTAGCATCTAAACAACAAATGTTTGTTTGATTTTTTTTAAGTTAAGTCTTATTGAGTTATAAAGAAATTTAAAATCTGCTCTAAAAAAAAAGGGAAAACTAAAAGAGGAAAAAAAAACATGGTAGTTAAATCTGCTCATTTAGGTCACTATGGATGATCGAGTTCTATAGGGTGTTAGGAGATGGTTGCTGAGGTATAGAAGAGATTATGGCCGGTGGTGTTGGCATTCTGATGGCCGGAGTAGTTTGGTCGAAGATTTGACAGGTTTTGGTATTGACTGCTATTGGGTTTCCAGGTTGGGGTTTGTTGCTCATTTTTGAATTGCGGGGTTGTGATGAATTCAGGTGGACGTGATCGATCAAATCTGGTGAGGGTCGGCAATGTGGGGAAGGCCTGGAGGGTGGCCGGAGTTGGCCAGAATCACGGTGCATGTGCACCGTGCAATTGGAAAGGTTCTGATGAACTTGTGAGTGTAGGAGAGTTGGAACTCGATTTTTCTCGTGTAAATGTAGGGAAAGACTCGGAGCAAATAGGGTTTTGACCCGAAGCAGGTATCAGGTTGCCTCGGGTTAGTTCTGAGTGGTTACAGTTTTCTGTAATCCTGTCTAAAAATTTAAATTTTAACTAAATTTAAAAGAATTTCAAGGTTGTGAAGGAAGATTTAAATAATTTTAAATTTAGTATGAAGTTAAAGTTCAAATGGCTTTGAAATCATGAAGTTTGGAATATTTAGAGTGGATTTTCAGGTTTTTTTAAAAAAAAAAAACCTGACAGGTTTCAGGATTTGAAATTTTCATTTTTAAAATCTGAAGTATATTTTAAAACAGTGATTTAGAATCAAAGACTAAGCTCAGTTTCAAATAGCTTTTGAATTTTAAGAATTTAAAATGAAATTTGGGTTTAAATAAAAGGGTTAAAATCAAGGTTTAAACAAAGACTAATTGAAGTTTTAAATCAAAAGCTTTAAACAAATAATGTATTCAATTATCTTGAATTCAAATCTGAGATTTGGATAAATTTAAAATTTGAATGTTTTCAAACTAGTTTAAATTTAAATTGTTTAATTGAAGAAAAAAAAAATTGTTTCAAACAAATATTTAAATTGATTTTTCTTTTTGAAATGAAATCATTATAAATAGTTTATAAAGGAAGTTAAATGATTGTTAACTTGAATTTGGAATTTAAATGTATTTTAAACTTAATTTTTAATTAAATTAAGTATATTAAGACTTATCTTATATAAGTTTTAATTATAAGTGATAAATATTATTTACATTTATTCTAAAAGGAACATGAATGAATTTAAATTAGATAATGCTTTAATAAATATTATTTTGAATTTTAGATTCAAAATGAAAATGAAATTTGAATTTAAATTTTTAAATGAAATGTTCTAAGTACATTTTAATATTAATACAATTATTATTAAGGAATGGATTTTCTTAGAAATTAAAAATAATTAAATAAATTGGATAATTAAGGAATAACTTATAATTTATGTAAATTAATAATTTGGATTAATTTAAATTAGAGATAATTAAGAAGTAATTTAACAAAAGTAATTAAGGAATTAATAATAGTTAATGGTGGTCATTAACTAAAGTTTATTTAATAATTGATTAATATGATTAATTTTTAATAAATTACTTAGATTAATTAATTAATGATAATAAATTATGAAATTTATTTAAGTTAATTACTTAAATAAAAATAATTAAGACATTAATTACTTAATGTAATTAATGAGTTTATTGAGATTGGTTTAGATTAATTAATTAAGTTTAATTAATTTTAAACATTTGATTTGATACTAATTACTTTATGTAATTAATGGAATTACTCAGTTTAGTAATTAGAGATAATTACAGGATGTAATTAGTGGATAGTGTTGGAATTGTGAATGTAATTGAGTTAAATTATTTTGTATAATTAATCAAGTGATTAATTAAGGAAATTAATTAAGGAATAATTAATTTGATAAGTAATTAAGGGTAATTAATTACAAATTGAAATTAATCAAATGTGATTAATAATTATGGTTTAAGTGAGACTAATTACTGGAAGTAATTAATTTAATAGAGTAATTAATTAAATATAATTAAAAATCATTAATTAATATAATTAATGATGTAATTGAGATTGATTGATTAATATTAATTAATCAATAATAAGTAATTAAGGATAATTAATTAATTGTAATTAATTAAGGTTAAATGTAATTAATTATAGTTAATTAATTAACAAGAAATTAAGGGTTAATTAATGTATTTGGTTTAGAGTAATTAATTTTGTGGAATTAATTAAAGTATAATTAATCAGGATTGATTAATTAAGATGATAAATGAGAGGTTAATCAATTAATTAATTTGTAATTAATTAATGATGATATAAGCCAGATTTATATTGTGTAAGTAATTAATTTAATTCATTTTAAATAATTAAAGATGATGTAATTAATTTAATTCATTTTAAGTTAATTATAGATAGTATGATTATAGATCATTGCTTATGAATGGTTGTTATTGGTTGCTTTGAATGGTTTTGAATCTCAGCTATGAGATTAATAATGTTGAGTGATATGGATGTATTGGTTGCATGGTGATGGTGATATGGGTTATCTTTGATAGTGATAAATGTGGATTATCTGTGGTTATGAAAATGATAATTATCTGATGTGAATCTATGAATTATCTATCTGTGTGTATATAGATAATGTTATTTAATTGTTTTAAAACTTTAAAACAACTTGGACCTAAAAGACACGCTTTGGATTTCGATGAGACCGGGATCGGGTTTCCATATTTGGATATCCGAAAACCACATCGATCCGAATTAACGATAGGTCGTGAATCTTATGTGAAGAGTGAAGACTCGAGGTGTAAGGGCTATACGTCAGTATAACTCTGTGAGTGATTCCGTAATGAGTTTGACGGAATAGTACTTATAGATTTGAGATGGTGGTTCAGAGTGCAAGGGTTATCGTCGTTAACTCTGTGGGTGATTCCGTAATGAGTGTAACGAGATAATGCCTTCGGTTTCGTTCGAACCCGGAACGAACTTGTATGGATTGAATGCTTTCAGAACATCGTCAGGTGGACGATGAGCATTCTAAGATAATGTGTCCTCTAAAGGTAATCGTAGCCTCAAGCCTCATCAACCGGGAATGGCTAAAACGGGGAGGTGCAGCAAGGTTTCGTGGGTAGCGCCCACTGGAGAGCAAGATTGATCCCTGTCTAGAGGTCCCTTTTTATTCGGCTTAGTGGGCAGTTGGAATCGCGCGCCAACTGCGGGGTTGTCTTGTTCGAAACTGTTCAGTAAGGAATGGGTCCGGCCTTGTGTTGCAGGGGAGTTAGGGTGGCTCCTCGGTACGTTGATCTAGGCCACGTACTGTGACGGGCGGTACCCCAGTAGCCCTGCCATTGTATGGAATCCAAAATCCAATAAGTGCCAACGGTTTTGATTGTATTACCCACTTTTGTGGCTAGTAGCTGGAATTTAATGAATGTAACAATTTCGGCTATTTCATATTTACTTGAAAACCCTAGGCCTATTATAAAATCACTGGATTTCCTATCAAATGTTTTGGTTAGCGTAAGGTAAAAACTTTTCCATGTTTATGTGTGGGAAGTCTTACGTGATACCTTTCTTTTCAAAAGGTTTTTAAAAAAAAAAGTTAAGCAACTTTAACCTGTTACTCACACCAGACCCATGTCTAACCCGGAGTTTATTTTTGATTTTCATAAACTCTTGGGTACTCAAATTTTTACGAGTAGCCAAGGGATTCAGGTTAGCTTTGACGAATATTGGAGGAGCAATGGAGCAGGAGGCTTCTGCGTTAGATATATAGTATTCCACTGTGTGTCTCTGTGTTGTCTCTGGATGGTATTATGTTGTAAATGCTAGACAGGTGTTTATAACTGTCTAGTATATGTTGTATATCTGTGTACTCTGATAGTGATTGTAAACTATGTAATATTTTATGTCATTAATATAAATTATTCGTTCCGCTGTTTAGATTCTGATGTGTTGTTTCTTCTTCTTCTCTTTCTTTCTCTTTTCTATCCCTTTCTTTTCTTATTAGCAATGCGACTTCCTGGAATGTGGAAGTTGGGTCGTTACAGTGGTATCAGAGCATTAGGTTGAGTGAATACCTAGGCTCTGGAGTGGTGTCTATCTTGAGAGAGCGTATTTGTAATTTTATATATATTTATATGTATTTATCTATTTCTACCTATCTGTTGGGTTACCTGTTCGGGTTTTCCAATATAGGTTATAAAGGTAGATAAGATAGTAGTGTTTGTAACACGATTACTCCCATTGATTGGAGTTTGTATGTTGAGGTTGGAAGTACTTGTTGAGACTGTAGACCTAATACTGTCTCGAATAAGTTTTGATTGAGTTGGAGTATTTCATCGATCTCTGAAGGAAACCTGTTAAGGTTCGGAGACATCTTTGAAGTGCAGAGTTTGGTAAGTAGAGTTTGGCTTTGTCAGTTGAGCTGGAGCAAGTGATGGTATTTTGATACCCCAGGAAGTTGTAACTGCGTGATGAGATGCAGTGACTATGGATGTGTCCGAAGATATTTCTTTGGAACAAGTTTGGGAAGTGAGTCTGCTTCGATGTTACGGCTGAAGACAGCAAGTTGTTATGGGGTTTCTGTCTGCTTTGAAGTTCGGGTTTCTCGAGGAGTTTGGATTAAGAAGTTTGGCATTAGTGTCAACAGTGCAGCTCGGAGTGTTCTGTGAGCCGACAGGGAGGTCTTAGCTGAGTAGTTTTTCTGGAAATGGAGTTCAGAAGCTGCTGAGTGAATCCGTTTCTTCAATGGATTGACTAAACCAGTGTAAGCTGTTTTGTTTGGTAAAGAGAGAACAGTTTTCTTAGGAAACCTATCTGGATTGATCGCAAAAGTGACTTGCGATTGTTTGAATATTCTCTTGGATTATTAGAGATTTTATGGGTGTCTTCTGGGAAGACAGAGGTTTGTCCATCTCTGGAGATTGAGTTTTCTTATCGACTAGAATTCTAGGAGTGGAACCGGTGGTTCTGTTTAGTTGGAGAATGATTCTTAGAGATGGAGTTTGATGAAGTAACTTAGTGTTCAGAAGAATTTCTAAGTTTTCTTTATGGATCTGTAGAACCATATTTCTGGGTAGTGATATCCAGTTGGTGCTTGTGATTCTTCGTCGGCATTTTCTTATCTACTATGGATCAGAGTTGTGCAGCGGAAGCAGTTTGGATATGTTTTTGATTGTCTTTTCCGGATTAGGAAAAGTTTGTTATTTTCTTCCGTTTATGGAGTAAGATTGTATTTTGGTTTTGGATTGATCTTGAGGAGATCATTGTGTTGGGTTGTTTTTGGTTCTGATTGTACTGGAGGAATCAGCAAGGGTTAAGCTGATCAATTTAGATGATGGCAGCCCAGGATCGTCCGAAGACTTTTGTGGATAAGGGACAGAGAAATTTGGAATTCGAAGTTGGATACTTCGTTGTTGTTGGAGTTTTCTCTGATTATGAAGCTATAAGTTTTGGGAAAATCTGAAAAGCCAGCTCCGAGATGTTTTGGATCTTTTCTCGGTGTTTTGGATTGGATAAGTGTTTGGTTTTTCAGGATTGAATTGTCAGTTTGGATAACTGAAATTCGATGGGTTTCACGTATCTCTGAGGGAGTACGTGTATGGTCTATCTCTGGTTTTAGAACCAGCAGTTATGGAGTTCGGTTGTGGAGTCAGACTCGTCTGTAATCTGATATGCTGTCTAGTTCTGTAGATATAGATGAATAGGAGCTCTATAGCTTAATAGTATTGATTGTTTGGAATCTATAGAGCGAGTATTCCGATATTTTTATACCGGGGGAAACTCGTGAAAGTTTTATCCAGAATTTTTATGGATAACTATATTTGATAATTAGATTTGTTTGATTGGTTGAATTGATTGCTATGGTTGTTAGCATATCATTGGTATATGCTTGTGTTTTAAAATTAAATCTTTAAAAAGATTATTAAATTACCTTTGTTTTAAATTTCGGGGACGAAATTCTTTTAAGGGGGGAGGAATGTGATGACCCGGAATTTCTGGCAATATCAATTTAATAATCTGAATTAAAAATTAAATTGATTTGATAATCTTTGTAATAAGACTTGAATTAATTTAATAATTAAATAAAATAAATAGTTAAGTGATAGATTTTATCTTTTTAAATTAAATAAATTGTTTTCTATTTATAATATATATAGAATATTGTATATATTGTATATAGATCTTGTTTTAATCTGATTAATAAATAAATCCTGTTTTCTATAAAATTTATATCTTTAGTAAAATTGGAAATTATGATTTTTTTTAAAAAGTTAAACTTTTTAAAAGCCATTTAATAAATAGAATATGGTTTTAAATACCTAAGATAATACTAAATGATTTAAAATATGTGTAACTCAAGTTAAATTTTAATAAAATAACAATAAGAGTTATTTTGATATAATTGAATAAAATAAATAATTTGTTAATAAAGAAGATAATTTCTTTTTATAAGTTATTTATGGTTATTAAATATTGTTATTTCTAAAAATATAATAATACATTGTTTCAATGAATAAATTTTTAATAAAAATTATTGTTTTTCAAAATTCGAATTTGTAGTGTATTTGTAAAATAAACTGAATTTCAAAAATTCAATTTGAACATGAATTCAAAGTTTTCAAAATTTAAAGTATAAATGTTTTTAATTTATCTTGATTTTGAAATATTTGTATAAGTTTAAATTTATAAATATAGTTTGATTTATTTTATTTTAAAATCTATATACATGTAAATAAGTTCATGTTAACAAATTAACTAAACTATCTTATATTAAACATCCTTAAAATTCAAGTTATCTAAATTTATAACTTATTAACATTTAAATAAATAACTAATTAACATTTAATTAACATTTGTGACAAGTGTAAACATCTTACAAATTAAATAAGCATGTGTTAACTAATTAACATCTTTACTTGACAAATCTTAGAATGTAAGACATGTGTCATTTAAATTTGGTTTTTCTTTTATTTGTTTAATAAAGTTTTAATTTCAGTTTTTACATATAAAAAAATTCTCTTTGATTTTTAATTCTTTTTCAAATCAAAAGCTAAGAAACAATGGAAAAACCCAAAATCTGAAAACATATTCAATCCACTCCACAAACCTGAAATAAAAGCCTGCACTTTACTTAGGAACTTGGAATCAATCAACTTGCATGCAGTTTTTAAAACAAAGAACATTCGGGTGCAAAGTTTTTAAAACAAGAATTTTGCATTTCCTCCTTTCAAATTTATGGAATTAGCCTGCATCATTTTAATATGGAGTTTCTGCATATAAACCTGGAATTAAAGCAAGTTTTTAAAGCATATGAACCTGGGAACAAATGCAAGTTGAAACATCGGTAACTCAGATTTCAAAAATGAAGCATGCATGGAAGGTTTATAACTCAACAACAAAAGCACAAGTCTTCTTCTTTCAATTTCACTGTTCTGCCATCAAAATTAAGGTGAGTAACATTATAATTTAAGTGATTTAAAATATAAGTATGGTTGCATGTTTATCAAAGATAATAAATATGTTTATGGATGCATTTATAAGTATATCTTTGTATGATCATATGGATGTATAGTGGGTATTGAGATGTTGTGTTCTGTTTTTATATTTTTTTTCCCAGGCTCAAGTTTTCAGTTTTTTTTTACCACCTAATCTAGTTAGTTAAGACTCCATTTACAAACCCAGTATGTTTGAATTAATGTAAAACTTGTTGTTATGTCATAGAGCAGGCTTTAAAATTTGATGTAAATTAAATTGAATTTGAAAGTCTCACTGGAAGTATGCAAACAACAATGAATGATAGACAAAGTGAAAACTCGACTTTGTAATTTAAGAATTCAGCATTATAAAGTGAGTAACACTTTCAAGTAACCTAAGTTTGAGTATAGTTGTATTTTAATATCTTAAAGGTATGTTTGTGTGAACATTTTTATATGCATAGATCTGTGGAATTTCTGTGTATAGGTGAGTATGATTACCTGCATTGTTAAAATTGTAACACCTCTATGTTATGATTTAAAACACATACCATACTTCATTTCTAGTGGAATTAATTGCTGCTAGGACCTAGCATCTAAACAACAAATGTTTGTTTGATTTTTTTTAAGTTAAGTCTTATTGAGTTATAAAGAAATTTAAAATCTGCTCTAAAAAAAAAGGGGAAAACTAAAAGAGGAAAAAAACAGGGTAGTTAAATCTGCTCTTTTAGGTCACCATGGATGATCGAGTTCTATAGGGTGTTAGGAGATGGTTGCTGAGGTATAGAAGAGATTATGGCCGGTGGTGTTGGCATTCTGATGGCCGGAGTAGTTTGGTCGAAGCTTTGACAGGTTTTGGTATTGACTGCTGTTGGGTTTCTAGGTTGGGGTTTGTTGCTCATTTTTGAATTGCGGGGTTGTGATGAATTCAGGTGGACGTGATCAAATCTGGTGAGGGTCGGCAATGTGGGGAAGGCCTGGTGGGTGGCCGGAGTTGGCCAGAATCATGGTGCATGTGCACCGTGCAATTGGAAAGGTTCTAATGAACTTGTGAGTGTAGGAAAGTTGGAACTCGATTTTTCTCGTGTAAATGTAGGGAAAGACTCGGAGCAAATAGGGTCTTGACCCGAAGCAGATATTGGGTTGCCTCGGGTTAGTTCTGAGTGGTTACAGTTTTCTGTAATCCTGTCTAAAAATTTAAATTTTAACTAAATTTAAAAGAATTTCAAGGTTGTGAAGGAAGATTTAAATAATTTTAAATTTAGTATGAAGTTAAAGTTCAAATGGCTTTGAAATCATGAAGTTTGGAATATTTAGAGTGGATTTTCAGGTTTTTTTTTAAAAAAAAAACCTGACAGGTTTCAGGATTTGAAATTTTCATTTTTAAAATCTGAAGTATATTTTAAAACAGTGATTTAGAATCAAAGACTAAGCTCAGTTTCAAATAGCTTTTGAATTTTAAGAATTTAAAATGAAATTTGGGTTTAAATAAAAGGGTTAAAATCAAGGTTTAAACAAAGACTAATTGAAGTTTTAAATCAAAAGCTTTAAACAAATAATGTATTCAATTATCTTGAATTCAAATCTGAGATTTGGATAAGTTTAAAATTTGAATGTTTTCAAACTAGTTTAAATTTAAATTGTTTAATTGAAGAAAAAAAAAATTGTTTCAAACAAATATTTAAATTGATTTTTCTTTTTGAAATGAAATCATTATAAATAGTTTATAAAGGAAGTTAAATGATTGTTAACTTGAATTTGGAATTTAAATGTATTTTAAACTTAATTTTTAATTAAATTAAGTATATTAAGACTTATCTTATATAAGTTTTAATTATAAGTGATAAATATTATTTACATTTATTCTAAAAGGAACATGAATGAATTTAAATTAGATAATGCTTAATAAATATTATTTTGAATTTTAGATTCAAAATGAAAATGAAATTTGAATTTAAATTTTTAAATGAAATGTTCTAAGTACATTTTAATATTAATACAATTATTATTAAGGAATGGATTTTCTTAGAAATTAAAAATAATTAAATAAATTGGATAATTAAGGAATAACTTAATTATTTAATTTATGTAAATTAATAATTTGGATTAATTTAAATTAGAGATAATTGAGAAGTAATTTAACAAAAGTAATTAAGGAATTAATAATAGTTAATGGTGGTCATTAACTAAAGTTTATTTAGTAATTGATTAATATGATTAATTTTTAATAAATTAATTAGATTAATTAATTAATGATAATAAATTATGAAATTTATTTAAGTTAATTACTTAAATAAAAGTAATTAAGACATTAATTACTTAATGTAATTAATGAGTTTATTGAGATTGATTTAGATTAATTAATTAAGTTTTATTATTTGATTTGATAATAATTACTTTATGTAATTAATGGAATTACTCAGTTAAGTAATTAGAGATAATTACAGGATGTAATTAGTGGATAGTGTTGGGATTGTGAATGTAATTTGAATTAAATTATTTTGTATAATTAATCAAGTGATTAATTAAGGAAATTAATTAAGGAATAATTAATTTGATAAGTAATTAAGGGTAGTTAATTACAGATTGAAATTAATCAAAGGTGATTAATAATTATGGTTTAAGTGAGATTAATTACTGGAAGTAATTAATTTAATAGAGTAATTAATTAAATATAATTAAAAATCATTAATTAATATAATTAACGATGTAATTGAGATTGATTAATTAATCAATAATAAGTAATTAAGGATAATTAATTAATTGTAATTAATTAAGGTTAAATGTAATTAATTATAGTTAATTAATTAATGAAGTAATTAAGGGTTAATTAATGTATTTGGTTTAGAGTAATTAATTTTGTGGAATTAATTAAAGTATAATTAATCAGGATTGATTAATTAAGATGATAAATGAGAGGTTAATCAATTAATTAATTTGTAATTAATTAATGATGATATAAGCAAGATTTATATTGTGTAAGTAATTAATTTAATTCATTTTAAATAATTAAAGATGATGTAATTAATTTAATTCATTTTAAGTTAATTATAGATAGTATGATTATAGATCATTGCTTATGAATGGTTGTTATTGGTTGCTTTGAATGGTTTTGAATCTCAGCTGTGAGATTAATAATGTTGAGTGATATGACCAAATAGTTAGTCCAAATGCTACCAAATTTGAAACCCGATAATAATACACTATTACGGATCCTATGGAACTGGTTGCGTCAAATTTTAAGAGTGTGTCTCGGATCGCTATTTTTTACGCATCGGTTAAATCGACGATTTTCAAAATCGATGAAATTACTTTAAATTCAGTTTTAAAAACTTATTAATTAAATTCTAATTCAAATAGAATTTATATCAATATTAGAAATTGTTTCAATTCATATTCAACTCAATTTTCAATTATTCACCATTCCCATATTACGATAAATTGCTATATTTGAAATTTAACTTTATTCTATAATTTCAACCAAAATCTTCATATTCAAAAATCAATTCCGAATTCAGTGTTTAAAACCATTTAAATATTCAAAACCAAATGATCAAAAATCTAGGTCGTTACTAAATCATTTAAAAAAAAATTTCATTTAAGAACATAAGTAGCAAAACACAAAGCATACTAAGCGATAATTTTATGACTAAATCCAAAATTTCTTAAGCACATTCAATGATGGATCTATTATGCGAATTTGATTAATTGGAATTTACTATGATATTCATATCAACCTTGCACATTATATTCCAACAGCATTAGTCTTGCTCTTAGAGACATATTCGCGACCAATGTATCATATTTCTTCGGGTATAACTATCAAAATCATACTTTCATAATGTACTTGGAATCCTTTTTGGATTTGTGCATCATACCTTATCGTAGAGTCGATACTTTTAATAGCTTAATTAATAGTTGAGGATTACCTATTCTCGACATTTATCAAAAACTCATAATTTCTTTTCAATGTACAAGAATACTTATTAGACGTTCTAATATGTTGTGTTTATTTAGGTTTGGTTAATTTCATTTCATCCCTCATAATCAGTTTTATACCTGGTTCGTATCCAAATCCATTTTACTACCAATAATTTCTAAAAGAAATTCCTTCACTATGAAGTCCATATTTCTTGAAACAACGATTTTTTCTCAATTCAATGGAATGAGTATCTGCAAACCTTTTATGGATTGCCTTACATATAAAACTAATTTGATTTTAATTTACAATACTTATGTTCAAAATATAAATTGGTTATTTAATGACAATTGTTCCCAAAATCCTTTTGGGGTAATTCATAAAAGATCCCTCATGAATAATTAGTACGTGTAGTCTTTCGATTTGCACAACCTGTCAACTCCTTGGCCTAGGATATATTGGGGTTTCTTATAAATCCTTATCTTGTATGGTTTTGTTAATCATTCTTTAGATGAAATTAGTTTTAACATTGTGTACTACTCTTAAGTACACGACCTTATATAAATAAGTTAACTCAGCTTCACTCATAACTAATTGTACTTTGTTTAACAAAGTTTGATTACTCCTTATCGATACATCATTATGTATCATAGGAAGAAGTGACTCTTGAGACTGGATCTTTTTCCATTTTTAGATTTGTTCGGAACTCTTTCTAATATACTCCACTATTCAATCAAATTAAATCAATTTTATTTTCTATTTCTCGTTATTTTATTTACTTCCATTTATATTCTATGAGTTTATCATAGACATACTACATTTGTATCAAGTACACATGTCCATGTTGGTAATAACTCATCGATGCATATAAGGAAGTATGTAAAAACGTTTGGGTATTAATCGACTAAAGATTGCATACATATATACTTATCAATCCAAATAGTTCGTTAACTCTTATAATTGCTCCCTCCAAATGGATGCACTACCTTTTATTTTTTGAGATATAATTCATCCGTACCATATGATTCATAATTATACGATCACAAAATTATTTCTCTAAATTTGGCTTAGTCCATAATTCAAAAATAATTTCAAATAAATTTAGATACTTTTTTATTTTCCAATGCATCACAAATACCACTTTTATAGTTTTGTTTTATAAAAAATATTCATAATATTCATACTGACCTAAAACTATGTATATTTTTAGTCTATATTGAAAAATGATTATTGTTTCATAAATAATGTTTGGTATGTTCCACGAAAATAATTTTTGTAACTTGGTGTGACCAATAAGTGTTATATGTCATGCTCCCACTATTTTCACCATTACTATAACAGAATATGAAATACGAAGCTCCATTCAACCACTTAATATAGGCTATTTATTTCATTTACTATAATTGGTTTTCAGTTATGAAATTTCAGATAAAACATCTTAAATTAAAAGAAATATATCTCATAAAAAATAATTTTCTATATGAAAATATAAGTAACAAACCCACCGCTATGCCCAGTTTAGCAAAGAACATTACAAGTAATGTCGTCAGCTAATCCGGAGAATACTGCTGGCTGATGGCGATCGAATGTGAATATATCTTTATACTAATACCGACACGTCTTATTTATCCTTTTAAAGATATGAACTGAAATTTAGACGTGTGCAATATTAATACAAATTAATAAACGCAACAATTAAAAATATTCAAAATAGTATATAATATAGATAAATCATAATCGGATTCACAGATCACAACGGAGTTATAGACACCATCATATACATAATAGAATGCAAGTCTACAAAATGTGATATCCCAAAATTTTAACAATATCAATTTAATAATCTTTATATAAAATTAAATTGATTTGATAATATTGATTAATAATATATGAATTGGTTTAATAATCTAATTAAATAAATATTTAATTTGGGATTTTATCTTTTAAAAGATAAATAAATGTTTCTATTTATAATGTGTGTTTGTGTGTGTATATATATATATATGTTTATATATTATAGATAATCTTTGTTTTGGAATTTAATAAATAAATGAAGTTTTGTTTTTAAATTCTAATAATATATTTAGTAATTGGGAAATTATGTTTTAAATTAATATTAAGCTTTCCAAAGTTATTGAAATTAATAACTATATGATTTATAAACACTTAAAATAAATGTTAAATTGTTTAAAATTTTATCTTAGCTTAATTTTTAAATTTAAATAAAAAAAGTCGTTTTATTTCTTTTTAAATATTATGTGATAAATATGATTTGGAAATTTTGTTTATAAGTTTAAAATATAATGTAAAATATGGTTTTAATTCATTTGATAATAAAAGTGATTTATAATTCTCTTTATAAATCATTTAAAATTTGTTAAATTGGTTATTCTCAAGACATATTTATAATGTATTATTTTTCCATATAAAATAAAAAGAATTAAAACAAGAAAATAGAATTATCATTTTAAATTGAATAAATTGATTTTAATTCGGATTTCAAAAGTTTAATTTGAATTTGGAATTTTATTTTGAAATTCAAATTAATAGATTCTTAGAAATATTTGAATAAGTTTTAATTTATAATTTGTTTTATTTACATTTTCTTTAAATAAGAAAATTCACATACATATTTATATAAGTATAAAATAATTAAAGTAAAATCCTTTATAAACATCTAAAATATAACTAAATTAAATAAAAGACAAGTGTTATGAAATAATCAAATTACAAGTGTTAACAATTAAGTAATCTAAATCAACATGTGTTAAGTAGTAGAATAGATAACATGACAAGTGTCATTGTTTTTCTTTTATCTTTTTCTTTATTATGTTAAAATAAATTTCAGCCCTTAAACCATTTTCATTTTCCCTTCATTCTCTTTTTCAAAATCAAATTCTAAACTAAGAAAAAGAAATCATCATTCTTCAAAAACAAACATGCAATTCAAATTCCTGCAAAAGAAAAAAAATCAAGTGGTTGTATTTTAAAAAACCTGTAGATCAACCTGCATTTCATCTCTGGAAATCATCAGCATTTTCAACCTGGAATCAATGCTTGCAAGATCTCAAGTCTGCATTTTTTTTCAAAAATTAAAGCAATCTTAAGCATGCATGCATGAGTTCTAAATTAGAGCAGTAGCACTTCAGTTTCATTAGCATAACACTGCAGCATTAAATCAAAAGACATGATTCAAAAGCTTTTCTAAATCATTGAGGCTCTGTTTTTCTGAAGAAATCTGGTGAGTAACTTTTAAAATTTAAACATAATTTGGTTGCATGTTAATATATCTGAAATAAATAGATATGCATGGAAATACAAGTGAAAATTGATATGATTATTACGGAATGTATGCTGTGTTGTTCCTAGGCCCTGAATATGATATAAATCCCTTATTTACTTATCTTGTTTGATAAAATTTGATTATCAAACAAATTGTGAATCAACATGGATTCATGTTTAAAATTTTAAGAAAATTAAAAATGGAGCATGTTTGTCTCTGCAACAATAATACATCAGTACATTTTTAAAATAAAGTAAAAACACAATTTGTTTAAATTTTAAATTCAGTATTGTAAACTAGATACATAAGTAAAAACATGATTTTTGAAACTAGTATAACAATTTTTAATTGAGGATTTGGGAAACAGTTCTGTGATGAACTAAAATGATGAATTTGGAAAATTCTAATGATTTTAGGATTCTGGAAGTTTGGAGTTGCGTAGGGTAAGGCCGAGAAAATTGTCAGGTGGTGGTTTAAGGTGTTATGGTGGATGCGGTGGCCAGTTTTTGGTTTTAACCCAAGTTTTTGAACAAGTTAGGAAATTGGTTCGTTTCTGTCTCTATGGTTGTTCGAGTGTTAAGCCGCTTTGGGGGATGGTAGCTGGGTCCATGAGGAGGATGTGGCCGGAGTTGTAGCTCTAACGGTGGTCGAAGGAGTGGGATGTTGCCGTTGACAGGTTTGGGCTTTGAAGAGGCTCTGTGTTTCCAGGTTTTTGAAGTGAAGCTATTTTTTTGATTCCAGGTGAGTGGTGAAGTTCTAATGATCAAAGATTGGAGCATGGGTGGTTATCGATGAGTTGAGGCCATGGTGAGAGGCCGGAGATGATTGACGTCATGGTGCACGTACACCGTGCATTTCTTTTTGCTGGTGAAGGATTTTGGGATGGGTGTAAGTTCTCGGGATTCACTCGAGTATTTCGAATTTTTACTCAAAGATAGGAGATGGTAGACTCGAAGAAAATTAGATACTAGCTCGAATATGTTAGTTTCAGGTTTGTTTTCTGAAACCTGAAAGTTTCTAGGTTTTAATTTTAAACTAAATTTAAAAAGGAAGAAAAGCAAGGTTTGAACCTAAATTTGAAACAAGTTTAAATATGAATTCAAAATGAATTTGAATTCTTGTTTTCAAAATAAATAAATTTTATAAAATATGAAATGTTTAATAACTAAAACCTGTACAGTATTTTATAAAGAGATTGATAAATCTAAAATAAGATTTAAAACATGATTTTTAAATTTAAGTTTAAAGATCTGAATGGTAAATCTGTATTCAAATTTGAATTTGAAATCTTAGGATTTGAAAGAAAATTAAGTTTATAAATTCTAATGTTATAATTAAATTTGAATATTATAGCATTTTATAACATGTGTTTTTATAAATCTAAAATAAGATTTAAAACAAGATTTCAAATTAAAAAATTTGAATCTGAATTCAAAGCATGATTTGAATTCTAGTTTGAAATAAAATAAGTTTATGAATTTAAATGTTTCAAAACCACTTGGAATATTTAAAGTATATTTTAAATTTATTTAAATGGAATATGGGTTAAAAATTATTTTTTAAATCTACCTTAGGAGGTAAGTAATTCTTTAAAAATGAAATTGAAAGGTTTTGAATACTTAAACCTTGCTTAAGTTAAAATTTGATTTCATTTTAAATCGTAATTTAAAATGAAATTTAGAGGGAATTTAAAAGCAAATTGTTTTTAAATTACTTTGTTAAGGGTAAGTAAATCATTAATAGATTTATGCTTATCTTAAAGTTAAATAGAACTTAATAATTTATAATTCATTAAATGATTAAGGTGATTAAGTTTGTAGTTAATTTAGTTAATAAATTAATAATTGGGTTAATTAATTAAATAATTAAGGGTTTTATTTAATTAATTAAAGGATTAATAAGTTAATTAAGATTGATTTAAATTGTAATTAAGAAATCAATTAATTAGATAAGATTTGATTCTAATTTAATTAATGATTTGAATTTATTGATTATGTAATTAAAAAAATTAATTAAGTTTTAGATTATCACTTGATTAATTTAATAATTAGAGATTATTTAATGGGTTTTATAGATAATTAAATTTGTAATTTATATTAATTAATTCAGTTAATTACTTTGGTGAAGTAATTAAAGATTGTTATTGATTAATGAAGGTCGTTAACTTAGTATTATTTAATAATTAATTAATATGATTAATTTTAATGCTTAATTGGATTAATTAATTTAAAGATAATCATTTGGATTGTTTAAGTGTAATTACTTAATGAAGTAATTAAGAAAATTAATTACTAATTGTAATTAATTAAGTTTATTTTGATTAGTTAAGTTAATTAATTAAGTTTAATTAATTTAAAATAATCACTGGTTAATTTGAGAAGTAATTACCCAATGTAATTAAAAATGAATAATTACTTAGTAAAGTAATTAAGAAGATAAATTACTTGATGCAACTAAATTGAAGGATAATTGGGTAATGGAGGAGTTTTGGAAATTAATTACTTTTTGTAATTAATATGTAATTAGTTTGCAGAATAATTACTTAATGGAAGTAACTAATAATTAATTACTTGGTGTAATTAATTTAGGTTTTGATAATGAGTTATTTGAAGATAATAAAGAGATGTAATTAATTATATATAATTAATTACTTAATGTGGTTAATCAAGAGTGATTAATCAATATAGATAATTGATAATTAATTACTTAATTTAAACAGGGTAATTATTAATAGATACAATTAAGGGTCATTAATTTATATAATTAATGAAATTAAGGATTGGTTAATAAGATCAATTAATCAACGAAGGAATTAATTAATATAATTAATTAAGGATTAATGTAATTAATTATAATTAATTAATTAATGAGGTAATTACTGGTTAATTACTGAATTTGGTTTGGAATAATTAATTTGTGGAATTAATTAAAAGCTAATTACTTAAATGTAATTGAAAGATAATTAATCAAGGATGATGAATTAGGGTAATTTTTTAAGGGTAATTAATTAATTATTTGTAATTAATTAAGGGATATGAAGCAAGATTTATATGGATGAGTAATTAATTTAATTTATTTTAAATTAATTATTAAAGAAGTAATTAATTTAATTCATTTTAAATTAATTATAGAATGGTGATTAATAAGTCATTGCTTGTGAATGATGATCGATACTGTTTACCCCGAATAGTTGAGATCTCAGATATGAGATAAGTGATGTTGTGTGATTTGGATGCTATGGTTGCATTTGAATTGATAATATGAATTATCTGTTTGGGATGATAATATGGATTATCTGTTGTGATGATAATATTGATTATCTATTATGGTGTTGTGTATTATCTATCTGTATGTATATAGATAACATTGAATTGGAATTGTTTTAAACATTTAAAACAACTTGGACCTAAAAGATGGCGATTTGGATTTCGATGACGCCGGGATCGGGTTTCCATATTTGGATATCCAAATACCACATCGATCCAAATTAAAGATAGGTTGTGAATCTCAAGTGAAGACGAAGATTTAGAGTGCAAGGGTTATCGTCGTTAACTTTGAGGGTGATTCCAAAATGAGTGTAACGAGATAATGCCTTCGGTTTCATTCGAACTCGGAACGAACTTGTATGGATTGAATGCTTTCAGAACATCATCAGGTGGACGATGAGCATTCTTAGAGATGTGTTCTCTAAAGGTAATCGTAGCCTCAAGCCTCATCAACCGGGAATGGCTAAAACAGGGGAGGTGCAGCAAGGTTAAGTAGGTCATGCCCAAGTAGGACGAGATTTTCCCCTGTCTAGAGGTCCCTTTATATTCGGCTGTATGGGTGGTTGATTGCAACAACTGCCGGGGTTGTCTTGTTCGGGACTGTTCAGTAAGGAATGGTTCCGTCCTTGTGTTGCAGGGGAGCGGGCGTACTCCTCGCTACAGTGATCTAAGCCACGTACTGTGAAGGGCGGTACCCTGTAACAACCCGCATATTTATCGATTATATATTTAAATATTTCACCGTTCATCGGATTTTGGTCCAAAAAGCTACTTTGTGCAAATAGTCGAATTGGGACTCGAGACCACCCCCATTGAGTTCAAAATGACGTTTGCGACCTTTTTGAGTATAAGCTTCGATATGTTTGGAGAAAGTTGATTTTTGCCACTTTTTCACTTAGGGTTTTGGTTTGGGCTGAACCCACTTACTAACTCAGTCCCAACCCCCTCTCCTCTTCACTTCATTCTTATTTTCCTAACACTCAAGCTTTAGCAAAAATGGTGGAAGAGAATGGGAAATAGAAATCCAAAACCCTAGTTCCTCTTGCTAGCTCAAGTTCTTGCTCCAAACTAATAGAAGAACCCATTGGTAAGCTTCTCTTCATCTTCCCCAACTCATTCTCTCTTTGATCTCAGAAATTTCCTAAACCTAACTTGGGGAATGTTCTTCTTTTAAGCTTAGATTCAAGCTTCTAGAGTTGGATTTGAAGAGTGGTTGATTCCCCTTTACTTTCAAGCTTCATCTTCATAAATTTTAGTGCAAAGGTGAGATTTTTAATCTCACATCTATGCGTATAATTCTCTTCTATTGTTAGGTATGAATTCCTAACACTTATTCATGTGCATTTGATTTTGATTTGGATTGCTTTTGTGAATATTCCAATTTTTAGTGTTTTGAGTTCAATTCGTTAAAAATCCTAGCTTTGATGTTTGAACATGTTTTTGGTGATGCAACGAGGAGCATATAGGGCCGGGTAGTCGATTGGCATAAACCCTTAGCGCCGTTGCTCGTGCGATTGCAATTTGATCGAGAGTTGCACCTCTTTTGAAATAGGGTAGGAAGTGCAAGCATACAGGTTCGGCCGACCGAGCCCCTGGGCCGGTCGACCGACCTGTAGTCCAGGCACTTTCTGCCTCTGTTTGGAAGTGCTGGTTACAGGCTTCGGCCGACCGAGCCCCCTGGGCCAGTCGACCGACCTGGTGCCCCGAGCACTTCCAACCTCTGGTTCGGTCGACCGACTCAGGGAGTCCAGTCGACCGACTTGCTACTATTTGCCAGATTAGCCTATATTGCTAATTCGTTTGAATATCCAACTTTAATCGATTCGTGTTGTCTCCCTTTTGTTGTTGTCATTTATTATCGACTTTGATGACCTTTTCTTTGGGAATTTTAGATATATCCACTTTGATGGATTTTATATCGATTTCTTTGGATTTTATTCACGTCTTCGAATGTGAATTTTTATGCTCGATTGTTTCTACAATCACTTCTATGATTTGTCACTTTAAAATATAAAGGTTTTCTATACTAGTAGTAAATATCAAAACTCTTTCTTCAAATGATTTCAACACTATTTTATTACAAAGCTCGTTTTTCTCAAATCGATTTCCAATCTATTAGTATATACAAACCTTTACCTCACTCGTATGAGAAATCTAATTAAACGACTTAGTAAAACAAGTGGTATGAAACGCTTGCGTTTACTTTGTTGGTTAATTTTTGGACTTGTTCGATTGAACCACTTGTGACATTTTTCTAGTGAAGATTTACAGTTTGTTCGTAAATGTTTAAGTTAAGCAAGTGGTTATAGGACATGAAGCTAAACTTTTATATTTACTAGCTTAGTGTAATTGACACTTCTCGTTGATCATGACGATCATCTTTGTGGTTTAGACTAGCAATGTGCGATGTCTCTTTGTTTGCGAGGTTAGGCTAACCACCACTTGTGCGATTCCATTCGCACATACCTTTTCGGTTAGCCTAGACACCACTTGTGTGATTCCGTTCACACATACCTTTTTGCTTTTTGGTTAGGCTAGACACCACTTATGCGATTCCATTCGCACATACCTTTTCGGTTAGCCTAGACACCACTTGTGTGATTCCGTTCACACATACCTTTTTGCTTTTTGGTTAGGCTAGACACCACTTGTGCGATTCCATTCGCACGTACCTTTTCGGTTAGCCTAGACACCACTTGTGTGATTCCGTTCACACATACCTTTTTGCTTTTTGGTTAGGCTAGACACCACTTATGCGATTCCATTCGCACATACCTTTTCGGTTAGCCTAGACACCACTTGTGTGATTCCACTCACACATACCTTTTTGTGATTTCTGGATTTCGTGTGTTGATTTCTGGAATTCATATCATTGACTTGTTATGAGTACAGGTTTAGGGTATGATGCCCTCTTTGGATCTTTGAGAAGATTCTTGTGATATTGATTAATCTTTTGTTGATTATCATTTACATGCTTATAGTAGTATACCATTGTGGATATTATGTTTATGCCATATCTTGTATGTTATATCATGTCATCTGATATTTATAGCTAGACTGATCCGTTTATTATTTTCTTATGAAATAATACTCGGGTCAGACCGAGATGTTACAGGTGCTTCCGCTTGACTTCCTTCCGGGATTTGCTTCTCTGACTTTTGGTTAACTACTTTAGTTTAGTAGTTTTTGTTGTATATATTTGAGATACAGACCCTATGATGTATATTTACTCTTTTGTCTAGCACGTGTTGCTATTCCTTTGTATTATCGTGGATCTTTTTGACCACTACTCTGATATACACTTTCATGTGTTAGTGTTATATTCATATCTATTTCCGCCTTTGTGATATGAATTGTCTGTGACTGATTTGTGTTATGGTTACTTCTATATTTGTTTCCGAAGATATTATAGCCACTGTGTAGTAGCTTTGAGTTTGTGTCGGCATGTCGGATTTCCACTTGAAAAGAATTGCATGCTATACTATCTGACATATCGATGCTCGCACAAAGAAATTACACGGATGGTCGCTCCTCAACAGCCTTATTCTCCGTGCTAGTTGACAGCATTCACCGTAATGTTCTTGGCTAGCGTGGGTATAGAGGTGGGGCGTCACACCCCAGTAACCCTACCATTGTATGGAATCCAAAATCCAATAAGTGTCGTACGTATTAGTTGTGCCCAACTATGTTGGAACGTGAGATGTAAGCATTCCAGCTATTTATGTATTTTACTTGAAAACCCTAGACACTATTATAATATCATCGGATTTCTTATCAAATGTTTTGGTTAGCGTAAAGTAAAAACTTTTCCATATTTACGTGTGGGAAGTCTTACGTGATACCTTTCTTTTCAAAAGATTTTTTAAAATTAAGCAACCTTAACCGGTTACTCACACCAGACCCATGTCTGACCCGGAGTTTATCTTTTGTTTTCTTAAACTCTTGGGTACTCAAATTTTTACGAGTAGCCAAGGGATTCAGGTTGGCTTTGATGAATATTGGAGGAGCAATGGAGTAGGAGGCTTCAGTGTTATAGATATAAAGTTTCCGCTGTGTGTTATCTGTGTTGGTATCTCTTGTTGAGTTGTATTGAGTTGTAATAACAAGACAGGTGTTTATAATTGTCTAGTATGTGTTGGTTATCTGTGTAACTCTGATAATGGTTGTATGTTATGTAATACTTATGTTATTAATATAATTTATTCGTTCCGCTGTTAAGATTCTAGTGTTGTTTCTTCTTTCTTTTCTCTTTTCTATCCCTTTCTTTATTCAAGTTGATGCGATTTTCTGTGGTGAGAAAGTCGGGTCGTCTCACAAAATATCAATACTAGACCCACCAAAACATATACATCATATCCATAATCTTGTATCAGGTACAAAGTCATTACTATATAATATAGATGACATAAACTCCTAACTGTCAATATATACAAGTATGAAGTAAACTAAAACTATCAAAATAGTCTACTTCAATGCTGACTGGAAATCCAAAGATCAATGGGTACTTGTACATGTAAAGTCTCGGCCTGAACCGAGTATTAAAATAATAAACGGTTCAGACTATATTTAATAAAAAGGTGTGATATTAATATCACAACTATATGACTTAAAATAATAAGTCATATAAAATATGCCAAACAAACAATTATAATAAGGCATATTAACTAAATTCACTATATAAATCCATAAATGACTTAAGTCTAAAATAAGTCATTTCAAAATATGCCTAAACCCAAAAATTCAAAAAGGCATAAAACCAATAAATACAGATCTCAAAATTTTGACTTAACAATAATCAGTAAGTCATAAATAAAATACGCCCAAAACAAATACTCAAATAAGGCATATCTAACAAATCGCCATTTCATAAATACATATAAAGTCTCAATAGACTACCATCTCAAAATATGGTGGTAACTGTCCCATACCAGATAGTAAATTCAAGTATTTACTAAAAGATAGTAAATTCCACGTAAACTCTATTTAACAATTTATAGTAATAAACGAAAGAGTTGTATAGAAAGTCCCATACCAATTCAATAATTCAGTTGTTTATTAAAATTCTTTGTTTCATAGAAAATCAATGGAAATTCAATGGAAATTCAATTCAATAATAAATAAAATAAAAGTGTTTTAAATCAATTTCATATATACAAAGATATAATTTTCCAGAATCACTTTTAAATCCATAAACTCACTTTAAAGAAAAGTTACTTATTTACAAAAACTTTTGAACTCTTTCAAACTTATTTAAATAACTTCTAAAATCATAATTTTCCTCCAATGAGATAATTTCTTTTATAATATCATTTATAAAAGAGTAACAAATTTTATTTGCCTTTAAAGTAACCTTGTAATTAAGATTGTAATTGAATTAGTGATTTTTGTAGAATTTTGTGAATAATAAAACTAGTTTAAAAGCATGAAACAAAATTTTGGATTAATAATTCAGATAAGTATTTAAAATGGTTTATTAAAATTTCCAATATGATATTTAGTAAAGATTATCACACTTGAGAAAGAAAAAATATAAATTTAAAACTATCAATCAAAACCATTCGTCAAAATTAAAATTGAAGCAAAACAACAAATTAGTAAAAAATTGAAATTCTAAAAAAATTCTCCACAAAATACTACCCGTCAAATAGAGCTAATTTAACAATCCAAATTGCTATTTGGCAAGCTCCGATCATATAAATAGTGTACAGTCATCTTATAAATAAACTACCAAAACCAAATATATTTTCACGGTTTCCAACATGCATGCAACTCCCTAATCGAACATTAATTTCAATTCAATATTTCAATCACACAATGCACTCATCAACCATCAAACCAAGGAAATCCATAGCATGCTATTGTATTTCACCAAATCATTCAATCACTACTAATAATTAAAGATATTCATAACCCAACAAAGCACACAAATGGATATAAATATTTAAATATAGAGTGCGCGTTAAATAAATTAACTCATCTTAAGCGATTGCTATTTAACATGTTAATTAGCTTCTGCCTACGTCCATAATTCCAAAACAATTTCTGATCGTTAGCTAAACTGTCTGTGCTCGCCATTGAGTCTCAGAGCCAAAGAAGTAACCATTTTCGCAAATTCCTTATCACCATAGCCAAAGTCATGACTCATCCCCAAGTACATGCAGCCAACTCCATCTCGAAGAACATGCAGCCAACTCCATCTTCAATGTTGTACTCAAACCACTTCTCCAGGAACGATCTTCAATTGCGACGACCTTGCCTATATCCGTTAACATCAGATCGCACGCGCCTCCCCTAGAATCAATCGCCCAGTCCCTCATGCGAACGAGCCTCACCTTACTAAAATTGACAGTGTTGTGCCTCTTCCTCTGCAACGGCGATGCCAGGTCGCGAGCGTTCGTGCAGTTTTTTTTATTTTGAATGAAGTTGAATACGATTTTCAATTTTGATTTTGATAGCGGCTAGAGCAAAATGCATTTTAGGACTTTTGGGACCTGGGTTGGATAAGAAAAGGCAGGTTTATAGATTTAGATTTTAGTGGGTGTAACGACCCAAAAATTTTAATTTGTTTTAAAAATATATTTAACTGATATTTTGTGAAATTTAAACATTTGAATATGGAAATAAAAATTTACTATTTGGAATACGTCTATTTAAACATAGCAACTGAAAAATTTTCATTTGTTAATATTAAAGTTTATTTTTGTATAGTTTTATTTAAATTTAAATCAGTTAATAACAGTTTAATTTAAAAGTATTTCGGAACCTAAATATATCAACACGAGAAAATTTATTTAGAATACTCTGAATCAGACTGCGAAATTCATTTCGCGAAATTCGGACATTTCTAGCTCCGTTTGGATTTTTCCATACGGAATAGTAGCATTTTCGGTAATGATTATCGACTTTTGATCGGATGATCATACCACTGATATCTGTATACCTTTTTATCTTCTCGTCGTGCTGATCTCCGTAGTATATTTATCTCTATAATACGGTGTCCGGTTCGTGGCGTAGTCCATGGAACGGGCAGTTGTATCGGTACCTCTTTTGTGTTCTCTAACGTTTTGTCACCTTTCAATTTTCAATTTGAAAACAAAAGTTCATTTGCATTTATTATTACATTAATTCTCATGCCGCACCATTCCCATCTGTTGAGATTTGATTGGTTTGCTTCCACATCTCTTATTCTTTCAATCCTACTATTACTAAAGGACATTCCATATTTTACTCTCAGATTTCCCATTCTCTTCATTTGCCTACTCATCTTCATGCCAATCCTCTCACCCATTCTTCACTCCCCTTTTCTCAGATTTCTTGCTTGTCACTCCCCGTTTTCAAAGCCGCGCCTACCTTGCGAACGAGAAAAATGCCACTGCCCCAAGTGCCAACCTTTTACCTCCTTCTTTTCTTGCGCCAAACAACAGCCTTAAACAACCGCTTCCTACTGTTACCTTCCTCAAAGATTGCTTCCTCCACTTGAAAACCCCAAGCACGCCTGCCACTTCCTTTGTCCTCCGAGCCCCTGACCACCATCTTCTCGGTATCGGCACTTCTCCCGGCCGCCTGTTCCGTACTCACCGGCTAGCCGAGCTCGCTACCTTCTTTTCTTATTAGCAGGTAAGTAATAAATAATTTAGCATCATATATATATATATATATATATTCAATAGTTTAAAACTTATATAAGTTATACTTTATGTAAGTATTTTATTTATTCACTATGTTCAGATTTTTGAAGTCTTTCAGTAGAGTATATATATAAAAGTGAAGTCCTCACCTGTACATTCAAATAGATAGTTGCCTAAATAGTTTTGTATAATAGCTTTGAGGCATATATATGTAAAATGTAAATTTTGTATAGGATTTAGATAATATGTAGGTAGACATACGTTATACTCTGGGTTCCAATACAATTTGTTTTCAGGCTTATATACATTTATAAATTCTAACTAAGTTGTTGGTGTTTAGGTGTTATATTTATTATATAGGGTATATGGCTGTACGTTTATATATAAGAGTATATGTTACATTTTAATAAATATATATGTGTTTATATTTTATTATAACTTTACCCTTTGTTTGGTTTGAATGGGTCAGATTGGTACTGCTTTAACTGTGTGTGTGTGTGTGTATCTTATAGTTATATATGAAAACGTATACGGGTAACTGTTAGATGAGTGTATGTAAATGTATGTCTGGGCTTTTTATATATTTATAGTTCTATTATATAAAAGGTTTATATACAAGTCTGTACAAAATTTGTTATAAAATCTATATAGGTCTATACATAAGTTGGTTGTTTGTATATGTTAGATAAGAAAGTTATATAAGTTTATAACCTGTTTACTTGTATATATGGTTTACATAAGTTTGTACAGGATCTGTTGAGTTAAATATATTATATAAAGTAAGTTATGTCGTTTAAATAGATATTTATTTTAAAATGCAATGGGTATATGGGTCTGCATATATGTAACTTAGTACATAAATTTTATATTGTCTGCATGTGTACAAATCAGTTGATTTCGATTTCGTTTTTGGTACATATAAACTTTAATTTTAATATAGGTATATGAGTTAAAAATTTATATATGTTAAGATTTATAAAGACCTTGGAATATATATATATATATATATATATATATATATTGATTTTGATATATGTATATATGTTTAAATTCAATATTGATCCTTGGAAGAATTTTTTTGCATATAGATGATAAATATATATATGTTTGGTTTAAAAACAATTATTTTGAAATATATATATATATATTTAAATTGTGTTTGAAATTAGAATTTGATATAGGTACAGTTATATATAATTATATAAGTCACTTATATCATTTTTCTTCATCGACCCAGTTCTGATTTGAATTCGTCTCCTCTTGTTTATCATCTTTGTTTGTCGAAATTCGTGCCAATCTAGCTTTGATTTTGAATTCATGCTTGGATTCGTAATTCATCTCATTATCATTCGTCTCTAGCCTCAAAAGGTGAGCAATCACTCACGATTAATGCTCTTATATTTATTAAATTTGATTTCAATTGAAATGACAATTGAAATATGCTGCTGTGGTTTTTTAAATTGTTATATATACGCTAATTATCTGTAACTGTTCACCTGTGGGATATGACACCATATCCTATTTTTTTATATTATACTGTTATAGATGATATATGCTTGTTATATTAGTTTATTATCTGTTACCACTCTGCAAGTTCCCTATAGTTTAGAATTCACTATGGGTTGAAATGATACATACTCGAACGGACTTTAGAATAGGAGAATTTCGTTATGGGTTGAAATGCTAAACCCAAGCGATTTTCATTTGAATGGAATTTGGAATTGCAGGTCGAAATGATATCTACCCATATATATTTAAATTACGGACTAAAATGATAAATATCCGTATCACTTGACCATAGGATAAGGAAATTATATACAAACACCGTTGGTCCATATATAAATATTTTGAAAATAAATTATATGGTTTTGGAAAGAAATATATGGTTTTAATAAACGTTGATTCTTAAATTATATATATAAATGATAATGATATATATAGATTAATAATAATATTTAATTTAATTAAGATTGATCTAATACATATATTATATTTAAGTATTTAAATTTATATTTCAATATAGATTTTGGTAATAATTTGAATAAGTTAAGGTTGGGAAGATAATTTGAATTTAGTTGAAATTATATTCAATAAAGAATTTAGTTAATAAACCGATTTGAAACTTATTGAAATTGAGATTTAAGATATGATTTATAACTTGGTCTTGATTTAAGTAATTTAGTGAATATTGCTCATTTAAATAAAATTTATGGAAACATTTAGTCAAAAGTAGAAATTAGCCACAAGGGCCTCTTTAGCATGTGCAATTAGTTTCTAGGACACACAACTGAAATAATTACTTTTAAGGAAAAAAATGCAAAATAATTAGTTTCCAAGGCCTAAAAACCTATGAAATTATGTCCTTGAAAGTAATTGGACTGCTGACTTTGTCCTTAAAAGTAATTATTCTGCTGACTTTGGCCTTAAAATTAATTCATGTGGATGTGTGTCCTAGAAACTAATTGGACTGAAAAGTTTGTCCTTCTAGTGAGATACCCCTAGTCAAAATGTAATTCAAGGCTAGTTTAATGGTATTGAATTTATTAAGTGAATATTCCCTGACTAAATAATAATGAAGTTAAATCAAGAACTATATGAAACTATTAAATTTAACTTTGAAAATGTTGAATAATGAAGCTTTGAAATACACTGGAATTTAAATAGTTTATTTTGTGATTCAGATCTGCATTTGAAGTCAATATAATTTGAATTTGTTATTTAGAAACTGAATTGAATTAAATTGGAGAAATTTAGATGGAACAAAATTGGAATTTGGAACTCGAGTTGGTTTGAATCAAATTTTTTGAAATGGAGGATATATATACACACACACACACACATATATATAACTGAAATAGAAATGGTATTTTGGATTTGAAGTATAAAATATTTTGAAAGGACCACGGTGTTGTAAGGAAGGTTGGTTGTTGATAGTTTATATTTCTACATTGTAGATAGCTCCACAGATCCTTAGAGGATGGTTATCCCAAACGTCCTTTAAGTTAGTTGTATTTCGGTCAATATTTCACTTGATTGGATTTATTGATATAAGAATGTTAATCCTGACTCGAGTGCTTTATGTTTTGCTTTACGCTCGGGTTAGACTTATTGATACAGCATATGAGACTCACCTTTGGAGTTTGAAGCATAGCTTGGAGATCCAACTATTGATTCAGCTTTCGTCTTCCCAGTTGATTTGTTTAGAGAAGTCATCTGTTGTACTGGAGACTTCACTGTAATTGTGATATTCTATTGTATTTTATTTCTAACTCTGATGTTTATATAGTAGCTTCATGAACTACTATTTATCTATTCCGCTGCATTGTATTACTCTGTATCTGTGATTCTGTGATTGATTTATTTACTATGTAGGTTGAGTTTTGCCAAATTTTAAATTAAAAATCTGATATTTTGAGCAATTCAAGTCCGACGTGTGTGGATGCGAATGGTTGAAAATATCAGGTCGTTACAGTGAGGAGATAGACTAATGGGCCAAACTTTAACTTAAGGCCCAAATAATAATTAAATACAAATCATTATACTTAGCCTAATGAATAGATTAAATTAACCTAACTTATTAAATCAACTAAGTTAAGTTAGATTAAATTTTCACAAAACAATTTAGTTATTAATTTACAAATTTCAATAATTGATTTAAATGATATTTTGACCAAATCGAAATACACAACTTAAATCATTTATTCAAACTGGATTGAATTTCATAATCAAATTGAAAAAAGTTCATATTTAAATTTTATCACACTAATTAACTGAAATTAATTAGATCATTAACAATAGGGTTGTTACAGACCTCCCCCTTATGAAAATTGTATCCTCGCAATTTCTTATAGAAAGAAGTCAAAAACACATGCAAACATTAAATCTCTTCGAATTTTACTATTTAGTTGAAATTCGATCAATACCATAAGTAGTTAATAACAGAATCATATTTACCGTATGTTATAAATTTAAATATATTCATTTGATAATTTCCATTTCTTTACAAAAGAAAATTTATTAAAAAATTTCTAAGCGTTAGAATTTACGAAAAATTTCGGCAGAGTCTCCTTTGTATGGAGAGCCGTTCACAAATATAATATAAACCATATACATCGACTACACGGTCGGAATAACAATATTTCTATCATTTTTGTATTTAATCTGAAAGCGTACCTTTATTTAGCATTTTAAAGTAATTTATTAAATTCTTATATGAGCGAGAGCGAGTTTGTGCCGCATACCAATTGTCTTCCTTATCATGTACTTAACTCAAATACAACCGTAAGTCTCACACACGTAAAATTTAATAACAAATCATTTATTCAATCAAAGAAAATATATGTGCAACTTTCCAAGAAGTTTAATCGGTTTAAAACCCAAAATCTTGTAATAGTTGCAAAAGTCGAGTTGTAGCATAACTCATTAGCTTTTCTAAATAATTTTTGGACTATAAAATGTGAAGTACAACATAAATTATGGATATTTTACCTAACATTACAACTTAGAAAATTAAAATTTACTAGTAGGTTCACTCCATTGCAACTCTGTTTTTGAATAGTAAACATCCAAATTTTGCATAACTCTTCAAATAATAATTCTTCATTATTGTCTTAGCTTTCCGAAAAGTACAAGATTACCAAAATCGGATAAAGCGTTGAAGGATATGCTTAAAAGTTTAGCGTTGTTTTAAGACGTATCATTTTCTAGACAACGACACACAACATTTTTAATTCATGTTTCAATCATTGTTGAGCTCAAAAAATTTCACTGCATTTTTAACAAATTTTTTTCTAATAACATAGCTTTCTAATGAAAATAAAATCATTGAAAATGGATAGTTTGTTTGAAAATTATAATCGAATGAGTTCAACGCTATTATAAATATGTATTATTTTGTTTGTTTAGTTATTAGTATTAAATGAATTAAATTTCAAGTTAGTAGAAAATTATTCAATTATTAATTATTTTCATCCTGTAGGATTAATTGTGTAATACTTTTGGATATGTAACCAAAAAGCATGCTAATAATTTTATTTTGCAAAAAGAAAATGGAACCAAAACTGAAATATGATTTTGATGTGTATTTTGCTATATTTCATTTAACTAGATTTATTTTTCTCCTACTGTAGGTATATTAATACATGTTTTATTTCAAACCACAACATAGTATGGTGGTTAAGAAGAACTAAAAACAATAAGTTGTAGTTTCGTTGTTTATGTTTCATTGTTGTTACTTACTTTATTAGGGTCATAAATATTTAAAGAGAACTCATGTAAAGTTGGACATGGCACAATGAAAAATGCCAACATCATATATATTGCTGCCAATCAGCTTAGTCTAAACATTCACAATCTGCCACATGTACTATTATAGATTAGTTCAACTTCAAGATTTCTAAGAATGTAAGAAACAGGGAAGTTCATGTTCGTTAAATATATCTTTCAATTCAAACTTAATACGTAGCAGGATTCGCTTGACAAAAATGCAATCCAATAGTGCAATTTTATATAATAGCCTAGGAGATGATTTTCAGGTCATGATAGTCGGTGTATTCATATTAAAAAGTAGTTTTTACAATAGCTTGTGTGTGTATAATTTATATAACATATATTATACTATTCTTTGCAGCAATCATCTACATAATACAAAAGGTTTAATTAATATTTTCATCGTTAATAAAAATATCTGTAGGAAGCTTTGAATTCACTATTATAAATTAAAATATCATGGTTCATTCCTGAATAGTTGGATATCTTCAATGGTATTCTTTTACATTATATGTTGTTAAAAATAATATATTTTTAAATTAATAAGCAAATGTAGCAACAGAGAAATGTTTGTCCATATGTAAGTAGTTTTATCCAAATGAAGGACGATGTGTGAATAGCAATATTATCCTAAACATTTTCAGAAAAATATATATTAAAAATAAGTGAATATTAGGCTCGGGTCCTTAAAATCAAATTTAATACACGAAAAATCCTTAAAGTATATTAGGTCCCTATAATTAAGTTACAAAATAATCATATTATTATTCAGTGAATAATTACAGATATTTATGCAATTATATTGAAAAATTGCATAAATGTCTGCAATTATTCAGCGAATAATTGTGGAAATTTTCGTAATTTTTGTTACTGAATGATTGCAGAAATTTCCGCAATTTTTTGAAAATTTTTCGAAAATGTCAGCAATTTCTGTGAATAATTGCGGAAATGTCTTCAATTTTAATATAATTGCATAAATGTCTGCAATTATTCACCTAATTGCATTAATGTATGCAATTATTCAGCAACTTAATTCTAGGGACATAATTTACATACTTTTTTGGCAAGGATGTTTGTTGTATTTTGAAACTTATTTGGGACCTAATTTACATAAATGTCCAGTTATTATTTATGGACAATAAGGATGAGATGTACAATGGTTTCCTTGATTAAAAAGAAACAATTTAATCTACTCAAATAACTTAAGCTTGCATATGAACCATCGACAATTCTGACAAAGTGCTTCCCTAAGAACAGATTAAATGGTATAACATATTATTATTTTTAATATCTCTACACATCACCTTTATATACTTGGAAAAAATTGGTTTATAATCACTGTTAAATTATTAACCAAAAAAATTGAGACACATGGAGCACAACATTTGCTGCTAAGTAAGAATATTAATTAAGGAAATGAACTTTTAAATTATAGCTCTCCAATGTGTTAGAACAGTTTCTCTTATTGATTAATTAATATTCCTTTCCTCCAAATTCACTCTAAGCATGTTCCTAATTTCCCACATGTTCTCTTTAACATAAAAGTAGGAACTAAATTATGAAGTTTTGTGTTCTAAATCCAACAAAATTAAATAACATAAAATTAATTTTTGTAAGATAGGCCTCTTGAATGATGGGAGCCATCTCTCATTAATGTTCAGATACATGTCAGCATATTTAAAAATATGACAATTTAACATATGAGAACAATATTTTTTTATTTAAGGAAATAAGCAACTCTATGACCTCTTTGATAAATTATATAAATTAGTATGCATGTTTTAAATTCCAAGGTTTGGAATTTTTTTCATTATATAAAGGTATATATCTATAATCATACATGTCCTTATTTAAAATAACATATACACGGGGCTATATATGTCTGAAATACATACGTTCTTGGAACCAACGCGTCCATGTACACCATACGTACATTTGAAAGATGGGGATACACATATTTGAATAGGTTATAAAAATCAGAGTACATAAAACCATATTCACACTTAAAACTATATATTTTCTTTTAGAAACTATTATATACAAACTTATGTGACGTCCCACCCTGTAACCCACATTAACAAAGAGTATTACTGAGTAGTAATGTCTGCTAATGCGGAGAATAGGGTTGGTTAGAAGTGACCATCCATAGCCTTGGCTTAAACATCTATTAAATACGTCGATTTGATGCTCTATTTTTTCCATTCTCAATTAGATCGACATATTCAATAAATGCTTAATACAAAACTATGGTGGCTGCAGGTTCTATTCAGAACAAAACACAATATAAATAACAAAGATCACAGAATAGAAAACACAATCGAATACATACATATACATCAGATATAATACATAGAGTTAGAAGTGGTATTACAACCACAATATATACATACATCAGTCCCATAAAAGAATATACATAAGTATGTCATACAACCAAGTAACTACGCAAAAACTATGCGACTAATCCAAAACGCTGATAGATGAGTCCAAAGTGAATAGCTAAGAAAACCCCCAAAAGACCTAACCTACAACTCGGTCTGACTTGAGTATATAAAATACACGGGTCACTCTAGCTTAAACAACTGATTAGCATATATAAGATGAAGTATGATATAAGGATAAAGATAACAACTCCTCTCAAATGAGAAGAAATAATATGAGTATGAGTTAAGTATCAAGTCATAAGGTCTCAAGTGAGTAAGTACTAAATAATCATCATAATAAAATCAAGTATCCACAAATTCTTGCCTCGTATCATCGGTAAGATCGATAGCCAATATAATGGAAATCTCCAACGATATCTCATAAATAGGAGATTATAAATCTCAAAATTCCCAAAATGTAGCAACATGAATCACAATATAAATAGAACTCAACTTCGAGTTTAAAACACCATATACAATCACCATATAGTAAAGGTGATAGCATTTAGGCTATATAAGTAAGCCAACAAAGGCGATCATGGTGAAAACATATAAAAATGTCATTAAAATACTAGAAATCATCACAAAGAAATTTAGAAAAAACAATATAAGGAAAGTAACTAATAGTCCAAAATGTAGCCCAACGGCTATAAAATAGGACTCAACAGTCCATATGATGGACTAACAACCTGCCAAGTACTTGTGCATGAAAGACCCAACAGTATCTTTAGGACCAACAATCCATAGATAGCCCAACAACTGTATGCACATAAGGACTCAATAATCCATAAGCAACCCAATAGTCTAAGTACTGACAATCACTCGTGAATGTGTCACAAACTCCCAGAGAGGAACTCGAAAAGTGGTAACAATGCGTCCCATACCACACATTCTCGCTTAACGGTTTTCTAACCGCTAGTTAATGCCACACTAGAAAGCAGCAAAAGTATTTGTCTCATCTCATCGGCAAACATGACCCGAAGGTCAAAACATTCAAACGGACAAGTCAGGAATTAATCGAAAATGTAAACGCATGGCTCCCATACCACGTGCTTTACCGAGTTGTTTAATTCTCTTCTTATTCGCTCGAAAAGTGCAAAAACGTATATTTTTATATAGAAAATAATTTATTATGGAGAATAAGCTTTCAAAACTATTTTCGAAATCGTTTGGAAAATAACTTTTGAAATTCTCTTATTATAGAGTGTTATCCCACCTTTTGGCAAGGTCGTGATACCAAGGAATTGATTGAAAACCAAGGATCACTCTTCCTGGATATTAAGCCTACACAGGTTCGCCATGGATATCGATGAATTTTGTCCAAGTCCATATTGAGCTACAATTGATATGACATGACGAGCAAAGCCATGAAAGCCTGCATTCCAAATTTCAAGTCAATCCGAGTTCATATGCTCAAGTTATGATCGATTCAATCTAGACGAAACGGCCCAGTTTTCGTGTCCATCACTTTGGGTGATTTCGTATCCATCAAAAGTGCCTCAGTTCGTATTGATCAAGTTCGAAACCATCGAAGTGCCTCAGTTCGTATCGATCTCATTCGAATCCATCGGGGAGCCTCGGTTCGACTCAATCTCGTTCGAACCCATCAGCTCCTCCTTATTCGAATCCATTGGCATCTCCCTACTTCGTATCCATCGGCAGATAGCCCACTTCGCATCCATCAGCTAAGGCAATGGATACTGCTTCGCATCCATCGTAGAAGCCTCTCTTCGTATCCACCAGGCAGCTGCTGTTCGTATCCATCAAAGAAAGGCTTGTTTGTATCCTTCGACCATCAGTGGTTCGCATCCATCAATGACTGCTATTCGAATCCATAGGTGAAACCCATATTCGAAACCATCAAGCGACTTCTTGTTCATATCCATCAACACTTGTCTATTTCGAATCGGTCACCGCTTCCTAGTTCGAATCCATCAGCAGATAGACCACGTCACGTTCGAACCCCTAAGTTAAACTTAGTTCGAATCCATCGACTTCACATCGACCAAAGTGGCAGTGACCTCGCTCCCCTCTGATTCGAACTCGAAGGTTTGAGTCCTTCGAATCCATCAAAGTTCCTTGATTCGTATCCATCCAGATACCCTACTCCGTATCCATCAGAATGCCTCGCTTCGAATCCATACATAATAATATATTCGGATCCATCAAGTCAACAAACCTGGGTGACGTGTCATCCCTCGATACGAACAAGGCGATATATATGGAGTCGATGCGGTCAACTCGGAGTAAAGACCGGATCGAGGTGAAGATTGCGCCGCACGTCATCACGAGGGCGCGTGCCACCATCGATTCGAAGCAATTGATTCGAACAAATCAATTCAAAACAAAACAGCTTCCGAGAAATACCATTTCGTATCGACTATATCTCGAAATCTACCGATCCAAATGAAATGAAATTTTCATGGGAGATTGCCTACATGCCAAGGAGAGTTCCCACCAAATTTCAGCTTGATTGGACATCATCTTGATCGATACGAAATGAATTCGTATCGATCACAGATCGACTCGAAACTTTCTGAGATTGGTCGCGTGGGCCCACTCACGTGCCAGAAAAAGTCTCCCGAGATTTGAGCGAAATATCAGCCTCCTACGCCTATAAATAGCGCCCCAGAGCCTGTAGAAAAAGGATCTTTTGACTCTCAAGCGCCGAGACTCTGCCGGACCGAGATCTCCATCATCCTACACCATATTCTTGCTGTCAATTTCGAATTTCCAGTTGTAACTTGCTGTTGATTGCTGTAACTTGTAATCATTGAAAGAGAATCAATAAAACTGCAAAAAACTTCATAGTGGACGTAGGCAACACGCCGAACCACTCTAAATTGCTTGTCTACGCATTTACTTTTCAGTTGTTTGGAGTTTTTGTTAGATAATCCTCATTTTTAATTTATATTCTTCATTATTATCTCTTCAAAAACTTCCGAAGATTGTTGTGAACAATTTTGGTGCAAACACGGAGAATATATAATTTTATTAGCTTTAAAGTAACTATAAATATTGTAATATATTTATTTTGAAAGCTAAAAATAATCTTTCAAAAACGGTTTAGAAAGCATGTGCAATGAAATTATTCATAAAATAGTCATACGAAAATCTCCTAAAAACACACCAATCCAAAATACGGATAAGTGATAATATTGGCTCTTCCATCTTAGGATCAAGCCGAAAAAAAGCATCATCAAAAAAATCCGTGTAAAACAATTCAAATGCTCAGCTGGAGCAAAACATGCTCCGATTCGAAGTACCAAGCAAATTTTCAACTAGTTACAAAAGCCTTGAAATTTTGCAGGCATAGAGTTCAACAACTCTAATTTAAATAAATAAAAGAACGGATATAATCGGATAAGAAACGAGAGAGATATAATCTCTCAAAGTTGGACTTACAGCCAGATTTCACTGTCAACTGTTGGAGCAAAACATGCTCCAATTCAAAATTTGACAGCATGTTTCTATAGGCTAAAGAGGTCGGAATGATCTGAAATTTGACACGCATAAATTTCAAAATTTAAACTTTAAAGAGGAAAAAGAATCATGCTATTTGAAAAATTATGAGAAAGTTACGATGTCCAGAAGTTGAACCCAAATAGTGTTTTCACTGTAAAAAAATCTGGGCAAAAACATGCTCCGAATCAAAGTTCGGCAACATATTTCTATAAGGTAAATGGATCGAAATGACCTGAAATTTAGTACGCATAAATATTATCGCTCAAAGTTGAAACTAGAAAAAGAATCATGAAATTTGAATACGCTATGAGAAACTTATGATGTCTCAAATTTGGATTCTGGCTGTGTTTTCACTGTAAAAATCTGGATAAAAATATGCTCCGAGTCAAAGTTCTGTAGCATATTTCTATAAACTGTATAGGTCGACATGATCTAAAATTTAGTATGCATAAATTATAACACTATTATTTGAAACTGGGAAAAGAATCATGAAATTTGGACAAGCTATGAGAAAGTTACGATGTCTCAAAGCTGAACCCAGACAATGTTTTCACTGTAAAAATTTGGATAAAAATATGCTTCGTATCAAAGTTCGACAGCATATTTCTGTAAGCTACATAAGTCGTAATGACCTAAAATTTGGTATGCTTATTTTACAAAACATTGTATACAATCCAAAAAATGCAGGAACATTTCATTGCCAGAATAGAGAGATATGATTGCACAAAGGTGCAACTCAAAACAGTTTAAACATAAAACAATTCAACAACGATTTTTTTAAGCATATTTTTGGTTTCAACTTGCGATTTTTTTGGCATTGCATAAGCTAGATTTTGTGAGATTGAAATTCGCCTTTCAAATACCTGAGATACAAGATCAAATTTGGTGCAAAGAGGCGAGCTTTGGCTTTGGAATGGCTTCAAGAGGCTTCAATAACCTGAGAATGAAATGTACATATACATGCAATGCCAAAACAAAGTTATAAACAATCAAATAATCTTTAATACTGAAATATGATAAAGGAATTAGATTTAGAAGTTGATTACCTGTCTAGATTGACTTAATTTGATAAATTGCAGCAAAGTTTTGATAAAATTGGAGATGTTGCAATTTATTTGAGAAATGAGAAGTGGGTTTTTAGTTTTCTTAAAGTTTATGGAAGAAAAAGCTTTTAGAGGACGTACAACAAAAAAGAGAAGGAGATGTTTCTCTAATTTCTGGTTAAGTTTCTAAATGGGACAAGACCCAAAATTAATTTGGCCTTTGATTGAAATTAACATACAAATTCACATTTACACTAATATGCACACAACATATACTATATACATACAATGTTTTCACATTGCAAAATCACACAACATATTCTTATGTATCAAAATTTTACTTTACATCAAAATAAAAGAATATTTAACTCTAAAAATCAATTTTCATTACTTAAACACTCTTATTTTAATTAAAATGCACAAATTACACGATTACTACTTTAAACTTCATTTTTAACTTCAAAATTACATAAATATTAGTTCCTTGTGTAATTAAATTTAACAAATCATACTTTCGTCATTTTTACAGTCAAAACTTATTTTTAAACCAAATTTCTCACTTTTTATAATAAACCTCATTTTAAATCAAATGCTTCTTTTAAAAATATATAAAAGAAACATTTGGCAATAATTATCAAAATTATTGCATTTCTTTGAATTAAAATCATGTTTTGGACATTTAACACAAACAACAAAAATAAAATTATATTTTCACATTTTAAATCCATTGTTTATTCAAAATAAACAATTTTAAACCTCTAATTTTTTTATTTCACAATATTAAATTATAATCACTGTTGTAATTTAATATTATAGGTAATCATCTAAACCAGGGTTGTTACAGACTCCCCTTCTTATAAAAATTGCATCCTCGTAATTTCTAGAGGAGCCGTATTCAAAAAAATTACTTCATCAAGCAAAAGAAATTAAACAAGCTTGAGTTGAGAAATTCTCACCAGTGATAGAAGATGATAGGAATCCAGGATAAGACTCCTTGATAGATTTTTTGGTTTTCCAAGAACAGTCGTTGGGATAAGCAGACCATTGAATCTTCACGAGTGGGATGTCCTTATTTCGAAAGCGTCTCACCTCCAAAGCAAGAACACGAATATGATGCTGCTTGACAGATTAGTCTAGTGTGATCTCAAGCTCTTGCAAATTAGGTGAATCAATAGCAGAATCAAAATCTCGAAGGCACTTCCAAAGCTGTGAGTTATGAAACTCGTCATGAATGCCAGATAAATGTGTCGGAAGTGAAACTCTATATGCAACAGGGCCAATACATTTAGTATGGGAAAAGGTCCTATAAACTGAGGAGCCAATTTCCCAGTTCTACTAAACCGCATCACCCCTTTCAGTGGAGATACATGGATATAGATGGGATTACTAATAGAGAACTCGAGAGGCTTCTTACGGTTGTCCGTGTAGGATTTCTGATGGCTCTATGCCTCTTTCATTCTTTGACGGATAAGAATAATTTTCTCCGAAGCTTCACGAATCGAATCGAGGCCTAAAATCAGTCTCTCCCTAGATTCTAACCAACAAGAAGGTGATCGGCATAGCCTTCCATATAAGGCTTTGAAGGGAGCCATACCGATACTGGACTGAAAGCCGTTGTTGTAGGGGACTCAAAAAGCGGTAGGTGTTCCGCCCAACTACCATCAAAATCTAGAATACATGCACGGAGAAGATCCTCTATAATACAATTCACCTGTTTAGTTTTGTCCATCAGACTGTGGGTGATAGGCTGTGCTGAAATTAAGCTTGTTCCTAAAGCTTGCTGAAGACTTTACCAGAAATGACTTGTGAAGAGGGGATCACGGTCACATACAATAGAACTCGGAATACCATGAAATCGTACGATTTCCTTAATATAGAGCTTAGCTAGCTGAGAAGCTGTCCTAATAGACTTAATAGGAATGAATTTTGCAGACTTGGTAAGACGGTCCACAATAAACCAAACACTGTTATGGCCCGATCTCGAACGAGGTAGGCCATCGATGAATTCCATGGAGATCTGATCCCATTTCCACAACGGGACCTCTAAAGGCTGAAGAAGGCCACTGGGTCGCTAATGCTCGGCCTTGATAAGTTGACAAGTCATGCAACTACTCATATAACTTGCCACATCTCGCTTTATGCCTTTCCAGTAATAAAGGCGTCTCATGTCGGCATATATCTTGCTACTGTCGGGATGAATAGTATACTTAGAACGGTGATAATCAACTAGAATGTCTCGTCTAAGCTCTGGAATAGAAGGCATGACTAATTGATTCTTCTTACGAAGACAATCGTGAATATCGATGTTGAAATCCCTAATCTCAATATCATCGTGGGATTCAGACTTACACTCCTGAATAAGAGCAGAGATATCAGAATCTTTGCGCTGAGCGTCGGCAATCCGATCTAATAAAGTAGGATGAGCTTCCATGCTGAATAATAGAATAGAAGAGTCTAAAGCAGAAGCTCGATCTCGAATATCACAAGAAGATAGGGCCTCTAAAGCTTTCCACTCTGCAAGCATCATGGAAACAGTAGCGAATTGCTTTCTACTCAAAGCATCAGCAGTTCAATTCCCCTTGCCTGAGGTATACTTAATATCGAAGTCATATGAAGCAAGAAAATCGGTCCGACGCTGTTGACGCATGGTTAGCTCTTTTTGGGTAAACCGATACTTGAGTAAATTATGGTCAGTGCAGAGAGTAAAATGTTCACCCAACAAATAGTGGCACCATATCTTCAATGTGAAGACGACGACATCAAGCTCAAGATCATGGGTAGCATACCGAGCCTCATTCGGACGTAATTGCCTTGAAGCAAAGGCAACTACCCGGTCCTTCAGCATAAGAATGGCATTGAGGCCACAATGACTGGCATCAATATAAACAATAAGATCCTGATTCCCTTTGTGAACCACAAGGATATGAGCATTAGTGAGAAGCTCCTTCAATCTCTGAAATGAAGCTTCACATTTATCAGACCAGATAAAACAAACGCCTTTCCTAGTAAGGCTTGTCAGAGGAAGCACGATATGGGAAAAGTCTTTAATGAATCGATGGTAACATCCCGCCAATCCAAGGAAGCTACGAATCTCCGAAATAGTCTCAGGCCTCTTCTAGTTTTGGATGGTTACTATCTTAGAAGGATCGACCGAAATTCCCTTAGAAGATACGACGTGGCCTAAGAATTTGACTTGCTTTTCTAAGAAATGGCACTTAGAGAATTTTTCTTTGAGTTGATGCTGTCTAAGAGTACTCAAAACAATTCTTAGATGAGAGGAATGATCAGCTTTAGACTTAAAATACACAAGAATGTCATCGATGAACACAATGATGAACCTATCAAGATATTCCCAGAATACTCAATTCATAAGATCGACGAAGTAGGCAAGAGCGTTCAACAAACCGAACGGCATGACGAGCCACTCATAAGAACTATATCGAGTATGGAATATTGTAAGTGGAATGTTGTCTTATGCAACTCAAAGCTGATGAAATCCTGTGGCGAGGTCAAGCTGGGAGAAGACCTTAGCACCACTTAACTGATTGAAAATATCGTCGATCCTTAGCAATGGATACTTCTTCTTGATGGTCAACTCATTAAACTTGCGATAATCGATATAAAGTCTAAGAGTGCCATCAGAATTCTTTACAAATACCATCACGAATCCCCATGGTGATGTGCAAGACCAAATGAACTATTTAGCTTCAAGCTTCAAAAGTTGCTTCTTGAGTTCCTCGTTCACTTTTGTAGACATCCTCGTGGGAGGATGACTAACTGGCTGTGCGCTTGGAATAAGATCAATGCGAAACTCGATGGCCCGCTTGGGTGGCAAACCACAAACAGGCTCAAATATAGCAGCGAAATCATAAACTATTAGAATCTGAGACACATAATCAACATCGTCTCGAGATTCAAGATAAAATAAAGAAACTTCAAAATCATGATCGACGTCCCGAAGAATAAGAGACAACTAAGCAGGCAAGTCGGGATGTCGAAGATATAAGAATCTATCAGAACGAAGAATTCTAGCGTCATATCGAACTAGCCAGTCCATATCCAATATCATATCAAATCCAAGAAAACGAATCACGTTCAGATTTGCAAGGAAGGAAAACCACAAATAAATATCTCAACATTCTCACCAAGTATGCTAAGGGTTGTGATCCCCCGATGGGATTCACAATCCCTAATGAAGTAACCAAGCAAGAAAAATCCAGCTGAAAAACATCAACCAGCTCCTTCGATACGAATGAATGCAACACACTCATATCAAAGAGAACTCAAATAGATCGATCGTGAAATAGTATGGAGCCTTCAAGAATAGAAGAAGTAATACCTCTGGCCTGAGAAGATCCACTTGAAGCATCCACTACATTGAGCTTTCCAGAACGAGTACCCTTAGAAGAGTTAGGGAAATTTGAAGACCATTGTCCTTCTTTCTTGCAATGGCTTAGGACAATCCTTAATAAAATGATCATATGCACCACAATTGGAATAAGACTTGTGAGTAGGAGGAGCTGCACTAGAATGAGAGCTAGAAACATGAGGCTTCTTCTTATTTGGAGGGGGAAAGGATTTGTTTGGGTTATTTCGAACCTCGGCTTCATCACTGCTATCCCTTTCTTTCTCGAAGGCTTCGAGGTGAAGTGCCAAATCAACAAGCTCCTCGTATAAGAGCTTAAGCTGAAGCATGAGTGACTTCTTAAGATATTTATTCAATCCAGATACAAACTTCAAGTTCTTTTTATAAGGAGTGCTAATGAACTCGAGCCCATATTTGGAGAAGGACTCGAAAGAGGATAAATAGCCTGAAACAAATAATTTTCCTTTCTTCAACTTAAGGAAGCGACAGGCGAGAAAAGCCTTCTCAAATGCTGGCACGAACTTGAGCTCAAATCGCTCTTTGAAATTCCACCAAGTGAGGGGGACTCATCCATCTTGGCGATAACGAGCTCGTACCAGTCAAGTGCATGTTCTTGCAACATACTCGATGCTACAAGAACGCGGTGATGATCAGAAATCTCCATGCGAGTAAATATACGCTCGCATGTTCGGAGCCAAGCCCGAACCTCTAAAACAGACTCCAAGCCTTTGAAAGGCTTACCACCAAGGTTAGTGAAGTCGCTGCATATACGTGCAAATGAGGATTTGCACGGAAGAGATGAATAAGCTGGAGCTGGAAGCTGAGTGCTCCTGATAAGCTCGAGAATCTAACTGATTGACATATAAACCCCTTCGGGATGAGAGCCAGTGGACGACCCCGCCTCCGAAGTGCGATCTCTTCCTCTTCCAGCCATGAGTTAAAAGTTAAGATAAGATTGAATTATTCATATGGGAAGATATTATCAATTAAACTAATTAAATAAGTGATACTACGGAATTTAAAATTACATTCCTAGACATATTACCACTTATCTACCCTTAAAGGACACGAAAAGGTTATGGTCAAGATTAGAATCGACTTCGATTGAGGATGATGTTTTCTACTCATATTTGATGTATAATAGTATGTATATTGTTCTGTGTTTATTACATTTTGTTCTAAATTCAGCTTTGATACCAAGCTGTAATGCCCCATCCTCGGACCCACATTAACAAAGAGTGTTAATGAGTAATACTGTCTGCTAATGCGGAGAATAGAACTGGTTAGGAGTTACCATCCATACCCTTGTCTTAAACATCTATTAAATACGTCGATTTAGTGCTCCATTATTTTTTCATTCTCAACTGGATCGACATATTCAATAAATGCTTAATATAAAATTATGGTGGCTGCAGGATCTATTTAGAACAAAACACAATATAGATAACACAGATCACAGAACAACAAACACAATCGAATACATACATATACATCATATATAATACATAGAGTCAGAAGTGGTATTACAACCACAATAAATACATACATTAGTCCCACAAAAGAATATACATAAGTGTGTCATACAACCAAGTAACTACACAAAAACTATGCGACTAATCCAGAACGTTGATAGATGAGTCCAAAGTGAACAGCTAAGCAAAACCCTAAAAGACCTAACCTGCAACTCAGTCTGACCCGAGTATATAAAATACATGGGCCAGTCTAGCTTAAACAACTGATTAACATATATAAGATGAAGTATGATATAAGGATAAAGGGGTAACAACTCTTCTCAAATGAGAAGAAATAATAGGAGTATGAGCTAAGTATCAAGTCATAAGGGTCTTAAGGGAGTAAGTACTAAATAATCATTAATAATAAAATCAAGTATCCACAAATTTTTGCCTCATATCATCGGCAAGATCGATAGCCAATATAATGGCTATCTCCAATGATATCTCATAAATAGGAGATTATAAATCGCAAAATTCCCTAAATATAGCAACATGAATCACAATATAAATAGAACTCGACTTCAAGTTCAAAACACCATATGTGATCATCATATAATAAATGTGATATCACTTAGGCTATATAAGTAAGCAACCAAAGGTGATTATGGTGAAACATATAAAAACATCATCAAAATTGTAGAAATCATCACAAAGAAATCTAGAAAACACAATATAAGGAAAGGACCCAATAGTCCAAAATGTTGCCCAACGACTATAATAAATAGGACCCAGTAGTCCATAGGATGGCCCAACAGCCTGCCCAGTACTTGTGCATAAGAGACCCAATAGTCTCTTTAGGACCAACAGTCCATAGATAGCCCAACAGCTGTATAAATGCACATAAGGACCCAACAGTCCATAAGCGACCCAATAGTCTAAGTACTGACAATCTCGTGAATGTGTCACAAACTCCCAGAGAGGATCTCGAAAAGTGGTAATAGTGCGTCCCATACCACACGTTCTCACTTAACGGTTTTCTAATCGCTAGTCAATGCCATACTAGAAAGTAGTAAAAATATTTGCCTCATCTTATCGGCAAACACGACCCGAAGGTCAAAACATTCAAACAAACAAGTCAGGAATTAATCGAAAAGGTAAACTCATGTGACCCATACAAAATGCTTTATCGAATCATTTAATTCCCTTTCCCATTCGCTCTAATAGTGCAAAAACGTGTAATTTATGTAGAAAATAATTTATTATAGAAAACAAGCTTTTAAAACTATTTTCGAAATCCTTTGGAAAATAACTTTTGAAATTCTCTTATTATAAAGAATATATAATTTTATTAGCGTTAAAGTAACTATAAATATTGTAAAATATTTATTTTTAAAGCTAAAAAAATCTTTTGAAAATGGTGTAGATAGCACGTGCAAAGAAACTACAAAAATTAACAAAAATTGAATGAAATTATTCATAAAATAGTCATATGAAAATCTCATAAAAACACACCAATCCAAAATACGAATAAGTGGTAATATTGGCTCCTCTATCTTAGGATCAAGCCGCTCAAAAACATCATCGAAAAAGAAATCCATGTAAAACAACTCAAAACATGCTCCGATTCAAAGTTCCAGGCAAATTTTCAACTAGTTACAGAGGTTTAAAAGCCTTGAAATTTTGCAGGCATAGAATTCAACAAATCTAATTTAAATAAAAAAGAACGGATACAGTCGGACAAGAAACAAGAGATATAATCTCTCAAAGTTGGACTCACAGTCAGATTTCACTATCAACTGCTGGAGCAAAACATGCTCCAATTCAAAGTTTAACAGTATGTTTCTATATGCTAAAGAGGTCGAAATGATTGCAAATTTGGCATGCATAAATTTGAACGATTATAATTTAAAGAGGAAAATGAAGCACACAATTTTGAAAAATTATGAGAAAGTTACGATGTCTCAAAGTTGAACCCAGGCAATGTTTTCACTGTAAAAAAACTGGGCAAAAACATGCTCCAAATCAATATTTGGCAATATATTTGTATAAGCTACATGGATCGAAATGTCCTAAAATTTGGTATGCATAAAGATTAACACTCATACTTGAAAATAGAAAAATAATCATGAATTTTGAATAAGCTATGAGAAACTTATGATGTCTCAAATTTGAATTCAGGCAGTATTTTCACTGTAAAAATCTAGGTAAAAACATGCTCCGAGTCAAAGTTCGGAAGCATATTTCTATAAGCTATATAGGTTAGCATGACCTAAAATTTGGTATGCATAAATTATAACACTCATAATTGAAACTGGAAAAAGAACCATGAAATTTGAACAAACTATGAGAAAGTTACGATGGCTCAAAGTTAAACCCAGGCAGTGTTTTCACTGTAAAAATCTGGGTAAAACATGCTCGGAATCAAAGTTCGGCACCATATTTTTATAAGCTAAATAAGTCGCAATAACCTGAAATTTGGCATGCTTAATGTAGAAAACATGATCTACGATCCAAAAAAAATTCGAGAGCATTTCGTTGCTGGAATAGAGAGATATGACTGCACAAAGATGCTACTCAAAACAGTTTACACAGAAAATCAAAACAATTCAAAATGAATTTTTAAGCAAATTTTTGGTATCAACTTGCAATTTTTTTATCATTGCATAAGCTAGATTTTGTGAGATTGATATTCATGTTTCAAATACCTGAGCTACAAGATCAATTTTGGTGCAAAGAGGTAAGCTTTGGCTTTGGAATGGCTTCAAGATGCTTCAACAACCTAAGAATGAAATGTATGTAGACATGTAATGCCAAAACAAAGTTACAAACAATCAAATAATCTTCAAAACTGAAATTCGATAAAGGAATTAGTTTTAGAAGTTGATTACCTGTCTAAATTGAAGCAAATTGATAAATTATAGCAAAGATTTTGATAAAAATTGGAGATTTTGCAATTTATTTGAGAAAGGAGAAGTGAGTTTTTAGTTTTCTTAAAGTTTCTAAAAGAAGAAGCTTTTACAGTACATACAACAAAAAGAAGGAGTTGTTTCTCTAATTTCTGGTTAAGTTTCTAAATGGGCCAACACCGAAAACTAATTAACTTGGTCTTTGATTGAAATTAACACACAAATTCACATTTACACTAATATGCACACAAGTTATACTATATACATACGATGTTTCACATTATAAAATCACACAACATATTCTTATGTACCAAAAATTTTCTTTACATCAAAATAAAAGATTATTTAACTCTAAAAATTTATTTTCATTAATTAAAACTCTTATTTTAATTAAAATGCATAAATTAAACGATTATTACTTAAACTTCATTTTTAACTTCAAAAATTACATAAAAATTACTTCCTTATGTAATTAAGTTTAACAAATCATCCTTTCATCATTTTTACAAATCAAAACTTAATTTTAAGCCAAATTTCTCATTTTTGTTTATAATAAACCATATTTTAAACCAAATGCTTCTTTTAAAAGTATATAAAAGAATGGTAATAATTATCAAATTATTGCATTTATTTAAATTAAAATCATGTTTTGCACATTTTAACACAAACAATCAAAAATAAAGTTTCAAAGCTTTATTTTCACATTTTAAATCCATTGTTTATTCAAAATAAACAATTTTAAATCTTCAATTGATTTTTTTATATCACAATATTAAATTATAATCACTGTTATAATTTAGTATTACAGGTAATCATCTAAACCAGGATTGTTACACATTAGTTGTATAGTCATTGCTATATATTTATCTTCGAAATTCAACTTTCAGACCATGAGCATTCAAAAAGCTGAGGGGTTCCAGAATTATTCCTATTTAACCTTTCTCTGTATAATTTGAAAATCATTTGTAGATAGAGTATCCATTTACCCAAAACCATATTTGCACACTCAATACTTCCTGTATTTAAAAATCTAACAGGCATCGAAACCTTTTTTACATTTTATTAATTCATTGACCCTTATCCCTTCCAAATGTTTGAAACTATGCATATGAAAATCTTATGTGTTCAACAAAACTCAGATACTTAAAAAGAAAAGATTTTCATGCGTATAGAGTATAATATTCTTTGAAAACTGCTATACAAATCTTGCATACGTTCATAGAAATGTTTATTTAAAACTAGTGTGCTTTGCAAGCCTGGAATTCATGAAATTCAAAAATCTATACATTATAAATCCCTTTACAATCGAATTCTTTTGATACCATACTTATTTTCCAAAATCACTTTTCTTCGATATCAATGAGTTCAAAATTTCTTATTTTTAAAATCGACGAATAAGCCATGATTTGAAATTAGCTTTATGTATCATTTTCAAAGCTCAAAGTGGAAAGTATATTTTTTTCTTCAAACTATTGTGTCGGGATGACTCATTCTATTGTTTAGAAATCTCTATCGACAAAGTTGGCCAGACGCATTGACTAGAATTCTTAAAATACTCAACACACAAATTAACACAAAACATACCATTAAAATTCTTTTCAGCCACTTTAGAAAATAACATTCATACTTATTTAAAATCATTTGCTTTCTTATATAAAATTATTAACTTTTGATGTTACATATTTATACACATTCATTACCAACCAGTTACATTTAAAACAATATATCACATCGTATTCAATTATTCACAACAATAAGCACCCATTCAAGTATAATTACATCTTATTTATTTATTAAATATATTTTTCAATTACTAATTTAATTAGATATATATATATATATTATATATATATATATATATAATTTATCATTTTGTGCATTATAACTATTAATTGCTTAAACATTTTTATTATTCCCAACGATTCTATTTTGAAGAAACCATCGGCTTTTATTAATAATTGCGTTCATCTAAATTCAAATGGGTTTATAAATTCTTTTAATTATAACTTTTTATTAATTCCACATTTTAAACTAAGTTTAAACAAAAACAAACATTAATGCAAAGAACTTCGAATAATCAAACATTCGCCTTCAGGAGAAAGCTATTTTCTTGCTCCGCTGCACTTTGATCACTAACAAATCAGGATATGACAATTTGTTTCCAAGCCATTTAAGGTCTCGTTTATGCTATCTATTAATTTCACTCTTTACAAAAGTGATTTTCAATTTTAAAATCATTTTCATAGCAAAAATTTGTATAGAAATTTAAAAATTCTACAAATACTTCCAATGGTTATTCCCAACAATCATTTATATTTATATCCTAAATAAGGATATGAATTCTAATTCTACCTTGCACATCCAAAGAACATGACTTTAGGTCATCCAGATTTAGAACTCGAGTCCGTGTTAATTACATTCTATAGTGTTCTGAACTTAGCTCTGATACCAAACTGTAACAACCCCACCGCTCTGCCCAGTTTAAAAAAGAACGTTACGAGTAATGTCATCTGCTAATCCGAATATGTCTGGTTAGGGACGATCGAATGTGAATATATCATTATACCAACACTGACACGTCTTATTTACCTTTTTGAGGATCTGAAATGAAATTTATACGTGTGCAGCATTAATACAAAGTAATGAACGCACTGATGAAAAGTATTAAGAATAATATATAATATAGGCAAATCAGAATTGGAGTCACAGATCATAGCGGAATAATATAAATCATCATATACATAATAGAATGTGAGTCAACAAAATATCAGTATTAGACCCACAAAAACATATACATCATATCCAAAATCTTGTATCAGGTACAAAGTCACTGCTATATAATATAGATGCTATATAATATAGATGACATAAACTCCTAACTGTCAATATATACAAGTATGAAGTAAATTAAAACTATAAAAATAGTCTACCTCGATGCTAACCCAAAATCCAAAGGTCAATGGGTCAATGTACCTGTAAAGTCTCGCCTGACCCGAGTATTAAAATAAGAAACAGGTCAGACTATATCTGTAAAAAAAGGTGAGATATTAATATCATAACGATGTGACTTAAAATAATAAGTCATATAAAATATGCCGAAAGAACAATTATAATGAGATATATTAATTAAATTCACTATATAAATCCATAAATGAATTAAGTCCAAAATAAGTCACCTTAAAATATGCCTAAAACCCAAAAATTCTAAAAGGCATATCAAACCAATAAATACATATCTTAAAATTTTGACTTAACAATAACCAATATGTCATATATAATATATGCCTAAAACTAATACTCAAATAAGGCATATCTAACAAATCACTATTTCATAAATACATATCAAGTCTCAATAGACTATCATCTCAAAATATGGTGATAACTAATTCAAAATTACTCAAAGCCATAAAGGATACAAAAGATCCATATTAAAAATTTCTGAAGAAATAATCATCAATAATGAAATAGTAATGTTAATCATCTATCAGTTTAATAAAGTGACACGAAATCTACCTAAAGAGACCCTCTACATAGAAATGAAGCCTTTTGAAAGAGACTGTAGATTAGGAACACCGCTCAAAGAAAAGTGCAGTCGTGTACCTAATCTGTCCTATGCAAATTTACCTTCCAAAAGAGATAAACATAGTCTAACTGTATAAAACAAAATAAATTAATAGGTTGTAGTATCTATAGACTACAATGCATGTAAGTATCTGCCTTTTAAAAGAGACAGCCATATTTACACCATAATAGATCTTCCAAAAAAGATCTGCCTACCCAAATCAAAAAATGTATCGATTCTTAGATCGATGGAAATTGAGTTATCTTCTCTTGGGGATCTATCAGTTTAAAATCCAAACACCCTAAGATAATACAACTTTAAGGGTTAATTACTATCACTCTAGTAATCACAAGAATTTAATTAATTATCCCATACCAGATAGTAAATTCAAGTATTCACTAAAAGTTAGTAAATTCCACTTAAACTCCATTTAACAAATGATAGTAATAAACGAAAGAATTGTATAGAAAATCCCATACCAATCCAACAATTCAATTTTTTATTAGAATTCTTTGTTTCATAGAAAATCACGAAATTCAATGGAAATTCAATTCAATAATAAATAAAATAAATGTGTTTTAAATTAATTTCATATATTTTCCAAAATCACGTTTAAATCCATAAACTCATTTTAAAGAAGGGTTACTGATTTACAAAAACTTTTGAACTCTTTCAGACTTATTTAAATAACTTCTAAAATCATACTTTTCCTCCAATGAGATAATTTCTTTTATAATATCTTTTATAAAAGGGCAACATATTTTATTTGCCTTTAAAGTAACCTTGTAATTGAAATTATAATTGAATTAGCTATTTCTGTAGAATTTTGTGAATAATAAAACAAGTTTAAAAGCTTTAAAAAAAACTTGAATTAATAATTCAGTTAAGAGTTTAAAATGGTTTAATAAAATTTCCAATATGATTTTTAATAAAGAATATCATACTTGAGAAAGAAAAAATATATTTAAAACCATTAATCAAAACTATTCATCACAATTCAAATTGAATCAAAACAACAAATTAGTCGAAAATTGAAATTCTAAATAAACTCTCCGCAAAATACTACTTGTCAAATGGAGCTAATTTAACAATCCGAATTGCTATTTGGCAAACTCTGATCATACAAATAATATACAATCGTCTAATAATTAAACTACGAAAAACAAATACATTTTCATGGTTCCAAGCTACATGCAACTACCTAATCGAAAATTAATTTCAATTCAATATTTCAATTGCACAATGAACTCATCGACCATCAAACTAAAAAAAATCCATAGCACGCAATTGTATTTCACCAAATTCAATCAGTCACTACTAGTAGTTAGCGAAATTCATAACCCAACAAAGCTTACAAATGGATATAAATATTTAAATATAGAGTGTGAGTTAAATAAATGAACTCACCTTAAGCGATTTCTATCCAACATATTAATTAGCTTCCGCCTATATCCAAAATCCAAAATAGTATCTGATCGTTAGTTGAACTGTCTATGCTCGTCATCGAGTCTCAGAGTCAAAGCAGTAACCATTGTCACAAATCCCCTATCATCATAGCCAAAGTCATGACTCCATCCTGAAATACATGCGGCCAACTTCGCCTTTAATATCATACTTGAACACCACTTCGCCAAGAACGTGCTTCAATAACGACGACCTTTCCTGTTGAGTCACAGGTTCTATGAAGGTTTTGATTTCTGACAAAGAAATAAAGGCGATCGACAAAACAAAGACATCATGGCTACATATGGTACTCTAGATTATAGGTTGATTATTTGATATTGTAATAGTGATAAACTTGTTAAAATCTATCCTCAAATAATCATGCATTTCAATATAATCAATATATATACATTTGAATAGCATAGCACATTCACTGTGCAAATTATCAGAGACCAGTCGACCGGTAGTAAAAGTGGCGGTCGACCGTTTCTGTATAATATGCACAATGAACGTGCACACATGCACATAACGACTATATATTTGAAATCCTGTCTACTGGCCAATTTTTGACCTGTCGACCATTTTTAAACAGAGAGCAATCTTTCCCAAAAGACACTTCTTTGTCCAATGGTTGCATCTCTTACCTTTCATCAATGATCATAACTATTAATGGCAACTGTTCACAAAGAGTTACAACTATTTTTCTCTATATATACTCATCTAAATCATTGATTCAAATATATGATTACATACATTTTTACTCTAATTTCTGATCTTACTTTCTAAATACTCCTGCATTCTAAAAGCTCTTAATTATTTTAATTGCTTATTGAATCATTGAAATTATTTAATATCTTTTGATTCAATAAGTAATATATTTCCCTTAATCTTCACAAAACATCTTTCACATATTTTTGAGGATAAGATTATAGGAAATTTGTACTACAAGTGACAAAACTGTGTTAACAAGAACACATACCGTCAACAAACAATTATATTCATCATTGTTGAAGTCCTCGGTGTTGTAAGAGGCAAGTGTTGAAGTCCTCGGTATTGTAAGAGGTAAATGTTGAAGTCCTCAGTGTATTAGAGGCGTGAAATCTCGTTCGTTTGCTCGGGTGTTGTAAACCTATTCCTCCGGGTGAAGCGAGGTAGTTAATACTAAAAATCCAGATAGAAGTCTGGGACTGTACGTAGGACGGTGCTCTTAACCAGTATAAAAATCTCTGGTGTGATTTTTCTATTTTTATTTACTGTGCTATTATCATTTATTTCCGCATTTATATTATATTCCATATTACACGATCCGTGTGTACTATATTAGCACGTGCACTCGTACACTATCACCACCACACACTTTCATTTGGTATCAGAGCACGGTCATCATATAACCGTAACACAGTTATTTGATATATTCTTGTAATATGGCAAATAACGCAAGTACTAGCACTCAAAACACCACTTACACGGAAGGTCAATCGACACAAAGACCTCCATTTTTCAATGGTCTTAACTATAGTTATTGGGCAACACGTATGTCATTCTTTATGCAATCAAATAGTTATGATGCTTGGAATGCAACTCAAAAAGAAATAGTAAATCCAACAACTGATTATTCAGAATGGACTACGGCTGAGAAAACGGCAGCAGCCGTAAATGCAAGAGCAATAAATATGTTGTTCTGTGTATTAGACCAAAATGAATGTAACCGTGTTAGTATCTGCACTACTGCATATCATATTTGGCAAACGCTAAAAACCACTCATGAAGGTACTAACAAGGTTAAACAAGCCAAAATAGCCATGCTGAAAAGTCAATTTCAAAATGAAACCAAATGAGACAATCAATGATATGTATTCACGGTTTCAAACTATCCACCATGCACTTATTGGGTTAGGACAAAAGTATTCTGATTTTGATGTTGTTTCAACAGTCCTACATTCTCTGTCGAGTGAATGGGAAGGAAAAGTATTAGCAACTGAAGAAGCTAATGACCTTTCCGTCATGAAGCCAGATGAATTGATAGGAAATTTAATGTCCTATGAAGCGAATTTGCAGGCTAGAAAAGAACAGAAAGAAGAAAAGAAAAATGTAGCATTTCATGCTGAGAAAGATGAAAATGAATCAGATTCTGAAGACGAAGATCTGGCATTCATAGCAAAAGGTTTCAAAAAATTCCTAAAACAGCGAAAAGCCAGTCGTTATAACAGAAAGAAATCTGGATCGAATAAACCAACATCATCCTCTATAGAATGTTTCAATTGCCACAAAAGGGGGCACATGCAGAAGGATTGTCCAGAACAAAAGAAGAAGTCAGAAAATGACAAATTCAAATATAAGAAGGACAAGTCAAAGAAACGAGCCTTCTCAGTAACATGGGATGATTCAGACTCATCTTCATTAGAAAGTGAAAGTGATTCGGAAAATGAACAAGCTAATGTATGTTTCATGGCAACAGAAGATGAGGTACAAATTCCTACATTCGATGAAATGCTTGATATTAATGCTGAATTGATAGTCAAATATAAAGACATAAAACGACAGCTAAAAGAAACCAAAGCAGATTTGAGTAGAGCAGAATTTGAACGAGATATGTTAAAAGACGAGAAGAAAATATTAGAAGAAGAACTTGAAAATTTTCAAGAATCATCATCTAATGTTGACTCTCAACTAGTTCTTTTGAGTCAAGAAATTGAAACTCAAAAAGAGAAAATTGATGCTCTCACTACTAAAAATCATGAGCTTGAGGCAAAAGTCAAAATTTTAGACCTAGAAAAGGCTAGTTTACAAACTAAGTTAGATAACATTACTCAAAATGTTTCTAACTTTAACAAAGGTCGAGAAAATTTGACAAAAATCATTGAAAGTTCACAATCTATTTCGGATAAACAAGGTTTGGGATATAAGAAACAAGAAATCAAGAAACATCTTGGTATTAAAAGAAAGAAGAAAGTAAAAAAGACTGAAGTTAAGAGAAATCTTAGTTTATTATATTCCAAACCAAAGCCAGTTGTGAAATTTCAAAAGAAAAATACAAAGACTATCAAAATATGGGTTCCTAAAACAAATAACAATTTGATTAGGAACAAATACATTCAGCAATTCATGAATACTATGCATCTTAGTACTAATTATGTATATAAAGGGGATACCAGACCCGTATGGGTTTGGACTCCTAAGACCTAACTCTTAGGACCCCATAAAAAGTGGGTACCATGGACTTAATTTTATTTTTTGCAGGTCCCACATAAGAAAAGAGGAAAGTGGACATTGGACAGTGGTTGCTCGAAGCATATGACTGGAGACAAGAGCTTATTGACAAATATTACATACTCAGATGGTGGCTCAGTCACTTTTGGAGATAATTCAAAAGGCTATATCATCGGCAAAGGCGATGTGAGCAATTGCGGTACATCTAACTTACCTCTTATTACTAATGTCATGCTAGTTAGAAATTTAAAACACAATTTACTTAGTATTAGTCAGTTATGTGACAAGGGTTTTATAATTTCCTTTTCGAATAATAAGTGTAGTATTTTAGATAAAGACTATAATTTAGTTTTCGAAGGTTATAGAGACAGAAATATATATATTCTGAATATGAATATTAATCATAATTCAGATATGTGTCTTGTGGCTAATGATAATGATCCATGGCTATGGCACAAAAGCTTCTGTCATATAAACTTCAAAACTATTGGCAAGCTAGCCAAAAACAATCTAGTTAGAGGGCTACCCAAAATGAGTTTTAAAGTTAACAACATTTGTGATGCATGCCAATTAGGAAAATTGACCAAATCATCTTTTAAATCCAAGAAAGTCATATCAACATTACAACCACTTGAGTTGCTACACATGGATTTAGTTGGACCTACTAGGGTGCAGTCAATAAATCATAGTCGATATGTGCTTGTAGTTGTTGATGATTTCTCTCGTTACACATGGACAATTTTCTTAAAAAATAAAAGTGACACTTTCGATCATTTCAAATCTTTCGTCAAAAGAATTCAAAAATCAAAAGGGATTAAAGTTAAAAATATAAGAAGTGATCATGGCGGAGAATTTGAAAATAATGAATTTGAACATTTTTGTACAAAGAAAGGTATATATCATAATTTTTCGTTTCCCAGAACTCCACAATAGAACGGAGTTGTAGAACGGAAGAACCGAACTTTACAAGAATGTGCAAGAACATTATTGAATGGAACCTTACCAAAACATTTCTGTGTAGAAGCCGTCGCAACTGCCTGTTATGTTTTAAATCGTGTGTCCATAAGACCTCTTACCAAGAATACTCCTTATGAATTATTTAACAAAAGAAAGCCTACAATCTCATACTTCAAAGTTTTTGGTTCCAAGTGTTTTATCTTAAATACGAAAGACCAGCTTGGCAAATTCGATCCAAAAGCTGATGAAGGAATATTTCTCGGTTATTCGGAACAAAGTAAGGCCTATCGTATATTTAATAAACGAACCAAAACTATTGAAGAATCACTTCATGTCTCTTTTGATGAATTCTATCAGCATCCTCACACTATATCAGATAATGACGAATCTATAGTCACTGACAATCCAACTGTCACGAATATTGATTCTGACTCGGAAATAATTATTGAGAATATTCCTCAATTCTGTGAGTTACAATCACCACCAAGGATATCAAGAGACCATCCGGCCCAAAATATAATCGGTGAGGTAACATCACATGCCAGAACAAGGAGTCAACTCAATCAAATGGGTCATGTCACTTTTCTCTCAAATATCGAACCTAAGAATCCAAAAGAAGCTGCTATAGACGATTACTGGATCATTGCCATGCAGGAAGAACTAAATCAGTTCGAGCGCAATGACGTTTGGGAACTTGTTCCAAGACCAACTGACCAGTCAGTTATTGGTACTAAATGGGTCTATAAAAATAAGGCTGACGAACAAGGAAATATCACCAAAAATAAAGCAAGATTAGTAGCACAAGGGTATAATCAGGAAGAAGGTATCGATTATGAAGAAACTTTTGCACCAGTTGCTCGACTAGAAGCTATTAGAATCCTATTATCTTTTGCTTGTCACCATAATTTCAAACTTTATCAGATGGATGTCAAAAGTGCTTTTCTCAATGGATTTATCAAAGAGAATGTCTATGTCGAACAACCTCTTTTGTTCGTACATGAAAAATATCCTGACCATGTGTTCAAACTTAAGAAAGCTCTGTATGGTTTAAAACAAGCACCTCGTGCTTGGTATGAACGATTACGTAGCTATCTTATTAACTCGGGATTTCAAATAGGCAAAGTCGATCAAACTTTGTTTATTAAACATTCTCAAAAGGATATTCTAGTTATCCAGATATATGTAGACGACATCATCTTTGGTTCAACAAACGATAAACTCTGCAAGGAATTTGCAAGTATTATGACCAAAGAGTTCGAAATGTCTCATATGGGAGAACTGTCATATTTTCTTGGACTTCAAATCAAACAACTTCCGAGTGGTATCTTTATCAATCAAGAAAAATATTGCGGAAATCTTATCAAACGCTTCGGATTAGAAAATACATCTGGTAAACCAACTCCTATGAGTACAACTACACATCTTGAAAAAGATGAAAATGGTAAGAGTGTTGACCAGAAATTATATCGAAGCATGATTGGTTCTCTTCTTTACCTTACAACTAGTCGTCCAGATATAATGATGAGTGTTTGTCTATGTGCACGCTTTCAAGCAGATCCAAAGGAATCACATCTACGAGCAGTGAAACGTATAATTCGTTATCTTAATAACACCAAAGATTTCGGTCTTTTTTATCCAAAAGAATGTCCATTTAAATTAGTATCATATAGTGATGCTGATTTTGGTGGCTCGCGAATGGATAGAAAAAGTACAAGTGGTACGTGCCATTTTATTGGAAAATCACTTGTCTCTTGGTTTAGTAAGAAACAAAATTGTGTTTCACTATCAACATGTGAAGCTGAATATATATCAGCAGCTCTCGCTTGTACTCAAGTACTATATATGCAACAAACACTTCAAGATTTTGATATACATTTATCAAATTCTATTATATACTGTGATAACACAAGTGTTATAAATCTCTCTAAGAATCCAGTGAATCATTCTAGAACCAAACACATTGATATCCGTCATCGTTTCCTTAGAGATAATATTGAAAAAGGATATATATGTCTTGAATATGTCCAAACTGATAATCAAATAGCGGACATTTTTACTAAGCCTCTGCTCGAATCTAGTTTTATTAGATTACGAAGAGAGCTTGGTTTAATTTCAAGAAAAGATCTTGACTAGTATTTTCTAATGATTGTTTTTCTTTTATATTTGAACTATATTTTTTTTAATTCCTGTTATCAAAAGGAGACTATTTATTTCTATCAATAAGAGCCTCTGCTTGCTTTCATGGTCAAAATTCTTTATTCACTCTCATCCACAGGCTTATGTACATGGAACTTCTTTATAAGCTTGTCAAATTTTCTCTCTTTATTTCATCTTTCTTTTTCTAAGCATAAGGCTCTATACATTATTCTCTATGGCTCACATTTGTGATAAGTGTGCTCACAAATCACACATTTCCGTTTCAAGTTCTGAGCCAGAGGAGTATTATTCTCCTGAAACACCAAAACAAAAACCAAATTATCATCACCAATGCCTTCGTACTCCTGGAAGTACACCAACCTCAAAACGAGTTAAGAAGGCGCTGTTTTGTTCTCCTCGTACCAAAGCTCAGATCGACGAGATTCACCACTATCAAAAACATCAAATAGATCTTCAGAGACAGCTCCATTATGGGCAAAGCCAGCTTTATCATGAGCAACAAGGGACATCGGCACGTTTATCTGTTTTAGAAAAGGTGGCATCATTCTTCTGTAGTTCCAACAAGCATGACGTGCATGAACCAATGCCGTCTAGGCCATCAACATCTACATCTAAAAGTCCTAACTCTTGGGATCGGAATTATGACAGGAATGAAGGTGCTCAGAAAAACTGGAGTCCATGGTCAAAACGTATTGAAGATAATAAAAATTCTAATGACGAACCTACCACTTCTCGTTAGATTTATATATACTTGTTGTATCTTTTTCTTTCTATCACTCATGTAATAATGCTTGTGCTTTACAATAAGAGTGAAAATATAGCACGATATATTCAAAAAAATTGCAAAACAGGCTATTACTCAGCAGATTATATAACCGGTCGACCCCCCATATTATAACCGATCGACCGTTTGACCTCTGTTTGAAAGCGGTCGACCGGCCATAATCCATAGGTCGACCGGTATACGTAATTTCAGTTTTTTTTTGTATATCATCCGTCCTTCTATTCCTCTATCTTCCTCATTTTCTTACTTCCAATAACTTTTTCACCAAAACCCTAAATCCACTCCCCAAAATTTCAAAGTTCCTATTCTCCAAATTCTCTAAAAATGGCTCCTCCGCAAAAGAAATCCAAAAAAGGAACATCCTCCGAAACTTCATCTCTCAATATCTCCGCCAAGAAATGGCTTCAAAATCCGGAAGCTATCACAAGATGGAATCAAATGACTAACTACAAATTTCATCCGGGTTCTTACATCAAGTTTGATGATTTCACATCTTATGGAATCCGTAGGTTAGCAAATAACTCCAATCTTTCTCCATTAATCGATTTTTCAGAAAACAATGTGGAAATAAATCACTTGATGATTAAATTGTTCTATGCCAACATGAACCTGGACGAGTATAAACCTGATAATCCGAACGGAGTCATTTGGTCCGTCGTCTGTGGCAAACAAATTTTTATCACTCATGATAGGATTGCTTCTATACTTGGTATACCAAATCGAGGCGATGAGTTTTCATCTAATTTCTGTGAAGTCTTCACTCGCAATAGCATCAGCCATCAGTTCATAGAGGACAACAGTGATGACACAAAATCTATTGGACTTCGACCCACCGCCAGACTACTACATCGCGTCTTGATGCATTCTCTGTTTCCTAGACTAGGAAATTACGATGCTGTATATAAAGAAAACTTCAAGGCTCTCTATGCTATTTATGGGGATATCCAAATCAATTGGGTTCATATGCTATTTGACGATATTCTCAAGGTGAACAACTCTTCGCAACCTCATTTTTTCTACAATGAATATATCATGCGTATTTTGCTGGCTTGTGGGGGTAAAGCCTCCTGACTCTGCCACCTCGAAACCAAAATGTATTGATTCCGTAACCATCAAACGCATGAAGCTTCCTCCTCCTTACCTTGAGATTATGTCGTTTGAACAATGGCAACAAAGAGATCCAACAAAACAAAAAGCTACTTCCTCTCGACCTCATTCCGAAGAAGTTAAAATGTTGAAATCAAAATCCACCACAAAAGAATCACTTGAAACTATTGCGCGTAATTAATTCTTGCTAGAATCAAGACTCAAGCGCATGGACACGAAAATTGATAAACGCTTCAACAAAGTCAAGTCATTCTTTGGTATTTTATGGCATGCTATTTCATGTAGCACATCCATCTCTGCTGAAGACCCAGGCAAACGTCCTGCTCCTCCTGCTTTCAACTGGTCATCAACTGAGGAGTCTGCTGGTACTAGTGGACATGGTCGTGGAGAATCATCTAGAGAGGACGAGAAAGAGGAAGATGATGATGATGATGATGAGGAAGAAGATATTCAAGAGGAGACGGCTTCTGACTCATCCTAGATTCTCTTTTCTATCTCTATATTTTGGATTAGTAATTTAAAACATCATTCGACACTTGTACTAAATAGTGTCGTTACTTTTATTCGTATGATATTATGGTATGTATGATACTCTGGTATGTTTGGTATGCATGAATATTCTGGTTGATATACTCCTATATTATTCCGTTATCTATTATTCCTTTTTGTCGATGACAAAGGGGGAGAAAGTGCCAACAATTATTTGCAGGAATATATATATATAAAGAATACAGATCACATATTCAGGGGGAGATTCAGAACTTCATATATATGTTGTCATCAATCAAAAAGGGGGAGAATGTTGAGTCACAGGTTCTATGAAGGTTTTGATTTCTGACAAAGAAATAAAGGCGATCGACAAAACAAAGACATCATGGCTACATATGGTACTCTAGATTATAGGTTGATTATTTGATATTGTAATAGTGATAAACTTGTTAAAATCTATCCTCAAATAATCATGCATTTCAATATAATCAATATATATACATTTGAATAGCATTGCACATTCACTATGCAAATTATTAGAGACTGGTCGACCGGTAGTAAAAGAGGCGGTCGACCGTTTCTGTATAATATGCACAATGAACGTGCACACATGCACATAACAACTATATATTTGAAATCCTATCTACTGGCCAATTTTTGACCTGTCGACCGTTTTTAAACAGAGAGCAACCTTTCCCAAAAGACACTTCTTTCTCCAATGGTTGCATCTCTTACCTTTCATCAATGATCATAACTATTAATGGCAACTGTTCACAAAGAGTTACAACTATTTTTCTCTATATATACTCATCTAAATCATTGATTCAAATATATGATTACATACATTTTTACTCTAATTTCTGATCTTACTTTCTAAATACTCCTGCATTCTAAAAGCTCTTAATTATTTTAATTGCTTATTGAATCATTGAAATTATTTAATATCTTTTGATTCAATAAGTAATATATTTCCCTTAATCTTCACAAAACATCGTTCACATATTTTTGAGGATAAGATTATAGGAAATTTGTACTACAAGTGACAAAACTGTGTTAGCAAGAACACATACCGTCAACAAACAATTATATTCATCATTGTTGAAGTCCTCGGTGTTGTAAGAGGCAAGTGTTGAAGTCCTCAGTATTGTAAGAGGCAAGTGTTGAAGTCCTCAGTGTATTAGAGGCATGAAATCCCGTTCGTTTGCTCGGGTGTTGTAAACCTGTTCCTCCGGGTGAAGCGAGGTAGTTAATAGTGAAAATCCAGATAGAAGTGTGGGACTGGACGTAGGATGGTGCTCCGAACCAGTATAAAAATCTCTGGTGTGATTTTTCTATTTTTATTTACTGTGCTATTATCATTTATTTCCGCATTTATATTATATTCCATATTACACGATCCGTGTGTACTATATTTGTACGTGCACTCGTACACTATCACCACCACACACTTTCATTTCCTACAACCATCAACATTTGATGGCACGTGCCTCCCTTAGAATCAATCGTGCAGTCCCTCAGCGAACGAGCCTCACCTTACCTGTAACGACCCAAAAATTTCGATCTCGAAAATTCCAGATAGTTAAAGAAAAGAAGAAAATAGATAGAAGAAGAAGAATTAGAAGCACCAAAACACAAATTCTCACATTCGCAGCGGATCAAAATATAATATCACATAAAATAATAATTGTACAAAGAAAAACTATGCTTGTCAAATTACACTTTAATACATCAGAGTTACTACATATACAAAAACAGTAGACTTATACAATCAACATGTTCCAGACAAACTACAATATATTACAGTGGAGTACACTCCATACGTTCTTGCCATCCAGCTCGCCCCCTGAGCTCTAGAACATCCTTACCTGAAAATCAGTAATACTCGGTCTGACCCGAGCATTACATCAAAGTAACACCCGGGTCAAACTGGAAACCAGCATTAGTAAACCCATCTAATCAGAAATACTGATGCCGGAAACTAATTTAAAACCCAGGTAACTCGTTCATCACTACAAGTTCACAACTTGTTATAATCAACACTTAATCAATTCCTAAGTACCTTTACTTAGTTTCAAATGGTCCAGTCATTCCATATCAGTCTATTGGTTTCACATATCAACCTATAAAGAATCATTATAGGTTACAAATCGAAGTGGGTACGGGTATTTATTGATTCCCGATCCCGGACTCTTCGAATTCAATATCCTCTTAAGCCAAGTTATTCAAGTGAAATACAATTCAACTTCAAATACAGGATGTCACTTTTTACACAGCAATTCATCATCGATAGATAATCACATTATCACTGTTTAAAATAAATATATCATATCATATAGCATTACAAATCACATATCAGAGATATCAACTAATCTAAGGCGTACGATATTATCTAATTATTTATAAGCAAGATTAATTTGTCATACCATTTCTAACTAATTTAAAATAAATTAATTTAATATCTTCAATTACTCTTAATCCTGCTTACTTAACATTGATTAATTACAAACCATTATTTAATTATCCCTTAATTATCCTCTTTAATTACATTTAGTAATTAATCTTTAATTTATAACGCAAACTAATTAACCTTCACCCATTCACATTAGTTACATTTATCCCTGATTAATTATTCAAATTATTATCCTATAATCACTTACCTTGATTAATTATCCTATAAATAATCACATTTATTAATTTACTAATCGTTGATTAATTTCCTTAATTAATAAACCCTTTAATTAATTACACTAAGTAATTAATTCTTAGTTACTTCCTTAAGTAATTAACTTCTAATTACTTTCATCAAGTGATTATTTCATTAGTTAACCATTCCCAATTAATTAACCTTGATCATTCATTAATTTAACCTTTAATTGCTAATTAAATTAATTCCTCTCAACAGATTAATCCTTAAATTACTTACATTAATTACTCCTCTAATTAATTTCATTGAGTAATTTATCCCCTTAGTTACTGCCATTTAGTTATTATCCTTAATTAATTCAGTAATTACTATACTTAATTAATTAACCCAATTAATTATCTTAAATTAATTGTCCTTAATTAATTAACTTTAATTACTTTCCTTGATTGATTAATCTTTAATTATTAATCCATTAATAAATTTATTAACTTTTAATTACCCAAATCTTAAATAATAATAAAAACATTGTCTTAATTCATTTCTTAATTATCATAAGAATTTAATATACGTTGGAATTAATAATCATTAACTTGCAAATTAACATAAGTCCTTATTTTTAGTTAATAATATAACATTTCATCTTTTAAATTCATTTAATTATAAACTTAAGATTTAACTTAATTAATCTAAGTCAAATCAAATTACCTACCTTTACTTAACCAAGCTTCTGAAATAAATAATTGTTATTTGAACGGATTAGTTTTAATAAAATCAGTTTAAAACTTGATTTTCATTAGATTTTAAAACTTGTTAGCCTCAATCATTTCAACCGAGTCAAACCTAGGCTTACCCTAACTAAAACCCGAGCCCACCTTTTTTTTCTTCGTTCTTTCCAAACTTACTTTAAATATTAAACTGTTTAGACACAAACACTACCGCAAGCACACTCGAAGACAACTCCGAGACAACCCTCCATTACCCGGAGATCAACCCCGAGGCTCATCCTTTATCTCCAATACAAACACTAATGCATAGGAATCACCTCTTGTACATGCATCGATCAACGGTGAAAATCTGGCGCAGCTGACTACCTTCAACAAGACATCGGTCGACTTCTCTTCCGATTCCAAAACCAAATTCATCAGATGCTCGAAATTCGAAATCGAGCTTACCAGCTCAATCTAGAACAAACTGTTGGGGATGCGGATTAAGGATCTTAAGGCAGAAATAACACTAGAGGGGGGTGAATAGTGTTTTAAAGAATATATGAACTATATGACTAAATTAAAACTTTCAACACAAATCTAAACAGAATTCTAATACAGAATGATCACAGAACATATAATAAATGCAAATAGTAAAGTAAAGCAAGTAAAAGGAAAGAACACACCGGATTTTATACTGGTTCGGAATCCTCCTACATCCAGTCCTGCACCAAGGCAATATCCTTGTACAGATTTTTATAAGCCAATATCCAAATTACAACCCTCAATTTCTAAGGCCTTGAGGAACCCTCCTATCTCCGAGTCTGGGGTAAACTCTCTTGATTTACGGGACACAAGATCACCCTAATACTTCTTAATAACAATCCTTTTGAATGGATAGACTCTATGGACTTTTTGAATACAAATTAATCCTATAACTCTGAATAGCACTTTGATCTTTAGTAGAATGATGGAGAATCAAATAGAGAGAGTATCTAAATGATTTTCAATTGAGAATTTGGCAGAATGATGGCACGATCTTGAAAATATGAAGTTTTATGGATATGGAATGGTGGAGAAGAAAGGGTGAAGAAAATAAGAAAGTAGTTGTTAAAAAAATTCGTTTTGGAAGCCTTTATATAGATGCACAACAGTCATAACCATTGGAGAAAGGTTTTCAAACGAATGGACACTTCTTTTGAAAATTGAATTTTGAATCCAACTGTCACCATGTCGACGTGGGGTATCCCCATATGTCGACATCCCTCAGTTCAAAATTATAGAGATGTTGTTTTGTAAAGACAATTGAATTTAAAACAAGTTGAAACTTCTCTGAAGCAAAGTAAAGTGTTTAAACAATATTTTGAGATAGAGAATGAATATAAAACATTATTTTAAATATATATATATATATATTTGATATAGACCGTCAATTATATAAGTAATATTTAAAATTAGAATAAGTTTTGATGTTTTGAAAATAGAAGTTTTTAAAATCAGAATAGAGGAATATTTCAAGGCTAAAACAAAGTTTGAAAATATTTTTGAAAACATGATTTTGAAAGCTAAAACATTTTGAAAACAAATTTAAAAACATTTTGAAAAATCTATTCAAACTGAAATTGCAAGAACCTTCCTACATAGCTCCTCCATAGGACTCGAGAACTTGTACAAAGTAGTTTAAATGATTTTGATTTTCGTGGGTTTGTAAGCCACTTGTCGTAGGTTTGTAAGCCACTTGTCGTGGGTTTTTAAGCCACTGGTTTCGATAGAAATTGGGTTCCATCCCAAAAGAAAATTGGAAGAAAGATGAGAGTGCTATTATGAAGTTTTAACAAAATACTAGACACTTATCTTGAGATCTTGAAATCTTGATTCTCTAGAGTCTTGAATCTTGAATCTTGAATCTTCATCTTGATGCTTGAGTCTTTATACTAATCAGTCTTCGATGATACCTGCATATACTTCCTACATATATATATATATATATATATATATATATGGAAATGTTAGTATATATTTTATAAAGTAAAGTATAATAACCATATAAGGTTGTTGTCATCAAAACATCATCAACTCAGTTCCTAACACAAACACCTATGATCCAAAATCTCTTTGCCTAGGCAATGCTGACCACCAACGAACCCAATCCTCCGTCCCTAGCTTGGCCATGATCTCAGGTTTCAATCCCTCACCGACCCGTTCAACTCGATGCTCTGACAATGTCGTGGCGGCACAAAAATCTATCTCGACAAAAAAATGAACAAAACTGTAGACCGCCGATCTCCCATCGCCACATTGGTCGTAAAATCCAACAACTAATTTTGCCGACATTCTTGTTCCCCCTTCTTGCTTCAACACCGACCCCAAGGCGATATGTTGTCGTGATCATCGAAAATTGAAGATTTTCCAATTTCAGATCAACCCCTAAATTCTCTTCAAATTCAAGCTTAAAATTTTAGATTTTTCCTTTAAAAATCATTTTTTCCAATATTGAATCAGATCATATAAACAAAACTTGAGATTAAACTACTTTAAATTTCGATTTAAATTGACTTACCACTTTAAATTTTAATTCTTGTCATCATTACTTTATGGATATGCTAAATATTTTTAAAAATCGAATCTGACAATTACAAACATTCTATTTCAAAGATCCTAACATAAAAGTATTTACACCAGGAGTTATTGATTTTTTTTGATTTAGAATTTGATTGTAAACTCGTAACAGAGCAAAATATTGACATGCACACAGATACATTCTCATACATATATATAGATAATCAGGAGATCAACATGCAAACCAATATCTCCAATTCAAACAAAAGATTATTGCATGAATCAGGGTTTAAACCAATTTAAAGCTTTTAAAAATCGAAATTGTTTACTCCTCGATTTAAAAGCAGAGACGGGCTAAATTGAAAAACTAGAAGCTGCTTTGATATCTTCTGGTTTTTTTCAGGTTGAATTTGGTTTCTGCTTTAGGCTTTGAAACAATTTTGAAAGATTTTTGTTTGTCCCCCTTTTATTCTCTGATTTTGAAATGGAGCCTGATAAATTTTAATTGGGTCAAATCTGAACTTAAGCCTTACTTCAAATCTTTGCTTTGCTGCAGTTTTCAACTTGAATGAGTTTGTTTGATTTATTTTTTAGTTCGGTTCCTGATTTTTTAAACATGAATATGTCAACAGTCTAGTTCATGTTAATTATCTTTTCTTTTTAAAACTTTCAACTTAAAAGAAAGCTTATGCCACTTGTAAATTTTATGACAAAATTGTCTTACACTTGTTGTTAAAAAAAACATAGAAAATGTAATTAAAGTGCATTAATATATCTTACATATTTATATTGTATTATCTGTTTGGTTTTAAATTTATTATTTTTATTTATCTATATATAACTTAAAAGACAATGAAATAAAAACCCAATTATATACTTATAAAAATTATGTATATATACGCACTAGCTTTTAAAATATAGAAATTTTTTTTAGAACTAATTTATTCTGAGATATTTGAATTTCAAATCCAAACCTTTATTTGCCATCTACTTATATATATATATATAAACAACTCATTATTATTTGTTCGAAAATAATAATTTTGCAAATTTTAAATAATTAAATTAGGAGATTATCAAAAAAAAATTATCCAGATAAAAATATTTATTATCATATCTATTTGTTTCAATTTTAACAATCAGTATTTTCAGAGGTTAAATCAAATAACTATCCAATTATCTGATGCCTGAAAATCCGGGTTATCACATTCCTCTCCCCTTTGAATCTTTTCGTCCTCGAAAAGAACGAAGCCAGAATTTTTACTTAATATCAGTTAAATCGCTTTTTGATCATTTTTAAAACACTTTAAAATCTATATAATATTACCAAAATAGTTTTTATAGAAATATCTTTTTATAACTCGATGTTTTAACAAGTCTGCCCTTATTCTCACAGAAATTCGGTCATACGTTGATCAGGCATACGATTGAAAATCTATAAGTATTTAGCAGACCTATTTTCAACACCTAGTGAAAATACTTGAAAAATAATTTTATTGAAAATATCGAAAACATTTTTGAAAATAGAGGAAATATCTTTGGTGAGAATGCTCTGGAAATCATCACCCCCATCCATGGTCACAGTTAACCCAATGGTTACGTTTTCCATCCGGCAAAATCCACAAAGAACTGTAGGCCTCCGCGCCCCTCGATTACGCCATGGAACCTGCTACAGATCGCAGTTACATCCAGGGTTACGTTAGCATCGCAGCAAACGTCCATGTAACTGTAGGCATCAGCGTCCTCAAATTTCACTGCCAAAAGAATGAAACTTTTCCACTCCCACATAGGTCGCAGACTACATCAGCCAAGTCTCAATATAGCCTTAGGCTGTCACGGCCTCTCGACTTTCGCTATGTCTTTATAGGTCGTAGTTTACTGATATAAAACAAAACGTAGACTGTTGGCTCTCAGAAGCACACACGACTTCCGCTATATTACCATAGGTCGCAGTCTACCGATGTAAAATCAAACGTAGACTGTTGGCTCTCAGTGGCACACACGACTTTCGCTATGATTTGTAGTAGATCGCAGTGACATCGAGTTAAACTGTCGTCACAGCAAAACCAAAATGCCTCTATAGTCATTAGCACCCTCTACTTTCGCTACACACTACACATAATCCTCAGGAACTAGTTTGTCCAGACTCCTCACAGTATCAACTTTAGAACCCCCCTTAGGGTTCAAGGCAGTACCATCCTGTGGCACTCCTAAGAAGTTCATTTCAAGGAAGCGCCTTTTTCCCTAGAGCCATTTTCAAAACACTTTATACTATACACATATGGTATCTTCCAAATCATACACCAAGTATGTAAATCTCCTTTCTCAAAATCGATTATCCCAAAATGGATAATTCTCAAACTAGGCTTTCCAAATTCCAATATTCATTTTATCCAAAAATCATAAAGCCTTTCCAAATCCAAAGGTTCCAAAAACTTTTTCTCAAAATCATTCTCATAACATCATTTACATACATATATATATATTTATGCTTTGGATCACTTCAAATTAGTATAAATTCCCTTTTATACTTCAAACGCTTTCAAAAAAAACTTTTCTTTCCGGCAATAGATTCAGTAAGGGGAGATTTATCTTATATAACAAAGATATATAACTTTGTTTATTCTAAATCAAATATTCAAATTTGATTACTCTATAAAGTCACTTACCAAATTACTTACTTCCAAAAAGTAAATTTTTACCATAGAATTATCCAATTTCCACTTTACTTCATCATATATTTCACAAAATATACCTTTCATTTCAAAAATCATTTCACATTTCTTATGCACAAATTCCAAGTATCAATTTCATTCAAACCTGTACGAATATCATCCGTATGCTATACCAATCTGATTGCGCACTCGATCGCACAATTTCACTTCCGAACTAGTATCGTCCACTCGACTTCCTAGTACAGACTCAGATCTAGTTTCTTGATCAGAAACTATCATTCTCTTTGCATGGCCATAACTATGATAGAGAATATCCAGAACCAATCAACAACCCATATCCAGGTCCACCATCGAAAATCGAGTGAAAAATCCCAACTCGGATCAATATAACTATCTCGAAATTCTGTGTCCAAATCTGGATCAAATCACTATGCGAATAGTATAAATATGTACATCTTACGTATCTATCTTTATTGATTATTAGCCAAATCAATTCTCCTTTCTATTCACATTTGTTTCAATCCCATTTGGATTATCACCTCTATTCTTATCCCAATTGGGTATTTAATCATAAACAGTTTGCATTCTGACCATCTTAAATTTTGAAAATAGCTTAAAGAGTTTAAAAATAGATAAGTAGTTGAAAAATAATTATTACTTTGTAAAATAGCTGCAAAATAGTTAAGTAATTGTAAAATAGCTGAAAAACAGTCAGATAATTATAGAAATAATTGTAAAATAGTTGCAAAATAGAAATTAGTTATAAAGTAGAAAAATGGTAATTAGTTTATAAAACAGTTGAAAAATTGTTAGATAGTTTCAAAAATAATTGTAAAACAAGTATAAGATAGTTTTAGGTTTAAAAAGAAAAGTTGTGTAGTAAATAGTTTGAAAAAAATGGATTTATATTAAAATAATTTATTTTGAAAATAGTCCAGAGTCAAACTGTTCAATTCCCAATCTCCAATCCTATCAATTCAGTTTAAATTTCCACTTCCATTAAATTGACTCAATTCCAATTTAAATAACTTCAATTTCCATTGAAATTGATTTATCCCCAATTCAAGTTGAATTAATTCTCAATTTCTTTCCAATTTCAAATCAAATTATAGTTGAATTTTAAACCTAGTCAACTTTAAACACAATTCTAAATTATTCAAATCAATTTGGACTAATTTAATTTAATCTCAACTTTAAACCATCTAGAAATATATAAATTCGAGTTAAAATTCCAAATGTTGATTTAATCCTTTAAATCAAATCAACTTATGTCTTTAAACCATTTAATTATGAATCCAAATTCCATTTTTAACCTATGTTAAAGTTCAAATAATAATAATCCAAATCCTTTTAAACAACGAAATCTTTGAAATTCAATTTATCCCCAGATTTCAATTTTGAAATCAAACCTTTGAAGTTTTATCTTAAACATTCAAATCTTAGGTCCAAAATGATTCCATTTTGTCTTAATAATGGATATATTACCATACCCCTTTCTCCATTCATTTAAACAAATCCAATTTCAGCTTAAAGATTATTAATAACAACAAGATGGTATCATTCAAATATTTTAAAACATCCATCCATTTCCAATTTCTAGATCTCAAACTTGTTGAATATGCGATTATATGATTTTTGTTTGATGATAATAAACATATATATATATTCATTTATATGTATTTGTTAATATACTATTTTATTTTCACAGATTAAATAAATATTTGATGAATAAAATAAATAACATAGAATTTGAATTCAAACGGATATTTTATTCAAACAAATATTTATTAAAATTTTTGAATAGTACAAATTTCAAGCTCTTACTATATGTATACACAACTTCAATTACAATACAATTTTGATTACATCACGATTCACATTTACATTGCACCTCACTACATATCACTCACACTCGTATTTATTTTCAACTTCATTCCAATATGAATCCAGCATTTGAGAAATCTGCAAAAATATACATTGACGTGGTAAAATTGGAAATAAAATATTTTTGCAGTATAAAATAAAATGTGTTTTTTGTAAATAATATTTGCCTCAGTTATTTGGGTTGTTCATCATTATTTAATTTTGAATTCATCATACACGAACAGCTTGTGACATACATAGTGTATGACTGTATATGCCACAAGGCCGTGCACACCGATATATACTGTAACAACCCGCATATTTTACGATTGAGTAATTAAATATTTTATTTAAATATTTCATTGTCAGTCGGATTTTTGTCTGAAAAACTACTTTTTCCAAACGGTCGAATTAGGACTCGAGAGCACTCCCATTGAGTTCAAAATGACGTTTGCAATCTTTTTGAGTATAAACTTTGATATGTTTGGGGTTAGTGGAATTTTGCTACTTTTTCACTTAGGGCTTTGGTTTTGTTTCAGCCCATTAGACCCAAGCTTCACCCCTCTTCTCTTCATTACTTCATTTCTATTTCCTAATACTCAAGCTTTAGCAACAATGGAGAGAGGAATTGGAAATTAAAACTCCAAGCCCTAGTTTTCATTTGCAAATCAAGTTCTAGCTCCAAATTTATAGAAGAAGCTTTGGTAAGCCTCCTCTTCTTCTTCTCCAACTCATTCTCTTACCAATTTCAGAAATTCCTAAACCTAATTTAGGAAATGGTTCTCTTTTAAGCTTAGATTCAAGCTCTTTGGGTTGGAATTGAAGAGTGATTGTCCTTGCCATTTCTCTATAGCTTCTTCTTTATAGTTTTGGGTTTAAAGGTGAGATTTTTATCTCACGTCTATGTCTATATCTATCTTTGATGTTGGATATGAATTCCTAACACTTATTCATGTGCATCTGCTTTTGGTTTGGATTGATTTGGTATATATTCCAACTTTTGGTGCTTTGGAAGCAAAACCTATGAAAATCTTTTATGGATGTTTGGACATGTTCTTGGTGATGCATCGAAGAGCCTATAGGGCCGGGTTGCCGATAGACATAAATCCCTAGCGACATTGCTCGATCGGTTGCGAATTGGTTGGGTTTGCACGTCATTTGTATAGGCAGAAAAACTGCCTAGGTTCCAGTCAGTCGACTGGACTTTGAATCCAGTCGACTGGCTGTAGCCAATTGGCGTATCAAAGGCAGATAACAGAGACAGGAAGTCTCTGTTTCCTGCAATCAGTCGACTAACTACAGGAAATAAAATTTTTAGGTTTCTGTTCCAGTCGACTGACCTGCTTCTATTTGCCTATTTTTGCCTACTTTTGCTTGGTTTTCAAATTTAATCGGTTCATGTTGATTCCCGATTTGTTGTTATCGTTTATTATCCACTTTGATGACATTATCTTCGGGATTTTTGTGAACATACATTTTGATGGATTCGGTATCGATTTCTTTGGATTCTATTTACATCTTCGAACGTGAAATTTTGGTGATTGATTGTTTCTACAATCATTTTTGTGCTTTGTCACTTTAAAAATATAAAGGTTTCGATACTAGTAGTAAATATCAAAACTCTTTTATCAAAATGATTTCAACTCTATTTTCAATATCAAGCTTGTTTATAAAACCGTTTTCCAATCTACTAGCATATACAAACCTTTACCTCACTCGTATGAGAAATTTAATTAAACGGCTTAGTAAAATAAGTGGTATGAAACGCTTGCGTTTACTTCGTCGGTTAATTCTTGGACTTGTTCGACTGAATCTCTTGTGGCAATTTCCGACTGGAGATCTACAATTTGTTCGTAAATATTTAAGTTAAGCTAGTGGTTATGGGACCTGAAGCTAAGCTCATATATTTACTAGCTTAGTGTAATTGACACTTCTTGAAGATCGATGATGATCATTTTGTGATTTAGACTAGCAATGTGTGATGTCTCTTTGTCTACGAGGGAGACTAAACCCCGTTTCTGTGGAGCTTCTACTCAATTTGGTGGGGTAGCGACCCATGGTCTTCGGGCCGTTTTGTGGAGCTTCGGTTCAAAACTAATGGTTAGCAACCATGGAATAGCGTTCCGTTTTGTGATACACGTATTGGTGAGTTTTCATGCTCCCATTTTGTGATAGGCCTCCCCCTTTTCACGATTTCTGGATTTCCATTGATGATTTCTAGAATTTGTGTTTCGCCAATTTTCGTGATTTACATGGATAAGTTTTATCAATATTTGTGCATTGGTGAATTTGTGTATCATTAACTTTTGTGTTTGGCATTGATATAATTGTCAATTTTAATGGTTTGGTGAATAAAAATAAAGAGTATGATATTCTTTTTGATCTTTGAGAAGATGCTTGTGATATTGATTAATCTCTAGTTGATTTTTAGTTGCATACTTATTACAATACGGCTTTATGGTTATCATATGGCTTTTGTCATATCTCTTGTTCTATATCATTTTATCTTATATTTATAGCTAGACTGATCTGTTTATTATTTTCTCATTAAATAATACTCGGGTCAGACCGAGATGTTTCAGGAGCTTCTGCTTGACTCCTCATCTGGCTGACTTTTGGCTAACTACTTAGATTAGTATTTTTTGGTTGTATACATTTGAGATATAGACTCATTGATGTATACATATTCTTTTGTCTAGCACTTGTAACTATTCTTTTGTGATATTGTGGATCTTGTTTGACCACTACTCTGATATACACTTTTATGTGTTATATTCATATCTTTTTCCGCCTTTGTGATATGGATATCTATGACTGATTTGTGTTATACTTATTTCTATATTTGTTTCCGAAGATATTATAGCCACTGTGTAGTAGCCTTGAGTTTGCATCGGTATGTCGGATTTCCTCTTATGATGAAAAGTTGTATTTTTATCTGGCATATCGGTACTCGCACAAAGCAATTATACAGATGGTCACTCCTCAACGGCCTTATTCTCCGCGCTAGTTGACGGCATTACCCCATAGTGTCCTTGGCTAGCATGGGTATAGAGGTAGGGCATCACAGCTTGGTATCAGAGCCAAACTTCGAAACAATGTAGAATAATATAACAAGGATTATTGCCCTAAGTCCATCTTAGGAGTCGTGCCTTAGGATTTTATTCAGGTCTTCGAACCGTTCTATCCTACTTTCTTTGTGATTCCTTGTTTTATAAATCATTATTGTTTGATGTTCATTTTGTGAATAACCTTCTTTCTTTCTTTCTGAAAGAAGAGAAATGGTTAGGCCAGGTCGTCCCAGCGCCGGTCAATCTAGTGCTACTCCCCAGGATGGAGTATTTATGTCTGCACAACAACTTCTTGATCTAGTAAAGAATGCTCGGGCTGCCGGACCCAATCCAGAGCCTACTCACCCTAAGTCCGGATTTGCATGTTTGTGCAGTGCCTATACCAACATGGGTGGGAAGCCATTCAAAGGTTCTGAAACCATTATTGAAGTCCAGGCTTGACTAAGAACATGCGATCAAATCTTTTCTCGCATGAATCTTATTGATCTTCACCGTGTTCAAGTGGCCTCTAGTATGCTCCAAGAAAGAGCATTAGACTGGTACGAGCTTCTGATTTCTGAAATAAATGAAGCGGATCTTACTTGGAAGAAATTCCGGAAACGATTCGAATTAAAGTTTGTGCCAGAAGCTGAGAAGGTGACATTGGCTCGTCATTTCATAGACCTTATTCAAGGTGAATCCTCCGTGGCAGACTATGTGGCATCATTCGAGTCACTTTCTAAATACGGGGTCGAATACATAAACACCCCATTGAAGAAGTACCAAAGATTTGTCTACGGCTTGAATAAAAATCTCAAGAAGCCATTACTTCTAAAATTAGAAGTTTCCTTTAATCAACTCATTGATATCGCTCTTCGTCTTGAAGAGGCGGATAGGGAGAGTGATGTTGAGGTTGTGGGTGCCAAACCAAACTTCAACAACAAAAAAAGGCCTAGTAAGTTCAAAGGTCCTTATCCCAATAAGAAAGGGAAGCTAGCAACTCCAGTGGCAAAGACTTCTGCCTCTAGTAGTGGGAAATGCTACAATTGTGGTTCTAAAGACCATTATGCTAATAAGTGTTCAAAGCCCCTTGCTTGTCGCTATTGCAAAAGTTTGGGCCATTATATATCTGCATGTCCCAAACTTCAAGGCAGGAAGGAGGGAAAGCTTAATGTGGTACAAACTCCTAGTAACACTTCTCGTGGTCAAGGTATTTCTCATCCTATCCTTGATGGCATTATTTTATTTCGTGATCAACCTATTCGAGTTCTTTTTGATACGGATGCGTCCCATTCTTTTATATCAAAAGAACTTGTTGATTCTTTTTCTTTAAGTGTTATTGCTTTAATTACTTCTTTGAGAATTGCGAATCCGGTTGGTGGATCCGCAACAATTAGTTTGCTTTGTAAAGATGTCGAGGTTATTTTGTGTGATTTTTCTTTCCAAGCCGATTTGCATGTTATGCACTACTTAGGCTTTGGAATGATTTTGGGAATGGATTGGCTTAACCACTATGAAGCTCAAATCCTATGTCCTGAGCGGACTATACATCTTCGACATCCTCAATCTGTTAAGCAGATTTCTATTGATCTTAAAGATTCGGATTCCAACTTGGTTGCATCTTTATATTCTTTAAATCCTCATGATGACGATAATGATGATGAGGAAGATGTCATTTCTCTTATTCACGTTGTTCATGAATTTTCCGACATATTTGAGCCCATTTTAGGATTACCACCTAAGCGAGCAATTGAATTCAGAATTAATCTAATTCCTGGAGCTTTACTTGTCCTCCTTATCATATGTCCAATAAAGAAAATGAGGAGATGCGCAAACAATTATCTGAATTGGAGACGAAGCAATTTATTCGCTCTAGTTCCTCTCCTTGAGGAGCTTCGGCTATTTTTGTGAAGAAATCTGATGGTACACTTAGGCTTTGCGTTGAGTACCACAAGCTTAATGATCTTACTATCAATAATAAATATCCTTTACCTCGGATTGATGATCTATTTGATCAACTTAGTGGTGCTAGAGTCTTTTCACAATTAGACTTAGCAACCGATTTTCATCAGCTTCGTATTGCATAGGATAGTATTTCTTTGACAACGTTCCGTACTTGTTATGGATCTTATGAATGGCTTGTTATGCCGTTTGGTTTAACGAATGCTCCGGCTTATTTCGTTGACCTTATGAATAGAGTTTTCAAAGACTTCCTCGATCGATTTGTTCTCACCTTTATTGATGATATTCTTGTGTATTCTAAAACCGAGGAGGAGCATGAAAAGCATCTTTAGATTGTGTTGGAAACTCTTAGGAGTAATCAATTAAAAGCAAAAATTTCTAAATGCCACTTTTGGCAATCTTGTGTGAAGTTTCTCGGTCATATCATTTCCGAATCCGGAATTTCCGTAGATCCTTCAAAGATTGAAGCGATTCAAAATTGAAAGAGACCGAAGAGTGTGACGGAAATTCGTAGTTTTCTCGGATTGGTGGGTTATTACCGTCGTTTTATCAAAGAGTTTTCTAAAATTATCGTGCCTCTTACTAGCTTGACAAAGAAGGGGGTTAAATACATTTGGTCGGACAAATGTGAAGCTTCTTTCAGAAATTAAAAGAACTCCTTTCCGATGCTCTTATTCTTGTGATTTCCGAGGGAAACACGGATTTTATTGTTTATACCGATGCTAGTCGCGTTGGTTTGGGTGTCGTTCTTATGCAAAGAGAACGTGGTATTGCTTATGTTTCTGGGCAATTGAAGCCCGCTGAGTCTAGATATGCCACTCATGATTTAGAGCTCACGGCTATTGTTTTCGCTCTTAAAATTTGGCGTCATTATCTTTTGGGAGAGAAATTTGTTCTCTATACCGATCATAAATCTTTGAAGTATTTATTTTCTCAAAAGGAACTTAATTTGCATCAAAAATGTTGGCTCAAATTCCTTGCATCTTATGGTCTTGATATTCTTTATACTCACGGAAAGGGAAATCGTGTTGCTGATGCACTTAGTCGTAAGCAACAAGTGGTTGTTTCTATGATGATATCCGAATGGAATGATCTCGAGATTTTATCCACTTGTAAGATTAGAGATCGTGTATCTGATTTATGTTCATCTCTTGTTTTATGTAGCCTTGAGGCTCATCCTTCTCTTTTAGACCGCATTATTGAAGCTCAAAAGCTAGATCCCAAATTGGCTCTTCTTGGCCAAAGTTGTAGGGATAAAATTGATATTGAAGGTTTGGAAGACTTTAATATTGATTCTCGTGGCGGTATTCGAAAATTTGGTAGACTTATCATGCCAAATATTAGTGATCTTCGTAAAGATATTTTAGAAGATTCCCATCGTTCTAAATTTACCATTCATCCCGGAAGTAGTAAAATGTATGCGGATATGAAGCGACTTTATTATTAGAAGGGGATGAAATTTGATATCGCTAACTTCGTTAAGCATTGCATGGCTTGCCAACTCATAAAGGCCGAGCACCAAAGGCCCGGTGGGTTATTGCAACCTTTAGAAATTCCAATATGGAAGTTGGATCAAATTTCCATGGATTTTATTGGCGGCCTTCCCCGTTCTCGTTCGGGTCATAATAGCTTATGGGAGATTGTTGATAGGCTTACAAAATCCACCCATTTGATTCCCGTTCGGTCTAATTGGACCGTTCCTCTTTTGGCCAAACTCTTTATTAAAGAAATCGTTAAATTACGTGGAGTTCCTACTTCTATTATTAGTGATCGTGATCCATTGTTTACTAGTGGATTTTGGAAGAGTCTTCAAGAAGCTTTGGGAACAAAGCTTAATTTTAGCACCGCTTATCACCCCCAGTCCGATGGACAAGCCGAGCGTGTGAATCAAACTCTTGAAGATCTTCTTCGTGCATGTGTTCTTGATTTTAGTGGAAGTTGGAAAGATCATATTTCGCTTGTTGAGTTTTCCTATAATAATATCTTCCAATCTAGTATTGGTATGGCACCTTTTGAGGCACTCTATGGAAGACCATGCCGATCTCCTTCCTGTTGGCTTGAGGCCGGTGAGAGACTGGTTTTTGGTCCAGATTTTATTCGTGATTCCACAAAAAAGATTGATCTTATTCGTCATAGGATGAAAGAAGCCCAAAGTAGACAGAAATCCTATGCCGATAACCGAAGAAGGAAATTAGAATTTTCTGTGGGAGATTTTGTGTTTATTCGTGTTTCACCTATGAAGGGTGTTGTGCGTTTCAGTCGATCAGGAAAGCTAGCACTCATTACATTGGTCCATTTCCCATCACCGAACGTATTGGTTCCGTGGCTTATCGCCTTTTATTACGGGCTCAATTTTCTGCTATTCATGACGTGTTTCACGTTTCTCAATTACAGAAATGCCTTCGAGATTCCGATTCTATTCTTGAGCCCGGTGTTATGGAAGAAATTGAAGTTTCGCCTAAATTGACTTATGAGCAACATCCTATTCGTCTCATTGCTTTAGAAATTAAACGCCTTCGAAATAAAGACATCCCACTTGTGAAAGTTCAATGGTCCTCAAATCTTAAGGATTGCTCTTGGGAATCTAGAGAATTCATCGAGCGAACACATCCAGACTTACTTTCTCGTGCTCTTTGAGGTGAACTTTTTATTTCAAATTTCTTTTGTGATTGAATATGCTTTCATGATTGTTACTTTATATTTTCTTCTTAAATATTGCAAGGACGCAATTTCTTTAAGGAGGGGAGTCTGTAACAACCCGCATATTTTACGACTGAGTATTTAAATATTTCATCGTTAGTCGGATTTTTGTACGAAAATCTACTTTTTGCAAACGGTCGAATTAGGACTTGAGAGCACTCCCATTGAGTTCAAAATGACGTTCGCGATCTTTTTGAGTATAAACTTTGATATGTTTGGAGTTGGTGGAATTTTGCTACTTTTTCACTTAGGGCTTTGGTTTTATTTCAGCCCATTAGACTCAAGCTTCACCCCTCTTCTCTTCATTACTTCATTTCTATTTCCTAATACTCAAGTTTTAGCAACAATGGAGACAGGAATGGGAAATTAAAACTCCAAGCCCTAGTTTCCATTTGCAAATCAAGTTATAGATCCAAATTTATAGAAGAAGCTTTGGTAAGATTCCTCTTCTTCTTCTCCAACTCATTCTCTTACCAATTTCAGAAAATCCTAAACCTAATTTAGGAAATGGTTCTCTTTTAAGCTTAGATTCAAGCTCTTTGGGATGGAATTGAAGAGTGATTGTCCTTGCCATTGCTCTATAGCTTCTTCTTCATAGTTTTGGGTTTAAAGGTGAGATTTGTATCTCACATCTATGTCTATATCTATCTTTGATGTTGGATATGAATTCCTAGCACTTATTCATGTGCATTTGCTTTTGGTTTGGATTGATTTGGTATATATTCCAACTTTTGGTGCTTTGGAAGCAAAACCTATGAAAATTCTTTTATGGATGTTTGAATATGTTCTTGGTGATGCATCGAAGAGACTATAGGGCCGGGTTGCCGATTGGCATAAATCCTTAACGCCATTGCTCGATTGGTCGCGAATTGGTTGGGTTTGCACGTCATTTGTATAGGCAGAAAAACTGCCTAGGTTCCAGTCAGTCGACTGGACTTTGAATCCAGTCGACTGGCTGTAGCCAATTATCAAAGGCATATAATAGAGACAGGAAGTCTCTGTTTCCTGCAATCAGTCGACTAGTCTGTGTAATCAGTCGACTGACTGCAGGAAATAAAATTTTCAGGTTTCTGTTCCAGTCGACTGATTACAGAGAACCAGTCGACTGACCTGCTCCTATTTTCCTATTACGCCTATTTTTGCCTACTTTTGCTTGGTTTCCAGATTTAATCGATTCATGTTGATTCTCGATTTGTTATTATCATTTATTATCCACTTTGATAACATTATCTTCGGGATTTTTGTGAACATACATTTTGATGGATTCAGTATCGATTTCTTTGGATTCTATTCACGTTCTTCGAACGTGAAATTTTGGTGATTGATTGTTTCTACAATCATTTTTCTGCTTTGTCACTTTAAAAATATAAAGGTTTCAATACTAGTAGTAAATATCAAAACTCTTTTATCAAAACGATTTCAACTCTATTTTCAATATCAAGCTTGTTTATAAAACTGTTTTCCAATCTACTAGCATATACAAACCTTTACCTCACTCGTATGAGAAATTTAATTAAACGGCTTAGTAAAACAAAATGTATGAAACGCTTGCGTTTACTTCATCGGTTAATTCTTGGACTTGTTCGATACTGAATCTCTTGTGATAATTTTCGAGTGGAGATCTACAATTTGTTCGTAAATATTTAAGTTAAGCTAGTGGTTATGAGACATGAAGCTAAGCTCATATATTTACTAGCTTAGTGTAATTGACACTTCTTGAAGATCGATGACGATCATTTTGTGATTTAGACTAGCAATGTGCGATGTCTCTTTGTCTGCGAGGGAGACTAAACCCCGTTTCTGTGGAGCTTCTGCTAAAATTGGTAGGGTAGCGACCCATGGTCTTCGGGCCGTTTTGTGGAGCTTCGGCTCAAAACTAATGGCTAGCAACCATGGAATAGCGTTCTGTTTTGTGATACACGTGTTGGTGAGTTTTCATGCTCCCGTTTTGTGACAGGCCTCCCCCCTTTTCGTGATTTCTGGATTTCCATTGATGATTCTAGAATTTGTGTTTCACCAATTTTCGTGATTTACATTGATAAGTTTTATCAATATTTGTGCATTGGTGAATTTGTGTGTCATTAACTTTTGTGTTTGGCATTGATATAGTTGTCAATATTTATGGTTTGGTGAATAAAAATAAAGGGTATGATTTTTTTTTTGATCTTTGAGAAGATTCTTGTGATATTGATTAATCTCTAGTTGATTTTTAGTTGCATACTTATTACAGTACGGCTTTATGGTTATCATACGGCTTTTGTCATATCTCTTATTCTATATCATTTTATCTTATATTTATAGTTAGACTGATCCGTTTATTATTTTCTTATTAAATAATACTCGGGTCGGATCAAGATGTTTCAGGTGCTTCTGCTTGACTCCTCATCTGGGATAATTATCCTGACTTTTGGCTAACTACTTAGATTAGTAGTTTTTGGTTGTATACATTTGAGATATAGACTCATTGATGTATACATATTCTTTTGTCTAGCACTTGTAACTATTCTTTTGTGATATTGTGGATCTTGTTTGACCACTACTCTGATATACACTTTTATGTGTTATATTCATATCTTTTTCCACTTTTGTGATATGGATATCTGTGACTGATTTGTGTTATGCTTATTTCTATATTTGTTTCCGAAGATATTATAGCACTGTGTAATAGCCTTGAGTTTGCATCGGTATGTCGGAATCCTCTTGTGATGAAAAGTTGTATTTTTATCTGGCATATCGGTACTCGCATAAAGCAATTATACAGATGGTCGCTCCTCAACGGCCTTATTCTCCACGCTAGTTGACGGCATTACCCCGTAGTGTCCTTGGCTAGCATGGGTATAGAGGTGGGGCATCACATATACACTTGATAAAATTACAGGGACATGTGAGCACAAGGTCAAACCCAAATCAAAGTCGGGTTCAACTCAAGTGAATTCACAAACGAGCACAAGGTCAAACCCAAGCTTTAAAGCTGGATTCAAACGGGTGTAATTCCAAAAATCAAGATGAAGTTCAAGTGAAATCAAAATGAAAAGTGACATGCACAAGCACAAGAACATGTCAGAGAAGCAAGTGCACCACAAACCAAACAGGGGCAAAACTGCAAACAAATACAAACTGCCTCGATGCATGCATATGGCCAAGCGATGCACCATAGAACAATGACTGATACAAGTGACTCAAACCAGAACTTCAAAATAACAAGTGCAGCCTCTACATGAAGGTCTGAAACAAATGAAACTAGAGGCAACTGGAAAAATAAAAATAAAACAATGAACCAGACCACAAGATGATCCAAACAAGGCTACAACTTCAAGTGAACTAATACACAGTGAATCAAATGACACAGACTTGAGTGGAACAAGAAACAAATGTACATACACAGTGCAGCAGTGTAAACATCACAATGAACAGGCAGTGGTACAAACTACAAGTGACAACGTCAGGCCAAGTCAAAACCAAAATATCAAAGATAGAGAAACCAGAAATGCTCAAATCAGATGAATACAAGATGAAAAGCATAATACCACAATGCATCAGATATCAAGGATGCAAGTAAACAATGTACAAGTAAATGTACAAAGACTCCAAGCCTGCAAGCATTTCAAACTTGAAGACAACATGAAACTGCACCAAAGAAATGGCAGTAAGTGAAACAGTGAAACAACAATGGTGCAACAACATACATATATTTATATATGATCACAGATGTATGTATACACATGGTAGCTGAAACAAATGACTCGAACTCAAGTTAAGAAAAAGTCAGTGATGTACACAATGCTGCAACAAAGATGAACACAGGCTTCAGACTAATGTACACATGAATGCCATCATATGTACAAAATCAAATGCAAGCCAACATCCAAGACACAGCACAATGAAAGTGTACAAACAGTGGTGAATGCAGCTACAACACATCAAATGAAACAGTTGCAAATAGCATATATGTCGAAATCATGGATCAATAGTTGAATCCCAAAAGTGATCAAAGTGGCAGTAAACACAAATGGCCAAAGTCGAGCACAAAGTGTAAGCAATCAACAGATTATCAAAAATTGCAAAATGGTCGACATTGAAAATGCTACAGTTTTAGTCAAAGCCGTGGGTCATCAAAGAAGTTTTCAAACTAACAGTAATGGTGACAGCAGAATATCAAGTCAACAAACACAAACGAAGAAATCATCGTCACAGTAAATTCAGAGCCTTGGCAATCAAAGAATCGAACCAAGTCAGAAATCAAAACCGTGTTATTCAAGTAATTTGAACAAGTCAGAGATCAATCTCAAGCATCAATACAAAATCAACCGGCCAAGATAAATTAAATGGAAAATTCAAACGAACGGGAAAATAGGAATTCAAACCCCAAACATCATCGACAAAGGTGTATTCGAGTTCGAGAAAAATAGATACCAAAAATCAATCAACAACTCGAATCTGATCGAGTTCGAATTAGCTAAACAGTAAAGCAGGAAAGCGCAAATTACATACTAGATTGTTCGAATCGAACTCAATCATTGAAGTAGCCGAAAGTGATCGACAGAGAGAAGAAAGAACTCGAAGCATCATCAATCAAATCGACAAAGACGACAACTTCATAACAAAAGCCCTAATTTTCGAGCAAGAACAAACCGCCATTTTCACCAAGAAGGAAGCGGCCGAAGGAAATAAAAATAAAAGGAGAAACGAACTAAGTTTTCATAAATCCAAGTTTTGGGCCAGCCTTTCTTTCTTTAGTGTTGGTTTATATTAAAAGGGAGATAACTAGGGTTTTGGTTTTTATTGTTCTTAAATTGTATTTTTCATTTTAAACCATTATAATTACTAGTCATGTGACTAGAGGACAAACTACATGGCGTAGTTTGAGAATTCGCAACTCAGTGGCTGAGTTGTGGTAGGGTTTTGAGCGTAGAGTTAGGTTAGTCGGTAGCGGGTGTCGCGAGTTTACGTGTGTAAGCATGTGACTACTTAATTTCTAGTAGAAACTTTGGGGGCAGCACGTAGGCAGGGTTTTGCCGAAGCTGGGTAAATTCTGTGATTCTATTTCTGCATTTATTATTCTGCTATTATCCGTGCTGCTATTATTTTGATATATATGTGTTGAAATAATTTTATAAGCTTCCATGATAATTTTTATTATAGCATCACCCTATTCACCCCCTCTAGGGTGAAATCGATCCAACAAAACCCATTTTGAGATTACACAAATTTTCAATTCAAATTAACCATTTTAACTTTCCAAGTTAAATCCCAATTTCATCTTGAAATTTCCAATTCAGTTTGTTTGTTAAATTATTTAACTTTCCAAAGTTAAATTCAATTTACTTAATCTAGCTAACCTTACCCAATTTGAATTCCCATTTCAAATTCTAAACTTCACATTAATAATCTTCCCACTTATAAGTTCAAAAACTTATCACTTTGGGTATCACATCTTATTCAAATTTAAAACTTAACATTTAGAGTTTATTTCAAACCATCTTTGATATTATGTATATCCTTCATTTATACATATTATTTCCTTTACACACCAAGTTATTCTTAAATTTTAAACCACCTTTGGTTTTTAATTCAAAAAAAAATTCCTTTAAATTTTCAAACAACTCTTGTTTGAAATAGGACCCTTTCATTCAAATATATTAAATAGTATTATTTATTATTTATTATTTCTTTATTACTTTGAAATAAATTTTCAAATTTGGACTTAGATTTAAAGCTTCACAATTTAGATCATCTTTAGTTCCAATTTATAAGTCATACTTGCCTAAATGTTTTACTTCCCTAAAAACATCTCAATTTGCTTACTCATTAATACATATTTTATTATTAAACACAACATTCGTTTATGATAATCAAGATTATCATATTTGAAAACCAATTCATTATTATCTTATTCTGAAACTCTTCCCCAAGTTCAAGATTTTAATTTCAGTTTGAATCTATTTCAAACTTATCTTCATTTAATTTCAATTTGGTTGTATTTCTATTACCACTTAATTTAATTCGAATAATTTCACAACCAATTACCTTAATATTTATTAGAAAGAAATATTACTTTATATGTCAAAATATATTCTTATATAAAATCATTTAAAACCTTTATATAAGAAAATAATAAGTACGCTCACACACACACACACACAACTCATTCTAGGGTACTATTAACCATATCCTTGATGAATAATCCCACCAGGGCCAAGGTTCTCACTTCACGTTCAGCTCTGATACCAAATGTAATGACTCGGAAATTTCGATCCCGAAAATTCCAGATAGTTAAAGGAAAAGACTATAAGAGATAGAAGAAGAAGAATTAGAAACACCATTATACAAATTCTCACATTCGCAGTGGATCAAAATATAATATCACATAAAATAATAGTTGTACAAAGAAAAACTGTGCTTGTCAAATTACACTTTAATACATCAGAGTTACTACATATACACAAACACTAGACATATACAATCAACATGTTCTAGACAAACTACGATATATTACGGCAGAGTACACTCCATACGTTACTGCCATCCAACTCGCCTCTTGAGCTCCAGAACGTCCTTACCTAAAAATCTGTAATACTCGGTCTGACCCGAGCATTACATCAAAGTAACATCCGAGTCAGGCAAGAAATCAGCGTGAGTAAACCCATCTAACCAGAAATACTGATGCCAGAAACTTATTTAAAACACGGGTAACTCGTTCATCACTACGAGTTCACAACTTGTTATAGTCAACACTTAATCAATTCCTACGTACCTTTACTTAGTTTCAAATGGTCCAGTCATTCCATATCGGCCTATTGATTTCACCTATCAATCTATAAATAATCATTGTAGGTTACAAATCGAAGTAGGTTCGGGTATTTACTGATGCCTGATCCCGGACTCTTCAAATTCAATATCCTCTTTACCTAAGTTATTCAAGTGAAATACAATTCAACTTCAAATACAGAAGTCACTTTTTACACATCAATTCATCATCGATAGGAAACCACATTATCACTGTTTAAACCAATTATATCATATCACATAGCATTACAAATCACATATCAGAGATATCAACTAATCTAAGGCATACGATATCATCCAATTAATTCACAAGCAAGATTTTTTTGTCATACCATTTCTAATTAATTTAAAATAAATTAATTTAATTTCTTCAATTACTCTTAATCCTGCTTACTTAACATTAATTAATTACAAACCATTAACTAATCATCCCTTAATTATCCTCTTTAATTGCATTTAGTAATTAGTCTTTAATTATAACGCAAACTAATTAACCTCCACCCATTCACATTAGTTACCCCTGATTAATTATTCAAATTATTATCCTAAAATCACTTACCTTGATTAATTATCCTATAATTAATCACACTTATTAATCTAGTGATCCTTGATTATTTCCTAATTAATCAACCCTTTAAATAATTACACTAAGTAATTAATTATTACTTACTTCCTTAAGTAATTAACTTCTAATTACTTTTATCAAGCAATTATTCCATTGGTTAACCATTCTCAATTAATTAACCTTGATCATTCATTAATTTAACCTTTAATTGCTAATTAAATTAATTCCTCGCAACAGATTAATCCTTAAATTACTTACATTAATTACTCCTCTAATTAATTTCATTGAGTAATTTATCCCCTTAATTACTTTCATTTAGTTGTTATCCTTAATTAATTCAGTAATTACTATCCTTAATTAATTAACCCAATTTATTATCTTAAATTAATTGTCCTTAATTAATTAACATTAATTACTTTCCTTGATTGATTAATCTTTAATTATTAATCCATTAATAAATTTATTAACTTTTAATTACCCAAATCTTAAATAATAATAAAAACATTGTCTTAATTCATTTCTTAATTATCATAAGAATTTAATAAACGTTGGAATTAATAATCATTAACTTGTAAGTTAACATAAGTCCTTATTTTTAGTTATTGATATAACAATTCATCTTTTAAATTCTTCTTAATTATAAACTTAAGATTTAACCTAATTAATGTAGGTTAAAATAAATTACCTACCTTTACTTAGCTGAGCTTCTGAAATAAACAATTGTTATTTGAACGGACTAGTTTTAAAAAATCAGTTTAAAATTTGATTTTCATTAGACTTTAAAACTTGTTGGCCTCAATCATTTCAACCGAGTCAAACCTAGGCCTACCCTAACTAAAACTCGAGCCCACCTTTTTTTCTTCGTTCTTTCCAAACTTACTTTAAATATTATATTGTTCAGACACAAACACTACCGCAAGCACACTCGAAGACAACTCCGAGACAACCTTCCATTACCCCGAGATCAACCCCGAGGCTCATCCTTCATCTCCAATACAAACAATGATGCACAGGAATCACCTCGTGTACATGCATCGATCAACGGTGAAATTCCGACGCCACAGACTACCTTCAACAAGACATCGGTCGACTTCTCTTCCGGTCCCAAAGCCTATATTTCATCAGATGCTCGAAATTTGAAATCAAGCTTACCAGATCAATCTGGAACGAACACCTATGATCCAAATTATCCTCGCCCAGGCAATGCTGACCACCAGAGAACCCAATCCTCCGTCCCGAGCTTGGCCATAATCTTAGGTTTCAATCCCTCACCGACCCGTCCAACTCGATGCTCTGGCAATGTCGCGGCGGCGCAAAAATCTACCTCGACAAAAAACTGAACGAAACCATAGACCGCCGATCTCCCATCGCCACGTTGGTCGTAAAATCCAACAACCAATTTTGTCGACATTCCCGATCCCCCTTCTTGCTCCAGCACCGACCCAGAGGTGACACGTTGTCGTGATCATCGAAAATCGACGGTTTTCCAATTTTTGATCAACCCTAAATTCTCTTCAAATTCAAGCTTAAAAATTTAGATTTTTCTTTTAAAATTCATTTTTCCAATATTGAATCAGATCGTATAAACAAAACTTGAGATTAAACTACTTTAAATTGAATCAGATCATTAATTTATGGATACGCTTGAAACTTTTTTTAAAAATCGAATCTGACAATTACAAACCATTCTCTTTCAAAGGTCCTAACACAAAAGTATTTACACAAGGAGTTACTGATTTTTTTTAATTTAGATTTTGACTATAAACTAAGAACAGAGCAAAATATTGACATACACACAGATACATTCTCGTACATATATACAGATAATCAGGAGATCAACATGCAACACAATATCTCTAGTTCAAACTCAAGATTATTGCATGAATCAGGGTTTAAACCAATTTAAAGCTTTTAAAAATCAAAATTGTTTATTCGCCGATTTAAAAGCAGAGACAGGCTAAATTGAAAAACTGGAAGCTGCTTTGATATCTTCTGGTTTTTGTTTTCAGGTTGAATTTGGTTTCTGCTTTAGGCTTTGAAACAATTTTGAAAGATTTTTGTTTGCCCCCATTTTATTCTCCGATTTTGAACAGGAGCCTGATCATTTTAATTGGGTTAAATCTGAACTTAAGCCCTGCTTCAAATCTTTGCTTTGCTGTAGTTTTCAACTTGAAAGAGTTTGTTTGGTTGATTTTTTTAGTTTGATTCTTGATTTGTTAAACATTAATATGTCAACAGCCTAGATTATGTTAATTATCTTTTCTTTTTAAATTTTTCAACTTAAAAGAAATCTTATGCCACTTGTAAATTTTATGACAAAATTGTCTTATACTTGTTATTATTTGTTTTACACTTGTTAAAAAAAACATAGAAAATGTAATTAAAGTGCATTAATATATTTTACATATTTATATTGTATTATCAATTTGGTTTTACATTTATTATTTTTATTTATCTATATATAACTTAAAAGACAATGAAATAAAAACCCATCTATATACTTATAAAAATTATGTATATATACACACTAGCTTTTAAAATATAGCATTTTTTTAGAACCAATTTATTCTAAGATATTGGAAGTTCAAATCCAAACCTTTATTTTCCATCTACTTATATATATATATATATAGACAAATAAACAACTCATTATTATTTGTTTAAAAATAATAATTTTGCAAATTTTAAATAATTAAACTAGGAGATTATCAAATAAATATTTATCCAAATAAAAATATTTATTATCAGATTTATTTGTTTCAATTTTAAAGATCGGTATTTTCAGAGATTAAATCAAATAACTATCCAATTATCTAATGCTTGAAAATCCGGGTCATCACAATACCAAAATCGACAGTGTCGCGCCTTTACCCCTACGACGACGATGCTAGGTCGCGAGCGTTCTTGCAATTTTAATTTTTCTTCTTCTTTTGAACGAAATTGAATATGATTGTCAACTTTGATTTTGATAGAGGCTAGGGCGAAATGAATTTTTGGATTTTTGGGACCTAGGTTGGATTAGAGAAAGCATTTTATAGATTTAGATTTTAGTGAGGAGATGGACTAATGGGCTAAACTTTTACTTAAGGCCCAAATAATAATTAAATATAAATTACTATACTTGGCCTAATGAATATATTAAATTAACCTAACTTATTAATTCAACTAAGTTAAGTTAGATTAAATTTTAACAAATCAATATAGTTATTAATTTATAGATTTCAGTAATTGATTTAAATGATATTTCGACCAAATTGAAATACACAACTTAAATCATTTATTCAAACTGGATCATATTTCATAATCAAATTACAAATTTCATATTTAAATTTTATCACACTAATTGATTGAAATTGATTAGATCGTTAACAATAGGGTTGTTAAAATATATTTCAGAATAGAAATCATATTTCTCATTGCAGTGTTAAGTATCAACTATTACTTTATAATTCTCTTTTTCGATGTTTCTTTATGAAGCAGAAGTGACCATTCACTCTCTTAATCTCAAATATACTTTAGGTTACATCCACACTATACATTCGATTTTCTTTCTAAATGGTCGAAACTTCAAAGGAAAACCTTACTACAATTTCATAATAAACTCTTTACAAATGTGTACATGATTATCATTAACTTTTACGGATATCAAATAAAATGCACTTTACCTAAACTGGTCCAAGTAACATTTCAGTGGTCGAATTCTTAGGTCTATCTTGTTGCCTTTGGTCCAGTGTTACATCTAGCACAACAAGAATATTATTGTAATCAATTATATTAATTACATGATTTCACACTACAATTTATTTGCTTATTTAAATGGACCGTTGAGGTTTCATACATTATGAATTATGACCGTTCACCATATAACATTTATATGTGATCACATATGGATTAAGTATCCATATAATTGCATTGCTTTTTGAGTTTGAAACTCATTGAAGACAAAACATAGTCATAGGCAAGTAAACGCTTAAGTGATCAAATTACGAATGTATTTAGTGGTTGTATGATTAGGCACTTGCATGGGTCAACATGCCTTGTATGTATATTTAATATTTCTTTGTCGGTATTTAATTCAGCTCCTTTGCATATTTTAGTTGATGAACATTTTATTCATTACGAGTATATATGCATGCCCAAGTGGACCTGCATTTAATCACAACACGCATGCATTTATAGTTTCACATGTGGGAGTATATATGCACATCCAGATAGACCTGCATTTAATTGTTGAATCATATTTTTACAATATAGCTGTTACTAAACAAATATAATACGTCGGTGTAGTGATCATTTTCACGATTTCAAATTTCTTTTAAGTTCATAGCACTAAAATACCAACTACGATAACACAACAACAGTTTTTTGAACTTTGATAACGACTATCATTGTCACAATAGTTGTAATAAACGATTGAGAACTTAACATTCCTAATTACATATGTTCACGCCGGTTAGAGCCTCAGTTATCTTTTAGAATGTATCAATTTTGAAGTCCAAACATATCTTTTATAAAATTCACAAATCAACAGGAATAACATAGGCCACTCAAATCTATGCCTACTGATAAGAACAAATTATGCACAAAACAAAACAAAAAGAAATAAATAGGCAGTACTTGCACTCAAATTAAACATAAGTGCAAATATGGAACGTCAATACACAAAAACATTAATCTAAAGCTATATGTTAGCATGGAGTGCAAACCTATTCATAGATTTAAAGACATTAGTTCCTCACATTTTAACATTATTTATAAAATTATTTCATATTAGTCACACGTATCACATCAATACAAACTATGATGCATAGTTTAGACAAAAGAAGTTCAGGCATCATTCATATACTCGTAAATGAAAAGCTTGCTAACATAAGTGAATAGTAATGACCCAAGTCATTGAATGCACATATATTTGGTAATATGTTAACAGAAATCATACATAATATATAAGTCAAATTTTATCACATTAAATGCACTGATTATTTAAGATTTACCCTTTCCTTGTCATTATGTTGACCGCTTCTAAGCTCGCTCAAATTAGGAAGAAACGGAAATCATAGCTAAATTCAGGAAGAAATAGAAATTATAGCTCAAACCAATACAGAGTGCTTCACATCTTCCTGATTTAGTATAACATTTAATCATTAAAGCTTGAACTCGGTACAATAACTGAATTAAATCAGTACACAATACTTAGAAGCTTATAACAATTGATCACTGAAGCTTGCTAAAATATGTATATTAGCTGAATTCAACTCCATGGTACTTATATGTCTTCTTGATTTTTCATATAGTTTTTAGAGAGTACCATGCTCCTTAAAATTGAAAGTAGAGGATCCAATTTAAACAGGCGGAAACAACTCGATATAAACCTGCACATGATACCTTAAACTATAGCACAAACTCTATTTTTCGATGTATAAATTATATGTAGTAAGACATTTATTAACTATAAGCTAATGCCAATTAAGCAGCGTATAAACCAAATCCACACATGCTTTGTTAATTAAATTGATTCATTATGTTTTATTGTAAAAAAATAATAAAAAAATAATGTTGATCTCTTCAAATTAATTATACTTACATCAGTTATGAGCAATTCAAGTTCAAGAAATTTTATTATAGAACATACAGATATAAGTTGGTTTCCACCATTCATTCATTTAGTTCAAAGAAATCATGAATACGTGCATAAATGCATGCTTTACAGATCATAATCACATTGAATGCAATGATCACTTTGCAACATTATCTTTATATAATATTCTTGGTGTTCTTGCTGTGATCTTACAATATACAATATTCACAATAATTGTAGATGTAGACATTCTTTTTTTAAGTTATCGATTATTGAATGTTCAGAATTAGTCCCCTCTTCCTTTAAGATAAAAACAAAGGATTTAGGTCATTGGATTATAAAATCCCATCATGCATTCAGAATAAATTTTGGTTTATATAAAATAGAATACACTGTTCTTATATGATATGCTTTTATTAATAGTAAATGTTAAATTGTTGATAAACATTATAGTATATGTACTAATAATTGTAAAATGATTACCTATGTCGAAGGTATCAAGATCCATGGGTAACATAAACTTAAAAGGTCCAAAGTTTAGTAAGGTTGCTTCTTTTACATTAAAGCAAGCCATGTTAACCGCTGAGCCTGTGAACACATACATATATATTGTCGGTAACTGGCACTAACATTTCATTACAATTCGACGGCTATACGCATAACTATAAAAGCAGCACATTTCTGTGTACTACTATTTCAGCACACCCATAATGTAAGATGCTAAATACCCAGAGGATGACCACTACATTTTGCATGCATGCCATTTTCTGAACTTATCCTGAAACCCAAAATAAAAAGATGACCACACAAAATTATACGCAGTAAATGAAACACAACAAAGAGCAGTAATGACAGTGTATAGATTATAAATGCATGCCAATGTATAGACTGCTTACAGATAATACTGTGCATATTTATCATATGACTTTTAGGTCTGTTGTATTAATTTGTCCATTCAAATTTGAGGAAGCGTATGATTTTTCTCATAAATTGTCTTACTAATAATAAAATACAATACTAACATTGATTGAACTAACAAACTAACATACAAATAATGAGAGCAAAAAGTAATTTTTTAAGTATCCTAACACACTTACATATTCAATTTTTTAAACTGATTCGGTATAGTAATGAGACAGTATAAAAATACATGCTGGAATAACAAAGGAAAGATTGCACGATCTTATAGACTGATGTAGGTTTATACCCAACAGCTGAAGAATGCGTAATTCATTAATTATGCTTGAAAGAATCAAATATTGTCCAATTCATACGTTTTAAAATGTTTTTCCAAAATAATGAATAGAGTCTTGGTAGGCCAAGATGCATAGATGTTTAACCACTAACTGACATAACAGAAACAGTAGAAGCCAACATAAATTCCAATGAATGATACAACAAAAAGTCCAAAGCAGCAACAACTAAAATCCACAGATAAAGCGCCAGAAAATAATAGGCAGATCATATAAATTTGTTTCTAAAACAGACAATCAACAGCCGCAATTGGTCGCAATAACAATTTCAAAGCATAGATAAAACAGAAAATACTGGCACATTAAATACCCAAATTCATGAAACAAACATTCACAGTAAAATGCTTTGAGCGCTTTTTTGTGTTCCTCATGAATCAAGAAATATGAATAAGAGCATAACCCCATGACTTAGCATGGTTAGTTGGTTTATGTAATAGTGTATTTTTCGTGGGATTTGTAGTTGTAAGGGCGCGGCAAAGCAACACAGCACCGGGTATGTGGCTATGGATGATACCTACTGTTGGTTAAGGTAAGGAAACAAATAGGTGTGACTATGATGTATGATATTCTAAAAAATAAATTAGAAAATAAAACAAATAGTTAATCAGAACATACCATTTTTTTGTTTGCTCAAATGAATACTGTTTAACTGTCTGCGGTATCCTGTACAATATATTATACAAACGTTGTTTAATCAGTTCTTCATGTATTCAAATTTATGTTATCTATGGATGCATGAGTTTAGCAAATCTGGTTAAAGTTGATTTTCTGATGTACACTAAATGTAACTGTATTTTCAAAATAATTAATTCTTTTTCCAGCTGATAACACTCCACTTTCTGTCAGATAATCAAAGCAGAGTTTTGTATTATAAAATGATTGACACCACTCATTTCCCTGCAGAAAATGAAAAGGAGACAGCTTGATCATGATAATATGCATGCTATGAAAATAAAACATAAATGAGTGGTTAATTCAATACAAAGTCCAAGTAATGAAATTTAGATTTGTAAAATGTAAGGATGTTAAGGTCATGTTGATTACTTCCATAATCGATAATCAGTGTTAGAAGATAAAATCAATAAAGGCTATAGTAAAATCACATTTCACTGTTAGTCCCTAGGTAAGCATGTAAAGAATACACATGGAAAAAATGGAATGAATATAATTTATGTTGTAAGATTTGGTTATTTTTCCGTTTTCCATATTAATTTGTTACATTACAATGCAGAAATCAATGTTTCTTGCTGGAAAACTAATGCCCTATTCATCATGAGTTCATTGTTAACAATACTTCATTTCTTTCAAGAATAATATCTTTTGAGAACTTGTTAGCAAATTTATCGGCTTCACTACAACAAAGAAGTACTTTCCATTAAGATCATCATTCATTTACAACAACATCATTCATCTACAACAACCATTCTACTAAATAAACGTCATTGCCATCAAAATTTATTCGCTTAGATCCATGCAGTAATGTCAGCAAATATTTCATGGTTTATGATTTTCAGTTTGCATGTGTAGTCAAATTTAGCAATAACAGGGTTAACAATATTGAAATGCTTCAAAAATAATGTTTTCTTAGTATTTGAATTAACTTGGAGACATATTGAAGATTGTAGTTGGGTTATAAGATCCAACTAATGACCAAATGTAAATAACAAAAGAATATAAATTAAAATAAAATTATTTTTCTACTTTGAAATAAAATTTGAGCAAAATTTGAAAACAGTAAACATGTCTCAAAGTTTTGACAAACAAATAAAAACAATAACATATATATTTGTTTTCTTCTCATATTTGGTAGTCACATATAGATCAAATTCCACGTCTTTCCTTATATAAGTGATAACATGTATTATATTCTTAACCTTCGTCTATGGTTGAAAATATATCTCATATTTTTAACCCAATGTTGATAAATTTTGGTATTTAGATATAAAGAATAAACATTTATTGAATAATTCCCTATCTTATTTCCAACTTTAGAAAATATATCATATACTTCTCAATATTTACTTCTTTCCATTTGGTACCTCGTAAATTCTTGCAAAAAATTAAAATTCCTAATCATATATAAATATCAATATATATTATACCTGAAGTAAACTTTGAAGCAAAATTCGAAAAAAGTAACCATATCTTAAAGTTTTGAGATACAGGTAAAAGAAATACCAAAATATATGTTTTCTTCTCTTATTTGGTGGTCATGTTATATAAATCAAATTCCATGTGTCTTTTCTATGAAGACATAAGTGATAACATATTTTGCTACTCTGCCTACTTTCATTCATCTAGAAAACATAAATTTTTGACTTGCCAATTCTTCTTCCTTATATAAGTTCAAATTAATTAGTAGTTACACAAACACACATATTATGCACGCAAACGCATACCCAAAGCAGCATCAAGTCCTTAGGAGATCAGAACCAATTTTATGTATATCTTTTATTATCTACAAATAGTTTTTTATACGTTTTATATATTCATTAATCTGCTCTTCATTTTTTCTTTACTGCAATGGAGTTGATTTTTGATTACTATCACTTAATGTGCTTCTCCTTTCTATTTTTTTGGCTTCTAATTGAATCAATACTGAAACTGATGAAAGTAGAGTGTGTAGAGATAGAAAAGATGATACTGCTATTATAATGTTATTAAATTTTCTAAACTCCATTACCAACCTTAGCTATTGTGTTTTTTAACACAATCAGTCACAATAACTATTTTTAGTTTCTGCAATAAAAGAAAGTAATAAAATAAAACAATAAATGGCCTATTCTTTTTGTGAATCATTTAGGAACCCAATAATTACTCAAAATTTAAAGTAATGAAAATTGGTGAGTAGTAACATTAAATTAAAGTCTAATGGATATTGGATATATGATGGAAATTAGATACTACTCAAAATCTTACGCAATCCATGCTTAATCGTAAATCATCGTTGCAGATACTAATCACAGTTGCAGATTCTAATGGATAATCACACTAATCAAAATCATAAGCAGTTAATGAACATCAGCAAATAATTACCTAAGTCTGAAGTCTAACGGATATCGAGTGGTGTGCTTGAGCTTAACTCTTTACATGTTGGTCGATAATGGCAATTAGAAGCGAGAGACCCGATTTAGGGTTTTTATTACTCCTGTAGCAAGCAAAAAGATCAAAAGAATATCGTATCAGTACTAAATTCGGATGAATACGTAGAAATAAAACGTGGAAGGGATACTAATCAAAATCTTAAGTAAATATTGAAAATCAGCGAATGATTACCTAGGTGTGGAATCAAAAGAATATCTTAATGGCAATTAGAAGCAAGAGAGTCGATTTAGGGTTTTTATTTGTCCTGTAGCAAGCGAAACGATCAAAACAATATCATATCAGTACTAAATTTGGATGAATACGTAGAAATAAAACATAGAAGGGATGCCAATCAAAATCTTAAGCAATTATTGAAAACCAGTAAATGATTACCTGGGTGTAGAATCTTACGGACATCGATCAATGCCGCTTGAGTTGAACTGTTAATTGATAATCGCCATGTGAGAGAGCCGATTAAGTTAATTTTTTCTGTAGCGAGCGAGAGGGGAGAACACCAAAAAAAAGAACATAAAAGTAAAGGGTGTTTTAGGTATTCCAAAAAGACACGGTTGAATTTCTATTGACTGAATTATTATTATTAGCAGAGATATTTATTGCATAAATTTATCAATCTAGATTATTATAACTTTATACAATAGATGTTCTTACAATATTAAAAGTTTAAATGTTACCTATTCATTTTTCATTTTTCTAATAAGGCTTCCACTAGTCTTTTGTGTTTCTTCAAAGCTAAAGATGAAAAACAGAAGTCTTACGACTTCACTAGTGGGTGTTAGGACTTCACTAGTGGGTGTTAGGACCCTTATCGATTTTATCATATACAACTCCTAAGCCATGGTTTGTTGTCCTAATCTCAGTTTGACATTAAGTTTGCTCAATAAATCGAAAGAGATTATTTACTTTTACCTACCATTTCACGATGGACTAAGTATAATATATTTAACTTGGGTTTTCTTAACAAATACATATAATTATCTTAACTTGTATATTCAACATATTAATAATACAACACGTAACATCTGTAGTTTGAGTTTGCTTAACAACCAGAGAGTACGCAAGTAATTTATTAATATATAAATGGTAGAGGATAATAATTACACTAAAGACTCACAATCATTTATATGTTTAATTGGGTGATATCAACTTATGGAAAAGTAATTTCTTATGAAATACCCACATGATTCAAGTATCAAACACTTCAAAAATCATGGTATACAAACTATATGTATGTATTTATTCTTTAGTCTGGGCTCCACAATGTTCGCTTTATTATTATGAGACTGTAATCTGATTTTATTTTTGATTTGTATAAACTCCTTTGCTATGTTTTGTAACTCTGTGGATCTATGCCCTGATTTTAGTTCACTTAGTTATTTATATATATGATGCATAATATGTTTTATTCCATGCGTTGTGAGATATACTATAACGATCCGTAATTTTATCACTTGAAATTAGAATATTCAATTGATTTTAAATGTTCAAATATAGGTTTTTAAAAATAAATAACCATGTTTTACGTGATAAATAATAATGGTGATCATGTTTCTGAAAAACCTTTACAAAAATATATTTTTGGAAAAATATCGATAATATGACCTAAAATCGTTTTGTTGATAAAAAGCTTTTAACCGTCAAAAATCGCACATGATTTTTTTACATACACTTATTTAACTATTTAAACAAGAATAAGGAATAATTTTTTTCTTTTGGAAATAAAAATAATTATTATGTCATCGATGATGTCATCATTTTCATAAATGAGCATATAGGGAAAATTTTGGTATTTTGTGTATGTAAATATCCAAGTAATTATTTTAAATGATGAGTAGTCTATTTTAATTATTATACAGTGATAATAATTAATTTATAATAATTTTGATAAATGTATTGATTTGTTTTATAAACATATGCAAATTTCGTCGCACTTTGGCAGTTTAACGGCAGGATTTTGCAACACTTGTCTGAATATTGATTTATATGGTTTTATAATTCAAACGAGCACATATTTATTATTTTAAGATAACAATAAATATATTTTTAAGATTTGTTTACATATATAATTTAACTGAAAATTAAAATATGACCGAAGCTCGGATTCCGAATTTTCAATGGTTTATCAAATAGAAGTTATAATCGAATGTTGTACCATAGTTTGTCAAATGAGACATATATGTGCATTTATGCATGCGCATAACATGTACAAACATATGAGAAGTCACCATATGCATTTACACATTTACTTTAAGTAATAAATTTAAATATTAATATATTTCAACCAAGTTATGAATATCTCAAAGCACATGCCAAGATGTGACTATGGTGATGTAAGGGGGGGACCACAATCATGAGTAACGGGAGAGGTTGTGATGATGATGTTGGAAATATTTTACATTTTACTTAAATGTTAAGCTTTCAAAATGCTATAAATAGCACCCAACCTCCTCACTTATTCTCACACCAATTCGTTTCCTCTTCTTGAGGCTCTTTAATTGATTCCCAAAGTCATGAGGAAGTTATGCAAAAATAATGCAAAGTTATGGCAAAAAAGTAAAACAAAGTTATACACACATACATACAAAGTTCTTTCACCTGTCCGAGGCCTTGGTGCAGTGGTAAAACGCCAGGCTGTTGACGACAAGGTCGGCAGTTCGATCCCTGCCTCTGGCATATTAAACTGTGCGCCACGATGATTCCTGCAGACTTGTGTGCTGCCTACTTTGTAAATATAAGTACCCAGTTTCAAAAAAAAAAAAAAAAGTTCTTTCACCTCAAAGCTATGACCAAAACACTCCTCTGCCCATCATAAACACATAACCACAACCACCATTCACCTTGGTCGAGCTAACACCCTCAGGAGGATCATGGCCGAGCATGCAAGAAGAAAGGAAGGAGTTCAAAAAGTTCTGAAATAAAGATAGTGGAGAGAAGTACTATCTGAGTACTGTCAGAATCAATTCAGGAAGCTTCGAAAAAGTTCGGTGGGGTGGAAATCGTTAGTGAATACATGATTTACATACACCTTAAAATGTTAAGAAAATAATGATATGCATATTTAGTTAGTAAATTAATATGCTTGGATGATTAATATGTTTGAATATTGGTTGATTATATGGTTGATAACTTGGTTGTGATAAATATAACAAATAATGAGAAAATCATATTTACCAAACATATAAATGGTTAACTAATTAACCGTAGTCAATTCATGGAAAATAAATCCATATCAATATGTGTATGGAGTTTATTAAGTCTTTTTATGGTTTTGAATTTAAAAAGAAAAGATATTTGGATGGTTCAAAATAGAAAAGATATCACGTTGAAATTTATTTAAAAAGAGGAGTTTCAATTTATTTTGGAAAAATAGATTACAATGTTTGATTTGGAAAATGAGAATTTGAAAAGTTGAAATTTTATATAATATATCATATGAGAATTGAATATTATAATAAAGGAAAATTGAGTATTGTAATAACATAGAATTATAATACAGAATAAAAGCGAATATGGGTTTTAATATGAAAATTATGGTTCAAAATAAGTTTAACTTGGTTTAAAATGATTTTAAAATAGTTAAAAGTATTTCGGACAATTTTCAGAAAATTGACTAAAGTAGTAAAAATAAGCCATCACGTTTCGGCAGTTTGTGATTTCGTGATCCAAAAAGTTAAACGAACGTGTAAAGTAAATTATAAGTCAGAGTTCTTTGAAATAAGAATTTTTCAGACCCTTAGGGTTATAGTTTTCAAATGAAAAAAAAATCAAGATTTCATTTAGTAGAGTTTGAGACATGTTCAAATAAAGCTTCAATAACGTAGCATTTTGGGAGTTCAGAAACCAAAACGAAAAATTCTTTAAAAATGGATACCTTTAAACTTTAAAAATATAAAATAAATTCCATAAATATGTTCAAATGTTTTAAAAGGGATTTAAGTTATAAAATAGAATTATATGAAATGGAAAGTGTGGTTTGATCAAAGAAGCTTTAAAAACACTATTCAAAGCGGTTTTTGCGACGGTTTTGGTAACTTTTGAACATTAGGGTTTTAGCTTAATTATTTTCCCAATCCTTTTAATAATCTTTTCAAATGAATAATTAAGTATTTTAAAGGTGATTTGGAAGTTATACAATTATTTTAAAGGAGTTTAAAATAAATGGTTGAAAGGAAACTTTTTATAAAAGTTAGGTTTTCTTCCCAAACCTTTTGTGAACATTCTTCAAATAATTAATCAATTATTCTAAGAAAAATTAGGAAGTTTGAAAACTATAAAGGTTAGAGTCGATCAAATAACTTTCCCGCCTTATGGGTGACAGAGAGATAATCTCTAGGCTTGTTTTTGACACATTAAAGATATGTTTTAGAAATGTGGAATCTTCATTAAGATTTCAATTATACTAATAATAGAATATGGAAATATTTTTCCTAAGTAATTAAAGAAAAATGATATGGTATTTCCAAAGATGAAAAGGGGTTTTAATTTACAAAAGGATTTAATAAAAGAGACTTAATGATTCCATATACTCTTGAAAAGATAAAAGAATAATTTAAAATAATATATCTCTGAAAGATATTTGATTTGATAGAAAGATAAATTTACTGGATGTTGTTCGATAATTACCTATATACTTGACATCTTTTTATCGTTGATTGGTTTGAAGAGAATGGGATCAGATTTGGATGATTCCTATCCGAAAACCACTTCGAACTAACATATGCGTTCGAAAGTGAAGACATGTTGAAGATGATGATCTTCATAATGTAGGGCTTCTTTGCACTAACTTCTGGGATAATTTCCACATTATATATATGGTGGCAGTAGTGCCTTCATTCGAAAAATCTTCGATTTGCAAGGACTACTTGCTACAATTCCCAAGGGTGATTCCCAAACATGATTGATTAGAAGGAGTGCCTTTGGTTTGTCCTTCAGCTGGATAATTTATACGAATGAATGAACGACCCGATATTTTCACCTATTCGCATCCGCACATGTCAGACTTGAATTGTTCGAAATACCGCGTTGAAAATAAAATTTGGCAAATCTCAGAATATAAAGTTAATAAATAATCATATATCACAAACACAGAGTATTTAATAATGCAGCGGAAGTAAAAGAGATAGTAGTTCATGAAGCTACTATATATAAATAAGATACATCAGAGTTAAAAAAGATACAATATAAGAGTAGAAAGTTACATCAGATACAAATTAGAATACATCACTGAAGTCACTGGATACTGAAGGCAAAATAGATAGCTAGATCTTCAAGCAAAGCTCCAACTCCGAAGGTGAGTCTTGGATGCTGAATCACTCAGTCTGACTCGAGCGTAAAGCAAAACACAAAACACTAGAGTCAGGACATAAATACTTATGAACTGTAAATCAACTCAAGTGAACAGTAACCAAAATGCATCAGTAACTTAAAGGATGCTTGGGATCGCCCATCCTTTAAGGATCCGTTAAACTATTTACTATGTAGTAATATTGCGCTATTATAATAATGTCTATAGTAAAATAAACTTACTTTTAAATAGCGTCGAAGGGTTACCCATATAGCCCTCAACACATAATAGTCCCAGCAGTCCATCCAGTATCAGCGTACCTGTAGATTGGGAGGCTACCCTAAATACTCCATGGGTATGGGAGAAAAACAAACTCATAGTAAGGCTCATTATGGTAGGTGACACGGCACACAAGGCAATGCCAGGGCAGATATACCAATTACGCACACTGGCAGGCGGTAATGTAGCAGCCACTACGCTCACCTGGAACACACCGCCAATGTCAGAGTGAGAAAGACTCACCTTTTCAAGCTGGAGTTAGCAAATCAGACTACACGAATAGATTTCAAAAAGCACGATATGACACGACATAGCACGACTTGATTCAAATGAGAGAGAGAGCCAAGATATGATCTTGTAAGCAACAAACCAAACAAGACAAAGCAAAACAATATACAAATAAATATATTTAACATAAAACAATATAGAAACAAATTGAAATACAAAGCAACAATGACAAGATGGTTAGACCTTGCCTTAACCACTCCAATGCTCGACTATAGGGGATCATTTACTCAGCCATGATCATGCTTTGGCTCGGGTTAAGCATCGTAACACACGGCTACAAGTGAATGTGAAGAGATATGAGCTACAAGGTGTAGAAGACAAAAGAACAAGACTAAATATTGGAGTTTGGTCACATTTTTGGCTCGGCCAAAGGCAAGTGGGCTCGGCCCAAGGTCATGTCTGATCTGGACATATCTGAGGTGGTGGCCAAAGGAGGTGTAGACGCTGGTGGTGGTGGCTAAGGGGGTGGCCGAAATGAATATGGAAGGAGATGGTGGATATCTAGGCTCGGCTAGCATGTTTGTGGAGTTTTTTGTGTAAATTTTTGTGGTGATGCATCAATGGATGGTCACGGCCAGGTCATGGTCAGAGGTAGAGGAGAGGTTGCTGCCGCGGATGATGAAACGGTGGTCGGTGGTGATGGTGGAGAAGTGGGGCCGAGCAAAGCTTTGAAAAGAGGAAGGCAAAATCATTGAAAACAAAGGAGAAAAAATAAGAAAGTGAAGCCATTATCAATCTTTTTCTTTGGTCGTGAGTTGAATGAGAAGAAATATTTTTTCATGTGAAAACTAAAGAGGAATACACGGCTGCAGCAAGGAGATGTACGGCCAAAGCATGAAAAGCCAATGGAAAGAAATGAAAAGGCAAAGGTAAAATGAAAAGACACTAGCAAATGAAAGGTCTTTGTTTCTTGGTATTTCTAATTTCTTTAAATCAAAATAAACCAAATAAATTTCAGTAAATAAAAATAAAATGAAAACAAAATAAAGTGAAAAAGAAAAATAAATAACTATTCTTAAGAAAAATAAAAGTAAATAAAGAAAATTGTTAATTAAATTGAAACTAGAATTTAAAAATTGAAAAAAAATACAATTAACATTGAAAAATAATAACAACACTTTAAAAATGTTTTAAAAATAAAATATATGCATAACATGTCATGTTACATATATACACACAATTAGAACATGATATGACAACAAAAAATATTATTTATATAAATTAAAATAAACAATTTTGTTAAATAAAATAATTTACACACAATATTGTAAAAAGCATAACTTTCACAACATTAATCGAATTTCAACGAAATGAAAAGCAATATAAATATTTATACTTATTATAACTGCTTTAATTTATTCTTATGTTCCTTTAACATCGTTTTATATTGTAAATTATTCCATTACCCCTTTTTCTTTATTTACCTCTGTTAATCATTTTATAACTAAAATTTAAGTGTATAACATTTATTATAACCACTCAAATTTTATTTATAATATCCTTTTATGTTGTATATTATCCAATTACATATTCAACTTCTGTATAATTAAGGTAAGTTGTATTGGAATGAAATTGTGTATTATACAAATAAAACATTCTAATTTAATCATTTCAAGCTTGAATATTTATCCAAATCTTGAAATTGTACTTAAAAATTATCTTTAAGATAAAATTTGGGAATTAAATTTCCGATAAATTCCAAAATATTTGAAGATAAATAAATGCACATATACTATATATATATATATATATATATATATATATATATATCCATTCAAATTTAAATCATATATCAGCATATGTTATAAATCCAGTCTTACTTTAGAAATTCAAATCAATTAAATCCCCAAAACAAAACTGTAGCAAGACTACAGAACGGTCTCTTCACTTCGAAACTCGATAAAGAATGTCGACGATGCTGCAGTCATAACCGAAGTTATTTTCCAGCGACAAAGAGAAGAGCATTAATTTTAAACTTTAAAATTCTTTGGAAACAAATTTCTATTCAAAATACTTTAATAATATATCCTTTTAAAACTTTAAACACAGGATTTGAAATCCATCGAAAATTAAATTCTCAAATTCTTGTTTTAAATTCATTTTGAATTTCCAAATAAATTTATAACCATGTTTTACAGTTCAATTATTTATATATGAAACAAGAGATAATGATATATAAAATCAAATATTATTTCTTAACAACCAATTCAATAAAATCCAGAAAAATTATAATATAGTTACAAAAAAATTCATTACTAAATTTGAAAAACATATTGTGTCAGTTTGCTCCGTTCAAGTGTTTTGGAAATCTTATCGATAACGTTGATCAGACGAATCGATCAAAAACCCAAATCAACATCAATAACTCAAACAACACAATATATAAAACATTTTAATTATTAGTTTACAAATACACTTCAAGAATGATTTGAAGATAAGTTGGAAACAAAGATGAGAAGATTAAATAACAGAATAGGAAAATGGATAAGCTTATATAAATCGCGGGCAACCTTAACCGGGTCAATCGTGACTTAAAGAATAAGATCGATGTGGATTTCTGGGGTAAATCAACGTTCGGTCTCAAGAGATAGAATTCGGAATTATAAGAGATACTAGCATCTAAACCGAGGATATGAAAATCTTAATGAATCGATGCAGTTGTAAATGAATTTCACCGCTTTACAAATCAATTTGATATAGGCAGGACCACCGATTCATTGTAAAGATCATTCGAAGTGGAGTTATGGGATACTCCAGAATCAAAAGAAGACAAATAGTGAGGGACACGAATGAATTTTGGAACCGCAGGGAACGTTCCAAAATTCAAAGGAATCGAGTCAAAAAGGAAAAGAATCAAACTCGAATGAAAGTGATTCTGTAAATACGTTTACCATACATGCTGAGTTTTTCCTAGAGCCACCAAAGCTCGGATACCACATGTAACGACTCGATATTTTCACCCATTCGCATCCGCACATGTCGGACTTGAATTGCTCAAAATACCGCTTTGTGAATAAAATTTGGCAAATCTCATAATATACAGTAAATAAATAATCATATATCACAGACTCAGAGTATTTAATAATGCAGCGGAAGTAAAAGAGATGGTAGTTCATGAAGCTACTATATGTAAATAAGATACATCAGAGTTAAACAAGATACAACAGAAGAGTAACAAGATACATCAAGTACAAATCAGAATACATCACTAAAATTAATGGATACTAAAAGCAAAATAGATGGCTGGATTTTCAAGCAAAGCTCCAACTCCAACTGTGTGTCTTGGATGCTGAATCACCCAGTCTGACTCGAGCATAAAGAAAAACACAAAACACTTGGGTCAGGACATAAATACTTGTGAACTGTAAATCAACTCAAGTGAACAGTAACAAAAATGCATCAGTAACTTAAAGGATGCTTGGGATCGCCCATTCTTTAAGGATTCGTTAAACTATTTACTATGTAGTAATATCGCGCTATTATAATAATGTCTACAGTAAAATAAACTTACTTTTAAATAGCGTTGAAGGGTTACCCATATAGCCCCCAATACATAACAGTCCCAGTAGTCCATCCAGTATTAGCGTACTCCAGATCGGGAGGCTACCCTAAATAATCCATGGGCTATGGGAGAAAAACAAACTCGTAGTAAGGCTCGCTATAGTAGGTGACACGACACACAAGGCAATGCCAGGGTAGATATACCAATTACACACACGGTCTGGTGGTAACGTAGCAGCCACTACGCCCACCTCGGAACACGCTCCCAATCAAAATCGGAGGATGGCCATCAAATCAACCACAAGTAAGAGTATAGTATCGAAGAAGTGCATCCGACCAGAGGAGCTACCCCATTTGGCCGGAGATTGCTGCTGTTTTAGCCACCTTAAGCCAACTCATGGGAGTCGGGTCCACGTTCATACCTCAATAGGATCATCTCCACCATCCTACTTCATTCTGCAATCTCCACCGCGTACACGGTTGTTAAAGTGGTTTTCGGAGTTGGCAGAGAGTAGGACAACTTCTGATCCCAGTCTCTTTAACAACCGAATATTATTATAACGCCGTGGTCATTTCAAAATAGTTCACACTTCAAAAATAAAATCATTTCATTTCAAAACTATATTCCTTTCAAAATAGTTTATACTTTGAATCAAAACTATATTTATTTCAAAATTATATTGAAATCAATACTATATCATTTCTATTTCAAACATATGTTACCCTTTCAAAAATCATAATACTTTCAAAGTTATAACTCTTTCGAAACCAAAATACTTGAAATCATTACACTTTGAAACATCATAACATTCCGAAATCATACATTTGAAATCATGGTACCTTCCTATAATTCTTTACATTTTACAGATTTATTCGATTAAACCCAAATTTTCAAATTTCCAATTTAGTTCAATTCAAACCATCAATTTCAATTTAATTCAGTTTCCCAACAAACCATTTCAAATCTTATCAATTTCAAATATAGATTTGATCCACAAAATAAACTATTCAATTTCTAATATATTTCAAAGCTTTAATATACTTTATTTCAGAACTAAATTTGATAATTTCATATATATATATATATATATATATATATATATATATCTTATTTCAATTGATTAATATTCAGTTTTGAAATATTTACTTAATAAACTCAATATCATTTAAATAAACCCAAATTACAAGTAAACTCAATATCCTTTCATACTAATATAAACTTCAAATATTCATTATCAAAATCAAATATCATTCCAAATTCACATTCTTTATCAAAATAAAGATTATGTCATTCAAAACCATTTCAAAATCATTTCCTTTCCAAATCCATTATAAATTCATTATCATTCTTTAATTTAAATATTCAATTTAAATATCATTTTAAAATCAAATATGTCATTCACTATTATTTCAAATATCATTACAAAACACATTTCAAAATTTTATTCAAAAATTTATCTCATTTCATTCCATTTAACACATAACCAAGTAAACCTATTTAAATTCAAATTTACTTTAAATTCCTAAAAATTAAAAATTAAATATTAAAATATTTTCAAAACTCCTGAAATTTCACAAATAATCAATTCCAAAAGTAAAATCATTTAACACTTTAGAATATAACTCAAACAGTGTTAAAATATATAATATTTCAAAACATTGTCAAATTATAGCAACGACATCATTTATAAAGTGCTATCATAGCTTATAGTTTTCAAATAGTTTAGTTTAGGAATAACGACATTTATAAAATGTCATAATATATATTTAGTTATTTCAATATAGTAAAATTCAAAAACAACAGCATTTAAAAATGCTGTCATAAGACCACAACATTTTTGGAAAATGCTATTAATAAATTCCATGTTTTATTATAACTTTAGAAACAATATAAATTTCAATTTTTAGCAAATCTTAAACTTACATATCATACTTATAGACTTAAAAATTTCACATTTAAATCATTTTAATATATGATTTATCATAACAAAATTTTTAAATCAAATATCCAATTTAAAACTCAATTCATTTGTTAAGTTAAAATTTCACTGTTTATTAACTTATATAATTTAATAAAACTTAATATTTTACTTCAATTATCATTTCAAAACTTCAAATTTAATTTCCATTATTTACTTACAATTTTAAAATATAAATTTTAAGTCAAAAGTCATATTTACTACAAATTTACATACTTAAATTAACAAAATCAAAACTTAATATTTAGCCTTAATAAAACCATAAAATATAAATTTTTAAATCAAAATTTCATATTTTAGAAGTACATATCTTAAGAAAAATCATTTAAAAATATACCACGAGGTCTGTATATAATTTTCTAACCTAGGTCAAGTGATACGAAGATGTACCATTTCAATACGTAATTTAAAAAGAAAACTGGGTTCTATCATTTCAAACCCACAATCCCAAGTCAAATAAAATACAATAAAAATCACTCGAGCCTATCATTTCAGCCCATAATGATTTTTCCTATTCTATTGTCCGTTCAGGTATGTGTCATTTCAACCCATAGTGATTCTACTCTAACAGGGAACTTGCAGTGTGAACATATGCACAAACAATCTAAACAATTATACAACATGTCAATGTCGCAATATACAGACATATATCATATATCAGGTGATAATTAACAAGTTAACATGGTAATAACATGGAATAACATATCATATAATCATCATTAACTAGCATAAACATTTTAATTACTAAACAGGTGTCATCAATTTACCATTTCATAAGTAAATATGTCAGAGTGAGAAAGACTAACCATTTCAAGCTGGAGTTAGCAAATCAGACTACACGAATAAATTTCAGAAAGCACGATATGGCACATAGCACGACTTGATTCAAATGAGAGAGAGCCAAGACATGATCTTGTAAGCAACAAACCAAATAAGACAAGCAAAACAATATACACATAAATATATTTGACATAAAACAATATAGAAACAAATTGATATACAAAGCAACAAAGACAAGATAGTTAGACCTTGCCTTAACCACTCCAATGCTCAACTATAGGGGATCATATACTCAACCATGATCATGCGTTGGCTCGGGTTAAGCATCATAACGCATGGCTACAAGTGAATGTGAAGAGATATGAGCTACAAGGTGAAGAAGACAAAAAACAAGGCTAAATAGTGGAGTTTGGTCACATCTTTGGCTCGGCCAAAGGCAAGTGGGCTCGGCCCAAGGTCAAGTCAGATCTAGACATATCTAAGGTGGTGGCCAGAGGATGTGTAGATGCTGGTGGTGGTGGCTAAGGGGGTGGCCAAAATGAATATGGAAGGAGATGGTGGATATCTAGGCTCGGCTAGCATGTTTGTGGAGTTTTTTGTGCAAATTTTTGTGGTGATGCATCAATGGATGGTCACGGCCAGGTCATGGTTAGAGGAGGAGGAGAAGTTGCTGCCGTAGATGATGAAAATGTGGTCGGTGGTGATGGTGGAGAAGTGGGGCCGAGCAAAGCTTTGAAAAGAGGAAGGCAAAATCATTGAAAACAAAGGAGAAAAAAATAAGAAAGTGAAGCCATTATCAATATTTTTCTTTGGTCATGAGTTTGAATGAGGAGAAATATTATTTCACATGAAAACTAAAGAGTAATACACGGCTGCAGCAAGAAGATGTACGGCCAAAGCATGAAAACCCAAAGGAAAGAAATGAAAAGGCAAAGGTAAAATGAAAAGACACTAGCAAATGAAAGGTCTTTGTCTCTTGTGTATTTCTAATTTCTTTAAATCAAAATGAACCAAATAAATTCCAGTAAATAAAAATAAATGAAAACAAAATAAAGTGAAAAAGAAAAGTAAATAATTATTCTTAAGAAAAATAAAAGTAAATAAATAAAATAGTTAATTAAATTGAAACTAGAATTTAAAAATTGAAAACAAAATACAATTAACATTTGAAAATTATGACAACACTTTAAAAATAAAATATATGCATAACATATCATGTTACACATATATACACAAATTAGAACATGATATGACAACAAAAAATATTATTTATATGAATTAAAATAGACAATTTTATTAAATAAAATAATTTACACTCAATATTCTAAAAAACATAACTTTCACAACATTAATCGGATTTCAACAAAATGAAAAGCAGTATACTTGAAATTTTATTTATTTTCATAATAAAAGATAAAATTCAAATTTTTGAATTTTTAAACTTTTAAATTTAAAAGTCAAAGTTTGACCATATTGATTAAAATTCATATTTCTGGCAAATATTCTATTTATTCGTGTTTAGAATTCTAATTTACATCAAAATCAAAATTTATATTTAAAATAAAAATAATTCATTTTAATAAATAAAATAATGTTTTTAAATCAGGAATTCAAATTAAAATAATTAAAATATACAATTAAAATAATCATAAAATTCAGGGTTGTTACACTCTCCCCCACTCAAACTTTTCGCCCCCGAAAAGGAATGAGGCACGGGAAAGCACAGAAAAAGATAGAATGAAATAGGATTCAGACAAGATGACAAGAAGATTGAAATTATACCTGATAACTGTTGTTATAGGTGAGTTTAACAAGGTGGGTATGATCTTACCAAGATCCTCCAGAATCAAGAACACAAGCACGAAAAAGATCCTCTAGAATCTGATTCACTCTTTTCGCTTGACCGATGGTCTATGGATGGCAAGCAGTGCTCAGATCCAAAATGAGTACCAAAGATTATCAAAGATTATAGAAAGATTTCTAAACAGACTGGTATAAGTAATAGCCTCCCCATTTTGTAGCAAGATAAGGAAAATAAGGACGACCAAAAGATAGATTGAAAAACAAAATAAGATAATAGATTTGGAACCATGAAAATTTCAACTTAAATTGAAAATTAATTTTACATAAGTTAAATAAATCTTAATCATCTCTAATTTCATTATCTTATCATCCAATTATCTTAGATTAACAACCTCTAAAATCATGGGTTTGAAAAAAAAAATCATTTAATATGCTCATAATGTACTCAGTAAATTTAATTCTTCTTTATTCCTAATTAAATTTAAATTTATTCCTCTCAATATATTTGATCACCTATGTTAAATATTTATACTTATTGTAACTGCTTTAATTTATTATTAGTTCCTTTAACATCATTTTATATTGTAAATTATTCCATTACCCCTTTTTCTTTATTTACCTCTGTTAATCTTTTTATAACTAAAATTTAAGTGTATAACATTTATTATAACCACACAAATTTTATTTATAAAATCCTTTTATATTGTATATTATCCAATTACATATTCAACTTCTATATAATTAAGGTAAGTTGTATTGGAATGAAATTGTGTATTATACAAATAAAAATTTCTAATTTAATCATTTTAGGCTTGAATATTTATCCAAATCTTGAAATTATACTTAAAAAATATCTTTCAAGATAAAATTTAGGAATTAAATTCCGGTAAATCATATATCAGCATATGTTATAAATCCAGTCTTATTTTAGAAATTCAAATCAATTAAATCCCCAAAACAAAACTGTAGCAAGACTACAGAACGGTCTCTTCACTTCGAAACTCGAAAATGAATGTCGATGATGTTGCAGTCATCACCGAAGTTATTTTTCAGCGACAAAGAGACGAGCACTAATTTCAAACTTTAAAATTCTTTGGAAACAAATTTTTATTCAAAATACTTTAAATAATATATCCTTTTAAAACTCTAAACACAAGGTTTGAAATCCATCGGAAATTAAATTCTCAAATTCTTATTTTAAATTCATTTTAAATTTCCAAATAAATTTATAACCATGTTTTATAGTTCAGTTATTTATATATGAAACAAGAGATAATGATATATAAAATCAAATATTATTTCTTAACAATAATTCAATAAAATCCAGAAAAATTATAATATAGTTACAAAAAATGTCATTACTAAATTTGAAAAACATATTGTGTCGGTTTGCTCTGTTCAAGTGTTTTGGAAATCTTATCGATAGCGTTGATCAAACGAATCGATCAGAAACCCAAATCAACATCAACAACTCAAACAACACAATATATAAAACATTTTAAATATTAGTTTACAAATACACTTGAATAATGATTTGAAGATAAGTTGGAAACAAAGATGAGATGATTAAATAACAGAATAGGTCAATGGATAAGCTTATATAAATTGCGGGCAACCTTAACTGGGTCAACCGTGACTTAAAGAATAAGATCGATGTGGATTTCTGGGGTAAATCAAAATCTGATCTCAAGAGATAGAATTAGGAATTATAAGAGATACTAGTCTCTAGATCGAGGATATGAAAATCATTGATGATTCGATGCTATTGTAAAGGAGATTCACCCCTTTACAAATCAATTTGAGATTGGCGGGACCACCAACTCATTATAAAGATCATTCGAAGTGGAGTTATGAGATAATCCAGAATCAAAAGAAGACGAATAGTAAGGGACACGAATGAATTTCGGAATGGTAGGGAACGTTTCAAAATTCAAAGGAATCGAGTTATAAAGGAAGAGATTCAAACTCGAATGAAAGTGATTCTATAAATACATTTACCACACATGCTGAGTTTTGCCTAGAGCCACCAAAGCTCTGATACCACATGTAACGACCCGATATTTTCACCCATTCACATCCGCACGTGTCGGACTTGAATTGCTCAAAATACTGCGTTGTAAACAAAATTTGGCAAATCTCAGAATACATAGTAAATACATAATCACAGACACAGAGTAATTAATCATGCAGCGGAAGTAAAAATGGTTGTAGTTCAGGAAGCTACTATATATGAATAAGATACATCAGATTTAAACAAGATACAACAGAATAGTAACGAGATACATCAGGTATAAATCAGAATACATCACTGAAATAACTGGATACTAAAAGAAAAATAAATGGCTGGATCTTGAAGCAAAGCTCCAACTCCGAAGTTGAGTCTTGGATGCTGAATCACTCAATCTGACTTGAGCGTAAAGCAAAATACAAAACACTCGAGTCAGGACATAAATACTTATGAACTGTAAGTCAACTCAAGTGAACAGTAACATAAATGCATTAGTAACTTAAAGGATGCTTAGGATTGCCCATCCTTTAAGGATCCGTTAAACTATTTACTATGTAGTAATATTGCACTATTATAATAAAGTCTACAGTAAAATAAACTTACTTTTAAATAGCGTTGAAGGGTTATCCATATAGCCCCCAACACATAATACTCCCAGTAGTCCATCCAGTATCAGCGTACCCCTAGATTGGGAGTCTATCCTAAACACTCCATGGTCTACGGGAGAAAAAAAAACTCGTAGTAAGGCTCGCTATGGTAGGTAACACGGCACACAAGGCAATGCCAGGGTAGATATACCAATTACGCACACTAGCTGGTGGTAATGTAGCAACCACTGCGCCTACCTCGGAACACGCTCCCAATCAAAATCGGAGGATGGCCATCAAATCAACCACAAGTAAGAGTATAGTATCGAATAAATGCGTTCGACCAGAGGAGCTACCCTTTTGGCTCAAGATCGCTCCTGTTTTAGCCACCTTATGCCAACTCACGGGAGTCGGGTCCACGTTCATACCTCAATAGGATCGTCACCACCATCCTACTTCATTATAGAATCTCCGCCGCGTACACGGTTGTTAAAGTGGTTTTCGTAGTTGGCAGAGAGTATGAAAACTTTCGATCCCGATCTCTTTAACAACCAAACGTTATTATAACGCCGTGGTCATTTCAAAATAGTTCGTACTTCAAAAATCAAATCATTTCATTTCAAAACTATATACCTTTCAAAATAGTTTATACTTCGAAACCAAAACTATTTTTATTTCAAAACTATATTGAAATCAATACTATATCATTTCCATTTCAAACTTATATTCACCTTTCAAAAATCATAATACTTTCAAAGTTATAACTCTTTCGAAACCAAAATACTTGAAATCGTTACACTTTGGAAAATCATAACATTTCAAAATCATACATTTGAAATCATGGTACCTTCCTTTATTTCTTTACATTTTACAAATTTATTCAATTAAACCCAAATTTTCAAATTTTCAATTTAATTCAATTTAAACCATCAATTTCAATTTAATTCAGTTTCCCAACAAACCATTTCAAATCTTATCAATTTCAAATAAAGATTTGACCCCAAAATAAACTATTCAATTTCTAATATATTTTAAAGCTTTAATATACTTCATTTCAAAACTAAATTTGATAATTTCATATATATCTTAATTCAAATGACTAATATTTAATTTTAAAATATTTACTTAATAAACTCAATATCATTTAAATAAACCCAAATTACAAGTAAACTCAATATCCTTTCATACTAATACAAACTTCAAATATTCATTTATCAAAATCAAATATTATTCCAAATTCATATTCTTTATCAAAATAAAGATTATGTCATTCAAAAACATTTTAAAATCATTTCCTTTCCAAATCCATTATAAATTCATTATCATTCTTTAATTCAAATATTCAATTTAAATATCATTTTAAATTCAAATATGCCATTCATTTATTATTTCAAATATCATTACAAAACACATTTCAAAATTTCATTCAAAAATTCATTTATCTCATTTTATTTCATTCCACTTAACACATAACCAAGTAAACCTATTTAAATTAAAATACACTTTAAATTCCTAAAAATTCAAATTTAAATATTAAAATATTTTCAAAACTGCTAAAATTTCACAATAATCAATTCCAAAAGTTAAATCGTCTACACTTTAGAATATAAATCAAACAGTGTTAAAATCTATAATATTTCAAAACATTATCAAATTATAGCAACGACGGCATTTATCACAACAAAATTTCTAAACCAAATATCCAATTTAAATCTCAATTCATTTGTTAAGCCAAAATTTCATTATTTATTAACTTATATAATTTAATAAAACTTAATATTTTACTTCATATATCATTTCAAAACTTTAAATTTAATTTCCATTATTTACTTACAATTTAAAAATATAAATTTGAAGTCAAAAATCACATTTATTACAAATTTACATACTTAAATTCACAAAATCAAAACTTGATATTTAGCCTTCTTAAAACCATAAAATATATATTTTAAATCAAAATTTCATATTTTAAAAATACATATCTTAAGAAAATCATTTAAAAATATACCACGGGGTCTGTATATAATTTTCTAACCTAGGTCAAGTGATACGGATATGTATCATTTCAATCCGCAATTTAAAAAAAACCGGGTTCTATCATTTCAAACCCGCAATCCAAGTCAAATAAAATACAATAAAAATCACTCGAGCCTATCATTTCAGCCCATAATGATTTTCCCTATTCAAATGTCCGTTTGGGTATGTATCTTTTTAACTCATAGTGATTTTATTCTAACAAGGAACTTACAGTGTGAACATATGCATAAACAATATAAACAATTATACAACTTGTCAATGTCACAATATACAGTCATATATCATATGTCATGTGATAATTAACAAATTTAACATGGAATAACATATCATATAATCATCATTAACTTGCATAAACATTTTAATTACTAAACACGTGACATCAATTTACCATTTCATAAGTAAATATGTCAGAGTGAGAAAGACTCGCCTTTTCAAGCTAGAGTTAGCAAATCAAACTACACGAATAAATTTCAGAAAGCACGATATGGCATGACACAGCACGACTTGATTCAAATGAGAGAGAGAGCCAAGATACGATCTTGTAAGCAACAAACCAAACAAGTCAAAGCAAAAAAAATATAAACATAAATATATTTAACATAAAACAATATAGAAACAAATTGAAATACAAAGCAACAAAGACAAGATAGTTAGATCTTGCCTTAACCACTCTAATGCTCGACTATAGGGGATCATATACTCAGCCATGATCATGCTTCGGATCGGGTAAAGCATCATAACACATGGCTACAAGTGAATGTGAAGTGATATGAGCTACAAGGTGAAGAAGACAAAAGAACAAGGCTAGATAGTGGAGTTGGGCTCGGCCCAAGGATAGATCAGATCTGGACATATCTGAAGTGGTGGCCAAAGGAGGTGTAGATGCTGGTGGTGGTGGCTAAGGGGGTGGCCGAAATGAATATGGAAGGAGATGGTGGATATCTAGGCTCGGCTAGCATGTTTATGGAGTTTTTTGTGCGAATTTATGTGGTGATGCACCAATGGATGGTCACGGCCAGGTCATGGTCAGAGGAGGAGGAGAGGTTGCTGTCGTGGATGATGAAGTGGTGGTCGATGGTGATGGTGGAGAAGTGGGGTCGAGCAAAGCTTTGAAAAGAGGAAGGCAAAATCATTGAAAACAAAGGAGAAAAATAAGAAAGTGAAGCCATTATCAATCTTTTTCTTTGGCTGTGAGTTTGAATGAGGAGAAATATTTTTTTCACATGAAATCTAAAGAGGAATACACGGCTACAGCAAGGAGATGTACGGCCAAAGCATGAAAAGCCAAAGGAAAGATATGAGAAGGCAAAGGTAAAATGAAAAGGCACTAGCAAATGAAAGGTCTTTGTCTCTTGGTATTTCTAATTTCTTTAAATCAAAATAAACCAAATAAACTTTAGTAAATGAAAATAAAATAAGAACAAAATAAAGTGAAAAAAATAAATAATTAATTATTCTTAAGAAAAATAAAAGTAAATAAAGAAAATAGTTAATTAAATTGAAACTAGAATTTAAAATTTGAAAAAAAAATACAATTAACATTTGAAAATTATAACAACACTTTATAGATGTTAAAAATAAAATATATGCATAACATGTCATGTTACACATATATACACAAATTAGAATATAATATGACAACAATAAATATTATTTATAAAAATTAAAATAGACAATTTTGTTAAATAAAACAATTTACACTCAATATTGTAAAAAGCATAACTTTCACAATATTAATCGGGTTTCAACGAAACGAAAAGTAGTATACCTGAAATTTTATTTATTTTATAATAAAAGATAAAATTCAATATTTCAAATTTTCAAATTTTTAAATTTAAAAGTCAAAGTTTGACCATATTGACCAAAATTCACATTTCTGGAAAATATTCTATTTATTCATGTTTGGAATTCTAATTTACATCAAAATCAAAATTTATATTTAAAATAACAAAAATTATTCATTTTAATAAATAAAATAAAGTTTTTAAATCAGGAATTCAATTTAAAATAATTAAAATATACAATTAAAAAAATCACAAAATACAAGGTTGTTACAATGAATGTATGACAATGCATTCTAAGACCATGTACATTGGTTTTTACAAAAGTATATCTGTTTGGTGGTGTAGAAGGTAACCCCTCTTATACTTAACACCCTTCCCTAAGGCATACGAACTTGGGAGTTGTACTTTTGTAGAAATCAATAGTGTGTTGTTAGAAATGGAAATGTGACCTTCTAATTGGAATTTGCTTTATGAAAAGCAAGGCATGGAGCTGAGGAAAGAAAAGCGTGCCTTTGTGGAAAATAGTGTGTAGCCTTACGAGCCTCACATCCTGAAGATGGTATGGGTAATTATGTAGTCTGCAGGATATATTTTGGGCTATCGGTCTAATTGTGGATAGAGAAGTCTAGTATCTGGACCCTCAACCGTTTAAATGGATAGGTATTAGAGGCTCAACTGAGATAGAGCAAAGCCACTGAGATAAGTTGTTTCATATTAGAGTAACAATGTAGTACATAGGCTTGCCTGAGGCAAGTGAATAGTCATGGGAATTAGGATTGTTATTCGTGGATTTCGCATAAGAGGAGATGGCCTCTAGTTCCCTATCATATTGGAAATCTAATTCCAATACGAGCTTCATTTTTTTGGTTGTATTCCCAAAATAGTTGTAATGCATTGCAAACACTTCAGCTACCCCTTTCGTACCATATACTCTGTCGATTTGTCCAGGTATTGATACCTACTTTGTATATATATTTATTTGAGAAGTGTTTTCAAACCAATGTCTTTAATGATATTACTGAATTGTTTTAGTATAAAGTATTGTAGTTATCGTAAGGTAAAAACTCATATGTATTTATGTGTGGAATGGTCTTACAAGATACTCTTTCTCTTCAAAAAGGTTTTATTTGGCATCGATCCGATCTATGACTCCATCATATGATTATGGTTCAAGTTTCTCACGCTGATTTACCAAGTCTGATCCTAGCATTTTTAATACTCGGGTCAGATTCGAGTAATTTCAAGTTTATCTAAAGACGCTTGGAGTTTGCAGAGGAGAGCTAGAAGATCTTCGTCAACATATGGATGTAAATTATATTCCCACTACATTAGATTCGTTGTTTTGGTTTTTCAGCAATTGTAAGGACAGAGATTTGTAACTGTCCAAGCTGAGTTTAGGTTAGACTCTGATATACGTATTTCAAATTCTATGCTATAAAGATTATTGATATTATAAATTAGCCTATTCGTGTAAGATTTTGTTTGTCTTTATTTTCTTTTTACCCTTAATAATCGGGTTTTTCGGCACTTAAACACTCGGCACGCAATACAGTGGACGTATTAGTATTACTTTTCAAAAGACAAAAATCCCATTCGTTACATTTTGTATCAGAGCATAAGTTGGGAAAACACCTAAGCTTGGTAGGGTAAGTCACATTAGAGATAGGGGCTAGTAATACCTTAAGATGAGTAACTCATTAGAGATAGGGTAATTGACACCCTAGAGTAAGTTTGAGTGCATTATATATATTAGCGCATATTTGTTAGTAACTAATAAAATGTTTTTGTGCTGATTGGTCTATTGTGTGGTTTACGAATTCTGGTCAATATAAGGGATGCCTTGCGATTGATAGGGATTCCTAAATACTTAAACAAGACAAACCAACACACTATATTTAAAGAATTATATTTCATATAAAAGGATATCTTTTGAAAAGATATAGATATTTGCATGTTAATTTGTGATTAAGAAGATGATAATATTCAATAATTATCATTTGTTGATTGATTGATTGAAGTTGGCTAAGAAATGATTTAGTGTCATCTTAAAGAGTTGGGTACAAACACCTTGTAAGTTAAGTTTCATGATTTGAATATAAGATGTTTTGATAATAATATTAGATTAAGGTTAATGAATTGATATAAGATAATAAATGAGCATGTTCTATAAAAATGTATTTTACAAAAAATAAAATGATTTGCAAAAGATATATATCGATGGAATGTTATATAAATTTTGAGAATTTAAAATATTGTGAAGATATAAATGAGATTGAAAGGAAGTCTCTCATGATAACTAGTTCAAGTGGCTCGAAAATAACTAAAAATTGGCAAGAGATATGTTCGGTTGGTAAGCACTTCTCTAAAGTATTGTAACGACCCGTAAAATTTTAATGGTTTAATTAACGTATTTAATTGAACTTTGGAGAAATTTAAATAATAAAATTCAAAATTAAAATTTATATTTGGAATACGTATATTTAAATATAGAGGATGATAAATTTTCATATGATTTTATGAAAGTTTATTTCATTGTGAAATTCAATTAAATTCAAGTTAGTTAATAATTATTGATAATAAAATATTTTCCAAACCTGAATATTTTTACATAGAAAAAATCTAAAGCATCTTCTAACTGAGACGTTATTTTTCGTTTTTCCAAATTCGGACTTCTTTAGCTCCGTTAATCTTATTTTTCTGTGTTTTTGCTGCATTTTCTGCTAGTAGAAAAATCGAATTTTTATAATTCAATCGTACCACTGATATCTGTATACCCTTTTGATCGTCTCGTCGTACTGATCTCTATGGTATATTCAATTCTGTGTTCAGAACTCGGTTCATTGCAGGATCGATGAACAATTCATAGTTTCGATATAATTTTGAATCTTTCAAATTCCTTATGTCCATTTGTTTCCAAATGGCTGAAAATAAATAACCGCTTGTCATTATTATTCCAGCTGTTCCAACTTGAGACTTTTTATTTTTCCAGTAGCCTTTCACCGTTCTACCATCTTGCCCATTCCTTTGAAGCTGAAAAAATGGCTATTCTTTATCTTCCTTCCTCCTTTAATGGCCGAACGCACGTAACTCGTCCCTTCCATTTTCTCCGTGCCTGCCTCTGCCTCTGCCATGCCAACACTGCTCAGTTGTTGTCCCCACCTTTTCAACAGCATACCTCCCACGCGCCTCCACCCTGCACGCAAGCAACGCCTCCGCCATTTGTGCTCTGCCCTCCACGTTTTCCATGCCATCCATGCTTCTTCACCCAATGGCACACCACCCGAAACCCGGCCTTCCCTCTACTTCCTGACCCTTAGCTTTCGCCCACATCTCCTATTAAGCCGCGACCCACCTTCGTGCTTTAGCAGTTGTAGTTCACCTTTTTCTGTGCTTGCCCTTTCTTCATGCGTTGTTCCAGAGAATGCTTGCCTCTATTAAAATGTACGTATATAGTATATGTCAAGTTTACAAGTTTTATGCAATTTTTTTTTCTTTTCTTTCTTCTTCTGCATAGTCTTTCCTAAGCTTGCATGTATTTGGTTCAGTATATATGTCGACTTAAGATATATATATATATATATATATTATGTTATATTTTATATGGAACTTTAAAAGGTATTGTTTGTTAAATTTTGATTTTTCTGTAAATGTAAATAAGCTAACCTATAATATGTATAAACTCTATTCATAAGTTAGTCTATACATATATTTCGCATACAGCTTGATAGTCTAGTATGTTATCTTGACTTTTTATAAACATTGGTCTTTTAAAATATGGTATATAAGATCGGTTATATATTATTATGATAGTAATAATGTTAGTCTTTATACCAGTTTAAATATTATAGTCGTAGCATATTTTAAAGATTATACGGTATATATTAAATAATGGTTACTGTAATATATAAGTCTTACTTATGCAACGGCTAAGTACTTCAAGTATAAATATACATGTCAGGTTTCCATATTTTCGCTTATATATATTGTTTTGTTTGTTTATAATTAGTATGTTAGCTTATCTGTATTTTTAAAGTGTATATATAATAGGCCTTATTTTAACTGTTGATAGTTTATACGTATATATTTTACTTATAAAATAGTATAGGACTATACTTGTATAGTTTGATTATTTAAGTGGTCTGTCGTAGTTATATATATAATACATATGTTTTTCAAAGTTAAGCAAAGGGCTGTCGTGTCACATCTTTATATGTACAGGAAAAAAATTGATTTCAAAGCAATTATATATATGTATATGTTAGTAATGTGTTATAAGATATGCGTTACAATTTATTTATTATTATTTTTGTTAGCATAAATGTTCGCATCTATATATACAATATAGTATATATGATTACCTTCTCAGTATTTTAGCAGCTGTAGTGATAGTTTGTTCAGTTATGCATATATAATATTTTATAATATGTTAATGGTATAGTATAATAAGTTATAAAAGTTTATATAAACCTTTATTTGATTTCAAAGTGTGTATATATACTGGTTTACATGTGATTATTTTTAGACTTTCAAGTTTACAATGGGTGTTATAGTTTCATTGTTATATAAAGTATATTATATATAATAATAGTAATTAAGTAAGTTTATATTAATATTATTAGGGACACTGGTTTTGAATTTTAAATATAAATATTTTGTTGTATATTGGTTTAAATTATATATATATATATATAGATTTTATTTTGATTTGTGTTTAAGTTGAATATTGGTTTTTGAAAAATAAATAGATATAATATATCTTGTTCTCATTGATTCTTATCCATCAGCTTTGTCGTCAAATTCGTGCCAATCTAGCTTTGCTTTGGGATTCGCCCTCAGATTCGTAACTCGTTCATCGTCGAATCTCTCTAGCCTCGAAAGGTGAGCAACCATTCACGATTTACGTTCTTATATTTATTAAATTTGATTTCAATTGAAACAACAATTGAAATATATTGTTGTTAGTTACTTACATTGCTATATATATGCCATCATCTGTATCTGTTCACTTGTGACATCTGACACCATTATCTGTTATTTATATTGATGATATATGCTTGTTATATTATTATCATATCTGTTATCACTCTGCAAGTTCCCTATTAGCATAGAATTCCCTATGGGTTGAAATGGTACATACCCGAACGATTTGTAGAATAGGGGAAAATCGTTATGGGTTGAAATTATAAACCCAAGCGATTTTCAATGAATTGAATTTGGGATTGCGGGTTGAAATGATATATACCCGTATATATTTAAATTGCGGATTGAAATGAATAAATATCCGTATCACTTGACAATAGGATAGAAAATTATATACAAACACCGATGGTCTATATATAAATAATTTGAAATGATTAATATGGTTTTGGAAGGAAATATATTGTTTTATATAAATATTGATTTTAGATATTATATAAATGTTATTTTATATATAGTTAAATTCTTCATTTTAAGCTATGCATAAATTTGTTTTAATATAAAATAAGCTTAATAATAAAGTTTGATTTTATTAAAATATAACATGGTTAAGTATTTATTTAAATTATATTTTAATATAGAGTTTATAATGATTTAATAAATTAAGGTTGAGAAGGTAGATTTGAAATTTGATTTGAAATCATATTTAATTAAGAAATATAATTAATTAGAAATCGATTTGGAACTTATTGAATTTGAGATTTTTAAAGGATGAAATTTTATAACTTGATTTTAGTTAAGGCGATTTAAATGAATATTTCAAGTTTAAATAAGTTGAAGGAAATATTTAGTTTATTTGTAATTTGGGATTTATTTAAATAATATTGGATTTATTAAGTGAATATTTCAGAACTAAATAATAATGAAGTTAAATTAAGATATATATGAAATTATCAAGTTTAGTTTTAAGATTGTCAAATATTTAAAGCTTTGGAATATATCGAAATTTAAATGGTTTATTTGTTGTTCAAATCTATATTTGAAATCGATATAATGGTTTATTGAGAACTGAATTAAATTGAAATTGATGATTTGAGATTTGACTAAATTTGAAATTTTGGGATTGGTGTTGATTTGGAATTTATTTGTGAAATTTAAGGAAGCTATTTTATTATATAAAGTATTTTTAAATTATATTTAAACTGTTTATTTATGCTACTTTATAAATTTATTTCATATAAACTATTTCAATATAAATTATTTTTAATATAAACTATTTTAAATTATAACTATTTTTATATAAACTATTTTAAATAATAAACTATTTTATTATATATATTATTATTTATAAACAGTTAAGTGGGAAGTATTATGATTCCAAAGTAATATGATTTCTAAATTTTGATTTCCAAAGTATTATGATTTCCAAAGTGTGATTTAGAAAGTGTTATAACTTTGAAGTATTAAGATATTGTAAACAGATATATTTGAGATTTATATATTTAAAATGGAAATAATATCGTATTTGGTTTTGAAATGGAAATGATGTCGTATTAATATGGTTTCGAAATGGCAATGATTTTTTTTTTGAAATATAAACTATTTTGAAAGTTTATTAAATGATCAATCAGTGTAATAATTATGCAATTATTAAAGAGTCCGGGATCGGTTATGGACATAATCTCTGTCTAAACCAAATACCACATTAATAACTATTATATGCGGAGTGTGATCCAGAATGAAGTGGTTAGAATAATGACGTTGCTGGATTTGAACAAATAGAACGATAATGGATAGCCATAACACTTGCGTCAAATTTGAAATGACTTAAATAGGAGTCGTGCCGGGCCAATGAGGTTAGCTGCCTGTAGCGGACACATTCTTTGTAAACTACTCATTACTTGTTTTTGATTGGTGCGCATCCTTGAATTGGGAGTTTTGTTTCGCGGTGTTGTGATTGTCGCAGCGATGCGTTCTCACCAGTCCGGATCAAGCAAACGGTAGTTTCACTACCATGGGTATTGCCTCACGTGCCTTATCATACTTGTATCCCTATGCGCGACCACTATGATTTGTTTTGTGTTATACCTATGGAGTACTTCCTGATAGCCCACTAGTTTATGGTGGAGTTTACGGTGCTGTATAGACCATGACGCTTATATAAAATGTGTTAAGGGGGATAATGGTAACGCCTTAACGCTATTTTTTAAAATATATTATACTTTACGTTAGACATTATTATAATAGTGTCTATTACTACATAGTAGATAGTTTAACGGATCCTTATAGGATGGTTATCCCAAACATCTTTTGAGTTACTTGTATTTTCAGTTGTTATTTCACTTGAATTGGATTTATTGATATAAGAATGTTAATCCTGACTCAAGTGTTATGTATTTTTCTTTACGCTCGGGTCGGACTGAGTGATACAGTTTCTCAGACTCACCTATGGAGTTGGAGCTTCACTTGAAGATCCAGCTATCTATCCAGCTTTCAGATATTCAGTTGATTCTAGTGATGTATTCTGATCTTGTATTTGACTATTATAGTCGAGACTTCTATTGTATCTTATTTAACTCTGATATGTATATAGTAGCTTCATGAACTACCATCTTTTGTTTCCCCTGCATATTATTACTCTGTGTCTGTGATTTCTATGATTTATTTATTTACTGTATATGCTGAGTTTTTCCAAATATAAACTTACAATCTGGTATTTTGCGCAATTCAATTCCGGCATGTTTGGATGCGAATGGTTGAAAATATCAGTCCGTTACAAGTATTGCCCTTCCGGTTAAGGGGATATGTAGTACTATTGGTAGTACCCTGTTCCTGGGTATTATTTTAGAGCTACTTGATCTATACAATTTTCCTTAAGTTAAAAATATAATGTGAACCACTAATTAATAAATTTATTAGGGATCATTAATTTCTATTAAGGTGTTTGCATTTAATATTTGTTAAAAGGGAGTATATCGTGTTATAAAAAATTTGTCATAATTTTGGTAAACAAAAGATAAATTATCTTTTAAATGAAAATGGTTTCTTTTGGAGACAGAAAATTTTTGTGAATAATAATAAATGGTTTACAAAAGTATTTAAACCAAAGATAAAAAATTTATGAAATGTTTCATAAAGTTTTTTAAAGGTTAATAAGCATGTTTGTTGTATGTAGATCATTTCATCACGCGATTTTGATCTAAGATACGAGTATGGGACTTTGAGGTGTTTACACCATTCCAAAAAAGGATTTATCACTCGATTCTTGATGGTTGACATTAAGAAGAGTTTGTGATTAGGTACTTGCATTTTCTGTCATAGTTGAGAGTTATTTACGGAAAACAAAGGTTCCTAATCAGAAAACCTGATCAGAGTCCGCACAAGAGGATCAAGGGATCAATACTAGTACGGAAGTAAAGTTGGGTATTCGAATAAGAAATCGAATCAAATGTTGTGTATGGGTGATCTTCATACATCATACAGATTTAAATTTATAAAATATTGTTTTGGGAAAACTCTTTTGGACTTATATTTGGTAAAATTTTAGGATTATGGGTAATACTCATTTTTAGGTACACTTAGTTGTTTGGTTTCATTATGTTTTTCCATCCTTGAATTGTGGGGACGAAATTCTTTTAAAGGGGAACGAATGTATCGATCCATAATTTTATCACTTGAATTTGGAATATTTAATTGAGTCTAAAAATTCAAATATAGGTTTATTAACCATAAATAATTATATTTTACGTGATAAATAATAATGGTGATCATGTTTCTGAAAAATGTTTACAAAAATACAGTCTTTGGAAAAATACGATAATATGTCCGAAAATTATTTTATCGATAAATAGCTTGTAACCATCAAAAGTCGTGCAAGATTTTTTTACATACACTTATTTAACTATTTAGACAAAAAAAGAAATAAAAATATTTTTTCTTTTTTGGAAAAAAATAATTATGATGTCATCGATGACCTCATCATTTTCATAAATGATCATATAAGGAAAGTTTTGGTATTTTGGGTATTTAAATATCCAAATAATTATTTTAAATTATGAATGCATCATTTTAATATAAAATAATGATAATTTATAAACGTATAAACTTGTTTTATAAAGATATGCAAATTTTGTCACACTTGGGCAATTTAACAATTGGATATTGCAACACTAGTCTGAATATTGATTTTGTGGTTTTGTAATTCAGATGAACACTTTTTTATTATTCTCAGATAATAAGAAATATTCAAGATTTATATATATATGTGTGTGTGTATGTATATATATGTATATGTATATGTATATGTATATGTATATGTATATGTATATGTATATGTATATGTATATGTATATGTTTAGTTTAACAGAAAATTAAAAATATGACCGGAATTCGGAATTCGGATTTTCAACGGTTTACCAAACAGAAGTTATAATCAAATATTGCATTATGGTTTATAAAATGAGACATATATGTATAACGACATGGATTTTTGTCGTTGGATTTTGAATATTTAAATGATTTTAAATATTGGATTTGGAATTATAATTTAGTTAGTAAGATGTTAAAACTGAAATTTCAAGCGATTTCTTAAATTTGGGAAATCGTCGATTTAATCGACGCGTTAAAATAGAGATCCGGGGCATAATCTCGGAATTTGACGAAACCAAATTCATTGGATCCGTAATATTGTATTATTATCGGATTTTAATTTTCTTAGTGTTTGGATTTATCGTTTGATCGTGCGATCTGAAAATGCCTAGAAATAATTTAATTGAATTTAATTTAAACAGTCGATTTAAAAAGCTATCTTCCACAGACCATGGAATTAGGGCTCCAGACGTGTTCCATTGGGTTCGCAATTGGGGTATAACATTAGGAATGCCAGACAGCACGCCTCGATAGGAGATAAAATAAAATATCTAAATATTTTGAAAATTTAAAAAATAAAAATAAAAAAATAAAAAATCAAGTCAAATCCTAACCGACCAATGTTGTACCCAAGCCTTCTTCTTCGCATTTGAAATCAAGTCCCCTTACATTCAGTTAAATCGCGACCTCCTTTCTTTCCATTTAAAAACGCATTCACCTCTTACTCCTTTCAGATCGTAATCGTTTTTCGTAAAAAAAATCGATATGTTCAGAAATCCCTCTTCTCCTTCGATTCGACTTCACTCACGAAAGAAAAAAAAGAGAATGAAATCGACATTACAGTAAGAAAAGAAAAGAAAATTTGAGATCTCATTATTTAAAAAAAGAATCATGTTCGATGTGAGCACTGGAGTACATTTCTGGCGGTGGTCAAGTGACGAATGGCAGATAGGTTTGGCGATCTCGAATCGCATGCGACCTGGAGTAGAGGGGTCGTTCGAAGTAGGTGCATGAGCAAGCTGGAAGAGGCATGATGATGGTTGGAGGGGATTCGCGAATAGGGCATGCGGCGTTTCCTGTTATGTGTATGTCGGTGATGCGCGACCTTCAAGTAAATGGTGGATAAGAAGCTCGATGGTTCCCTGAGCGTGCATACAGTCACATTTGTTCGATATGTCCCTCTAACCAGTCGAGACTTTAGGATTTAGAGGTGGTGGAATTTTGAACTGAAAGAGGCAGCCAATATATTTGTTTAGGTAAGTCGCATGGATTGGGGCTGTGGACAGCGACATGCGATGATGTTTTAGGTAGTCCGTCCACTGTTAGGCTCGATGGAAGAGGTCTGGGTCGCGATGAAAAATGAAGGTCTCGGGTCGAGTTGTTCTCTTGGACTAGGGTGTTCTGCTTAGGTAATTGAGTTTTTAATTTGTAATTAAATTAAGAAATTTAATTATTCAATTTATCTTGAAATATCATAAATGCAAATTTTAAATTTTTACAAGATACACAAATCGCGAATTATAACCTAGAGTTAATTGGACATTTTCAGATGCGGCTATTAATTAAAAATTGGAACGGGATCATAATTAAAAAAAAAGGGAAAGGTGAGAAATTCTCACTCATTTGGATTGCCAAATTTAATTTTAAATAGTTAAAATAAATTGTGGGATGCTTGGTTGAATTTATAAATCATTATCTATTGAATGATATATTATATATATAGTAGTATAAATATTAGTAGTCGAATTGATATTCCCGCATATTTTTAGCGGATGAGACCCTATGTGCACCGCATAATACCGGATGACCCTATATTACCGCGATATTCCCCTTGAAGTGGGATTGGTATTTTTATGTTGTATTAACATCTGTGGATGTAAGAAAACAGGTTGGAGGGATTCGACTAGATTCCTTAAATTTATATTGATTGTTTTTCATATATAATAATATATGATGCGTTAGAATAATCGGTTAAAGATTACTGTTGTGATGGGAATTGTTGGACGTCATAGTAGCACTGGTCTAACTTTTGGTATTTTAAATACCAAAAATAATATTTTTGGAATTTCAAAAGATTTAAAAGGATATTTTATATATAAAAACATTCATATAGAAATTTGGATTATTTTTAAGAAATTGATTTGGGTAAAATGATAAATTGGTTTTTTGTTTGCATTTCACTATTCGCAAAAATATTTAAATAGGGATTTTTAAAATAATTTATATAATGGATTTTTAAATGGTACTTCAAGAAAATATAAAAAGAAGTGGAATCACTATTTAAAATAGATTGGTAGTAATAATTAGAATTTATAAGCAATTTAATTTATAAAATGGAATTTTATAAATGAGATTATTTTTATAAAAGTGATATTTAGGGAAGTTATATATTTAAAAACGATGTTTATTTATAAATAAAGAAAATCAATAACAAATGAAAATTTGTGAATATAAATTCATAGGGCGAATTTACATTAGGATATGGAAATAGGATTGGAAGAAAAAATAGTGGATACTATTTTTTGAAAAAGTGAAAATGGATAGGATGCTAGAATGGAATCGGTGGATTGTAAATCGAGAGGATTTATAAATTGAATTTGTGACGACCCGAATTTTTAAGCATTTGAAATTGGAATATCTAATTGATTTTAGATATTTGAAAGATTTATTTTAACTTGAATTCCAAATATCACTATTTATTTGATAATTAAATTATAGAATTTAATAATTGAAAATTGGGTGGAATATTGAATCTTCAGTTTTAAGCTTGTTAAAAACAATTTGAAGGCTTGTAAAATTTATATTGATAATACTGAAGGTAGTAAAAAAATTAAAATAGAGTTTAACACTGATTTTTTCAGTTTTAAAATTTTATCGTTTAAAACGATATCTAAAAATAGCCTTCCGGGGCACAGTCTCGGAATTTGACGAAACCAGTTCCATTGGATCCATGATAGTTAGTTATTATCGGATTTCAATTTCATAGAAATCGGAGTTTTCGTTTGACCCTGGCAGCACAAAACGCATAGAAATTATTTTAATCGATTTAATTTAAAATTTATCGTTTACTTCCGTAACTCGCGCATATGATCGAATTAGCCTTCGAAACACGTTCCATTGGGTTCGGAACGTGGGTAAAATTTTATAATCGCCTAGCGGCACTCCTTAAGATTTTGCTTGATCGAAATCCAGATTAAACCAAAATGAGTCAAAACTTGATCGAAAGGCCCAAAAATACAAGATAAGAGATCCATGAAGTTTGGGCTATTTTTATGCAAACATTTCGGATCGGTATCGATCCGATCCAATTAGATTGGCATCGATCCAAAATTTTGCTTTATTGAATCTTCGATTCACTTGTTTTACACTTCTACGTTCCAGTAAGCTTATATACCAAGTTTGATTACTTTCCAAGCATCCGAGTTCAAGAAGTGGAGGTTCATCTGATTCAGAATATAGTTCAATCTAACCCATAGGTTACTCATCATCAAAATAAGTCAATAAGCTATGAAATTACATGAAGGGCATCACTATGAAGTAAGAAGCTTGACTAACTAGATTATATCCAAAAATTGGCTATGGATTTGGATCGGTACCGATATAATTGGGTCTGATCGGTACTAATCTAAAAAGATGGCCAATTTTGGGTTCAAACTTTCTGAGCGCTCTCTGCCTGACGACTATAAGCTTCTAACAAAGCGATTCTTAGCCTAAGAGCTTTCCAACCTCTATAAATACTATCTCATCTGCCATAGAAAATGGATCTTTACTAATCTCTGCTGAAACTATGCCATTATTTCTTCACCCTTCTTCTCCATCATAGCGGCCATTATAGGGCCACTGAGATCCTTTCGATTGTCTCTAACAATGGTGGCTTGATGGAACATTCCCCTACTTGGAGGCCCAAAACTAACGGCTACGGATGTTGCAGTCATCCATAGATATTAATCTCTGGCGACCAAATACGGCGGTGTTAGATACATTGATAGTCAGATCATAGAAATATGCAAAAAAATTAACAATTCAAAAACACATTTCCATATTCAAATCAAAACATTTCATGTTCATTACATAATAACAAATTACATTACCCAGGTTCAGCAAAATATATGTATTACAAATACGCCAAGAGCGACATATGAAGATGCTCTCTTGGTTGATCAGAGTATATAATAAGGTCATAAATCTACCTTCACAAACAAACAAACAGCGGACAAGAAAACTCTATATAATTATCTGCCTCTTGCACATCTCCGGAAGCTTTATTCATCTAAGAAGAGAACCTAAAAACCTTAAATCTCAAACTATTCAAAATCAATTGAGTACCCTAGAGATTAAGGGGAAGACAAAAACTTTGAGTCCGACAAAAAGCTTGGTATGAATAATAATCTAACATCTCAATCCTTTTTAGATGTTTAGTGAGACCATGCCGCTTAGCGGAACAGGTTTTCCCTTAACCGGTATCCTAAAAAATTTGTAAAATCATATACTGTGCTCCCGCATCCAAAATGGTTAAAACATACATTTTCAAAATATTATGATGATATGCATACTTAGAACAATTTGGATTACCCATCCCTAGTTTATTCTGATACTCTGTCATAATCATAATGTTAGGGTCACTATTAAACTATTGGTTTTCATAGGTTTACTCATAACCTGTTTAATGTTTGTGGACTCTTTGTCCAATTTCATAGTTTTCTTGGGCTAACTATTAACCTATTTTTAACTTACAGATTCCCTGTCCAATTTTATAGTTTTCATGGGATCACTAAGAACTTATTGACCCCTGCCAACTAACTTAATCATTTCATAGGTTCTCCCTGAACCTATTGTCAACTCCAATATCTTCTTTCTTATCCTTGTTTTCATGGATTGTCTAGGAACGTATTAACATCTGTCAATATTACCTCCGGATATAGTTTTCATGGGCTAACTACAAATCTACTGGCCCCTGCCAGTATTCAATCATAGTTTTCATGGGCTTACTATGAACCTGTCTATCTGCACACATAGTTTTCATAGGCTTACTATTAACCTGTCTGTCTGACTTCCTCTTTTATACATAGATTTCATAGGATAACTCTAATGACCCCGACTCGATCTTCGAAAATCAGCACTGAATACGACACTCGTATTCAAATGTCGATTATCCAAATGTCGAATCTGGTTTGCCGGAGCTTATAACACATTAAGTACAACACAGCGGAAGAAATGAATAGCAAATATCAATATACACATTGATGCAATATCTGATACAATATGATACAACAGCTGATATAATAGATACCAATATACATCAGAGGTATGATGCAAGATAATAGCAGCAGAAAGAAAAGAAAACAACACAGCGGAACAATGACTCCAAAATAGTCTTCAAGAAAGAACTCCGGTATCGGTAATCTCCATCTCCAAGGCACCAATCCAGAAATAGCTCGAACTCCCAATCAGGATGAAGTGAAGCTACCCGATCCAAATGCGATTGCCAAATCCAAAGGCTGAAAGCTATCGAATCTACACCTATTATTCGATTATCTAAAAACCCAACTCTAGACAGCCCATGTGGGAAAATAGTGGGCACCTAGAGTTTAGAAAAGGAACAATAAACTCCAGCTCAGTCGTGGGACTGGTATAAGCAAACAAAAGCAGTTTATCTTTTAAAACAAACAACATAAGAATTTAAAAATAAATCCGCAATGCTTTTTGGAAAGTGAAACTACCATAAGGCCTTCCGCCACACGCACAATGCAAATGCAAAATTGGAGGAGATTTCTCCTTATGATAGCCAAATATGCTTGATACGAGAAAATTCCTTTGATATTGTTATTATAAGCGCACAGTTTAGGAAAACCATTTCAAAAGTATAATATAAATCCTAGCCAACATACGACCAGTATCTTATGTCTACTATAGCTACCATCTAAATAGTGGGGCGCCACCATAAGTAAATGGCAGGTTCTACAACTAAAACCGTACAAGGCGCGTATTGAAGAATGGATTTCCAACAAATGGTCAGGCTAAGGAACTTCCTACTGCCAATGGGTACGCCTCTGGCGGGACGTCCCGAGAGCTTAACCAGCTCTCTGCCAACATAAGGTCGGGTTACCTCTATAACTAGGTAACTACTACACGAGCGTGCCATCCCCCGGTCCTTTGGGACCTTTATCCGAGCGCTCGACACCAACAACCACAAAGTATCACAAAGTAATAGATCTGCAGTATCCATGTGAGTGAAGTATCTGGGCTCAATACCATGATACCACTCTTTTCCAGAAGGGAATGACAAACCCTAAAGGGAGCGACCCTCATAACCTTGCCGCATCTTTCCTGTTTCGACCATTTCCGGGTTGTGAGGTCCCGATGCAGTTTCTTCCACAAAGATACGCTTTATACAAAAGCCATGCTTTGATTAACAAATGATACACAGCAGCACTCAACATGCCGCACTACTAAATTTGGGAGTATATCACTGATAAATATCAACTACATAACCTCTGAGCTCGTACGTCTCAGAGAAGGGTGTTAAGCAAAGAGAATAAATTCTCCGCCACCAAGCAAAAATGTATTTGATAGAGATCAGTTTAATATCTCAAAGTGTAGTGTCAGACACACAACCATACAAGTCTGTTTCGGGTTCGAACAGAACCGAAGGCACTTTCGAAGAAGCCCTTGCAATCCGAGAATCCACAATCCCGATTGGACTTCCCATCACTTAGGGAGAACTCTATACCGGAGCAACTCAGTGCAGAGTCAATCGGCAGGTTATCCTATCGTTTTCGAAGACACCCGGTCTTCAACACCGGTCTTCAACGCCGGTCTTCAAATGCAATCCATAACATCGTATCACTATTCGGAATGGGCTATATGACACAAGGTCCTCTCCCGGCTAAACCGAATAATGAGCGCTATATTAAAAACATATGGATATGGGATTTCAGTTAAGTCACAACTTATAAATATCCAAAGCTTTTGTTTCAAATGGGTAAACAAATTACCATTTTAAGAAAAAGATTCGTTTCACAAAGTTCACCCAGTTTCACAAAGATCTATTTGTAGATTTCAAAACAATTTCCATTTCAATTGGATTAACTCATTAAATCTTTTAAATTTAAGATTTAATTTATAGCTTTCAAAACATGTTTCCAAAGATTTATTCATAACTTGGAAGACTATTATCATTTTAGACTTGAAAACCCTTTTAACACAAATTGGAAGTTCATTTCTTATGTGAAAGCTTTTATTATTTGAAACAAATAGTTTTCGTTTCAGAAAAATCCAATTTATACAATGAAATCTTGGGTTAAATTCCAAAACATCAACTTTTAAAATGGTTTAAAAATCCATATAAACGCATTTATAAGTCGAATAACCTTTTTAAACCCTAGTATTCAAATCATAGAATTCAATTTCAAATATTGAATTCAAATTAAAATCGAATTATTTAAATTTCAAGATTCAATCAAGTTATTCGAATTAACTTTTATTTTTGAAACCCATTTTCAAAAGCTTTCACTAGTAATTCCAAAACTATTTAGGATTCAAAAATTCAATCTTTAAAAACTATTTCAAAATCTGTGACTTAACCCATTTCCACGTGCAATCCATATTTGTGTGTGTATAAGTGTGGTCCAGGGGTTTTACACAATAAAAGTGCCACATCATCAATCATATCAATATTGATAAGCGGTATAACTCATAACACTTATCTTCATTCATAGATTCATAGATAAAGTAAATTTATCAATCACAGAGATTCACTATTATGATTCGATGTGGATTTCGGATAACCAACTGGAATCCGACTCCTTGATGCATCGAAATTCAAATGTCGTTCTATGGGTCAAGGGTTTGCACAACAATATATATATATATATATATATATATATATATATATATATCACAGATATAACAGCTTAGCACAAAGCATTACATAGCATCACATCACATATCAAATATATCAATCCATCACATAACATTCAATAACAATCAAACATCTTTAATTAAGATGAATAAATCGTGTGGTTTAAATTTATTACCCACATAGTTACCCTTATTAGTAATCTTTAATCAACAATTGATTATCATTAACTACAATTTATTAAGTCTTAATCACCTTCCTTAATTTATCATTTCTTTAATTAATTAACCCTTAATTGTAATTGATTAAATCTTAATTACTTTTATTAATGAATTATTCCTCAATTAATTACTTTGATTTATAAACCCTTAATTATTAATTGAATCTTGATTATAATTGATTATCCTTAATTTATTAATTAATATATTTATTATTCTTTAATTAATTACAAAAATTAATTACTCCTTAATTAATAATGATTTCTTAATCACTTTAAGTTAATTAACCTTAATTTGTTATTCTTGATTTAATCACCTTAATAAATTAACCACATTAATTAATTATTCTTTAAAGTAATTAACCCTTGATCTCTTGATTTTAATTGAGTAAGTAAGTAATTTCCTTTGGTTACTTGTATTAATAACCTACCCTTGTTATTATCACATTAATTAATTAATTACATTAATCAATTGTCCTTTAAATAATTAAGTAAGTAAACCTTTAATAAATTTTATCTAGTAGTTAACCTTTTAATTTACCTTTAGTCAATAAATGAACCCTAAAATATTAATTACCCAAAGAGTAAGCCATTTATCTTACCCAATTACATTTAAAATTTAAAGCATGAAATTGATTTATTGCAAAATCAATTGAGATCCTTTATTAATAAAGGCTAATACCCTTGCCTTTAATCACTTGCTTAATCTGAATTCCTTAAAACAATTTAAAGCTATTTGACTTTGAACAATTTTAAGCTTTGAAATTTATTTAAAACTTGTTTATGGATTAAATTTGAAAACTTAGTTTATAAATATATTTTAAAGCCCTTTATAAATAGATTACTAGAAAATTTGCTCATTTCAAATAATTTTAACCTTGTTCATATTTTCAGAGTTAAACCAGTTATTATACTTACTGTCCTGTGCTAACATTTGTTAACAAATAAAACGACCCGAGCCAGACGCGATTTCACTCGAGCTCCACTTCGGCTTAAACCATGTTTTTGTTTACTTCGAGTTATTCGTGAAAAAACCTACGAGCCAATCACCAATTTTTTTTGAGTCGAACCCGAGACGATCGTTCTTCCCCAATTCAAATGGTGACAGGCACATATATGACCGCGTGCACATGCACCCATCATGGCTGCCCCTTCGTTCATCATCACTGGCGCCAACAAGACAACTTCGACTACTTCCGTCGTTTCCAAACATCTGTTTTTCAAATGAACTCATAAATTGAAATCGAGCTATAGCGATGACCACTGTACCAACCTGATCAGCATTTTCTTCCTCGCCCTACGACCTTTGGCCACCTGACGCCGTGCCATCATGTCCATACCCTCTCTACTCGATTACCGCCCTACTCCACCTACCCCGGTCCCACTCGATGCCGCTATGTCGAAGTAACTGTCACGATAACAATGACGACTTACACGAGTTTTAAACCCTAAATCCTATCGTACCGCAGCCACCAATGCCTAGAAAAATGTGAGAACATTTTTCACGACATCCCTGATCCACTACCCTCCTTTGACCACAAGCCAGAGGTCTAAAATTGCAGTGATCACCAGAAAATGATGATTGTTCAACTCGAATTATCCCAGTATCCCCAAAATTAAAAATCATGAATTTGTTACCTAAAATCATCATTTCCCACTACAACTCAAAACATGAAACCCAATTTCGAATTCGTGATAATTGTTTTTTTTCCAGTTTCTGAATATATGTTACTGGAACTTCATTCTTTCCGAATATTTGTTTAATAAGTGAACTTGAAATTATTTTTAAAAATCATATCACACTTGTACCTACCATTCATCTTTGAAGACTATAACCCAACATTGATTGTACGTTGACATAATGAATTTTCTTTGTTCCAGGGATTTGAACTTTTCCTTTCTTTGAACAGGTTTTTGAACAGAGCAAAAATTTATGTCCAAACATACACAACTTACCTACATTTATATATATATAGCAGGCAGACATATATAACCATTATATATAACCATTTTTTTTCATAGCCACATCCAAGTATTAATCATAATCATTAGATATAAAAGTAAGTTCAAGAGTCTGCTCACCTGGATTTTTCAGCAGAAACAGGGAATGAATTTTGAGCCTGTATATTTGAAATTAAGAATCTTGCTTATTCGCTCTTGCATTTGTTCATTCATTTCATTAATAACAAAAAAAATTTAAATTTTCTTACCTACATTATGAATCTCTGCTATACAAGAGAAGCTTCTTGTTTTATTATTATTTCTGCAGTTGAAATCCAAAGATGGATTAAGTCTTTGATCTTGATATTGTATTCCTGCAACTGGTTAATTTTATTGGTTAGATTCTCATTTTACTACTTATTTACAACATTAAACTCAAAAAAAAATTAAAAGGAAATTTACTTGCCTTTGAATTGATTTGCTTTCAGATTGAATTGCATTCTTGAATTTTAAACTGCCATCTCTTCCTTCTGTTTTCATTCTGTTTTCCAGATCTTTGAAATGCTTTAGTTTTTTTTTGAAAGATCTGGAACTTGCTTTGCTTTGAATTTGCATGTTTTCCAGGCTTGAGAAATGAAGATGCTTTCGTTTTTTTTCTTCGTTTCATTCTGTTTTCCAGGTTGCTTTGAACTAAAACTTTGATCTTCTACTTTAATTCTTTCTTGGATGTTGAGATTTGAGATTCTCAAATCTATTGTTACTGTTGCTTCAAATTTTTTTCTGAGATGTTTAATAATGGCATATGGGAAAATCAAAAGTGTCTTTGTAATTTTAAATTTCATTATTTTATTTAATTAGATATGGTGAATGCCATGTGCAAAAATTATCATGATTGTGAAATTCCAATGCAATGTTCACTTCTTTACTCTATCTCCTTTATGTTTGTTTACATTTGTAATTTTCAAAGATAAAAGAAATTTTTATATAAAATTTTATATCATATTTACTTTTGTAAACATTTATTAACATATATCACAATCTTTATATTATTTTCACATTTAAATAAATACAAAAAAATTCTTTTATTTTCACACTCAATCTTTAATTTAGTTCATACATTTACTTAAAAATTTATATTTACACAATTTACCTTCATACATATATTTTTTTGTGCAATTTTTATAAAAAGAAAATAAGGATTTAAACCTTTTGATTTCATATTAACAATTGTTACATTTATTTATACAAAAGAATTACATCCTAAAAATAAATCTTTTTGAAATTTATTATATCTTCCAAATATATTTAATATTTTAGAAAGCAAACTATTATTAACTTTTTAAAGCTTTTAATTTCTATTTTATTTTTAATACATTATACATAGTCTATTACTTATTTTATTTGTTTTGAGATTTTTCTTAATTTATTTTTAAATTAAATTTCAAAGGTTTAAAATATGTTATTAATTTTTAATTGATAAATCTTAGGATGTTGCTTTTTATTAATAAGATATTAAATATCCAATTTCAAATCCATAGTTAATTTTTTTTAAATCAATGTTCAGATAAATAAATATCCTATTTAATTTGAAAAATTCAAATTAATCTACAATTTTATTCAAAAATTTGTTTTAATTATTAATTTAAATTTAATTAAAAATTGGGATCGTTACACCAACTATTAACCTATTTCCCCTACCAATATCATACAGTTTTCACGAGTTTACCACGAACCTATTGGCTCCTGCCAATATATTTGCTTTATATGTTAGCACCCTATATTCTGGTCTTCCTAACCTCCTGGATGCAATTCTATTCATTTAGGAGTTTAATCAATTTACGTTCACTACTGGATTAACTTAACCGGTTCTCCTACCCTTTACCCCTAAAATGCAGTTATGGGTCCATTATAAAGTGAATATATTCATATTAGAAGAAGTAATATAATAACATAGCAATACCACTCCACATGGTTTAAGAAAACATGGTTAATTCCTTTAACCTATTTCTTTCTTAAAGATAGCTTCTTCTTAAAACCTTTATAAAAACTCTTTTATTTATGCCGTGAGTTTTTCCTTCAAAAATTTGAGTTTGGACTTTAAAACCCTTCGAAACCTAGCTTGCAACTTCATAGGATAACCTCCTTCGAAAGCCCTTATAAATATTAGGCTCCTGCCTTATAATACCTTAAATATTACCTTTGGAAACCTTTCAAATATATTAAAATATTAGTATTTCACTTTCGAAGCTTAGCTTTGAAACCAGTTGAAAGTACCCCTTTTGATACCATTGGAAGTAACCCTTCTGAAAACATTGAAAGTACCCCTTTCAAAAGCATTGATTTTATACTTAAAATATTACTATGGGTTATAGGTGAAAGTTTTCAAAACCACTTTCTACTTTATAAAATATTAGGGAAAACATATAAACCTTTCGATTGTGCTGAAAGCTCATGCTTTCGGTCCCTTCGGATGGTTGGGAAGCGGCTTACAATTATACAACCAATAAACCTTTCGTCTTAGTCGAAAGCTTCTGCCTTCGACCCCTTCGAAGGGTTTGAACAAAATAAAAGCGGAAACTTCTTTCACAACCTCTTTGAAACAACCTTTCGAAACCAAACCTTTCATCCTTATCGAAAGGTATCTTAAATCCTTTCAAAACCTAACCTTTCGATTAAGACGAAAGGTCTTATAAAACAAATTATAAAAACCATACATTTTGACCTTGTCGAAAGGTCTTTTTAAAACAACCTTTTAAAAACCAAATCTTTTGACAGTGTTGAAAGGTCTTTAGAAAACAGGCAAGTGCTTTCTCAAATCAAAATAAACTAAGAATCCATCTCCTTCGAAAGCATCCCTATGACCCCGTATCTTTCTACTTAGATCAATTCACTACATACCACCTGAATGATATCATGTGCATTGCTTTCAACCTTGTTGGTCATTGAAGTTGAAAGGTCTTGTTCGAGAGGTCCGAGGCGAAGGATTTGCCAAAGAAGGCGGAACCAACTTTTTCTGGGCAAAAGCTGATTTTTTTTCAAAGTAAGTAAACTTTTTGCAACTAACTTGCCTACTTGTAAACAATTGATTGGCTTTCATAACTTTTAAATATTTTAAAAAATATTTTCCACTATTTTTCTCAGATCTAAACCAATCAATCATTTAACAAATAAGCCCTTCCTCTTATAAAAAATTAAATCATTTAGGTCCTTCTTTCAAAATAATTTAATTTCCATACTAAATCACTTAGTAAAATCCTCAAAATTTCCAAAAATTCGCTTTAATCATGTTATCTAACGTAATAAACTTTCAGACCCAAATTCTTATTATATTTTCACAAAATAATGTATAAACCTAAATAATTATATTTTTCATTGAAAATTTATGATAAATTCTCCATGGCTTGGAAAATTATAAAAATTGAAACCCAACTCCAAAATCATGTTTCCTATAACGTAAACTTTTCCCATGGCATTTGAACATTATTTCATCTCGGTTTTATCCTAAAACCGTATATACATCCTTTTTTAAACATCCTTGTTTAAACTTTTATTAATCGAAATCAAGCATATCATAAAACAGATTTATTCATAAATCCGAAACCAGTTGATGCAAAAAATAAAATAGAGATGTAGAAACTATTATTCACCTTGCTTGAGATAAAGAGATTAGAGATTGTTTGAGATTGATTTTCCTCTAGCTTGAATCCTAAGCTTTCCTTAAATTTTCTTCTTCTCTTCTATCTTTCTATGGTCGGCCTTGATGCTTCTTACGTTTATAGTTTTTGTTTTGATATAAAATGAACGTGCAAAACCTAATGAGAATAGTATAAGGGTGGGGTGTATAGCCATTTACCCTAATGCCCTTATGTTTAATTTCCTAACCATTTAAGTTCATTAGTTTAATAAGCACGACCACTTAATTAATTAATCAACCTCAGTCTCCTTATCTACATTATTCTATTTAATTTATTCTAATTAAATCTCTTGAATAATTTCAAAAAAATAAGGGTGTTACAGGCTTCCCTCCTTAAAAAATTTAGTCCTCAAAATTCAGTAAGGAGTAACTAGCAAACATAGCAATCATCTGTAACATCTCCTAACAACCTTACTAGCCTATCTGACTAGCAACCAATCTATATAAATCTAAGACATACCATCAAACCAGATCAGGATAAGCCTCTCGAATCATGTCCTCTGTCTCCCAAGTACGGTCTTTCTTATTGTGGCTCCACTGAACCTTCACCAGCTTAATTGTCTTGGTCTTTAATCTCATCTCATCTCTCTCTCTCTCTCTACAACACGAACTGGTTGTCTAAAAAAGTCAAATCAGGCTCCACTACTAAGTCCTCCAACTCTATTTGAGGAATAGTAGCATCTGGACTAGGCACATACTTATAAAGATGAGACACATGGAATACATTATGAATATCTGCCAAACTGCTTGGAAACTCTATTCTGTATGCGAGCTTTCCAATCCTTTCCATAATCTGAAATGGACCAACATACCTCGGGGATAACTTTCCCAACTTTCCAAATCGTACCACACCCTTCATCAATGATACTTTAATGAAAACCTTATCTCTTACTGAGAACTCAAGGCCTTTACGCCTCTTATTTGCATAACTCTTCTACTTGGATTGAGCTTCCTTCGTCCATCCTCGGATTAACTCAATCTTCTCTAACGCCTCTCTAACTAAGTCCGGACCTAAGATAAATCTGTCTCTAGTCTCTAACCAATATGCTGGTGATTTGCATGGTATTCCATGCAAAGGTTCAAAAGGTGCCATTCCTATACTAGTCTGATAAATATTATTATAGGAAAACTCAATCATATGTAGGTAATACTCCCAAGATCCACTAATGTCTAAAACACAAGCTCTCAATAAATATTCGAGTACCTTGTTTATTCTCTCTATCTGCCCATCCACCTATAGGGGATATGATGTACCCATCTTGAGCTTGGCGCATAATACCTCTTTTAGACTCCTCCAAAATTTGCTAGTGAATAATGCATATTTATCGCTGACTATGCTACCAGGAACTCCATGACGTCTAAATATGTTCTTTATAAACAACTTTGCTAAAATAGGTGCTATTCTGGTTGACTTTATCGGAATGAAATGGGCACTCTTGGTCAACCTGTCCACTATAACCCATATACTTTCATTTCCTCTACTTGACCTTAGCAACCCATCTATAAAATTCAACGATATCGAATCTCATTTCCAAAGTGGAATGTCTAAAGGCTGAAGTAACCCACTCGGCTTCTGATGTTCGGCCTTCACTTGTTGATAGTTAATACACTGCCTAACCCACAAGCCAAGATCCTTCTTCATGCCTTTCCAATAGAAGCTCCTCTTCATATCTTCATACATCTTGGTTCCTCCAAAAAGAATCGTAAACTTCGATTGATGACATTCCTCTAGAACTTCCCTCCTTAAGTTCTTTACATCTGAAACACATGATCGTCCTTTCTTTCTCAACCATCCTCTTTGGTCAAGAATAAAATCCTTTAGGTCATCAACCATCGATCCTCCCTCAAGCCTTTTAATCTTCGGCTAAAACTGAATCTTTTCTCCGCTTAGAAGATATATCGGCATTGGTCGAACTTCCATAATCTATATACCTCTCCGCCGCACAGAAGCATTTAAGCTTTCTCGAATCTATACAAAGGAAATAGACCAAGGTATGAACTTCTATGACTTGGCCTTTTTCTAAATTTATTTAATTAGAATGATAATTTATAGCCTTGCAGGCTATGTTTTAGGATTATTTGTTAATATGGTAGAAGATCTCTTCATCTTGTATGATCAAGTGAAGAATTCATAAAAAAGGGTTACTGTCCTCCTTTTTGAAAAGGTTACCGTCCTTTTTGGTATCGGAGCATGTTTGATTCTAGTGTTACTATTAAAATTAAATTTTAAACATATAAAATTAAAATATTACTTTGATGCAGAACCCTCTGAGTCAGTTTTAGGGTAGCAAAGGTGTGTAATTCCCGTCTTTTACTGAACATGGTAAACTTTTATGTAATATGATAATTAAGTATGGATAAAATAAAAATTAAGCAGTAACCAGGGAACTCAATCATGATTTGCATACTAATAATTTTGTGTCTTTATTAATGTTGTAAATTATCTTTCAATCTCTCTCTCAAAAGAAAGTATCTTATAGGAAAAAATGAGTTGCACAGAGAATTGAAATTTTAAATCTTAAAGAAAACAATCTTTTAAAATCGATTTTTCAACTCTTAAGCGTTTAAATTATTTAAATCTCGAATACAATTTTAAAAAACGAAATATTGTTAGTCTAGATAAATATAAATTTGTTTGCCATTTTGACAAAGGTTTTCAACATTTATTATACGGAGAAATAAACAGTTCAATTCTGTTACAGATCTAATAATAAACTTGGGAATAGCCCTTGAACATTACGACAATTCTACAGTAAAAACTTTTGAAATAATAACCAAATCCACAGAAGATAAAACAAAATCTTAAAATAATTAGTACAAAATTGACTTTATAAAAAATCAAAATGAAAGTATTTTGCATACTTTAGTAAAATTAAAAAACAATTTACCAGATAAAGCAGTCATAAACGAGCTTAAATTTTTATTAGAAACAAATAAACCAAAATCTATTGAAGTAGAATCAAAACGTATTTTAGAAGAACTTAAAACTAGAACATTAGATTTTTACTCAAAAATCAAACAGATAGAGAAACTTCTCTCAAAGGTTAAACACATTGTTAGTGGTTAAATTTTTTTATGAATAAATATCTATAAAGGAAATTGAAGAAGCAAATAAATTTGCATCTAAACCAGTGCCAAAACAAGGATTTACTACCTATTTCGGAAATAGTCTATCAGACAAAGAATACCCTAATCTTTTTAATATTTTAATTAGCTTAAATCTACAAATCTTAGAAAAATTAGAAAAGCTTGAGACTAAACAAAGATTTGATAAAGAATTGACAGGTTATCAGACCAGTTCATTATTTAAGCTTAGGAAATTTAGTCTTTAAAAAAATAAACCTCCAGAACTATACAAATTTTGGATTCCAAAATAATGTTAAACCCAAGACATCATCTTTGGACCTAGCAGAACATTAACAGAATCAACGTCTAACGGAAAGTCTAAAGACGAGATTTCCAGTATTTTATCTAAAATCAAAAGTAAGAAAGAAAAACAGACAATATAATTAGATGAAGAGATAGACTTAGACAAGAATCTAGAATTATATAATAATAATCAACTAGACTTACTAAATTGACAAATTATATATCAAGCAGGAATTACAAACATAAACACAACCTTAATCCGAAGCATTAGAGAAGAAGAGATAAGAGTAATTGATAACAGTGTAGCATTAGATGTTCTTACACCAGAAACTATACAAAAACTAAAAAATACAGGAAAAAGATTTTTTCACTTAGGATTGATAGTTATAGTAATAAAAACATTGACCAAAAAAGGACTAGGAACCAAGTTACTCACACTAGTATTAGACAAGTCATGGACATCTAACATTGAAAAGGCTCTTCTATCAGAAATGGAAGTAGACCTAAACGATAAATCAGCCTTAGTTTATTGCGTACCAGATATCCTTAAAAGCATTAAGGATTTAAAACATTTACAATTAGTCTTTAAAACAAACGGATTTGAAGACTATGTAGGAAATAATTTAATTATTAGTATAGGCATAATTGGTAAAGCCAGTAATAGGTCAGGAATGAAGTTTAAAATTATTCTTGACAGTATAGCACAAAATATAGCCAGTAAAGGAATTAAAATGATTGAATCACGTAGAATTAGTCAAGAAGACTTAGCAGGTCTTGAGTGGCAACTAAAGGATTTTGTAGAAAACGATAAAGGTATATTACTACCACAAACACATGTTATTTCTAATAATCAGTTTGAAGAACCAAGTCTTAGATTTGGAAATTATTTATCCAAACAAAAGAACAAGAAACTGACACTAAATCGGAAATAGATATAAGACACAATTTAAATGAACATTTAGACCACTTTAACACCATGAATTGGAACGACGGACCAATTTATGATCAATATGAAACAGATACAGAATTGGAAGATTATAACGACACAGATATTTTAGGATATCTAGTAGATGAAGAACAATATGACGGAAATAATACAGAAATAGAATAAACTTTTAAAATAGAAACCAAAAGAAAATTACATGAAATAATTAATAAGAAGATTACAGTAGAAAATATAAGGGAAGAAACTGATAATATGATTATCAGTTGCATTATAGAATTAAATATGACATATGAAGAAGCCTTTACAACATTATCTAGGTATTTTAACACGCCTTTAGTTGAAGACATTTTAAATAAGCAAATTCCGTTTAGTCACTTTTTTATAGAAACACATTTTATGGATCAACCAATGATTCCATCCAATAAACGAAGTAGATTTGATAACGAACCTACTAGCCAATATAAAGAAGGACCGTTAGAAAGAGGACAATGGGAAAAACCAGGGATAGGTTATGCACAAGAAAGTCCATATATAGGAAGAGGAATAAGAAAACCCTATGGAAAACTTTACAGCCATAATATGTTATTTTAGAAAATCAATCACCACAATTATGGCCAGAAGAAATCCTAATATGGAAACAAAATGTAGTTCGCTACTGGGAAGTCAATAAAAAACCAGAAATGGATATGTGGGAAGAAACTACCCTAGGTCCATTAGCTCTAGGAGTATACCAAAGTAGAAAAACAGATAATCCAACAGTCAATACAGAACAAAAAGCATTGGGAAATAACCATAGAATTTTACAAGTTTTACCAGATTATTATTAATTGGTAATGATCCAGGTAAAGGCGGTACACTTATGCAAAATACAGCAATTAGAAACTTAGAACAACTTAGCATAAGAGATTTTAAATATGTTAAAGAATTCAGTCAAGATTTTGCAGTTACTTTAGCACAAACAGGAAAGGCAATGGATGAGGACTTATGTAATAAATATTTTTCAAAATTACCAGGCGATTTAGGATGAAAAATTTAAGAAGATTGGAATTTACAATATGGAACAGTACGTAAACTAGGAATTGGACCACGAATCATGTTTGTGTTTCAAGAATTAGAAAAACGCTGTAAAGAAGCAACTTTACAAGAACAAATAAAAGACAAGCATGGGCATTTTGTCGAACATCTATATACACTCCACAAGCCTATGGAAACTATAAACCTAGAAAATATCTTACAAAATCCAAACACTTTGATAAACACAAAAAAGAAAAATATGTCAGAAGAAGCAAACCTAATAAACGATGTAATTATTTTATTTGTGGAGATCTAAACCATCTAGCAAATAGATGTCCTAACAAACAAAACAATCAACAACAATCAAACTTAGTAGATGAAATAGGGGAATATGAAATAGAAAGTATAAACGAAAGCGATTTCGATGACAACGAATCAATATATAGTATTGTTTCAGATCATAAAGAAGGAACATCGCAAAACAACATTAGTTACACACTAACGAATAATGATAAAGAATGCGAACATTAATGGATACAAAACAGGGGCAATGATCATATACCTTGTCATATATGTTATAGATATCCTGAAATAACAAAACGTTTTCAGTGCGACATATGTTTCATAGAAATATATTTTATATGTGCATAAAAGCATTTTAATCTAGAACTTACATCAAAGAAACACAATATAGCTAACGAAAAACCAATACTACATGAAATAATAGAAATACATGAAGCACAAATAAGGTTATTACAATTAGAACTAGACAATTCAAAACATGAAGATACTTTATTAAAAGGAAAACAAAACGATTATAACCTAATCGAACCAGGAAGTACTTCTAAAGGAAAGGAAATAGAACAAATAGATAATCTTAATAACAGTATACAAGAAAATACAGATTTTTCAACAAACGTAAATAAATATAACACATCTCTACCTACGGTAAACTGTCGAATTTGGTTTGACAATAGTAATTTCTTGGACACTATAGCAATAATAGATACAGAAAGTACTAAAAGTTTAATAGCACATTCTTTAATACCTTTACAATATCATACACCTTTAAACTACATTATTACTTCGAAAACAACTAATCAAAGTCTAATGACTTTAACCCACAAGTTACCAGATGAATCATTGATTGAATTTAAAGATTTTTCAGGTAATTATAGTTCTAAATATGAACTAGGACAATGCACAATTGCACCAAAAGAAATAAAAACTACAGAATTTTTACTAGGATTTAATTTTATCCTAAATTATCGAGGTAGTATTTCAATATCCAAAAATAGTATAACTTTTAGTAAACATAACTATACATTGCCTACAAACTACCATACATACCAATCAGAGTTGGCTCAAAAGCGTGGTGGATAGGCAGAACTAGAATTTTTCAAACCAGAAAAGCAACATTTTTTACACCATAAGGAACACAAAAAGGCCATATCAATTTTGGCATTTGAAACAATCAGGGAATTAGAAAAGGGAAAAGAAGTAAAATTCATTCCTTACCAAATTGTCTCAAAACTAGAAAAAATAGGATTAATTGGTGATGATGTCACTAAACATAAAGTAAATTACATTTGCAAAATTAAGATTATAAATCTAGACATAACAATAAAAACAGCTAACATCGACTATTCTCCAGCCGATGTCAAAGTATTTAAAGTACAAATCAAAGAAATGTTAAAACAAAATATGATTAGAAGATCGGATAGTAAACACAGGTCAGCAGCCTTTTTAGTCAGAAATCATTCTGAACAAAAAAGAGGAAAACCCAGAATAGTTTATAATTACAAACAATTAAATGACAATACAGAGGACGATGGCTATAACATTCCAAATAAAGAAACATTAATAAATTCAATACAGAACAAACGAATATTCAGCAAGTTTGATTTAAAATCAGGTTATAATTAGCTAAAATTAGAAGAAGATATTAAACTATGGACAGCATTCATGTGCCCAGAAGGGCACTTCGAATGGAACGTTCTAAGTTTTGGACTTAAAACAGCACCCGCCATTTTTCAGAGATTCATGGATACTATATTTAAAAAGTATGATTTTTGCTTAGTTTACATAGATGATATTCTTATTGCTAGTAATAACATTAAAGAACACGAACAACTCACAAAAATAGTATTTCAAAAAATACAAAGAAACGGTTTAGTGGTTTCAAAAAAGAAAATGGAGTTATTCAAACAAAAAATCTCCTTTTTAGGATTGAGGGTAGGAAATGGAAAAATTGAACTTCGACCTCATATTTCCCAAACAATAATAGATTTTCCAGACAAATTAGATAGCAAAAAGAAATCCAAGCATTTTTAGGATTAGTTAATTACGCTCAAAAATTTATTCCAAACCTAGCAAAATTAGTGGGACCACTATATGGCAAAATTTCAAAGAATGGTGAAACACGATTCAATACAGAAGACATTAAGCTAATTCAAAAAATTAAAGAAGAAATAAAAAAGATTAAGCCACTTTAACTACCCTTAGAAACAGATTACATCATCATAGAATGTGATAGATGTAAAGAAGGATGGGGAGCAATTTTAAAATGTAAACCATCCAGGTCAACAGAAAAAATTGCAGCTTATGCAAGTAGTAATTTTAATATGGTAACTAGTTGGACATCCTTAGACTATGAAATACAAGCATTAATTAATGCCTTAGATAAATATAGAATTCATCTAAATAAAGAATTCACAGTTAGGACAGATTGTGAAGCAATTATAAAATTTATTTCAAACGAAAACTCTAAATAGGCAAATAGAACTAGATGGTCAAATTTACAAAACCTTATACAAGGCAATGGTTACAAAATAAATTTTGAACATATTAAAGGTAAAATAAACATCTCGCAGATATATTTTCAACAAAACTATTATCAGCCTTTGATACTAATCAGCTTTGTTTGCAAAAAAAAAATGTGATGAATGCAGAAGCAAGTAAAACAGTAATGGATGAGCAATCTCCTACAAATACAGTTCCTTCTAGTTCAAACAAAAAAGAAGAAATAGAAACCCCTCAATTCACAATTCACAAACCAGTTTAAAAAGGGAAGAAAAATCACCTTCTCCAGTACCTGATGATAGAAAAATAATGACCTTTGGTCAATACAGTTTACTCCAGTAGAGTGATAACGATTCAAGGAGGTTTAGACCCCTTATTCGTATATTAGAGCATTCACAGCGATGTTTGCTTGATCATATATGGAACTTGCGAACAATCGAAACGGAAAAACGTCACAAACAAATAGTTGCTAACATTCTGGCACACTACTTTTCAAAACTTCAGCAAAAGCCACTTTCAAAAAACTTTTTCTGTTACGTTGTTTTTCGAGCAAACTATATGGGTGTCTTTAAACATTATAGCCAAGTTCAAATCGCTATCCAGAATTTCAAAATCCAATTTTCAAAGGTTTTTACAGTCTACAGGAAGCCCTTAGTGAAGCCGGAAATGCATTTATTCCAAATTTTATTTGGATTCAGATTGCAAATAATCATATTCACAAACGACCTCTTCCACTCCGCTATCATCCACAGACCTTATCAATAACCAGGCCTTGCAACTAAACGATTTGCAATACCTCTATCAAAATAGTCAGGCCCAAATAAACCAACTTCTCCAAAGAAATCAATTCCTTGAAGACTATTGCCAAAAAACAGCATATATCCAAAAGACCAGTGAACTACTAGAACAAAGAGTAACGCAACTTGTACAAGAAAGAAATGAAATGCTAGCTAAACGACCCAAAAGGCCCAGAAACTTAACACAACAGCAGCTTTCTAATCATCTAAAATTGAAACCTGCTCCAATTTTGGAAGAATTATATGAAATAACAGGCACAGACATCCAGATAAAAATAGAAAAGATGGTATACGACAGATGGACAGAACATTTAGCAAATCTCCAGTAGCTTCTGAAGAATTATTACAAAAAGATTAAAGAAGGACATCAGTTCAAAGTGGTTCAAGATAGACGATCTAACATGCTGCATGTTAGAGTTGACAGTCAAATGTTACCAAATGATATGGATGAAATTATTGACTTATTCCATCATGGGATGCTTTCAAGAATTACTCTCCATAATCTCATTGAAGAAACAATTCTAGAGAGATTTGGAAGAAGATTTTGCCCTGGTAGCATCACAGTATCTAAAGATTTTTCCAGGAATAATAATATGCATAAATTCAACCACTCCATTCTACTGTTTTGATTCAAACCATACAATTAAACGAGAAAAACACATGATGGCTATTTTTAAGCATTTATGCTACACTAGACAACATGCTTGTAGAAGTTTGCAATGTTATTACCAACACTATGAAGGCAATCCTATTTGGTTTGAGGCAAATAAACCATGGGAATTCCACCAGTCAATTACCATAGTAAGCCCTCCACCCAACTGGAAAGAGCAAGTATTACAGTCAGAAAGTCCACACTATCAGATATGGGGAGAAATGGAACTAAAAATCCTATTTCCATTTTCGCAAGCAGAAGGAATATTTGATCCTAACGACGATGTGATAATTTATGATCGATTATCCTCTAAAAACGAGTTAGAAGACAGTCCAGAATTAGAAGAAAATAGAAGAATCTTGAGAAAAAATAGTCCAGAATATATGGAAGAAACAAACTAAAGGGATAAGGGACAGCTAAGCATGTACCTAAAAAAGATGCCCGACATGAATAATCCACTTTATTCCCACTCAATAAGCACTCTCTAGAATATTATGCGCTGGCATTATATTTACCATTGCTGTATTAAAGTATTGTAAGTGCAGAATATTATAACCGCCTAGTGTAAGTTTATGTAAACCAGAAGTACCGGGTAAAGTACTATAAATATGTGTGTAAATGGCTCAGAGAAATATACTCGAGCACTTGGAAACTCTGTAAGCTTTTCGTTCAATCTAATGGCAGCTTAAACTTATTTTTCATTTCTCTGTGCAAAGCTTCTTTATTCCTGTTGTGATTCATAATTTGAGAGAGAGATGAAAAAAAGAGAAAAATCTTAGTTCTTCCACAACGACGGCCTGTCTTCTAATCTATATACTGCTCCGTCGCACAGAAGCATTCAAGCTTTCTCGAATCTATACAAAGGAAATAGACCAAGGTATAAACTTCTATGACTTGGCCTTTTTCTTAATTTCTTTAATTAGAATTATAATTTATAGCCTTGCAGGCTATGATTTAGGATTATTTGTTAATATGGTAGAAGATCTCTTCATCTTGTATGATCAGGTGAAGAATTTATTAAAAAAGGGTTACTGTCCTCCTTTTTGAAAGGGTTACCGCCCTCCTTTCCCAGGAGTATATTCTACACCGAAATCATAAGCAGTCAAAAATTTCAACCATCTTTGCTGTCTCATATTCTACTACTCCCAAGAGAATAAATACTTTAATGACTTATGATCGGTATACAACTCAAATCTCTCCCCTAACAGATAATGCATCCAAATCTTCAAGGCAAAAATTACTGCTGCCAACTCCAAGTCACGAGTATGATATCTTACTTCGTGCGGTCTAAGCTGCCTAGATGCATTAGCAATAACTTTGCCCTTCTGCATCAATACCGCTCCCAATCCAGTCCCACTAGCATCATTGCATACTACCAACCCTTGGTTACCATCTGGAACTACTAACATTGGAGCATTGGTTAACAAATGCTTTAGCTTAAGGATGCTTCCCTACATTTGTCGGACCAAACAAACTTCACTTCCTTCCAGGTCAACTTAGTCAAAGGCGCTGCTATCCGCGAGAAATCCATGATGAATCTCCGGTAATAGCCAGCAAGTCCAAAAAAAATACCGATCTCGGTTACCATTCTGGTCTCTTCCAACTATTGACTGCCTCGATCTTAACTAAATCAACTGACAATCCTTCCTATGAAACCACATGACCAAGAAACTTAACTTTCTCACTTTCAGAAATGACACTTGGAAGACTTCGCCTTCAGCCGACTCTGCCTCAGCGTCTCCAACACCACTCTAAGAAGAATCTCATGTTCTCTTTCATCTTTAGAGTACACCAGAATGTCATTAATGAATACCAACACAAACCTATCCAAGTGCTCTCTGAAAACCTGATTCATCAAATCAACAAAGAAAGCAGGCACATTCATCAATCTGAATGGCATCACCAACCACTCATACGAACCATACCTAGTTCAAAATGTCGTCAAAGGAATGCTATCCTCCGCCTCTCTCGACTGATAGAACACCGTTGCCAAATCCAATTGGGAAAATACTCTGGCTCCACTCAACTGATTAAATAGATCATCTATCTTCGACAGATGGTACCTATTCTTGATCGTCTGTTCTTTTAACTTATAATAGTCAATGCACATCCTTAACAATCCATTTGGTTTCTTTACAAACACCGTGGCCGCTTCCCAAGGTTAACTTCTTGGTCTAATAAAATTCCTTCCCTCAAGATCCACTAGCTACATCTTCAATTCCTTTACCTCTGTCGGTGTCATCCTGCTAGGTAGTCTACTAACGAGTTCAGCTCCCAGTAAAAGGTCTATTTGAAACTCAACAGCTAGTTTCGATGGTAATCCAGTAACCGGCTCAAAGACATATGAAAGCTTTCTAGCCACACAAACCTGAATAAGCTCTTCTCTAGTTTCCATGGCACTCAACAAAGCAGAAATACTCTTACTAGAATTCTCCACTGAGAAACTGATTCGGTTATGAATATCTAGGTGCCTCAATGATATTTCTAGATCCTGGCAAAATATCCTAGCCTCATACTTACCCAACCAATCCATACCTAAGATGATCCCGAAAACAAAAACATACAAGTTGCATGCAAACTTATGACCTAACAAATCAAGTTCTATCTGGTCACATCTCATCGTAAGAGTTGCATATCCTCCTATTGGATTCCAACCTTTAAGGATGTACAAGGTATGTGGGTTCTATACATAACCTATCAACCAAATACTGTGATATAAATGAGTGTGATGCACCGGTATCAAAAAGTACCCTAACTGGTATACTCAGAATCAAAAGCGCACATTCCATCAAAGTTTTCCCTTTCTCTGTTGTAGTAGGTCTAGAAGAAGACGGTGGTCCTATAGCAAATGCCTTCCCTCTGCCCACCCCGACTGGGTCTAGACACTGGTTCTTATAATGCCCAACTTGGTCACAGTTGAAGCATTTCACATTTTTCTTCTCCGCAGGCTTCTTTCCTTTATCATTTCTACACTCGTTGGCATAATGACCCTTCTTATCACACTTATAACACAACAACTCGACCTTTTCCTTCCTAGCGACATCCCCGTTCTGGGCTCCCTTCTTCTTAAAGAACTTCCTTTTCCTTCCCTGAGAACCCTAGGACTCAACTGGCTTCTCTTTAGTTGAAACTGCAAGCATCCCCTCATGGTGGACGGTCATTTCCACCATCACATGATAAGGTTCTCTGATATGAGTCATAGCCATCCTACCTAGCTCTGGCCTCAACCCTCTAATGAATCTAGCATTCCTCCTGACATCCATTCAACCAAAGCATATCCATATCGAGATAGCGCATCAAAATTAGCAGCGTACTCGATCATAGACATAAGTCCTTGGACAAGATCGATAAATTTCCTCATCAATGCTGATTTGGCAACCTCAGACAAGAACGTCTGCTCAAACCTCCTTCTGAATTCAGCCCATGTCAACTCTTCCTCTACCACTCCTGCCGTCACATTGTTCCACCAACGAAGCGCTAACCCTTGAAACTGTCTAGAGGCTAGCCTTCTCTTCTCTTCATCATTCAAGCCTAAGTTTGTAAAGATCTTTTCACAGTTCAACAACTAATTCTCTACTTCCATAGAATCTTCCGTTCCAGCAAACGACTTTCCACCCAGGCTACTCAGCTTAGCATAGTTATAACCAGCTGGAAATGCAGGATTAGCTCCACCAACATTCCCAGCAGCTCTTGCTTGCAAAAGATTAATCAACAACTGATACACCATCCCCGCATCTATTGGCGGATTTCCAGCACCTAGTTGGCCTCAGCATTTGGGTTAGCATTAGCTTATCGACCTCGGGTCCTCCAAGTATTAGATCGAGCATTACCATTGGTAGTGGTGCTTCCTCCACCCAGATTTCCTCTTTCATTTCATACCTCCATATATTCTTTCTCATATATCTACATACGAGCCTTAAGAAGATACAGAAGAATAGTCTAAGGGAGAGGAGAATAAGTACTTAGATATATACCTATATACCAATTACAAGTATGTAACTATAGCGTTAACCCAAAACCACGATCATATTTTCAAATTCATTGGATTATGTTTGAAAAATGCTTTTAGGTTTATCTTTTCTTTTAAAATTTCATAAACTTATGCTCTAATACCAACTTGTAACATCGCCCTACTACGAGGTAAAAAAACTAACGTCTACGGATGTTGCATTCATCTATAGATATTAATATCCGACGACCAAATACGGCGATGTTAGATACATTGATACATAGATCACAAAAATGTGGAAAAATTTTAACAATTCAAAAACACATTTTCATATTCAAATCAAAACATTTCGTGTTTATTACATAATCTCAAATTACGTTAACCACGTTCAGCAAAATATATTTATTACAAATACGCTAAGAGCGACATATGAGTATGCCCCCTTGGTTGATCGGTTATATAGTAAGGCTCATAAATCTTCCTTTACAAACAAACAAACAGCGGACAAGACAACTCTAAATTACTATCTTCCTTGTGCACATCTCCGGAAGCTTTATTCGTCTAAGAAGAGAACTTGGAAACCTTAAATCTCAAATTACTCAAAATCAATTGAGTACCCAAGAGTTCAAAGGGAAGGAAAAAACTTCGAGTCAGACATAAAGACGGGTATGAATAATAATCTAGCATCTCAATCCTTTTAGATGTCTAGTGAGACCATGACGCTTAGCGGAACGGGTTTTCCCCTCACTACTATCCTAAAAACCTTTATAAAACCATATACTTTTCTCCCTCATCCACAATGGTTAAAACATGCGTTTTCAAAATATTATGATGATATGCATACTTAAAAAAGTTAGGATTACCCATCCCCGGTTTAATCTGATACCCTGTCATAATCATAGTTTTAGGGTCACTATTAAACTATTAGTTTTCGTAGGTCTACTAACGTGACGACCCACATTTCGAAAGGTTTAAATTGACAATAAATCCACACATGTCAAACTTAAACAATCCAGAACGTAGATAATCAATGGAGATAATTAAAAAGAATAAGAAAAGAAGAAGAAAACAAACATAATTTTTATCATCACTGGTCGCATTTCTAAACAAGATAGACTACGGTTTCTCCACTAGACCCAGCCTTAGATCTCCACTGCACTCTACAATCTGCTAATGCTTTCAAATATTTCTACTCAGCAATCATTGTCAACACTGCATTCTGATTTTCCTGCTAAGTGCATTTGCAACCTTGTTGCCTTTCTTCGGCATGTACTCAATCCCAAAATCATAAGCAATAATAAACTCTAACCACCTCTGTTGTCTCATGTTCAACTGCTTTTGAGAGAAGAAATACTTCAGTGACTTATGATCTGCACATAACTTAGACCTCTCTCCCAAAAGGTAATGTCTTCACACCTTCAATGCAAAAATCACTGCATCCAATTCCAAAACATGCGTCGAATATCTAATCTCATGCCACCTAAGCTATCAAGAAGCATTGGCGATCACTTTACCTCTCTATATTAGCACAGCTCCTAATCCTATTCCACATGCATCTGTATAAATCACCAAATCCCGATTCCCTTCCAAAACTGGTGCATGGTTCAATAAGTATTTCAAACTCTAGAATGCTTCCTCATACTTATCGGTCCACACAAACTTCACATCCTTTCTCGTTAGCTTGATCATCGGTGCCTCTATCCGCAAAAATCCTTAATGAACCTTCGATAATAACCAGCCAACCCAAGGAAACTCTTTATCTCCGTCGCGGTCTCGAGTCTCTTCCAACTATTCACCGCTTCAATCTTTGTCGGATCTATTGACAACCCTTTCTCTAAGACTACACGACCAAGAAAAATCACATCCTTCTTCCATAAATGACACTTCGAAAACTTTGCCTTCAGCTAATGCAGCATCAGCGTCTCAAGCACCAATCAAAGATGAACTTTGTTCTCTCTTTCATCCTTAGAGTATATCAAGATATAATCTATGAAGACCAATACGAACCTATCCAACACAGTTCATCAAATCCACAAAGAACGCTGGCGCATTAGTCAGTCCGAACAGCATAACTAACCATTCGTACAACCCATATTTGGTCCTAAACGCCGTCAAAGGTATACTATCTTCTGCTACTCTGAGATGATGGAAACTTGTCGCCAAATCATATTGGGAAAATACCTTGGCTCCACTCAACAGGTCCAACAAATCATCATTTCTCGGTAATAAATATTGATTCTTTATTGTCCTTTCATTCAACTTATGATAATCGTCACATAGCCTTAACGATCCGTCCGGCTTCTTAGCAAACACTATGGCTGCTCCCCAGGGCAAACTACTCGACCTAAGAAAACTCTTGCCTTTTAGATCCACCAACTGCACCTTCAACTCACTCATCTATATAAGAGTCATCCTGCTTGGCAGTCTACTCACTAGTTCTGCTCCTGGAACCAAATCTATCTGAAACTCAGTGGCTCGTTCCAGTGGAAATCCTATTATAGGCTCAAAAACATTCACGAATTCTCTAACCACAAAAACTCGATTCATCTCATCTTCCAACTCCATAACACCCAACAAAGCATTCACCTCACAGCTAGAACCTTCTACGGTATAAAAAATCACGTCTCTGCAATCAGGATGTCTAGAGATAATTTCTTATCCTGGCAAAATATCCTAGTATCGTACTCACTTAACCAATCCATCCCAAGAATAATTCCAAACCCCACAAAATCAAACACATGCAAACTGCAAACAAAAGCATGACCTAACAAGTCAAACTCTAACTGGTTACATCTTAATCCTAGAGTTGCATACCATCCTATTGGATTCGCAACCCATAAGGAAGTAACTAAACAAGTGGGTTCTAGGTTAAGCTTATCTATCATACATCTAGATATAAAATAATGCAATGCACTAGTATTAAATAGAACGCTAATAAACATACCATGAATCTGAAGCGTACCTCCTAACACTGCCTTTCCCATCTCTTGAGCTGTTGGCTTCCAAGTAGTAGGCACCAATGCATACACCTTGCCTTTTTCATCCTTAGCGGCCTCCTTGCACTGGTTTTTATATTGTCCAATCTGATCTCAATTAAAGCACTTAACATTCTTCTTTCCAACCACTTCCTTTGCTTTCCCAGCATGAAACTGATTAACAAAATGCCCCTTCTTGTCGCACTTGAAGCAAACAATCTTAGACTTCCTTTCTTAGCTACTCTACCATTCTAAGAACCTTTCTTAAGAAAGATCTTCCTCTTCTGGACCTGCCCAACCGGACCTCCTTAAGCTTACTCTTCTCCAAAGAATCAAGAATCTCATCACGCCCTAAGGCCATCTCCACTGTAACATCAGAAGAATCTCTAATATGAGACAATATAGCACGACTACTTCAGGCTTCATCCCTCTGATGAACTTCTCATTCCTCTTCGTCACTATATCTACTGAAGCATAGCTATATATGGCCAACTCCTCAAACCTTCTAGCATACTCCAAAACAGACATCTCTCCCTGCTCCAACTCAGCAAACTTTCTGATCAGAGCAGACTGTGCCATCACAGACATGAACCTCTCCTGGAACCTCCTCTTGAAATTTTCCCAGGTTATAGTCTCCTCATCCACTGCCACCGTCACACTATTCGACCAGAACAAAGCTACTCCCTGAAGCTGTCTTGAAGCAAGCCTCCTTTTCTACTCATCATTGAGCCCCAATTCTACTAAGATTCTCTCATAGCCAATTTTCCACCTCAATGGCATCTTATGTTCCAATAAACGGCTTCCCTCCAAGCTTAGTATAATCTCCGCTCAACTTAGCATGCTGGTTAACTGCTGAAACTTTGTTGAACCATTGCTCCTGCATCGTTTCCTCCTAACACTCCAGATACAACTCTCGCTTGCATCATATTCATGAAAAACTGATACATAGCTTCCACTCCAACTTATAGGACTCCAACACCCATATTCTCTGATTGTGCATGACCTTGGGTTCTCCTCGCATTAGATCTAGCATTCCCATCGGCGCTTTCCCCTCTTGGGTTAACTGTTCTTCTTCTACCATCCATATCTAGATTCAAACCTCATGAGATATAAAGAACTAACCTAACAAAGATAGGAAACTAGAGATAAAGCGTATACTTATATATAGCATATACAAGTACGTTATTACAGCGTTACACCATACCCCAATCTTACTCTAATTCCTTAGGATTATGTTTTCAAAAATCATTTTTAGTTAAAGCTACTCTGATACCAAGTTGTAGCATCCCATATCTAGAGGCCAAAAGCTAAGCACTACAGATGTTGTAGTCATCTATTGTATTAACTTCTGGTGATAAAATAAAGTAATGTTAATGGTATCCATAACATCAGAAGCACTTGAATATGAACAAAATCACAAATTTCAAAAACAACATTTTACTAATTACATTTCAAAACAAATTCATATTCCAAGTTAAATAATCCCTTAACACTTCCTAGGTAAAGATCAATTATAATCACTACAAAAATATGCCAAGAGCGACATATGACGATGCCTCCTTGGTTGATCAGAGTCAATATAATCATATCTGACTTGATATACACAACAGAATCAAAACAAAATAAACCTATTAACTCCTAATTAGCTATCCATCAACTGCCTGCTCGCCTTCGAAAGCTTTATTCGCCAAAATTTATAAGACCTGAAAACCTTAACCCTCAGCCTACTCAAATCAGTTTTAACCCCTCGAGAGTTTAAGGGAAACAAAAACATCAATTCAGACATAAAGCCTGGTGTGAGTAATATTGTTATATCTCTGTTTACTGATATTAAGTGAGACCACACCACTGATATCTTTTTCAAAACATATATTTTACAAACCTTTTCCTGTAACCAAATTGGTTAATCAAACAGATAATAATAATAGCAATATTTGTTATGCTAAAAACAGGTAATAAATGGACCATCTATCCGAAATATGGACTAACTGCCCGCAAACTGGACTAACTGTCCCATTGGCTGACTCAGGCCTACTAGATAAATATCAAATGGTCTAAACATCTATTAGACAAAACTTCTATATGGTCTGTCCTTAACTTGCTTCTCTAAGGTTAACATATCCTAGTAGTTTTGTGGGCTAACCAATAACCTATCTTTGTACGTGAATATTCCTTTCTGTGTGTAACCATCATTTTAGTCTTACTTGTGACTAAACCCTACACACTGAATTCTGGACTAAATTAGTTTGGGGCTAATAGCTAATGAGTATAGGGCACGACCCTACACAAGTCCTATCTGGTCTTCTAATCTGAGTCATTCTCTGATGGTTAACTACCCTTCATCTTTTTCATTGAAAACATTTTCAAAATGATTTAACCTTTTAAATCATATTTAGACAAGGAAAATACATTCCTAGCTTTACTCTAAGCTATTTTTCCAGGTTATATATACTTTACTCAAAATAATGTTGATGAATTTTAATAAGGATTAGCTATCCTTTCAGAATAAGTTAATACACTTTTTAGATTGAAAACACTTAGGCTATATTTCCTATTTAATATATTTGAAACCTTTGTTTAAAACCTTTAAACAACCCTTTCGAAACGTTTGAAAGTAACCCTTTTGAAACCCTTGAAAGTAACCCTTTTGAAACCATTGAAAGCAACCATTTCGAAACTTTTAAAAAATTAGACATCCTTCTTTAAAATCTTAAAATATTGCCTTTTGAAAACGTTGGATAAACCTTTCCTTTTAAACCTTTTGAAACCTTAGGGAACCACCCCTTCGAAGCCATTCGTTAAAACCTTCCAAAAGCATCAAAATTCAACCCTTTCGAAAGCACTTAGGTTCAATTTAAAACATGTGGAAACACCTTTTGAAACCATTAAAACTATCCCTTTCGAAACCATTTGGATTATACTTCAATATAGGATCACTAAATCATTTAAGTCGAAAGCATTTGTTTCAAAACCATTTCATGAGTACAAAAGTGATAGTGTCGAAACCATTCCTTTGTAAGCATTGGAGAAAAGACCGAATTTAGAAAGCAAAACAACCCCTTCGAAACTATCTCGGTCGAAAGGAAAAAAGGCGGTAGCCAAAAGGTTTCGACTTAGTCGAAAGTAGTCATTTAAAACAAAAGCGCGACCCATTCGAAACCATTTCTTTAAAACCATTTGACCTGGTCGAAAGCCAACCTAGTCGAAAGCTATACATTCGAAAGTAAGCAAGCGCATTTTCTTTTAAAAGCAAAGCGGTGCCTCTACCCTTCGGAACTCCGGTTTCGAACCTTTACCTTTCGCCTACATACAATTCACTACGTACCGATTCCCTGACACCATGTGCGTTGCTTGTCAAATTGTGATTGGTTGCAAGCTTCTCTTTTTTAAAGTACTATCGACTTTTCAGAAATAATAGTTTGATTTATTTACGAAAAACCCCATCTTCTTTATTAATATACAAAACATTTAAGTCTCATACCGGAAATAATTTTATATATCCATCAAAATACTTAGGAAAATTCTACCAAAAAATCATTTTTAATATGTTTTATAACATATTTAAATTTCAGGCCCAAAGCATTAGTTATTTAACCGTAAATAATTTTTAACCCAAAATGACCTTTTCTTCACTAGAAAATTCATATAAATTCCAAAAAAATTCCAAAAATTCTTAAAATCGAAAAACATCTCTATAATATTATTTCTGGTCTGTATAAAAATTTGCAAGGCATTTGGATATCATTTAATAGGGTTTTCACCTTAGAACATATCATAAAATCAATATGAACATGCATAAATCATAAACAAGCACATATAATAATTCCATCATTCAAAAACATGAAAAAGCATTGTAAAGTATTTTAAATCATCTTAAAACCGAAAACCATAAGAAATAGGAGATGTGAACATTATGCACCTTAGTTTTAGAGATTGAAGAGTTTGAGGTATGAATGGATTTGATTTTTTTTGAGCTTCCTTAGCTTTTCTTTATCTTTTTCTCCTTGCTCTTGTTAATGGTGGCTGGCTTAAGCTTCTAAAATTTTGAAAAGTGAAAGTGAACATGTATGGATATACAAGACCAAGGTTTCGGGATATAGGAATGACCTCTTCCCTATTCTACCCCTCCTCTATTACATTTTAACTCTTCTTTTAATTCATTGGTTAAATGACATGACTATCTCTTAATTAAAATAAAACCTCAATCCCCTAACATTATTTTATTTAGCTAATAAAATATTTTAAATAATGTTACCGCAAAAAAGGGGTGTTACTAATATCTTCCTGAAATTACGGCAGCGGAGTTTAGTATGAGATTCTAAGGATTTTTATTTGATTTGTATGTACTGGAACGAGCTTAATATAAGATTCCTAAAAGGGGTCGAATGAGATATTATCCGATTGCATATTGATTTGTATATTTCACATCTCTTAGAGCCATTCAATTAAAACTATTTACTCACATCAGAACTGTTGATCGAGGTGGATCCTAAAGTTTTACTTGTTGAGTGTGCATTTGTGGATGACCAGAATCCAATGTAACTCGATTCGGGTCGAGCGATAAAATTTATATTAATGATTTGTTGATGATTTTGGAATAATTTGTTTCATAATTTATATTTTAGATGATTTATTGAGTTTTTCGTTTTTAAAAATACGTTTGAAAACTTCAGGGCATTATATTTGGTGTTCTAAAACTTCTTTGAAGTATAATTAAAAATAAATATAAGTGGTTGAGAAATAGATTGATTATTGGAAATTCTTTTGAAAATAAAGTTGTTTTGGAAATTAAAAATGGAGAATCTTCAAAATATTGGAATACATGGAATTTTTATAAGTATAAATGAGGGAATTTTAATAATATTTCCAAAACGAAAATTCTTCTATAAATTGAATATTTAATAAAAAGGATTGAAAGGAGGGTTTATGATTATAAAACTCTATTTTAAGAGTTTTAAAATATATTCCCCTTTTTATATGGTTATTGGTTCGAAATTGAATTATTTTGTTTGGTTTGATAAAAAGGATTCAAGAAATATTTTTAAAAGGGAATTTTTTAAATTTACAATCTATTTTAAGATAGATTAAATTGTGAAATATGTAAATAGATTTGAAAGTTTTGAGTTATAATTCCCTTTCGAATATGGTTTGATTTGAAATGATTTGACATTGATGACTTGGTGATTTAATTCTGTATAATGAGGATGTTGAATAAACGGATTAGTAGTACCGGGTGGTATGGGATGCTTGTAAAAGCTTTCGTCGATACTTCATCTTTAACCAAATAAACCATACATACCAACCCCTCGCCACTAGCAGCTACCTCACTGCCTCATTGTTCCGAATTTAAGCATTTCCCCACATTACTGCTATTATCGATTGCCTCCAGCCAAGATCTTCGCTTTGTTTCCATCTCGTCCTTGTTGCCTCCGTCGATCACAGCATCAAACACCAACCGTCAGCCATCTACCCAAGTATATCTGCTCTATATCCACATGTGACACTGTAGTTCCGCTCGCGACTAACCCAGGTCGTGATGCCAAGCCTTCATGCGTCGCTCCTATAATCATGTCACCTTCCATGTACATGGTGCCATCATTGTCGTGCCAAGCTCACTTGTACATCCCCACGATGTAGAGGGTAAGAAAGACAAACTATGCACATTTTAAATAAATCGTTGGCTAGTTGGATTGGCATAATAACTTTTCCACTCTTTGTCTTGCCTTCCTTAACCTTCAGTCCACATATTTCATCTATCTATGTTTGCCATCTTATTACTCTATGTTATTGTCTTCTCTTAATCCAAATCTCTTAATAGCACTCGAGAGTCTTGGAATTTACTTTCTTTATCGTTGGTCTTCCCAACGAACATACTCTGGAACTTGTAGAAGTGTACTTTGATACCATTCATCATTCCTTTGTGGGTTCTTCTTTTGGCTTGCACATATGTCTACTAAAACATTCCTAGGTTCTCGCCGTCGTTCCTTACATCTTACAAGGATTCTTTATTGCTACTCTCTAAGTAGTCGTCGCTCTCTTCTTTATAGCCTCATCTTTTACCCCATCTTACCTATGCAGTCATTCATATCTACTCCATATTAAAATTTTGGTCTAGTTTTTGCCATTTTTTTTTCAAAAATTGAAACTTAAAAAAAATATGTGAAGAACTTAGTCTTATTTTATCTATAAATTTATGAACTTAGAAACTTTTTGTTAAATCCAAAAATAGCTGGTGTCTTAGCTTTTAGAAATACAATTTAATTTTAAAATGTTCTTTGCCTTTTTCTTTAAATCAACTTCTTCTTTTAAATTCCTTTTATCAATAACAAAAAAAATTACTTATTAAAATTAGGATTTGTTAACTCAAACCATATTGTTTGTACCAAAATTAGACACAACACTCTTCGAAAGTATTTTGAAGAGATAAAATAAAGAAAGTATAAAAAGAGGATTATCTTACAAACAATTCAAAAACAGATAAGATAATCACGCAGAAACACAGAGATCTAGAGTGGTTCGGCGCATGGCCTACGTCCACTATGAAATTGATGATTTTATTGACGTTTGTTTGCTGATTACAACTAGTTACAGAGGATTACAGTAGTAGATTTCGAGTACAACAGTGATCTTTAAGTGCAAAAATGGTTTCGGTAGAGTTTGGACATAGGAGAGCTAAAAGCCCTTTTTCTGTAGGCTCTGGGATGTTATTTAAAGGCATAGGATGAAAATATCTCACTCAGAACTCTGGATACCTCTTCAGGCACATGGGTGGGCCCACACGATCGATCTCATATGGTTCGTACTCGATTCATGATCGATACGAACGAATTTCATATCGATCAGGTTTTAGCCCAATCGAGTCGAAATTGAGCACGAACATTCTTTACGTTGTACATAAGATCCCGTCGCTTTTTGGGCATGTGCTTGCAAGTTAACAGGGCACTAACCACTTGGATCGATCCACTTTTCATGCCGAGTGACCGAGTCTTTCAAAGGGGTGTACCTTGTTCGTATCGATCCAGTCGAGTCTTGTTCGTATCGATCGAAGTTGTCATGTTCGTATCGATTGCCATGGCCTTGTTCGTATCGATACTCATAGGCTACTTCGTATCGATAGCTAAGGGCCATTTCGTATCGGTAGCTGGAGCTTGTTTAGTACATTTGTTTGGTGTTTTATTCGTATCGATCGTTGATCGATCGATATGAACTGTGCGATTGGGATCAATGCGAATTGACTCCAATTGATCGATACGAAGTTGAACCAATTTGATGGATACGAAGTAGAATGAGGCTAAGTGGACACCTAGTTGAGTGTATGTAATGGATATGAATAGCAGATAATGTGATGGATACGAAAAGATGGATGCGAAATGTTGGATATGAATAGACGGATGCATGTGAGTTGATTTCCTTGGATTGCATCGATCGTATCTTGAGCACACGAACTTCGATTGACTTGAAATTTGGAACGTTGGCTTTCATAGCTTTTCTTGTCCTGTCACATCAATTATAGTTCGATCCGGACTTGGACAAAATTTATCGACATCCGTAGTGAACCTATGTATAATCGTTCTTTAGGATAGATCGTCCTTTGTTTCTAATCAATTCATTGGTATCACGGCCTTGCCAAAAGGCGGGATAACATTTGCCCCTCAAAGTACGTCTTGTCAGAACATGACATGCTTTTTGAAGTTGCAATCTTCATATTGAACGGTTTCATCTGACTTGTCGAATGCTTGTTGACTTCTCATCGAAAAGATATAACCATTGATCGATCCTTTGTAATATGACTTGTTGACGGCTAATTGTTATACCGTGTACTACTGTAACAGAGTGTTGTGTGATAGTGATCCGTTGTCTATTTTTGTAATCATTACCATATGAATATGCAATTCTTGTGAATTTTTTAAAAATTGAATGTTAGTCCAACATGTAACGTTTGCACGATTCACGGGTCATTGTCAGTTTTTCAGTCAATTTTTTATATACGAATTCCGTATTAACCTTCTCCCGAGTCAATGTAAAATTTGATTTGTAACTACACTTGATGGCTTTTTTAGTGTATTCCTTCGTATCGATCCTCTCTCGAATTGATTTCGAAAGTTGAAAAAAATTATCTTTGCATCGTTAGGGATCGATATGAGTTTGTTGATTTGATCATTATTCTTTATGTGTCTCGCATCAATGGATTGCCGGTGGGTCAAAATTTTCCAAGTATTATCTACTGCGTCATTCATATCGATGGATACGACCTTCAAGGTCTCTGAGCAGATGGATACGAAGTTAGCACTCTGTATGATGTGTTGTCGATGGGTTCGAATAGTGTCGTCTCGGACCGATGGCGAATGGATACGAACAGCTACACTTGGGATCGCTCTGGATCGATGGGTATGAATAAGCTTCTTCGTATCGATGGTAGTTGTGACCGTTCCAACCGGTACTTGGCAACTGGGAGACGCATCGTCTCTTGCTTGGGTTCGAACCATATAAGTGTGTTTTGTACTTAGAATTTTTTTTCACTTGCTTTTTATTTCTTCTGCCTTCATACCGATCAGGACAAAAAGAAAACTGTCTTCGTCTCCAAACCAGCAATCCATTAATCTTTCAAACCAATTTTTTTAACTAGGCAATTAACCAATCCATTCCATTCTAAAATGACGAGACTCGTGTTTCTGTGCCAATTCGTTTAAGGTGCTGGCAGATTCCGACGACGTCGTCACCAGAGTTGGGTCGAAGCATGGTTGAGGAAGGAGCAACGATGCTCAAACGGTTCAGGGAAGAAAATCGACTAATGGATTCAAAGTGGAATGTTGCAACATTGGGAAGTTATTCGCATCGATCTGGAAACATTAGGAGTTCGTATCGATCTTGGAAGTGCTGAATGGAAGGATGAGATTTTGTATCGATCGAGGATGGTAGGAGTTTGTATTGATCTAGAGTGATCGATACGAAGACTTAGCTCGCGTGATCGATACAAAGACTCGGCCTAACGTGATTGATACGAATTCTTGACTCCAGTGATCGATACGAAGGCTAGGCCGATGATCGATGCGAAGGTGAAGGTTTTACAATCGTTGCGAATCCCACTCTTTCCTGACCGATGTGAAATTGTGTTGTTGCTGAAGGATATATGTTTAAACCTTGATGGATACAAAATATCGTGCATACTCGAACCTGACTCCGGCGAGCTTCAACCTCGCATATCTGGACTTAACTGTTAAACTGCATACTTGACTGCCTTTCGATGCTCGTCGATGGAATTGTAACTTGAACAACTTAATTAAATTTAGTATGGAACGTTGAACGAAGTCTGAATGGCATGGTTGTGATGGTCAGTGTATGACGGTCACTCTGGTTGAATCTCGATGTCTTATCGTTTCAACATTCCTCAAATTCTGTAGAATTTCTCAATATGTAGCATTGCACTGCACAACACATTCACATACTTCACATTGGAGAACACACGAGCTTATTATCATCTAATGATGGTTTTTGATAAGTTGATTAGCTGTGGAATCCGCAAGTTCTCAACAGCAGGAAACCCGAAGTTCATCTCTTCCAATAATAGAGTTGCTGACCATCGTGGCCGAGGTCCTTGATCTAGCTCCGGACGAGTTGCTAGGAGAAACTTTTATTATGAATCCACAAGACTCTATGTCGTCCAATGTCTCTGAAGACATGTTGGGACAGATATGCTTAAGGCATGGTTGTCGTTGGACGACGTCTTATTAACAGGGCCGAACGATAGACCATATGCTCCCTTGAAGGGGCTTACTGCCTTTAATAGGCACTCGTGCATAGCTAGGACGCTTCCTCCCTTTAATCAATACACTAGAGAAGTGCTAGCCTTCTTTGAAATTACCATCTCACAACTGCACCCCAATGGATATGAGCTGCTAAATAGCATATTCATTATATTCATAGAGCATTTTTCCGACCTCCGACTCCGATCGAAATTAGATTCCTATTTAATGTTAAGAGTCCGGGAGATAGTCCTTCGTTCACATTCTTGGAGGCAGTTAGGAACTGTCAAGTGGTGACGGGCTCTTGGACCAGGCTCAGCTATTTCAAGACAGAATGGTTCTATGCCCGATGCCCCCCGGGATTCGCCAGTCGATGGTTAGCCAGACGGAAGTGTCACAATTTTCTTCGGTAATTCATGAATTTGTCGTAACCGATGTTGAATCTCATATCTTCTTTCCTTTTACAGCCGTAATCCCACGACCGGAAGGCACACATTTTAAAGAAATAGTATGGGTCCTTCAAGAAGTGCCGAGTGAAAGGAGGGATATAGACTCGGTGTTAACAGACAGAAACTTGAGGACCTTCGAGCTAATTGAGCGAAATCAGAGCATTAGGCTTGATGGAACACTAAGGGCGGCTCCGGTGAAACGGGTAAAACGTAGAGCACCCGGGATCGTAATAACTGAAGGGGGTGGGAAAGAAAATAGGCCCACCGATGATGAACATGTAGTCGGGCCTTCTGACAGCTTTCAAAGTCTTGAGGGAAGGAGAAAAGGCAAGGTTGCAACGCATAAGCGCCATAAATCTTTGAGATTGAAATCTGTAATCGTGTCTTTACCTGTTCCCGGTATTAGAATTTCAGAGTCTCCTCCCTCGCAAGTGGAGAACCTTTTCTAAGGGCTTGCCAATATCCCAATCTCGGATTATATGTCACTTCAACATGACGTCGGATTGGTGGAGCTTCAGAGCGCTTTAGACTTAAGTGAGTCTCTTCCCACAAGCTTGGCTGACATTTCAGGTTGGTCGGGGGGTTGCACATACATATATACTTCACGGCACTACATGATTTTCGATCACAAGCTTCTTACTTTAGAAGATTACTAACTTTGTTGTTCTTTCTTCTTTACAGATTCAATGACTAGATGAGATTCCATGTTGGGGAGTCTCCGCTCTGTGCGACATTCACCTAGCGCCTACTACGAGTCTCGTCGGAGGGAGGATGATTGGAACGGCGATCACGGTTATTCGAGCCAAGAACATCACGAGAGAGAGAGGGACAGGGATTACAGATATTGATCCCGATTGCGTTTTCCTCCTCCTCAAGTCCCCACACAACCATCAGGCCATGGAAAACAACAAGTAGAGCCTTCTCGCCATAAGCCATCTTCCCAAACCTCCAGGCCTAAATCATAACGCCACAGACATGAGGCCGAAATGATGTGCACGTAAATATGCATATATTTACTCCATATTTTATCTCTTTTTATTTAAATAAACATCATATTTAGGCATTTTAACATGTTTAAAACCAAAATTCAATTATTTTCAAACCATCGTATTTTCATCTTCATTCAGGGGGAAAACGGGCATGTGTCAATGTAAGAAATTTTAATTGGACAATTTTTATTATTTTTATATATGATATTTTGATACAAATGGAAGAGGGATTCATGATGATATATGCATGCATAAGGAAATATAAAGGAACGAAGAGAAAATAATTCAAGTTCAAGATCATGGAGGACCCTACCCACTTACCTTGATTTTCAGTTAGGAGCTAAGCATATGCTAAAAGGTCACTAAAGCTCATGTACATTTAAGTGGGGGCTTAGTGGATGTTAATGATTACTTGATGGCCACACTACCTCAAGGGTATTTTGGAAAGCTCTCCCTAAAAAGAGTTAGGGTTTTATGCATGTATTAATAGCCTCTTAAGTACATGAATGTATCTTCTACTCTCATATATGTTTACTTAGGAAATTAGCAAGTTGTACACAAAAGTCAAAGTGAAATAAAAATGGCTTCCAAACCTTCTTCTTCTCTCTTTTCTACATGCTTTTCATTATTTTATTGTTAACATTTATTTCTATGCTCTCTTTCTCTTTATGTTCATACCTTAGACTTACATTCATGCAAGTAGTGTAGTTTCTATTTTTATGCAAATAGTTAGTAGCTAATATCTTTTACTTTCTTTATGTATTTTCTATTTTCTTCTCTTTCTAATGTTGAAATTTACTTGTGTTGCTTCAATGCCACAAATGAGTAGCTAAACCCCTTCTATTTAAGGGTAATGAAGATTTAAATATTATGTAATTTCAACATTTCTATGGTTTATGATCTCATTTGATTTGTGCTTCATGAAATAAATTTTGATGTAAGTTTATACAAGTGGGCTTGATAGCTTATATTGCTTATGCAAACGAGCTCAATATAAACACAATTTACATCATCATTTGCTAATTAATTTTTGATTTTGAAACCAAAGTAAAAATGAAATTTGATGATCTACATTACTAGTTGCAATAGTAAATGGATCATACTTAAAATAGCTTTTGCTTTGGCTTCATTTTCATGAGAATTATAAGTGGCATAATTGTTGTATTATAGTTTGATAGTTTGAGTTGTGTTAATTAATAACATAAACAAATCATACTTATGATAAATACAATAATTATTTCACTTAATATTAAAGTTAGAGATCATAAATTATTGTTTGTTGATTTAAAAAAAATATGAGAGTGGATTTATCCTAAAATTGTTCTCTAGTTCAATAGTTTTTTTAATCACATTTTAATTCTAGTTCTTGCTTCATTTTGTTTCTAGTTAACAATTTCTCCTCCATTTGGTCTAATTTGATTGAATAGATTTTTAAACTCTAGCAATTCCCTACGGATCGACCCGTATTTGTCACGTACTACGATAGTACGTTGTGCGCTTGCGGTTCTTTTTAATTTGAAATTTTTCGACGGTTTTCTAATTCGATAGAAATTCCGTCGATTAACAAGTTTTGGCGCCGTTGCCGGGAAATTTGTTATGATTTTAATTTTCTATTCTTTGAATTATTTTGTTTGATTTTATTGTGTGTTTATTTGTATTTAAAAAACAAATTTGTGATTTTTTCAATCATTTTGATTTGTTTGTTGTTGTTTTCCAAGTTGTTTTGTTCATTTGCAGTTCATATTTAAATACACACACACAACTTCAACTGAAAAAGAAAAAAAAATTCCATTCCATTTCAATTACATTTACCGTTTTTAAGTGACAATTTACAAATTACATTTACAATTTCAAAAACTGCCTGACCACTGTTCTCTATTTTCATATTCACTGTATATTCTATACTATGCACAGTTCCACTGTTTCACTCAACAGGTTTGCCATCACTGCCCTTCACAACTCACAATCACCTTCCTCAACTATCCAAATTGTCATTCATTCTCCAACAGAATTGTGCACAACATCATTTTCCATATCACCTCTCTGCAACTACGCCCCCCGCTCTAAAAATTGCTTGCAACATTCCAGTGCACTTACCCCCAAACAGAAAAAAACTGTCACTTACCATTATCTTGCTGCACATCCATTTCTTACCACCTTATATCAACATCTTACATCTGACTTCCTCCTTAGCCTAGAACCACATCCACCACTTCACATTTCAAAAACCCACAGCCTTGCTTAACATTCACAGCAATATCTTTTCTCGAAGCCTTCCCCCACATATTCACCTTACTGACAACTCAATACCCTCAGTCAACCACCATCACATAATCTCCACTTCTAACATTCCCCAAAACCAAGCATCTGCTACTGCCTCAGACCAATACTTCTTCCTGAACACCAAAAACCACTACAACACTTCAAGTCTGTCAACATACATCACAATACTTGAATCACCTCCATCAACCACCCAAATAGCTCCTCCATCATCATCAACTATAGACAGTTGTTCACTGCCACCACCTGCTGCTGTCAACCTCCTCTATCTAACACTTTCCCTATTGTACACACTACATTGCCAAATACCATCACATAACCAAATCCACTACATTCTGCCTATCAACTGGTCCTGCCACCACCATCTTCACCATATCAATCACGAACACCCACTTCACTACTCAAAAAATTCACAGCCTTCACTCCTCTCATCCACAATCATCGACTCGCAACTGCCTCAACAAACCCACCATAAACATACCACTGACATTCGAATAACTACTTCCACTCGATACAACCAGAGCACGTCACTTGACAGCTACCATCCACCATTAATCAACATCACCAGACTACTGCTGAACCACCACTGCAGAACAACTCAATCGACCTCGACTCCTGCAACCAAGAAAACTACCAAGACAATGTCCAACTTCTGTTGCCAGAACAATTCAACTTCTGCACCCTCACCATCACTCGAGAAACCGCAACCAGCTCAGATTTCGAACTCCACCTCCTCCTCGAATAACCCGACCACTCCTGAATACTCAAGCATCAGCACAGTCAAACTCGACTGCAAATCGACTCCAACCCAATCGTAGATACATCGCACCTACACCAATTGCCGCAACCAAAAGAACATCCTCATCCAATCGCCTAGAGCTTGAACATCGCTTCACCCAGTCGCCGTGACAATGTCAACCTCTCCCAGACCTCGCAAACAACTACTCCATCCCAATCGCGACACCCAAGTTGCCCCAATCTCAACCAAAGTGAACACCATCCGCTGCAAACTCGAGACCTCAATCTCGACCTCAACAAAACCCAATACCCATGTCAGCATTCGTCATTGATTTTGAATTTTTCTGAAATTCGCTTCGTACATCTTTTTTATTTTGATAATTTATTTTTAAAAGAAGAAGAGGGATTTCGAGTAGCTTTGTGGTTTTATTTTCTTATTTTCATTGGGCCAGGTTTTCTTTGTGTGATGAAGATCGTTTTGTTTTTTTATTGTGAATTTTGTTATATTGTTTTGTTTTGTTTAATTTTTTTAGTCTATCCTTATAAAATATAAAAAAACGTGTTGCTCAAATTGTTTTGTTTAATTCACTTTTAGTTTTGTTTTGTTTTATCTCCTAAACAGAAAAAATTTAAAAATTTTGTTCTGTTTTGTTGTAATTTATTTTAGATTCCATCCTTATATATATTTTAAAAAAACCTCAAAAGAAAAAAAAAATTGTATATATCTTGCTTTTATTTTCAGGTTGTCAAAGCAGAATATCAAACAGAATAAGTTCTTGCCAAAAATAATTGTCTGCCTGCTTGCTTAAAAAAAATCGCCGCTTAAAAATAAATTGCTAATAATCTGCACGCTCTGATATCGTATTTTCATCTCTAGTTTTATTTGATTTGCACTGTTGGTTGCTTGCATTTGCATTTATATATATAAAAAAATTTCAAAATCCAAAAACAAAAAGCAAACTTTATTTTAGTTGCATTGTAAATTCAAGTTTAATTTCTGTTTGCATTCATCTCATCTTATTTTCTTTCGAAGGGCAATACCCCAATTCACATAAGGTGAGGGATTTCATCACCCTTTCCTTAGCCCATAAACGCATTTCATCGTAGAATTTGACAAATAATAAAAGTTAGAAGTTGGACCTAAGGGTGTCACGAGCTCACTTAGGACTTAATTGTATCTTCACAATTGTTTTATTTGAACGATTTTATTTCTTGATGCTTAGGCTATGACAGAGTAATAACCAGTTATAAAAATTACGGTTGATACGTAAATATTATACTGGTTGTTCCTCTGAAGGTATTTAAACCTTCCGTTGCATTACTACGGTGATTCGTGGTGCACCGATAACCCTTTGTCTGTTACCTGGTTGAGAAATATTTTTGTTGATTTAAGACAAAGTGTGATTATACAATTTTGGGTTAGGAGCTACTAAGAACAGAAAACAATAATTAAGTTCTTTGCATTCATTTAATTGCATTAGTTCAGCATATTTAAAAAAAAATCAAATATCCAAAATCCAAAAAAAAAATTGTAAATTTTAACTTGGTTTTTAATTCAAAAAAAAAATCCTTTTTCCTTTTCTTTGAAAATTTTCAATTCAAAAAAATAAAATGTTTCAAAAATAATTTTTTTTTTTGAAAATTCAAAAACAAAAACAAAAATCAAATTTCCATTTTCTAAAAACAAAAGGTCCTTTTGGTGAATATTTGAAAATTCAAAAAATACAAAAACAAAAACATATAGAATTTTTTTTTTGAAAAACCAAAAACAAAACAAAAATCAAACTTTTCTATTGAAAATAAATTTCACTTGGTAAATAGTTTTCTTCCTTCAAAAAAAACAAAAACAAAAACAATTTTTTTTTTTGAATCTTTCATTCTCCAAACTTTTTTCAAATCTTTTTTGCAAATCAAAAACAAAAATCAAACTTTTTTCTCCTCTCGACTTTCACTTGTGCATGAGTACTTGGACTCATGACACAACAACGAATCGTTGGACTCGCGACCCTTCTACAAATCTTTAACTCGAACAGACGATCCTCCTAAAATGCCGGAGAAAAACGCCCCTCGAACTCTTATGGATATAATCTTTCCCAGTCTCTATTCCATCTTGCATCACATTACTCACCCCTACGGGTAACCATTTCAAATCCACTCGAACCATATTGCCACGCTTTCGAAATATGGCAATTTCGAACATGATGACCCCTATATTTTCTTGACTAAATTCGAACAAGTTTGTGCAACCATTAAACTCCAACAACTTTCCGATGACGGAATCAAACTTTGATTAATCCCATTCGCTCTTACGGATTACGCTGAAAAATGGTTGTATAGCTTACCATCGAACTCGATTAAAACGTGGGAAGAATTCGTAAAAGATTTCTTAAAAAATTTCTAACCTTTGGAAAAAAACGAGTAGAATTCGAAATGAAATTGTAAATTTTCATCAATTCAAGGGAGAACCATTCGGAAAATATTTTGAAAGATTCAAAGAGCTTTTGATAAAATATACATACCATAACTTTGGAAAATGGACGCTTTGCCAAATGTTATACGATGGACTCGAAAATAGCTCACGAACCATGCTCAAATCAATGTGCCAAGGCAACTTTCTTGCCCAACATCACGATTATGCTTGGCAATTTCTTGAAAACCTCGCTGAAAAGTCATCCCAATGGAAACGTTTGAGCGAAAAATAATTAATCATGATCGAGCGCAAACTTGATAGGATCTTCTTTTGCTTCGGAAGCTAAGATCGACGCAATGATTAAAAATTTCAATAACGTTTTCTCATCAAATCAAATGAACCAAGCTTCCCAATCAATGTGTTATAATTGCAACGATCCTAATCATATAGTTGATCAGTGTCTCAATTCTGTCGAACAAATCAATGCTTTCAACAAAGCCAAAAATGACCCGCTTTCTCCAATGTACAACCCTAGTTGGAGAAATCATCCGAATTTTGCGTTGAACCAAAACAATCTTAACACGAATACGATTCGTTCCAATTTTCAAGTATTTCCGAATAATACTTCGAACCCTTCCTTTCAGCCCAACAATTTTCAACCAAACTTTGCCGGTTCGTCCTATAATCAACCGCAACAATCAAATTTTCAACCAAATTCTACTCATCCTCCTCAAGACGATAAACCTTAAGATTCACTTGAGAAAAATCTTGAAACATTGGCTGAGGCAACTACTCAAAGCCTTCAATCAAACAACAATTTGCAAAGTTTATTGACTTCATATATGCAAAACACAAACCAATCAATTGCAAACTCGAAATGATGGGTCAATTAGCCATGTCTGTAAGTGAATGTAAACGAGGAACATTCCCAAGCCAACCCCTACCAAATCCCAGAAATCAAAACGCAAATTCAAACCAAACTCATGTTGTTCAAGATAGCATCATCACCCAATTGAGTGCTATCACAACTTTACGTTTTGGTAAATAAATCGATAATCAAGTCATTAACCCAAACGACTTACTGGAAACTTCTTTCGACACTTCTAAAGCAATGAACGAATCTGAACAGAACATGGAGCTAAATGTCGAATCGAATGCCAATCAAAATTCTTCTTCTACTACTCAAGTAGACCCGCCTACCGAGTATGGTGTCCCATTTCCACGTCATCTTCGACCAAAGAAACACTCGTACCAAATGGAAAAGATGTTGGAAATTTTTAAACAAGTGAAAGTTAACGTCCCACTTCTTGACATCGTTTCAATAAGTCCCACTTACGCGAAATTCCTTAAGGACTTGTGGACAAAAAAGCGACACACTCAAGTGCTCAAAAAGGTCTTCTTAGCCCCCAATTTGAGTGAAGTCTTGTCCCAATCCATGCTTGTTAAATACAAAGATCCTAGCTACCCTACGATTTCGTGTACAATTGTAGATAAGACAAGTAACAAATGTTTGATTAACTTAGGCACGAGTGTCAACTTGATTCCAAATTTCGTGTATGAACAATTAGGCTTAGGTGAGCTCAGACCCACAAAAGTTACGCTTCAATTTGTTGGTCGCTCGATTAAGAAGCCTGTGGGAGAAATCGAGGATGTGCTCATTGGAGTAGGGCAATTCGTTTCCCCTGTTGACTTTATCGTTCTCGAAACATAACTCGTGACGAATCCCTCGAGTCAAATTCCATTGATTTTAGACCGACCATTCTTAGCTACCTCAAATGCCTTAATCAATTGTCGTAAAGGATCAATGAAAATCTCTTTTGGAAACATGAAGTTGGATCTTAACATTTTTAATCTTGAAAGACAATTGAATGAACCTCGTGACCAAATGTTTGAAGTTAGTGCCATTCACGAAAATTTTGAAAATGAAACACTTGATCTTAGTGATGAATGCGAGGCCAAGTATGAAAAATTATTTCACGAAATTCCCAACGAGATTGAATACACTTTCCCTTTGAATCGCTTCAAGTTGAGTCCGAATCTCTACCCAACTCTTTAATCGAAAAAAATCCCAATGTTGGACCTCAAACCACTCCCGATCACCTTAAGTACGCATACTAAGATGAAGACGAAACGTTGCCCGTCATATTTTCCACAACTCTCTCTCTTGATCAAGAAACCTCGTTACTCTCTATTCTTTCAGAAAACAGAGAAGCAATTGGATGGTCGATTTCCGATATAAAGGGGATTAGTCTCGCTCTTGTTCAACATCGCATCCATTTAATCGACAATACCAAGCCTTTTCGTGACGTGCAATGAAGGCTTAATCCAAAAATGAAAGATGCGGTGCGTGATGAAATTCTTAAACTTCTTAATAACGGAATCGTTTACCCAATCTTTGATGGTTCATGGGTTAGCCCAATTCACGTTGTACCGAAAAAGTCTAAGATAACAGTTGTCAAGAACGATTCAGAAGAACTTATTCCAACTCGTGCTCAAACGGGTTGGCGTGTTTGCATTGACTATTGAAAACTAAATGCCGCAACACATAAGGATCACTTCCCTCTTCCTTTCATCGACCAAATGCTCGAACGTTTAGCCGGCCACGAATTTTACTGCTTCCTTGATGGATATTCCGGTTATAACCAAATTCTCATCGCTCCCGAAGATCAAGAGAAAATGACTTTCACATGTCCATTCGGTACCTTAGCTTATCGATATATGCCTTTTGGACTTTGTAACGCTCCTGCGACTTTCCAACGATGCATGGTTGGAATCTTTTCCGACATGATTAAATGCTTTCTAGAAGTTTTTATGGACAATTTCTCTATCTTTGGTGATTCTTTTTCTCATTGTTTACATCATCTCGAATTGGTTCTAAATCGATGTAAAGAGAAAACATTTGACTTTGAATTGGAAAAAATGCTACTTTATGGTCAAGCAAGCCATAGTACTTGGACATATCATCTCAAATAAAGGCATTGAGATAGATAAAGCGAAAATCAATGTAATTGCAAACCAACCCATTCTCAAATCTGTTAAGAAAATTCGATCATTCTAGGACATGGTGGCTTTTACCGACGCTTTGTGAAAGACTTCGGTAAAATCGCTCGTCCTTTGACGACTCTTCTCGAAAAAGATGTTCCATTCGATTTCAATTCTGATTATATCTCTTCTTTTGAATGTCTTAAGAATGAACTCATTTCTTCTTCAATCATTTACGCACCTAATTGGGGCCTTCCTTTCGAAATCATGTATGATGCTTCGAACTTTTCCGTTGGTGCTGTCTCAGGAAAACGCATCAACAAGATCCTTCACATCATTTACTATGCGAGTATGATTTTGAACGATGCTAAACTCATCTACACAACAACTGAAAAGAGCTTTTAGCTGTTGTTTTTGCGCTTGAAAAGTTTCGACCTTATTTGGTAGGTTCACACATTACTCTATACACGGACCACTCTGCGCTTCGTTATCTCTTCGCTAAAAAGGATGTTAAATCCCGTTTGATTCATTGGATCCTTTTATTTCAAGAATTTGACCTTACAATTAAAGAAAAAAAGGATTCTGTAACCTTATAGCCGATCACTTATCTCGTCTTTCGAACGCACCATCTTCTTTTCCATCAATGAAAACTTCCGCGATGAACAACTTCTTTCGATTTCTATTGATCCATGGTACGCTGACATAGTGAACTATTTAATCACTTAAGAAACTCCCTCATCTTGGTCCAAACAAGAAAAATGCAAATTCATCTCCCAAGTAAAATATTTCTATTGGGACAATTCATACTTTTTCAAATATTGTCCTGACCAAATCATCCGACGTTGCATTTCAGATAGTGAGATCAGGAGTGTTCTTTCATTTTGCCATGATCAAGCGTACGGTGGACATTTCGATCCTCGAAAAACTGCAAAAAGGTGCTTCAGTGTGGTTTCTATTGGCCTTCTCTTTTCAAAGACTCGTTTGAATTTTGTAAAACTTACGATCGATGTCAAATGCTTGGATGAATTTATCGATGAAATATGATGCCTCTCAACCCCATTCTTACGATCGAAATCTTTGATGTTTAGGGTATCGACTTTACGCGACCTTTTCAAAATTCTTTTGGAAACATGTATATCCTTCTCGCTGTCGATTACGTCTCAAAATGGGTCAAAGTTGTTCCTTGCAAAACCAATGACCATAGAATTGTTGTGAAATTTCTCAAAGAAAACATCTTTTCGAGGTTCGGCACACCTCGCACAATAATAGTTAATAATGGAACCCATTTTTGTAACTGTTCTTTTGAAACTTTAATGAAGAAATACTCGATAATCCACAAGTTATCCACTTGTATCATCCTCAGACTTGTGGTCAAGTTGAAATTTCAAATCGATAATTAAAACAAATCTTGAAGAAAATTGTTAACAAAAATTGAAAAGATTGATCTCAGAAATTGACCGACGCATTTTGGGCTTACCGCACTTCTTTTAAAACTAACCTTGGGATGTCTCCATTTCGTTTAGTTTATGGTAAAGCTTGTCATTTACCCATTGAAATCGAACACAAAGCATTGTGGGCAATTAAGAACTTGAACTTTGATCTTGAGAAAGCTGGCGAAAACCGAAAACTACAACTCAACGAACTAGAAGAACTTAGGAACGACGCGTATGAAAATGAGGAAATTTACAAAGAAAGAACCAAAGTTTTTCATGACAAGTCAATCCTAAGGAAAACGTTTTTTTCCTAACCAGAAAGTTCTTTTATATGACTGGTGACTTCACTTATTCCCTGGAAACTTAAATCAAGATGGACCGGACCATTTGTGGTACGAACTATTTTTCCACATGGTGCCGTAGAAATACAAAACCCTAGGGATGGATCCATTTTCAAAGTCAACGGTCATCGTTTAGAACCTTTCTTGAAATTTCCCGGTAACCAAGAGGAGGAGCTCATGATTCTTCATGAGCCAAGCTACGTCTAGTAAGAATGCTAACCCTCTTTTGTAAATATGTACATATTTTTTCCCGTTACACTCATTATATCATGCATTGACTGTGAGAACACAATCAAAATTAAGTGTGAGGGGAGTCTCATTTTCATTTTTCATGGCATCTTTGAATTTTTGTTTTTTCCTTTATCTAAAAAAAATCAAAATTTCTAAATCAAAAAAACATTTTCTTTTCAGCATTTTGATTTATTTTTGAAGAAACACTATGGGATAAGTGTAAGTTTTGGTTAATAAATTGAAATTTTTGAAAATTTATTTGTCTTAACAAAAATAAAATGAAGTTTGATTACAAATAACAATAGTTTAACTAGTATATAGGAAGGTTCATATGTGTTAATTATGAAGTATGTTCTAATTGAAAAATCTTTGTTTAAAAAAAGTGGTAAATTTAAAGTAAAGGATATAACATTTTTATCTTCTAAGTTAAATGGTGCTAAATTGATTTTGCAAAACTCTCTCTTTCTAAAAAAATTGAAAAAAAAATTATATATATGTAAATATTTTCTATTAACACCTACGGTCGACAGTGTACACACTTATGTGCACACTCGCCGTACTCTATACCTTTCTCATGTAAGCCCGAAAGGCAGTGCATGATCGGTATATTTGGCCTCAGTTTATCTTAGCTAGGTGTATGTATATATAAATTCTTTTATTAATAATGCCTATAGTCCATAAGTGTTCACATTCATGTGTTAATTCACCACGCTCTGTATTCCCCTCACATAAGCCCGAAAGGCAGCGCTGGGTAATATATCTGGCCTCAGTTTGCCTGAGTTAGGCATATGTAAATATTGTTAATATCAATAAAAATTTCAAATAAGAGAGAGTAAGCAATTGAAATCTAAGCACCATTTTAACTTGTTTGATTTAACTTTTTATTGAAAATAAATGAAAAGACCACTTTAATAAACTTTGATAATCAACTAAGGATCCATTTCATAATTAAATTGTGTTATCAATCAAAACAACTAGCCAAACTATGGTCTGTTTGTTATGACAACTTAATTTTTGTTGGAAATTTTGACAAGTAAATGACCTAAATTTTCAAGATAATGACCAAGACTTATATTTAAATTATTTGTGTCTATTTAAAGGCAAATCTTTCACTTGTAAATACTTTCAAAAACTCGCATTCAACTTTTTGTAAATGAATCTTGCATTTTGTAAATATTTTCACTTTGCATTTGGATTTTGTGGGCAGTGTCCGCTAAAATCCCTCATGAGACAACACTCGTCCTACTGGGGATACTAGAGATTTAACGGCTTGTTGCATACGCTTAATGCATTTGTGCTCCTTATGAAAATGGTGTTATCTTAGTTTTCCTTTATTCGAGGGCGAATAAAAAGATAAATGTGGGGGTATTTGATGTGTACGTAAATGCGCATATATTTACATCCATATTTTATCTATTTTTATTTAAATAAACATCATATTTGGGCATTTTAACATATTTAAAACCAAAATTCAATTATTTTCAAACCATCATATTTTCATCTTCATTCAGGGGCAAAACGGTCATTTTTATGCATGTGTCAATGTAAGAATTTTTATGTGGACAATTTTTATCATTTTTATAGGATATTTTGATGCATATGGAAGAGGGATTCATGATGATATATGCATGCACAAGAAAATACAATGGTATAAAGAGGAAATAATTCAAGTTCAAGATCGTGGAGAACCCCACCCAATTACCTTGATTTTCAATTAGGAACTAAGCATATGCTGAAAGGTCATTAAAGCTTCATATACATTTAAGTGGAGGATTAGTGGATGTTAATGATAACTTCGTGGCCACACTACCTCAAGGGTATTTTGGAAAGCTCCCTAAAAAAGAATCAGGGTTTTATGCATGTATTAATAGCCCTTTTATGTACGTGAACATATCTTCTACTCTCATATATGTTTACTTAGGAAATTAGCAAGTTGTACACAAAAATCAAAGTGAAATAAAAATGGCTTCCATGCCTCTTTCTTCTCTCTTTTCTACATGTTTTTCTTTGTTTTATCGTTAATGTTTATTTCTATGTTCTCTTTCTCTTTATGTTCATAGCTTAACTTACATTCATGCAAGTAGTGTAGTTTCTATTTTTATGCAAGTAGTTAGTAGCTAATCTCTTTTGATTTCTTTGCTTATTTTCTATTTTCTTCCCTTTTTAATGTTCAAATTTACTTATGTTGCTTTAATTCCACAAATGAGTAGCTAAACCCCTTTAATTTAGGGGTAATGAAGCTCTCAAATATTATGTAATTTCAACATTTCTATGGTTTATGATCTCATTTGATTTGTGATTCATGAAGTAAATTTTGATGTAAGTTTATACAAGGGGTTTGATAGCTTATATTACTTATGCAATTGAGCAATTCTTATTCAACATAAGCACAATTTACATCATCATTTGCTAATTAATTTTTGATTTTGAAATGAAAGTAAAAATGAAATTTGATGATCTATATTACTAGTTACAATAGTAAATAGATCATACTTAAAATAGCTTTTGCTTTAGCTTCATTTTCATAAGAATTATAAGTGGTATAATTGTTGTACTATAGTTTCATGGTTTGAGTTATGTAATTAATAACATCACAAACCATACTTATGATAAATACAATAATTATTTCGCTTAATATCAAATCTAGAGATCATAAATTATTGTTTGTTGATTTATAAAAAATATGAGAGTGGATTTATCCTTAAATTGTTCTCTAGTTCAATAGTTTTTTTAATCACATTTTAATTCTAGTTCTAGCTTCATTTTGTTTATAGTTAACAATTTCTTCTCCATTTGGTCTAATTTGATTGAATAGATTTTTAAAATCTAACAATTCCCTACGGATCGTCTCGTATTCGCCACGTAGTACAATAGTACGTCGTGCGCCTACGGTTATCTTTAATTTGAAATTTTTCGATGGTTTTCTAATTCGATAGAAATTCCATTGATTAACACGAAATTCCAATTACTATAGTACAAGCTATCACTGAGCCTACTAGAGAAGGGGCTATTAGAATTTCTCAGCTGAAGAAAGATTTTCCGAACTTATGCTTTGACGGCTTCATCTTCCCTCCTTACTTAAATAGAATTCCATGAGGGCAGAGCACACAATGCATGATTATATTCATGATATCTATACCTAGTACAATGAGTGGGGGAAAGTTGTAGAAAAACCATCAAAGGTGGCCTTTGAGCGAGAGAATATCATTGAGAAATTAGAAGCCGAACTCGCTCAAAAGGACTGGATTATTCAAATACTTAATGACAGAGCCGAATCCTGGAAGAATATCATTAAGAAATTTGAAGCTGAATTCACTCAAAAGGACCGGATTATTCAAGTACTTAACGACGAAGCCGAATCCTCTTGGAAATTAGAAACAGAGGCCACTCAAAAGGCCGATGAGGCGAACTTGGACATGGAGAGGATGCGGCAGACACATTTTGCCTTGGTGGAAGAGATGGATCACCGAAACACCACTGTCACAACCGAACGAGATGCTGCTCTTAAAGAACTTAATGAGCTCAAAGCCAAAATTTCTGAAATCATCAAGGAGAGGATTAATGCAAATAGCGCAGCCTAGGAGGCATGTAAACAGACTGTAGTGCTTCGAGGCGAATGGGATGCGGCTACAGTTAAAGTCCGAGAGGTGGAGACTAAGGTCGAGGAGAAGGTCCAAATGGCGGAGTCCAGGCTAAAGGCTGACATTGAAGATCTCCTCATTACTTATATTGCTAAAATCTTGAAATATAGGAACCTAGCCTGGCTCTATAGTTATCTGACATATCTATACACCGTCTGGGGCCGACTAGTAGAAGATGAAAAAGCCGCACATCAAGGTGAATCAGTCGATGAGCTTTAGAACCGAGTGTTACATGGAGACGAAAGAAAATTTCTCCATGATGCCATGATTTCATATGAGAAGGAGAAGCTTAGCACTTAGCAATCAGAGGTCGGAGAAGGTTCTGGTGTCCAGCACCATGACACAAGTCCCGAAACTCTTGTGCCGACTCAGCCTGAACCGAATTCTACGGTTGATTCTCAATCCATTGCTGCTTACAATCCGGATCAGCCGCTGTTATCTCAAGTTAGCGAGCAAATTTCTAAGACCGTTCAGCCGCTAATGAGCCGAACTAAGGAAGGTACTCTGAACATTTCGTAGGCTTGTTCATGATCGGGAGTTTTACTTAAAATATTTAATAACAGTTTTCCTTTGTCTCTTTCCAATGATCGGAGCCACATCAGTCGTGGCTCCTACAACTCAAGAGTCGCATAGGAAGCGACCACAACATCTGCCACAGCACCTACAGATGATATACAAGGGAGCACGCTTTCATTCGATGAATAGATGATGGAGGAACTTCTCGGTCATCATAGTGACCTGTTCTCCGACTTTCCGTTTGTCATGAGTGGAGTAGCGCCAGCGACCAGCTCCTCAGTACCAATAGAATGCGTTTCCGGCGAAGCACAAACGCTTCATGAGGAAGAAATTATAGACAAGATTAATGCAGAAATGGAAGCAACTATTCGGACCAGCAGTTTCGAAGATGGAATTGTGGGCCCTGGTCCGGCCCCGTTATAAATGATATCTCCTGGTGGCACTATTGTTGACACCAGAAAGCCTATTCCAGCTCCTATAATGGACCTGACTCCTCCAACTCCACCTGCTGGAAGTATTTCGATACACTTGAGTTTGGAGGAGGAAATCGATGTAATGCCGCCCAAAGGAGATCAGCTGCTGAAGGGCAAAGGCTCAAAGAGGAAACTCAGTGGCAGCTCTAGCGGGTCTACGCCAAAGAAGAAACTGAAAAAGAAAAAAGAGTAGATATGCTTCATCAGCTCGTTTACGAGTAGAAAGGAATTCCTTAAGCTTTTGTTGGCCGTGTATAGGTGCGGGTTTGGCCCCTGCTAGTAGCAATTTTGGAAATAATTTGTATATAACTTCCTTCCACAAATAGTTAAATTGAAATTCTATATTGTCTTCATATATTTGCTTAAGTGTTTCAACATTTGAATTCTTATTCAGTGAACTTGTGAAGTTTCGACCTTTGGATTAGGTTATGAGTTTATTTGTTAAGTCCTAGAATCACTGCTACGAGTCATGTCCAGACATTAAGCTGAACTTCGATGATGCACTGCTTTAGTCAGTGATCGACACTTAAGTTCTGCCTTCAATTTCAGGGATGAGTTGTAAAGATCGACCATCGATTGCATTTCGCTTTCAGAACGTCGAGCTTAGCGTTGTCTAATCAATGCTGGAACAGTGACAGTTCGAGTGATCGAATCACATTCGCTCTTCTATCGAAGGTTGAATCCACACTCCGGGGATTTTATCCGTATGCTGGTGGTCAATCACGTCTTCTTAAGTTTAAAGGATATGTCCACACTCCGTGGACTCAAGTTATTATATGGATGGTCAATCACACTTTCTTAATACTTAGCAATTCGTCCGCACTCTGAAGACTTAGACGTTTGCGGGTGGTCAGTCACACCCGAGTTGTATTTATACTCTGACTGCACTCTAGGGACTCAGAGTTGGGTTACGGATGATAGATTCGTATCTGGTTTGTGTTAAAGCTCTAATCCACTCTCTGGGGATTTAGAGTTAGTCGATGTTTATCCTCCAATCCGCACTCTGGGGACTTAGAGTTAATTACAGTCGATACTTCGGCTCACACTATGGGAATATGGAGTTAATTGACGTTTGTACTCTAGTTCACACTCCGGGAACCTAAAGTTGGTTGATGTTGACACTCCGGTTCACACTGTGGGAATCCGGGGTTAGTTTTTATACTCCCACTCTCACTCTAGGACTTGGTGTTGATGTTTATACTCCAGCTCGCACTCTAGGACATTAGAGTTGATTTTTATACTCCAGTTCACACTTTGGGAACTTGGAGTTAGCCGGCAGACAGTCAGTCACGTCTGTTTATTCGTTCGCACTACCGGAACGATGGATTTATCAGGATCGAGGATGGTCGATTCACATCCATCCTGAGTTAACAAGCGAGCTCGTTAGATGGACGGATCCATCCTCCTTACATTTAGTTCGGATACGGGCGAGGTCTTTAGGTGGACGGATCCACCCTCCTCAAAACCGTAATTATAAGTTTATACTCCAGCTTGCACTCTGGGAGACAGGATTTAGTTAAAGGATTGTCGTGTATCAATCCTTTTATCCTTCTTTGGCTTTAGTGGGGTAACTTTCCCTCGAGGTCGGGTTTCACTTAGCGAGTAACCGATCATACCACAGTTACTCCTTATTTGAATAAACCCCACCGTAGGTGGAACTTAGCTCTTCGTGCATCGTGATGGTTGTATGACACATTCAACAAATCATAGCCCTGGCTCGAAGAGATTGCATTTTATTGCTGAAATAAGAAAATACAGAAAAGTCAGTTGACTTATTACAAATTCAAATTTCGATATGCAGAAACAAATTACCAATAGAAAGTAGACTAAATAAATAAAGCCTGTTATGTGTAGTAGGGATGAAGGTTTTCGCTGTACCAAGCTCTTGGCAAAGTAAGACCCTCAACGATCGACAATTTAAATGTGCCATCTCCAAACTTTCATTCAATCACATAGGACCTTACCACGTCGGTTTCATGTGCGAAGGAACCAGGAAGATTCTTTTGATAACAAGATCGTCGAGTCCGAAGGTTCGAGGTCGAACCTTAGCATTATATAATCGGGCGACTCGATTTTGATATGCAGCTGCTGTAATGACCCGGAAATTTCGAACCCAAAACTTCCAGATAGTTAGTGAAAAGAAGAAAGAGAAAGAGAAAAGAAACAGAAATCCAAACTCAGAATCTCACATTCGCAGCGGATAAAATATAATATCACATAAATAATAGTTATACAAAGGAAAGCTGTACTTGTCAAATTACACTTTAATATATATTAGAATTACAACATATTTACAACACAGAACAGATAAATAAATCTGTTTCAGATACTATAATATATCACTACAGAAACTCTCCATACGTTCCAGCTCTCCAGCTCACCTCCTGAGCTCCAGAACGTCCTTATCTAGAGAATCTGTAATACTCGGTCTGACCCGAGCATTACATCAAAGTAACACCCGGGTCAGGCTGGAAACCAACGTGAGTAAGCCCATCTAACATGGAATACAAAAGCATACAATATATATAATTCCAGGGTAACTTATATCAATTTACAACTTCAAATTTGTTATAGACATCACTTATTTCACACATCATTTTCTAAGTACCAATACTTAGATTAAATGGTCCCATTCACTTAAATCATTCCATCCATCCTATTGATTTCACATATCCACCCATAAAGAATCGAAGTTGTTGAATATGCGATTATATGATTTTTGTTTGATGATAATAAACATATATATATATTCGTGTAAATGTATTTGTTAATGTACTATTTTTCATAGATTAAATAAATATTTGCTGAATAAAATTAAATAACACAGAATTTGAATTCAAACAGAAATTTTATTCAAACAAATATTTATTACAATTTTTGAATAGTACAAATTCAAGCTCTCACAATACATATACAATTTCAATTACAATACAAATTTCTGATTACATCACGATTCAATTTACATAAATTCCTCACTACATATCACTCACACTCATAGTTTATCTTCAACTTCATTCCAGTTAAAATCCAGCATCTGAGCAATCTACAAAAATATTCACTAACGCAGTAAAATTGAAAAAGAAATATTTTTTCAATATAAAATAAAATATGGATTTTGAAAATATTATTTGCCTCGGTTATTTGGGTTGTTCGTCATCATTTACATTTGAATTCATCACACACGAACAATGTGACATGCACAGTGTATCACTGTACATGCCACAAGGCCGTGCACACCGATATACACTTGATAATGTTACAGGGACAGGTGAGCACAAGGTCAAACCCAAAATAAAAGGACGGGTTCAACTCAGGTGCAATATAAATAAAATCTCGACACGAGCACAAGGTCCGAGCTTTTAAGCTGGATTCAACTCAATGTACAAATCATAATACAACAGTGTCGCATTCAATTCATAGAAACAAATAACAATAAAGCCAGCTCAAAGAATTATATGTGCACGAGCTAGGCCAGAGAAGTAGTTCAAGTGCATGAACATAGTGAAATGCACAAAGGCATAGCAACTGCACCAAACCAAGACCATAAGCAATTCCAACAACTACTACAATGAACCGGCAATATGAAAAAGGGCAGTGGACATGACAAGTACAAGGTAAAGATATATGCAATGCAACTTACATGTACACCATGACATCAAGGCCAGAAGCTCAAGTCAGTGCACAACAACCTCGGCAAACAACAACACAGTCTCAAATTCAAATAACAAACAGGTGAACCAAACCAGCCAAGAAACAAGACTCAACATGTATATGAATGGTCAGGCAATATGCATCAGGTTAGAGCATACGAGCAGCAGCCTTAACATGCAACTACAACATGCTCAAAGCTAACAACAAAGCAACACTATAGGCACTAAATCAGGTGAAGCAACCCTAGCACAATTCAATGTGTTATAAAGTCCAAATGCAACAATCTTAATGAATTGGATGAACAAGACTCAAGTATGTATACAGAGAATATGCAACATGACAGTAAGCAGTGCTCAGTGATCAAACATGAATACAACTCACATGCAAGCACAGTATGTACAGAACTGCAACAAGTCAAGGATGTATACCCAAACAAATGCAATAACCAAAACATATGAAACAAAGAAATGCATCATGCAAGCTACAGGTCTGGCAAGAGATATGAGATATAAATCTGACTCGAAGTAGTAAGGTGATATGCACAGTGCACCACTGACCATACAGCACTACCAAATGATACAAGATGAACCAGACAAGAAATGACAACAGTAGATCGGGCATGATGCTATCAAGTGATACAAATGCAAATACCACAAATCCAAGACCAGAAAAACAAAACTGCAAATATCCAAGTACAGCAAGCCCTTTGCAAAGTCAGGAAAAGTCAAGCCAAGTCGAGATGAACAATGTAAATGTCGAAGTCGTGGAAGCATACCGAAGTCAACGAGAAATTCACGAAACCAAAAATGACCGAAAACAAAGTATGAACAAGTCAAATTCGAAATCATGGTGGCCAAGATAATTGACCAAGTTAAACATCAAAGCCGTGGGAAGGAGTATCAAAAAATATGAATTTGAATAAGTCAATTAAATCTCAATCATCCAAGTAACATCAATCGGCCAATCAACTAAAATTGACAAATTCAAATATATTTGTACGAACGCAAATCTAGGGTTACAAACCCTATATAAACAAATCATCATCGGCAATTTCAGCATCGAGTTCAAGCAAGCCAAAACCAAGAAAAAGGAGTAAAGTACTTACCGAAATCATAGACGAACTCGATCCAAATTGAAGAGCCGTGAGCAAATCAGAGATACAAGCGATCGACAAGGCAAACTACGTAATAAATCATCTATTTCGATCAAGAAATCAAAAGCGGCAACTTCAATTGAAAAGCCCTAATTTTCACGTCGGAACGAACGGAGAATAAATGAAGCCGCCATTGTCTCAAAAAGAATTGGGCCGAAGAAATAAAAGGAGACGGTCGAAATAAATTATAAAAGGGGTCGACCTTATTTTTCTTTTTATAAAAGGGATTTTTATTTTAAATTAGGGTTTTTTTAACTTAAATTGTTTTCAATTTGTATCTTTCTTTTTAAATTGTTGTATTTTCTAGTCGTGTGACTAGGAGACAAACTACGTGGCGTGGTTTGAGAATTTGCAACTCAGTGGCTGAGTTATGATAGGGTTTTGAGCGTAGAGTTAGGTTTAGTCGATAGCGGGTGTCGCGAGTTTATGTGTGTAAGCGTCTGACTAACTAATTTCTAGTAGAAACCTTGGGGGCAGCACGTAGGCAGGGTTTTGTCGAAGCTGGGTAAATTCTGTGTTGTTCTATTTCTGTTATTTATATTCTGCAATATCTGTGCTGCTATTATTCTGCTGTGAACTGTGTATTTTATAAGCTTCCGCAATAAATTTTTATTATTGATAGTATCACCCTATTCACCCCCCCCCCTTTAGGGTGAAATCGATCCTACAAGTGGTATCAGAGCTCGGAATAGAAATCAACTTTTGTTTTAAAAGTTCGTTTTTCAAAAAAATCAGTTTTTGTTTTAAAAAAAATTGAATTTTTAAAATGACTTCTTTTAATAATGCTTTTGCTGAGGGTTAGTCCATAGTTAGACCACCAATGTTCAATAGTGAATATGCTTACTGGAAAAATAGGATGGAAATTTTTCTGAAAACTATTGACGCTTGGAATATTGTTGAGACAGGTTATAGAATACCAACTATAACTGTAGATAATCAGGAAATAGAGAAACCAAAGGATCAATGGACAGAACTAGAAAACAAATTACAAAATGCTAATGCTAATGCTAAAGCTATGAATTCTATTATCTGTTCATTAGATCAATATGAGTTTAATCGTGTCTCACATTGTCTAACTGCGCTGGAAATATGGCACACGCTAGAAGTGACTCACGAAGGAACATCTCAAGTCAAAGAATCTCACCTTGCCATTTTAAGCAGCAAATACGAGAATTTTACAATGGCAAAGGAAGAAAATGTCAAAGAGATGTATGGACGACTTTCCAATATCGTATACAAATCAAAAGCTCTTGGAAAATCATACACGGAATTGGAAATAGTTTGAAAAATCCTCAGAGTCCTTCCACGAAGATTTGAATCAAAAGTGACTTCCATTCAAGAATCAAAAATTTTAAAACAGATGAAAATTGAAGAACTCATCGGTAATCTCACCACTTATGAGCTAGAAATAAAATTCAAGGAAGAGCGTGAAGGAAGTGACACTCGAAAGAAATCAATAGCGCTCAAAGGAACAACCGAAAGTAATGATGATAACGATGATGATGATAGAGCAGCAGAGATGGCACTACTAATAAAGAAATTCAAAAGGTGGAATCGAAATACGGAAATCTAGCTCGAAATCGGGAATTGAAAAGCAGAATACGCAAAGCACTTGACTACTCAGAAGAACAGGAGATCATCTGTCATAAGTGCAACCAGCCCGAACACATCAAGCCCAATTGTCCTCGAAATCGACACGACTTTGGAAAGAAACAGAAAAAGAAAAGTTTGGCAGCCACTTGGGATGAAATGGATAAGGATGATAAAAGCACTGGTAGTGAGAGCGAAAAAGCAGATTTGTGCCTTCGAGGTGATATAACTGACAGTGATGATGATGAGCCAAGCGAGATACCAAAACTTACTCATTCAGAGTTGCTTATATATTTTCATGAAGTAAATGGCTGTTTTGAACGACCTAGGGAAAAATATGCTAAACTTGAATCACAAAAAGACGCTTTGATAGAATTAAATGAACAACTTGACCAATTAGTTAAAAACTATCAAAGAAGGATCCCTAAGTGTGATAAGTGTCCAACATTTGAAGAGGAAATTAAAAAATTAGAAATCAATGTAAAATCACTTAAAAATGAAATTCTGGTTTTAAAAGAGAATGAAAATACTAGGAGAGAGAATTCTATTAAAAAGTGCACACAATTGTTAAAAGAAAATGAATCTCTCAAAACACAAGTCCAACAATTATCAACGACTTTAGATAAATTTTCAAAAAGTGAAAAGTCGTTGAATATGCTATTAGGAAAGCAAACTGTTAATACAGTTAGACAAAGACTTGGATATAGTAGTTCGAAAATTGTTGAAAGCAATATTAATCAAGTTAATCCTATGTGCACAATTTGTAGAAAATATGGACACAATCACAATAATTGTTGGTATAGACCCAAACATGACTGATTTGGGTTCCAAAAGGCACAAATATAAAATCTCTCAAAGTTAAACAAATTTGGGTGCCGAAGGGAACAATTATAAATAGTTTTGGGTCTTTACAAAATTGTTTTTTAAAATTTTCTGCCACTAACAACCATGGACCTATAAAAACAAATAGGTCACATAAATCTTTTCCCGTGTAGGTGTGGTGGCAGGCTAAGGAACAAAAACAGTGTTCTCTGGATTTTTGGCTGTTCCAGAAACACAACGGGCGACAAAGCAAAGTTCCTTAGCCTAGTATAAAGGTGACAGAATCACAATGGGAAACCACGAAAAATTATCGTAAAGGTAAAAAAGGTAAAGTTATATTTATTCGAACGATATATTAAATGTGATAATCTACACCATATTCTAAATTAAATCAGCTAATAATGCGATGATGAAAAGATGATGATTTAGATTCTGACTTATTCAAAATAATTGGCCAATTATATTCTTATGCCAAAAACACTATAAAAATCTCTAGATTCTTTAAATTACTTCATATATATTAGTTTGGATTAAAAACATTGTTTTGTTGGATGATAATACATTTGGTTATAATATGGCTAACTCTATATTAACGGCTTTTGATTATTAACACGGTTTCAATTCAAATTCAAGAGAATGTCATTTAAATTGCTGTGAAAATTGAGTTTGAAATTTTTGGGGCACACTTCATGATTTGGTCGATCAAATTCAATTAATGATAATTTCGAGTGAAAAAGAAATTCAGATGCAGATTGCACTTGTAATCTAGTTGATGGAAAAAATTACTAGTGAAACATGATTTGCTGAGACATTTAGTAACTGCATCGTTTTTCAAAGAAAATATCTGCATATACTTCATTTCAAATAATTTTCAAATAGCAGAAATTTTTCTCATATAACCCCCTCGAGAAAATCATTTTTGACCATATTTTTAGATTAGTCATTTTGAAAAATTGATTTCATAATTATTTTTGAATTTGATTTTAAATGACTATTTTAGCTAATCTGACTCCCTAATAATTGTCAAAAAGATAAATAGTGATTGAATAAGCAATGAGTGTTGATATTTATCATATATTATGACTCGAGACGGTATAATTAGTAAATTTCTTTAGAAATTTAAACATGAGTTATAAAACTTTTTGTTGGTAAAAATTCCATGACCATCTCTGTCTCTATCATATTTCTAACGACCATCACTCATCAAAATTCTATATAGTTTGTCGATATGTGGTACTTTAAACAGGAATCATTCGTTTTTCATTTTATATTTCTTTTTAAAAAAATAAATAAAATAAATAAATAAAATAAATAAATACCAAAGCATTCACTCTCATTTAAAAGTCCTCACGGTTATGCATGGGTGAATTACTTGGAATTTGTTATGTGATTCCATGCTCATTTAAAAGTCCTCACGGTTATGCATGTATGGAACGCATATCAAAAGTTGATTTTTAAAATAAACAAGTTGATTCTAATCCCATCTAAAAGTCCTCATGGTTATGCATGGATAGAAGATACTTGAATTCATTTTTTTTAATAAAATTGGAATACTACTAATCTCATTTAAAAGTCCTAACGGTTATGCATGGTTAGTAGATATTCAAATTCCTGATATAAATATACCACAAATAGACACAAATGTATGGCTTTATATGATGACATCATTCTCATCATTCTAAAAGTGGAATATGCACCAAACAAAATATTTATGATTTTTGTTTGATTTTTTTGAAATTTAATATTTATATTCGATTGAGTTTTAATGTTGGATTAATATCGATCACTTTATCTCTATATTCTCTAACACTATTATTCTTTTGCTGATAACAAAAGAGGGAGAGAAAAGTTATGATTTTGTCAAATAAAATCAAGCAAAAGTCAAACGTTTTCCATTTGCATCTAGGCTCATTTGCATATTATTTAATTGTATGCATATTTGTAGGGGGAGCTTTGTGTAGAGAGGAAGCATTTAAAAGGGGGAGCAATTAGAGCATATCAATGATCAAATACATTTAACATGTTCAAAATCTTAAATATATGTTTGTTATCATCAAAACGGGAGATTGTTGAATATGCAATTATATGATTTTTGTTTGATGATAATAAACATATATATATTCGTGTAAATGTATTTGTTAATGTACTATTTTTCATAGATTAAATAAATATTTGCTGAATAAAATTAAATAACGCAGAATTTGAATTCAAATAGAAATTTTATTCAAACAAATATTTATTACAATTTTTGAATAGTACAAATTCAAGCTCTCACTATACATATACAATTTCAATTACAATACAAATTTCTGATTACATCACAATTCAATTTACATAAATTCCTCACTACATATCACTCACACTCGTAGTTTATCTTCAACTTCATTCCAGTTAAAATCCAGCATCTGAGCAATCTGCAAAAATATTCACTAACGCGGTAAAATTGAAAAAGAATTATTTTTGCAATATAAAATAAAATATGGATTTTGAAAATATTATTTGCCTCAGTTATTTGGGTTGTTCGTCGTCATTTACATTTGAATTCATCACACACGAACAATGTGACATGCACAGTGTATCACTGTACATGCCACAAGGCCGTGCACACCGATATACACTTGATAATGTTATAAGGACAGGTGAGCACAAGGTCAAACCCAAAATAAAAGGACGGGTTCAACTCAGGTGCAATATAAATAAAATCTCGACATGAGCACGAGGTCTGAGCGTTTAAGCTGGATTCAACTCAATGTACAAATCATAATACAACAGTGTCGCATTCAAGTCATATAAACAAATAACAATAAAGCCAGCTCAAAGAATCATATGTGCACGAGCTAGGCCAGAGAAGTAGTTCAAGTGCATGAACACAGTGAAATGCACAAAGGCATAGCAACTGCACCAAACCAACACCACAAGCCAATTCCAACAACTACTACAATGAACCGGCAATATGAAAAGGGGCAGTGGACAGGACAAGTACAAGGTAAAGATATATGCAATGCAACTTACATGTACACCATAACATCAAGGCTAGAAGCTCAAGTCAGTGCACAACAACCTCGGCAAACAACAACACAGTCTCAAATTCAAATAACAAACAGGTGAACCAAACCAGCCAAGAAACAAGACTCAACATGTATATGAATGGTCAGGCAATATGCATCAGGTTAGAGCATATGAGCAGCAGCCTTAACATGCAACTACAACATGCTCAAAGCTAACAACAAAGCAACACTACAGGCACTAAATCAGGTGAAGCAACCCTAGCACAATCCAATGTGTTATAAAGTCCAAATGCAACAATCTCAATGAATTGGATGAACAAGACTCAAGTACGTATACAGAGAATATGCAACATGACAGTAAGCAGTGCTCAGTGATCAAACATGAATACAACTCACATGCAAGCACAATATATACAGAACTGCAACAAGTCAAGGATGTATACCCAAACAAATTCAATAATCAAAACATATGAAACAAAGAAATGCATCATGCAAGCTACAGGTCTGGCAAGTATGCAATATAAATATGACTCGAAGCAGTGAGGTGATATGCACAATGCACCACTGACCATACAGCACTACCAAATGATACAAGATGAACCAGACAAGAAATGACAACAGTAGATCAGGCTTGATGCTATCAAGTGATATAATTGAAAATACCACAAATCCAAGACCAGAAAAACAAAACTGCAAATATCCAAGTACAGCAAGCCCTTTGCAAAGTCAGGAAAAGTCAAGCCAAGTCGAGATGAACAATGTAAATGTCGAAGTCGTGGAAGCATACCGAAGTCAACGAGAAATTCACGAAACCAAAAATGACCGAAATCAAAGTATGAACAAGTCAAATTCGAAATCGTGGTGGCCAAGATAATTGACCTAGTTAAACATCAAAGCCGTGGGAAGGAGTATCAAAAAATACGAATTTGAATAAGTCAATTAAATCTCAATCATCCAAGTAACATCAATCGGCCGATCAACTAAAATTGACAAATTCAAATATATTTGTACGAACGCAAATCTAGGGTTACAAATCCTATATAAACAAATCATCATCGGTAATTTCAGCATCGAGTTCAAGCAAGCCAAAACCAGCAAAGCAAAAGGAGTAAAGTACTTACCGAAATCATAGACGAACTCGATCCAAATTGAAGAGCCGTGAGCAAATCAGAGATACAAGCGATCGACAAGGCAAACTACATAATAAATCATCTATTTCAATCAAGCAATCAAAAGCGGCAACTTCAATTGAAAAGCCCTAATTTTCACATCGTCGTTGTCTCAAAAAGAATTGGGCCGAAGAAATAAAAGGAGACGGTCGAAATAAATTATAAAAGGGGCCGGCCTTATTTTTCTTTTTATAAAAGGGCTTTTTATTTTAAATTAGGGTTGTTTTTAATTTAAATTGTTTTCAATTTGTATCTTTCTTTTTAAACCGTTGTATTTTCTAGTCGTGTGACTAGGGGACAAACTACGTGGCGTAGTTTGAGAATTCGCAACTCAATGGCTGAGTTGTGGCAGAGTTTTGAGCGTAGAGCTAGGTTTAGTCGATAGCGGATGTCGTGAGTTTACGTGTGTAAGCGTCTGACTAGCTAATTTCTAGAAGAAATCTTGGGGGCAACACGTAGGCAAGGTTTTGCCGAAGCTGGGTAAATTCTATGTTGTACTGTTTCTGTTATTTATATTCTGCAATATCTGTGCTGCTATTATTCTGCTGTGAACTGTGTATTTTATAAGCTTCCGCAATAAATTTTTATAATTGATAGTATCACCCTATTCACCCCCCCTCTAGGGCGAAATCGATCCTACAGAAGTGGTTTCGGGTATTTACTAATACCCGACTCCAGTCTCTTCGAAACCAATACCATCTTAACCCCCGTTATTCAAGTGAAAAACACAATCTCCATTTTTAAATACAAGATGTCACTTTTATACAGCAATTCATCATCGAAAGATAATCACATAATCACTTTTGAAGATAAACATATCCTATCACAAACATTTCATATCAGGAATATCAACCAACCATTCATAAGCAAGATTTAATTAGTCACCCATTACTAATTCTGTTAAATGAATTACTTTAATTATTATTTTATCTTGCTTAATTAACAATAATTAATTACAAACCATTAATTTGCCATCCCCTAATTATCCTTACTAATCATATTCGATAAATAGCCTTTAGTTAAATTACCACATTCATTAATCAACCTTGGTTAACCACATTCAGAAATTAACTTTCCTTAATTACTTCTTCAAATAAACCAACTCCTTGATTAATTATATAAATTAATCCTTCAATTACACTAAGTAATCATTACTTTAATTTCTTCCATCAAGTAACTATCCTTTAATTACTTCTCATCAAGTAATTTCCATTATTTAATTACATCCAGCAACTAATTATATCACTAAGAAAATTACACCTCATTAATTACCCCAAGCAATTATACTTAACCCAACATCAAATGATTAAATTTAATTCACTAAAATGAATTAATTAACCAAAATTAACCACATCCAATTAATTTATCATACTGAGTAATCGGTTCCTTTAATTACTCATTAAGTGATTTACATTAAGTAATTAACCTCTTTATTACTTATTACTTAATTATTTCTTAATCGATAAATCTTGATTAATTCATCATTAATTATCACCTTTACATACCTTAAGTAATTGGCCTTAATTTAATAATACAAATTAATTATTCTTCACTCACCCATATTAATTTCACTTACCCTATATTGATTTCTCAAATTTTATTATCCTATAATCACTTACATTGAATAATTAATCCTCAACAAATCACATGAATTAATTATTAATTATTAAATCTTTAATTAGTTAATTACTTAATAATTAATCCTTGATTATTAAATTTACCTACAAAAATCAACCCTTAATTATTCTTGTTTAACCCTTGTTAATTAAGTAAACCTCAAGAATTAATTTACAAGTTAAACAAACAATTCTACTTAATTAATCAAACATAAACAATATTTTAACATTAGAGAATAATTAAGTATAATATTAAAACTTCATCATGTAAATCTTAAAACATTATGTTACTATTCATTCCTTCCGAGACAAAACCCATGATTTCTCAAACTAAACTCGAGTTCCAGCTTTTTGAGCACTTCTAACGACCCTTAATTATAATTAATTAAATCTTAATTACTTTTATTTATTTAATTATTCCCTAATTAATGATGATTTCTTAACCACTTTAAGTTGATTAACCTTTAATTAACTTTTCTTGGTTTAATTACCTTAATTAATTAACCACATAAATAAATTAACTAAAATTAATCATATCGATTAATTATTCTTTAAGTAATTAAGTAACAAATCCTTTAATTAATTAATTACATTGAGGGATCATCTTTTAAATTACTTATATCATATTTCAAAACACGTGTTAATAATTTCATTAATTAACGAATACATATTAACTGAACACCAAATCAATTTATTAACTTTATTTAAAACTTTAAAACTCGGTTAGAATCTCTTAATAATTTAGTTTTGAACTTAGAAATATTCGTTTGAAGCCTATTCATTTTTTTCTTCAAACTTTAAAACTTGATTAATACAGTTTGTATAAAACCCTAGCCCTAAACTAAATTTCCCGAGAAACAACTCGAGACACTCGCGTCCCTTCGTTACTGCGAGACAATCCCTCAACAACTTCGTGAAAAACTGCATCCTCTCATTTCAAATAACAGTCAAACAACAATGTGCACGGTGCACATGTACAACCCATCCATCCAACTTCGGCCATCGTTTTAATCACTAGCAAGACGACGATGCTCTACTCCATCGCCGCGAACACCCAGGTCATTCAATCTCGCCATCTATCAAAAATCGAGCAACTCGATCCCAAATTGGAACAAAGCAGATCATCAGTAACACCTCGTCTCAACACTTCCGATCACCAACGACTACGTAACCTCGTCCTCACCTCCACCAACCAACCTCGCTTCCATCTCCCAACATCCCAACAAGTCCGATGCTCCAGAGACGTCACGGTAATCACGTTTCAACCTCGACCGAAACTCAGTTTTAAACCTTAGATTGGCGTCATCCATCATCAACGATGAACTGTAATTACATTGAACATTTTTCCCAAACTCTCCTACTACTTCGCCTGCTCCAGTAAAAATTTCGACGAGCAACTCGCCGTTGATCACCGGAATTGGCCATAAAACAGAATCCTGATCAACCCAAATTAGCTCGATAATCCCAATGTTAAAAATGATGAAATTTTAATCAAAAATCCTATTTTCCGAATTTGAATCCATACATGCAATCAACCCTTGAAATTAAAATACCTGAATTTTTGTTCAGGAACGAATTTTACACTGTATGTTCCATTTTACAGTTCATTACTTTCTAATTATCTTCATAATCATTTTTGAAACCGAACTACATTTAATACAAAATGTTTCCTCTAAAAGTTATGACATGAATCTACTTGTATATTGAGATATAAATTATTATTTACAAGTGTTTTGAACCTGTAATGTGAACAGAGGCAGATACATCTGTTTATAGACATAAATATTCATTCACAAATAAACATGCAAGCAAATTGATTATCTACACAAACATTTTTAATAACAAGCTTGAAGTATTTATTCTAAATATTAAACATAAAACAGATTCAAGTATGTGAAAGGTAGTTTGCTCACCTGACGGTTATGAAGCAGAGGCTTTAAACTGAATTTGAAAAAAATATTTGCATTGCTTTTGTTTGGATCCAGAAAACTTTGTACTGTTTGAGTTTCTTTAAATTGAAATGCTTTGTCAAATGAACTGGTATGATGATTCAAGACTTGTTTCTAAGTTGCAGTTTTGAAAATGTCCCAGGCATTAAAAAAAATGCTTTCTATGTTGCAATCTGAAATGGATCTTTGGTTTCAGGTTTCCACTTTTTTTTTTTTAATTTTATTTTAGCTGAAGTTTCTTTAGTAATGAAGATAAAAGGGAAATGAGAAAGGAGTAAGTAAGATGTATATTTCTTCTTTTATCTATTATTCATTATTTTAAAAGAAAATGTTGACACTTGTTCAAATCCCATATTACAAATGTTACATTTGTTAATTTGGGTATTAAAATCCTTAACACTTGTCCTTTGTATGAGAATTAAATAATATATTAATATGTTTAATACACTTTTATATTAATTTCAATTTGTTTAAATATATAAATCTTATGTTATGAATATTTTCTATTTTTAATAAATACATTTTTATATCTTTAAATGTTTTCCATAAAACATTTATATTAAATTTCTATTTAGTAACTACCTTCCTTGATTTATACTAATATGAATTTTTAAAAGAAAATAGCAAACTATATACTAATAAAATCATGTATATATATTTTAATGTCCAATTTGTTTAAGATATTTATTCTACGGATTTCCAATTCAAATTTAATTTAAAATTAACTCATATATATATATTTAAACAAACATACATTACTTTTGTTTGAAAATAACAATTTTGTCAAGTCTAAATAATTTATAAAGGAGATTATTGAAATGTTTTTTTTTGTTTTTTTTCAAATATAAATAATTCAATTCTTATTATATTTTCAAATTCATTTACACATTCAGATATCTATTATTATCATAATTTTATCTGTTCAATTGATTAAAATAGTTAATTACCCATTATCAGATGTCCAAAGCCCCGAGTTATCACAGCTGCACTCAAATCAGCCTCTTTGTGCTTCTCATCCAATAAATCCAAGGATTCAGCCAGTAATATGGCATTTGTCTTCGGAACATAATAAGTCAAACGTTGAGAAGGTACTTCCATCTCGACTGGAATAACGACTTTTGAACCGTAGGAAAGAGAGAATGGAGTGTGTTCGGTCATGGACTTGTGGGTTGTTCAGTAAGCCCATAGAGCCATAGAAAGTTCATCGACCCACTTTCCCCCAATGTTTTCCAGTCGTTTTTTCAAAATAGACTTTATGACTTTGTTCACAGCTTCAACCTGTCTATTTTCTTGAGTGTGTGCAACTGCAGAGAATTTTTTTGAATGTGGAATCGTTGACAGAAATCCTTGAACTCAATGCTATCGAATTGGGTTCCATTATCGGTGATGATGGTATGCGGGAGACCAAATCAACAGATAATGTTGCATACCACGAAGTTGATAATTTTCTTTGTTATGATTGTAGCAAGGGGTTCAGCTTTAGTCCACTTGGTAAAGTAATCAACTACGACGATGGCGTACTTCGCACCACCTTGGCAAGAGGTAGAGAGCCAATAATATCAATACCCCAAACTGCAAACAGCCATGGACTGGCCATCTGGGTTATTTCGGTATGAGGGGCTCTAGGAATCCGAGCATGTTTTTGACATCTGTCACATTTTCTGGCGTAGTTCGACGCATCAAGATTCACGATCGGCCAAGAGTATTCATATTGGAGTACTTTCTTAGGTAGAGCTTGCCACCCGGTGTGATCGTCACATTCTCCTTCGTGTACATCATATAACACTCATTTAATTTCATCGTGAGTGATACGTCGGAGTAGAGGAACAGAGTTTCCTCGTCTATACATGACTCCATTCTGAATAGTGTACCACGAAGCTTTTCAAAGAATCTGTCTTTTTTCACTCCTTCGCTCTGGCAGTGTTCCATGCTCGAGATAATTTCTAAACGGAGTCATCCATGACTCCTTATCGGGAACGATTTCAAATACCCAATCTGTCTCCATTCGATCGATGCTTGGGGAAGACAATGTTTCGATAGGAACGAGTTCCATTTGTTATGCTTCATTTGTCCTAGCTAGTTTTGCCAATGAATCATCTTTTTGATTGCGCTCTCGGGGGATGCAGTAGATAGCATAATAATCAAACTGATTTAGTATCTCCTAGACCCGAGATAGGTAAGCAGCCAATCTTCGATCTTTGGCCTGGTACTCCCTCGAATTTGACATACGACCAATTGCGAATCACGATAAATCTCTACAGCAAAGACTTTTTAATCTCGGGAAAGCATCAATTCGAAAAGTAAGGCTTCATACTCAGCTTCATTGTTGGTCGCACGAAAATAAAACTTCAAGGCGTAGCATATAGATCGGCCTTTGGGAGTTTCAAGTACAACCCCGGCACTTGAGCAATGGTCATTTGATGCAACATCAATATGCAGCTTCCAGATATATTTAGGAGATTCACTAGTTTTAGGCAAGTCCTCTAGGATTGTAAATCCAGCTATGAAATCTTCTAGGACTTGTTCTCGAATGGCTTGCCTTGGAGTGCAAGCAATATCAAACTGAATTAGCTCGATATTCCACTTGAGTAACCTACCAAACGTCCCAGGCCGCGTAAGGACCTGTCGTAACGGCTGGTCGGTGTAAACGGTGATAGGTTGAGCCTGGAAATACAAATGGAGCTTCCTTGAAGCAATAACGAGAAAATAAGGCAGCTTCTTCAGCTTCGGATAATTTCTCTCAGCTCCGGTTAGTCATTTATTAATATATAGACCGATTTTTGTACTCGGTCTTCTTCTCGAATTAGGGAAGCACTGATTGCGTTTTCTGATATGTCAAGCAAAAGTACAATTTCTCGTGATCGATAAGCTTCGACAAAATAGGCGGTGTGGAGAGGTGCTGAATTAGTGCTCGAAATACACCCTCACATTTCGTGATCCATTCAAAGTTCCATTTTCCTTTTCGGATCACATCGAAGAAGAGAATGCATTTGTCAGTGGATTTTGAAATGAACCTGCTTAGTGCTGCTACCATCCCGTTGACGCTCTGGACTAGCTTTATGGTTCTTGGAGTCCCAAGATTTTTGATCGCCCAGATCTTTTCGGAATTAGCTTCAATTCCTCGAGCATTGACGATAAACCGTAAGAATTTTCCGAATGCGACCCCAAAATCACATTTCAACGGATTGAGCTTCATTATGTATTCTTAGAGGATATTAAACATTGAATCCAAGTCTTTAATATGATCAATGGCGAATCATGATTTCACTAGCATGTCGTCTATGTATACCTCCATAGTTTTCCTAATCTGGTTGGCAAATATCTGATTAACCGATCGTTGGTAAGTTGCACCGGCATTCTTGAGTCCAAAAGGCATAACTTTATAGCAATAGAGTCCTAGATCGGTCATGAAGCTGGTACGCTCCTCATCGGGCAAGTGCATGGGTATTTGGTTGTAGCCTGAATACGCATCCATAAAGGATAGGAGTTCATGTCAAACCGTTGAATCTACAAGCTGATCGATTCGAGGAAGTGGAAAACTGTCTTTGGGGCAAGCTTTATTCAAGTCTGAATAGTCGACACACATTCTGCATTTCCCATTTGGCTTTCGAACAAGTACAGGGTTGGATACTCATTCCGGGTATAATGCGTCTCGAATAAATCCATTCGATTTGAAGCTTATCTACCTCTTCTTTAAGGGCAGTAGATCTCTCTGGATCCATACCATGCCTTTTTTGCTTGCCCAGGATGTAACGCGGATCAATGTTCAATGTGTGGCTCGTGATGTTCGAGGAGATTCCACACATGTCAGAATGTGTCCAAGAAAACACATCAAGGTTTGTTCGGAGAAATTCAACCAATTCCTCTAGCATTTGTTGGCTTAACCGAGATCCAATCTTTATCATTCTAGAATCATCACTATCATCAATCGGGACATCGACGGTCAGTTCGGCCAGAGAAGCTTGACTGTCTTTACTTTCATCTTCGCTTTCATTATCTCTCGGGTCAAGATCTCTTTGGAATTGGTTAGGGTGCCCGACCCTAGGCCCAGACATCAATTTTCAATTTTCAACAAAGCGGACGCAGAGAGATTCCTCTACACCCTTTCCTTTCGCTGCGCCTCGCGGGGCTCAGCAACATAACAGGCATTCCCAGTAGCCTGATCTCCTTGAACGACTCCAATTGTACAATTGGTGTGGAACTTTAGAGTCAAACACCATTGGACAATGGCAACCCTGAACTCAGCTAGGGCCCGTCGGCCCAAGAAAGCATTGTATGGCGAGTTAATGCCCAATACAACAAGTTGCAATATCCGGACTCTCCAGCGTTCTCTGGTTCCTAACTCCACTTGTAATTCCACCACTCCAGTGGGTATGGTTGCACTCCCATTGAAGCCATGAATATGGGACTGGCAAGGCTTCAAATCTTTAGCCTCCTTCTTCATCTAGTCATAGGCTCGCTTAAACAATATATTCACTGAACTTCCACTGTTGACTAAGATCCTCTTCATCCAAGCAGGACCAACTTGAGATGATATGACAAGTGGATCAATAGTGGGGGCTTCGACCCTGTCAGCATTTCTATTTCGAAACACAATATCGTCGGTCATCGTCTTTTGTTGTTTGGCCGGAGCCCCATCTTCAAAACTACTACATCATTTGAAGTCTGCATGCCTAATAGAACTAGCATACGACTCTATTTCCTTCTAACTTCGGTCTGCTAGATGATGACGACCACTAACAGTATTTATCACTAACCTCTCGTCGGTACGAGCGGGTTCCTTCGGTCTTGCCTGGTTAGGTACACGATTCTAATTTGATGGGCCCGCACCTCCAGACTACTGTTCCTACACAAACTGCTCCAACTTCCTTTCTCATATCAACTTTTCATTGAGATCCTACAAGTGACGGCATTCGTTCGTGTTATGGCCATAGCTATCGTGGAATCTACAAAAATTTTCCATCTAGATTTTTTTCTCTGATGATAGTCTTAGGGAAGGTTTCTTATATTGAATGGTATTATAAGTCTGTAAGTACACATTCTCCAGCGACATATTCAAAGGAGTATAATTATCAATCATGGAAGCCCTATGTCGTGGACCACAATTCTGATCTCGTTTCTTATTTTGATCTCCATTGCCTCTCTACTGATTCTATTTATTTTGAATATTCAATTGCTTTTCTAGAGCTCTCCCCGGATTGTTTAACAGCTACATTACTCTGGATTCCTTCTACATCGGGCCCTACGTCATCCTATTTCCTAGACTGTTTCGCATCCTCCCTTCTCAAGAATTGGGCTACCTTGGAATAGAAATGGTCCAATGACGCAGGAGGTTTTCCAAGCAACCAGTTGCCGAATTCAGAATCGGGATCAATTCCCTTAGTTAGTGCCATCAGAATGGAGTTATCGTTGGGATTGCTGATCTTAGTACACGCAGCATGAAATCTTTCTAGATAATGCCCCTAGTGTCTCTCCAGGAGCTTGAGTGATAATAGACAAAGTGTAACATCCTTTTAGTCTCGTTACATGCATCCGGAACTACTCAACAAACTTTGTCACCAACTGGTTAAAACACGAGATAGATCGAGGTGACAGACGGGTAAACCACATGGTAGCTATGATCCCAATAGAGATCAAAAAACTTCGGCATTTAACTGCATCGTCATCTCGTGTAGCATTCATCAACCATTTGTACTTTAGAATATGCTGATTGGGATCTGAGCTACCTTTATTGATAGGTAGAGTTGGCATCCTAAATCGCCGAGGTGGTTCAACATAGAGTATGTCATCGGTGAAAAGGGTATGACTTTGGAAGATTCCCCCGTCATCATTAGTGAGACCCTGACTTTCACGAATCATTTGACGGATTATTGTCGGTGGCATCTGGACATTTTGAGCACGTTGGGCCAAGGTGTGGCAGGTTCCACAACGCGAGGCTGGGCCGGACGTGGTCGACGGTCCAGGTCTCGCCTCCTTGGTTCTAAGTCTTCAGGGATGTAAAGTTCGGGAGTATGTTGACGTTGGATTGGATCCATCCGGTTTCGGGCATTAACTCCCAGCTCAACAGCAGTGGTGGTAGCTAGGTTGTCTGTAACATGGTATGAAATGTACCTCCTCGGATGGCTGGTTGATGGGCCAAATCTTGGTTGTCCAAGGCTCAATGCGTGCTGATTTCCAGTAGCTTGGGTGTAACTCCCATCTTGCCGTGGGCACGTAGATCTATGATGATAGTCTGAGGAAGATGAACTCTCAGTAGATGAGTAGGAAGCCCGATCCCTCCTAGACCTCCTACGCCTTTGGCGATTTAGCTGATTGGTTAATTAGCACGCGGCTATTGAGTAAGTTGTTGACGGCTCTATGTCAGCTCTTGCATTAGCATCCGAAACTCTTCCCTGGTGATAGGGCCTTGCGGATCTGATGTTCCGGTAGCATTCTGATCAGTCGGAGGTAGTTGTACTGGATTCTGTCGATCCCATCCTTCTGGATCTGCAGCAATTGAAATGGTCCTTATGTTTACCATGGTGAATATCGAAGCTCTCTCCTAGATTTGATGCAAATCTGAATATGATGGAAGAACTTTGAACTTGAGATCTGGATCTTCTTCTTAGATTTATGCAATCTGATATCGATAGTAGATCCAACGAGCAAGAGAAAAATTGTGTTGTCTTAGCGAAAGCACCAAAGTGTTTGTACCAAAATTGGGTACAACACTCCTTGGAAGTATTTGAAGAGATAAAATGAAGAAAATAAATGTAAAAAGCGGATTATCTAACAAACACTTCAAAAAAAGATAAGAAAAACATGCAGAAACATAGAGATTTAGAGTGGTTCGGCATATGGCATACGTCCACTATGAAATTGACGATTTTATTGATGTTTGTTTTCTAATTACAACTGGTTATAGCAGATTACAGCAGTAGATTTCGAGTACAACAGTGATCTTTAAGTGCAAAAGTGGTTTCGGCAGAGTCTGGACGTAGGAGAGCTAAAAGCCCTTTTCTGTAGACTCTGGGATGCCATTTATAGGCGTAGGATGCAAATATCTTGCTCAGAACTTGAGAGACCTCTTTTGGCACGTGGGTGGGCCTATGCGATCGATCTCATGTGGTTCGCACTCGTTCCGTTATCGATACGAACGAATTTCGTATCAATCAAGATTTAGCTCAATCAAGTCGAAATTGAGCATGAACATTCTCTAGGTTATACGTAAGCTCCTATGAATGTTTGGTGGCATTTGAACTTGTAGATTGTGAGTTATGATCGATGCAAGTCTGTTTTTTTCGAAGGCCGTATCCTTCATATCGATGTTGTTCGTATCGCTTTTTGGGTACATGCTTGCAAGTTGACGTGGCGCTAACCCCTCGGATTGATCCACTTTTCATGCCGAGTGACCGAATCTGTCAAAGGGGTGTACCTTGTTCGTATCGATCCAGTCGAGTCTTGTTCGTATCGATCGAAGTTGTCATGTTCGCATCGATTATCATGTCCTTGTTAATATCGATACTCATAGGCTACTTTGTTTCGATATTTGAAGGCCATTTCGTATCGATAGCTGGTGGTTGTTTTCGTATCATTCATTTGATATTCGTATCGATCGTTGATCGATCGATACAAACTGTGTGATTGGGATCGATGCGAATTGATTCCAATTGCTCGATACGAAGTTGAACCAATTTGATGGATACGAAGTAGAACCAGGCTGAGTGGACACGCAGTTGAGTGTACGTGATGGATACGAACAGCAGATATCGCGACGGATACAAACAGATGGATGCGAAATGATGGATACGAACATACAGATGCGTGTGAGTTGATTTCCTTGGATTGCATCGACCGTATCTTGAGCACATGAAATCCGATTGAATTGAAATTTGGAAAGTTGACTTTCATAGTTTTTCTTGTCCTGTCACATCAGTTGTAGCTCGATCCGGACTCGGATGAAATTTATCCACATCCATAGTGAACTTGTGTGCAACCGTTCTTTGGGACAGACCGTCTTTTGTTTCTAGTCAATTCCTTGGTGTCACGGCCTTGCCAAAAGGAGGGATAACACATATATTATGTTGCACTTTTAAAACTCAATTCTTATACCAAATCATTTCTTTAAAATACATTTTACAATGTTTCCAAAACATATTTTACAATTTTAAACAAATAAAACTGGAGTAGACAAGGACACTTCCATCCAATTATTTTTATATTACTCATTTTATTTTCATTTCCAATTGTTAGCGGAGTCTCTAGCATCATATGAGGGAGACTTTTTAAAAGATACACGCAATAAATTCACATAATTATGGAAAATATTCAGTTTCCCTTTGTTTTGCCTTTAATTTCCTATGTTACTTCTAATTCGGTTACTAGCATTATTTTTAAAATAATATCCTAACGCTATTTCTATTTATTAACATTATTTTATACAAATTCCTAACATTATTTTTATTTATATTTCATAATGCTATTACTATTCAAATTTCTTTTATCTAAACTGCTCTTATTTAAATTGCTTCTCCATTTATAGTTTTCTTCTCAATTAATTGTCTTCTATTTTCGGGATTTAGTCCTCTTTCCATACTATTTACCTCATTTAAAACTAGTACCAATTCCTATTGTCCACCCCTAAAAAAAATTTACAAGCTAAAAAAATTCATCCCAGAAAAATTAAAGAGCTATACATATGCTCTATACATTTTTTTCCAAAATAAATATTTTTTATTAAACCTGTTTTACTAAAATTTCTTATATAACTAATTTTATTTTCTACTAAAACTTTTTATTTGAAATAAAATTTTAATATTTTATTTTCCCTAAAAATTTACAATTTGCTTTCTTCTTTGATAATCTTCTCAAATATATTATTTATATAAATTTTCTCAACTTTTTATATCAATACCATTTCTACTTCATTAAATTCTTTTCTATTAGGTCAGACTTAGAGTGGATTTTTATTATCCCTTCTTTTAGACTTTTCTCCTTTTAACTTACCTATTGACTTCCAATATATAAAAATCTAGCTATTATCTTAGAGTGAATGTTACACGCCTTCCTTCTAGAACTTGTTTAATTCGTCGTTCCAGATATCTACAACATACAGACTCTTACTTTCTCCTTATCTTGACCTATTATACATCATCAATTTACAATCATGCGGGAATCTACAACCATTAGGCTATCTAGCGTCCAATAAGGGAGTCATGTACAATCTACCTTCAGGAACCTTCTATATGTTGCACTCATGCTTTTCTTAAGTTAACGCCTTTCCGTACAGCCTATTTCCTGTGAGGTGATCAGCGTAGGTGTACATCTTTAACTTCATCCATTGTTCCGATTCATAATCGACTTATCCATCTTTCAGGGTATGATTGCAACTGTTTTATGGTCAGAATTTATAGGATTTAGCATATAATATATTTTATATTTATAGGCAAAATACAAATATGTTCACTCAACATTTCCTTTTTTTTCAAGAGTCAACTAATCTAAGCTCTGATACCAAATTTGACAACCCACACCTTAGCATTCCCAAATTTTCACTAAATCAAAAACCAAAGTCTACCAAAGTGCAGTCGTTGGTTTGATTTCCTACAAATAAATAAATGCACATCAAAGCGCTATCGATTTAAACAAATAGCGGAATAGTAAAACATATAGTTACTGACCAAGGTTGACTCTTCTGAGATTACGTGTCCTTGTCATTTTTGAACATATATAAGGAAACCTGTCATGTTCCCATCTTGTACCAGTACCTAAACCTCTAAATCTATCATATGGGTTGTAATGAGGAGAGGGTCAAAATGACGTTTTGGTGACTGGTAAATTATACATCTTACGCATAGCACTAGTTATGTTGATTGCCTTTCATCGCATGTTATGTCCTATCATTTTACTTAGTCGTCTTGACTCCATATACACGTATGATACACCTCATTTACCCAAAGTAAAACATAACTACATACGTGTGTATATATATAAGTACCATAGAAAAATAGTTAAGAAAACTGCCATGGTGAACGAAGACATCAAAGTAGGAACAGTTACAGAGCATCCCCCTCCTCCGAAGCCGCCTGACATCACCATTTCACACTCGGATCCACTACCACATACTGCGACTTCTCAAGAGGATAACCATGAGACCCTCCACTACTTTAGAGATGCAAGTTCGTCTTCTCAGTTTCGCACCTTTCCACCCTTTGACCTAGTGACTGATCATTTTACTCCAACGGATGCGGTACCTAGTCGCCATAACCATTCATGGCAACGCTCTTGGGTAGAAATCGTTAAGGAATTTGCCATTGACAGAGAAGCGAAATTATCGACTTAACGTTTTATCCTCCATCTAGGGAAGTGGATACAACTATAGGATTATGCTAGAATCTGCTTTCACGGCCGCTATAGATAAAAGAAAGCATACCTTAGTTGTTTATATCATGGGAAGAAGACTGTTATATGATAATTTCTAAACTTTTGTTGATACGACTTAGAAGCCTACTAGTGTGTATAAGTTATTTTACAAGAGGAATGGTTTTATTTTTATTAAATTCTATAACTCGAAAGATTGTGCTAAAATTGTAAGATTAGGTTCTTATACCATAGGCTCTAGAATTTTAGTTATTAGAAAATGGAAACCTGGTATTGAAATCACCAAAGATTCATTTTCCACAATCCCAATTTGGGCTCGTTTCACAGATTTGAAATTAGAATACTGGAATAATGAGGGTAATAGTTGAATAGTTAGTGTCCTTGGACGTTCGATATTGTATGGATTCCACGACGGCAATGGAAAACCGGCTAAACTATACTCATGTATTAATAGAAGTCGATGTGCAGTTTTCTTATCCATCTACAATCAAGTAACAGTTATATAATGGTGAAACAGATGACATAAAGGTTGATTACGGACATAAATTTTCCCTCTGCTCAGTTTGCAACGCCTATGAACATTCAGACCGTAGTTGCAACAAACTACTCAGAAAGAAACAGAAAGCAAAACACAGTACAACAACCAATATTACATCAGAATTGATAGTTCACAATTCAAAAGACCACATTACTCTAATTAATGAACTAACAAAGCCTTGCACTAAATCAGGAGTTGAATCGACTGTCAATGTTCCTACAACAGCCGTTACTTATCATAATCCCATCTGAACCATCCGAAGAATTGTCTTGCAGATCGAGAATACCATGAATGCATCTACTTCATTTATGCTCCAAATTCAATGCCTCTTCATGCTCTGAATATGCCCCCTGTTACTGAGACTGCAAGATATACAGAGATCGTTACGGGCAACAGAGAAGACATAGATGAAAGTTACGAGAATATAGCTCTTATTCAGGATGTTGCTATATTCAAGAAACTGGTAACAAAATTAATTCAGAATTTAATGTCTCTCCCATGGTATGAAGAACTCCATATATATGAAGAAGCGTGAAACTTCCGCAAATCCCAAAAAATCAAAAATGGCTCCTAAAAGATCAACACAGAGCTCTTCGCTGAGTAAATGAATATTATGACTTGGAATATTAGAGGCATGAACACCGATGATAAAGTCAGTCAAGTATTCATGCTTCTAAATTCTCACAGGCTTAATCTCTTAAGCTTAGTAGTGACCAAATTATCTACTTATAACATTGATAATCTGCAAGTAAAATTTTCTATATGGAACATTATACATAATAATGATACCGGTAGTAAAGGTCGTATTTGATCTTGCTTGACAAATCAGTTTGGGAATAATTTGTTGCAAGTTCTTCACAAAAACACATAACCTTGTTGTTATCTAATAAAGGAGGGCTGCAGTGTTACTGCATGCGTGTCTATGCTAGCAACTCTATCTCCAAACAACAAAATTTGTGGGATTTGCTTTGTCTCGATGCTTCAACTATAAGGTCTCCATGGCTAGCTATGGGGGACTTTAATAATGCTCTTAACCCAAAGATAAAAATGGAGGTTTGCCAATCCCCTTTTCCTATTTAAATTCCTCTAAAAACTACCTATTTAACTGCGGTTTGGTTGAATCTCCTTTATACTGTTGTAAATATACTTGGCGACGCAGGGGAATTGCAACGAACATAAACAAAGTTCCAGTAAACTAAGAATTCATGTCTACATTCCCACAATTCAGTACTATCGCTCTGCCTTCCTCTATAAGTGACCACACCCCTGTCTTGACTTTTTTTAGTTCACAACACCAACGATGAAAAAGCGCTCCATTTTGATAGATCAACAATTAGTGCGATTTGTAGGATATGCTCGCTGTATAGTGAAGGACTGTCTGTCAACACATGGGGATCATATATTGACAAATTTATTCACAAATTAAGGGCAGTTAAATCAAAATTGAAGAAATGGCATAACTTGAGAGCTTGTGATAATCCTATTACCAAACTGCAGGAAGATTTTGACTCAATTTTCGACCAAACGGACCAAGATCCAAGAATTCTATATTATATGACACTATGTACCAGTTGGGCCAGAGTTTAAATGATCAAATTCAAAAACATTATGAATTTCTAGGGCATCAAAGTAAAGTGTTGTGGTCACAATCGGGGGACAGCAACACTAAATATTTCTATGCCATAATGTCTATATGGAGGCACAAAAATAAAATACATGCATTACTTGGCTCTCAAGAACAGTACCTCTACGATTGCAACAGTATTAAAGATGCAGCCAAAGAATATTATCAACAGCTATTTAATGGAGACATAACATCTTTTTCCTACATAGACACCAAAATGAAAATTAATACAGCGGGACAAGAATACTTATCTTCTCCAATAACAATGAAAGAAATTAAAATGGCTTTATTCTCAATTAATGATTCTAAAAGCCCTGGACCAGATGGATTCTCAGCCAAATTTTATAAGCTTCATTGGGACGACCTACAAAAAGACCTATATGTTGCTATGTCGGAGTTTTTTCATTCAGAAAAGCTACCACGGGGAGTTAATCACAATTTCATAACTTTATTTCCTAAAAAAGATAAGCCACAACTAATTTCAGATTATAGACCTATTTCATGTGCTAATGTTCTATATAAAATTATTTCAAAAATTAGATGCAATAGAATCAAATGGTTTCTCCCACTGTTAATTGCAGAAAATCAATCCTCATTCATACCGGGTAGAAACATTGGTGAAAATGTATTGCTGGCTCCTGAACAAGTTCGGGACTTCGCTAAACATGGTAAATCAAAAATGTGTATCAAGATTGATTTACAAAACGCCTATGACATGGTTAGCTGTGAATTTGTTTGCCATATGCTCAAGTGCTTAGGCTTTCTCACATTTCTTATTCAATTAATTCATGAATGTGTTTCAATTCCTACGTTTTCTATTATGGTTGATGGAAGACCTGAAGGGTTTATCACATCTAACAGAGGGTTATGGCTAGGAAACCCTTTATCCCCTTACTTATTTTGCATCGCCATGGAATTTTTTACTCTACTAATGGAGTAGGGTATGGTTGACAAACATTTAGAGCCTATAAACAAGTTTCAGCCTGCTATAACCCACCTATTAAATGCTGATGATGTTACGATTTTTTTAGCAGCTACTACAGTGAATGCTACTTATATGAATCATATCTTCTCTAGAATGGAGGAAACTATTGGCTTATGAATTAATCAAACTAAATGCCAGCTATTTTTCAGTAAAGGTGCCATGTGGAAATCAGATATTTTAAATATTTTAAACATTGTAGAGAAGGATTTACCTGTAAAATATCTCAAGGTCCCATTGACATCAGATTACATCCATGCTGCTCACCGTTCTTCCCTGTTAAACAAGATAAGTTCTAAATTAGAAGGATGGGACAGATAACTTACCAACAATAGCAGGACGCGCGGAACTGATTCACAGTACAATAACTCCTATTGTTATGTACTGGATACTTTTTTATCATTTACCTGCCTCAATTTTAAAGAAAATTGATCACCTATGTGCAGATTATTTTTGGAAAGGAAAATTGCATAAAATATCTTGGGATACCTTATGCAAGCCAAAAATGGAAGGGGGTATAGGGCTTTGAAAGTTTACCGATCTTAATACAACTGCCAAACTTAAATTACTTTGGAAGTTATTAACAACAAATTGCTTATGGTCTATATGGACGAGGACCAAATATTTGTCAAAGATAAATTTTTAGGTCTTGCCCATTAATAACAACTTCTCCGGTACGATGAAATCTATTCTACGACAACGTGCTTTGACTGCTAATTTCATGTCTCAACTTATCGTCAATGGGGAGCATATAGATTTATGGTACGACCCTTGGACTAACCAAAGATCCCTTGTTGATTTAATTGGATGGAACTGGGTTTTCCTCAGTAATACTGCTAACAGCAAGGTGAGTTGCATAATACATGGTGAACAACTTCAACCTCAGATATTGCCCGAGACTAGGGAGGTAGCATCCTGAATATTGCAAGTTAATTTATCTATTGAACTGCCTATGGACTACTGGATCATTACAATTCAATTTTTTTTTATTTTTTCGACAATATGGAACGAGATCGACTACACGCACAATGAGTTTATATATATATATATATATATATATATATATATATATATATATATATCGTTATAAACCTTAGGTCATTTCTTATTCCTCATCTATGTACCTATATATAATGTTCAAAGGTGAGTTAATTTGTGATTAAAGTTATGATGTCGTTATAAACCCTAGGTCACAACTTCTAAAATTTCTTATGTTTGTTAAATTAAAGTTACGTGTGATTAGAAGTTTATTTATGGCTGTTTATTATATTTTAAGTCATCATCTCGGCTAATTTGCATTTTTTTGAATTAAATCGTTATTTAATTTATTATTGAATATAAATTGCTAGTTAAATACCTATTATTGATTATCAGTTCTATATTGGTATTTATTGATTGATTTGGATGATGATTGTGATGGATGTTGATTGTTGATATTGGATGAATGGATGATGTATTTTATGTCGTTATAAACTGCAAGTTCACTATGGGTTGAAATGATACATAACTGAATGATCTATAGATTAAGTACAAATCATTATAGGTTAAAATGATAGACTCGAGTGATTTTATGGATGTTATTTATTACGGGATTGCGGCTTGAAATGATATATAACCGTAAAATTTTAAATTGCGGATTGAAACGATAAATATCCACATCGCTTGACCCTAGGGTAGAGAATTATATACGGACACCAGATTGGTTAAATTAAATGATTTTAAAATCCTTAGTTTTTGAATTGAATTAAATGATATTTTAAAGTAAAATTTGATTTATATAAATTGAAGTATTTTTTAAAAATCAAGTTTGTGTTGAAATGTGAATTGGCTTAAAAGGAATTATTTTAAAAAATTAAATTGAAATGATCTAATTTTTTTGAAATGAAATAAATAGTTTTAAATTGATATAGATTCCAAATTCATGTTTTCAAATATAAATTCTTTTAAATTTTATTATTTTTAAGATTCTAAATTTCAAGATTTTCATGTTTATAAACTATTTTAACCAATATTAACTACACTAAATCAATTTAACCTATTTTAAACCATTTAAATTATTTTAAAAACTAGTTAAACCATTTTAATTTATTTTAAATCTAATTAACCTATTTTAAACTATTTAATCTATTTTAATTATATTTAATCTAAATTAAATCTATTTAACTATCTTAAATCAAGTTAAAAGTATTTTACCTATGATTAAACTATGTTGGACAATTTTAATTATTTATAATTATTTAAACCACTTCTAAATTTCCAGACCAAGTAAAGTGGAACTGTTTGAATTCAATTTATTAGTTTAAAAGAAAATAAGGTTAAATGATGTTATAACCTAAGTTGGAATTTTGAATATTATAATATATTGAAATGAGGATTTTGAAGTAAGGATTGAACCTATTTTGGAAATATGATTTTGGAAGAAATTATGATTTTTGGAAATGATACGATTTTGAAAGTGAATATGATCCGAAGTGAATATAATTTCAAAAGTGACGGTTTTGAGAATATGATATTTTGATACAAATTGCGAATTGACTTTTGAAGTATAAAAGAACCATCCGGTGTGTAATAAGTGATTGGTTATTAAAGAGACCGGAATCAGGTATTGTCATACTCTCTGTCCATACCGAAAACCACTTTTGCAACTATGTACGCGGTGGGGATTTCAGAATGAAGTAGGATGGTGCGACGATCCTATATGAGGTATACACGTGGACCCGACTCTTGTGAGTTGGCATAAGGTGGCTAAAACAAGAGCGATCGACGGGCCAAGTGAGGCCATTCATCTAATAGGGCACACTCCATTGATATTATATTCTGACTTTTGATTTATTTGGTGGCCACCCACGATTTTTCCCAGGAGTGTGTTCCAAGGTGGGCAGTAGTAGCTGCTATGCATTACCACCAGTCCAGAAGTGTCGTTGGTATATCTACCCTGGCATTGCCTAGTTGTGCCATATCACCTACCCTAGCGCGCCTTCTACGAGTTTGTTTTGTACCATACCTATGGAGTGCCCTCTTATGGCGTCCAGTACGGGCGGGATTACGGTACTATATAGACTATGGGAATATATAAATTGTGTTAAGAGGGAAAATGTAATGCCTTAACACTATTTTAATACCTTTACTTTACTATAGACATATTATAATAGCGTATTGAATTACATAGTAGATAGTTTAACGGATCCTTAGGAGATGTGAATCCCAAACATCTTTTGAGTTACTACACTCACGTTACACACTAGATAGATGATTTCAAACACCATAAACATCTCTGATGCCATTCCACTCATATTTATTTACCGTTGATTTAACTCACATAAGATCTTTTAGTTCTGACTCGAGTGTTTTGTCTTTTCAATTCGCTCATGTTAGCCTGAGCATTTCAGGATTTGAAATTGATATAATTTAATTAAAATTGTTTGGCTGATTAAATTAATTAAAGCTTAATTAATTAAATAAAAACATACATATTTAAGATACATGTGTTATACTATAAAGGTTATGGTATACACTAGTTATAGTAGATATGTCCAATATAAAAAGCTGTCAACACCATACCTCATGTACCTCCCTCGTCCTCCCCTATCCTACCAACTCCAACCATGTATTTTCAATCGTGTCAACATCATACAGCTCCTGACCCTCCCCCCCCCCCCCGCCCCTGCAACCGGTCTCATTCCCTTCTGTCCCGCCCTCTTCTTCTTCTCCCTTTCTCCCTCTACAACCATGTCCTCGTTTCTGCCTGATTGTTCTCAACGGAGATGGACTTCCCTCTTCAAGCGTAAACCAAGTAACATTGGGAAGTACATCCCGGTTGAGATGGTACCCGAGTTTAAGGATGAAATTATGGTCCCACCTTCATGTGTGATTGAAGCTGGTGCTCAGGAATTGAGTAATTATCTCGTCGGTTTCTTCCTAGACAAACCTCTTTCTTACTCAACAGTGATTAACTTCTTAAACAAATACTGGAAACTAAAAGGTTCGATTAGTGTTAAGTCTAATGGTTTCCTTTTCTTATTCTAGTTGTCCTGTGATGAAGATAGGAACAAAATTCTTCAAAGCGACCCGATCGTAATGCGAAGTAAACTTTTCATTGCAAACAGTGGGAGCTGACAATGGGAAATGCGTGTCATACTATTTCTTCCGTCCTAGTGTGGGTTAAATTCTCTAACGTACCGCTGTTCTCATGGTCTCATACTGGGATAAATTGGTTAGCAAGCAGATTGGGAAAAATGATTTGTATGGATGAGTCAACTGAGAGACTGTCCTTTGCTAAATGTATGGTAGAAATTAAACCGGATCGTGAAATGATCGATTCCTTCCCAGTTCAGTTATTAGATGGAGGGACACAAAACATTCAAATTGAATACCACTGGAAGCCTGATATTTGCAAACGTTGTGGTGTTTTTGGTCATACTATATCTATTTGTGAGAAGGAAATTTTACATATGAGTGCGATGATAGAGAAGAATGAAAAAAATAAAGTAGTTAATGAAGTCAATATTTCAATTTCCACTGATAAGAAGAAAGAAACAATGAATAGAATGAAGCAGAGAAAACAAAGATAGCAAGTGGTGAGTAGGACTAGAAGACAGAAGTATAAATCCTCTTATTTGAATTGTAATTTGCCTATGGTTAACGAAGTAGATAATTCAGTTAAAGAAAAGGAGTTAGGTATGGAAGAACTTGAAGAAGGGGAGATTGGAAAACAGAGTGCAGACAATATTGTGATTGTAGAGGAAAAGAAAAGCAGAACTGATGGTGCAAATATACTCAAAGATAACAGTTTTCATATTCTTGCTGAGATTGAAGAAATTTTCACTGTTGAAGATGAAAACAGGAATAATGCAACTGGGAAGAATGATAATAATGATCCTATAAGTGATGATCATGTACCAAGTAGTGTCTTGAGGAGTTGCGTTTCTAACACGCATGAACATGGTAGCATTTTGAATAAAAACTCGAGTACTTCCCTGAACATACCTGATGTCAATTCCTTTCAGTTGTGTGTAGATAATGAAGCAGTTATAATTGACCACCTACCTGCCCCTTCATTTCAAGACCCTCCCCCCTCCTTACCAAATTCATCTTCCCTTCTTTGTTCATCTGCAAACAACCAAAAAACAAACTCGCTAACAATTCCCCCACCAAGCAATTACCATGAATCAAACTCTTCTGATTTCTCCATACAAACCACCACGCTTCCAATTCCTGTGCATGTCTCCCCTGTGCATGTGCATAACCTAATAAGTAATATTGACCTCTCATACCATTTAACTTTAACTTCATCATCAAAAACTACATCTAATCCATGCTCTGATCTACCCTATCATCATATTCCGGCCCTAGTTCCTGGAAGCCCCCTCCGCCTTTACTTTCCCTTCCATCATCTTCACTTTCCCCTATTGTCTTTAAACATCTGCAATCTGCTCAGGTTTCATCCACTAACCTCAAGTCCTCCAATACCAAGAAAATACATTCTGCCAAGGATCTTAACCCATGTCCCAAAACTGCTTCCTCCTCTACTATTCCAATAAATAATGACCAAAACACCCCTATGAATAGGGGTAACAAAAAGAAACTCCTCTTTAATCAATTAGTTGATCAATGTTAAACAAAATTGGAGCTTGGAATATAATGGGTGCTCACACAGATATCAAACTGAACCAGTGCAAAAACTTAATTACCACACACTCTCTGAGTTTTCTTGCTATTTTGGAAACTAAGTTAGATGCTTTTTTAACTTCCAGAGCTGCCCAATACATTAACCCTGCTTGGAGAATGCATAATAATCTGAATGAAGCTCCTTATGGAAGAATCCTTGTTTTGTATGACCCCCTTATTTATGGCTTATCTCCTATCATTTCTACGTCTCAGCTTATCATTCTATCCATATCCCTTCCTCCACTTCCTTTTATATTATGGTGATATATGGTTTTAACTTCGCCACTGCTAGATAATCTTTCCTCAACCTTCTTCCCTCCTTTAGACAAGATTCTCACCCATGGACTGTGCTTGGTGATTTTAACTGCTCTTTGATCTTATCTGATAGGGCGGGTGGCAATCCCTTATCCAATAAGGAAATTTTGCCATTTAACTGTTCCATCATCCAATCCAATCTTATAGAAATTCCTTCTGTCGGAGCTCGATATTCTTGGAACAACTCCAGACGATCGTCTCCCGGAACCTTTTCGAAAATTGATTTCTCTTTCACCAATCTATCTGCCCTCAATTAATTGCCAAACACCTATTGCCTCTTCCCTATGCCTGGCCTTACAGACCACTCACCCCAAATTATCTCTTATGGTGATGCTGCTGTGAGAACAGGAAAAACAAATTTTAAATTTTATAATGCATAGGTTTCTCACCCTGATTTTACTTCTCTTGTCAACCATGCTTGGTCTACTTCTTTATTTGGTAATCCCATGTATGTTTTGTCGTGTAAACTAAGCTGACAAAACTGCCTTGAAGTTGTGGTCTTCAACAAAATTTGGATCTGGCAATTTAGCTTCCATTTCCCTTGCCCTTCAGCTTCAAGTTACTCAACAAAGGATGCTCAGGGAAACCACTGACAGTGAATTACATTTACATGAAGCTGCTTTATCTTCCCAGCTTTATGAAGCTCTGAAACATGAAGGCCGCATGATGAAACAGAAGCTTAGAATGGATTGGTTCAAGGATGGTGACAGAAACACTTCATTCTACCATACTTCTCTCAAAGCGAAGCATTCAAGAGAGTTAATTAGTGTTCTTAAAGATGACGATGGTGAGTTCATCTCTGATCCCTCCATTATTGCCGATATGTTTCTTAATTTTTTCAGCAAACTGCTTAGAAACAGTAATGATTTCATCCCTAACCTCAAACTGCTAGATTCTATTTACATTCCACGAATATCTACTGATGACAATGAGTATCTCTCAACTGCTGTAACTGACATGGAGATTAAAACTGCCATTTTCTCTCTCAACCCTAACTCTTGTGGTGGCCCTGTTGGCTTCAACGCCTTTTTTCACTTCTTCCTGGGAAATTGTTGGTAATGTCTTCACCAAGGCTTTTCAGAACTTCTTTAACAAATGCAAGATGATTGGTTCTGTCAATGCCACAAATATAGCTCTCATTCCCAAAGTAAAAAATGCTTGTCTTGTTTCTGATTTCAGGCCTATCTCTTGCTGTAATACCATTTACAAGTGTATATCTAAAGTTATTGCCACTAGGCTTAAGAAGGTTATGCCAAACATCACCTCGTCAAATCAAGCTGCATTCCTTAGTGGCAAAAGTATCTTGGATAATGTTCTTATGTCCCATGAACTGTCAAAAGGCTACAACACTGCACATGTCTCCCCTAGGGCCATCTTCAAGCTTGATATCTCTAAAGCATTTGACTCTGTTCACTGGGATGTTGTTGTTAGAATCATGGGTCTGATGAACTTCCAAAACATTTTGTGGCATGGATAAGTACATGTATCACGACAGCTAAGTTCTCTATTATGGTTAATAACAGAAATGTTGAATATTTTCAAAGCAAACAAGGTGTTAGGCAGGGTGATCCAATGTCAGCATATATTTTCATATTAGTTATGGAAGTTTTGACTCAAATTCTCAACCACCTAGTCATAGAGGGTAGATTCTCTATACACCCTAAATGCAAGAACCCCCTCATTACCTCACGGATGTACACTGATGATCTGGTGATTTTTTTCAAGCCTAACATGACCACTGTTTCCGCTATTTTGGGTGGTCTCCATAAATTCTACTTGATTAGTGGCCTTTCTGTTAATTTATCTAAATCTAACATGTTTATTGCTAGGGTTGGAAATGACTTAGTTAACCAAATTACTAGCCTATCATCTATAAATAAATGTGCTCAAACATCCATGTACTTGGGTATCCCCATGACTTCCTCGAGAATTACTACTGCTCATTGTATGCCTTTGTATGAAAGGATTTTGGCTAGGTTATCAGTGTGGAGTAATAAGTTTCTTAGTCAGGCTGGTAGGCTCACTTTAATAAAATCAATCATTTTTTCCATGATGGTGTACTAGACGAAAACTTTCATCCTTCCTGTTAAGCTTATTAAAATGATTAGGAGTGCCATGGAGAATTTCTTTTGGCATGGATCTATTCTCTCTACTAAACTTACTCCATGTGCTTTTGCGAAGCTTGAATTGCCTCTGTCTAAGGGTGGCCTTGGAATTAAAAACATGATATTATGGAACCGAGCTGCCTTCCTTCATCACATCGACAATATCCTTAATTGTAATGATAACATTTGGGTTACGTGGTCACACAACCACATTATTGGCAACAAGAACTTCTGGACCATGTCAATTCCACAGAACTGCAGTTGGACATGGCGATGTATTCTGAATTTGAGGAATGATATTCTACCATACGCGAAAAGTAAATTTGCTTCTAATAGTAAGCTGTCCTTCTGGCATGACCCGTGGATTAAGGAGGGACTAATTTTGAACCAGGTTTTAACTCACAATCAAAAAATGCAGACAGGTCTTAGCAACAATGCCTTAGCCATTGACTATATTAGTCATGGAAAAATTGTCCTCCCATTCTCCAGTAATCAACATGTCAGGCAACTATGGAATAAGTACCAAAATAATCAAGTGTCTCTTGCTCGAGTCGATGGAGTTTCATAGACTTTCTATCCAAATAAATTTATGATTAAAAGTCTGTACAATATTTTTGAGAGTCAGAGGAATCGCACTACATTTAGCTGGTACAAGCGTATTTGGTTGAATCACAACTCTGAGAGACAGAACCTGATGCTGTGGAAAATCTTCTCCAATGCTTTGAAGACTAAAGTTTTTTTGAGGCGGCGTGGAGTTACCATCAACATTGTCTGCTGTTTTTGCCAAACAGGCACTGAAGATACTCTTCATTTATTCTTTAGTTGTCCCGTTGTGCAGATGCTATGGTCTTCAATGAATAGCATCATTGATGGTAGGAATGTTGCCACTATTAGTGAAGTTGAATGGGATTTGATTTATAAAGGCACGAGGTGGAAGAGTGAATCAACTTCATTCTCCTGTTCACTCTCAAAGTCTTCATCTCTGTCATTTGGGATGAAAGAAATGCAATAACCTTTAATAACAAAAGGAGATCTGTCATGCAGTTGAAGGAAACCATCTTGTGTGCTTTGAGGAATGGCATTGCTGCTTCGAGGCATAATTTTCATCCAGCATTCCTTGGTGCTCTCACCTAGCAGGCTTCACCCTGTTTGTGTTTTCTTTGTTTATTATGTGTTTTTGATATGCCATGTTCTTTCCTCATGTTCTCTTGTTGCTATGTCTACTGCTTTCCTATTTTTTAGGAAGTTTTTTTCCTCTCTTCTTTGTATTCACTTCTGTTGGTATATCAATAAATGGTAGTGGTCCATTTAACCCCGCTGGCCTTGCCAAAAAAAAATTAAAGAGTTAATTAATTATAATAAATTAAATAAGATTTAGTTAATATAATGTTATATATAGGATTATTGTATAAGATAATTAAAATACAAAATTTATATAATAAAACTTACATTATATGAGTGTATAAATTAAAGGTGGAACATTAAAAACCCTAATGGACTTAAGGAATAAATACATACGTACGGTATATATACCATGAATGCAGATGTGTTGTAACGACCTAAAATTTCAGTCATTTGAAATTCGTATATTTAATTAATTTTAAATATTCAAAAGTAAATTTTATAAGTTGAAGAACGTATATTTCGAATATCTTAATTTAATTGGATAATTAAATTGTTAATTTAATATTTGAAATTGTGTAAATAATTGGAATTTGGATTTAATGTGAATGAAAATGATTTATAAAGTTGAATTTAATCCTATTTGAATTAGAATGATGTTAGAGAACTTTAAAAATTTAATTAAAAGTTAATTTGTAGAAATTGAATATTTTAATATTTAATTAACGAGTAAAAATAGTCATTTTTCATACGTTCTTGGATTTCAACGAAACTAGTTTCATTGGATCCGTAATGTTATATTATTATAGGATTACAAATTTTGTGTCAATCGGATTTACGGTTTAGTCGTGGCAAGCTAAAACGCGAAGAAATTTGTTTAAGTGAATTTTAATTTAAAAAATTCGATTCGAAAACCTATCTTCCAAATACGATCGAACTGGCTTCTGATGTATATTCATTGTATTCGAAATAGGGGTAAAACATTATAAACGTTGGACGGCACAGTTCGTTTGGAGTTCGAAAAAAATTCGGGTGAATAGTACGCGATAATTTTCTATATAAGGTCACATTTTTCTTCATTTTTTCCAAAACCCTAACCTAACTAGGGCAAGCCGCCAATTCTTCTTCGATGGAAGAAAATTCTTGAAATTTCTTCCTTTAATTTCTCTCAATCCATTAACAATTAAAAGAAACTCTCAACTCCAAAGATGAAGAGCATCGTGAGATCCTTTAATCCATACGGTGACGATCATCATTTGAACGTCGTGGTGGTCGAATTTTTTCAGAGAAGTCATGCGTTTCATGCTTGAATATCAAGGCAGTGGGGCAGCCGAGTGGGGTTGGTCTTTGGATGTTGATAGTGGAGGAGATGCGCTTCGTTGTTGTGAAGCTTGATTGTCGGCGAGATGGAAGAATGCACCAAAATTCATGGAAGAGGGGTGGCTACATAGGTTTGTTCGAACGAGATGAACGATGGGGGAAGAAGATACAGGGGACGGCCAGATCTCAATAAGCAAATCGTGCGGCTGAGATTCGAGTAAAATAAAATAAAATTGTAAATAATTATATATTAAATTCGTATAAACTTTAAAAATCTATAACTTTGTCATACTAGGTCCTTTTTGACGAAACAAGTTACGTTGGGTTCGTATTGAATAGCACTACATTTTAGAATAGTTTGGAGTTGATTAGAGCTAGTGTAAATTTTGGGTAAAATTAAATGGCTTTTTAATTTTATTCAGAATAAAACACTACAACTGCTATTGGAACCAATGTGGGTACAACTCACTCTTTCTGCCTCACTGATATTTTTATATAAGTGAGAATAAATTTATTTTATGTTGATTGATGATTATTTGGATGATCTATGATATATATATATATATATATATATTGATTGGTATGCGGATATATTCCTGCCTATTGGAGTAGATGATACCCAATATGTTCCCGTGTATGAGCGGGTGACCTTTTGTACGCGCGTCTGCCTCGAAGTGAACATTGTACACATATTCTCATATGTATATTTGTTGCAGGTGATAGGTTGGAGGGATCCAACCGGATTCATCAACAGTGTTGATTTTATTTACAGATATTGATATATATGCTGTTATGGATGTTTGGATTTGTGATTGATGTGAATCATTATATTTAGTGTTGTTGCAGCCTTGGGCATGTTTTTGATAATTTAAAATGTTAAAGTGATGATTTCAAATTAAAAAGGATTTTCAAGTGATTTTGAAAACATAATTTTTTTGAATTTTTAAGGAAATGAATTTATTTTAAATAAATAAAAGTTATAACTTTTATGTTATAAAAATTATAATTTTTGTGAAATATAGTATGTGATTTTTGATACATGAAGTTAATTAATTTGTAAAATAGTTTAAATTGAGATTTTTGAATTATTATAAACGGTTTATATATAAGATTTATAAAATTGAATTTTTATAAATCAAAATAATGGAATTATTAACGAGTTTTGTAGGTGTTAAAATGAAGTTATATAAAAGAATGAATTTGTAAATAAGAGAATTATAAGTGAATTAACTTATAATTTGGATTTTGGCATGTAAATGAGATATAAATAGAATTTGTTAATAAAGGGATTCTATATATGAAAGTTTTATAAAATAGAAATGTGAATTTATAAACATTGTTTCATAAATCCAAAATCAGTTGAATTTGATAAGTTAAATATGGAAGTTTATTAAAGGAGATATATTCATGGTTTTGGACAGTAGATAATCTTTTAATAAATATATAGAAGTTTTGAATTTGGTTAATGAATTATATTCACGATTTTGGAAAGTGAATAATCTTTTAAATTAAAAGAAATGTTTTGAAAAGTGATATTTTAAATGGAGTAAAATGGTTTGAAGATGTTTTTAAAACGTGTTAAGTACCGAATACATAGATTTTAACATTCATTGTTGAAATAGATGTTTTCGTGAAGTAAGGAAATGATGGATTATAACATTGTTGTTATAGTAAATGATTTTTGAAAGGAGATGTTTTGTATGGTATATGGGATTTATATATCTATCTAATTTTTTGAATCCTTATACTAGTGATTTTGGGTTGTCATAATAATGTTTTACGCAACATTCATTTTGACCTAAATAAGTATGTTTAAGAGAATGTTTTCCTTAAAAAAATATTATATATACTTAATCGTGATTTAAATATATGTAATATTTTCCAAGTGTTGAAAATAAATGGATTTGTGAATTACTTATTATTAATAAGTATATGGAAATGTTTCTCAATATAGAAAGTTGAAATGGGTTTGAGATTGTATCTTTTTAAAGATAATTTGAAGTGAATATTTGACAAGTGATTTAATTAATAAAAGATTAATTAAAAGGGCATAGTGATTGCATATGGTGCTAAATATTTGTTTGTTTGCTTTAATAGTTAAATAACCGACTATCAAATTTGGCCATTTTAGTTCCTCGATTTGATGTGGGAACTATTTAATCGTATACTTAGTATGTAACCATCTGTGTAGGCTTGATTATCGTTTGTGTCGTGGATGTTGATTCGTATAGTGCGGAGTATTACTCCAATCTATCGAGCTGCGTTCTTGGCCGAAGGATAGCAAGTTGAAATTTGGAGACGTGATAAGTGTATGAGACTTAGTTTTTGTGTGAGGTTGAGAAAAGCTTTTGCATTGTTGGTGCGAAGAGACCGGGATCGGTTTATCCGAAAACCACTTCGGACCAACATTTATGCGATGATTGTGCAGGTTGGTTTTGATGATATTGATATTCGAGATTTTTATAGTGGAGGACTGCTTGTTGATCGTTTGAGGTTAAAATCTCAATATACATCTAGTAGCAGTAGTCTCTTCGTTATGAAATATCCAATGCAAGGACTATTGGCTACTGATCCTACAGATTTCCCGACAGGATCTGGTAGAATAGCACCATCGGTTTGTCCTGTTCCTGGACAACTTATATGGATGTTTGTCTGACATTGCATTTCTAAGATTACATACATTGTTTTTCACAATCGTACATCAGTGGTGGCGAAGAAGACAAGTTCTCTTAGTTTAACACCCTCCTTGAGACATACGAGATTAAGGGTTGTATTTTTGTGGAAGGAAATTAGTAGTCAACGAAAATGGCCATGTGGCACTCAAAGTGATGTCATACGTGATATGTGAAAGGTAATCGTTACCTCTTGCCTCATCAACTGAAAATGACCAAAACAGGGTTAGATGCGGCAAGGCTAAGTGGGTCGCTCCCAAGTAGGATATGATCATCCTCTTCTAAATATATCTTTACACGCTATGACAACGTGTATCTGATTATTGTGGTTTGTATGCTATGAGGGCCCTCGAAAAATGTTGGTAACGACCGAATGATGACATATTCAGTACTATCTAATTACAGAGGTAGACTAGTCTTGTGTGGTAGAGGAACTCTGTGATGATTTCTCAGGACATCCATCTAGAGGTGTACCCAACTAAAGGTAGTCCCTTCACCTGGTCATTTATATGGAAATCCATGCTCCGCTACGTGCCTGCCATTTTGATTATATTACCCATTTTGGGCCATATGCTGGAATTTAATAATGGTAATAATTTCGGCTATTTTAATATTGCTAGACACTAGTATAATATAATATGATTTGATATGGAATGTTTTAGTTATCGTAAGGTAAAAACATGTCCGTGTTTATGTGTGGGCGTGACTTACGAGATACTTTTGTTTTGAAAAGAAAAGGTTTTGTAATTTAATAAATTCAGTTGAGTGTGTTTCTCACGCTGGTTTATCAGACTGATCCGAGCGTTCTTCCTTTTCAATGCTCATGTCAGACCGAGTATATTTACAGGTTCAAATTTGGTGCTTCTGGAACTTCAGCAGGAGAGCTGGAGATCTTCATTTCGTATACACATATCTTTTTTGATTATCCTCTTTGTGCTTTGTTGTTGTTTATATTATTAGAAATTGTAAGGGCAGACTATTATAACTGTCCAGGCTGATAATTAGTGATTGATTGTTGAACTCCAATTTATGTTTGTATATACAGTTTTTGTTTTGTAAAGATCATTGATATGATATTATATGTTTTCCACTGCGATGTGAGATTCTATATTGTTATGTTTGATTCTCTCTTTCTTCTCTTCTTCTCTCTTCTTTTCTTTCTCTTGACTTTCCATCAATCTGTGCTTTTTGGATCGGACATGTGTGGTTTATTGTTGATTCAAAGGGTATGGATTTGTAGGTCGTCACATGTAACCAACACTTAAATCACGATGGTATTTCATAAGAAATACACTAATCCATAAGTCGATATCACTCGATTTAATATGTTACAAATTATGAATCTTTAATATAAAGTTGTCCTCTATTATTTATATATTAATGGACTACTTGCATACTATTTAGTTGTCGAGCTTTCCTCAAGCTAAGAATGTTATGTGTAGTTCTATTAATATATTGAATAGACGAGGTAAAATAACTACACGTATTTGTTGAGCTTTCCTCAAGGTACGTAAATTATACTTAGGTCATTATGAAATGAAAGCTTTGAGTCAATAGTTCCATTTTATTTGTTAAGCTTTCCTTAAGATAAAGGCAAGATTGGGACAAGGAACCATAGTTTAGGAGTTGTATGTGATACAACCAATAAGGAGTTATCTATCGTACGTGAGCTTATGATTTGTTAAGCTTTCATCAAGGTCATAATCCCAAGGCATACGAGTCCTAACACCCACTAGTGAAGTCAAAAAAACTTCTATGTTTCACTTAGGGTTTAGTGAAACATAAAAGACTAATGGGAGCCTTATTATAAAAATGAATTGATTACATTTAATCTTTATAATATTGTAAGAACATATGCTATATAATGTTATAATAATCTACAATGATAAATTTGTACATTTAATATGATTGATGAAACATTTAGCAATAACGATATACAACTGAACTGAATTAAAGATTGACAAATAGAAATATAAAATATCCTTATTAATAAATGCTTATTGCATGTGAAAGTTTCGACCACAATTCAAGCACGTGATTTTACAACTACTTAATACGACCGTAATTTGGTTGCTTATACGTTTATTTGGTCAAGACTCCATATTGCATTCTATGAGTTTCGAATTCTAAAATCAATACAAGACTATGGATATTCGATCCATATAGTATCGCATATAAATGTTATATGGGGATCGGTCACGTTTAGTAATATACGATACTTCGATGAAATTAGTTCATTTAAAATAAGCCTAAACATTACTGTAAGATCAAGTATTCAATTTGATTAATTACATAAAAGATCATATTATGCCAAATGAAACATAAGCCCAAAACTACAGTATAAATCTAAGAACTCGATCGTTGAATTGTCAGTTTAATCGGTTTACATAAAGTGCAACATATTTGATGTAACGTTCAGCCTTCTTGACTCTCGAGGTCGACACTAAATATATCCTCGGTATTTGTGTGTCGAGCATTTAAGTGATGAAAAGATAAAATGTTAGGGTAAAATAAAAGAAAAACAGAATCAGAACAAGAAAGAACACAATATCAGAATCTCACACGCGGAACGATAATATATAATATACCAAAGGAGTAGTACAAAGAGTTACTCCGACATTCATGAATATCAGACTTACAAAAGTGACTAAGTACTACTATCAGCCTAGATAGTTATAACTGCATGTCCTCACAATGACGTATATATAAATAATAGTGAACAAAAATGAAATAGGTAGATAGATAGGTGGAAGCATCCAGCTTGTCTTCATAAGCCTAAAGCGTCCAACCCTAAGACCTACATTACTCAACCTACTCGAAAGAGATCACGAGGAGTTTTGGGAAAAGAAACATCACCTGTCAGACATAAGTCTGGTATGAGAAACTTAGAAATGCGTATAAGCATATAACAGTACTCCTGAGACCAACAGAATCACCAGACTAGTTTTCCCTTCGGAAGAACCAACTCAATCGATATATACATTAGGTGGCATTATAGATAATGTCTAAGGTGTGTAATATAAATATAGATCATAGCTGAAATGGTTACATTGATTACATTAGCATACTTAGGTATACAAACAAAAACCGCTAAGGGGCGTCTGTATAAATGGATTTTCCTATAGAGACCTCCTCAATGAGACCGATCTCCTATGATAAGGGCCAGAAACTACCTTTCGAGTGTTGTATATCTCTAGATAAAATATACCATAAGGTAAACATAACTAGCTCACTCCAAACACATGAACCAAGCATCAACAACTCCTACTACTAACATCTCGATAAGCATAATTTAGAAAATTAGAGATGTTGTACCCCTTATTTGGATTTGCTATACCTGGGATTGTGCATCCTTGTAATGACCCGAATTTTTGGATATTTGAAATCGAAATATTTAATTGACTTTAAATATTTCAAAGTTAATATTTAATCTGAATTTCAAATATAAACAGTTATTGGATAATTAAATTATTGAATTTTATAGTTGGGGGTTAGGTAAAATATGGAATTTTGAGTTTTAAGCTTGTTAAAAATATTTCAAGGCTTATAAAATTTATAATGATGATACTGAAGATGATAGAAGTGTTAAAATTGAATATAAAGATGATTTGTTCAGTTTTAAAAATATATCGTTTAAATTGACGTTTAAAAATAGCCTTCCGAGGCACAGTCTCGGAATTCGATGAAACTAGTTCCATTGGACCTGTAATAATGTATTATTATCGGATTTCAATTCTCGTAGCGTTTGGAGTTGTCGCGTGATCGTATGGAGTACAAACGCGCTGAAATTTATATCGAAATTTTCAATATAATAACTGGTTCAAAAAGTTATCTTCTCCGTATGATCGAATTAGCACTTGAAACCTTTTCCATTGCGGTCGAAGTAGGGGTATAACTTTATAAACGCCTAGCGGCACGCCTCGATAGGAGTTCGAAATTTTAAGTGGCATTTATCGAGACAATTTGAATTTAAAATTTAAATATATTATATAGACTAGTCAAAATCCTTTTACGTCAAAACATTTTCCTACAACAGATTTTGCTTTTTCATAATTACTCTAGCATGTTGGGTGAAGTAGGCAACCATGTTCCCTCCTACGTTTCTTTTTAAATAAGCTAAACAGTTCGTTGCTAGAAGAACCAAAATCCACAGTTGATAAATAAAAGTTGAGCCCTTCTTCCTTTTCAAAATCGAAGAAAATCATGGTCGAGCTATTTAAAAAAAAGAAGGATATGGATGCTTCGAAAATAATGGCCGAACAAAATCACAAACTAAAAGGCGGCATTTTCTCTTTCTTCAGTCAAAAACGAAATCATCTCAAAAAAATGGCGTCCAAGCTAAATGAAATCGAACCGAGATTTCAAACTTAAAAAAAATGGTGCCGCATTATTTTTTCCCTAATTCAAGGCAGAGCGATTCAAATTGAAAAAAGAGGGATATCTCGATCGAGACTCGGCGGCGTGGACGAGATCGGCATCATTGAGATTAAGGCTCGGCTTGCTTGATTTGAGGTGCGGCGACGTGCTGAGGATGGTGGCAAATGCTTGGTAATTGGCGTACGAGGTATCTCAAGTGTTCATCTGGCCTTTGGGCGGTGGCGTGCCTGATATTGTGCTTCTCGAAGGCAATTTTGGGAAAGGGCAGTTTCGTGGTGGCATGCGAACGTGCAAGGGGGAAACGAATTCCTTCTGTAGCAGTTTTGGTCGTATGTCAAGCCAGTGAGGAAGGTAAATCGGTTCTGTTTATAAATTTAATCCAATCTATATGTATAGATTAGAGGAAAAAAAATACATGCTTTAGCTTACTGCCTAAAATTTAAAAAATATATATACAATGATAATTAGGATATGTATATAAATTATTTGATGTAATTAGAATATATACGTATATATAGATTTAAGAGTATATAATCAACTTACTATTAAAATTTAAAAATGTACAGATAAGACTTTTTGATGAATAGTGGAAGAAAAAATTATATATATTAAAAATTTTGGGTAAAACATATAGGAATTTTTAAAGGTTGAAATTTTTTATAAAAAAACTAGAATTTTGAATTCATATAAATAAGTTTTTATAGGTATATGGTTTAAAGGAAAATTAGTAAAAATTAAAGAAATAAATGGTAATGTATTTTTCGATTAGTTCAAATATTTATAAACCGTAGAATGTTTATACAAGGTCAAATATAATGGAGAGGCAAGTCGGTTTGGAGTGTATTGCAAACAAAATCAAAGGTGAGTTAATCTCACTCATTTGGATTACCATTTAAGTTTAAATAGTTAAAATTTAAACAAATGGTTGGTTGATTGAATTGATATTTTATTATCAGTCTGGATGTGATATATTAATAGTGTGTGTGTATAAATATATATATATATATTGGAGTGATTGATATTCCTGCATTTATATAGCGGATGAGACCCTATGCGCCCCGCATAATAGCGGATGACCTTATATACCACGATATCTCGCCTTGAAGTGGGATTGGTATTTTAATGGTTGACTAACATCTACGGATGCAGGGAAACAGGTTGGAGAGATCCTACTGGATTCCACAAAAATTTTGAACTTATTTTCATATTAAGTTATGTGAAATATTGAATAATTCTGTGATATATTATGTTGGTAAATTAATTTATCCGATGTTAATATATTGCTGGACATATTGTGGCAATTCAAAAATATAAAAATTAATTTTTAAAATGGTGAATTCGGAAAATGCAAATTGTTGATTTGAAAAATCCTATTAAATTAATTTCGAAATATGGAGAAAAAAATAGAGACTTTGAATAAATGTAAGTTAAAAGGTTTTAAAATTAAGGACTTAAGAAGTATTGATTTTTAGGTGCAAAGGATTTATTTCTAAATTTAAGCCTTAAACGAGTTGAAAAAAAATAAAAGGAAGAATTTTGAATAAAGTAAAAAATTGGTATTTCAGTTTAAAATAAGATTTTAAATCATAAATAAAGAAGTGACTATAGAATTAATGGGTTTCGAAATAAATTTAGGCAAGTAAAGGAATTTATTTTAAAATGGAGTTAATTTCGAAAATCGATTTGAAAATCGACAAAATGTTTCAAATAGGGATTTAAAGGAAAATGATAGTATGGAAATTATAAACTGGGTTTACAAAGTGAAATATTTGTCAGTGGATAAATTTGAAAATAAATTCACGGTGGGAATTTAGAAGGAGATGATAATTTGTTTTAAAAATAAATAGTGGTTTTATTTTTAAAAGTATGGAAAAGAAAATTTACGGATTGAGACATAAATTAAATTAGGATAAATCAAGAAGGATATATGAATGATTAGACAGATTATAAAGTGTTTTTTCTTGAAAAGCCAAGTATATTTTCAAGAAAGATTTTTAAGTATAAATTATAAGTTTTAAAAGTGGTTTTCAAAGAGTGTTTTAGAAAAACTATTATTTATTTGTTTTAAAATTGTTAAATATTTATTTAAGTTAATTATAGTAGTAATTATCTTTAAAGGCTAGATTAATATTACTATTTGAAGGTGAATTATTTAATATTAATATTTTGTAAAATGACTTTTATTTTAAAGTAGTTTTGACTAAAATTTTACTTAGGAAATTATTATAGGATTTTCTTAACTATTAGTTGAATAAAGTGATTTAAGTACTTTTTATTTTAAATGTCTTTAAAGTGTATTTTTGGATAAAGAGATTTAATTTATTTAAAAGATAAATTTAAATAAGGCTTGGGTTTTTCAATGGGAATAAAAAATTGGTTGAATGATTGTTTAATGTGATAGTTAAATAACCGATTATCAATATTTGCCAATGCGCTGATCGTTTCGAAGAGACCGGGATCGGATTTAATTATTCGAAAACCACTTCGATCAGGTTTGAACGTGTGCGAATGATGACCGTGAAGATGATGAAGATGGTGTTACAATTTTTCCAGACCCAAGGCAACTTGTATGGACTAATGCTATCAGAACATCGATGGAAGGACGATGAGCATTCTAAGTGGAATGTGTGCTAAAAAGGTAATGCATAGCCTCAAACCTCATCAACCGGGAATGGATAAAACAGGGGAGGTGAAGCAAGGCTAAGTGGGTAGCACCCAAGTAGGGTATGGTCATCCCTGTCAAGGTGTCCGTTTTTATTCGGCTTAGTGGGCGGTTGTTGATCCCAACCACCGGGTGATCTTATTCGGACTATCCAGCAGGGGTAGCTCTGGTCTTGTATTGTAAGGGATCGGGAGTGATTCTCGGTATGTTGATCTAGACCACACAGTGTGACGGACGTTACCACAGTAGCCCTGCCATTATATAGAAACCCAATCTCCAATAAGTGCCTTCGGACTTGTTTGTATGCCTATTATGCTGGAATTTAATGAATGTAACAATTTCGGCCATTTGAATAAGTATTTGTACTTAGACACTATTATAATATTAGAGGATTTTGATAATAAATGTTTTGCTTATCGTGAGGTAAAAACCCAATATGTTTTTTTGGCATGGTCTTACGAGATACCTTTGATTTTTAAAGGATTTTTAAAACTTTAATAATCCAATTGAGCGTGTCTTCTCACGCTGGTTTTCCAAGACTGACTCGGGTGTTATTTTATTATAATGCTCAAGTCAGACCAAGTATTACAGATACATGATAGGATGCTGTGGAGCTCACAAGACGAGCTGGATGACGAGGCATATTTCCGTAGATTTGTGTATTCCGCTGTATAGGGACAAGTTGCTAAACTGACCTAATTTGATGTAGATTTTGTGTACTCTGATGATTGTAAGTATTAAACAGTTACAGTTTCTTTTGTATAATCTATTTTTATATATTATATGTTGTTCCGCTGCAATTGTTAGATTCTGATGTTGTTTTCTATTTCTTCTTCTACGTTTTTCTCCTTTAACCCTAATGATTTGTATATCTTTCCACTTTTAGTTGAACCGATGGAGAATATTGTCCGCTTAAAGGGGTACAGATTTGCGGGCCATTACAGTTGGTATCAGAGCTGAAGGTTAAGCGAGAACCTTGGCTCTGGTAGGGATTACTCGTTAGAGATAGGGTCAGTAGTGCCTTAGAATGAGTTTGAGTGTATTGATAGATATGAGCATGTATTTGTTAGTGAATGTAAAATTGTTTTATATTCTGTTGGTTGGTTTGTTTAGTGGCTTATGGATTCTGGTCAATACGAGTAATTAACGTTATGGATAGGGATCTCTAAACGCTTGTACAGAAGAATTAGACACTTTATTGTTTTAAATATGGTAAATGAAATAATTTTGCCCAAAGTATTTTTGTATGTTAAAGGAATAATTTTCATAAATTATTATAGTTATATATGGTTGCTTGGTTGTTACAAAATGATAATATTAAACTATTATCATTGTGTTGTGGAAATTAAATAAAGAATTGATATTATAACCAAAAGTTGAGAAATAATTTATATAACAGAATGGAATTTGTAAATGTGAATTATAAATGTGATTTATAATTGAAATGAGATAAAATTATAGAGTGATACTTGAATATAGATTTGAAATTTGAAAATTTGAGAAAATTTAATTTCCTTTGGGTTTGAAAATGATTTTCAAAGGCCTTTAAGGAATAATAGTGACATTATTTGGGAAATATTTTTGAATTGGATGTGAAATCTGGTGAGATTTAGACTAAAAATATTTGAGCTATTTTAAAGAGAAAAAGCACTAAACTCTTTTCAGTCGTTGGAAAATAATTCCAATAATGATCACGACATCATCAGTGTTCATTTTTGAGTTTCCAAGGGTGGAATTGCCACCGGGATGTTTTGGATTGGTATTTGTTTGCAAAATGGGGTTGATTTTGAAATCCAAAAGAATAATCTGACTTTGGGTGTATATTGCTTCAAGAATGATTTTGGATGTTTAAGAAATTGTTTAAACTCTGGAAGTTTATTTAAAAATGTTTATGGAATATTAATTAGTTTGAAACTTATAAGAGTATGAAAAAAAATTATTGGAATGGGAATTAACTTGAACTAGGAGAAATAATTGAAATTGGAAACGTAAGCCTAAGCGGGCTAAATAAATTAGTATTGAAATTTGTTAGAATAAAATTCAACTTGAAAAGAGTTAAATAAAAGTAAGTGTGACAATAAAATAAAGTGGTAAGTAAACCAATTAAATGATGTATATTAAAAAGATTATTGAATGGAATGTAAATAAGTTGGAAAAAAAACTTATAGAAGTTTAAATTTGAATTGAATGGGAATGTAAATGAACCTAGTTAAGTAAAAGTGAATTTAAAGAAAAAGTCTAAGCAAACTAAGTAAAATGGTCACTGAAATAAATTTTATTAGGTTGGAAATAAAGTTGTGAATAAACAAATTATTTTAATTTGTATTGGAATTTAATTTGAATTGTGTTATTGCGGAGTCAGTTCAAGTGGGGCAAAACAAAATTTATTAAGTAGGAATGAATGGTAAATGAACGAACCAATTTAAATTTGTAAGTAAATGAATTGGAATTGAAAATTTGAAATATGTTAAAGAAAGGGAAGTTGAAGGATTAGTTCGAGTGGACTAAAAATAGTAAAGGTTTGGGAATAAAAAGTGTTGGGAATATGGATAAATTAGTAAGTGGAACTAATTAAAGAAATGGTCAATTAAGTGTGGGTTGAGATGTGGATAATAGAACTAAATATTTAAAGTTTGGAGATAAATTGAGTCCAAGTTGAAATTGAAAATGTGATTGAATAAAAATAGATATAAACTTCAGTGGTGAAGTAAAAATAAATATAAGAAGTATATAAAATATTTATATATTGAACTTAAGAAGTGGATGGTAAAATTCTTAAGTAAAAATTAGTATGGGAGGAATATACTAAGTTAATATTTGAATGAAGATCAAGAAAAATTATGTAAAGGATAATGGTGGATAAGTGAATAGAAAATTTGAATAAGTGTGAATAAAGAAAAAATTGATATAGATAACAATCAACTGAGATAAATACGTAGGATGTATGTATATTATTTTATTCGCATAACGATTTGATCTAGATTCGAGCGCAGAATTTCGAGATGGTTATATTGATTCGAATTGGAATTTTTCACTCGATTTTCGACGGCGAACCCTGTTTATGGATTTTTGATTGGTTCTGGAAATTCTCTATCATATTATGTGGCTATGCAAGAAGAATGACGGTTTATGATCAATAAAACCAGATCTAAGTCCGCACTAGAACGTTGGGTGAACGATACTAGTTCGGAAGTGAAATTGTGTGATTGAGTGAGTGATCGTGTTCGATATTGCGTACGGATGGCATATGTACATCGCACGCGGTTAAGTAAAGCAAACATTGAAATTTTGTAAAGAAATGAATAAAATGGTTATGAATTCTGTGATTGGATATTATTGCGAAGTAGAATATAGGTATTTAAAATCAAAGGATAAATTGGTGTTTTTGATTTCAGAAGATAAATTTGAATTGCCCAACAAAAAAGGTATGTATTTAAATTTACCATATGAATTTTATGGATTTCTGATCCAGCCACTTGGGTTTTGTTTTCTTTGAAATTTAGGGCCCGTAGAGGCATTTTATTGTTGTTCCGAGCTAGCCCTGCAAAGGAGACGCTGGCGAAATTTTTTGAAAATTTAGGGAGTTAGGAAAATTTTGAGAAAATTTGGATAGTTTTAAATTACAATTTGAATAGTTGACTAAATAATAGTGTTTTGGAAGCTATGGATGAGTCACTAAGGGTGGTAGTGTGTCTTTAGAAAAAAGATTCTTTTGGGAGTTGTTGAAACTGTTTGGTTTTGGGAAATAGTAAACGGGTATTGGACCATTCTTCTTACCTGGCAATTTCGAGGATGAAATTCTTTTAAGGGGAAACGATTCAAAATTTGGATATTTGAAATCGGAATATTTAATTGATTTTAAATATTTAAAAGTTAATTTTTAACTTGAATTTCAAATGTAACCAGTTACTGGATAATTAAATTATTGAATTTAATAACTGGGAATTGGGTAAAATATGGAATCTTGAGTTTTATGCTTGTTAAAAATATTTCAAGGCTTATAACATTTATAATGATGATACTGAAGATGATAGAAGTTTTAAAATTGAATTTAAAGGTGATTTGTTCAGTTAAAAATATATCGATTAAATTGACATTTAAAAATTGCCTTCCGAGGCATAGTCTCAGAATTCGATGAAACCAGTTCCATTGGATCCGTAATAATGTAATATTATCGGATTTCAATTTTCGTAGCGTTTGGAGCTGTTGTGTGATCCTACGGTGTACAAACGCGTTGAAATTTATATCGAAATTTTCAATATAATAACTGGGTTCAAAAAGCTATCTTCTCCATACGATCGAATTAGGACTTGAAACCTTTTCCATTGCGTTTGGAGTAGGGGTATAACATTATAAACGCCTAACGACATGCCTCGATAGGAGTTCGAACTTTTAAGTTGCATTTATCGAGACAATTTGAATTTAAATTTTATATATATATATATATATATATATATATATATATTATATTGACCAGTCAAAATCCTTTCACGTCAAAACTTTTTCCTACAACAACTTTTGCTTTTTCCTAATTATAGTAGCATGTTGGGTGAAGCAGGCAACAATCAAATCGTGTTCCCTCCTTCGTTTCTTTTTAAATAAGCTAAACAGTTCGTTGTCATAAGAACAAAAATCGTCAGTTGATAAATAAAAGCTGAGCCCTTCTTCCTTTTCAAAATCGAAGGAAATCACGGCCGAGCTATTTAAAAAAGGATACGATTGCTTCGAAAATAATGGACGAACAAAATCACAAATTAAAAGCCGGCCTTTCCTCTTTCTTCAGTCAAAAATGAAATCATCTCAAAAAAAATGGTAGCCAAGCTAAATGAAATCAAACTGAGATTTCGAATATAAAAAAAATGGTGTCGCATTATATGTTCCCCCAATTCAAGGCAAAGCGATTCAAATCGAAAAAAAGAGGGATCTCTCGATCGAGACTCGACGGCACGGACGAGATCGGCATCGTTGAGAGTAAGGCTCGGCTTGCTTGATTTGAGGTGCAGCGACGTGCTGAGGATAGTGGAAGATTCTCGATGATTGGTGCACGAGGTATCTCAAGGGTTCATCTGGCCTTTGGGCAGCGGTTTGCCTGATATCGTGCTGCTCGAAGGCAGTTTTGGGAAGGGGCGGCTTCGTGGTGGCGTGCGATCGTGCAAGGGAAACGAATTCCTTTTGCAGTAGTTTTAGTCGTGTGTCGAGCCAGTGAGGAAGGTAAATTGGTTCTGTTTATAAATTTAATCCAATCTACATATATACATATTAAAGGAAAAAAATACACGCTTTAGCTTACTGCCTAAAATTTAACAAATATATATACAATGATAATTAGGATATGTATATACGTTATTTGCTGTAATTAGAATATATATGTATATATAGATTTGAGAGTATATAATCAACTTACTGTTAAAATTTAAAAATGTACAGATAAGACTTTTTGATGAGCAGCAGAAGAAAAAAATTATATTTATAAAAGATATTGGGAAAAATATATAGGAATTTTTAAAGGTTGAAGAATTTTATAAAAAAACTAGATTTTTGAATTCATATAAATAAGTTTTTATAGGTATATGGTTTTAAAGGAAACTTAGTAAAAATTAAAGAAATAAATGGTAATGTATTTTTCGATTAGTTCAAATATTTATAAACCGTATGACGTTTATACAAGGTCAAATATAATGGAGAGGCAAGCCGGTTTGGAGTGGATTGCAAACAAAATCAAATGTGAGTTAATCTCACTCATTTGGATTATCTTTTAAATTTAAATAGTTAAAATTAAACAAATGGTTGATCCATTGAATTGATAATTTATTATCAGTCTGGATGTGATATATTATATGGTGTGTGTGTATATATGTTATAGTGATTGATATTCCCACATTTATATAGCGAATGAGACCCTATGCTCCCCGCATAATAGCGGATGACCCTATATACCACGATATCCCGCCTTGAAGCGGGATTGGTATTTTAATGGTTGACTAACATCTGTGGATGTAGGGAAACAGGTTATAGGGATACAACTGGATTTCTCAAAATTTTTGAATTTATTTTCATATTCAGTTGTATGAAATATTGAATAATTCTATGATATATTATGTTCGTAAATTAATTTATCTGATGTTAATATATTGTTGGATAAATTTTGGCAATTTAAAAATATAAATATTAATTTTTAAAAGCGTTAATTCAGAAAATGTAAATGGTTGATTTTAGAAATCCTACTAAATAAATTACAGAATATGGAAAAGAAAATAGAGTCTTTGAATAAATGTAAATTAAAAGGTTTTAAAATTAAGGACTTAAGAAATATTGCTTTTTAGGTGCAAAGGATTTATTTCTAAATTTAAGCCTTAAACGAGTTGAAAAATAATAAAAGGGAGAATTTTGAATAAAGTAGGAAATGGATATTTCAGTTTAAATAACATTTCAAATCATAAATAAAGAAGTGAATATGGAATTAATGAGTTTTGAAATAAATTTGGGTAAGTAAAGTAATTTATTTTAAAATGAAGTTAATTTTGAAAATCGACCAAGTGTTCGAAAATGGGATTTAAAGGAAAATGAGGGCATGGAAATTATAATCTGGGTTCATAAAGTGAAATAATTATCAGTGGATAAATTTGAAAATAAATTTACGGTGGGAATTTAGAAGGAGATGATAATTTTCTTTAAAAATAAATAGTGGTTTTACTTTTAAAAGTACAAAAAAGAAAATTTACGGATTGAGCCATAAATTAAATTAAAATAAATCAAGAAGGATTAATGAATGATTAGACGGATTATAAAGTGTATTTTCCTGAAAAGCCAAGTATATATTCAAGAAGTATTTTTAAGTATAAATTATAAGTTTTAAAAGTGGTTTTGAAAGAGTGTTTTAGAAAAATTATTATTTAGTTGTTTTAAAATGGTTAAATATTTATTTAAGTTAATTATAGTAGTAATTATTTTTAAAGGCTAGATAAGTATTATTATTTGAAGGTGAATTATTTAATATTATAAAATGACTTTTATTTTAATGCAGTTTTGGCTAAAGTTTTACTTAGGAAATTATTATAGGAATTTCTTAACTATTAGTTGAATAAAGTGATTTATGTAGTTTTTATTTTAAATGTTTTTTAAGTGTATTTTAGGATAAAGAAATTTAATTTATATAAAAGCTAAATTTAAATATGGCTTGGGTTTTCAGTGGGAATAAAATAATTGGCTGAATGATTATTTAATGTGATAGTTAAATAACCGACTATCAATATTTGCCAATGCGCTGATTGTTTCGAAGAGACCGAGATTAGGTCTAATTATCGAAAAACCACTTCGATCTGATTTGAACGTGTGCAAATGAAGACCGTGAAGATGATGAAGATGATATTTTGATTTGTCCAGACCCAGGGCAACTTGTATGGACGAATGCTATCAGAACATCGACAGGAGGAGGATGAGAATTTTAAGTGAAATGTGTGCTAAAAAGGTAACGCATAACCTCAAAACTCATCAACCGGAATGGCTAAAACATGGAAGATGCAGCAAGGCTAAGTGGGTAGCACCCAAGTAGGGTAAGGTCATCCCTATCCAGATGTCCCCTTTTATTCGGCTTAGTGTGCCGTTGTTGTTTCCAATCGCGGGGTGATCTTATTCAGAGTATCCAGTAAGGGGTAGCTCCGGTCTTGTGTTGCTGGTGATCAGGAGTGATCCTCGGTATGTTGATCTAGACCACATACTGTGATGGGTGGTACCCCAGTAGCCCTGCCATTGTATGGAAACCCAATCTCTAATAAGTGCCTTCGGACTTGTTTGTATACCTATTATGCTGGAATTTAATGAATGTAGCAGTTTTGGCTATTTGAATGAGTATTTGTACTTAGACACTATTATAATATCATAGGATTTTGATAAGAAATGTTTTGGTTATCATAAGGTAAAAACCCGACATGCTTATTTTTGGCGTGGTCTTACGAGGTACCTTTGATTTTTAAAGGATTTTGAAAACTTTAATAATCCAATTTAGTGTGTTTTCTCACGCTGGTTTTCCAGACTGACTCGGGTGTTATTTTATAATAATGCTCGGGTCTGACCAAGTATTACAGATATAGGATAGGATGCTGTAGAGCTCAGGAGACGAGCTGGATGATGAGGCGTATTTCCGTAGATTTGTGTATTCCGCTGTGGAGAAGTTGCAAAACTGTCCAGATTTGATGTAGTGTTTGTGTATTCTAATGGTTGTAAGTATTAAACAGTTACAGTTTCTTTTGTATAAAAATCTTTTGTTATATATTATATGTTGTTCCGCTGCTATTGTGAGATTCTGAGGTTGTTTTCAGTTTCTTCTTCTACCTCTTTCTTCTTTAACCCTAATGATTTGAATTTCTATCCACTTTGAGTTGAACCAGTGGAGAATATTGTCGCCTCAAAGGGGTACGGATTTGCAGGTCATTACAATCCTTGTCTTTAGTCATTTCCCGATGTCGACGCAACATTCGGCATCTTCACATGAATCTTCAACAAAACTCGATCAATTAATGAATCCCACATGGATTCCATTATCTTAACAGATTTAAGAACCACACATGGTTTTCATGATTCCACCTTTAAATCATAGAACCCGTATAATAGTTTTGATGTGGAATTCGGTAAGTAAAACACTTATCAATCCTGGACTCCCCAAAACCTAATCGATGAATTTCAGGTTAACTCAATTTAGGTCCTTTTAGAAGTAATCGAAAGCTAGAGGCGTTTCGTATCAATACTCCTTCCCAGGGGTTCTTATTGGTACAAATCTACGGAGAATTTCGTATACTTCCTAAGTTACATTTGGTCAAGATTGGTACTCGACTAATCAACTATTGAGTCTGCAACACTTGCTTATGGGAATCAAGGTTCATACACTTAACTTGTTTCCAACATTTCTGCTTAACTTTTCCTCGACCTAGAAGAATGCCAATAGGTTAGAGCTCTATTGTTTTGTCCCCACCCAAACGTTAATCTTGACTCTCACAAATAGAGAAGTTTACTCATACGGCTTTTAGTGTTAAGTACAGTAATATTAACATTCCATTAATAATCAAACTAATGTCATTACACATCTATTACTTATCATTCAAGTTAATCAGGTCACATAAACGACTTTTAATCCTTTTTTTACTTTATTAATTAAAAACTCTTTTTTAAAAACTTCCTTTATCAGATTTATAAAATGCTTAATTTCATATTTATAACTTACAGAAATATCTTCTAAATACTTATTAATATGTTAAAACACTTTAAAACTATTTAAAATATTTGTTAATTATTTATATAGAGTGTTATGTAAGAATAGGGAAATTTGAAATAGAAACACAAGTTTTATTTTAAAAGCTATTAAGTTTAGAAATTCATAATTAGCTGTAAAAAATATATTTAAACTTGAAACCAATTTTCAAAACACTCTATTATGAATTAGAAAACAATCCTCAAAAAATTAGAGAAAAATATTCAATTTAAATATCAATTTAAACAATTTATAGTTGAAAAATATAAAAGGTAGCATTTCTAGAAGTGTTATCTAAAGTTTTGTTATCATTCTCAATATTGTTTTGTTGCAGCTTTGTGCCTAAATTTCAACACTTAAACAAATGATTTAGGATTCATTCTTTATAGTTTGTATACTTTGGGACTTGGAAGCCATAAAAAATCCAAAGAATGTCTTTTAATTATTTTACAGAAATTTTCGAAAATAGGGGATTTTATCAAACAACACTTATAGTGACTATTTTTCTATAACTTTTTGTACCTCGTTCAATTATCTATCAAATAAATTAGGCTTCAAAAAATTTCCAATAAGAATAATATATTATTTACTTGCTTAAATTCTAAAGAAACCCCTAAGGAAGTTTTCACAAAAATGCACGTTATTTTCAAAGGTGGACTATTTTTTTAAAAGTGTTAATATAGCGACCTTTTTACTTCAATCTTTTATTACTATGATTTATTTCTTCTATAACTTTCCAAAACCTATTCTTTGCTTTTCAAAACACTTATTGATGTGTAGATAATAACTAAACAAGTTATTATTATGATATTTCATTGAATCACCATTTTCATAAGATATTGTTTAAGGGACTCAAAGTGCGTTTATAGCGATTACCGCTATACGGACAATTTCATTTTCAATTCAATATCTGATGTTTAGTGTCATTCACATTTGTCTAGAAATATGATTTCATATTCAATCTGTATTACTACAAAAACATGTTTCAACATACAAATAAGTTAACATGCTCAATTTAAGCATTCGAATGCACTTATTTTAACTATACTTCTCAATGATTTAAAGCCAAATTCTTTAGCAATTTATATACTTTTTAAATTATATAATCAAGGGTTTAACTTTAATTAGTTAGTGTCTAATTTTACTAACGTATATTAGACAACATCATTAAGCAACATTTCACACATAAAATATCATACATGTCATGTTTAAATGGACTTGGTAAATGAGTGAGATATCTCACCTTTACTTAAATCAAATTCCACTATCTTCCTATCAACAATCAAATATATCCCACGACACATCCTCCGTACTACACACAAGACTAGAATCAAGCAAAACAAGAGATAATGGAAGCTAGAAAGTGGCTCGGCCAAGGCAAAATCTTGCCTTATGCCCACATCCTTGAAGGGTTTTTAGAGAATGGCTTTACTTTTTTGGGCTTTGAGGTGATGGGGTGTTGTTATGTGGTATCTTATGATGATTGCATGATCTTGGAGAAGTTTGGAAAGTATTTGATTGAGTTTCTCTTTATTTAGAGAGGTTAGAGAAGAGAAGAAAGTGACATGAAGTGATTGCGTTCAAGTGAGTTTGTGTGAATGTAAGGAGGCTAAGGATGATTATTTATAAGCTTTAGGAAGTGGGTAAATGACCTCTCTTACCTCCAAATGGGCTTCCAAAGAGTTGGGAAACCATCCTCTTTTAACACCTTACTTTGCTTAAATCGCTCCTTTCAAATCTCCTTAAATCAAGGGTCCACTTGTCCTTCTTCTAGAAGACTTTTAGCTAATTAATTACCATCATTTTTAAGTGTATTTAAGTACTTACTGATTTGTTCTAATGATTCCCTATTAGTGCACAGTTATTCTAACGACTTATATTGTATAAAATACTGATTTTTCACAAAAAGTTTTTAGGCCATAATTTCAATATTTTATCAAAGAATATATTTTGTAAACTTATTTCATAAATTAGTTTTATAATAATAGTTATTAATTAAAATTTGTTTATTAACGTTATATAATCATGTTTTTAATATTGAAACATTCTCCAAAAGCAGAGATATTCGAAGATGAAGCGTTCGAATTTCCGGATCGTTACATTTGATGTCCTTAACGTTAAGGATAATTGAATGTGCTTTTATAAAGAGTTTTTTATGATATTATAGTAAGGGTTTTCTTTTGAATATTTAGAAAAGAAAACGAATTATAAGAGTAAATGTGATTTGAGGTATAGTTGGGATGAAGAGAGCGAATGGTCACTTCTTCTTTATAAAGAAACATCGAAAACGAGAATTGTAATAATAATGATATGATACTTAACGTTGGAATAAGAAAATATCATTTCTATTTCGAAACGTAATTTTGTATAGAAAATTATTTTCTATGATTTATGAGAATTATTTCTATGTGTTCAAGATATTTGATCAAAGAACTCTCCACCATAAACTTGTTGCAGTATATGAAATAAATAGTCTATATTAAGCGGATGATGGACCTCCGTATCTAGTGCGCTATTACTGCAATGGCGGAAATAGTGGGAGTATGCCATATAATACTTATTGATTGAATCAAGTTACAAAAATTGTTTTGTAAAGCATAGCAAACATTATTTATAAAATAATGATTATTTTTCAATGTCGATTGAAAAATAGGCATTGTTATATTTCAATGTGAATATTATGAGTATTCATTATGAAATAAAACTATAATGTGGTATTTGTTTTCATAACAAAATGATGCATTGGAAAATAATGAAGTATCTAAAATTATTTACGATTATTTTGGAATCATAAACTAAGCCATAGTTTTAAGAAATAAATTTTATTTTATGATTATGTATCATATGATACTTGCTAATTATGTCTCAACAATTACGGGTTATTCACAAATTTAGTGGAAGCATTATAAGAGTTGATGAACTCTTCAGATTGAGACATTTTAATGTATGTAATCGTAAGTCCATCAATACCAAATATGTTCTACGTACTTGGTTATATTCAAATCACCAATAAGGATATGTGTATTTGATACACATGTGGTATGTCTATGATAATATCTTAGAGTACAAAAAAAGTAAATAAAATAATGTGCAATGATTCGATTTGAGATAATGGATGAGTACATTGGAAAGAGTTCCAAACGTCCCAAAAATGAATAAAGATTTAATCTCAAAGACACTCCTCACTATGATACATAATGATATATCGATAAGGACTAATCTAAATTTGTTGGACAAAGTAAAGTGAAGCTGATTTAATTTCTTTTTACAAGGTCATGTATTTAAGACTTGCACACAAGGTTAACATTATTCCATCTAAATATTAGTTTACTAAAACATACAAGGTAAGGGTTTATAAGAAACCCAATATATCGTAGGTTTACCAGTTGGCAGGTTATGCGAGTGGAAAACGCAGGCGTAACAATGGTTCATATGGAGTCTTTTATGAATTGGCCTAAAAGACGTTTAGGGACAATAGTCATTGGATGACCAAGTTATGTTTTGAACATAAGTTTTGTAAACTAAAACTAAATCGGTTTTATATGATAGGCAATTCACAAAAAATTTATGAATACTTATTCCGTTGCATTGAGAAACAATTGTTCTTTCAAGAATATCAACTTCATAGTGTAGGAATTTCTTTAAGAAATTATTGGTAGTAAGAAATTATTGGTAGTAAAATGGAACTGGATACGATCGAAAAATAAAACTAATTATATGAGATGAACGAAATTAACTAATCTAAATGAACACATCACATTAGAATGTCTAACAATATTATCAAGTTTCTTATCAATGTTGGAAATGTATAGAGTCCTCGATTGTTTAATTAAACCATTAAGAGTGCTGACTCTATAATATGGTACAATGCGCAGATCCAAAATAGATTTCAAGTACTTTATCAAAATATGATTTTGAAAGTTGTACCTAAAAGGATATGATCCATTGGTCGCAAATGTGTCTTTAAGAGAAAGGCAAATGCAGTTGGGATATAGTGAGCCATTTTAATAAGAATAATACCGTGAATTTCAATTGTTGAAATTAACTTAATAGATTCGATATTCAACATGCTCAAGTTAATTCAGATTTACTTATAAAATTATTTCTTGGTATGACTTTGTGTTTGGTACATATGAGTTGAAATGCAAAATTTTAAATAATGATTTAGAATAGGCTATTTTCACATGATAACAAAAGTGTCTCAGAATGCAAGCAGTATTAGTTTGTGAGTCTACGGATATGATCCAAGAAATGATAGAAAGTATCATTTTATAAGCATCGGAATTGAATAAAAATTTTGATAGAAATATCAAATAGTTCGATTATCAACAGAAATGCAGAGAAAGCGTGTGTTCATAAGAAAGAACATTAAATTGTACATTGATATTTCGAATTATAAGTAAACAACACATTGCTGATTTTCAACGATGTACTTGTGTTAAAATCAGCCTTAATTGTTTTAATACTAGACGTTTTGTAATGACCCGGAATTTTTAAGTTATGAATGGGAATATTTAACTTATTTAAATATTCAAATTTGATTCGAATTTAAATAATAATAATAATAAAATCAATTTTTAATAAATTGACTTAATTATAGATAACTTATTTTTATTTTTATTTATAGGATTTCTCCGTAATTTTTAATTTGAAAAACAATTAAATTTTATCGTTTGACGTATTTTTAGGCAAATGATGGTATTTTTGAAATTTCATATAAGAAGGTAACCGGTCTATTTTATTATTATTTTGAGATCGTGACACTTTTTTGCATGATCGCATTTTGGTTCTGTCATTCCCAGTTCGTACGTGAATGAAATGTTGTGCAGCTAAGTGCCGAATATTGCAAAATAAACCAAACCCCGCCCCTTTACCTTTCTTCCTTCTCATTTATTTTATCATTTCCTATAAAACAAAAGAAAATCAACCCCTTCCTTTAAATATCAAGAACAAAAGTTTTACTTAACTAAAAATAACCAAACCAGATCAGTTGAGTATGTATTGATGAGATCTTCAAATCCATGTGTACTGTGATAGTTGCAGCAGTGATTTGAGAGATATACATATGGAGGAGCTAGAGTTTGCGATTTATGGAGTTTTAGGGCGAATTAGGCTATGGCATTAGAGGATTCGGGGTTCTCATGTGGAGGAGCATGGTCGATGACGTTTTGGTGATATGTGGTGGCATTTTAGGGATCATGTCATGAAAGGGTCAAGGAGGTGGGTTTCTAGGTCAGGTTTTAGAGGAGGGGTGCGAGCTTGACGTCGTTAGGTCGGGGGGAGAGCTCGTGTAATGAGGAGTACATTGGCAAAGGCGGATTATGATTTCGTCACTTGTGGAGGGAAAATGAGTGGAAGAAGTTCATGGATGTGCACTTATGTACCATTTGATGAATTGGGAGATAATTAAGGGAAGGGAAAGAAGTATTAGGGGATGGGTTCTTGATTTAATAAAAGTAATTATGTATTTAATAATATTTTTAAAATCCAAAATTTTATAAATGGAATATATCTCTCATACAAGGTCCAATCAAGATGAGGTTTTTTGCATTACGATCATATAAGCGTTGTCTATACGTTGGAATTGATTTTTTTCGAATTTGGAATAAGTGGAATTTTGAGCTATATCAAACGTCGTTCAATTTTAGAGCAAACTGGAATGCTTAAGCATCCGTAGGAATTTGGTAAGTTATGTCACGTCTATATGAATACTATATGATATGTATTAGATATAAATTATTATATTGTATTTGAATGATTTTTTTATTTTTTGGTTATATATCCGCTTTTAAAAAGCGAATGAAATTTAAAATAAAATACTGGGAATTTTTTATAGTAATTTATATTCCTCGTTACTATTGAGTTTAATTTCAGTTATATACATGTTTTATAAATTGTTGAGTGTCAAAACTTGGAAGTTCGTCCATATTGGATGTGATATTGATATATGTAAAAGCTGAACCTTTTTAATGATAAAGATAATAGTAGTAGCATTAGTTAAGCGATATGGTAGCTATTGGCCTCATTATAGTATTTAGAAAATATTGTTAATTGTTCTTTTGATTTGAAAATGATTTTAACTCGTAAAATGATTTTAAATGTGACTTTTGGATTTTCGATGACCTTTTATATAGAAATGGTTTTTGAATATCAATATTTTACTTCGACCTTTTTTGTTAGTCTTTTCTAACATATATAGAAATATTTTAAAATTATTTTTGAGAAGTATTTATAAATAATATTTTGTAAAGAATATTTATAAATGATATTCGGTAAAGAAGATTTATAAACGATATTAGGTAAAGGAGATTTATAAATGATATTTGATAAAGGAGATTTATAAAGGATATTTATAAATGACATTCGGTAAAGAAGATCTATAAATGATATTTTGTAAAAGAATATTTATAAACGATACTTTTTGATCAAAGATTTATAAATGATATTTGGTAAAGAAGATTTATAAATGATATTTTGTAAAGGAGATTTAAAAATGGAGTTTTGTAAGTATAAAAGAGATTTATGAAAAGAAGTTTTACAAAAGAAATAAAGTTTGATTGTTACAAATGATCATTTTAAATTATGGTGGTGTGGGAAATATCCTTTTCATACTTTTCACTAAATTCAAAGGTATGAAAACTCATCTCTATCTTGAGAACTAAGAATGTATGTCAAGGCAAGGATAGTTTTCTAAGTTGTCTGATTTCATTGTTAATCGAGGGATAGTACTGTTTGAAATCGAAAGATAGTGGTAAGTATATTGGGTCTAATTTCCAATATGACCTATTTACTCACTCCTAAAATGAAAGTGTTTTGGGTTCATTGTTATCAATGTTGTTAAATGACATTTATTTTAACCTAATTAAGTATGGTTTTGGAAAATGAAATATTTCTTAAGATTTGTGAATATACTTATACCATTGAGATAAGTATATGGGTACATTTTCTATGTATGGAAAATGTAGTGTTTTATGAATATACTTACACTGTTGATATAAGTACATGGAAAAGTTCTCTAAGCATTGAAAGTGAAAGGTCTTGTGAGTATACTTATACGATTGAAATAAGTATATCAATATTTTTCAGGTATTGAAAGGAGCAGGGATGGTTTGTGAATGAATATTTAAGAAGGTGTTTTATTACAAATATTTGAATAGATATTTTAATTAATGAAAGGATTATTTAAAGAGGCTTAGTGGTTGCTTATGTGATTAACCATGCTTTGTTTCTCTGATTTGATTGTTTGTTTATTTGATAGTTAAATAACCGCAAAGCTTGGCCATTTTTGAAATTATCATTGTCAGTTCGAAGTGATCGAGATCAGATATATTATTCACAAATCACTTCGAACCGGCATAAGTGTTCGAATTGGGACATCTTGAAGATAATGGAATTGAAGATAGAGTTTTCTGAAGTGGAAGGGCACCTGTTACTAATCCTGAGGGTGATTCCATAAGGATGTTGTAGAAGTAGTGCCTTTTTTTGTTCATATCCTGAATAACTTATATGGATGAATGCTGACATTGCATTATTGCCTTGAGGACAGTGTTAGCACTCCAAGTGGGATTTGCTAAAAGGTAAAATGTAGCCTCAGATCTCACTGCTAGTAATGACTAAAACAGGAAGGTGCCACAGGACCAAGTGGGTTGCTCCTATTAGGGTATGATCATCGCCTTATTTAGATCGGTATTATGGATTTATGTATGCTAATGGATCAGTATAGTTGTTGGCCAACAATCGTTGGGTGATCATATTCAGTACAATCCAGAAAGGGATAGACTGATCCTAAGTAGTGGAGGTGCAAGGTTTGCAGCCTCGGTATATTTTCTCTAGAGGTGTACTATAAGGAAGATAGACCCTTACCTTGTCATTGTATGGAATTCATTCTCCAACACGTGCCTTTCAGACGTAGTTGTATATTTAATATTTTGTAATGTAATCAATGTAGAAATTTTAGCAATGATTCAATATTTATTTTAAAACCAACAAATTATTATAATATCAAAAGATTTTAAATAAAATGGTTTTGCTATCATAAGGTAAAACCCAAACTGTGTTTATGTGCGATGTGGTCGTCCGAGATACCTTTATTTTGAAAGGGTTTATAGAATTAAAAATTCATATGATTTGTGTTTCTCATGCTGGTTTAACAAACTGATTGCCACGTTATTTTCTTATAATGCTTGGGTCAGCCTGAGCATATTTTCAGATTTAGTTATGGAATTTTTGGAGTTTCAAAAGATGAATTGGATGCCTCTAAGACGTATTCACTAATATTTTATCTCCACTACATTTTTGTTTTATATTATCGACATTTGTGATAACATGCTATTACAACTGTACAGGCTGATGATAGGATTTGTTTATTTTGATTGATGTATGTATGTTACAAATTTTCCTTTATAATGATATGTTGCATATTATATACTACTTGTCAAGATGTGACATTTTATTTTGTCTTTTCTTTCTTTTACCCCAACAGTGTGTCTTTTCGACACTTGAAAGTTCGGCTGTGAATACCGTGGATGTATTAGTGTCAACTTTTAAGTGTCGAAAAGACCGAACGTTACACGTGGCGTCAGATCTTAGGTTGAGCGAACACCTAGGCCTTGATGGGATAAACTCATTAGAGATGGTGTTTGTAACACCCTAGAATGAGTTTGAGTGGGCGTGTGTGTATGAAAGCGTGTATTTATTAGTGTTATAAAAAGTTTTATATTGTATTGATTTATCTGCTAAGTGGTTTATGAATTATGCTAAGTACGTGGGGTGCTATAATATCGATAGGGATTCCTAAACAATTGGACAAGACAAACCGACATAGTATTATTTTGAAATTTGGTAAATAAAATTTTTTTACTTAGATTTTATGTAAAAATATAAAAGAATAATTTTTAGAAATTGATAAAAAAAAATTATGATGTGTTTGTTTGTTAGAAAATGATAATATTCGGTTATTATAATTTATTATTTGCTTAGTCATGCTCGTCCAGTTTAGGAGTATTGATTATTGTTTGATATAAGAAAGTAAAATTATATAAATATGGTCTACAAATAAAAAGGATTTAAAATTGAGAATTTGAGGACTTAAATCTCGGTGTTTTATAAAATAATTTTTCAAAGCTTTGGATAAAATAATACTAGTTTTGTTTGAAAGTATTTTTGAATAAAAATATTTCAAAAGGATTTTAAATGAGATAGAAAGCACTGAACTCATTTCTGTCGTGGGAAAATAATGCTGATGATGGCTGCAGCATCATCGGTGTTCATTTTTGAGTTTCTAAGCGAGAACTGCTACCAAATAGTTTTGCTTTAGATTTGTTTTGATAAAATAGATTTGATTTAAAAATCCTAAAAGTATGATGTGGTATACAAAAGGAGATATGTACATTATTATTTCAAAATGATTTGAAATAAAACCTTGTATTTAGTTCTCAAATTTTCTATCAACTTATTTTATCGGGCTCATGTATCCTAACAATGTGATAGTTTATTTGCACATTTCATTATGATATGTTGATTGGTAGTTTTCATTTGTTGAAATAAAATGGAATTTTCGACGATTTTGGACAGTTGAAAACTTTCGAGTTAATTAACAACTTGAAGCGAAATGGTTGTGAAATTATATAAGTTGAGTTTCATAACTCTATAATGGAAAGATAATAAGTTAAAACAAGTTTTAAATTTGTTAAACATCTTGGTTAAGTAAAACAAATCTAATATTGTGTTTATATTCTTAGGAAATATAAGAATATTATAAGAATATGAACTTAAGTATAGAATGGTTTTAAAATTATATTGGTGTAAATAAATGTGAATTAAAAATAATCGGTGAAGTTAAGAAACCAATGGAATAAGTATGTAAGTTGTACGTAGACCATCCTAATCGCGTAACTATTCTTGATCTAGATTCGAGTAAATGATTTTGAGGCGATTTACACCGATCCGAACAAGGATTTTTCATTCGATTTTTGACGACGAACACATGCGGATTCTTGATATGATTCTAAAGTTTTCCATCATAGTATATTGCTGTAAGGAGAATGGAGGTTTCTAATCAAGGAATCTGATCAGAGTCCGCATTAGGGAAGCGATACTAGTTCGGAAGTGAAATTTATGTGACCGGACAAGTGGTCGAATTTGATATTGCATACGGATGACATATATACATCATACTGGCTTTAAATATTTTATTGTCTCATTTTTCATGTTTATCTATTTTTTGGATTATATAAGTGAGATACAGGTATATGAAAATAAAGGCTAGCTTGCTGCTTTTGGTTTCATGAGTAGAGTTTGTTTGCTTGTCAAATTGGCATGTTTTTATTGCTTAGCAGGCATGTTTGCTATGTGACATACATGCTCTATAAGGTATATCATAAGTATATATTATTGTTGATTATTTTATTCCCTAGTTATGGGAGGCCACTTTTTAGCTTTTTTTCTTTGATGATTTGGACCAGTTGCGGTGAGTGATAGTTTTTCCGATCAAGCCGCACGAAGGAAGTGCTGACAAAATTGTCTATAACTAGAGTTTAAAAGTTTAATAACTCATTTTAATTAATTTGTTTTAAAAGACTACTGATTTGAAGACATTTTTCTTCCTCTGGGAATTTCGATACGAAATTGTTTTAAGAAAGGAAGTATATAACGACTCAGGATTTTTAATGTTTCGAATGGGAATATTTAATTTATCAAAATATTCAAAGTTGATTCAAATTTAAATAATAATAATAATAATAATAAGAAGAAAATCAATTTTTAATAAATTGACTTAATATTTGATGATGTTTTTTATCTTAATTAATAGGATTTCCATAATTTTTTGTTTGAAAAATATTCAAATTATCGTTTGATGTATTTTCCAACAAACGATGTTTTTTGAAATTTCATAGAAGAAGATAACCAGTATTTTTTTTTTTTTGAGATCGTGTCACATTTTTATGCACGGTTGTATTTTGATTCTATCGTTCGTGGCTCGTACACGAACGGAATGTTCTGTAGCGAAGTGCCGGATATTGCGAAATAAACAAAACCCCACACTTTTATTTTTCTTCCTTCTCTTTTATTTTGTCATTTCTTGTAAACAAAAGAAAATCAACCTCTTTCTTTAAAAATAAAATCCAAAAGTTTTACTTAACTAAAAATCACCAAATTGGATCTGTTAAGTTTATATTGATGAGATCTTCAGATCCAAGTGTTTTGTGATGGTTGCGGCAATGATTTGAGAGATAAACACGATAAAGAAGGGGCTAAGGTTTGCAATTTTTGGGTTTTAGGACGAACTAGGTACGACATTGGTGGAATTAGGGTTCTCGTCTGGAAGAGCACGATCGGTGACATTTTGGTGATGTGTGGTGGCATTTTGGGGATCATGTCATGATAGGGTCAAGGAGGAGGGTTTTTAGGTTGTGTTTCAAAGGAGGAGTGCGAGATTGATGTCGTTAGATTAGGGAGAGAGCTCGTGTGATGAGGAGTTCGTTGGTGAAGTCAAATTGTGATTTTATTGCTTATAGAGGGAGAATGGGTGGAAGAAGTGCATAATTATGCACTTGTGTTCCATTTCGTGTACAATGAGATGATTAAGAGGGAGGGAAGAAGTATTAGGGAATGGGTTATTGATATAATGAAAGTAATTAAGTATTTAATTATATTTTAGAATCAAAAAATTATAAATTGAATATATCTCTCATACGAGGTCCAATTGGGATGTTGTCTTTTGCATTGCACTTGTTGGAGCTTTAGCTATGCCCTGGAATTGATTTCATCATATTTGGTGCAGTGGAATTTTGAGCTAAAATCGAACTCGTTCAATTTTAGATCGAACCAGAACGCTTAAGCGTACGTTGGAATTTTTTTGAGTTATCTCACCTCTATATGAATACTATATAATATAAAGTAGATATATATTATTGTTTTGTGTTTGAATGATTTATAGGTTTAGTTAGGTTGGATATTCAATTTTAAAAAGTGAATGACATTTGAAATGATGTTTTGCAATACCAATATGATATTTGGCATCAATAAAATTCTTTGTTGAACTATTTCCTCAATAGTTAATATTTAGGACGCAACTGTTATATCATAAATGGCTAAGATGGGGTACGATAATCCCTAATTATTATAAGAAAATGAATACCGGTCAGATGTGACATTACTTAATCTGGTATTAATTACAAATGGTGTTGCTTACCTTTGTTGTCGATTTATGAAGATATAGTTTGATACCGACAGTCTTATTGTTCACTATTATCCTTTTAGGTCCACTTTTAATTATATAAATTGAGTTCCACATGATATCATTGCGTAAAAAACTGCTATTTTAACATCTTATAAGTTATTTAAACGATTAGTGCATTGTCAAACTATGTCATCATTATTCATTAATATTGATAACCTTATCACTTTAACATTGGTTATAACTGCGGCATTCATTATTGTTTTATAATATAATCTATGTGACATTCATCATCGATATATCTATTCAATATAGGTTCACTAATGTCGCAATGTATCTAGAATGCCTTTATGTTAATTCTTATTTAATTTTCATATAAATTCCTATGAATTCCCTTGTTATCATGGGTTTATCATTCATTTATGCACCTTTAATCAATTCTAAAAGTTCAAGCCATTCATTTTCTAATCAATGGTCATTGACTTGGGGTAAATTCTATGTTAAACTCCACACTTTAAACACTTTGATATCATAGTCCAGATAATAGGTAAATCACTTGGATATTTCTTAATTTAGCATATAATAATCCACGCACATAACAAGAGTTAACATTTCCAAAATTTGGAATAGTATCACCTGGCAGGCAAATGGAAGGTCAAAGACAACCATAAAGTCTATCAAGAAGATCAGTTTAGGCCCCAAAGCTTCACCTTCCACCAGTAAGAATGGGAATCTCCTTTCGAACCATCATATATCACAACTCAAGCTTAACTGGACTCTATTTGGAGCAATTTAGAATTATGGGCATTGTACCCATTCCTTCCGGACCTTCAAACAATAATTTTTTTATCCTTTAGAAGGGTATTTTGCTTTTACTTCAATACATATCTGGCACATGAGTTATCTTCTCTTACCTGGTTTTCTTTTAAGATACTTAAAACGCTTAAACATTGCCCTAATTCATATACATATTTGACATGTCTTAAAATTTTTGCTTGAGACGTAGGACTCTTTTCTCTTAATGCTAAGATTATCCATTCAATAGATGGTCACGCTAAGCTTGGTGAATAGTAAGATCACCCACTATATCAAATCCATTATTTCCCAAAAAACATAATCTCTAAGGGTGTTAATAAGATAAAAGGATGGGAGACACGGTTCTTTTACATCAAATCCTAGCATAAGGAATATTTTCTACTACCAATAAGTTTCTATCTCTGTTTATCATATTCATTAAATATTCTCTACTTATGAATGTTTCCTTTAGATCTTGCTCCTAAAAAGCTAAGCTTTGCTGATCAAGAAACTGTGCAGTCCCTAACTCGGGCCATAGAGAATATGGGGAACGAGATTAAACTGTTAACTCCAGCAAACCTCCTTTTGTACTCTCTGGATCATCGCAAGACCTTAAGGAGCCTTTGGTGGTCAAAGGCAACGCTTAAGGAAAATGATCGTTGGTAATGGGAAAGTCAAATCTTTTACTTCTAATTATCCTGTTCAGCCTGAGACTATTGGTAAGATATCATTGCATTTTATATGAAAACTCTGGTGTTGTCCTCTTATAAGCTTTTCTTTCTGATCCAGGCATACTTTCCCAAGTCACTATCTCCAAAAAGAAGGAGATTGCAAGTGATGCTCCCAAAGAAAAGAAGAGTAAAGTTGGTACTTCTGCTCTGACCCAAACCCCTGAATCTCAATATTTCAAGGACATCATTGCTAATTCGTTCAAATCCTTAAAAAGAAAACCAAGCGACGGTTTCGCTACTGCAAAAACTCCTATCAAAAATCCCAAGGTCGGAGGCATGCACACCCATATTGTCGTGGATGAAGAATAAATTATAATTATCGACCCAAGTCCTGAGGTTTTAAACCTTGACTCTTTTAGGGAAAAAGCTCAGTAGCCGGCTGAGATAGAGCAATCTTAAGATTCGCTTCTTCTTATTTCTTTCCTAAGAACTCTTGGGGATTTGAATCATCTAGTGAGGAGCTTGGGTAGTGCATTTCTTCAGAAGATCCGTGCCACTTTAAGTCTTAGTCTCCAACCCCTATTAGCAACTGTGATGATCTTCTCATGCGGTCATACAATGTCCGTCTTTTACTGCCCTTAAGCCACTATAGCCCTCATCTTATTCTCAAGATCATCGCTTTACTATCCTTAAATGGTGCTTGTCGGTATATGTGTGCATATTTCGTTTAGCTGCTTAGCTCTTAACCTTTTACATAATAATATTATTCAATTACCCATTTCTAGCAGCTAAGCGTATATTCCGTTTTCCATATGATGCCTTAGGATCTTTTGGTGAAGTATCTAAGCTCAAGGAACAAATTTCTTCACTCAATGACCACATAATAAATATCTCGACTGCAAGGATGAGCTGTAAATGAGAAAGAAAAACTTGCCACCTCCTTTAATTTTAATAGAACCTCTCTTAAAGAGGAAAGAAGTGCCAGACAGGCTTTAGAAGACAGAGTGAAAACTTTAGAGACAAGCCTTGAGAAATCTTACGAGACAAATCCACTAGTATAATCAAAGAAGCAAAGCAAAAAGTCACATTTCCTTGGCACAACTCTCGATACTATTACCAAGAAATCTTACGAGAAGGCTCTCTATATAGCATATGCCAAAAAAAATCTAGTAATGCCCAGATCTGGACTTTCCCTCTCTCCCTCCAGCTTGGAATGAGGAGTTTAGGAAGAAACTCAAAGCTATGATAGAGAAAGCCTAAGCATCCGAAAAAGAATCTCCCAAGGAGGAAGAAGAGGTAGATGCCAAGAAGTTATTGGCTTTTGATGATCCTCTATTGGACGATGAAAAAAAATCTGATGAGGAGGAGGGGGATGATGGAGAGGACAAGAATTATGATGATCATGATGATGGTGGTCATAATGATGATGACAATGATGATAATGGAAATGGGGGTGGTGATGAAAAGAATTCCCCCGGACCACAAGATGGGAAAGATACAACGGTGGATGCTAACCTAGACTCGACGGTCCAGGACATTGAGGTCGCTAATATCCCTGATCCTTCAAGGAAGGATTCTCCTCAAAAAGATAGTGCTCCCTAAAGTCACAAATCCTAAGGAAAAGAACAGATTTCCTCAATTCAAATTCCACTTTCTCAGGTACGGATCTCTTTATTTAAATGTCTTAAATTACCAAGTAGTACTTAGTTATTATGTTAATTATTTTAGTCAAGGAGGAAATCAAAATATTTGTTATGCTCGAAAAGAAGCAAATGGAAATAAATCGATTGAACAGCGAACTGGATAGACATTTAAGGGAGCATAATAAACTGTTTGAAAAATATAAGAATCTTGCTGCTAGTGTATCCAAATTAAGATTTTTCAAAGAAAGACAAGTTGTTCCACGGATGATGAATGCATGCCTCCACCGGGGAGACTCTTGGTAGAGAATACAGAAATTATAAACTTATTATGGATGTTAATCGAAGACTGAAATGCCTTGGAAGATTTTCTTTATAGAGTTCATTTTAAGGGTAAATTCGCTGATTTCTCCTATTTGGAAAACAACTGCAGGGTTTGGTTAAGCGCTTTCATTACATATATTTAGACGAACATGGGTCTGATCCTCATCCCGGGGCATGTTGGAATCTTCCAAGAGTTGCTTCTATCCCTCTTTCTTCTCGTTCATTTTCCCTTGAAAAACTCAAAAATATAACACGAAGAGATTTATTCTGAACTATATAAGAAATCAGTTTTGTATGAACCCGAGTGATTGTATAATCGTACTTTGTAACTCTAGTAGCTTGTGAACCTTATCGCTTTTGTTTCTCTATTATTAGTCCAATTTTTGTATATTGCACAAATTAAGGAACCTCCAAATAGTCATGTTCCCATGGAATTGCTGAGTAAATTTGCCAAGTTAAAAAGGGATTTTCAAGATAAATCTTTAACTTTTAGAACATCTCACCTAGCAAGTCATTGCTTTCTTAGAGATTTACAAGAAGTTTACGTGTGATTTCCTCACTTTCGTTTTGATTTCTTGGGTGACGAGAAAGATAAACTACTTAGTGAAATTTGAGCCTATCACGCCAAATAAATATGTGACCACATTAGCTCTCTAATCGGAGAATGGGATTATCATTGATACCCTCTAGTCAATAACCCAGAAGGAATTAAATTTTCTTTCGATTCTACTCTTACCCTATCTGTTGGGTCATTTGAAAAGGCTGAGATTGCTATTTCAAAACTTTAAGACTTGGTTGAATATTTAAAATAGGACTATGGTGTAATTCAAATTTCTTAATCGTTTGTAAATTTTTGTTGTGATTAATGAAAGAACACATTTTTCATGTATTAATTTTTCTTTTATTTTACTTTAATTAGGAAAACCAACTAGCACTTGCATTCGACCCTTTAGATGTTTTCTTGCGAGTGATCGAGATTAAAGATAAATTAATAGCTGACGTTGAAAAAAGGCAGTCTTGCCAAGATGCTTCAGCTTTACGGTTTTTGAATAATCCGAAAGCACGAGAATGGCACAGGAAATATTTCCAATTGAGAATTATCTTTGAGGATCTAAAGCAATGGACCTCCAGCTCATAAAAGGAGATAAAGGAGAAGAACAAAGGAATTCCAGAGTTGAAAGAAAGATAAACTCGATCTTGGAGTCTAGACCTTCAGTTGAGATAGATACCGAAATGATTAAATTACACCAACGAATAAATGATCACGAAGTGGAGTTAATGAAGAGTCAAATATCTTGCCAATCCTTGGAACTTATTGCAAGTGAAGGCAATTTTGGCCTTCCTACTCCTACTCCTCGAAGGATAACAAGATCTCGATCTTTAGCTAGTCAAGAATTCCCCACTTTACTCAACCCACCTTTAGGTCTAAGTAATGAGGTGAACTCCAAATAAGGGTAGACAAGTCAAATTTGAATGCATGCAATTCCTCAATAAGAAATGGAATGAGAAAGTCTCGCAACGCCTCAATTATTATGAAAGTAAGGTGGAAGAGCTTGAGTGTGAGAAGCATGCTCTTGAGTAGAAAATTAAGGAACTGCATAGCATGGTTCAAATCTTAAAAGAAACCAATAAGACTCTCATGTGTGCACTAAGAACTCAAATTGAATCAGTTGATGATGCATACATCATTCGGAAAAAAGAGAAGAAATTTAAAGAGATTTTGAATATAACTATTCAATATATTATAGATTCTTCATCAGTTATCGTGGATTTGGAGAGGATGACACAAAGCCTTAAGCCTTAGCAAAGAATCACTTTTAATAAGTTATTTTGTTGTCTAACTTCTGTACGTGCGATTTTTGTGAACAATGTATTAGATTTTAAATAAATTTTTACTTGTTTGGATGTTACCATCGAATGTACTATATACACTCATCCTTTTGAGTTTTCTAGATTGAATATGTATTCTTGCCTTATTGCATGTAGCTTTGAATTGGACACCGGTTCATCTTTGAAACTGCTTGATTGATATTATGCTTTGAGATATAAATTCTCCTTGACTTTATTACAAACCATAACCAAATCATCTGGCCAAATAGAAGATCAAAAAACCCATCTAGTAACAGATAGAATATAAAACCCATTTGGCAATAGATAGAAGACCAGATAAACCATCTGGAAATAATGCTTTTTCTTGGGATAACGGAAAACTTCCATTTTAAGCTACGAAAGACCATATTTTAGCAGATCTTTCTCTAGAAGATTGATTGACTTTGTTTTGGAATACAAACGGCTTATATTTAACCGATCTTTCTTTAAAAAAAATTGATCCATTCTTTAGAATAGAGTTAGATTGACTTTGAATTGATCAACACCATCCTAGGTGATGATTGTTGTCTGATGCATTTGGTTTGCTATCTTAAGCAAAACCAAAGACTTACATGATCTCCCTCTAGGAGGTTCTTTAGTAGGGCCTTGGAGACGATATTAAAGGCTTCTCTGATGCGTTTAGTTTGCTATCTTAAGAAAAAACAAAGATTTACCCGACCTCCCTCTGTGAGGCGTTTTAGTGAGGCCTTTGATGACGGCACTGAAGGCCGATTCGGTGCTTTGGTCAAGCCATCTTAGGCACTACCAAAGGCTTACTTCATCTTCCTTCTAGGAGGAGCCTTGGTCAGGCCACATAGGCGGGAACAAAGGCTTGTAGAAACTTTGAACGGGCATTTTTCAGGGACCAGAAGATTACTCTGACCTCTGTCTAAGAGGTGCCATAATCAGGCCATGGAGGCCGGAATAAGGGCTTATGCTTGTTGGAAATGCGAATTACGGATCTTAAGGCTGGATTAACATAGAGGGAAGGGTGAATAGTGTTTAATGGATTTTAATGGAATTCTTGAAATCTTTTGGAATTAAACACAGACAGATGCAATTCACAAACACAGAGATAATCACAAAATCAGACACGAATGCAAATAGTACGTAAAAAGCAGTAAAGAAAAGAGCACACCAAATTTTATACTGGTTCAGAGTTATCCTACATCCAGTCTCACACAATTTCTTGCGCAGATTTCTTTTCAAATATAATGTCGATATTACAACCTTGATTTCAAGGCCACTAGATACACTCTTCTGTCTTCGAGTCCAAGGCAAACTCTCTTGATTTAACCAAGCTACAAGATCACCTAATTGATTTATTGGCTATAGTCACACCCAATTGATTTACAGGCCATAATCACACCGTTCCAATATCACTTTGATAGATAGAGAGACTCGATACACTTCTTTGATAACAAATGATCCTATAACTCTGAATAGCACTGAGATCTTTGAGAGATAGTGGCAGAGAATCAAACTAGAGATGATCGAGTTTGATTCACTTAGGATTTCGGCAGAGTTTTGTTAAAATATAAAAGAATACTTGAGTGGAGAAGAAGGAGTGAAGACATAAAGAAAAACTAACTTAAAATTAATTGAAAACAACTGGTATTTATAGAAGAACAATAGTCATGTCCATTCGTGAAAGGTTATGATGAATAGACACTTCGTTTGAAAATTTGAAATTTGAATTTCTACGGCTACCATGTCGGCATGAGGGGATGGGGTATGTCGACATGCCTATGTATATTTTGAAAATTTATTTTTGTTTTTAAAAGAGATTTTCTTTCTAAAACTTGTCAAAACAATTTCTAAATTTTATAAACCATTTTGAATATAGTTTGAACTTATAAAAGATATTTAAAAGGTAATTTTAAAAATATATAATCTATAATATAAAAGTAATATTAAAAACTAAGTAAAAAATATATTTTTGAGATTTAAAGCTTATAATATTAAAACCAGGAGATAGTTCAAAAAACAAGAGATGATGTTGAAATCAAAATATAAAAGATAATAAAAAAGTTTAAGGCTAAAATATTTAAACTGAGAGAGATGACTTTAAAAGGTTTTTGGAAAAATATTTAAAATAAATCATTTTTAAAATTTCGTGGATTCCATTCCACTAAAGAAGGTCGTGGGTTCCATCCCACTTAAGAGGTCGTGGGTTCCACCCACTATTAAAGCAAGAAGGTGGATTCCATTGCATAATTAAAATCCGAATAAAGATTTTAGTGCTATTATGAAGTTTTAACATAAATCTAGGCACTATTACTTATCTTGATATCTTGAACTCTTGATACTCATGAGTCTTCAGTCTTGATTTCTTCAATCTTGAATTTGTCAGTCTTGAATCTCTATACTCAGTCTTGAATCTTTGTACTGTACAGTCTTCGTTCTTTAATACCTGCATATATATCCTGCATATACATATATATCTATAAAAGAATATAAGTATTTATATTTTATAACAAATTCTAAGATTGTTGTCATCAAAACCATCATCTCAGGAACTAACAATACTTCGGCCAGGCCACGTAGGCTGGACCGAGGGCTTAGTCGGTGCTTTGGCCAGGCCATCTTGAGTGGGACCGAAGGCTTATTACATCCTCCCTCTAAGAGGCGCTTTGACCAGGCCATCTTAGCGGAATTAAAGGCTTATTCCTTATTTTAGGAGTTTGTTTTTCTCCTTAACCATGTAGATGCACATATTTTATGCAAAAAAAATCTTCTTTTATTAATGACTTGTTTAACACCTTTTAGAAATTCATCGAGATTTCCTTACCCCAGGAAATTGATAATTGTCCCTTCCAAGCTCTGACATTGATTCATGTCATGCCTATTAGAATGATGACAAAGACAATATAATCCTTCAAGGTTTCTCTCATTCTTTGGTTGCTTTTTTTGCGAAGGCCAATAATTGAATTTGTCTTTGGTCAAGAAGTATATATTCACATTAGAGGTAGTAAGAGAGTAATTCTTAGACAGCTATAACCTTTTAGGAAGCGATCCTCTTGGTTGGCATTTAATTTTTTTTATTGCTTGAAACGGATTCCTTGTATTCGATGACTGATTTTCCTTCCTAGGGAGCTTTTTGCTTCATTTGTTTTACAAGATCGATCAAGCACACTCCTCAATTTCCTGGTAAACCATTTGAAGTCCCTTTCTATTTCTTTTTCAAAAATGGTTTCCCTTGGCTTTAAGTTGAATTTCCTTCCTCATTTTCAAAAAGATGTTGGTCCAATATGGAATGGATTCAAACTCCACTTTTCGGGATTGTAAGGAGCTACTTGTCTCCTCTTTTCTTCCATGACTTGTAGTGCCATCAGTCGTAATATTTTCTCTTCAAGAAGCCGGGGATCACGAGTGATTTGATAAGTTGGCCTAGTCACTTAAGGCTCGGAGGATCCTTATTCAGAGATTTTAACACATTTAATTAGCATGATTAAGCAAAGCTTAGTTGATGCGATTAAATAGTGTTAAGAATCAAGGGTAGATTAACTTGAAATGGTTTAATGAGATATGCTTGGTAGGGATAAGTTCTCTAAGCCTTACATATGAAAGTCAAGGTACGTATTTCAATAATGTCGGAGGTTCAAGCCCTCCTTCTAGCATCAAAATGTTAATGAATTTCTTCGTTAACCCTAAAAGTGCAAGGGAGCGAACCTTGGCTAATGATGGAAATTGAAGAGCCTAGATTTAACCTCAAGGAGTGTTGGCACAAAGCGACACTTGGTTGAGTTAAGGCTTAAGAGGAGTGAGCAAGCAAGCTTAGATTCATGAAGAAGTTGTATGCTTAATCAAATGAGGTCCTACGTACTTAAAGTCGATCTACATAGACAATTGTATGCAAAAAAATAAAAGTCAATAATTGAGTACTTTTGGATTCGAAGCAATCAATGATCAAGAAATTACAAATGCTTTGGAATTCAAAAGTAAGCCATAATTCAAGAAATCTTATTCTTATTCCATATAATGTTGAATGGACAAAGTCTTATGTCCAATAGCCTTTTTGGAACTAAAAATCCCCAAATCAATTCAGAGTTACAAAGTTTAAAATATAAGAGAATGAGGGAAGAATTGTTCACCCCAACTTCCATGCCCCTAGGTCTGTATTTATTGGGGTATAGGGTTCGGCACAGCTGTTCGATGCCGCATTCAGCATGCTTAACCTTCGGCATCCACAACTCTCGGCAACCTCAATGGCGTCAGGCTTCATTCCTTACTTTAAATGATTTTCGGCATACTATATTGATAATAAGCGGCATCAACATGCAGCTGCACTAGTATGAGGTGACATTGACATGAAGCGACATCATCTTGTATGATATCGACCTTGATGACTATTGTGAATGTCGATGATTTTTGGCATCAACATCGCATGTATAGGCACGCAGTGTCCTCCAAGTATTGATGAAACGTGTCATCAACAAAATGCGACATTGACTATTGGCGACATCAATGATGGGCGACATTGATTAGCTCAGTAATATCTGAAAGATGACATTAAAGAGGGCGGCATTGGAAAGGAAGCAACATCAAAAAGATGCGACATCATTACTTAACCGCATTGGTAGCAGGTGGTATCAATGATGAGCGACGCTGATAAAGTGCGGTACTAATGAGTTGCGGCATCTATTTTATCTTCATAGATGAATAACGGCATCGATAGGATACGACATCAATGAGATGTGGCATAAGTCATGACGTTGTAACACTAATAGCTTACAGTATTGTCACAAAAGACTCGGCATTAATCATCCAACTTTGTAGATGGTATGCGGCATCGTTGGCGTCCAGTATCCTTAATAACACACGACATTGTGTATAACCCTTTGTCGATAAGAGGCGACATTGTAGGCTGTCACCATTGATCTATCTCCATACCTTCGGTATTGATTCATCTCCATTCTTTCGGCACTGATTATTGTGGCATCACAGTCATGTCGCATGTCGCATAATTCCATAGATCAATAACAATAGTAACAATAGTTATGTTAGGAATCAACGTTGCATTATTGGCTTGTGTATTTGGAACATTAATATTCTAGCTGTGCACATGTACATGTACATAATCACTTTGTGCATTTATGGCTGTTCCAGAAGCAATGTGGGTAGGGTCGAATATTATTGAGTCTTTGGTTTGTTTGAGTTGTCAGCAGGTATGGCAAAAACACTTTGCTTCAAAGAATCACACTCCTGATATAGAGTAATAGCTTCAATAAATCCAGATACGTTGTCGCAAGTTATTTCAGTTTCCATGCAAGCAGGCATATTTTTTAGAAGTTCTTCCTTTTCCTTTTGGACATCAGGGGAAAGAGCAACATCATTAAACTCTTCCACAGCCTTCATCTAAAACCTGGAATTTGTTATTCGTTGTGACTAGATTCTGATTATCCAACCTAACCACATCATCAGATAAATAAAGAACTTTATCAACTTCACCACTTTTCCTTTCACCAAATATTTCTCCCTCTTCAATTTCTCTATTTTCACTAGCCTGCTCACCACCATTTTTTTTTGACCTTCATCACCATCAACTTTGGGTTCCTGCCAACTCACTCCTTTTCCCTTTGTCTTATTAACCACTTTCTATTTCTGAGTTTTCCTTACAGCTGCCTTATAAGTCTAAGTTTTCTCCTTTTGCATAGTATGATTTCCTGGCTTGCCATCACCTTCCTTCATATTAGGATGCACTTCCTGCTCAATAGATTTGTCACAACTTTGAGTACAATGCACAAAATTTTTACAAGAAGAACAAATATCCCAGTCTTTTGTGTTCCTCCATCAACTAGTTGCATATTAGAACTCTCAACTAGATCATTAGCTAGCTTTACTTCTATCATACATTTAGCATAATCTAGCCTGTCAAGCCTCTCTGTTGATTCATCCATATAAAGTAGCTTCCCAATCCTACTTTCCAACCGGTTAATTCCCAAATGTGACCAAGCAAAGATGGGTGTATTATACATCTGAACGCACACAGGAACTAACGTGATGCTGCCGCACACATTTCCGATTGTAGGGTCCTATGGCTTCATAATAAATAATTGTTTCTCATTAGGATAGGATCACCTTGAAGTATCCTTCTTTTGTTCTCCTCGCCTGATAATAAAAAAAGGAAAACAAAACCATCAAATTTAACTTTAATAGAGCCTTTAAGTTTCCAAATCTTTTGGAGGGTTTGAACTACAGCAGTGTATGATAATGGCTTATCAAGAAAAAACCCAACCAAATATTCACTCTGCACCCTAGAACCAGCTTCAACAACATAAGCAAGAGGTACAAGATTATCACCAGAGTATAATGGCTTTAAATCAACATGGATGTACTTCCCCACATTATGTGGCTTGTTATTGAGAAGAGAAGTCTATTTTTGTTGATTAATACCATTGGAAGCAAGAACTTGAGAGGTAGAAAACGGAAGATTGGAACAAGAGGTAGAGCAGGGTAGATCAGAGGTGGTAGGATTGGAGGGACCATCAGGTGGCGGAGGAGGGTCGGGGGAGGACGTGGAGGTGACAAATCTGCTGCAGTAAGGACAGGGAAGGATGACGAGGAGACGTTGGAAGCACGGGAAAGGAGAATGGGTGATGCTGCCATGAAAGGACTTGAAGGAAAAAAAATGGGGTGTAAAGTGAATATATATATATATATATAATATAATTTGAAATTAATTATAAATTTTATTTTAATAACATTTCATAATTTTTAGATTTCAAAAATAATTTTTTAACAATTTTAATAATTAATTCGATTGGTTTTAAATTATTTTATAATTGTGTTTGTATTATAAATCCAAATTTTTTTGCCATGAGCTCCAAATCAGCTAGCATCAATTTTATAATATACATATACATACGTTTATGTATGTATATGCACGTGTGTTTGTATATTTATATTTATTTATTAATTAAAATAAAATAAAAGTTTGTTCTCGGGTTTGCAGCAACAACTAAATAAATTTAAAAACTATTTTATATTAATTATTAAATGATATTGTTATTTAATATAAATGAACAAATCACAAATACATCTAAAATATTTTATATAACTTATTACAATTATTATTTCCACATATTTATATATAAATATACGACTGTATTTTATAAATGTATAATTTTATGTTTATGTGTATAACTTTTGATGCACATGTGTGTATATATCCATTTAAACAACACATAGAATACTAGAGGGGCTAACATGTCCATTGTAGTGTAAATTGCAGCACTTATACTTGGATATGTCAAACCATGCACACTTTATTATGTTGCACGTATACATACACACATGTGTATGTGCACATATTCGAACGTAATACAAAATAATATAAAGTAAAAATTTATTTACAATAAAATAACAATTATTTAAAAGAAATTTAAAAAATTTCCAAATAAATTTAGACTACATAGGCCCAACAAAGATCCTAAAAGGTAATTTTTCAATTCCTAAAACATGACTGTAATAAATGGATATTATTTAAAATTACACATATTACGTACATAATGTACTTGACCCAACAGTCATCACTAACCTTGTAGTCTAATATTTGTGGTATTATACTTTGGTATTTGATACGAATAATACTTATCTGGTCATCACGAGCCTTGGAGCGTAGTACTCGCAATATATTACAGTTAGGTAATGGATGTGTCTAGTCATCACTAGCCTTGTAGTGCAGTATCCAGAATATAATATGAGTAGGTTGTGGGAAAGGATGTAATTCGATTATTTCAGTGTTTGTTACAATCTAGATACCTTTGCGTCACTACCTTGGAGTGTGTCCCCACCCTTACACTTATTTACTTTATTAATAGTGGCATAAATTGTTATAGCATGTACTGTTCAATGGTAGGAGCACACTAGCACTGCGTTTTATTGCATTGACTCGTTGAGGTAAAATAAGATGCAGCGAGGTATGATGGTAGTTAATACCTCTACGGTATCTTGTACACGTGGTTTATTTTGTATAGGTTCCATATGTGTGTACTTGAAGCTTTAAAACGTGAAAGCGTGCACGAGGTGTTCTTTTGCTTGCGGGGCGTAAGATTCAAAATTTTAAGACGTGGGTTATTTGAAAAAACTTTGAGGCATAATTTATTATTGATTTTTTATTATTAATTTTTATTAATAAATAAAAATTAACAATTAATCATGTAAAAATGTAAATAAATAACAATATAAAAGCTTTATTTGAAGAATTCAGTCACAATCATACTTTGTTATTCATCCGTAAAAGTATAAATAATTAAAACTACAAAAAATTAATTTTAAGCACTTGATTGTGTTTGTGTGATTCAATATCCTTTCAACTAATTTAGTTTTCAACTTGGCATATATTTCATTTGTTTCTTCCTCTATCTTCAACTTTATTCTAGATGTTTAAAATGATCTTTGATCAATTCTAGTGGAATTGATCTCTATTAAAAGAAGTAATAAATCATGTAAGGTATTATTTTATTTATTTTTTCTTCTACCAATTTAAATCGATCCGCATATTATTTGGTGGTTCGATGATAAAAATTTAGAAATTTCCTTTAGATAGAATTTAGAAAATCCATTATGTAGCTCCGAACCATTGTTTCTAAAACAATCTTACTTAATCGTGTTAATATTTAAATTTAAAAAAAAAACATTAACTTCTATTTTCTTAAATTTTGTTATTTTATGTTTGTTATTAAATGATTGAAGTTCAATAACTTTTGTTAGTGTCACTATTTACAATTTGGAGTAAAAAAATTCTTAAATTACATGCCTCAGCAGTTTCAGACGCATGTTTCATATGCCTCAAGTTGCGAGGGAAAAAGCCTTAAAAGTAGAAGCCTTTTTGAGAAGGTCTCAAGGTACTTATCTCCTATTACTATTGCATTGAGGTGCTTCTCAAGGTGAGTATCTCGTGTGCGTGTAGCAAGATAGCTCCCCTCACACTAGGCTTGTGTGTTATTTGTGTTTTATCTATGTTTACTAGTTTTTACGACAACTCTCGTGTACTCACACAAAATCTATTCCGGGGTTTATAATGTCCATTGTGATTTATTAATGCACCACTACAAGAAATTTGATTTTTAGTGGCGCTCAAAAAACGCTACAAAAAGTTTTGGTGGCGTTTTGATAAACGCCGCTAGAAAACATGCGACTAAAAATCCATGATTTCGTCTTTTTTTTATCGCCACTATAAATGAATTTTTGGCAGCGTTTTTTAAACGTTACTAAAGATCTTTTTTACAGCGTTTAAGAAACACCACCGAAAATGTGCCGTTTACTATCTTATTTTTTTGTTGCACTTATTATTATTTTTTTGCAGCGTTTTTTGAACGCCACAGAGGTTATCTAAGTTACTATAATTGCTGATTCTGTAGCGCTTTTTAAACGCTAGAAAAAAATATTTTTGGTGGCGTTTTTTCTCCGCCACTGTATGTTTCGATTTTATTGCCTGCTGTTCCACGACTACATCTGATTTCGTCTCCAATTCAAGTACTTCAAAACTTATACAATAACGTAATATATAAACACAGACACATTCAAAAATAACACATTCAATGAACCACAATAACACAAACAAAAGCAATTGCATAATCACCACTATATCATAACATTAGTGTCAAGACAAAAGGTTAAGCATACGTTTACACAACCATAAACAGTTTCATAATAGCACATGCAGCTAAAGTAGTGCTGCTACTATACATACTAGTTTCATAACAGTTATGGGAACGCCAAGTGCATCTTCCATGCACGTCAACGCCGATGTTGGTCTCTAGCTCCATGTCCTCCTAGTACAGCTCTGCTTTAAATACAATAAAGTAGGAACTATAAGTGCATGTAACTTTATTTTACATACCCAAACAAACTTTATATTATTCAAATTCAAGTAGAAATAGTTAGTAACAAAGAAACATAAGAAAATTGAATCTGAAGTTTCACAAAAGTTGATAAGCACTAACCCTTCAATACAAGGTTCAGGACATTTTGTTGTTACATCAAAACTGCCTCACTGCTCCTTCACCATCTCCAATCACTACTACACTCCTGAACAGCAACCACAACTCATCCACTTCATTGCAACCATATTACACCTACCCTCTGCAACCCTCGCTGACCATTTCTTCACATACACCATACGTAAACATTATATTGCATTTACATTCACAATACAATACTTCAACGTTGCTTCAACCCATAGCCATCTTCATCAATCACCTCTATCCCACCTCCTCTGCATCACTTCCTCCCTAAGCTCAAATCCGTAGCACACTAACAAGTTCTACACCGGCGACCACCCAAAACCACAACAAATGCTATGTAAATTAACGATTCCAGTTTTCATGTTTTATTAAATCTTACAGGAGTATCACGAGTTATAAACTAGTAAGTTTATGATCACATACATTATCATGAAAGTTTAGTATACTCTGTACATATTTATACAACAAAAGTATGGTTTACACAACATGAACAATATGGTGAAAGTATAAAACTTACAAGATATTAAGATTCAGAGAGAACAATATCCAAAGTTGCATCAACGACAGCCAGAGCAACCCCTCTCTCTGCCAATCCAACTGCAACACTCCACATAATCCGTGGAACATTAATTGTTCTCCCAAATTCCTGTCGATGGCAGTATAAAAACCATAAACAACTGTAAATAACAGTTCCAGTCCCTCCTTTTGAAACATGCAAAAATAAACTGCTTTCCACGTAACTAAATTATAGGCATCCATATATTTGACAACTATAGGGTCGGTTCACATATTTTAACTAGACAGTTTAATTTACTTACGCTTCGAAAGCTTTGAACCAGACGAAGCTCCCTGACCACATCCATCATCAATCATCACTGCCCACAGCCTCATCATTCAACACTTCCATCACAGTTACCAATCTCCACAAACCTTCCTACACAAACTAAAAAAAAAACTGTTCAACATACCTGATCATCACGCCTCTGCCATCAGCTTCTGGTAACTGCCACCAACCCTTCAGACAGTCACTAAACTTCACATATAACTACTGCGGTCCCTCCGCTACAACATTGCAGTTCACAATTTCAAAGATTTGAACACCGACAAATCATCCTCCTCCGCCCCTGCTTGCTATCGAACAGCCGAGCGACTTCGAAGCTTAATCGTTACGAACCCTATAAAATCGCAATCTTCATCTCAAATTGCCACCTCCTCCTCCTTTCCGAAACCAAAATCACCACAACGTGACTTCCATTCCTCTGCCTGCACAGTGCTCTTCTTTTATTTTTACATTTTCAAACAGTAAAAAATATACAACAAATTTCTCTGCCTGCACAGTGCTCTTCTGCATATCATTGTGCATATAATAATCCACCTTCATGTAAAAAAAAATTCTGCCTGCACATTACAATACTTTGCCCCAACAAACTGCCCCCTTCTACACTGCCTTCACCGACCTCACTCTGTCACCTCACCATTTCCTCCTTCACCTCAACAGCCAGTTGAACTGCTACACACAACCGGTACATACATTCAAACTCCCATACGAACTTCTTCATCAACAAACAAATATCTCCAAACATCCATCACAGCAACTTCAAAACCATTTAAACTGCTGGCCATCCCACAGCAACACAAACCACCCACAGTACTACGGCTCATCACACTGCCTCTACTTCACCCTCACTATTGACTATCAGACCACATACCATCAATCTACCATCCATCAGCGGCAACAAACCCACCATCCACTCAAAAGACCACTTTTTCCATACAAAAGCCTCCTCCCCCTGACTGCACTGCCCTGTGCATCAATATCACCCACATACATACTTCACATTAACCGCCTAAAACAATCATAACACCATCGACAAGCAACGAATAAGTTCTTCTGCCCACAAACATAACATAATATTGGTTGGTTAGCAGCAATACACAACAGCCTCAACTGTATTTTTAGACTAATGAATTACGTACCATAAAAGCAAGTTCATTCTGAGAAGCACCAACGTCTGGTTGGAGATGATCCAACAACTGAATCGATGGATTCTGCAGTTCCAGCGACCTTTCTACGATGCAACAAGATGAATTCACCTGTACCTGTTCCAATACACGGTTCAGATTATGTCATGCAAGGCAAAAAAGAGAACAATAAAGAGCAATGAAAGCACACCTCTTTTACAATGTAGTTCTGCATGCTGCCGCAGTCGGCCACTGGATATGCTGCGACAAGTTTCATCGACAGAAACTGCATGCACAACATCTTTCAATAAATTAAAAAAAGAAAGAAAAGAACAATAAAATTTTGTTATATCATATATTGAATTTACCTCTATTTATTTCTGCAGAGATTGTACATAGTTGATTATTTCATCTAGGATGCTGGCTTTACCCGTTATGTTACTGCACCCTGGCACCAAGTCCTGCAGGTACTTCATCCTCTCGCTGATCTTCTCTCTTCTAACCTGTATATATAAGTTTACCATTTACGGAAAATTTAATACTTGAAATTGATATAGTTGGGAAATGGGTTGAACTCACTCTCTCTGCTAAGCTGTGGCTATCTGTAGCTTGACCCCTTCGAGCTCTGACGTGTATGTAATCGGTCTTTTACTCTTTGGATTTTGAACCGTCTTCTAATTCTTCTCCTTTCTTCTTGTTCTCCGCTTCATTTGTTGCCGACTGTTTCATCCTCTTCTCTAATTCTCCTCCGTTGTTTGACTATTTGCATTAGTAACAGATGCTTGTTAGCAAAATCGTAATACACATTTAATTCATTGTTATTTCAGTTTTTACCTTCTCCATCTTGCTTAAATTTCAGTTTTATTTCACAATGAGAATTTGTTACGGGGAAGCTAATATCGTATCCCTGCATGTACAAAATATACAAGAAAAATATATATTAAGAAAGATAAAGATAAGGTTAAAGTATACATGGACTAAAAGATGAGAAAAAATTAATAATACATATTGCCTATAATTTGACATCTTTCTAGGCAAGCCATTGTTTTCATGTCCATATTTATTCAAGCTCCATGTCCAGATATAGTTTATCATGTAATGGCTTTGGGACGAAAAAGTGATCATAAGTTTTAATGTTTCTTGTGATTATTTTTAGTATTTAATTTATTTTGGTCTGCAACATTATTTGCCTACTCTTATTTCCTACTTCCTCTGTACATAAACAATAGAAAGTATAGGCCGCAGAACATAAGACAAAGACACATTTTCCAAAATTAAGTTCACGCACATGAACATATATATACATATACATACTTACATACAGACGTGTGTACACACACACAACACACATACACAACTGTGAATTTGATTTATATGGTTACCTCTGTTTTATTCAATAGACATGAAGGGAAACAATTGCAGACATGAACACCACAAAAGTGACAGCAATTATTCAATAGAAACAAGTGCATACACACCAGAGCAACAGGACCACACTCTTAAATACATATAAATGGATGTAGGCATATGTTACCCACATACAAGTCCCAGTAAGACAATGGATTAACAGAGTATGTTATAACAAACTAGCTGAACTATGATATCCAAAATCAAAACAGTGCATTAAAATGAAAACAAGGGAGGAGTACTTGAATGCAACTCTCTCCACTATATATACCTAAAAAAATATAAACTCTCATGTGTTTGGGACTGTGTGTGTAAGGGTGTAGATTTAGATGTAGGCTGTGTTAGTGAGTGCATTGAAGCGTGGGTGTGCATATGTCTAGTCTGCACAAATATTTTTCAAATATTACCTTGCAATTAGGGTGTAGATTTGGATATATGCGCTATGTTGTCCTCTTAAAAAACATGTCATAAACAAGCTATGTGTAAATATTTTCCAAATATTACCTTGCCAGTGTCGCCAACTACACAAATTTCTTGTTCATTTTTACTGCCTTCCGCAAACATGCACAGATCAAGCATTCCTCGTGAACCATTATCAAACTCAACAATCACGTATGCGTTGTCGATTATGTCAGGCACCTGATTCATACTTTCCATCAGTGAGAATCAAGTACTGCAAATTGCTTGAATGCAAGAATAATGAATTTTAGCTTTCATATCATGAAATCTTTTAATTTTGCACAATGACACAATAAACTAAAAGCAAGAAAAAGGCAGACACACACCTGAAATTCGCAACTTTAGCTGTTCGAAATCTCAAACTCAAGTTCGCCTTCGTCTCTTACAGCAGCGCCTCCTCGAATTGATCCACCACCTCTCCACTTGAAATCACCTTCACCGCCTCTGCATTCATTCCACAATCACCTAAATCCAGTTCGAAGTCTGGGTTGGGGGTTTTGATTTTGGTAATTGGGATTTTGATTCGGAAAACTTGGAATTCTGCTTTTAAAACCGCGTTTGCTTTATTTTAGTTCGGTCGCAGTTTTTGAATTAGGAAAATTAGGGCTTGTGGAGTAAATTGGAAGAGACGAATAATTTTTTTTAAGTGGAGTAGTTTGAGAAGAAGAAAAAGTGGTAAAGGAAATTTGAGCGGCCATAAAAAACTTTAGCAAAAAATTCCACGAATTACTGGCGGGAGAATTAGCCGCATTTCTTCGTTTATTTTTATATTGTAAAATTACCAACAGTTGTACAAAATTTAAAACGCCACCAATTAATGCAACTAAAAATAGTTTTTCTTGTAGTGCACCTTGTTGTAATAAGTTACATAATAGTATTGAAGGAAATTATTATTCGTAATGAATCATAACTAATTTTTCAAAACTCAATACAACTATTATCAACTAACATTGCAGACAAGGCAAACGAAAATAAAACAATTCTAATGAAAAAAATTAGCAATACAAGTTGTGATATGAATAAATTTTATGAATAAATTTTACGTATAGGGTTGAAGTGTTTCAACTACTACCAGAAATCATCATTTGCTTCCTTTGTATCAATACACTTAACACTTCATATATCTGCACATTAAAATATTGGAAACACGGTTATTTATGAAGAAAACATAATTATAAAATAAGAAGACATAAAATATCATTGTTTTTATAACAAATAATATAAGTAAATAACATATGAAGTGTATGATGTGCTTTTTTATCTTCTTTCAACCATAACAAGTTCAACACATATCATTTAAAATGTTTTCTTCCTGCATTATTAAAAGCAAAATCATCAATAATATCTTCATATTCAATGGTTTTTAAGATATCTTTTTCAATGCATATGATGGTTAATCCATTAAGTCTGTATTGACTCATTGTTGGTTGCAAATATGACTTTAATAACTTCAATTTTATAAAGCTTCATTTTGCTGATCCAACTGCCATAGGTAGAGTTAAAAAATCCTATATGCAATCATCACATTTAGAAACATGTCCATAAATTTTAAAAATCCAAAAATTTTGATAGTCGTCCATGGTTAGTATATATATTTCACTAGACAATGTAAGTTGTAGTATTTATTGCTTCGAAAGTAAATCTTTTACATCACCGTCAAAGGCATTACCACTTTTCAAAGATAAACCAAGTTTTTCACAACAATATTTTAGTTCATCGGCATCTAATGATTTTAATTTCAAGGGATCAAATAAAAAACCAAAAATTGACTGAAATGACTGCAATTACTCAAATCTCTCTCAATCTGAAAGAACACTATTCACTGTCATGATAAGGTAATCAAGCAAATCTCTCTTATTCCCACCAATATTATCTCAAACTCCAAGATCATAAATATTCAAAACATCTTCCGAAGGCATGATTTTTGTTTCATTCAAATGATCTAAACATTGGAAATCATTTTCATTTACAATTTGCTGTGGGAAAATCTCGGTATCATGCGCATTTTCTTCTATATCATTAATTTGTTCATTCACTGTAGTCTCATCTTCTACTATATCATCAAAACCAATTCCTTGTTAAAATCACAATATTGATTTAAATTATCAACTAAATTTGTCTTTTTGGCAAAATATTTGTTAAGAAACCCTCCTATGATTTCGCTATCTCACCTTTTTTTTATTAGAACTTCCCGATGGTTGTTTTCCTAGAAACATTGTGATATCTAAAATGATTTGGTAAATAGACTATATATATAATAAGGCTAGTTCTATACAAACATTTAAACTTGCCGAGTAGGCCCCCATATAATAGAATAAACACTATACCTTATTTTTTTCATAGTTTAGCCATCATATTGTTAACTTTTTTCCACCCTTACTTAGTAAAAGAACCGTTTGGTAAAAAAAATATCATTCCAAAAGGTACTCCATCAAATCATGCTGCCGTCCACCAAATCAATATAAATTCATGATGAGATTATATTATTGCAGATACAGTGGGTATGGATGACCATTTATTCAACCAATAATTGATGTACGTGGATGTGTACTCTACCCGTAGTGGCAATGCGAGGTAATAAAGCTAGCCTCGCATTAACCTTACATGGTTGGTGTATAAAGCATGCATTTTTAATGCGTAATTACACTATCAACCTCTCACCCGATCTTCTACGAATTAAGTAATTTCAAACTTTTTTTTTTAAAAAGGTCAAATTCAAAGTTTACCGCTTTCGATTCATGTAGATTTGCATTATATCATCAAGGTACACCAATTCAATCTAAATGTTTGAGATTTTAGCTAAAATTTGAAGTAAATATTTTAATGGTTAAGAGTTTATAGGTAGAATATGAGAAGGAATGGAGAAAAGTAAATGAGCATGTAAATCTAGTAAAGACAATTTTGTCCTAGAATTTTTAAAAAGTAGGAGGGGCTACTCAACAAATTTTTATGTCTAATTAGGTTTTTATTCAATAAATTTCGAATTTGTAATTGGTTTTATTATCTTCAATTTAAAAATACTACTCATGTAAAGCAAAATTTATATTTACAGCAAGATAAAATCATATGATATTAAACACGTTGTTTATCAAAAAAATTAACAACAATATTATACGTAAATATTGTCATTTATAAACATGGTTAGTGTTTAGAAATATTAATATTCTATAGCTAAATTATTATTTTTCTCCAAGCTCATAATATGAACAAAATCAATTTTTTCTCTTTATTCTTATTTGAAATCAAGTAAAAGAGAACAATTCAGGGATTAGGGTTCCATACTTGAAATCATTTTTCCCTCCTTTCCAAAATTTATAATAAGGAAAATCAATTGATGTAAAAGAGAAAAATTTAGGAATTATGATTCCTTACATGAAGCCCTCAAATTGCACTTCTTTCTCACAAGACAACAATTTTTTTTGGTTCCCTTCTTCCTTCTTAATAGCTATCAGTCGTGTCCTCCTTCTCCTTGAACACCGCACGCACAGTTTTTCTTCTTTTCTGTATGCTAATTTTTTTATCATGTAGTGTGTTTTTTTCAACTCATCCATACTTCACCCATGATCTTTTGTCCCGTGCAATGGCCCAATTTGCATGGACTAAAGCTGACATTGCTCTGACAAGTAGTCTGAGAGTTAGGTGTTTTGGCTGTGGCTAGCATGATTTGGAAATCGTTATCTATGGTATCAGTTTATTTACTTCTATGCATGATAGACGTTGTGGTCATTTATGTATGAGATATGAGATTATATACAATATTTGATGATAGTACTCTGTATGTGTGGATATGACTTACTATGATTATTGATAGTTATTATTTTCCCAATTGATTTTCGTACATTGTTTAATGTAAATCATAGCTATCATATATATGTGCATGTATTTTCAGTATATTAATGCAGTTTATCCTTCCAATGTGAGATATTAGTTGTTAACCCAAAAAGTGGATCAACACCCAGAAGTCAGATAAAAGCATCAGTTCAAGCAAAGTAAACAGGAAAATAGTAAAAGTAAACACAACTTTTATGGTTGTTCAGCGTAATTTCCAACCTACGTCTACTTCAATCTCTTTTATTAGCTTTTCTCTCTTCGGGTTATAATTAGTTATATTAGATCTTACCACAATCTAGTGGATCTCAGAATTACAATGATATTTCTAGAGAGATTAAGAGACACTAGTACTAGATATTTACTGAACAACAAATAGTAGCTTTCTAGGTGACTCTAATGGAGGATGGATTAGATGTGAAGAAGAGGAAGAATTCTCCAAAGGCAAAGAGATTTGATCTTGTTTTTGTTGCATCTAGGCTTGTATTTATAAAGAAACAAATGTATGGAGTTAGAAGCCCGCTTACAATGAAGTCCAGAATGCAGCCCAAAGTCACACGAGAAGAATCAGAAGCATACGAGTTGAGGGCTTAACTCAGTACCGACCCAAGTAACAGTACCGAGTTAAGAATGTTAATGTGGATTGAAGTACTTCAGTTGCTTGCTCTTTTTATCTTCTACTTGTGTTGTTGTAAGCTCTTTCCCTTTGGCTTTGAGTTGACTCTAGCGATCTTCTCAATAACACTTGGATTATCCTGCTTTGTTAGCTTTCTTCTCATAAATATTGGAAATGGTTGTCCGAACAATGGGAAAACCACTTGATGCCGAATCATTGGAGCAGTATAGGAGTTGTGTGAAGTTCTGAAGGAGAAAAGGTGAGATGGATAGGTCAGTGCCGACCTAAGGGGCCTTAATTTGTTATCGAGTTAAAGGCTTTGCTCCAATCTTCGTGAAACATCTTCCAGTTTCTTCTCTACTTCATTTCAATGTGCTTCCAAGTTCATGAATCATTCCTTTCTTGTTTTGATCTTCTAATTCCATTTGAAATCTGCTTGCCAAAAATCAGGTTAACTCTTGTCTCTCAAAGTATGCATTTTGAATGTAAGGTGTTATTTGCTCGAGAACAAGATCCAACAGAAATCACTCTTCGATAGCTGAGCTCTCTGGCTATTTTAATATAGCAGGATCGTCCAGTTTCTTCAGATTCTCTAGCAACTCAAAGGTCCTTCTAGACCTGTTATGACTTTGGACTCCAGTCCTTGCATAAGTGTTGTTCGTATATCATAATCATTCTGATTTCATTCATAGTTATTATATCACATATCAAAATTATCCCACGTTCATCGGAATTTATCTATTCTAAGGTTCGACCTCTCTAAATTGTTTCATATTCAATTTAATGTATGATCTCTTCGAATCATTCATGGTCCAATTTAGGATTCGATCTCTTCGGAACATTTAACTTCTAATCTAGGCTTCGATCTCTCCAGATCGTTTATTGCCCAATTTAGGATTTTGATCTCTTCGGATCTATGTTGAGTCCGCTTGGTCTCCAACAAATGAACGCAACAACCAAGCAAGACCATCCATTTACTCTTCGGTGAGGGGACTTACTTTTGGTATAAGCCCATCGACTCACTCTCCGACAAAGGAGATCGCACCCCACACTCCAACCTGGTCTTTTCGAATAGGATTTAAAGCAATCAATATTGTACAAGTCTATCCGCTCACTCTCCGACGAGGGGACTTGCACCCTGCACTCTTGTCTCATCTCCCGGACGGGGCTTAAAGCGGTCATTATCATTCATCACATTCAATGTGTATTTTTCAAAAGTAAAATATTCAAATCAAAGAAAACAAATAAAATCCTAATCATCCATCCTAGAATCCTACTCAAGGCGTGCCTAGGGACCGATCTAGGACTCATACACGTGTAAGCGATCTGAGGTTATTATTATCTTAATTATCCAAAGAAAGAAAATGTAGAATTAGGGAATTGTATTTGACTCCCGACCATTCGATCATGGGATTTCGAGTCTCGAACTAGATCCCTTGTTGTTCCTTCATGCATTCGCTACAGATGGTGGTTGCTCTGGCTGCATCATTGTAGTTTGGTTCCTCACATACTGTTGCAGCTGGTTTCTCCAAACCAGTTCCTATATCAAATCACAAAAGTGTTGGCACTTGTTCATTTCATGTCCATGCAGCTCATAGAAGATGCAAAAATTTCCAAATATCTTCTCCCGATCAATGGACTCCCTCCTAGCTGGTTTTGGATAGGGGATTTTCCCTCTAGTGTCCAAATATATCCTCTTCGAGGTCTTTGTTAGATTAATATAGGAGGATAATTTCGACTCCCTCCTTTGTCGTTTCGGTTCCCTAAAATCATCATTAACTCTTCGTTTCCCTTTATCATTTTTGTTTCCTGCTCCGGACCGTCCTCTGTCATCCACAGCATTAATTTTAGCATCCACAACATTAATTTCAGCATCCTCGGCTTCAGCGTCTTCCTGACACAAATATCTCTTAGGTTTATGGTAGAATTCTACAAGATCTATTGGTGGGTCCTTTTCCAGTACAACTTTGAAGTCGGTCTTGCTTGCGATTCCAAATACTGCCGCCTTTAAGATCATTGATGGATCCGGCTTATTGATTGCGGCTGCTACTAAATTGAATCTTGTCATATAGCTTCTTAAGGTCTCTTTAGGCTTTTGTTTCACGCTTGTTAGTGTAATCACATTCTTCAGTTGTGAAACATGAACTCTGAACTGTCTTAAAAACTTACTCATCAAGTCAGTCCACATGCTAATGGACCCATTCTCCAGCTGTCTAAACCACATCCCCGCCAAGTTCATTAAGTATAATGGGAAGCACCGCCTCATTACCTCCTCGGAAGCACCCAACACCACTATATGTCAAATGTATTTCATCAGATGAACCGCGGATCCTACTTATCGTCATACATCTCCAGCGTCGGAAGCTTGAAATTAGGAGGATTCCTCACATTTCGAATATTAGAAGTGAATGGATTCTTATTTACGTATTCCAAACTCTGGTTTGGGGGGTCCACCTCTAACTTTTCTTCTGATCATGTCAGCAATTCGGTTTTTCCATCGAATGAAGGTCTTCGAACAAAAGCTACTTTCTGCCTCCCGCTCCAACAGAGGTATTCCGGCATGTACTCTTCTGGTTGCAGGCCTGTTTCTTGATTTGCACCACCAAGTCTGCTCTTCCCCCGTTCCTTCGGGGAAGTCCGGCACATACTCCTTCGTTCATTATGCATTCACGTTTTGATATATGTTTCCAGCCCCAACATTATCCTTCCCGGTATCCCAACAATCACACCAACATTGCCTCCGGTATAATTCTCTCGGTACCGAGTTGATTTGGGTCGGTATCGAGCTGTTCTGTTTATGTGAGCATTGTTCCAGTTAGCTCCGCTCCGACTCTAAATACTCCTGCATTGGTTTCTAGCACTTGTTTTTGAATCCCTACAGCTCTAGCCATTCCTTGTCTCATTCTTTAGAAAAATCCTTCAAGTATTTCCTACTTTCTAGCTATCACTCCATCCTGCATCTCCTTCGGCATTCTCTTCATCTCCTCTCTGGTCACATAGATGGACTAATGAGAGTTTGAGGACGCCTGCTGGCTACCCCCAGGCTGAAGTTGACCTCCTCCAGCCTTAGAACTGGTGTTAGGCTTCTTCATCTTCTCCAAATCTCAGGTTCAAGCGTCAAATCTTTAGATCTAGCTCTTTGCTCTCAATGAAAGCACTAAAATGTTAACGCAAAAAGTAGGTCAACGCCCAAAAGTCAGATGAAAGCACCATTTCAAGCAATGTAAATGGAAAATCAGTAAAAGAAGACACGATTTTAAGAGTGGTTCGACATAATCTTCGACCTATGTCTACTTCAATCGCTTTTATTAGTTGTTCTCTCTTCGGATTACAATTAGTTATATCATATATGACCACAATCTAGTGGATCTCAGATTTACAATGATTTTTTTAGAGAGTTTGAGAGTCACCTGTACTAGATATTTTCTTAATAACAAATAGTAGCTTCTTAGACGACTCTAATAGAGGAGAGGCTAGATGTGAAGAAGAGGAAGAAGTCTCCAATGGCAGAGAGATCCAATCCCATTTTGATTGTAGTTAGGCATGTGTTTATGTAGAAACAGAGATATGGAGTCAGAAGCTCACTTGCAATGAAGTCCATAAGACGGTCTGAAGTCACACAAGAAGAATCAAAAGCACACGAATTAAGAGCTTAACTCGGTACTGACCCAAGCAAGTCAACTGGGTACTGAGTTAAGAATGTTAATGTGGGTTGAAGTATTTTAGTTGCTTGTTATTTCTATCTTCTACTGTGTTGTTCTAAGCTCTTCTCCTTCGGCTTTGAGTTGATCGTTCTTCTCAATAACACTTGGATTATCCTGCTTTCTTAGCTTTCTTCTCATCAATCTTGGAGATGGTTGTCTGAACATTGGAAAAACCACTTGATATCGTGTCATTGGAGTAGTATAGGAGTTGTGTGAAGTTTTGGAGGAGAATGGGGTGAGTTGGATAGTTCGGTGCTGACCTAGGGTCCTTAACTTGGTACCGAGTTAAGGGCTTTGCTCCAATCTTCGTGAAACTTCTTCAGGTTGCTTCTCTACTTTATTTCAATGTCCTTTCAAGTTCGTAAATCGTTCCGTTCTTGTTTTGATCTTCTATGTCCAATTGAAATCCGGTTTGCTAAAAAGTGGGTTAACATTATCGCATAGGTCATGTTAGATGGTTTCATTTTGCTTAACCTAATGGTCTTCCATCTAAGACATTCAAGTGTCGAATGTGGTATTTTAGATTTAATTCTGAATGTCGTAGATTAAGGGTCATCACTGGAGCAGAGAAAAGGCCAATGGTAGTGTGGGTGATGGTGGATTAAGAGTGGGTAGAAGTGGCTTTGGGCCAATGAGTTTTGTGGTTAGGTTTATTAGTGGAGCTTGGTAAGGAGTGGTGATTGGTGAGCTTGATTGATGAATGAATGATGTTGCCAAGGGAGGCTTGGATGTTGACGACGGTGGCATATTGCGAGGCGAGGATGGCTTGTTGGGAGGCAATGTCGTAGAGTTGTGGTATGGCTTCATCAACATCATGGGTGTTGGTTTGAGTCTTAACCATGATGTCCAGAGCGATAAAGAAAAAGCTATAAAATTTAACACTAAAGCTATATTGAGTTAGCAGCGGAGAATAAAATAGAGCGGAAATAATGTTTGATAGCAAAAAAAAATTCATATTGCTCATGTGATACATCAACTTATACAAGCTTTACATGATTCCATTCAGCTATAACAAAAACAAAAGTTGGTTATAACACGCCTCTCTCTTTCTTGAGAGTACACATATATGAAACTAAATGCTTCACAATAAGTTCAATCGGCATGTATGGTGGTGATGTTGCTTCCTTTCCCTTTTCGTTGGAAGGCACTCAGATTTCAAAGTTTAATATAACTATTTTGAAAATTTTAGAATCAATTGGGCTTGTGGAATTTCTGTGCATCAAAACAGCATGAAATTACTTAGGGTGCGTTTGCAGCTTTATTTTTTCCCGTATCGGACGCGTTGTGAACGGTAACAGACCAAATGCTCAGTTCAGATGAATGTTGCGTTTTGGTGCATTGGGGAGTTTTAATAATGTTAATTAATAAATTTATATTTTTTTAATCCATAGGTTAGCGAAAATGAAGTATAGCCCGTTGGGGATCTGGTCAAGGTTCGGTAGGCCCATGATACTAGAGATAGCTCTTCCGTCCACTTTCCCTTAGCTTTCCACGGTCTTTACTTAAGCAACTTCTTAATGATTTTATTTGCGACTTCGACCTCCATTCGCTTGAGAGCGCGCGACAGAGGAAAAACTATTAATTATGTCATTCTTCTCACAAAACCCTGTAAATTCCTTATTTTCAAACTGGGTGCCATTATCGAAAATTATCTTGTGGGGGATTCTGCATCTGGTAATTATGTTTCTTACCAGAAAAGTGACTATCTTTTTTGTAGTAATCGTGGCTAAGGTTCAGCCTCTAGTCACTTGGTGAAGTAGTCTATTGTCACTATGGCGTACTCCACCCCTTCCTTTGACGTAGGAATGGACTTATCAAATCGAAGCCTCATATGTCAGACGGTCATGTACTGATATGTGGGATGATTTTGTAGGATGGTTCTCTAGGGATACTTGCAAATCGTTGACATTTGTCACATCATCTTAAGAATTCTCTCGCATCTTGAAGTGCTGTGGACTGGTAATAATCATGCCTTAATACTTCATTTGCTAACTTGGCCTCTCAACGCTTTCAGCAGTCTTTGCTAACTTGACCCCATGTACTTTGCTCAAGACTTGTACCCCCTCTTCTTTGAAAACGCACCTCGGTTAAGCCTCTCTTGTATAATGTATCATCAAAGGAGTAGGTATTTTATTTTTCGAACTTCGTTTCTGTTTTGGAATAGGGTCTTGTTTAGCAAGAATGTTTGATGAAGTCATTCAGTTGTATAATTTGAATACTCCGTTCGGATACTCCATTTACATCGCTAAACGCATTCCACGTTCAACCAACTTCTCTGCTCAAACCCCCATTCAAATGTTTTGTTACCGTTCGTCGAAACTACACCCTCAATTAACACCCTGTTGTTTGCACTAATTTTTTTTATTTGCAAGCAAATAATCACGGTTACCCAAGATCCATATTCTAAGACAACATACTCCGCATATTTCATTTCCTTGAACCATTAATTATTACAAGCAATTGCATATATTTTTTAGAACGCCGCAAAATAATTCATTGTGTGAATTTTATTTATCAACGACGATTAACATTGGGAACATAGATGCAGAAAACATTGGTTTATTTGCAAACAATGTCAACGTATATACACTGAAATTTTCATATAAACAATATGGATAAATAAGGTAGCTTGTTCCATATGTCATAAATCAAGACCTTCATCTAGTGCAGTAGAGCTCATCATAACGTTAGAATCTATTTGTTTGTCGAACTTCCTCTTTCTCCGCTCTTCGAACTCTTGAAATCCATCCATCTACAAGCAAAAGAACTAATTAATTAAAAATAAAATATAATTAGAATAGGAAGAACTGTTCAAATGAAATAACGCCTTTTTAACGCAGTAAAATAGATGTTATTTGGACTCCAAACTGCACTCCTACCCAACTTTTATCCACTTTTATACATCCAACCACGAAATAACTGCAGTTCTCTAAAACAAATTCTTTCAAATATCATGTGCGTATTATTACTTTAAGACAACTGTGCGTTAGTGACCGGTGTTCCTAAATATATGTTATAATAGCAAGATTCATGCTTCATGCTCTAACTTAATACGTTCAGATGGCACAATGCAACTGCATTGAGTGCTTAGTTTTGCACTATAGGTCGCATGTACCTATATGCTTACAATTTTTTTGGGTCATAAGTACATGTTTTTTTTTATGTAAAGCAAAAAGAAGATAAAATTTCAGCGTTGTTCTATTTGACTAAATAGTAGGATATGATTCTTTTATGTAGTCAGTCTACAGCTCAACAAACTCTACAGCTCAACAAACCCTATGTTATCTCTTGAGAAATCCAAATTTTTATGGAGATGATGTTGATAAATAAACGATATATGAAACTATAATTCTTGTATTACTATCTCTGTTATAAGATCGTCTTTCGGGAAAAAAACAAGAAATAAAACCCTTCAAACATTTTATACAATTATGTATTACTATCACATTGATATGCATGATGTGTACGCATGGAATTTTTGTTGCAAGCTCTTGTCAATAAAAAAAGCAGCTACAGATAATGTTTGCATCTAATATACAGTTATATGTGTGATACCATATATATTTAACAGAAGTTACAGAACAATGGCATAAAAATAAAATTCAACCTACGCTACTCTGTGCTATAAATGAATAATACCATCATGATTGAAATGATTGAATATGTTATGGATAAATATTGTTGTGACTAACTATATTGTGGACCGATTAACAAATGATATAGTTTCGGAGAAAGAAATGCTATGAAAAGTAACAACAAACAACGAACAAAAATAAACACCTCACGACTTAATGCAACTTCAATATAATTGATGCACTGCTGCAATCCAATTAGTACTTTAATCCATGATGACTAATCACATTATAATTTTGTTTCACAAAACCTGAAGAATATGATAATTTATAATGGAAGCTAACCCTAACTGTAGTCTTTATATCAATCATAATTATGCAAATCACAAACCTAATTTTACATAAATCATAATAGGCAAAGAACTTTGAACAAAATGATTTTCACAAGCAAATCGTAGATTAAGAGAATATACCTTATCCATAATAAGAGCAATTGGTTTCTAGTGAACAAATAGGCAAAAATTGTATTTCTTCCTCTTGGCCCCTTTAAATTGACAAGATTTCTTTGATGGAGAGAAAACTAGATAATTGAGTAGACAGAGTCAATCCTTACACACACACCCACCCACCCTCCCTCCTTCCATCAAGGTGTTAACACGTAGTTAAATTTTCATTGATTAACAATTAATATCCAGTTACTGTTCTATTAACCAGGAATTAATAGGCAGGCTGCCTTTCATTAATTAACAACACGAATTATCTTTTATTTTAATTAAAACAATTTTTATAATTCACTTGGATCATTTAAACTTCACGTATTGTGTTCTATGTGGAAAAAAAAAAATCCAATATGCTCCCATTTGGCGCATGTGAAATTATTTACCGCTATGGTTTAATAATACAACATAATTCGTATATGGAAAAAAAAAAAACTTGATATTGGTTATATCATAAAGTCATCGCTATGTAGCGATATCATATAAAAATCATAGCGGCCGTGTGTCAATCTTTCGACATAGTCCCTTTCATGTATCACAATATTAGTCTGCGACTTAACATGATACCTAATATATAAGGTATTCAATAGCGGCTCAACAATAATGTCTTTATCAAAGACAAAATCATGTTTCACAAATGCATTCATGTACATTTACCAATCGTACGAAACAAGATTTATATATTCATATCAAAAACAATAAATAAACAAGCTCCGAGTGTCAAATTCATAATAGCATGAAACATAACATCAATAATAGTCTCCAATAATGCTCACAATTTCAATACGTTCACAATATATCTTTGGTGCAATCCTTTCGTCAATGGATCCGCAACCATAAGGTTAATGCTCGATTGACACCCTTTGTTTTGAACTTCTTCTTTAACGGCAAAATATTTCAATTCTATATGTTTAGCACCTTTTGAATACTTGTCGTTTTTTGAAAAGAAGACAACTGCGGTATTTTCTACGGCTTGGCGGTAGTGTCGACAATTTCAAGTCCTAAAATAAATTGTGCCTCAAGGCATACCACTAACTCAGTCTCCGCAGTGATGCAGTAATGACAGATTGTTTCGCACCATTTGCTCCTCCAGCTAATGAGAATAAATAGTCAAATGTGGATTATTTGGCATCCACACATCCATCAAATCTGAACATCAAATCACCTCGAGGTGATCGGATCTCTTATAAGTGAGCGTATGATCTTTTGTTACTTGCATATACCTTAACATTTTATTCGTAGCTTTCCAATGGTGATTACTTTGGTACTTGCCCATTATTTCGACAGCAAAACTGATTTCTGGTCCGATACAAGTTTGAGCATACAAGCTTCTAGCTAAGGCTGTTATGGGAACAGTAAATTTACCATTACCATACAATTATCAGTCAATCGATTACCATTTTAAAGTAAAGTCGGTATACCAGTATAATCGGTATGGTAACGGTAAATTTACCATTTTCTACGGTAAAACATCGGTAATATTTTTTCAAAACCAATGGTAACGGTAATTTACCAGTCCGTTCATAATACATTGATATTCATGTAACATGTTGTATTACGGGCATTTAGAAGCAAGAAAATAGTTCAATTTATTGAAGCAATTCAACTCAAATGATGATAGATACACTTCCTTTATTAAGTGACCCAATGAAATATATAATGAAGTATCGTTCACCGTAAAAATATATCAACTTATTATTTTTCTAGACAAATAGTAATTTACCATTACTAGTGTAACAGTTACCAGTTTATTGGTATACTAGTCATCGGTATGCCAGTCAATCGGTAACTGTAACGGTAAACAATTTTCATTTACCGGTAAAAACGGTACGGTAACGGTATTTATAAAATGGTAACGGTAACCATTAACATAACAGTCCTACTTCTAACAATAGATGCATAAGGAATATGTCAATTTGACTGCGTTCCAATTCATGCTTTAGACATTGCTTAAGCCTAAATTTGTTTATTACTGAATTGGAACGACGCTTGCAGAGCATTTTTCCATCTTGATTCTCTCCAAAACTTCATTAATGTATGTTTTCTGAGACAATCCCAACGATCATTGTGGTCTATCACGAAATATTTTTATTCCAATCACATGGATTGCCTCGTCCATATCTTTCATTTAGAAGTTCTTATAGAAGGAATTCTTCATTTAACGTAATAAACCAAGCTCATTAGTAGTAAACAAGATGTCTTAACATACAAAATCGGAAATATGAACTTGCTCCCATCGATCTTCAGATATATACATCGATCAACAACGTTTTCCTTAAACATAGAAGATGCGATTGAAAGACTGAACATAAGATACCATTATCGGAAAGCTTGTTTAAATTCATATATTGATTTCTTAAGTTTACACATGTTCTTTTTCTTTAACCACAAAATCTTCAAGTTGATCTGTAAAAACTTCTTCATCAAGATTTCCATTTAGAAAAACTGTTTTCACATTCATTTGACGGAGCTCTAAGTCATAATTAGCTACAATTGACATAATACATTTTAGGAAATCCTTTTTACAAACTGACGAAAAGGTTTCTTCATACTCAACACCATCTTTTTGAGTAAAACCTTGGCAACAAGTCTAGCCTTCTAACGTTCAATGTTGCCATTTGAGTCACGCTTAGTCTTGAAGACTCATTTACACCCAACTCTTCTACAACCTTCAGGCAATTCAACAAGGTGCTAGACTTCATTGTGATCCATTGATTTTGGCTTTTCTTTTATGCAATGTTTAAGACGCAAAAGCGTACATGAGACGTTTTCATGCCGACGAGGCGAGGTAAGACGCAAGCCTCAAATGTTGAGGCGTAAGCCTTTCAAAGGAAAAAAAGCGCAAGTCATATAATGAAAATAGACATGAATAACGTTAGATGTCAAATAGTACATTAGAAACATAAATTGCTACAAGCAATTCAAACAAAATATAGTTGTCTAAAAACATTCAAAGTGTAGTTTAAGATCAAATGATGTCTTCCTTCTCTTCTATAAGTATATCACCATCCAAGTTATCATCATCACTAGCATGGAATACATTTTGCGTGTGTAATTCCGAAAAAGGATCATGTTCTTCGACAACATCATCCTTAATTGACGCAACTCTCACACCCTTCTCTTTTGGATTATTACGTATTATTAAGTTTTTAAAAATGATAATAAGTTTGATTTTATACTTAGCAAAATTATATAATACTAATTTTTTTGTTGTACTTATAACACCATCACAATTATAGCGTCTTCTTGTGTATAGAATGATAGGAGGAGAAAGAGTGATAATAGGCACTCTTGGGGGACCGGGGAGGAGGAGGAGGGGTAAGATCTCTAGAAGGTATAGTTTATGGTTTTGAATCGTAGGTCCTCTAAAATGTTTTTTAATGTTTTTTTTTACCTTTTTTTACTTTTTTGCGCCTCAAAAGGTTGAGGCTTATGTTTTTTTTTACTTTTTTGCGCCTCAAAAGGTTGAAGCTTACGTTTTTATGAAAAAACGCCTCAATGGATGCGCCTCGGTGCTTTTTTGATGATGCCTCGCCTTGATGCGCGCCTCACTCGCGTTTTTTAAAACACTTCTTTTATGACGTCTAACCATTTAGCAAAACTATCACTACAACAAAAATACCCTATCACAACGTCCTTTTTACAACGGACATATTCTGTCCGTTGTAATAAACGGCTATTACAACGTCGTTTTAGGACCGTTGTAATAGATGCTCTGTCCAACGCCCTTCTTACAACTTGCATTATTTGTCCGTTGTAATAGAGAGATATTACAACGGTCAACTTCTGCCCGTTGTAATGGAAGTATATTTTACAACATTCAGCAAATGCATGTTGTAATAGATCGACTACGAAATTAAGACACTTCTCTCCCCAATTATCACTGTCATACCTAATCCTTCTCGAATCCTTAATCAAATAAAAGATTTTGTTTTAATAAATTGAATTAAACCGATAAATCCTTTTCGAATAATACATTAGAATCAAATAAGATTTTCAGTTAATTATAAATATTTAAAACGTAAATATTTATTATATAATTTAAATGGTTTGAATAAAATAAATTTACTTTATGACGAATAATTAAATAAAAACAAATAAAAATTGAATTGAAAGAAATTGTGCTTCTATTGAAATAAAAGTTTGTAGAATGAAGTGTAAATCAATATAATTTGGATAAAAGAAATTATTTATGAATAAATGATAAGAACTTAGATTTGGTTTTAAATGCAAATGAAATTAATCAAATCGAATTGAATTTAAAACCAGAACCTATTAAGGTTCTAGCCCAAGCCAACTTCTCATACCCTTCATTCTAGAATCTTCCTCCCTCATTTCAAACTTAAGACCCAAATCAAAACACCACCTGGTATTTAATTTTTGCCCAATTTTTCTCAAAAATGGACTCACGCGAAAAAAAATATCATGCAAAGAGGCGTTATCGCTGGCGATCGACGGTAGGGTCTGGGGACGCAAGCACAAGCTCAGTATTGACGACGGCAGACGATTGGAACACACAATGCAAGAAAAGATGGTTGGTTATGGTCGCGAACCTGGGTTCAGACGTGATGGAGTACGATGAGACACTTTTGACAGTGGCTATGCGTGTGGGCAGCGGCAGAAATTGGAGGTAGCTAAAGTCAAGTGGAGGTGGACACGATGAATTCCTATAAATCCTCTTGTACCCACAAATCCCTAATCGCTGCTAATTCTCAAGCTCCACAAATCCCTAATTGTTGCTTTTCGACTGAATCCCGAGCTCGTTTCCATAGTCCTAAGCGACTCAAAAGGCCTGACCTAGAGATTAACGCTTTCGTTTGTAAATCTGGAGTTCAAGTTTCTATTGCAAGACTCGATATGAAGCTTTGTTCAAATGGCATCTTTGTCAAACACTCGTTTAAATATACCAAAATCAGATGCTACTGTGACAAGATGCAGATTTGCGACGGCTGGATCTACTAATGCTCTACTTTCGGTCAAAATTTGTATGAGATATGTTGGTAAAATTAACAATGGATACGTGAGACTATTGCTCCTAGAAGCTTGTACTATCACTGCTAAACGGTCAAAGCTCTTGCCATTGGGTTTAGATCTGATGGCTCAATCTGGTATGGTGAATTGCTTGCAATCTTTGATCCCTTTTTTCCTTCCATGTTTGTTGCTTTTCCTTGATGTGAGATTGTTGGCTATGCTTTATTTGATGAAGTTTGCTTTGTGTTTGATGACTTGCGGTGATGCTCGCGGTTGTTGTTGTTTTAGGAACATGCAGAAACTAATACTGCACTGAGTATATTGGAGATGAAGTTTGCTTTATTTGATGACTTGAGGTGATGTAGAAACTAATATTGCAGTGAGTATATTGGAGATGAAGTTTCGTTTCATCCCTTTTGTTTGATGACTTGCGATGATGCTTTATTTTGATGAAGTTTGCTTTGTGTTTGAATTTTATTATATTGTCTTTGTAGCCACACTATATTGGAGATGCAATAAATTACAATCAACATTGTTCCACAAGTTCAAATCACTAATTTAAGGTAAACCTCAATTTGAGTATATACACATAATAGTGCAATATTATGGTATATAATCAGTGAGAATTTTATTTTTTGGTACAGACTCCCTTGGAAGATAATTCACTCGGACTTTCAGATTGGAAGAAAAAATATGAATTTTAGTTAAGACATAAGAGGTACACTATTTATTTTATCTGATTTGATGCATTTTAGTAAGTTTAACTATACAATTGGATTTTAGTCTTGTTTTTTGTCATAGATCCATCAAATAAGCAACAATACTTAACTAAAAATTCGAAGTTTTATTGTCACTACTCAAGTATATATGCTTCTAGCTTTAGACAATACCATCATTTGTACATTGCTGTGTGGATTGAATTATAACTGATTCATAAATTTGTTATGATGAAGAAAAATATTTCACAAATTGAATAATAATTTGAATTTGAACTCCAACTGTGTAATCAAGCGAACAAACTACACCTTTCCTGTGAAATTTTCTCAACTGTCATGCAAAATAGGACTTATCGGATTTTTCTTTAAATAACCTATAAATAAACTTTAAGAATTGTCATTTTATAAATTATGAAGATATAAACCTCTCTAAACAATGAGAGCTCGTCCCTTGGATATTATAGTATATACTCATCTGTTTATCATGCTCTTGTTTTTGTTGTATGGGCTGCAATAACAGTTTTCCACTTTGTTAGTTCTCGTAGCCAGAGATGTTAAACTATTTGGCTTGTCAGATTTAATTTACATAAATAGTTTTTATTATGCTAAAAGTTCGAACCGTGATTTGGCACCTCCAGTTTTATTATCATTATATCCTTGTATACACTGTTTATAATGTTTATGCATGCATATGCTCTCTAAATAAAATATGTTCACTTGTATGCAACAGGGTTCATCTAGGTCTTTTAAAGATGCTTCGTTCAAGAGGCTGGTCAAATCAAGTGCAATTATGGTTATTGATTTCGATAGCTCTGCCTATAGCAATAAAGATTGTAGTTATTAGTTATGTTAGTTTAGGTTTATATTCGATGTTTTGTAACTATGTAAAACCTTATGAATGATGTTAATAGATAAATCATTTTTTTATTTCGAAATATGAATTTCATTTGCTATTTTTAGTAAATATGAATAAATATGGTTGTCATTAGTATATAGTTTTGTTTCAATTAATTTACACATGCATTGCATTAGTTTTTTTCTCATTTAAATTTTTTTAACAACGGGCAAATACAGTTGCAAAAGACCCTTTTGCAACGGACAAAAACAGCTGTAAAATGATTTATTACAACGAGCAAAAGTAGTTGTAAAAGACATTTTTGCAACGGACCAAAACCGTTGCAAAAAAACCCTATTGCAACGGGCAAGAACTGTTGTAAAATTCGTTTATTCCATTACAACATCGCATAATACAACCGACCTAGGCCCGTTGCGAAACCCCTATTACAACGGGCATTGCCCGTTGTAAGGGATATTTTGTTGTAGTGTCACTTTCTACGTCTTGTGAAATCGAAAATGGATCATCATCTAGGCCTGTAAACGGATACATTCGGATACGGATAATGTCGTATCTACATCCGGATCCGCGAATACTGACGGATATCGAATAACTATCTTATCTGCTAACGATCGATAAATCAGAAATATAAATAGAAAAGTTTGATTTAGTATATTTTAAAAAAAAATCATTGACTATAAAAGTGTGAAAGATAAACAAATATGATAATAATAAATAGTTTTGAACAATCAAAATGCATTAAATTCATATAATACGAACTGTTACCTTAATAAAAAAATAAACACGTCTATCATTGTATTAAAATACACAAAATATTAACTATAATCTTAGCAAAAATTGGATGGATAATTTTCATATGTGGATACCTTCATATCCGCATCCTCGAATTCTGACCTTCGTATATAAACCACGTAATCATCAGAAATAGCAGGTCTTCTTTATCTATCAAATCTTTTTAACGCGATTTCTTGTGGTTCATTTATCGTACGTTCATTTGTAACTTCATTTTGTGGTGTTTAATCATTAATTTATTGTTATTGCAAGTCATGAACATGACAACACATACAGAGACAACTTGAGGAAAAGCCATAGGCAAAGGAACTTGCATCCCAACTTCTTGGATTTCCACTTTCCGTGGTTACAAACTCCCACCAACTTCACAATTCTCAATGAACCCTAGCATTTTCAATCTTAATAATTCTCATACTATGGTTTAGTGCAATAAAATATACACCATTTATATTTTTCTCAATAACCTATGAAGAAACTCGTGACTGTTCTTGAATGATAAGATCTCTAAATTGTGTCTAGAGATCTTGGGTTCGATCTTCCGAAACACCAAAATGAGTGTTATGCTTAAAATAAAATTTCACTCATGTTATATAAAAAAGATATCTTTGGAACTGCCTTATTGGGAACCCCATTTAACAAACATACAACTCCCTTTAAAGCATGCATCCACATTGATTTGGTTAAAGATGAATTGATTAACATACTTCTAACCATATCCATTAAAGTACGATTGTGTCTTTCTGCAATAGAATTTTATTGCGGTATTCCTAACATTGTGTATTGGGCACATATATCTTCAGGAATTTGGCAAATGGACCAGAGCACGACACTATCCACCGTCATATTACCTTCCATAATATTCGTTGTTTCTATCAAATTTGACATTTTTTTTATCTAATTGTCTTTCAACTTCATCGATGAACGCCTCTAAGGTGTCTATCGATTGAGACTATTTCTGCAATAAACAAATATATCCATAACGTGAAAAATTATCAATAAATGTGATAAAATACTTTTCTCCGTCTAGTGATGGAACATCAAAAGGGCCTACATTAGGGCTGTCAATGGATACCCGAAAAATCCGATATCCGTCCGAATCCGTATCCGAAAATATGAAAAATATCCGTTATCCGAAAAGCGGATACGGATATTCGATATCCGAAAAGCATTTCGGATACGGATATGGTTATAGTGGTATCCGTATCCGAAAAATATCCGTCCGATTGACTGATGCATATTTATATAATTTAAAATAGGAAAATAGGGTTATGAGTGTTTAACTTTTGAATATTTTTTGATACACATACATATATTAGTATAAAACAATGTTTTATCACCATATTTTTTATTTCTTTGTTTTTTTATAAACAATAGTAAAAAAAATATTTTATGTTGATCTAAACTTTTTCGTTTATACCTTTAAATTTATCAATTATTAGCGGAGCGGATAAATATCCGATATCCGTCCGTATCCGAAAATTAAGCGGATACGGATATCCGATATCCGAAAATTAAACGGATACGGATATCCGATATCCGAAAATGATTTCGGATACGGATACGGATATGGCACTATCCGTATCCGAAAGCATCCGTTGACAGCCCTAGCCTACATATATCATTGACATTATTTCAAAGAGTCGTGTGCTTCTTGTGGCAGCTTTCTTAATTGTGTGTTTTTCCTTAATACAATCCACACAAATTCCAAGATTAGTGAACTCCAAGTCATGTAGGATTTCATTCTTTGCTAATCTTTCAATTCTTTCTTTGGGTATTTATTGTTGGAATATTTCAACATATGGACTACACATGTAAAACAAAATATGTTGTGCTATTTTGATGTAAAGTGTAATTAAGTGATCAAATTTACACTAAAGGCAAAAGGCTTAAGAATCTAATTATCATTGGATTAATGTGTAGATACCGGGACACTTTAATTCGTTGAATGACCAAATTATAAAATGCCAATATATAAACAAGAGGTTATGGTCCCCCAATTACACAAGCCTTAAAAACTCTCTAACTTCTTCTATAGAGAGCTAATATCAGATTTAGAGCTTGTGTCAATTTGGAGGACCAAACATAATTCTTCTTCTCTTCAATAACAAACTATGGATTCAGGTAAGCTTTCGCTAATTTATTTATCTTTTCTATAGTTTCTTCTCAATTAAATCAATATGTGTTATATATTTGGACCTAGGGTTTCACAATTGATTGTTGTTAAAGTATATCGAAATCCTAACATGTGTCCCAAATGTTTATGCCACATTAAGTCGATGATCCATTAACTAAACCACGTGTATTACCAACATTATGATGCAAGGTTAATAGACTTCCAACAAAGAGAGTATCAAGTTTTAATTAGTATAAACCATCATAAAGAATACCAAAACCAATGAAAAGGTTCTCTTTAAACAAACTAAAATATTCATTCCCAAATTTAAAAGGATGCCCAATTGTATCAAGTTTAGACAAGAAAATTAAATTGCGAGAAACAAAATGAATATAAAAGTCTAGAAAAGATCAAAATAGGATAAATTTTTAAAGTAGGCAAATTTTTGAAACAATTTCGCGATAGGAGTTGGTTTTCAAACTTATTACCAAATAGGGCTTGTTTCAGTCCAATCAGCAGTCCGATCAACGTTGTTGTAACTGCCAGCCAGAAGCGTCACTCTTAGTTGCGCATAGATTTAATATTTTCGGTGGCACGACTCTTAGATGCGCATAGACGTATGTTTGATTCTTTTTATTTTGCGCAATTGTTAGTTGCTCAACTTATTTTTTCCCTGTGCACAACTAACAGTTGCACATAAGGCAATGTAACAAGTAGGTGCAACTCAAAGTTGCGCCTACTTTAAACTCGTGCAGGCGCAACTACCCTTCCCCTCATAACCCTAAAACATTTCAAATCCCTCAACCCCATCTTCCATGCTCAAACACATTGGCTCCAAACCTAATCTTTAGCCATTTTGCAGCAAATTATTACAAATTTTTCAAATTTCTTCTTTATTTTTCGATTAAACCAAAACTACAACAATGAAAGCGGGATCATCTTCAACACAAATAGATTTTGGTAATTTCCAAAACCCTGGTTCTTTTGATTAAGTTCTAATTTGATTATCAATTGGTTGTATTTGCTAGAAATATCGCCAATTAGCTTGTTTTACTTGCATCACTAATTGATTGTAAACGATTTGTAAAATTTGATTTTTTTGGCATTAACTTTGAAGAACCGGAAAGCGAACCGGTAAACGGTAGCGTGCTTTATATGCAGGATAATCACCGCTCTAATTTTGAAGAGTTAATGAGGGTAATATTATTTGTTTTGTAAATACAGTAGATTTTTGTAAGCTTTTTCGCATTTTGAATTAATTATAAGTTATAATTATTTATTTTGCAGAGTGTAAAACCGGTGGATTGTCTCGATCATTCGCAAAGTTTCGAAGATTTGATAGAGATGGTTGAAGATCAACAGATTCAACAATTACTACATCAAGCGAGATTGTAGTATTTCATGCAAATTAAATATATCAGATTCGAAAGGTTTTTACTCGCAGCTTTATGCGATAGATGGAGACTTGAGACTTGCACTTTTCATTTTTCCGTTAGAGAAATGACAATTACACTGCAAGACGTTTCTATTTTGCTTGGCCTTCCTATCGAAGGCGCCGTGTTGACTACGGTGGTAACGTGGACGCCGATGAGGTTTGTTAACGTTTGTTTGGTGAAATTCCACCCCAGAAGCGGTGGTCAATAGAGGAGAGTTAAATGTGAAATGGATAAATGACCTTATAATCGGTAGGGAGATTTCAGTCGATTCATCCGTTGAGGAGCTAGAACAGTTCACACGGACTGTCATATTGCTTCTATTTCCGAACCATTCGAAGGATAGAGTTAACGTTAAATGGTTGTACTTGCTAGAGGATTTTGCCACCATTTTCGATTATTCAAGGGGTAGCGCGGTTATGTGCATTGTACAAGGAGTTGGATAATGTGGTACTAAGAAAGACGAACGGGTTAGCAGGTTGCCTAACCCTTCTGCAGGTATGTCGATTTTGACTTATTAGTGTACCAATTTTATGAAATATTTTGAAAGACGTTTCTTAAAACTGATAATATGCAGCTATGGTCTTGGACGCGTATTTCTGTTGGACGGCTAAATATTCGTGCCAACATCGCTCCGGGATTACCGTATAGAGCAAGGTAGAAGCAACTTGAAATTTATACTGAAAACTTTATGATTTGTGCAAATATTCACACATTGTTTTATTTATGACTGTAGATGGACTGAAGATAGACGTTGGAGAGATGATCCATCCCGTCATCCCACATTCTATCGCAATGAGCTCGATGTTACGGACGAGCATACTGTTGACTGGACACCATACACGGCCACCGCCTATTTGCTAGGATGGGGAGCAGACTTGGTATGCAAGAACCCCGATTATTTGCCTGCAAAGTATAGCCATGCACTACCCGATAGAATGATGAGGCAATTTGGCCTTCATTAGCATATACCGGATCCAGCCGAGCAGATTTTCCTACACGGTTGGAACAGAGACTTATACAACATGTACGTCGCAAGGTAGGATCACAGGTTGGATCACGTTGAGGTTGAACGCGTACCAAGAATATCATCGAACAATACTATAGTTGATAGTGGCATATCACGCGGCGATTTGCTCTTAAAGAATCGTCAACTAGACTGCCCAGATATGCTCCGTGGGGAACGGTGGAACGTGATTTGGTACGTGTTCATAAGTTTTAATCTTTTAACTTCCTCAACTAGCTTTACTTACTTGCATCATTGCTTCTTTTGTTTTAGGTTCAAGGGTTGTACATGATTTTCAATGAAGTTGACGATGTTCTGGCAAATCCTGCAGATGATGACAAAGTAAAAGGAAAGTGTTTTTAACATCAAGGAAATTATCAAGTCGCTTCTTGGTAGGCATAAGCTAGAAAGACCATCACCGTATGTGCCTCTTACACCCCATGCTTTTGGTCGTACCTACCAAAGAAGATGTTTTAGAGGCACGGGGAGTCCTTCACAAGATAGCCAGTCGGGGCAGGAAATAGTTGAAGCTAGATCATCTCAACCGCCTCCGACGCAAACTCAAAAAACACTACGCGAATGCAGAAACGTAAGAAGATAGGTTTGTGATGGTTTTTCGTTTGATTGCTTTGTTTTGAATTTGTATTGGCTTGAAACTTGTTGGTTTGTAGGTGTTGCGATGTTGTAATATTGACTTGAAACATGTTGTATGAAATATGATGTTTTGTATTTCATATTTTACCTATTTTAATGAAATGTCGTACTAATAAGTTGTTATTGTATGAAAGTTGATGTTGTATGAAAGTTGTATCAGTTATTTGTTCTCTGAAAATCTGAAAAGTTGCAGACGCAACTTATAGTCGCGCATGAATATAATTTGTTCTTTAGAAAGTTGCAGGCGCTGCTTCTAGTTGCGCCCTCTTGAATAAATTGTGTGCAACCTTGAGTTGCGTCTAGTATTTTCATACGTATAGGCGCAACTTTAAGTTGCGCCTGCATACCTGGACTATCCATTGGCCCAACAACAGCATATAAACATTACAGCTCCTCCCCAAACAAACACAACTCCTCAAATCCATTTTCTTTCAGAAACTCTAACCTTCATTGCCATTATTTTCACTACCAGCAGCACAACATTCCACTCAAAATCGTTTAATTTACGAAGATCAACAAAAGATTGCACGTTCATCTACACTTGAGGTAAAGCATCAAAACTATACTCCACTAATTTTGATAGATCTAGTGTTGACATTTAATTTTCTGTAATTTTGATAGATCAATGACTACCGAGCCGATTATTCATCACTATGACGATGATTTAATCATCGATGAAAATAGCAAGCTATCCTATGTTGGCGGAAAATACAAGGGATGGATCTAGTGTTTAAGTTTCTGTAATTTTGATAGATCAATGACTACCATGCCGATTATTCGTCACCATGACGATGATTTAGTCATCGATGAAAATAGAAAGCTAACCTATGTTGACGGAAAACACAAGGGATCGAAAGTGAGGAGGGGTTGCAATTTTCTTGACGACAATTTACAAAGCTACAAAAATTGCTTCTACGGAGTTCGACATCTCGTTGGTTAGTAAGTGGGTAACGGATGACGACCCAATTGCTATTGAGGTAAACGATGATGACGATGTCGATTCTATATTTAATGTGGGGACGAAGGTACTTGAGTTGTATGTTAAGAAGACGGAGTTGGTACATACAACCGAACAGCAAGCTCAAATCTTTGATTATGCAAGCCAACCTGGACCCAGTAATACTGCCGAACAAAGTCAAATGTATTACCCACACTACTCCTACCAGCCACCGAACATTTACGCACAAGCAGCTGGGTATGTTTTTATATGCTGTATGAATGTTTCATTTATGTTTTTTGTACTTAACAGTCCAATGTTCATGTACAGGTTGTATCCACGGTTATCCGACTACGGTGTCATGGCATATCCATCGCAGTCACCCGAGTATGGTTTCCTTCCATATCGACTGTATCCCCCACAGTCAATTCAACCGCGAATTTAAACGACTACTTCCATGAAATTGAAGATGGAGACGTTGACACTGAGGATATAGAGGGCTCATTTGAATAGCATGGAAATTGTTGCTTCACTTGACAACGATGAAACATGGATCGATGTAATGAATGTTAACAATGACGCTCATTTTGATGATATTTTGGAGGAAGTTGATGACATCGATGAGCATATCGAGATGGAAAAACCATTAGAAGATGACCAATGCAACGATATAATCATGGAACGATCTGTTATGCAAGAATTTCAATTTACCGACGAAATGTTCGGACTGGAGTGTGTGAAGAAAGACCCTCAAGTGGTATGATTTTTAAATCGAAAGAATTTTTAATTGAACATATAAGTGAATGGTCGATAAAGTGTTCGGTTTCATTTAAAAACATAGAGTCCCGAGCTAGAGAGTTCACTGTTATATGTGATATTGATGCTAATTGTCCATGGAGACTTCATGCAATTGTTTCTAAAAGAGATCATGCTGGGTGGTGGGTGATAAAACAATTGTGATCATACTTGCTCAAATCCAATCATCAACTCGAACCACAAACAAGCAACAGCCAAATTCATTTGCACCAAAGTCCTTCTACATGTTCGTTCGAACCCAAGTTACACTACAAAATCTGTCCAAGAGCTTATGGCAAATACTTACAAAATTCAAATAAGCTACATGAGAGCCTGTAAAGGACTTAACAAAGCGGTTTTTAAAATATTTGGCGATTGAGAATCTTCGTACAATGACTTACCTTAGTTTCTTCGTGCTATACAGAAATGTAATCCAGGTACTGTTTATTATGTACATATAAGAGTACAATTTTGGAGGGCTTTCTAGGCATTTGGACCTAGCATTGAAGGTTTCAAGCATTGTCGTCCGGTTTTTTCTATTGACGAAACACATCTGTATGGTAAACATCAAGGTACGTTGCTTGTGGCTACAGAAGTTAATGCAAACAACTCTCTTTTTCTTTTGGCATTTGCTATTGTACAGACCGAGTCAGCGAAAACTTGGGGTTGGTTTTTTCATGCATGGGACACTTAATTTCATCTTTAAATGCAAGATACATTACATTTATTTCCGATAGAATGAAAGAAATTCCAACCGCCTTGCAAGAGAAGTGGAGAAGACCACATCATCATCGCTTCTGCCTTCGCCATTTGAAAGAAAACTTTAAAAAAGCTGATTTTGGTAGTAAGATTTTGCAAAACTTATTTCATGCCTGTACTGATGCAAGAGACGAGTTAACATACAAAGAACTCAGAAAGCAACTAAAAAATATGAGTCCGGCTGCTGACAGATGGATTGATAGAAGTCTCTGACATAGGGATGAACAGTGAGCTCTTTACAAAGACAACGGTGAACGTTTCTAAATATGACTACCAATGCTTCGGAGAGTTTCAATAGGGTTCTTAAAGGTGCAAGATTGTTATCGGTAAAGGTGTTAGTGGCACGTACCTATCATCGTCTTAATAGCTACTTCTACAGAAGATGTACCGATGGAATGGATTACGCATCTTCGCTCACGTCAAATTATGAAAAAATAATGGAAAAATATTCAGCAGAACCACGTAATATGAGCATTAACACGTTCAACTTAATGGAGTGGCAAGTAACAGACACAAAAGCGTGCAACTACACAGTAAATATTGCCAATGACAACTGCAGTTGTCATTGGCAATATTCACGTTCTATCACATTTTTCATGTTCCCATGTTTTAGCTGCATGCGCACGATGTAGAAGAGGAACAAACAGAGCTTACCATAATCTTATTTTGTCCTGGTTTACGACAGACAGTTATAGACATAGTTATTCTCCGGTTTTTCATCCAGTGCCCGTCAGTAAATATTTAGATGTATATGGCCCTACTGTACTCCTACTGCCAACGCGAAGGAATACAGGAAGCCTGAGATCCACAAGAATAAGGGGAGTCGTGGACGAAATGGAAGACAGAAGACAGGACAGATGTGGACAATGCGGTAACTTGGATCATAGAGAAGAGCGTGTGGGAAGCAATAAATATTTTACTTGTTTCTAATACTTTTGTCATTCTTGAACTGTATAACTTATATTTTTATTCTATACACAACTTTGTTATCAAAGGTTATCTTATGTTAAACATTTAAGTTACTTGCTATGTTATGTTACTTTGATTTAATTTATACGCAGCTTTTGTATGAATTTTCCACAATTTTACATCTACCGTCAAATAAACATAACAGACAAACAATATTACATCATCTATTGCATATCCATTACAACAACCAAGTAAAAATACAACCAAGTAATACAGCATTCATTAAAACTAAAGCATACATAACTCAATTAAACAAGTCTGATATAGATCCATTACATTACAGTTCCACTACACAGTTTACTAGACCCCTTTCCAAATTGGATTTAATGACTGCAAATAGTCTACTTGATGTCGAAGCACTTTTTTTCTTTTCCGAACGTCTCACTTCCGCTTGCATCTCTAGTGCATACTCCACTCCCCTAGGGGTCAACGGACGATCTAGCCATTTGAAAAAATTACAGCACTCAACACCTTTCGGATTAGTTATATGATCAAGGTAACCGGCACATCCGTAAAACCGACGCCCTGCATTTGTTTGAGTCTTGCATACAACTATCTCACAAACATCTCCACAGTGGCAAAGTGGATGTGTATCTTGTCTCACTCGACCTTCGCCGCTAATTCGTTTCCCCGAGATTCGGTTCGCTTAAGCAAACTTGATTATCCAAAGCAGATTGAACAGCAACACCATTAGCTGGAGGAACTATCTCAAATTGAGCTTCAGGAAATGTTTCAAACTGAGTTTCAGGAACAAATTCATTTTCAGCTTCTATTTGTTCAACATATTTCACCAATACTTCATCTGGGATCTCCCAATTATTCATATAAATGAATGGAAATGTGAGTGTGGGGTGAAGGGATTGTTATAGCCTTGGTTTAATCGAAGAATGAAGAAAAAAATTTGAAAAATTTGTGACAATTTGATGCAAATTGACTAAAAAAATAAATTTGGGGATTTTGGGTTGGACCATGAAGAAGATGAAGGAGGTTGGGAAATGTTTTGAAGGGGTTGGAGCAAAATTTTGTTGTTGCCTCTGTTTTAACAACAGCAGGCTATACAGGCGCAACTCATAGTTGCGCCTACACCATGTTAAAGTATGCGCAACTATGAGTTGCGCTGTAACGACCCGTTGAATTAATAATATTAAATGAATTAAATTAATATGTTTCTAATCTAATTTAGGATAAAATAAAGGTCTTAAGATTTTATTTGAGAAAATGTAGTAATTTGTTATAGTAATTGGAATTTAATGTAACAATTTAATAGTTACATGGAAATAGATTTGAACTATGTAAATTTGCACACCTTGTTATAAGTTAAATATAAGAAACCAATATAAATGTGAATCAGTGAATATTAATAAAAATATTTACTAGAATGGAATTCATTTAATATAAAAGTGTCCGTTGGAATAAATCAATGCAATAAGTGTGATAAGTAATTTTATTGAATGTTGTCTCTAATAAATGTACTTGATTTGGTAATTTAGATATTTATACGTAAAGTATATATATATAAAGATATATTGATTCCAATAGAATTAATTGGAAATCTAATATTAAATATAATGTTGGTAGCAATTGAAATTTACTGTTTTGCAAAATAAATGAGAAATCAAGTCAAATGTGAATTATACCGTAAAGGATCAATTCATTTAAACAGTAGGATTGTAAATAAATAAACATTCTACGTAGGTTGCAATTGGACAATTTATGTAGTTTAATGGAAAAGCAATTGGAATTAATTACCATAAATTGTGTAATTAGGGTAGTTTTGATTTGTCACTTAAGATGGAGGATTTTTATAAAACGTAATAAATGCAGTTTAAATTAAGGCATTGACGTTTGGGTATTTAAGAAGTGATAAACTAAAATTTATTTATTTATTTGAAAATTTGAAATCCAATTTGTGGATTTATTGCAAATAAGTGAAATTTGTGTTTAACCATTACATCGATAGGAATAAATTAAATTTAAGGTTATATTAATAAAATTTGGACTAGAGAAATGATATGAATCGGTTTTAGAAGCCTTAAATATAAAATGGGAAGTAGACGAGATTTCACGTTACAACCATTTTTAAAAATCCTGATGTATGTAGAAATATTAATGAAATATAACGTAAACCAATGTTGAATCAAAAGAATAGAGTCAACACTTATTTATTCATTTAATGCGATATAACTACGAGTATGATTTATTGCAAATTACATGGAAATCTAATATATAGGACATTACCTAAAAAGGAAGAGTAGATAAAATTTATGATAAACATATTTGTATATGAAGGTTATTGATTAAGGAGAAATTGGGCAAGTTTTATGTATTTGGGTTAAGTGCAACCTTTAATAGATAAATTTAGTGCAATTAAAAGAAATTGACATTTAATATTTCGATAACTTAAAATTTGATGGGATAAGAACATTTGGGTAATGAAGGGTTGACAAATATTAGCTGTGATTCTAGAAGGAATTAAATAGATAATGGAAAGATTAAAATCAGGTTCTAAGCAATAATTATTAAATAACAGGATTTATTAAATTTAACGTTGAATACTACGTTACTGAAATTTAAAATGGACTTTAAGAATAATATTTTGAATCATGAACCAAAGTATGTGGCATCCCTATTTGGATAAAGAATGAGTATATAAAAGTTAAAAATCTAATATATGGGGTTTTGAGCATTTAATTTTATAATTCTTAAATATAGGAAAGTGCAGAAATTAACACTGCAAATTGATATACTTATAATTTTAATTCACATCCGAGCTTGTTAAATCATTTGAAATTGATTAAATTATATAAGTAATAAAATTTGGACAATTTTAGAATATAATATAAAATTTGGATTTTTGTAATTTTAATTTAATTAATGAATATAAAAATAGCCATTTTTGTCACGGACTCGGATTTCGATGAAACCAGTTTCATCGGATCCGTATCAGTGAATTATTTTAGGGTTTCAAGTTTCGTATCGATCGGACCTGTCATTTGATCGTACGGACGCGAAACGCCTTGAAATCAATTTTATTAAAATCAATTTGGAATCAATTTGGAAATCTTGTTTTCAGCATAACTTCTTCATACGATCGAATTTGGACGCGAAACTTTTTCCATCGCGTTCAGAATATTTTAAAACACCTATCTGGATATATGGGTTTGACGAATTTTGTTTCGGAGTCTAAACGGGCTTTTTGGGCCTTAGTTTGTTCCGTACGTTCATCTATCTAGTCTATCTACTCTAACTCAACCCTACCTATAAATATACAGTTATAAACCCTAGCTCCATCCTATTGTCATTTGCTGTATGTTCATTTCTTCATTTCTTTCTCCTCCTCAATGGGTGCAAACGCTAGATCCAATCAATTCAAAATTTCAATGAAAATTCAAACTCTCCAGAAAAATTCCACAAAAATATATGTCGATGTTCTCGAGATACGTAATCTGATGGTGCGATTCGTTTTTCGAATCGATGCTCTGTTTACCCAGAATAAATTGAAACAGTTCCGTCCGTTCATCATGTCGTCACAAACTTCGTCGCATCGAGAAAATATTTCTGGGTATTGGGGAGGTAGCCGAGGGGATCGCATCTGGGTAGTTATTGCCTCGAGTTAACGGCTGGATGGGGCGAATTAATTCGATTAGGGTTTCGGCCCTAGGGGAGATAGGCGGCGGCGGCTGGCACCAGAGGAGGCCGGACTTGGGGCGTGGGTAGAGGGCGATGCAACGTGATGAATGGAGGTGGTCGGCGGCGTCGAGGTGGCCTGAGGTGCGCGCGGTTGGTGGTCAAAGTGGCGGTCAACGTGTTGTAGTGGGTTCGGTTCGAACGTGTTCCTGGAGGAAGAAGCAACGCGTGAAGGGGAGAGATGGATTTGGGGTGATGACGTGGCAAGTTTATTAGGTAGGTTTTGTAAATTTTAAATTTTATGTTCAATCGAATTTTCGTCATAACTTTCTCATACGAACTCGTTTTCACGCGAAATTTTTTCCGTTAGGATCGTTATTAAATTCCGGATCTGATGACGCTGGTTTGGACGAATTCCGAGACGGGCGAATTTTTGGGTTTAAATCGAATTTAAATTCGATTTAAATTCAAAAGGTGAGTGTTTAAACCCACTCACAACTACTAGAAGCTTTTATGTTTGTTAAGTTAATTTTAGAAATGAATAGAAATTTATTTATGAGTATTTGGCATGTTTATTTCACTCATATTTATTGAATTGCATTTATTAAATTTAACTGTTAATTTAATTTATTTATTGCGTATTAATTGATAGTTAGAATTTATTTGTTTGCCTATAAACTGCTAGTTAACAGTTATATAGATTATTACTGAATATAAACTGTTAGATTAATAGTTGTTAAATTTAATCTGAATAAAATTGCCAGTTATTACCTGTTATATATTATCAAATATAAATTGTTATTGATTGATATTGCTTGATGATTGTGATTGGATGATGGGTGATGTTGATGGATGTTTTATTGTAAATCATTAAATTGCAAATTATCATGCATATTTCCTTTCATTCGGGATTGTGGTTTGAAATGATATACAACCGCAAAATTTTATATCTTTTAAATTGCGGATTGAAATGATAAATATCCGTATCACTTGACCATAGGATAGAAAATCATATACAGGCACCGCGGTCTATATATAACTATTTTAATGTGATTTCTATGGTTTGGATGGAATACGGTTTATAATAATCTTAAATTTTATATTGTATAAATATTATTCTTCCATATATATACACATGAAGTTGAAAATTTTGAAATTAAAAGGTGTATAAATCTCTTTATTAAAAATGAAAAAAAAATTAAGAAAATGGAGTTTGATAATTTATATCATATGTTTAAATGTTAAGTTTGGAAATTTTAAGATATGATATTTATAATTGAATTTTTCCCAAGATAAATTGAAATGAATATTCTCGTATAATTTGAATTGAAAAAAAAATATTTTATTACTAGAAATTGGAGTTTTTATTTATTCATGGATTTTATGTGAATATTCAAGACTAATTAATAGAACATTCGATTTGTTGAAAGAATAAAATCCAACTTTAGTTTGAAATATTAATACTCCAAATGGATATACGTATATATATAAATTGAAGTGGTTTTGGAACTTGAGAGAGATAATACAAATTTTGGTTTAGACTTTAATAAAGAAATGTATTTGTAAAGCCATGAGAACTATTTTCTTTACAAAGTAACATTTAAGCTAAACCTTTTAATTCATATACCGTTGAATATCCAAACCATTCAAGTTTTTTTAGAAGTTATGGTTTTAAATTATGATTTTCAAAATATTATGCTTTGAAAATATTTGATTTTCAGACGTTATGAAGTTAAAGCATTATGATTTTGGAAAAGAATTATATTTGGGATAAGTGATAAAATATGGTTTTGGGTTTTGAAATGATATCGTATTCATGGTTATGAAATGGAATGTTTATTCTGATTTTTAAAGTATAACCTATTTTTAAATGACCGCGGTGTTATAATAACGATGGGTTGGCAAAGAGACCGGGATCGGATATGGACATACTCTCTGTCGATACCGAAAACCACTTTGACTAACCGTGTACGCGGTGGAGATTCCAGAATGAAGTAGGTGGTGGCGACGTTTCCTGTAAGGTAAATACGTGGACCCGACTCCCGTGAGTTGGCGTAAGGTGGCTAAAACAGGAGCGATTCTCAGGCCAATGAGGTCATTCCTCTGATCGGACCCTCCTCTTCGATATTATACTTTGACTTGGATTGATTCAGTGGCCACTTCTATATTTTTGATTTTGGGGAGTTAGTCCGAGGTGGGCGGTAACTGCGGCTACGCGTTTCCACCAGCCTGGATAGCAATTGGTATATCTATCATGGCATTGCCTAGTTGTGCCGTGTCACCTACCATATCGAGCCTTTACTACGAGTTTCTATTTGTGTCGTACCTATGGAGTATCCTCTGGTAGCCTCCCGATCAGGAGGTATTACGGTACTGTATAGACTATTGGCATTTTACGTGTTAAGGTGGAAAATGTAAAGCCTTAACGCTATTTAAAAGTAAGTTTATTTTATAAATAGACACAATTATAATAGCGCAATATACTACATAGTAAATAGTTTAACGGATCCTTAGGAGATGTAAATCCCGAACATCTCTTGAGTTACTGTACTCATATTTATTTCTGTTAATTTAACTCACATAAGATCTGTTAGTCTGACTCGAGTGTTTTTGTCTTTTCAAATTCGCTCGGGTCAGTCCGAGCGTTTCAGGATCGAAGATTTTAGCTTTGGAGGACGAAGACGAAGAATCCGTATTATATTATTTATAGTATTGCACCACACTCTAAATTTCCGCTGCATTGATTGTATTGGTATGTGTAACTCTGATATTCATTGTATAAGTAAAATAAATATTTTGTAAACAGTTATCATGAACTGTATATTGATTATTATATTTTATCCTTCCGCTGTGAGATTCTATTTTGTTTTATTTCTTCTCTGTTTTTTTCTTATTTACCCATAACAATCCGCCCTTGCGTATGCTTTGAATTGGCACGTGTGTCGGTTTAAAGTGTGCGAAAAGGGCGGATGTTACAGTTGGTATCAGAGCTTTGGTTTAGCGATAAACCTTGGCTTTGTGGGGTTTGACTCTTTGTTAATAGGGTAGTAATACCCTATGGGAGTCGCTGAGTGTAATATATGAGAGAGCGTATTTGTTAGTGTTAATAAAAGATTTTGATATTGTGTTAATCTGTTCCGTTTTGTATTTATAAATTCTGGTTGATGCATGGGACGCTATGTCATCAATAGGGATTTCTAAACACTTAATAGAACAGACCGACATAATATTTGTTTTAAATAGGTGAATGAAATAAATTTGCCTATTATATTTTCTATATATAAAAATATTTTTATAAAGATATATATTTTGGTTGTTATAGATTGGGTGTTAAGTAATAGAATATTTATAATAATTAAAGCAAAGTTGGAATTAAAATAAATCAAATTGGAGATTTGAGAACTTAAGTCCGGGATTTTTGAAAATCTGCTTTCAAAGGATTTATGAAATATAATGATTTGGTTTATAAATATTTTCTTATATAAATATTTAGTATAATTCGAAAGAATTGGTTTAAAGAGGATTTTGGAGAAAATAAATTTTGTACTTTCCCCTCTGTCGCTGGAAAATAATTTCGGTAATGACGGCCGCATCATCGACTTTCATTTTCGAGTTTCGAAGGGAAAGGCCACTGTAGTAAATTCTACTGCAGATTTGTTTTGAAATTATTTAAAATTTTAATTGTTTAAAGGTAATTAGAGATATAAAAGTTGTAAGAAATTAATTATCTATTATTTTAAAGAAATTTTGGAATTTGACCCGGTATTAATTCTTGAATTTCCATTAATTAGTTGTAAAAATTTAGGTTAGTGAAATAAAAGAAGTAATCAATGAATTAAAAGAGTTGAGATTAAACTTGCATAAGTTCTTTTGCTTTTTCTTTAACATAAATAACTTACCAAGTATAAAAAGTTGAAATGTAAATTAAGAGTGGAATAGAATATTATGCAAGTAGAATTTTGGAAAAAATGAAGTATTCAATAAATTACTGTTATAAATAAGAATTTAATGGTATTAACTTAAGTGATGATTGGAATTTTACTAAAATTAAAGGTTGTATTATTAATAGGTGATTTTAACCTTAAGAAAGAAAAAATGAAATTCCTTAATTTATAAAGTTTGATTGTAGGGTTATTAACTTAAGTATGCTTTAATTCCCCCTATTCTAATATAATAGAAAGTAAGTAATATATAAATGACTGTAAACCCTAAGTAATTAATTAATAAAATTCCTTATTTTTAAGAAGGAAGGTTAAAGGGTTAATAATTTAAGTGTAATTAAAAAGCGTTACTGTAATTAAATATTATAGAAAGTGGGTAATTAAACTGTTACTACTATTAAATATAATGGAAACTTCCACATTAAATAAATAAATGAGATTAAAGGTAAGTTGAAATTGTAGGTTATAAAACAAATATATATTAATTAAAGGAATGAAAAGAAACTTGTAAATTTTCACTTACATTCTTAAAACATACATAACTTACCATATAATAAAAAGTTGCAATGTTAGTAGGAAAATGTAAGGGGAAATCTTACAAGTGAAGAGTAAGGTAATAAAGGTATTCAATAAATTTGCTGTTATTAATGAGAATTAATTGTATAAACTTAAGTTAAATTGGAAATTTTACTATATAAGAAAGGTAAGAAGTATGAATAGATGATATAAATTTTAGTCAATAAATTGAAATACGAATATAATGAATTTTGTAATAAATGAAAATGAAAATTGTAAGAAGTAAAGGGATCACTCCATAAATGAAAGAAAGAAAATCAAAACACTGAAGCATGAAAAAATGTATGATAAGTAATTTGGTTGTTGGGTTGAATTGTTATTGTTTGATTTATGTTGTTGGGTAAGGAATTTGAATTTGTCGGATGAAGAAATAATCTATCTATGTTCCATCTAAGACTGTTGAGAAAAGGATGCACTTGATAGTTAATTTCATCTCATACAAATTTCAAAGTTTGAATCCAAACAACTATTTGTTTGATGGATTAAATGGTTGCTTTGCTTTGTGTATGTATGCTGTTGTAAGGTTGATGGTTGTTGAATTGTTTGGTTGATTAATGATTGAATCCACTTGAATAGTTCACTTTAAAATAAATATTTAACCTTTTAGATTATATAAGTGAATACAGGTGATGGAAGCAACTGCTACTGCTTTTGGTTCCACAATAATTAGCGTAATTGCCCGACAAATAGGTACGTTTCCGGATTACGTTTTAGCGCTATTTTATATAATTTTTCCCGTGTTGGGATAATATTTTGATAATATATGTAATATATTTGTATATTTTGATATTATATTTTCTCCAGAGTCTCTCCGTACAAAGGAGACTCTGCCAAAATTTTCCGTAAATTTTGGACTTAGAATTTTGTGAAAATATTTTCCAGCTTTAATAATCTAAGTATAAAAGAATATAATGATTATAAACAGGTATATTTTATTTAAGAAAATAAATTTAGTAAATTATTGTTTATAAATAATATTTGAAATAAGATGTACTGTTTTATTCTTCCTTCTCCCTTCTTTTTCCTTTTCGAGGACGAAAAGTTTTGAGTGGGGGAGATTGTAACGACCCGTTGAATTAATAATATTAAATGAATTAAATTAATATGTTTCTAATCTAATTTAGGATAAAATAAAGGTCTTAAGATTTTATTTGAGAAAATGTAGTAATTTGTTATAGTAATTGGAATTTAATGTAACAATTTAATAGTTACATGGAAATAGATTTGAACTATGTAAATTTGCACACCTTGTTATAAGTTAAATATAAGAAACCAATATAAATGTGAATCAGTGAATATTAATAAAAATATTTACTAGAATGGAATTCATTTAATATAAAAGTGTCCGTTGGAATAAATCAATGCAATAAGTGTGATAAGTAATTTTATTGAATGTTGTCTCTAATAAATGTACTTGATTTGGTAATTTAGATATTTATACGTAAAGTATATATATATAAAGATATATTGATTCCAATAGAATTAATTGGAAATCTAATATTAAATATAATGTTGGTAGCAATTGAAATTTACTGTTTTGCAAAATAAATGAGAAATCAAGTCAAATGTGAATTATACCGTAAAGGATCAATTCATTTAAACAGTAGGATTGTAAATAAATAAACATTCTACGTAGGTTGCAATTGGACAATTTATGTAGTTTAATGGAAAAGCAATTGGAATTAATTACCATAAATTGTGTAGTTAGGGTAGTTTTGATTTGTCACTTAAGATGGAGGATTTTTATAAAACGTAATAAATGCAGTTTAAATTAAGGCATTGACGTTTGGGTATTTAAGAAGTGATAAACTAAAATTTATTTATTTATTTGAAAATTTGAAATCCAATTTGTGGATTTATTGCAAATAAGTGAAATTTGTGTTTAACCATTACATCGATAGGAATAAATTAAATTTAAGGTTATATTAATAAAATTTGGACTAGAGAAATGATATGAATCGGTTTTAGAAGCCTTAAATATAAAATGGGAAGTAGACGAGATTTCACGTTACAACCATTTTTAAAAATCCTGATGTATGTAGAAATATTAATGAAATATAACGTAAACCAATGTTGAATCAAAAGAATAGAGTCAACACTTATTTATTCATTTAATGCGATATAACTACGAGTATGATTTATTGCAAATTACATGGAAATCTAATATATAGGACATTACCTAAAAAGGAAGAGTAGATAAAATTTATGATAAACATATTTGTATATGAAGGTTATTGATTAAGGAGAAATTGGGCAAGTTTTATGTATTTGGGTTAAGTGCAACCTTTAATAGATAAATTTAGTGCAATTAAAAGAAATTGACATTTAATATTTCGATAACTTAAAATTTGATGGGATAAGAACATTTGGGTAATGAAGGGTTGACAAATATTAGCTGTGATTCTAGAAGGAATTAAATAGATAATGGGAAGATTAAAATCAGGTTCTAAGCAATAATTATTAAATAACAGGATTTATTAAATTTAACGTTGAATACTACGTTACTGAAATTTAAAATGGACTTTAAGAATAATATTTTGAATCATGAACCAAAGTATGTGGCATCCCTATTTGGATAAAGAATGAGTATATAAAAGTTAAAAATCTAATATATGGGGTTTTGAGCATTTAATTTTATAATTCTTAAATATAGGAAAGTGCAGAAATTAACACTGCAAATTGATATACTTATAATTTTAATTCACATCCGAGCTTGTTAAATCATTTGAAATTGATTAAATTATATAAGTAATAAAATTTGGACAATTTTAGAATATAATATAAATTTTGGATTTTTGTAATTTATTTTAATTTAATTAATGAATATAAAAATAGCCATTTTTGTCACGGACTCGGATTTCGATGAAACCAGTTTCATCGGATCCGTATCAGTGAATTATTTTAGGGTTTCAAGTTTCGTATCGATCGGACCTGTCATTTGATCGTACGGACGCGAAACGCCTTGAAATCAATTTTATTAAAATCAATTTGGAATCAATTTGGAAATCTTATTTTCAGCATAACTTCTTCATACGATCGAATTTGGACGCGAAACTTTTTCCATCGCGTTCAGAATATTTTAAAACACCTATCTGGATATATGGGTTTGACGAATTTTGTTCCGGAGTCTAAACGGGCTTTTTGGGCCTTAATTTGTTCCGTACGTTCATCTATCTAGTCTATCTACTCTAACTCAACCCTACCTATAAATATACAGTTATAAACCCTAGCTCCATCCTATTGTCATTTGTTGTATGTTCATTTCTTCATTTCTTTCTCCTCCTCAATGGGTGCAAACGCTAGATCCAATCAATTCAAAATTTCAATGAAAATTCAAACTCTCCAGAAAAATTCCACAAAAATATATGTCGATGTTCTCGAGATACGTAATCTGATGGTGCGATTCGTTTTTCGAATCGATGCTCTGTTTACCCAGAATAAATTGAAACAGTTCCGTCCGTTCATCATGTCGTCACAAACTTCGTCGGATCGAGAAAATATTTCTGGGTATTGAGGAGGTAGCCGGGGGGATCGCATCTGGGTAGTTATTGCCTCGAGTTAACGGCTGGATGGGGCGAATTAATTCGATTAGGGTTTCGGCCCTAGGGGAGATAGGCGGCGGCGGCTGGCACCAGAGGAGGCCGGACTTGGGGCGTGGGTAGAGGGCGATTAAACGTGATGAATGGAGGTGGTCGGCGGCGTCGAGGTGGCCTGAGGTGCGCGCGGTTGGTGGTCAAAGTGGCGGTCAACGTGTTGTAGTGGGTTCGATTCGAACGTGTTCCTGGAGGAAGAAGCAACGCGTGAAGGGGAGAGATGGATTTGGGGTGATGACGTGGCAAGTTTATTAGGTAGGTTTTGTAAATTTTAAATTTTATGTTCAATCGAATTTTCGTCATAACTTTCTCATACGAACTCGTTTTCACGCGAAATTTTTTCCGTTAAGATCGTTATTAAATTCCGGATCTGATGACGCTGGTTTGGACGAATTCCGAGACGGGCGAATTTTTGGGTTTAAATCGAATTTAAATTCGATCTAAATTCAAAAGGTGAGTGTTTAAACCCACTCACAACTACTAGAAGCTTTTATGTTTGTTAAGTTAATTTTAGAAATGAATAGAAATTTATTTATGAGTATTTGGCATGTTTATTTCACTCATATTTGTTGAATTGCATTTATTAAATTTAACTGTTAATTTAATTTATTTATTGCGTATTAATTGATAGTTAGAATTTATTTGTTTGCCTATAAACTGCTAGTTAACAGTTATATAGATTATTACTGAATATAAACTGTTAGATTAATAGTTGTTAAATTTAATCTGAATAAAATTGCCAGTTATTACCTGTTATATATTATCAAATATAAATTGTTATTGATTGATATTGCTTGATGATTGTGATTGGATGATGGGTGATGTTGATGGATGTTTTATTGTATATCATTAAATTGCAAATTATCATGCATATTTCCTTTCATTCGGGATTGTGGTTTGAAATGATATACAACCGCAAAATTTTATATCTTTTAAATTGCGGATTGAAATGATAAATATCCGTATCACTTGACCATAGGATAGAAAATCATATACAGGCACCGCGGTCTATATATAACTATTTTAATGTGATTTCTATGGTTTGGATGGAATACGGTTTATAATAATCTTAAATTTTATATTGTATAAATATTATTCTTCCATATATATACACATGAAGTTGAAAATTTTGAAATTAAAAGGTGTATAAATCTCTTTATTAAAAATGAAAAAAAAATTAAGAAAATGGAGTTTGATAATTTATATCATATGTTTAAATGTTAAGTTTGGAAATTTTAAGATATGATATTTATAATTGGATTTTTCCCAAGATAAATTGAAATGAATATTCTAGTATAATTTGAATTGAAAAAAAAAATATTTTATTACTAGAAATTGGAGTTTTTATTTATTTATGGATTTTATGTGAATATTCAAGACTAATTAATAGAACATTCGATTTGTTGAAAGAATAAAATCCAACTTTAGTTTGAAATATTAATACTCCAAATGGATATACGTATATATATAAATTGAAGTGGTTTTGGAACTTGAGAGAGATAATACAAATTTTGGTTTAGACTTTAATAAAGAAATGTATTTGTAAAGCCATGAGAACTATTTTCTTTACAAAGTAACATTTAAGCTAAACCTTTTAATTCATATACCGTTGAATATCCAAACCATTCAAGTTTTTTTAGAAGTTATGGTTTTAAATTATGATTTTCAAAATATTATGCTTTGAAAATATTTGATTTTCAGACGTTATGAAGTTAAAGCATTATGATTTTGGAAAAGAATTATATTTGGGATAAGTGATAAAATATGGTTTTGGGTTTTGAAATGATATCGTATTCATGGTTATGAAATGGAACGTTTATTCTGATTTTTAAAGTATAACCTATTTTTAAATGACCGCGGTGTTATAATAACGATGGGTTGGCAAAGAGACCGGGATCGGATATGGACATACTCTCTGTCGATACCGAAAACCACTTTGACTAACCGTGTACGCGGTGGAGATTCCAGAATGAAGTAGGTGGTGGCGACGTTTCCTGTAAGGTAAATACGTGGACCCGACTCCCGTGAGTTGGCATAAGGTGGCTAAAACAGGAGCGATTCTCAGGCCAATGAGGTCATTCCTCTGATCGGACCCTCCTCTTCGATATTATACTTTGACTTGGATTGATTCAGTGGCCACTTCTATATTTTTGATTTTGGGGAGTTAGTCCGAGGTGGGCGGTAACTGCGGCTACGCGTTTCCACCAGCCTGGATAGCAATTGGTATATCTATCCTGGCATTGCCTAGTTGTGCCGTGTCACCTACCATATCGAGCCTTTACTACGAGTTTCTATTTGTGTCGTACCTATGGAGTATCCTCTGGTAGCCTCCCGATCAGGAGGTATTACGGTACTGTATAGACTATTGGCATTTTACGTGTTAAGGTGGAAAATGTAAAGCCTTAACGCTATTTAAAAGTAAGTTTATTTTATAAATAGACACTATTATAATAGCGCAATATACTACATAGTAAATAGTTTAACGGATCCTTAGGAGATGTAAATCCCGAACATCTCTTGAGTTACTGTACTCATATTTATTTCTGTTAATTTAACTCATATAAGATCTGTTAGTCTGACTCGAGTGTTTTTGTCTTTTCAAATTCGCTCGGGTCAGTCCGAGCGTTTCAGGATCGAAGATTTTAGCTTTGGAGGACGAAGACGAAGAATCCGTATTATATTATTTATAGTATTGCACCACACTCTAAATTTCCGCTGCATTGATTGTATTGGTATGTGTAACTCTGATATTCATTGTATAAGTAAAATAAATATTTTGTAAACAGTTATCATGAACTGTATATTGATTATTATATTTTATCCTTCCGCTGTGAGATTCTATTTTGTTTTATTTCTTCTCTGTTTTTTTCTTATTTACCCATAACAATCCGCCCTTGCGTATGCTTTGAATTGGCACGTGTGTCGGTTTAAAGTGTGCGAAAAGGCCGGATGTTACAGTTGGTATCAGAGCTTTGGTTTAGCGATAAACCTTGGCTTTGTGGGGTTTGACTCTTTGTTAATAGGGTAGTAATACCCTATGGGAGTCGCTGAGTGTAATATATGAGAGAGCGTATTTGTTAGTGTTAATAAAAGATTTTGATATTGTGTTAATCTGTTCCGTTTTGTATTTATAAATTCTGGTTGATGCATGGGACGCTATGTCATCAATAGGGATTTTTAAACACTTAATAGGACAGACCGACATAATATTTGTTTTATATAGGTGAGTGAAATAAATTTGCCTATTATATTTTCTATATATAAAAATATTTTTATAAAGATATATATTTTGGTTGCTATAGATTGGGTGTTAAGTAATAGAATATTTATAATAATTAAAGCAAAGTTGGAATTAAAATAAATCAAATTGGAGATTTGAGAACTTAAGTCCGGGATTTTTGAAAATCTGCTTTCAAAGGATTTATGAAATATAATGATTTGGTTTATAAATATTTTCTTATATAAATATTTAGTATAATTCGAAAGAATTGGTTTAAAGAGGATTTTGGAGAAAATAAATTTTGTACTTTCCCCTCTGTCGCTGGAAAATAATTTCGGTGATGACGGCCGCATCATCGACTTTCATTTTCGAGTTTCGAAGGGAAAGGCCACCGTAGTAAATTCTACTGCAGATTTGTTTTGAAATTATTTAAAATTTTAATTGTTTAAAGGTAATTAGAGATATAAAAGTTGTAAGAAATTAATTATCTATTATTTTAAAGAAATTTTGGAATTTGACCCGGTATTAATTCTTGAATTTCCATTAATTAGTTGTAAAAATTTAGGTTAGTGAAATAAAAGAAGTAATCAATGAATTAAAAGAGTTGAGATTAAACTTGCATAAGTTCTTTTGCTTTTTCTTTAACATAAATAACTTACCAAGTATAAAAAGTTGAAATGTAAATTAAGAGTGGAATAGAATATTATGCAAGTAGAATTTTGGAAAAAATGAAGTATTCAATAAATTACTGTTATAAATAAGAATTTAATGGTATTAACTTAAGTGATGATTGGAATTTTACTAAAATTAAAGGTTGTATTATTAATAGGTGATTTTAACCTTAAGAAAGAAAAAATGAAATTCCTTAATTTATAAAGTTTGATTGTAGGGTTATTAACTTAAGTATGCTTTAATTCCCCCTATTCTAATATAATAGAAAGTAAGTAATATATAAATGACTGTAAACCCTAAGTAATTAATTAATAAAATTCCTTATTTTTAAGAAGGAAGGTTAAAGGGTTAATAATTTAAGTGTAATTAAAAAGGGTTACTGTAATTAAATATTATAGAAAGTGGGTAATTAAACTGTTACTACTATTAAATATAATGGAAACTTCCACGTTAAATAAATAAATGAGATTAAAGGTAAGTTGAAATTGTAGGTTATAAAACAAATATATATTAATTAAAGGAATGAAAAGAAACTTGTAAATTTTCACTTACATTCTTAAAACATACATAACTTACCATATAATAAAAAGTTGCAATGTTAGTAGGAAAATGTAAGGGGAAATCTTACAAGTGAAGAGTAAGGTAATAAAGGTATTCAATAAACTTGCTGTTATTGATGAGAATTAATTGTATAAACTTAAGTTAAATTGGAAATTTTACTATATAAGAAAGGTAAGAAGTATGAATAGATGATATAAATTTTAGTCAATAAATTGGAATACGAATATAATGAATTTTGTAATAAATGAAAATGAAAATTGTAAGAAGTAAAGGGATCACTCCATAAATGAAAGAAAGAAAATCAAACCACTGAAGCATGAAAAAATGTATGATAAGTAATTTGGTTGTTGGGTTGAATTGTTATTGTTTGATTTATGTTGTTGGGTAAGGAATTTGAATTTGTCGGATGAAGAAATAATCTATCTATGTTCCATCTAAGACTGTTGAGAAAAAGATGCACTTGATAGTTAATTTCATCTCATACAAATTTCAAAGTTTGAATCCAAACAACTATTTGTTTGATGGATTAAATGGTTGCTTTGCTTTGTGTATATATGCTGTTGTAAGGTTGATGGTTGTTGAATTGTTTGGTTGATTAATGATTGAATCCACTTGAATAGTTCACTTTAAAATAAATATTTAACCTTTTAGATTATATAAGTGAATACAGATGATGGAAGCAACTGCTACTGCTTTTGGTTCCACAATAATTAGCGTAATTGCCCGACAAATAGGTACGTTTCCGGATTACGTTTTAGCGCTATTTTATATAATTTTTCCCGTGTTGGGATAATATTTTGATAATATATGTAATATATTTGTATATTTTGATATTATATTTTCTCCAGAGTCTCTCCGTACAAAGGAGACTCTGCCAAAATTTTCCGTAAATTTTGGACTTAGAATTTTGTGAAAATGTTTTCCAGCTTTAATAATCTAAGTATAAAAGAATATAATGATTATAAACAGGTATATTTTATTTAAGAAAATAAATTTAGTAAATTATTGTTTATAAATAATATTTGAAATAAGATGTACTGTTTTATTCTTCCTTCTCCCTTCTTTTTCCTTTTCGAGGACGAAAAGTTTTGAGTGGGGGAGATTGTAACGACCCGTTGAATTAATAATATTAAATGAATTAAATTAATATGTTTCTAATCTAATTTAGGATAAAATAAAGGTCTTAAGATTTTATTTGAGAAAATGTAGTAATTTGTTATAGTAATTGGAATTTAATGTAACAATTTAATAGTTACATGGAAATAGATTTGAACTATGTAAATTTGCACACCTTGTTATAAGTTAAATATAAGAAACCAATATAAATGTGAATCAGTGAATATTAATAAAAATATTTACTAGAATGGAATTCATTTAATATAAAAGTGTCCGTTGGAATAAATCAATGCAATAAGTGTGATAAGTAATTTTATTGAATGTTGTCTCTAATAAATGTACTTGATTTGGTAATTTAGATATTTATACGTAAAGTATATATATATATATAAAGATATATTGATTCCAATAGAATTAATTGGAAATCTAATATTAAATATAATGTTGGTAGCAATTGAAATTTACTGTTTTGCAAAATAAATGAGAAATCAAGTCAAATGTGAATTATACCGTAAAGGATCAATTCATTTAAACAGTAGGATTGTAAATAAATAAACATTCTACGTAGGTTGCAATTGGACAATTTATGTAGTTTAATGGAAAAGCAATTGGAATTAATTACCATAAATTGTGTAGTTATGGTAGTTTTGATTTGTCACTTAAGATGGAGGATTTTTATAAAATGTAATAAATGCAGTTTAAATTAAGGCATTGACGTTTGGGTATTTAAGAAGTGATAAACTAAAATTTATTTATTTATTTAAAAATTTGAAATCCAATTTGTGGATTTATTGCAAATAAGTGAAATTTGTGTTTAACCATTACATCGATAGGAATAAATTAAATTTAAGGTTATATTAATAAAATTTGGACTAGAGAAATGATATGAATCGGTTTTAGAAGCCTTAAATATAAAATGGGAAGTAGACGAGATTTCACGTTACAACCATTTTTAAAAATCCTGATGTATGTAGAAATATTAATGAAATATAACGTAAACCAATGTTGAATCAAAAGAATAGAGTCAACACTTATTTATTCATTTAATGCGATATAACTACGAGTATGATTTATTGCAAATTACATGGAAATCTAATATATAGGATATTACCTAAAAAGGAAGAGTAGATAAAATTTATGATAAACATATTTGTATATGAAGGTTATTGGTTAAGGAGAAATTGGGCAAGTTTTATGTATTTGGATTAAGTGCAACCTTTAATAGATAAATTTAGTGCAATTAAAAGAAATTGACATTTAATATTTCGATAACTTAAAATTTGATGGGATAAGAACATTTGGGTAATGAAGGGATGACAAATATTAGCTATGATTCTAGAAGGAATTAAATAGATAATGGGAAGATTAAAATCAGGTTCTAAGCAATAATTATTAAATAACAGGATTTATTAAATTTAACGTTGAATACTACGTTACTGAAATTTAAAATGGACTTTAAGAATAATATTTTGAATCATGAACCAAAGTATGTGGCATCCCTATTTGGATAAAGAATGAGTATATAAAAGTTAAAAATCTAATATATGGGGTTTTGAGCATTTAATTTTATAATTCTTAAATATAGGAAAGTGCAGAAATTAACACTGCAAATTGATATACTTATAATTTTAATTCACATCCAAGCTTGTTAAATCATTTGAAATTGATTAAATTATATAAGTAATAAAATTTGGACAATTTTAGAATATAATATAAAATTTGGATTTTTGTAATTTATTTTAATTTAATTAATGAATATAAAAATAGCCATTTTTGTCACGGACTCGGATTTCGATGAAACCAGTTTCATCGGATCCGTATCAGTGAATTATTTTAGGGTTTCAAGTTTCGTATCGATCGGACCTGTCATTTGATCGTACGGACGCGAAACGCCTTGAAATCAATTTTATTAAAATCAATTTGGAATCAATTTGGAAATCTTGTTTTCAGCATAACTTCTTCATACGATCGAATTTGGACGCGAAACTTTTTCCATCGCGTTCAGAATATTTTAAAACACCTATCTGGATATATGGGTTTGACGAATTTTGTTCCGGAGTCTAAACGGGCTTTTTGGGCCTTAGTTTGTTCCGTACGTTCATCTATCTAGTCTATCTACTCTAACTCAACCCTACCTATAAATATACAGTTATAAACCCTAGCTCCATCCTATTGTCATTTGTTGTATGTTCATTTCTTCATTTCTTTCTCCTCCTCAATGGGTGCAAACGCTAGATCCAATCAATTCAAAATTTCAATGAAAATTCAAACTCTCCAGAAAAATTCCACAAAAATATATGTCGATGTTCTCGAGATACGTAATCTGATGGTGCGATTCGTTTTTCGAATCGATGCTCTGTTTACCCAGAATAAATTGAAACAGTTCCGTCCGTTCATCATGTCGTCACAAACTTCGTCGCATCGAGAAAATATTTCTGGGTATTGGGGAGGTAGCCGAGGGGATCGCATCTGGATAGTTATTGCCTCGAGTTAACGGCTGGATGGGGCGAATTAATTCGATTAGGGTTTCGGCCCTAGGGGAGATAGGCGGCGGCGGCTGGCACCAGAGGAGGCCGGACTTGGGGCGTGGGTAGAGGGCGATGCAACGTGATGAATGGAGGTGGTCGGCGGCGTCGAGGTGGCCTGAGGTGCGCGCGGTTGGTGGTCAAAGTGGCGGTCAACGTGTTGTAGTGGGTTCGGTTCGAACGTGTTCCTGGAGGAAGAAGCAACGCGTGAAGGGGAGAGATGGATTTGGGGTGATGACGTGGCAAGTTTATTAGGTAGGTTTTGTAAATTTTAAATTTTATGTTCAATCGAATTTTCGTCATAACTTTCTCATACGAACTCGTTTTCACGCGAAATTTTTTCCGTTAGGATCGTTATTAAATTCCGGATCTGATGACGCTGGTTTGGACGAATTCCGAGACGGGCGAATTTTTGGGTTTAAATCGAATTTAAATTCGATTTAAATTCAAAAGGTGAGTGTTTAAACCCACTCACAACTACTAGAAGCTTTTATGTTTGTTAAGTTAATTTTAGAAATGAATAGAAATTTATTTATGAGTATTTGGCATGTTTATTTCACTCATATTTATTGAATTGCATTTATTAAATTTAACTGTTAATTTAATTTATTTATTGCGTATTAATTGATAGTTAGAATTTATTTGTTTGCCTATAAACTGCTAGTTAACAGTTATATAGATTATTACTGAATATAAACTGTTAGATTAATAGTTGTTAAATTTAATCTGAATAAAATTGCCAGTTATTACCTGTTATATATTATCAAATATAAATTGTTATTGATTGATATTGCTTGATGATTGTGATTGGATGATGGGTGATGTTGATGGATGTTTTATTGTAAATCATTAAATTGCAAATTATCATGCATATTTCCTTTCATTCGGGATTGTGGTTTGAAATGATATACAACCGCAAAATTTTATATCTTTTAAATTGCGGATTGAAATGATAAATATCCGTATCACTTGACCATAGGATAGAAAATCATATACAGGCACCGCGGTCTATATATAACTATTTTAATGTGATTTCTATGGTTTGGATGGAATACGGTTTATAATAATCTTAAATTTTATATTGTATAAATATTATTCTTCCATATATATACACATGAAGTTGAAAATTTTGAAATTAAAAGGTGTATAAATCTCTTTATTAAAAATGAAAAAAAAATTAAGAAAATGGAGTTTGATAATTTATATCATATGTTTAAATGTTAAGTTTGAAAATTTTAAGATATGATATTTATAATTGAATTTTTCCCAAGATAAATTGAAATGAATATTCTCGTATAATTTGAATTGAAAAAAAAAAATATTTTATTACTAGAAATTGGAGTTTTTATTTATTCATGGATTTTATGTGAATATTCAAGACTAATTAATAGAACATTCGATTTGTTGAAAGAATAAAATCCAACTTTAGTTTGAAATATTAATACTCCAAATGGATATACGTATATATATAAATTGAAGTGGTTTTGGAACTTGAGAGAGATAATACAAATTTTGGTTTAGACTTTAATAAAGAAATGTATTTGTAAAGCCATGAGAACTATTTTCTTTACAAAGTAACATTTAAGCTAAACCTTTTAATTCATATACCGTTGAATATCCAAACCATTCAAGTTTTTTTAGAAGTTATGGTTTTAAATTATGATTTTCAAAATATTATGCTTTGAAAATATTTGATTTTCAGACGTTATGAAGTTAAAGCATTATGATTTTGGAAAAGAATTATATTTGGGATAAGTGATAAAATATGGTTTTGGGTTTTGAAATGATATCGTATTCATGGTTATGAAATGGAATGTTTATTCTGATTTTTAAAGTATAACCTATTTTTAAATGACCGCGGTGTTATAATAACGATGGGTTGGCAAAGAGACCGGGATCGGATATGGACATACTCTCTGTCGATACCGAAAACCACTTTGACTAACCGTGTACGCGGTGGAGATTCCAGAATGAAGTAGGTGGTGGCGACGTTTCCTGTAAGGTAAATACGTGGACCCGACTTTCGTGAGTTGGCGTAAGGTGGCTAAAACAGGAGCGATTCTCAGGCCAATGAGGTCATTCCTCTGATCGGACCCTCCTCTTCGATATTATACTTTGACTTGGATTGATTCAGTGGCCACTTCTATATTTTTGATTTTGGGGAGTTAGTCCGAGGTGGGCGGTAACTGCGGCTACGCGTTTCCACCAGCCTGGATAGCAATTGGTATATCTATCATGGCATTGCCTAGTTGTGCCGTGTCACCTACCATATCGAGCCTTTACTACGAGTTTCTATTTGTGTCGTACCTATGGAGTATCCTCTGGTAGCCTCCCGATCAGGAGGTATTACGGTACTGTATAGACTATTGGCATTTTACGTGTTAAGGTGGAAAATGTAAAGCCTTAACGCTATTTAAAAGTAAGTTTATTTTATAAATAGACACTATTATAATAGCGCAATATACTACATAGTAAATAGTTTAACGGATCCTTAGGAGATGTAAATCCCGAACATCTCTTGAGTTACTGTACTCATATTTATTTCTGTTAATTTAACTCACATAAGATCTGTTAGTCCGACTCGAGTGTTTTTGTCTTTTCAAATTCGCTCGGGTCAGTCCGAGCGTTTCAGGATCGAAGATTTTAGCTTTGGAGGACGAAGACGAAGAATCCGTATTATATTATTTATAGTATTGCACCACACTCTAAATTTCCGCTGCATTGATTGTATTGGTATGTGTAACTCTGATATTCGTTGTATAAGTAAAATAAATATTTTGTAAACAGTTATCATGAACTGTATATTGATTATTATATTTTATCCTTCCGCTGTGAGATTCTATTTTGTTTTATTTCTTCTCTGTTTTTTTCTTATTTACCCATAACAATCCGCCCTTGCGTATGCTTTGAATTGGCACGTGTCGGTTTAAAGTGTGCGAAAAGGCCGGATGTTACATGCGCCTACTTATTATATTGTTATGTGCAACTGTTGATTGCGCAAAGTTATAAAACACTCGTGCGCAACCAAAAATTACGTCTTTTACAATATTGTTCACAATGGAATTTGCGCAACTCAGAGTTGCGCAGTGGAAAAAATTAACCAACATTGATAGGCGCGTCTAACAGTTGCACTTTGGTCTGGCAGTTACAGCAATACTGACCGAACTACTGACTGGGCTGAAACTAGCCCTGTTTGGTAATAAGTTTGAAAACTAATACCAATCGCGATTCGAAAAGCAACCTACTTTGAAAATTTGTCAATCTAAATAATATCCAACATCTAAAATCAAGTGATAGATTTCAATTGCTTCAAGTGGAACTTTGACTCGATTTCTCATAAAGATGAATTTCTCATTTGGGCTATAAGGAATCCATGCATTATATTTGAAACATGAATGGTACAGCCAGAATCAATCCACCAAGTATATAAATAACTAAAGCTAAATTTGATTCAAAACATAATAAAGCACCACGTTCACCTTTTCATTTGAACCATGCCTTACGTTTCGGACAATCTTTCTGATAATGACTAGGCTTTCTGCAAAAATGACTCTTATCCTTGCTTTGTTCCTTCTTGTGAATTTGAGCAGATGATTGTTTTAACTTTGATGGTCCTTGGTTGTCATTTTATTCTTCTTCCCTGGTTTATTTCTAGCTCCTTTTTAACCCATGAAATTTACTGAACGAATTCCATGTTTCTAAAGCCTTGCTTTCTCTTGAATGAATCTACTTTCCAATTCATGGACATTCCATTTATCCATCGAAGTATTATAGTTCATTTCATACTCAGGAGGTGACGAGTTAAGGATGAACATTATTAGAAAATTTTCATTCACTTCTATTTCCATGATCTTCAAACTTGCTACTATATTCGTCATTTCGACAATATGTTCACGCATAGTATGAGAACCACCAAACTTAACGGTGGCTAAGGTACCCATTAGCGTCTATCTAAGCAACTTATCCGCAAACTCACAAACTGCATACATTCCTTGGCATTTTCAATTTTCTCAATTGGGGACTTAATATTGTTTGCTACCGTTATTCACATAAACATTCAGCTCAGTTTTGTATATCTTTCCCAAGCTTTATAAGATTTTTATTTAGCGTCGCCGTTAGCATTAAGAGCAACGGATTTCTCATTCAAGAGCGTTAAATCAAGATTCGTAACACCAAGATGAAACTGAACTTGTTCAAACCATTTCGACAAATTAAGCCCATTAAACTTAATAACGTACGTGGTTTGCGAATAAAGAGAAACACGAACATATACTGCAAAATATATAAAATACGCTCTCACATTAATGTTTTGCGTAATAAACTTAAATCTATAATACGAATTCAATAACATTAAACAAACATAATTGATGCTCAATAAAATCAAACATGTCTGTCATCTTTGGATGTTCTAAATGTTTGCACCAAAATTGGTCATAAACCCCAAGTATCGCGAAAGCACCAGTATATGAATACAAATCAGCAATATTCAAACACAAATCTCAGATCTAAGCAATATCAGACACAGCAATTCAGAAATAACAATCAGAAACACATGATTTATAGTGGTTCGGCGATCTTGCTTACGTCCACTCTGAATCTTATGATTTTAATGATTCACTTGATGATTTCAATCCATTACAGCAGATTACAGTAGGTTATCGCTCTGATGTTTGAATACAATGATGATAAAAAGATGTAGAATTGAATCCGGCAGAGTCTGGACGTCCAATAGCCAAAAGATCCATTTTCTGTAGGCTTCAATGGGCTATTTATAGGCGTAGGAGGCTGATATCGCGTTCAAACTTCGGAAGACTTCTTCTGGCACGTGAGTGAGCCCACGCGACCGATCTCACCAAGTTTCGAATCGATCTGAGATTGATACGAATCAATTTCGTATCCATCAAAAAATGATCCAATCGAGCTGAAACTTGGCAGGAACATTCTTTACCTTGTATGAAAGCTGCTGTGAAAATTTTGTTGCATTTGGATATATGGTTTGTGAGATATGATCGATGCAAGATTGTGATTTTCGTATGCTGCTGAGTTCGAATCCATGATTTCGTATCCATCTGTTCGACTCGATCAAGGCACGTGACAACGCGGTGACGTGGCGCGCATATCTCGCATCGATCCGCCTTTTGCTCCGAGTTGACCGCGCCGTATCCATGAGTTTCGCCTCGTTTGTATCGAGTGTCATTAGCCAGTTTGAATCAATCAACTACATGCGCCTCGTATTGATCTGCGGTACGCCTAGTTCGAATCGAGATAGGTGGCTTAGTTCGTATCGATGGTGATTTCGTATCGATATTTGTGATGGATATGAACTAAAGCTCCCTAATGGATTCGAATAAACGCCTCCTTCATGGATGCGAACTAGACATTGGTCGATCGATACGAAGTGCGTTACTGGTTGATGGATGCAGAGCTGATCGATACGAAACAGTTGCTTGAGTGCGAAATTGATCGATACGATATAGGGCCTATCGATGGGTGCGAAGCGGGATGGTCTGATCGATGCGAAGCCGATCGATGCGAAATGGATGGATACGAAAATGCGGTCGTCCTGACCGATGCGAGGTCGATGGATACGAACCGAGGCAGCATGGTGGATACGAGACGCATCGATACGAATCGATGTGCACTGATGGATACGAAAATATGACGTTTTCCTTCAATTTGCATCGATCATAACTTGAGCATACGAACTCGGATTGACTTGAAATTTGAAGTGCTGCCTTCCATGACTTTGCTTGCCGTGTCCTATCAATTGTAACCTGATCCGGACTCGGACAAAATTCCTCGATATTCATGGTGAAGCAAAGTATAACCAATCTTTGAGACGAACTGTCTTTGGTTTCCGATCGATCTTTTGGTATCACGGCCTTGCCAAAAGGCGGGATAACATTTGCCCCCAAAACATGCCTTGTGATAGGAAGGTGTGTTTTGTAATGTCGTACGCTGGATGTTCATATCTTGTCAACAACCTGTAAAAAACTCGACAGTTTCATATGACCTTGAATGACGATCGTTCGGGATCGTATGCCATTTGAGGTGAATCGGGACCGTTCGCGGTCGATGCCGTTCGCGACAAATGATGGAACGGAACCGTTCGCGGTCGGATATCGTTCGTGGCAAATGGTGAAATGGGACCGTTCGCGGTCGGATGCTGTTCGCGGCAAATAGTGACCATTCGCGATCGGGATACCGCTTCAAGCGAAGGGCGGCTGTTTGAGGTTAGATGTCGTTCTAGACGATTTGCTATCGTTCGCGATCGGGAGTCGCTCTTGACGAATAGTGATCGTTCGCGACCAGATGCCGCACGAGGCAGAATGTGATCGTTCGAGATCGGGTATCATACTAAGTGAATGGTGACCGTTCGCGGTCGGGTGCCGCACGAGGCAGAGTGTGATCGTTCGCGATCGAATGCCGCACGAGGCGAATTGTGACCGTTCGAGTTCGAGGGTCGTACGAGGAAAATTGTGATCGTTCGTGATCGAGTATTGAGGGGGACTTGGCATTATTAGAGTCAGATATCACGTTCGGGTGAGTTTCTGAATCAAAGACTTTGGCGGTTCATCGCCATACAAGGGGTGCTCGTGGACCGTTCGCGATCCAACGGGTATACAAGTAAATTCTTTCATAGAATTGTAAATATTAAAGCAATGATCATACGAATTCCACAGCAGAAATGTCCAAACAAACTAAGTCCAAATGAAAATCAAAGCAAAAGCAAGACGAGGATGTCGAAGTGCAAACTCTTACTATGGTGCGGTCAGTAGTCATTCAGAGCATGCCTATGGATCGTGCGCGATCTCATACATGTGTAAATGATTTAACCGTATTAGTGAGAGGTTTACGACTTGTTCATCGTTATTTCAATCAATTGATAACCATATGGTATCCCGGTTCAGGATCACCTCTAGCTGATGTAGACGGTGGTCGCTCTGGCTCCACCGCTGGAGCTCGCCTCCTCACATATTGAAGTAGCCCACCGTTTCTGATATGCCCTTCCACCTCATCCTTCAGATGTCTACAATCATTAGTGTTATGACCGTTCAGTTCGTGGAATAAGCAATATTCATCTGATTTCCTCTCGTCAACAGTTGGATCCCTTCGCATTGGTCTACGATATGGAACCTGCTCTCTGGTATCCTGATAGATTCACTCCAAACTCTCATTCAGCTCAGAATAAGTGGTGAATCGCGGCTCCCTCCGTGTCCGCTTCGACCTGTCATCATTATTCTCAGCCTTTCGTTTCCCTTTACCAGTCTCTGCACCCTTTCAGGTGGATTTCCGCCCTTGATTGCGTAAACGTCGATTCCTTCTTCTCTCTCTGCACTAGCATCTTCCAATCGTAAAAAAATTTCCGCTTCATGATAGAATTCTCCTAGATCCATAGGCAGATCTTTAGTCAATGAATTTTTGAACTATGTGCCATCAGCTATTCCGGACACAGCTGCCGTCATAACCATGGATGGATCTGGTCGATCCACCCATGCTGCTGCCGGAAAACTCCTCAAAGACTCCCCAGCTTTCTGCTTTAAAGTTGTCAAACTCATCATATTCTTGGGTCTTGCAATGTGAACCCTAAATTGCCTCATGAATTTCTCAGTTAAATCTGTCCAAGTTCCTATGGAGCCGCTCTCCAGCTGCCTAAACCATAATGTTGCAATATCCGTCAAATATAATGAAAAGCACCGGGCCATAACTTCCTGTGATGCCCCCAACACTTCCATGTGCCTCATATACTGTCAGATGGACCGCGGTGTCCGTCCTCCCATCGTACATCTCCACTGATGGTAACTTGAACTCTAGTGGGTTCCTTGCCATCCTAATCGCAGGAGAAAAGGGACTCATGTTCACATCTTCCAAATCTCTGTTTACTAACCCGCCTCTCATGGCTCGTCTGACCATATATGTCAATCTATCATTGTCTCCAAGATGTAATCCTCGTTCATTGCTTTCGATCTGCCCCCCGAGTCCATGAGAGCTTTCAGGAATCTGCCCCCCTGGTTGAGCGTTCATTCCTCTACTACCACCAGGTTGCTCAGATGCCCCTGTCTCTCTCTGGGATTGGATCAATATGCTCCAAGTGTGTGCCCCGTAATTCAGGTGCTACGCCGGATGGTCCTGCTCCGTTCTGAACTCCATCTGCTCCTCGGTTCTGCGCTCCAAGTTGTCCAATCTGTTGAAACAAACTCTGGATCAAATCCTCTTGTCTCTTCATCATTACCTCCATCTCATCCCTGGTGATGAAGATCGATGCCTGATTCGCTCCTGAGGAAGCCTCTTGACTTCCTTCGTGTTGACTTCTCTCTGGTCTTTGCCTTCTACTTGATTGCCTTGTCATGACTCTTCTGATCTGAATCTATAAATCTTCTGATTCAACTCTCAAAAGATAGAACTCCTGAATTATCCTTCTCAGTAAAAGCACCAAAGTGTTTGCACCAAAATTGGTCACAAACCCCAAGTATCGTGAAAGCACCAGTATATGAATACAAATCAGCAATATTCAAACACAAATCTCAGATCTAAGCAAATATCAGGCACAGCAATTCAGAAATAACAATCAGAAACACAGGATTTATGGTGGTTCGGCGATCTTGCCTACATCCACTCTGAAGCTTATGATTTTATTGATTCACTTGATGATTTCAATCCGTTACAACAGATTACAGTAGGTTATCGCTCTGATGTTTGAATACAATGGTGATAAAAAAATATAGAATTGAATCCGACAGAGTCTAGACGTCCAATAGCCAAAAGATCCCCTTTCTGTAGGCTTCAGGGGGCTATTTATAGGCGTAGGAGGCTGATATCGCGCTCAAACTTCGGGAGACTTCTTCTGGCACGTGAGTGGGCCCACGCGACCGATCCCACCAAGTTTCAAATCGATCTGAGATCGATACGAATCAATTTCGTATCCATCAAAAAATGATCCAATCGAGCTGAAACTTGGCAGGAACATTCTTTACCTTGTATGGAAGCTGCTGTGAAAATTTCGTTTCATTTGGATATATGGTTTGCGAGATATGATCGATGCAAGATTGTGATTTTCGTATGCTGCTGAGTTCGAATCCATGGTTTCGTATCCATCTGTTCGACTCGATCAAGGCACGTGAGAACGCGGCGACGTGGCGCGCATATCTCGCATCGATCCGCCTTTTGCTCCGTGTTGACCGCGTCGTATCCATGAGTTTCGCCTCATTTGTATCGAGTGTCGTTAGCCGGTTTGAATCGATCAACTACATGCGCCTCGCATTGATCTGCGGTACGCCTAGTTCGAATCGAGATAGGTGGCTTAGTTCGTATCGATGGTGATCTCGTATCGATATTTGTGATGGATACGAACTAAAGCTCCCTGATGGATTCGAATAAACGCCTCCTTCATGGATGCGAACTAGACATTGGTCGATCGATACGAAGTGCGTTACTGGTTGATGGATGCAGAGTTGATCGATAAGAAACAGTTGCTTGAGTGCGAAATTGATCGATACAATGTAGGGCCTATCGATGGGTGCGAAGCGGGATGGTCTGATCGATACCGATCGATGCGAAATGGATGGATACGAAAATGCGGCCGTCCTGACCGATGCGAGGTCGATGGATACGAACCGAGGCAGGATGGTGGATACGAGCCGCATCGATACGAATCGATGTACACTGATGGATACGAAAATATGGTTTTTTCCTTCAATTTACATCGATCATAACTTAAGCATACGAACTCGGATTGACTTGAAATTTGGAGTGTTGTCTTCCATGACTTTGCTTGTTGTGTCCTATCAATTGTAGACTGATCCGGACTCGGACAAAATTCCTCAATATCCATGGTGAAGCAAAGTATAACCAACCTTTGAGACGAACTGTCTTTGGTTTCCGATCGATCTTTTGGTACCACGGCCTTGCCAAAAGGCGGGATAACACTAAACATACCCAACATGCACATCAATAAACCACGGTAACGTTCGTAAATTATAAAATAACTAATCAACCTTTGGAAAATCCAAAATATTTGTAACAATGAACATCAATATACTTATGACAAACCTTTAAAAAAAATTATACCATAATGTCATGTCATTCGTAGGCATCAGATAAACTTTCTTTTAATTTGGCATCCACAAATTATTTCTAATTTGGCCACTTCGATGACTAAAAAATTACATATAATGCAAATATCAAATCAAAACAACAAAAATTATATAATACGATGACATGATTTTTATGATTTGGTCACTTTGGTGACTAACAAACCTATATAATAAACTCTATAACATGATAAGCATATCAAACATATAATAATATTAGACCATACTTTATATTAATATGCACAGTTTTGATTTATCTAAAACATAATGTATATATTGAATCTGGTTAAAATTAATTGTGTGTATGTACTCATGTCTGTCTTAATGGTCTGTCGTGGACATTATTCAGACATTATTTGTCTTTAGCAGCAGTGCAAATCTTTAACAATTATAAAACAAACAAAATTTTTGGAAATTTGACTAGATCCATACACACACGTATCATGAGTTAACCGAGAGAAAAAAAAAAGGCATAACTTGATAAACGTAATCAAACTTTATATGGTTTTGAAACCTTCAACAAATTATGATAACCCATCATCATAATAAACGATTATCAATAGTATGAAAGCTATTTATACAAATGGCCAAATCAAAATAAAATGGCTTCTAACATTAACGTATTATGATATCCCACACAATCACATAGCGGAAATAGAAGAGAGAGAATAGATCATAATCGGCAACTCACTTATTTTCACACAAGGCTTTTATACCACATATTATAATATTTTTAATCTTTATATCTGTCATAATTATGCAAATCAGAACCCTAATTTTGCATAAATCATAATAGGCAAGATCTTTGAACAAAATAATTTTCACAAGCACATTGATTAAGAGAACATATCTTGATCCATAACAAGAGTAATTGATTTCTAGTGAACAAATAACCAAGAATTGTATCTCTCCGTTGGCCCCATTAGATTGACAAAGTTTCTTTTTCCCAAAAAAAACCAGATAACTGGGTAAAGAGAGAGGCAATCCCTTTACCAAACCCACCCCCCCCCCCCCCAAAAAAAAAACAAAACCCAAACCCCTTTTCCATCAAGATGTCAATATGAAATTACCTTTTTATTAATCAAGCAATAGAAATTGTTCTTTATTTTGATTAAACCTGGGGCCACTTAATCGTCATGTATTGGGCTTTATGTGGAAAAAAATCCAACATTAATTACAAGTGAAATTGATTAGAATTAGTTCATAGATTAGATATACATGTCTTAATTCTAATTTAATCTTAAGTCTATACATCTTGAAGGGAATAAACTCTGAAAATCCTTGAAGCTCAAACTCACTCACAAAAGAATCCAACCTGCGTACCGCCATGTATGTTCTGTCTATAGAACTGTATGTCCATGGAGCATCTACCTCTAAAAAAATTCAAATGCTTATGTTTCATTAAAGAAAATATGGTTATGTCAACATAAAATGCTTCTTGGTCTATGTTTGTTAAATTCAAAGCATCTTTCTTTTCCAACCTCCTCTCTTATCTTTATGTCAAATATATGTACATACCATAATATTTAACTCTTTACCTTGATGCTAATACACTTAGTAACAACCATAGATTTATAAATGACTGGTTTTCAACCAATAATTTCAACCATGCATATTGGCAAGCTATAATATATCAAGCACTAAGCAAGCTGAAACACTTCACTTAAAGGCATAAACAAATGCCGCCTTTAGCACGATTACAAGCTAATCGTTTTATGTTCTTGATTTTTTGAAAAAGGAAAAAAAAAACATTATACTAACATTTTGCATTTAAACACCGCTTAAGCAAAGCATTTTTCATGACATAGTTGGCAAGGCTATGATGCTTGGCTAGTACTGTCAGCATCATTTTTCCTCAGAAAGTAATCTTTTTGTTATTGGGTTTGTCTCTATTTGGCCTTACTGTCATAGCACTTCATCAAAATGAATTTAGTTCAGGCAACGTTGAAACTCAAATATCAAAATTGGCTTAATAAACAATTCCATATGACAATCTTTTATGTGCATCTTTGTGAGATATATCTTGCATTATTCTTCAAGCAAAACATCAATGTGTCCCGTTCAAAACTACAAGGTTGATATGTAAATTAATGTGTTCCTTATTTTAATCTAAATTTGGAGCTGAAACAACTTTGCCTTGTTCTACCATAAGAAGTGTGAATTTTCTACATGTGTTGCTTCTGACAAAAAAATTCTTCCCATTTTATAATCCTTTTTATTTCCTCCACAAGAATTTTCTTCACATGTCCTTAATCGTTCATACCAAACTCTCTACTAAGTTAAATGTCAGCTCGAATTCAGGACATACATTTTAGAAGTAATCAACATGTCATCAATGTATAAATGGTTAATGAAACAATCATCGAGTAATAAACATATAAATCATTATTGCTCTCCTCTTTTACACTAATGTCATCGGAAATATTATTATTTGGCGTCTTAAGTAAAGTTTTGTGTTTAGTAATCTTCACCTGGTCTCTGGTTGTTACTTTATATAGACTCCACATTTACAAGTTTTCTCCACATACCTACTAGTCATAATTTTCTTTGAAACAAAGCACAATATCCTAAATCCATTCATTCTTTTCAAATACCAATTTCTTTTACAGATTTCCTCAAAACAGGGTCAAACTCTCTACTCCCACAAGTCAGACAACTGATCTTTCTTTAAAACCTTCATATTTACTGCAGTAGAAGATACATGGTTGATGAAAAAACCACTAAGTAATAAAGCGCCCGTCTAAAATTCTTTCTCCAAACTAGTTGTAAGTACCAAAAATATCTTCTTTAACAATGATTTATTCATGAGACTGCAAACAACTCAGAGTAGTAACAATACTCTTAGATGCATAAAACTCCTAAATTTTCATGATACATCAATCACAGAACTTATCAAAGGCTCTGTTTGGTTTGGATTTGTGGGTCTGGATTCTAAATGTCTGCTCTAAAAGGAACTGCAAATATAATTTTGCACGCGACAACATACACCATAGTATCTACAATGTAAAATATAAGACCCATGCATTAGCAATTAACAAGTAATATCATACAAAATTTGTTACAATTCTCATTCGAAAAAAGGAAATAAATATAGTTAGTGCATAAAATGATGTTTTTAGTAAACCCTCAACAACCTCGTTATGTAACACATGTTCACTTCCACAATAGAACTATGATCAGACATCATAAAGTCCACAAAGGTTTCATATATAAAAGAACAACTACACGGTGTATTTCCTCTATATTCGTGTTAACCACCTTGAGATTCATTATTATGACATATTATGATAATCAAGATTATCAGAAAAGGATGTGTACAATCTTATCTTTGAAGCAAATAACTGTCGCCACCTAATTGGATGATTGACAATAATTTATCTATGCATGCTTTATCCAATATACCAACAGTTTCATTAGTGTCTAAACAACAAATGATTACTAAGAACTTTAGGCATAAGACACAATAAAATGAACGTGAAAGTATCTTTCTCCATCAACTCTAATACTTCTATTGATTTACCCTTTCAACTTCTTTGGTGTTGACTGTTGAGATTAATTAGAAACGTGTAGCTGTATTACTATTGCCTCGCTATCACTCTTAAAATCCATCTAAAATTGATCTAATCATTGGTTTCAAAAATATTAATATTTAACAATTTCAATCCTGCTTTGAGTCGACTCCTACCAATTGCGATTTGATTCTTAAATTCCAATTCAGCACTTAATTAAAACACAATCGAGAAAACAAATCATTTGTCCATATTGATATAAAAAGTATAAAGTTGTTTGAAAGCCACACTTTAAATTTCATTGTCTTGGTATATAATTAAATAGAAACTCATATTTTCAAATACATAATGTAATTTGATAACATACACAGCGCAAAGTTTTCAGCATCTAAGTATACATACACGTTACAATATGTACCATTCGAATCTATGATTCATGATTCAAATCAATTTACGATTTATAATTTTGACTTTAAGTTTTAGTAGTTGAATTTCATTTGAAAACCATGGATGACACCAAATGTTATAGACAATATTGCAGAAATAACTGATGTCTAGTTTCTTCGATTTAATCAAAATGAAAATAATAAGAAGAAAAAAATGACAAAAGAATCAAAATAAGTGACAAACGAAATTACCTAGCGTTGATCGAATATAAATAAAACAACAATCCAATAACTTCATCCTAACATGAGAAACTACAGGAGAAATTTCTTTCGCGCAGCTTGAAATTTTTATAATGGAGGCTAAACCTATTGTTAACTGAGATTGACTGCATAATAAATTAAATTAAAGATTTGATTGCATAATGAATTGAATTAAAGTTTTTAACATATAAATCACCTCTCGTATTTTTGTCGACCAAACATTTGTTTTTGGAAATTGCAAAGCCCTTTGTAAATATACCAAAAAACTTGATCTCTCTGCAGAACATGCTTTTTTGTTTCCTATGCATGTCTAGCTGATTTCTGAGTCACTCTTCTTCAATCTTTATTTCCATTATCTCCATCATTTATTATACTCATTCTTTAGAGCAGTAACCATTAAGTCACACACACATGTGTCTGTATGTATGTATGTTTTTCTCCTGTTTAGTGATCTAATTATGGTTTTATGCGAATTCTCACACACACACACACACACACACACACATATATATACATATATATACACATATATATATCATTAGTTAGGGGATTAACACATTTGTATTGCTGTATTTGTTGTTTGTGAACTAATAAATGTATCTCTTTGTTTCAAAAAAAAATTAAAAATAAAAATTAAAACCAGTTATTAGTGATTGTAGTTATTAAGGAGGTTTAAATTATGGTTTATGGTTCCATTTTGAACATTTGAAATTTCTGAAACTTCAAGTTGCATTTTAAAACTTTCAGAAAATCCGCTACAATTCCAGTTTTGAACTTTTGACACTTTTTGGTACCTTTTTTATACATGCTAAATATTACAAAAAATGTACCGTGTTTACAAAGAAATTATAAATCAAACGGCAAAATAACAGCTGAGTTCTTTTATTTTGATGTATGCCTTTTAATATAATTTGAGGTAAAGGTATGTCTTGAGCTATATGTTTGATAATATATTAACCGTTGGCTTGAAAATAATATAATTTGGCATTTTTTTATTTTCCTCTTTTGATTTTTTTCAAATCTCTTTTCTTTTAAAGAAACTGCAAATAGATTCAATCATTTAATTTAATTAGAGCAATTTGAATAAATTAAAATTTGAGTTGACTAAATTGAAAGGAAAAAAAAATTGCACTTGATTTGAATATCTAAATGATCCAACAATTATCGAGTAAGATTCAAAATTATTAATGTTTTTACTGGTTTTTCTTTGGCAAAGCATGATTTTTATCTCTTCTTCAACTATTAGTGCCAAATTTTTGTTCGAATTCCATTTCAACGCTTGCTAGAACTGAAATAGAATTATCGAAATTTTGATGTACCGAGTGGAATTTTTATCATGCTTATTAACAACGTAGGCCATACAAAGATGCAAAAGTCGATTAAAGCAAAAGTGCAAGACAAATTCTATTGAGGGAGACAAAAGGTGGTTGAAAAGAAAGAATAGTGGAAACAGGCTAACATATCTTTATTAATAGTTGTAATACCTTTGGTGTCACACTTTTTGATGTGCACTTGAACTTCCTAAAAAGTTCTTATGTCTACACACACAAGATTGCAAATTCAAATCCCATTTGTGATAAAAATAATCTATTCTTTATTATGAGGTCATGTGTTCGAATCCTACTTTTGACTAATATAGATTTTTTTTTATAGAAATCACGAGTTTGAGTGTCAGTTTTGACAAAAACAATCATATATTTTGAATTTATTTATTTTATAATCTTAATACCACATGATTTTCTTAAAACATGTATTCTTCATGAATTTCTTTCATAAAAACATATTTGATATTTTATTAACTTAACTATTTATCTTAATAAATAAAAAAATTCTTAGTATAAACTATTCATGGTTAATTGACCTTCTTAGCTTTTAGTTTCCAAAATAAAATTTTAATATTACGCATGCTTTAATTATATTTTGGAAATAAGACTGAAATTATTTATATAATTGTCAACATTTCCTTCCTGATCCCCAAATATTTTAAGTTTGAAATTTATTTGTATAAAGTGTAAAATATAAAACTTCAATAATTTCAAAGTTACTTCAAACTATATATTTCTTATATCATTTCTTTACAAAACTTTAATATTATTTATTTTTAATAATAGTTCTAATATCTTTGGTGTCAATTATTGTGAGCACGAAGTTTCATAAACACTGCTACTTCAAATGCAAATACCAAATAGAACTAAATAATTCAACAAGAGCGAAATAAGAGAATAAAACTGAAAATAACTAATATTCCAAACAAGCATACTAATGAAATTTATAATGGAAAGAGAAAAAATTTGAATAAAATAAGAGTGAGATAACAATCATTCAAATTTCTTAAAATAAAATATCAAAGAAAGTTTTGTATTAACATATAAAACACCAACATATTTTTAGACAAAGAATTATAAACGATAACAATTTTATTTCTAGTTATAAAAACTCGAGTTCTGTTAAACATTTCTGCACACCATTATCTTCACCTGCTAACTGTAGCAATCTTCTTAGATAGTCCCTTACAGCAAATTACTAGGATGATGTATTTACTAAAGTTTAAAAAATATTCAATTTTTTTCTATTTTTTATAGGTATTTTTTATGTTTAATTTTTTATGTGCACGTGCCAAAGCACTCACGTGTGTATGTGTTTTATCATCTATCAAACTAAGAAAACATCAATTGGTTTATGCAAACAAATAATAAAACTACAATTAGTTGATTGATGCACAACATATGATATGATAAAAATAAAATTCATTGGACTAACTGATGATTGCTTCATGAAAATAATTGTTATTTTTCCATGTGTATAAAATTCAAATCGAAAGAATAGCGCAATTAATTTTGTCTTTTAAACCTTGAGAAAAGATTAAAATAAATGAAATTTTGAAACAAATGATCTAAGAAGTGATAGTGTGTTTCTTTTCTCGTAGTGCAATGTTTTCAACACTTATATAGCACACACTTTGGCGTGCTGTTTCATCTCCATCGTGCCATTGGTAAAATGAAACTCGACTCGCACCATGATATGCCTTTACTACAATAATCCAAATAAACAAAAAAATTCATTTACAGCTAAAACTTCCATTAACATTTGATATTGGATAGCTTATTAAGGGTGTTATTATTTCATTCAATATAGAAATTGAAGTTTTCCCATTATTAATAGTTACTAGTCTTGGTTTGTGAGAAACAATGTGTGATCAATGGCGTTCAAGGTAAAATGGAGCATTCGGTGTTAAGGACGCCTTTGGAGCCTAGGCAGCACTAACGCACTACAACTTGTGCTTTATGAAATAGATATTAATGATAGTCTTTTCCATAACTACTAAGAACAATCACAATTTATCTTGAATTCAGTTAATAAATAGTAAACTTTTATATATTAATTATTCAAGTATGTAACCTCGTAAATATTAATATTGTCATCATGTAACATATCTAACGGGAGTTGTTAAATAGATAATTGATTAGGCCAAGGGGAATGAAATGAAATGGGCAAATTGTAGAAAATGATAAAATTTACAAGGGAAGAAATTTCCACTCAATGCTTCATTTATTATACAAATTTACAATCCACCTTTCCACAAATACCATCTTCATTCTTTATGTTCATTTAAAATAAAATAAAAACTATGGCTGACCGGTTCATCTCTCCCAATTCTCTTTCTTTATTAATACTAATTTTATTGAACAAAAACAAAAAATAAATTAACAAAATAGATAATTACATACGTCATTGACACTAGATCAAAACGTAAAATCCAAAAAACTCTTCAAAACATCATTGGAACCTTGAACGAAAAGAGAAATATCAATATCCATATCATTTTTTGTTGTTGGAGATTGATATGGAGAATAAGATGGAGATCGAAATGGGTTCTCCTCCATGATAACAATTTTTTAATTAAGAGATTAGGATATAGGATTTGGAGATGATGAGACGAAGAAGAAAAAGTTTTGACTAAGGGGAGAGAGCATAAAAAGAAGAGAGAGAGAGAGAACTAATTGCAGAAAGATCAGTTTAGCGATTTTCATTTAGTTTTATAATGGGAGAGTCACTAATTTGATTTTCCCCTTAAGAAAATCTTTTATTAGAAAATTAACTTTTTTCCATTGCCTTTATCCAAAACTATTCTCCTTTTAACAATTCGGTGTGTAACATCCAACAAGAGTTAAATTGTTACATAAACAACAAAACATAAATATGTAAAGAAAAACGAACACACTAACATTTGAAATAATATAAATATTCTATTCAGAATGACAATGAGTCCATAAATGCTCAAGGGTGCTTATTAGCATATATTAGTTGCTTAGATGGTGCCTTCGCACCTAGGTGTAATCATAGGGCCAAAATAGAAGGTAGAGCCTTTATATAATCAACATTTCAGCACAGGAGTAACGACAACATAGTTAGTATTTTTTTTTCTTTTTTTTTCTTTAGTTAGAGACGGTTGTCTAAATACGAAGATAAGCGGATAAGTTGGCAATTTATTTAACTCACATAAGACAAACTGAAAAAACATGATGAAAAATAGTTTACGTGTCTGCACTTTATAGTGTAGATTGGATGTGACCCAAGTTTGTCAAGGTATTGGATTTTGTTACTTATAATTGTGTTTAATTTCTAATTGGAAACTAAAGTTACATTCCCTCTGTTTCTCCTCCTTCCAAAAATACAGGCTACCTCTCTCATTTGGTAAGATGAGAATATTTGCCAAAGGATGTATTTCCTTTTTTCGTAATATCGGAATATTTTCCAGACAATACGGTACAGCATTCAAGTAGGTCTAATCAGAGAAGAGGCAGGAAGCACAGCTTATGCAAGTGTTTCAGATATTACTTTAGAAAAAAAATGAGTGTACCCTCTCTTTCTTTCCACATCTCTACGCTTGTCACTAATTGTACAAAATAGCCCATAGCATTCCACTTGATTCCACGTAGGCTGAGGGCAATTTGGTCGAATATAGAAAAAAACAGACACTGACAAAGTGTAGAGAAAAGAATGAAGGCTCTTACAAACTACTTATATGAAGCCATAAGCAAAATTGTTCTAACGGTTTTGTTAAACTGAAGGTAAGTGAAATACCTGTTGAAAGTTTTCCATGGATATGGGATTGGCATGAAGAGAAATGGTTTGCAGCGCTTTACAGTCTCTTAGTAAATTCTGAGGCAACTGAGGATCATTTCAAGAAATTGGCATCTTGAAGGTTCTCATTTATATACAAAGAACATATTCAAGGATTAGTGGAGACGAGTAGAAGACAAATCTTATACCTGACGAATATTGTTCCTGTTCAGAGAGAGGTGTTTGAGGGAAACAAGGTTGCATATTGATAGAGGTAGATCTTCAATTAAGTTTTCTGCAGGGAGAGATTTAGTCTTGAAATTCCATTGCATATATTTCTATTAAATATCATGTCTAAGGAACATGATGCAAATAGTCCATTCAACCTACAAATTTGTGTATTCTAAAATGAAGTCTAGAATGATTTTTACGACAATGAACCAGGATACCACAGTAAATTTGGAAGAAAAAAAAAGTGTATACTTTAAAATTTCCCCTCTTAATTCACACACATCTAACATACATTTCGCATGATCTTGAAGTCTTTCTAATATGGCAGTACTTTAATGCCTTAAGAAATTTTTTCTACATTCTCCCGAAAGACTGTTACTACTTAACTACTAGTAGTATAATAATGGGAACAATTTACAAGTTCTTTATTCAGTGTACTGAATACGATTCCAGTAAGTTATAGCATATTTGAGCCATATTTAGATGAAGTGAGAGCTCCTGGAAGAGTAGTTGTCCTATCTATAGACTACAGCACAGTTGTGACAATTTTATGATGCATAAACAGGGAATTACCATTTGCTTGAACTTCCTCTAAGGTTTTGCATTCCCCGATTGACTTTGGAAGTGATTTTAACTTGTTATTGGATATATTCAATATCAATAACTGCAGTAAGATGAAACAAAACAATATTAGATCCTGAATTTAAGATAATGTCAAAAAAAACACAGACGTTACAACATGAATCTTTAGAACATTACACTGTCAAACATTAATTTTACCAACAAATGTTTAAGCATCGTATTTTTTAAAAGAAAAAAAATGCAACTTGCTTGAAATTACTATAGGCACACTTTTAATAATATATATATATAACAAGTGGCAGCCTTTAGAAAAAACATATAATTTAATATAAAACCAAACTGGGCATGCTTGGAAAGAACTAGTAAATGAGAGCTCACATTATGCAAATGCCCAATTGTACTAGGCAACGAATCCAAAAGATTGTCCACGACAGATAATTGTTCCAGTTTGGAAAGTGCACCTACTGGACAAATTAAAAAACATGATATGGAGAAACATTAGTTAAAATATCAGAAAGCAGCATATAAAAGACTGACTCAATTTTACATCAAGTCTTTGTTAAAGAATCGTATCATACTAATATTAAAGAGAGATGAGACCATACATCCCATTTCTTTATGTCTAGCGCTCACTCTATTACAACCATCCATTCTATTTCAACTATTCAATTTAATTACAGTGTGGATGGTTGTGATAAAGTAGGAGTACTCGGTAATTTGGGGCACAAAGGACCTCACATCTGTTTAAGAGTTTAAATCAGGAAACCCTGCTTTTGTCATTAAGCAGGAATTTATCCACTACATCAAATGATGACTTCTTTCATCAATTTATTAGCTGCATGACTGCATAAACATCTTCTTGAAACATTCATGCAGCCGAACAACCAAAAGAAAGAAACAGACGAGAGGGAAAATTTCCAAAATTTGAAGTATATACTTGTTTCAGACGATGACAAATTTTAACTGTCGTACATCTAAATAACAATAAACATGTTTAACTTCATATTTATAATACAGGGAAGGGTTAATGTAAAATTACGTTCATCTGGCAAGGTTTTAATTCGGTTTCCATCGAGTGTCAGGACTTTTAACGACCTCAAACCACCAAGGCTAGATGGCAAGCATGCAATTAAATTATTAGAGACGATCTGAAAATGTATAAAAAAATCCAATTTGAGTATTCTATCTCAGTATCACAAGTAACAGATATAATATGCGAATAAATTTCCCACTTGCAAACTTTTGCATGAAGTTTCTTGAGTTGAAATTTATCTATTGAAGTATCAATGCCGATATTAAAACAACGTATAGTGTCTTTCAAATGGTCATAAGACACATGTAATTACGATGTTAGATGCAAGTGGAACCATAGGTATCGAAATAAAATACTTTGGTGATTTGGAGGATCTAATGGCAGCAGCTAATTTTTAAAGAGTACCACAAAGTTAAAAAATGAATTCAAGGGATTTAACATTGAAAATCTGTTTAAAAACAGTGCGAAAAGAAGTTATGCAAAAATGTAACAAGCTTGATTGCATTTCTGTATAATAATAATCATAGTAATAGTAATAGTAAAAGAGTCTCACCAGGCGTTGTATGTTGATCAGTTTGCTAACCTCTGATGGTAAGTCAACTGCCAGATAAAGAAGAATGGTAGAAGAATGAAGGCAGTTTCAATAGAAGAGAATTGTCAACTTATTTGCACTCATATACAAAGATATATTACCAGGAAATAAAATCATATAAGAGACCAGACAGAACATAACATCCAAATAATATATAAATAGCACGCACGTGCAGTGGACTTGCATGCCCGCGCCCGCACCCACGCACACAGATTTATTTTTTAGGAGCATAAACTGTAGAATAAATTGTAATAAGCTGACTGTAAAATGGGAATACTGAAGGTGAACGATTTATCAAGTCATGTAATTATCAGAAAATGAGGGTAGTTAGATATAATAAACATGGTACTCAAACAACTAAGCTAACATTTTCAATAATCTTTATTAATATTTGGAATAGAAATAGAATCATTGGTCAGAAATGAACTTCCAAAAATGCATTATATGCAAATGTAAGGCAAGGAATTCAAACCCCAAGAGGTAAGGAATTCAAATCCCATCAAGAACAAAAATTTCACATCTATTCTCATATGGATGTCGAAAATTCATGTTTCGAACTCAGCAAAAAATTCATAATTTTTTTTCATTATAATTTCTCAGTTAATGATCATCAAAACTGTACGTAAATTAAATTTTAATAATTTCAAATTATTATATGAAGGTGATTTTATACGCATGTGCATTGCACGTGTCAAAAGATCTCGCATTAATAGTTTTGATAAAGTTGTAATTTTTTGATCGACCGTAAAATTCTAAAAAGGTCCTTTATATACACATGATGTCACAAGTTTGAATCATGATCACTGCAGAAATTAATCTTTATTTTTAGTTGGAAAGTTTAGAATACTACGAAGGTCATAAGTTTTAATCCCAATCATAATTAAAAAAATCATTTTTATCTTCTATTTTTCATTTTTGTAGCGTTTTTATATTCTCAGTGTCGATAAATCATTATTTATTAATTTATTTTAAATTTATGTTGAATGCGCTTTTTATTTTAATTTTTGTACAATTTTAGCTTATTTTGTGACGTGTGTATATATATGTGTGTATCAAAATAAGACAATTACATCTAATCATAAATAAAGTTTACTTTTTAAATAGCATTTTGCATGACATTTTATTTCTTATACTTAAAATCTATTTTTAAAATGAATAATACAACAATAATATAAGATTATATTATATATAATATTATTATATGTATGTGGATATGTATATGCATATACGTGGTTTTACATTTTTTTAATTTTTTAATATAGAATTCGATATTTTGAAATCGTTTCTAACTATATATTTTCTACTATTTTTTTACCAAATCGAAAATGAACGGGTACGAATACAAAAGTTTGATTAAATATGTATTTTGTTAAAGATACTTTTTACACATAGGTACATTGCATGTGTCAAAGTACTCGCAACGAGCTGAAAAACTGACATAACTTTCAAATCTCGTTCCTAAAGAATTACCAATTAAATTAGATTTTCTTTAACAGTTATTAAACTATTAATCTAAGTATGATAAATTGTTAGCTTTAAGCATGGTTAGTTACATCAAAGTATTCTTTTATTAAAGTTTCAATTTCAACATATATAATCATTTTGTTATTGATGCCGACGTCAAGATCAAAAAAAGAGGGGAAAATAATTATTATAACAATATTAAGATGTATTGAACAGGCATATTATGTTTATTTTTAAAATTATCTACAAGATTTACATACGTTGAACTAATGGTATGATGTCAGCACTTGACATTTAAGCTTTTGAATTTTCAAATTAGAACTTCGTATCGTATGTTGTTTGTAACTAATTAACTATAATTATATGTGTGTCATTTGCACTATTTATTTTGCCTTTAAGCATGGAGCACCTACTAATTGTATATACCGTTTTATGTCGGATATACGGAAGCGTGCTCTGTGTATTAACTATTCCACTTTGCATGTGCGTAGCCATGTCATTTGATCTTCTAATTATAATACCTTAGGCGTTAATTTTTAATAACCACAAACTTCTAGAGATGTCCATTTGTTTTTGAATTAGAAAATATGTTATAGAAAGGGTAAGAATTCTAATCACAATCTTGACAAATATCTTTTTATTTTTAACAAGTTTGGTCTGAAAATGAGGTTGTAAATTCAAACTTTAGTGATATTCTTCTATCTTTAACTTGCAAATTTAGAAAGAAACGAGGACATAATTTCAAATCTCCATCCAAACTCATGTTCCTTTATTTTAATTAAAAAGAAATAGCATACCGATAATTCATTATATCTTGATTTCGAGCTGGAATTTATAAATTTTATGTTCTTCAATCATTAAACTCCGCCTGTGTAGTTTTCTATGCAGCATGTCCCAATGCAGGATAAAGGAGGAGGGTTGCAATAGGCTTGGCGAGCCAATATAAAAACCATAGTCTCTCTTATGGAAATGAAACTTTATTATATTTCGTTGCGGCGTAACTCTCTTAGCGACGCGTCATATCGAGCCTCGAATATGGTGATAAATGAGCAAGGGCTGGGTCGCCACTCCTTTAGTGGCGCGCCATATCGAAGCTCGGATATGTTGATAAATATGCAAGGGTTGGGTCGTCACTTCCTTAGCGGCGCGCTACATCGACGCCTCGATGTAGTGATAAATAAGCAAGGGTCTTCGCACTTTACTCGGCTGGTGCGAGGGGTAAGAAAGTTAGTCGATGAAAGTAGAATTCGATTAGGTAGTTGGAATGTAAGATTCCTAACAGAAAAGTTAAAAGAGATAGTTGATACTGTGACTAGGAGACGTGCAAATATCTTATGCATTCAGGAGACCAAATGAACGGACCAGAAGGCGAAGAAGGTGGAGAACAAAGGCTTCAAGTTATGATGTACAGAAAAAGAACGTAACAAGAACGGGGTATACATCTCAATTGAAAATAATCTTAAAAACGGAGTGGTCGACGTTAAAAGACAAAGGGACATGATCATCATAGTCAAGCCGGTAGTTGGTGATATGGTTCTGAACGTCATTATATCCCCACAAATAGGCCTAAGTGAAGCCGTCAAAAGGGATTTCTGAGAAAAGTTAGATGTTATGGTTAGAGGTATGCCTAGTAGCGAGAAACTTTTCATACGAGGAGATTTCAACGGCCATGCTGGCACAGCTAATGGGGTTTGAAAGAGTGTATGGTGATTTTGGATATGGCGATAGGAACCAAGAAGAAGAAGAAATATTGAATTTCGCTATTGTTTATGACATCATGGTAGCTAATACCTTCTTTAGAAAGAGACAATCGCACTTAATTACTTTCAGCAGTGGCCAACACTTTAACCAGATTGACTTTGTCCTTATTAGAAGAGATGACAAACGAGCTTGTGTAGATTGCAAAGTCATACATGGAGAACGTGTCGTCTCACAACGTCAGCTTTTGATATCTGAGTTCCGTCTTCGAATGCATGTTCGACTAGAAAAAGGAATCAAGGTTAGTCGAACGAAATGGTGGAAGCTCAAAGAAGACGCCTCACGGGTGTTTAAGGATAGAGTGATGGAAGAAGGGGCATGGAATATGCAAGGCGAAGCAAATGACATGTGGAATGAGATGGCAATACGCATTTGGAAAGTTGCTACTGAGGTGTTTGGGATAGCGAAAGGAAATAAACGCGAACCTAAATATTCATGGTGATAGAACAGTGATGCAAAAAAGACTATCAAAGAGAAAAAGGAATGTTATAAGTGTTTACATCATCACATGAGCGAGGACAACATGCAAAAGTACAAAATAGCAAAAAAGAACGCAAAGAGAGCGGTAAGTGAAGTAAAGGGTCGGGCGTATGAAGATCTATATCAAAAGCTAAGTACGAAGGAGGATGAAAAAACCGTCTATATGATAGCTAAGCTCCGCGAGAGGAAGACGATGGACTTCAACCAAGTTAAATGCATCAAGAATGACAACAATAGACTTTTGATGAAGGACGATGAGATAAAAAATAGATGGAGAGGTTACTTCGATAAGCTATTCAATGAAGAATGTGATAGCACTACGATCGAGCTGGACGACTCTTTTGATGACACTAGTAGACATTTTGTTCGGATAATTCAAGAGTTCAAGGTAAAAGAGACGCTGAAATTGATAAAAGTGGGCAAGACATTAGGGGCATGTTGACATCCTCATTGAGGTGTGGAGATGCCTTAAAGATGCAGGAATAGTCTGACTAACTAAGTTGTTCAGTAATATTTTCAAATCAAACAAAGTGTCAGATGAGTTGAGAAGCATATTAGTTTCAATTTTTAAGAATAAAGGAGATATTCAAAGTTGCACAAACTACAGAGAAATTAAGTTTATGAGTCATAAAATAAAGTTTTGGGAAAGAGTCATTAAACACCGATTAAGAAGGATGACAAACGTTTCAAAAAACCCATATGATTTCATGTCTGTGAGGTCGACCACAGAGACGATTTTTCTGGTAAGACGGCTTATGAAGAGGTTTAGGGAGCAAAAGAAGGATCTACACATAATATCTATCGATTTGGAGAAAGCTTATGACGAAATACCGAGAAATGTTATATGGTGGGCTCTAGAAAAGAAGAGAGTTCCAACAAAGTATATTACATTTATCAAGGATATGTACGATGATATTGTGACTAGTGTCAGAGCATGCGAGGGTGAAGCCAGTGACTTTTCCATTAACATAGAATTACATCAAGGGTCAACTTTGAGCCCCTACATTTTTACCTTCGTGGTGGATGAGGTTACGAAAAGTATACAAGATGAGATTCTTTGATGTATGCTATTTGCTAATGATGTTGTGCTAATTGACAAAAGTTGGATTGAGGTTGATAAACAACCGGAGCTGTATAGATAGACTTTAGAATCGAAGAGTTTTAGGCTTAGCATAACTAAAATAAAGTATATGAAGTGCGAATTCAGCGGTGTCATATCAGAGGATGATGATGTCACTCTAGCCGGACAAGTAGTGCCCAAAAAGGAATACTTTCGATATTTAGGATCAATGTTGCTTAATGATGGTGAGATTGATGAAAATGTTAATTTTAAAATTCAAGCAAGATAGGTGAAATAGCGACAAGCATTTAGCATTCTTTGTGACAAAAAGTCCCACAGAAGCTTAAAGGAAAATTCTACAGAACGACAATTAGGCCTGCGATGTTGTATGGTGTAGAATGTTGGCCTACTGAAAACCAACACGTTCGGAAGATAAATGTAGCATGGATGCGTATACTGCGATGGAGCTGCGATCATACAAGAAGAGACCGAATCAGAAATGATGATATACGTGATAAACTTCGAGAAGCACCAATTGAAGAGAAGCTAGTCCAATACAGCTTAAGATGGTTTGGACATCTCCAATGGAGGCCTCCCGAGGCACCTGTGCGCGTTGGAATTATAAACCGCGTCGAATGCTAAAAAGAAGAAGAGGACGACCAAGGATGACATGAGAGAAAGTAGTAAAAAGGGACTTGAAGGATTGAAATATATCTGAAGAGATTGGTGTCGGACAAGAGCGCGTGGAGTTAGAGATCCACATACCAAAACCATGAGCTAGGAGTTTTTTTTGCTTAAAGTTGGTTTAGGGGTGGTGTTATAAATTTTAGATTATAAAACTAGTGAATAAAAGCCTAAGACGTAGTGTTTGGTCTTCGATCAATATTACTGTTCGTACCATTAATATTATTAGTATTATTATTATCATCATGTTTTTTATATATATTTTTATTTTTATTTTATTTTTACTTAGTTATTATTATTTTTTGTTTACTTATTTGACTTTATTTTTTTATTATTATCATGGTTTTTTTTATTGTTGTTATTGTTGTTATGACTTTTAAATTGACTTTGTCATTTAGTTTTGGTTCCATCTCTAGCCGACCTCGACTTGTTTAAGAATAATGGCTTAGTTGTTCTTGTTGTATGTTCTACGATTATTAATTTATTTTTGTTTACTCTATTACTAGGATCAATATATACTTCTTTTTATAATATCCATTCTTCATGTTTACTTTATCAAAAATGAAGTCTAAAAATCACTTTCAACAATACAATTGATTCGTCTTATAATTTTTGCCACGTTAAAAATACTTGTATGCATAATTGGTCACTGATTAATTAAATTCATCATATTTTTCTCAAAAAAGTTCATATATACATGCGCATCATGCGTGACAAAGTATAGATGATATAAAATTCAAGTGTTAATTTTCCTTACCGTGACATTTTTCAATTTTAGTATATATAAAATGAAATGAAGTACTGCTTGGGATAACATATGATAGTGACCAGAACTCAGCTCGAATGAGATGGGGCGTAGAAACAAGCATTCAATCACACCAGTTCATGTCATACACCAGAAATCCAATAAATGCCCAGGTTCATAAACATGTGAAAAAGTTGTGTTTATTTTCGATTTAATCGAAGTCCAAAGAATTACAGATTACCTATTTTGTTGTTTGCTGCATCAAGGGTACGTACAGAAGCACCCAGGTCAAAAACTTCACTAGGCAGCACCTGTTCATGCGGAATAACATTGATTTAACCAGCAATAACAGCAGCCAAAAAAAAAAAAAAAAAAAAAAACTCTGTTCAAAATACTATTGTTTGTTCTTCATTCATTTTTGATACAATAATAGCTAAATAACAATAAGTTTCATTCAAAATTAGATAACACATATAAGCCATTTATTTATTAAATAAGAACAAACCCTTTGCATTAATCACAGCGGTAACCTAAATAATATAGAGAATAACTAGAGCGTGTTTTTCCCTTCGTACCTTGCAGCTGAACTATTATAATTTTATGTAGCATAAAAACCTGCTTTGTGAAATATTAAATTAGTTAACTGAAATTTGAGTTCCTGTAAAAATTTGTTAGTTAATGTGGAGATGGTGAATTCATAGCCGACTCCAACTTGTTTGGGAATAATGGCTTAGTTGTTGTTGTTGTAATATGCAGATGGTGTATCTAATTTAAAACTATCATTTTAAGTAGCTACCATAAGAATGATCTGATCCAACCGATTGGCTGACCTAAAGATCTTTTTTTTTATTAATCTCTACTAGTAAGTAATAATATTAATACTTGGACAGTGATGTCTGCAAAGTCCAAAACTACTCGTGTTTACGTTAAACTGTTGTTTAATATGCCTTTTTAATTAAGAGTACTTTGTCTTTTTAGATCATGTGTAAGGCTAGTTTGTAATTGTAGCTATTTCACATGAACGAGCATTGCAAGTGATAACTATGGTAATATTTGGTAAATTATTCAGGTGAAATGGGAAACCAACCCATATATTATAGAAAACTAGTTTCAATAAATAGAAATGTGACTCGTTATCCTTTGGCTGATTGCAATAGCCTGAATATTTACAGAAATGAAATATTTTTGTTGTAACAAAATGACAGTGGAATGGCTGAGGTTAAGGGTGTTTGCAGTAATGTGTACTCACAGTTGTCTGGTTTAGTCAACCCTCAATCAAATGTATATTCCTAAAAGAATCATTAGTTTACATATACTTGCTTCTTTTGGATTAGCACTTGAATTTTGAACCGCAATATCTTTATTTTTAGTTTCAAAACAGTTCAGAATTTACCATTTTGAAATGAGTGTTATAAAAGGTAGAATGGATGTTCAGATAATAAAACTAAGCAAATCATGAATGTAAATTACATTGTGACATTTCACATGGACGCTTATTTGAAAAGGAAGCTTTTATGATGACTTTGGGTTAAGATTCAAAATTTATAACCGCGTTAACTTTATTTGCTTGCACTACGAAATTCAAATTTAAAATGAGTGTAATAATAGTTGGATCAAAATAATGATTGGGCTATTCAATCAATGCAACATTACAATCAATGTAAAGTTGAATCCATACATGATGTTAAATTTAAAATTTTATAGTTCAAGACGCTCATTTTATTTCTTTTATCTGGTTTTGTTTAATTTTCTAAAAGCCAACACGTCTAGAAGTTAAGCGCAGCAGAGATGCGTATGTTGCGATGGAGCTGCGGTCATACAAAAAGAGACCGAATTAGAAACAATGGTATACGTGAAAAACTTGGAGTAGCATCAATTGAGGAGAAGCTAATCCAAAATCGCTTAAGATGGTTTGAACATCTCCAACGAAGGCCGTCCGAGTCACCTGTGTGCGTTGGAATTATAGGCCGCGTCGTATGCTCAAAGAGAGTAGAGGTCGACCAATGTTGATATGAGAGGAAGCAATAAAAAGAGGTTTGAAGGATTCGAATATTTCCAAAGAGCTGATAACGAATAGGACCACGTGGAAGTTAGCGATCCACGTATCCGAACCATGAGCTATGAGTTTTAGATTATAGGAATAGGAAAACGGAGCCTAAGACGTAGCGTTTGGTCTTTGATCAATTTTACTATCAGCTTCATTATTACTATTTGTACTATTATTATCATTTATCTATTTATTTATTTATTTATATACATATGTATTTTTATTTTTATTTTACTTAGTTATTATTATTATTAATTTACTTATTTGACTTTATTTTATTATTGCTATTGTTATTGTTATTGTTATTGTTATAACTTTTAAATTAGCTTTGTCATTTAGTTTTGGGTTCTATCTCTAACCGACCCCAACTTGTTTGAAAATAATGGCTTTGTTGTTGTTGTTGTTCGTCTTGTTTAATTTTCATTTTTCATTCTTTTCTTTTATTAACTTCCTTAATATGACATTTTACATTTTTTTATTTTTTTATTTTTGTTTACTTTATTTATTGAATTTTGAAAAATAAAATATTTTTAATCAATATTTTTCACTTTTAATTTATTATTAAAAATCATTTAATCTATATTAATAAATTTGAAAATATTTTTGAACTACTTTCTAACCTTCTTGTTGTTATAATATAAAGCATTTTAATTTTTTATTATTTTAAATTCTTCGTGCTTTACCTAATTATTGCATTAATGTTTATATATTATACGCCTTTAATTTTATGTTCGTCTTTATCTTTTATTATGTTACAAAATTTCAAGCGTTTAATGAATTTTGACTTTTGGTTACTTTCTTTTGTACATTGAAAAATGATAACCAACCCTTTTTTTTACAATTTAGAAAACATGTTCTTGTAATCAACATTTAATATGGAATTGAAAACGGAAGTTACTCTAACAAAGATCTTCCAACCATCTTAGTATTGTAACATAACTATTGTGTAAGCATTGAATTTATTATGGGCAAATTTGTTAAAACAATCGAGTTATGTACTAAACTTATTAATTTTAAGTATGTAATTTTGTCATGCGAGTTATGATTTTTCATATTTGTAACAAATTAAATTGTGTTTTTGCATATGATAATGACTTAAATATTGATTTTATAATAAATAAAATTTAGTATTCCTAATTAATTTCAAAATTAATATTTTCATACATTCCAACAAATGAATATTTATATACATAAATTTTGAGTTTAACGTTTAGTTTTTAGTATATTTGTTTGAAAGATAAATGATATATAGATTGAATTTCAAATAAAGAATGAAAAAAGTACCTAAATATGAATCTGTAACAGTAATGAATCAATATAATTTTATGTATTAGAAGCTCTTGCGGTTAACATCAACATCAACAATAAGTATATTATATAAGTGATACAAAATATTTATTTAACAACTAAAAGAAATATTGATTAAAAGTAACGTTACAAATTATATTGTTATTTAATTATGTAAAAATTATAACTTGGTTTTTAAATCGTTGTTTCATACCTTAATATTTTAGTTTATAATAAAAAAATTCACAAAATAATTAACGTCTATCTTAAAAAGACAATAAAAATACGAAAGAAAAAATTTCTAGATAAAATATTGTATATTTTATCCTTTAATTAATGTAAATTACGAATATACATAATTAAAAGTCAACATTTTCACAGAACATATTAACTGAAAATATTCATTGTTTTTCAAGTTATAAACTGCATTATTCATCGCGTATAATTAATTTAATATTATTCTTAACGATAATAAATTTTATTAATGATAAAGAATTCACTTGATTTACCAAGGTGGGAAAGAAAAAACGTTTAAAATGTTTATAACAATACATGTTTTAGAATATGTATGTTCATAATAGAACAACTACAGAAAGTGTTTTTTATATATTCTTTGCAATTAAGTACTAATTTTACAAAATATAAATCATGTAAACTTGAATTGTGATAACATAAGAAAACCAAAGATAATTTTATATAAATTATAGAAATTTTCATTTATATGGATTGAATGAAATATTAGTTCTACAATTTCTTTTTCTTTTTTTTGGCAAAGCCTACCGGTTTTATAGTGGACCGTCCACTTTTTATTACAAAGGTAATAAAACATTTGAAGTACATGAGTAAGATAAAAACACCTTAACTACTAAAAGTTAATTGAGCTTTGGTATACAACGTAAGTATAGTATATAATTTTTGTCAATATAAGTGTAATATTACAAATTATATTAGTTCCACTTTTTATTAGTTCTACAATTTTTGTCAATATAAGTATAGTATACAACACATTGAATAATCATCAATTAGGACTGGTTGGACAGAATAAAGATTATTGATTAATTGGATTTATTTTTAAAAGTTAAAAATTTAGACACTTGGTTAATTTAAATATATGGACCTGAATGTAGAATAATATGATAAAACTTAGAAAGATTTTGTGAATAATTGTAGAAATTATTAAATACTGATATTTGAATGTGAAATGATAACCGAGAGAATTAGTAGGAATTTGTAAGAATAATGATAAACCGAAAGTAAAATAAAATATCTAGAGAGTACAAAGAAGAGAGGAGGAAATTTCTAAAATTAATAAGAGAGCTTAAATTCTTCTGCTTTACTATTATTTAATAAATGTATGCTATGAATATCACAGCATTTGTAATATCGACCTAAAATTGAAAATTATATGAATAATAACATGTTAGACGTGATATTGTAAGTATTTCAAATTCTTGTCTCCTACCTGATTATTTTAGTTTCCAACATACTGCTCTTTAATTTTCATTATTGTATTTTTTATACAGCATTTTAAATTGACTATTTTTTTCAAATTAAAAAAAATGCTTTTTCCATATTTTGAAGAAAACCATTTAATCGATGTGTTTATTTTTCTTCCAATTAAGGTTTTCAAAATAGGAATCAAATCGTAAATCATAGAGAAAAAACCTTGAATCTAAACGGGATGAACTCGTAAATCATAGATTGAAAAGATTTATATCTCAATTTTGTATGCTAAAAGTTTTTCTTATTTAGATATTGTTAAATTACGTTCAAGTCTATAAAAGCATCAATTCTTCTTTTTATAAGAATATCGTATATATTAAAATTAATTTTGATGCTTGATAACCATAGCTTTCTCTCTTTTGGAAGAGTTTTATAGTTCCATTATTGAGCTTTGGTCTCAAGAAGCTTCGTATGTTCGCTTTTGATGCTTGATATCATCTTATATGTAAATTTGAATAAAGATGGAATATTTTAATTTCCTCGATTGTAGATACTGTATCTTGATATTTTTCCTAATTTGGCATGGATTAAATGATGTCACGGTTAGTAATGTTAGAAACAAAATTTGACAATCAAAACGTAACAAGAGAGATCCGATTTGAAGCAAAATTCAAACCGCAAGGTATTAAGATTTTAAACAACGATACACTTTAATTGATTTTTTAAAAACATGTTCCTTTAATGTATGTTACTTGGTACGCGGAATGAAAATGGAAACAGAAAATGTTAATACTACAGAATGAAATATGTTAATGGTAGGCGTAACCGGAACACTTTACCGTAATGTAATTCGCTTTTTCGAAACATGCAGAACATTTTTGAAAAAGCTCTTTTTACATTCAAATATGTATGGTATGGTTATCCACTACAATGGATGAAAATAAAGTAAAAACATCCCAATATAAATAAGCATACCATTAGTGTTCGTACCCAACTAAAAATTATAACTTATGGCAATTGAAGCAAAAAAAATGCAAAATCTTTAAATATTAGCATAATTGCTAACATCCTATTTCAGTTTTTTTAGCAGCAGGTTTTTTTTTTAACAAATCAAGTGGTTGAAAAATATAACAAAGTTACGTTATATCTTTTCTATTGTCAAATCTAGATGACGGTGACCCTCCTTCATATTGTTGAGCTTTACGACACGAACTTTTACAAGTTCGGAAAGGGTTAAAGTTGAAGTTGACCATCAAGAATTTTTTAACTATATGCATTATTCATCGTCATGTTTGGATCCATTGCCCTTTCATCCTGTTACATATTCAACTTGTTAATGTCGATTTCTTCATATTTTTGTCTATTGAGTTCATGTGCTTGTCTTTTGATCTCGCATGAGAATCATCAATCGTGATGTCCTTTGGATTAACATCCCATTTTCTAAAAGGTGTATCCTTATCATTTTCTTAAAATCTTGACAATAAACAAAGTTTTAGAGTATGTAAATGCTTGTTGAAAGTTGAAATAAAGTATAAAACGGGACTTTTAGCCTTCTCAAACCTGATTTGAGATCATTCTTCATTATTTGCTTATATTTTTCATACAATCATTTACTTGGTGCATGTTAATGTAATTAACCTAAAATCATAATATTTTGGAATGTCGGAATTAACATTTCAAAACGTGTGATTAAACATTTCGGAACGTCGGATTCAACATTCTAGAATATCAAAATCAGCTTACCAAATCGTGCATGCACAACGTTTCAAAATGCTAGTGTATTACGTTTCGGAACGCACATACTAAAACTGATACGATGACTAAAGTGTGAATTGCGGTAACATAGTTTTTAGTCAATTTTAAATATCAAACTGAAATGAAAATTATTTTATTAACAATCTTCAAATCATTTTACTAATATGATATAAAATTCGATGTGATTTGATCATTTCTTATCGTAACTTTTTAATATTGATTAAAACTAAAAAACTTAAAATAACAATTTTCATGTAATTTGTGGTCACCATATGCAATATGATATGAACCAGACCTTATATTATTATTTTTTAGGTAATTATCTTAAAGTCTACTTTTCTAATGCCTTTTACCTTTGATTACTACTGTATAAAAATAAACAAATAAATAACTCAAAATTATTTTTCTTACTTTCATTACATTAGTTACTACAAAGCAATAACTTACATTTGAACATCAAAAACTAGAATTATGTGTCAAGAAGACATGTATTATTATGTTAAATATAAACCATGCATGAACCACAAGAACCGCAATAATTATAAGTATAAAGCGGCTAGGTTCGATTCTCTTACAAGAGTTTCAAACAAAACTGTAAAAAAAAAGGTAAACTACATTTATATAAAAACTATAAAAGAAATAATTAGGTAATAAATATATAATTTTATTTTGAAGTATATTTTCTAACAATAAAGTGAGTGTTCTTTCGAAAAAAATATGATCTGAAGTGTGTTTTTATTTTCTTGCTTATGTTTTCATGTGAATCTCTCTTGCTCTTTTATAGACATTCCAACATGGATTCAGTCATTTGATAATTTTTATTTACGTTGAACATGCGTTTTTTAATAAAACTGAATTTGAGTTAACTGAAATAAGAATCTACTTTGCATTTAGTTTCTGTATCCAAGATTCAATTATTGGGTAACATTCACAGTTATTAATATAATATTTTTTTGTTTTTTGGTAAAAACATGATTTTATCATTTTTCTAACTAAACCGGAATTTCATTCAAATTATGTTTTGATTCTCATGGAAATCAGGACAGGGTCATCAAAATTCTGATTTAATGGACGGATTTTGAACCATAGTCTCCAGTATACTCCAAAAGTAAAACATGGATAGCTTAATAGAAGTTAACATTGACCCTATACATGCTTATCATTTTCTAGGTTGTTTCTCTGCCTTCTTTCTGAAATTGGAAAAAAAAATGCAGGATCTCACATTATTTAGGGCTCATTTCTCCTCAAGGAGTGATTCAAGAAATGATTGGAATAATGGTTCTTTATTTTCCATAATAATAAAATAAGGGTGCTTGTGTTACAAAATTTTAAGTTCTATGGTTGAGAGCCTAACTTACTTCAACATGTAGTCAGATTATATGTTGAGTTGAAAGATGCTCAACTACTTACACTCCAATTCAAAGTATAGCACAGTGTAAACATTTTGAATCAAACTTCATAAAGCTTACACATCTTTTCACCCTATTGGTGTGCTAATATAACATAATTTAAATAAGGTTTTCCTCAAGCGCAATTGTTGACTATCAACACCTTAACAAACTCTTGTATAATATAACAGAAAAATACAGTCACTTGTTCTAAATCAATATAATGCAATATGGAAGCAAAAAAAGCCGTATATAATACATGTCATGTGCAAAAGTTTGAACTCAACTTCAAAATAATATAGTATAACTAACACAAGTTAGAGTAACAAAACTATGTGATAGTTCCTTACAAAAAGAGTTGTAACTTAAAGTATAATATTATTTTGGAGGGATCTTAGTTTAATACACAATGGTTATAGAGTAACTGCTTGTATCTTAAGTACCCCAAAATAGAGGTATAGTTTAGCTTAGCTTAGATAACTCCATGCGATAACCAAATATGTCACTTCCTTTGCAGCAAAACTACTTGGTAATCAACTAATAAAAAACAATAATACAGCAATTAAACTACATTTTTTTAACGAAAAAAAACTGATTACCTTTAATTTCAAATCTCTGATACCAACAATTCCTGTTGATCTCCATCGAGAGATTCGAGCAGCGCTGGAGTCTCCATTTTTGCTATTGCAACATCCCATTTTATTCAAGTATGGAATCTAAAAGAATAATCCAAGAATGATTTTAATATAATTGCATAGAAATTTGAAAATCAATTCAGTTTGGTAACTGAAAATCCAGATCTCAGACCGATTACTGCAACTGTTTCCGAGTCCTATCTGAATCTGTTGTATTTTAGATTCATTATTGGCGTAACCAGAAATATGATTTGGCAGGGTCGTAAATTGGAGGAAAGAGAAATTAGACTGCAGGGGCACTAGTCCTTGATTTTTTTCCCTTCCTTTTTTGCTAATTATTCAATTATATACAATGAAACGTATAATATAAGGTAGACATTATCTGATGGTTGATCTAATAATAATACATTACAAAAATGAATCATTTATGGGTCGCTCTAAACTTGCCCATGTCGAATTGTTTTAAAATGTTTTCATAAATATAGACAAAGAAAGATATACAAATTTCATTACGTTACCCATGTTGAGTTCTTTTAAAATATATCTGGAAAAAATATCAAAATTTCAGACTGATTCAAAGATTGATTCAATCATATAAAGGATTTTATACATTAATTTGCAAACATCAAATAAAATGTCGGATAGGAAGCTATTTAATTACCCCAAAACGAAATCTTTACCATTTAAGCATTGAATTTTAACATGTAAACGATCATTCAATTCAGGCATTTACTTCTAACATTTTTTGTTCGAGTGCAATTTTGTCTAAATCGATGTTAAAATAACACTGGTGATGATTGCTATGAGAGGTACACATCCTAATCAAGAAACAAATATTTTTACCTCATTTACCCATAATTAAAATATCAAAATCCTAAAAACTTTTGTTTACTCTCTCATTCTTCTTTCCTTCGGAAAAAAAAAATTAATGGTGAGAAAACAAATTCATCTTTATCTTTACAATCATAACCAAACTTTGTTGAGAATGTGACGGAAAGGTAATTTCTCAACCTAATTTATCGTGCATTTTTTAAATTGTGATAAAAATTAGGATTTAAAATTACCGTATTGAATGCTTTCATGAGTATGAACCAACCTTATATCTTTATCATTTGCAATTCCATGTGGAAGTGAATAGAAATTCTCCATTTTTTGATTAATGATTTGAATTAAAGGCTGATGATAATTAAAGAAAAAATAGGATAAAAGAAATGGCAATCAGGTCAGTTTAATCATAATTTTATGAGGAGGCTAGTTTAATTAGTACCCTACAGTAAAAATTACTTTTAAAAAGAAAATGACCCCTCGTATCCAAAATTGAAGTGTCAATAACAATACATTTATTTGGTACAAGCATTCAGTTGAGAAATTAAATTGTGGCATTTAGGGATGGTACCCCTACCCCTAGCATTCTATCATTAAATTGTAAGCATCTAGGTATTAAATTGCATTCAAGCATATTCAGAAAATGTTCACAGCACCATATTTAAACACCAAATTATTTTCCAAACTTATTCCAACAAAGATATTGTTATTGACACTCCAGTTTTGAATATGCTGAGACAATTTTTCGAAAAGAATTTCTTTTACTACGAGGGGTGCTGGTCAAACTAGCCTCCTCCTAAAATTACAATCAAAATAACCTAATTCCCTTTCTTTTATTTACCTTAAAATTTCCCTTAATCGTCGTTCACCTTTAATCCAAAATCATTAATCAAATAACGGTGAACACAATTCATCTTTAGATGAAATGTTTATAGTTTTGATGTTTTCACTTAGGGCAAACGAGGTAAAATTATATATTTTACTAATAAGATGTGTACCCTGGTAACAGTTTAATTTTGCATGGAGTGCTCGAGTGTCCATAAGAATACCCTCAGGCAATTATCGTCTATATTCAGAAACCCTTTCGCAGCAAACATATTCGGACATCGCTTCTAGCAAGCATCATTTCAACAGTATTAGATTCAAAACCAGCAAAAAGAGATTCGAACTCCGACGAATTCATTCAAAATGGGAAAACGTATTCGAAATCGAATTCGTCAACGAAGAAATGGAGAGAGAGCACTAACCTCCGAAGAGACGGACGTAGGAAAGCGCGATGCACTGACGGCGTCCCGCTAAGATCCTATGTGTTAGTTTACTTGCATGTCAAAAGTAAATTTTTTATAATTTAGGCATAGTCTTGAAAACTAGTGACAAATATCCTAAAACTAGTTACTAATATAGGCATTTTTGAGCATGTCAATGCCGCTCTAACCAAAATATACCGAAACTAGACATGTCAAATGGGTTGGATTGAATCAAAATGAGTTAGGTCAAGTTTGACCCAATCCATTTATGAGTCATTCTTTTTGACTCGTTTATGATTCAACCCATTTAATAAACGGGTTACCCATTTAACCAATTTTAAATTTTAAATTTGATTTGACCAATAAAAATCAAATAGATATAAAATAATTCTAATTTTCACGTTTTGAATTTAGATAAATATCAAATTTTAAAATTTTAATTCTAATTTCCATCAAAATTTAAATATGGGGATATAGTCTGTTACTTACTAAGTGCAACCGTTAGTCATCATGGAGAACTATAGTATGCGTTCACAAGATAGAATAGAGTATTACTGTCCGTAATTTAGATGAGAGTTCATCGGTCGAAGTCTCGCTTGATTCCGAGTTAGTATGAGAAAGTTATTGCAGTCTGAACAAAAAAATAGTGGCTTATGCCTGGATGGAGTTTAAATATGGGGATGTAGTAGCATGTTATTTTCTAAGTACAACTATCAGTCATCATGAAGAACTGCAGTGTATGTTCACAGGATGAAGTATTCGAGTATTTCATATTATCCGTAATTTAGGTGGGAGTCCATCGGTCGAGGTCTCGCTTGATTTCGAGTTAGTATGAAGAAGTTATTGCAGTCTGAACAAAAAAATAGCGACTTCTGTCTAGGCAAAGTTCGAATATGAAGATGTAATCTGTTGTTTTCTAAAGTACAACTGTTAGTAACCATGGAAAACTACAGTGTGCATTCATAAGATGAAGTATCCGAGTGTTCCATATAGTTTGCAATTTAGGTAGGAGTTCATCGAAGTCTCGCCTGATTCCGAGTTAGTACGAAGAAGCTACTACAGTCCCATAAAAATAACGGCTTCTGTCTAGGCAGAGTTTAAATATGAGATGTACCATATTATTTCTAAGCAAAACTGTAGTCACCATTGAGAACTACAATGTGCGTTCACAAGATGAAGTACAACTGTTATTTTCTAATATGTGAATGTAGTCTGTTATTTTCTAAGTACAACTATTAGTCACCATGAAGAACTACAGCGTGTGTTCAAAATTCTTATTTTCAAAATTTAAGCTTTCAATAAATAGGTAAATGAGTTACCCATTTATAATTCTTTTAAAAACATGTCAACCCAACCCATGACAAATTTAATGAAATTCATAAATGGATTGACCCAACCCATTTTGAAGTAGGGTAAATGGGTTGGGTCTTTTTTTACAAGTTGTGAAACATTTCAATATGACGTTAGCATTAGTTTTCCAAAGTTTATGTATATGACATTTAAAAAGACGTGGGTGTATATATTTTTTTTAAAGTTTATGCAAATGATATTTCAAGAGTGCCAGTATTACTTTAGACACACTTTTAAAAGTCGTATGTATTGTTTATCTGTTTTGTGTGGATGGCTTTTCAAATAACGCATGTGTTATGGACTCTGTAAAAAAAAATACTAACGACATATATGAAATGTCGCTAGTACATTTTTGACAACGTGGCGCTGGCATGGTCAAAAATGACATATATTTACAAGTAGTTTTAGAAATGGCATATTTGTTTGATTAGTTTTTTAAATAGACGTTAATTTACAAAATTCTCTACCCAAAACTACTATGACCAGATCCTAGCCACCTTAGCCATCCACTACAACCCCTATAACAGCCCGAGTTGAGAAACAATTAAATTAAATTCATGATAGGGATTTAAATAATTAAATGGATTTTGACTAATAACATGTGAATAAGGGGCTTTCAACCAATAATCCCTATTTTCAAAGTCCATTCATAAAACATTCCTGGCCCAATACAATTAAAATTTTAGCCCATGTTTTATAAAATAGACACTATCTTCCTCAATTATCCTTGCCAACATGAAAAACCTTACAATTCACCTAAAGCGTAGAATGAAAAAATATATAATAAAATCAACCTCAATATGAAAAGGCGGCAAAGAAGAAAAGCAAAATCAATATCGACAAGGAAAAACAAGGTCTAACGTTAATCTCTACTTTATTGCAGTCGATTTGTTTAATGTTTAATAAATTTATTTAGGGTTTATTCATTTTCTTAATAATTTGTTGTTATGATTTAATCGGCTAAGTTTAAACTGTTTCGGCGTTTGTGTGTGCTTGATTTATGTCTTTGCTATGATGATTTAATTGACTAAGGTTAAACTCTTTCAATATTTTGGTTTATTTGATTGCTATTTTGATATAATGGACTAAGTTGAAACTGTTTTGGTGTTTGGGTTTATTTGATTTAATCGACTAAGTTTAATCCAAATGGTTTGACTAGAATTACAACATAACCGGTTGAGTGGATTCACTTTAAAATGCTTGTACTAGAGACCTCCCTGACAGTTTGCAGTAGTAAAGAAGTTTGGTCATAGGGTTCTTTACATTTTCAGGGGAATATCACTTTTGAAGTTTGAAATTCATCAAGTACTATAACTTTTAGGCTTCTGGTAACAAGCTAAAAATGTTGACAATAGTGAGAACATTAGATATTTGATTTTTATTTTGGTCCATTAGACAGTGAGCTTTGTTGTTCTACATAGAAATTAAATGGCTTGAGTTGTTAAAAAACATTTTCAGTAAATAGTTTGTGCTGTTACATTTTCACAGAATTGTTTGTGGTATAACATTTTCATTGAATTGATTATTGTTTGTAGTGTTACATTTTCACTGAATTGATTATGTTGTTACATTTTTAGTGCTGTTTTTATGCACTTCTATTTTTTAATACTATTTTTGTTTCTGTTCGGTTTTTTTTTTCAAAATAACACAAACTCCCCCACTGCTTGTATTGCTCGACCAAACTGCCACCACCTCTTCCAAACTTCCATCACCTACATCGCAACTATACACTTCAGTTTTGCAACAACCCAAACAGTTGTACTACAGCTGAAACGCCATCACTTAAAACATCACCTAACCAAAACCCGAACTTCAAAACTGCCTTCAACCATCTCTAGCACCACGACTGTCAATCACCATCCTACAAAACTACAATCACCAGTACCATTTCATATAAACCGCAAATACCACTAAACTGAATCAACAACACATTTTCAGCTCAACTAAACCACAACACCAACCCACAACCTCACCTTCTTGTTGCACTTACCTCCTCTGCATGTACATCAGAAACTTCTGTCTACAAAACTCCTTCACTTCGCAACTTCCCGCCATCACCTACAACTTGCCTAATCAACTACCTCGCCATTCAAAACTGCTCTCAAATACCATTTCAACCTACCGAAGAAACTTCCCACCTCACCGAACAACTTGAACTTCAAAACAGGTTCAATTGCAACCACTTTTCTTCTAACACTCCATCTCAACAGCAACAACAACAGTGCACCACTTTTGTCCACAATACACTTCAACTCCAACACTCATCACCACCCATCCCTTTTAACCAAACACCTACTGCCTCGAACTCCTTATGTTCATCATCCTATATTACTACCTGCTACAAACCACAAACTTCAATCCCGAAACCACAAACTTCCACAGCCAAAACCACAAACTTCCTTCATGCAATCATTTCATCAACTCCTCCACCTAGAAAACCGCACCATAACCCACCAACACACTACAAGAAAATTAGGTATTAGTTGCACTATATGGTTGCGTTTGTTAGCAAAATGCATCCGTTGACATTTCTCCTCCTTTCTTCCTCTAAAAGAAACACAACCAGCCCATAATTTTTTTAGTTCCCGCACTTTTTTCATTTCCACGCTATCTATTTTTCATTTCCCTCTTCTCACTTCTTCCACCATAACCCTAGTTCTCATCTAACTCTACCTCCTTCTCCGCCTCCCTCTTCTGCCTCGTCTCGGCTTCCACCTTATCGCCGCTTTTGCCCATCTTAGTTTGTGTCCTATCTACGCTTCCTCCATTATCTGTGCCTTCGCCCTCGTATGCAAATTTACGAACGACTTTATCTTAACATCCACATATGTCCTCCTCTTCTCGCCCGTCTTTATCTCACTCTCCACATCCCTTGTTTTTTTACCAACACTTTGAATCAATTTGTTCGACTGAAATACAAGCCCTAAACTACAGGTGATTGTATCCAAAAAAGGTAAACATTTTTATAATTTATTTATATGTTTGATTATTTTACAGCCCTAAACTACAGGTCATATGTCTACATATTTTTTTGGATATGTTTACTTATTTATAATTAGTGGTAAAGATGAACTGTAGACAGAGGGGTGAACAATTATGAGTATGAAAAACAAGCATCTAGTACACTCAACATGTATAAATTTGTTGATTAAATTGTAAGATCCATAGTTTTTTGAATTACTGGAAATTCGTAAAGTTAAATTGAAGATACTAGGAATGGAAGAAACTACAAGTTTACAAATAGTTTTGTAGATGTAAGATTATTAACCCGGCAATTATGAAACTGTATTTATGCGTTATTTTTCTTTCTGATGTAATCCAAAAGGGTCCTAAGAGCATGCCCATCTTAATATCGGTACATATGTTTTAGTTAGAAGCAAATTTATGATTAAGTTTTATCCATTTTTGTTGAATGCAAATGTTAAATTTGTGGTTGTTAAAATTTAGATGTTATAAGAATTAAGTTCTATTTGTATCCATTAGCACTTTAAAATGTGAATTGCAAAACTTTGTTTAATAATTTAATGTGCGGTCTTCCGACGAAGAAGATGGGACAGATTTTCTATCAAAAGATGAAAATAGCAAACAAATGATAAGAAGGCCACACGCAATGTCTAATTCATTTGTGGTGTTTGTAAGTCATGAAAGGACCAAATGGACCTGCATTTGCTTAGGTATATTTTATATTAAACTAACAAAGCAAACAAGCTCGCTAATATTTCAAACTAATCATGAAATCTTTTTATTCTATTAAATTAATGGTTATGCTAAAATATTCCAATTGATAATGTTTGTAGGCAGTCAATTGAAATGTACAGTAGTGTAACACCCTAACCATTGGATTTCTTCAAAGAAACCTTCCATCGAGACATGGTGATTTGTTACACACATCTTCATTCCAAGGAAGATATGACGTATATGACATAAGAAAACCTCTTCTACCTATAACCACTTCAACAACTTAGCACATACAACCACAGAGGAGTTCTTATGCACTTCTTTACCCTCATGTTCCTGAGCGATTTTCTTTTCAGAAGGCCAAGGATGGTGCTTGGAAGTCTTCTAGGCTCGTTATCTCTCATGAAATTGCCACTATCCTTACATCAGTGCTCGGTTGCTAAGCTGCAAAGATGGTATGTTCTTATTACTTGATTTCTGAAATTAAAATTTCATGAATGGTGTATGAGATGGATGCATAAATAAATATAGTTAATAAGGTATAACAAAATACTTCTATTCCACGGTGAAACAATTATGCGTCTGTAATTAGAATTACTTATTAAATTACTAATGTAGCCACTATTCATTTTTTTACATGTGCAACCGATAAGTGTTATGTAACACAAGCTCACATCACCTTATTTTTGTAGTATGATGGAGAGTGCAGGTAGCTATTATTGTTACTTTTGTTCCTTTTTGGAACATTTAGTCAACAAAATGTCTAGCATGATTAGATGTTTTTGTTTTTGGATTATGGAGTTATTAGGTTAGTTTAGAATAAAGACTTTTGTGTATGTGCAAATTTAGGAGAACGTTGCAATTAGACTCAAATTAGGATCAAACGGGACTGTCCTTTAATATGATTATTTAATGAACTAGAGCATGATTTGTTGGCATGGAAATAGTATGAAATTTATACGGTATATAACTTATTAGTCGGTAGTTACGGATAACTCTCATGGCTCTTGCACACATTAACGATGTTGACCAAAACCAAATTTCACTTTTCATGTATGTGCATGTCTAGTTGGCTAAACTTCTCAATCTATTTAGCAGGCTCAGTTTTGATAATCATTCATCTATTGCAGTTGTATATTTTCTACAAACTATTTTATGTAAAAGAAGTATATATATGGTCATAATGATTGTTTTAAAAGACAAAACTGTACGCAAGGCGTTTTGGTGTTTGTGAGGCAAGGCGTAAGCCTCGAGACATTGAAGCACAAGTTTTCGAGGTAAAAATAACAAGCGCATAACATATAAAGAAATTATACAAAGAATCATAGAGTAATGCTAATATATAGTATAAGAAATGATATATAAAGCATTCAAAATAATTCAAACCAAATACAATCAATCATAAGCATTTAAACATTCAATCCGAATGAATTACAAATAAAAAACATTCGAAATATAAAGCTTTTTTTAGAACTCTGGTCTATACAAGTTAAAAAACAAATTAAAATAGTGCAGTTTTTTAATATACGGCTGCAGTTTTTTTAATGCAAAGAACAACAATAGTTTTTTTTAATGTACAAAATATAGAATGTAGGGTATTATAGCAGCATATTGTATACATTGATGGTATCTCTACTTCAATCAATTTTGTGTAAAGTGATAGAATTTGGAGAAATGCGGTTGAACGTATCACTTCAAACTGAAGCAGTCTTTCATCATCGTCTCTAATGCTTCCGTTTTCTTAACTATATTGGGAACTCAAGCAAGATATTCTAGGAAATTTTGAGTTGATGTAGCAACACTAAATAATCTAACTGAAAAATAACATGGGATTTGATTAAGAAACTAACTATGTGCTAATCAACTTATATTCATATTTATACTATCGTCGTCTTAATTTATCCAGAAGTAAATTGTATACATTGATGAAATATTATTGCACCCTGTGCAGTTAATGCGCTCGGTAGATTCAAAGCGGTGGAGGTACAAAAAGTCATAGCGGGGATACAGCGAGGATATAGCGGGATATAGCGGATGGCTCTAAAATAGCATATAAAACTCGTACTTAACATTTTTTCAAATATATAATTGGTAATTAAATGAAAAATTATCATTCAATTGAATTATAATTAATACACAAATATTTTAAATAAAAACATGTACGAATATACTTTAAATAAACGTAAAACTGTTATATAACATAATTGAATTTAGTAGAATATTAGAGTATTTTCATTTCTGAATATATATTAAAAATTAAATCAAATAAATTAGTTTCATAATTTTTATAATGTATAAATGCAATTTTTCAATTCATTTTATTAAAGAAGATATAGCGGAAATAGCAGAATATAGCGGGAATAACGGGGTATAGCGGAAATAGAGGGCTTAAAGCGGAAAGGCTATATTTTGGAGCTACATGGAAAAATCATAGCGATGGAAATCCGCTATGAGATATAGCGGAGTCATAGCGGGGCAATAGCGGGGCATTAACTACACATTGCACCAATTGTGATTTACACCTAAAATTGTACACGTTATGCACTTTGTCCATTTATGAACCTGTTTTGTAACTCTAAAGTGATGATGCAGGATTGGCTGGTCTTTCTACTGCAAAATATCTAGCTAACGCTGGACATATTCCTATATTATTGGAAGCTAGAGATGTTCTGGGGGAAAGGTCTATATACTGCTATTCATAATATTTTCGAACACAATATTTGATCATAAATTAGTTTATATGCAACAAAGTTTGTATAAAATGAAATAGTATATGTGTTATAGGTTGCTGCCTGGAAAGACAAGGATGGGGATTGGTATGAGACATGCCTTCGTATTTTCTGTAAGCACCTACTTTAGTTTTAAAGAAAATACGTCATTTTAAATTTCAGTTCTGTGTATAACTGAATAAGATATAAACACGATACACCATTCCTCCATCCACAATCATTAAAATTTTATGTGTAGTTGGAGCTTATCCTAATGTACAAAATTTATTTGGAGAGCTTGGGATCAATGATCGGTTGCAATGGAAAGAACATTCCATGATTTTTTCCATGCCAAATAATCCTGGGGAGTTTAGTCGATTTGATTTTCCCGAGGTTCTCCCTGCACCTTTAAATGGTATGCTATAGTTTCTCAGACATAATATGAGTTTACATTTGGTTTTTATTGAAGCGTTTCATGATAAAATTAGGAATATGGGCTATCTTGAGGAACAATGAAATGCTGACTTGGCCTGAGAAAGTCAAATTTGCCACAGGACTTCTACCCGCCATTTTAGGAGGACAGTCATATGTCGAGGCTCAAGATGGTTTAACCATTACTGAGTGGATGAGAAGACAGGTACATATCTATTGTAAATCTCTTATTTCTAGTTTAAAGTTAGAAGTTGTTTTGCTTTCTTGAATAATGAAACGCAAAAACAGGAACTATAACTGCCTTTAGCTGTCCAGACTGCTAGTTATTTTTCATTAATTCCTCATCAAATATTAAGAAGTCTTTGTGAACAATTTATACAAGTTGCATCTGCTCTGCCTAGTTTGAATTGTACATAAGTTAATGTCGTTTCGAACATAAATATTTTGATCATCCATAATTCCTAAACCATCAAGTGGATGAGAAGGCAAGTATATCTATGTTTATTCCCTTAGTTCTAGTTTGAATTTAGAAATTTTACTTTCAGACATAATCAGATGACGATGTAGAAATAAACCTGGGTTAGCAGTCAGAGTCTACATAAATTCTTAATTAAATATTGTATGTCTTGTTGGAGAATAATTTGTATGATACTTTCAAAATTTTGTAGTCAAAATACAACCCATAGTGAATTATATATATCTGCACATCTGGGAATAACATCAGTTGAATCTGATCACTACAGGGAATTCCTGATCGAGTAAATGATGAAGTTTTCATTGCAATGTCAAAAGCTCTTAACTTTATAAATCCTGATGAATTATCCATGAAGTGTATGCTGATTGCCCTTAATCGCTTCCTTCAGGTATACATTTTCCTAAATTACTTGTGCAATTTTTATTTTATTTATTTTTGGATGAAAATGCTAAATTTACAAAATAATCTGTGTAAATTCTTACAAAAATGTCGTAGCTTCATATTAGCCACTCACTCTTTCCATTAATTTTCCATCTTTATGGTTAATATCATGCCGCATCAATTTTGTAAGCACGTAAGAATACTATTTTTGTATGTGTACCATCTCTCTTTTATAGATGCATAACTAAACATGACAGTATCTGTAAACTCTTGGGGCGTGTACAATTAAAAAGGAGTTTAATGCTTTTGATAAAATTGAACTCTTAAATACTTCTTGATAAAATTCCACTAAGTTAATCAATAATAATAATATAATTAAGTTAACTGAGTTTTAATAATAATAATAGTAATAATAAGTCAATTAAGTTAATTAAGTTAATAAAAATTAATTATTAAAATTAAACAAGTTTTATAAAATTAACTAGGTTTAAGTTAACTAAATTTTATAAATAGTAATAATATAACTAGTTTAACAAAGTTTTATAAATAAAGACGATGATAACGAATTAACTAAGTTTATAATAATAATAATAATAATAATAATAATAATAATAATAATAATAATAATAAATTAACTAAGTTAACCAAGTTAATAAAAATTAACTAAGTTTAAGATAACTAAATTTTATAAATAATAATAATAACTAATTTAAAAAAGTTTTAAGCAATAATAACGACGATGATGAAGAATTGACTAAGTTTATAAAAATTAACTAAGTTTATAATATTAATAATAGTAATATAATTAAGTTAACTAAGTTTTAATAATAATAATAATAATAATAATAAATTAACCAAGTTAATTGACTTAATAAAAATTAACCGAGTTTTGTTAAAATTGACAAGTTTTATAAAATTAACTAAGTTTAAGTTAACTAATTTTTATAAATAATAATAATATAACTAATTTAACAGTTTTATAAATAAATAATAATGATTTTGTTATTTTTTTCTTGTACTCTTTTTATTAACAGTATAACCATTTTAAAATTATTATTAATTTTCTGAAGAATAAATTGACCTTTATTGAGCTCATTTCACATTATGGTAAGAAGAAGAGATGTAACGCCCCACCCCGAGACTCACCTTAGCAAAGAGAATTAACAAGTAATTCTGTCTACTAAAGCGGAGAATATGGCTGGTTAAGGGCGACCATCTATAATTTCGTCTTAAACATCTATTGAATACGTCGATAAATGCAATATAATTTATTTTTCAACTCAAGTGGATCGACATACCCAGTAAATGCTTAATCCAAAACTATATATGGCTAACGGATCTATCAGAATAAAATACAATAACTGAATGTAAATCACATCACAGAACAGTAACCAACATACATACATATATATATATATATACATATACACGGATACATATTCAGTACAATACAATATGAATACAATAATGGTGGTACACGACCACACCATATACATCGACTCAAATGTAAAAACATTAGAGTATGCGGAAGAAATAAACTACTCAAGGGAAAGAAGAGCTGATATCCAACATCAACTTTAAGCTAAGCCCAATAGATGATACCTGAAACAACTCGGTCTGACCCGAGTGAAAACACACGGGTCAGGCTAACTAGAACTTATCATTAGTAAAGGTGATGATAAGTGATAAGGGGAAAACCATTCCATCATTACCAATGGAATGATATAGGTCATCACGTAATCTCTAGAGTGATACATCAATGGTTCATCATGATTGCATAGAGGAATACAATATGTATATTAGATAGACATTGTTTATCTAATTATATATATATAACCGAATGAAATGGTTGAGGATATGGACCATAAAGTAAATCTTCATAAGATAATTAAAACTTCAAGAATCCATCATAATTAAAACTCATCTAATAGAAACTTCTTAATTATTATACCTCATCTCATCGGTATAAATATAAATACATCTCAAATCCATCATTAAACTCATTATAGAGGAACCTCCATAATCACTTATACCTCATACCATTGGTATAAATATAAATATATCTTAAATCTATTATCAACACTCATCATAAAAGCATTACCATAATTTAAACCTCATCTCATTTGTATAAATATATATAATGTCTCAAATCCATCTTGATAGAGCCCGGAAAGAATCCAAAACATCATATTCGAAATCACAAATAAAACCATGTATGTCAAAAAGCCTTTTTCTTACATAAGGCTATACTAAAGCATCATCATCAAAATAGTGAAATCGAAACACCTAAAACCTCATGGAGAACAGCACGTGCATTTACGTCTTGACTAGTACTACCATTATTTGGTACCATTCATCATGATGACTTGGGGTCACATAACATCATAACATCGTGATCATCTTGATTGACTATAGTCGGAAACATCTTGATGACACCCAGTCACAAAAACCCGAGTAATAACATCGTGATGATTGGATTCGAGTAATAACTTCATGAACATCGTGATGACTCCAATCGAGTACTCGGTCTGTAGCACTAGTAACATTGTGAATGTGTCTCAACTTCTCGAATAGGAATCCAATAGGCGTCAACTTACGTCCCATACCATACGTTCTTACCTATTGGTTCACTAATCGTCAGTCGATGCCACATTAGAAAACCATCATAAAACATCATCAAATAAACACCGCCTCATCTCATCGGCGAGTGTAAGATACCTAACTCATCTTATCTCTTACTTGGACGAGTTTTAAGTGACATCGAGACTTGTCTCATTTTATCGACAAGTAAAAATTCATCATAAATATCGAAATCATCATCAATCCATCATAACAACTTGCCTCATCTTCTAGGCAAGTAAAAGAACATCATGATGATTATTTCTAACTATAGTTGCAAATTAAAACTTAACATCAATATTGCCTCATTTCATCGGCCATCACAAATGCATCTAGATTGGTTCGTCGTCGAATGTACTCAAATTGTAATTCTCAATCCAATAATCTTCACTTAAATTTGGTAACTTCTAAATCAACTCAAAATAATACTTCAAATTGGCTTCGATGAAAACCATGCTCGAAAACAATGAAAACTAAGAGGGATATCTCAAAACCGATAACTTAAATTCCATACGAATTCAATTCAAATTTAACCCAAAATCAATTCAAATTTCATTTAAAATTTGAGTTTCAAATTCTCCAAATATAGCATACCTACTGATAGGCATCATAGTCTGAAAATATCTCAAAAACATCATTAGAACCGAAGAGAATGAGAGCAAAACGAGCTAATACAATTTTAAGGTCAACGATTGTTGTTGCTGTCATTTTGCTCTCAGGACAGCAACATACAATCATAATTTCGACCAAACAAACATCAAAATTCCAGAAATCACAATGAGTGAAACTTGTAGCACATGACCTAAGCTTTCTGGAACATCTAAAATTATCAAAATCGATTAAGAAACGAAAAAGTTATGGCCAATTTCGTTTCAGCCTCAAGCATAGAGCAAATATTGGTTTTGCTATGGGGATAACAGTATAAAAATTCAATTTTGACATAGCTAACCTTAATAATGTAGAAAACTCAATACATGAAAGTTGTAGTATATGATTTAATCTTCCCGAAACATCCAAAATTATAAAATCGGTTAAGAAACGAATAAGTTATGGCCAAAATAATTTCTCAGACTTGTGATTGTTGTTTCTGTCATTTGCTCTCGGGATAGCAACAAACAAGCATGATTTTGATCCAGTAAACATCAAAATTTTAGAAAACTCAAAACATAAAACTTGTAGCACTTTGTCTGAACTTTCCAAAACACACAAAATTATGAAATTTGGATGAGAAATGAATGAGTTATGGTCAAAATAAATTCTCAGACTTTGTGATTGTTGTTGCTGTCATTTGCTCTCGAGACAGCAACAAACAAGCACAATTTTGATCAAGAAAACTTCAAAATTTTAAAAATCTTAAAACATGAAACTTGTAGCTCTTTATCTGCGCTTTCCAGAACATCTAAAATTATGAAATTTGAATAAAAAATGAAAAAATTATGGCCAAAACAATGTGGCAACAGAAAACAGAAAATAACAAAGACGACCTGTAACCTTATTAATACGAAAATTCAACTCAAAACCTTATTTTTGGCTAGCATTTGTAAGCTTTTACACTTATCAATTGATTTTCAGTGAATAAGTAAGGATTTGCAAGCAAGGTTGAGCCTTTAGCATAAGATTGGAGCCATAAACATCTAAAAATAGAAAAAAAAACAATACATGCAAAGAAAAAATCGATCAAAACAAAATTTACAGTAAACAATTCTAGGGTTTTAGATGGATTCTAAGATAGAATAAGTTGGAGATTACCTTCTTTTATGATTCTAACTCGAATTAGGCTTTTAAATTTGCAAAGATTGAGCTTGGAAGATTAAATTTTGAAGAGGGTAGCCATTATTTTGTACTTTGAAGTTTTTTCTTTTCTGATTTAGGTTTTACTGTAATGAGTTTTGGGAGAAAAGGAACGTACTTCATTAGAAAACTCTAGAATTTGGGTTATTAGATGTTTACTATACCCAATTAGCCTATTCTCATCTTAGAAAATTATTTAGGCTAATATACATAAGTTTTAAACCATTTTTAACATAACTTTCACATATTAACTTCTTTTTACATGAGACCAAATGCACTCTTCATATTTTAACAAGGTGAACATCATTAACACGATATTTTTTATTTTTTTATTTTTACCCTTAAAATATTATTTTCACAATAAACTATTAATTTACACAATAATCGACGGTATTGTTATTTTTACACAAAAATCACTATTTTTACAATCCGAGTCAAATAAAAATTATTTATTAACTCAAATAAGTGTATTAAATGTTTTAAAACTTTTTAAAAATATTACAACACTATTTTCAATCATTAATACACTACGAAGAATTCATTTTCTTCTCCTTTGCCCTTTTTATTCACTATAAAAAGCTATTATTAGAATAAAATCCCAATACTTTCCATTTTGACTCAATAAATAACTAACGTCATTTATTTTCAACGCACTTTCATTAATAAAATATTCTATGCTTATTTTCACTCATTTATATTTATTCCAACCATCAATATGTTGAAATAACATCTTATGAGATAAATTAACTCATATAAATTAAAAACCCAAGTTTTATTCATCAAAACATTGTTTATATAAAATAAACAATATCAACTCACATTTCATTCCTCCAATTCATCTATAATCACAGTATTAAATTGTTATTTGCATTATAATTTAATATTAACGGTAATCTCCAAAATCCGGGTTGTTACAAGAGAGATTGAAGCATGGTAAGATAGAAAGTACGTATTTATCGTACATTGTAATTAAATGTAGAAATAAGGATAAAGAAGTTGCTAAGGACCTAGAAGAAAAGAAATAACATATAAATATATTTATAGTTGTTTCTTTAATAAGATATACATATATATAAAGTGAAGTTTACTAGATATTTTTAAGATATTATTGAGATTTCAGTAATATTGTTTGGATTTATTTGGTATTTTTGTTATGCTATCATTTAGAGAGATTTTGCGTGCTTAAAAACGTGTTAAGATGGATCTATGTAAAGCATTAACATTATTCTAATATTTACATTACTCATAGATATTACACATGTATATTATCTACTACATATATATAGTTTAACGGATCATTAGGAGGTGGAAAATCTCGTAACATCTCTTAAGTTATTTGCACTCATATTTCAAATGATATTGAGTTAACTTACATGAGAACTTTTAATTCTGACTCGGTTATATTGTTTTCCTTTATGCTTGGTTTAGCCCGAGTATTTCAGTGATTTGAAGACTATTACTTTACGGAGCTAAAGCTGGATTTGAAGACTTTTGTTATTTCCCTATATTCTATTGTTCTTGATTAGTAACATTTTTATTTCTACCATGCTATTTATTTTTAAAATTTGATGTAATAATATTAATTAGCAACTTCATGAACTGCTATTTTATTACATCTTTATATTTCGATGTGATACTCTGTATTTTGTTCTGCTGTATCTTATGCAGGTCCTGTAACACAAGCTGTAATGCCGGTAGGCAGTGAATCCACTATTGGTACAATGCTAATACAAAATGGTTGTGGTCTCGCATAGGGATAATCGTATGACAAGGCACGTGAGACAGTGTTCAAGGTAGGATACTACCGTTTTACTTTCACTGACTGGCCGTAACCCCTAACGACCAACCGCGTCCATCAATCTAAGATCAAGGTGCATAAATCGAGTTCAAAATCAAGATCGCAATATGAGGAAACGATTTTCGCTAGAGGTAGCTAACCTCATTGACCAAATATAGCTCCCGTTTTAGTCATTTTAAATTGGCACAAAATGTCGGAGTCTTCCTTTTTCATTTTCTTACTTCATTCCAATAGGCATTCGCCAATTCAACCTCTACATTCTGGATAACACCTACCACGTACATTATTAAAGTGGTTATGGCAAATGACAGAGAGTATGCCATTACCCGGCGCCGGTCTCTTTAATAACCAATCGTTCATTTTATAAAAAATATGCCATATTTTCTATTTTAATTTTTACAGAATTTCAGAAAGTGTTCAACATAAAAGGTTCTTTATTTTACATCAGGAATCTACAGAAAAAGTTTTATAAATATCCAGAAATATTTACTGTTTTTCATAGTCAAATCAGATTTTACACTAATTAAACTACAAAAACGTAAAGGTTCCGTAAAAATTCCAAATTAAATTTTATAGTTCTTAAAACACCTTTCTAGAATTTCTAGAAAAAATTAGATTTTTCCAAATCAATTTAATAGTTTTCCTAAAGTTCCAAATGGTGAATTTCGAAAGTTAAATTATTCAAATAATTATATGACCAAAATAAGTATAGGACCCTTTATTAAATATCCTCCAAAAAAATATGTAGGAGCTACAAAAAAGTTTCTAGTTAACTTAACCCACAAATTTTCAAATTTTCCATAATCCTGTTTTCAAAGAATAAAATGTAAATGTTATTAGATGATAGAATTTGGTACAGGTTTCTTTATAAAATATTTTTCTTTTATTAAAGTAAAGTTACTGAAAATTTTTGGACTATCCTATTCAAAATATCATTTAGTTTAATATCAAAAATTTAGAATTAAATACGTTCATTTGTGAAATATTTTCCAATAAGGACAAAACGGTATTTAAAATAGATTTTCTATTCTATGGCCAAAGCAGTGGATTTTCAGTTTCAAATCTTTTTATTTCAATACCATATGTCAATGCTGTTTGTAACAACCCGCATATTTATCGAGTTTGTATTTAAATATTTTATTTAAATATTAACTCGTTAATCGGATTTTGGTCTGAAAAGCTACTTTTTGCAAACGGTCAAATTAGGACTCGAGACCACTTCCATTGAGTTCGAAATGTCGTTTACAACTTTTTTAAGTATAAACATCGATAGGTTTGGAGTTAGTGAAATTTCACTAACTTTTCCCGCTTTGGACTTTGGGTTAGTTTAGCCTATTAAGCCCAAGTTCCAACCCTCTTCTCCTCACTCTTCATAAATTTTCTAACTAATCAAGCTTTGGCATTAATGGTGGAGGGAATGGGAAATTAAAATTCCAAAACTCAAATTCAATTGCAATCCATCTTTCTACTCCAAATTCAAGAAGAAGACATTGGATTCAAGCTTCTTGTGCTTAGATAGAAGAAGGATTGATTCTTGCTTGCTTAAAACTTCATTTTCATTGATATTTGGTGCAAAGGTGAGATTTTTATCTCACAATTCTAGCCTATAACTATATTGGACTGTTGGGAATGATTCCCTATCATTTTTGCATGCATGTTAGCATTTGGTTTGGATTGGATTGGCGAAAAACTCCAATTTTTAGCGTTTTGGTGAATTTTCTGCACTTAGGTCGTTCTGGCCATTTTTAGGTCGTTCGGAGTTAAGTCGTTCGTCCATAGGTCGTGAGTCGTTCACGAGTTAACCCTAGGTCGTTCTGGCCATTTTTAGGTCGTTCGGAGTTAAGTCGTTCGTCCATAGGTCGTGAGTCGTTCACGAGTTAACCCTAGGTCGTTCTGGCCATTTTTAGCTCGTTCGGAGTTAAGTCGTTCGTCCATAGGTCGTGAGTCGTTCACGAGTTAACCCTAGGTCGTTCTGGCCATTTTTAGCTCGTTCGGAGTTAAGTCGTTCATCCATAGGTCGTGAGTCGTTTACGAGTTAACCCTTAAGTCGTGCAGCCCTTCAGTCACGCAACCCTTAAGTCGGTTACGAGTTATCCCGATAGGTCGTTGGACCCTTAACTCATAGGTCGTTGGACCTTATCTCGTTAGGTCGCTCCTGGCCTAACCCTTAAGTCGTGCAACTCTTAAGTCGTGCAACCCTTAAGTCGTGGAACCCTTCAGTCACGCAACTCTTAAGTCGGTCACGAGTTATCCTGTTAGGTCGCGACCTCTGTTAAGTCGGCCATGTTGGGTCGTGAGTCATCGTTAGGTCGCGAACACCTCTAGGTCGCAACAACTAAGTCGCTCGACCCCTTAGACCCCTAGGTCGCAACCGTTAGGTCGCTCGACCCTATCCCTCTTAGGTCGTTAGACCCCCTTTTTGTCTTCACTAGGTCGTACCGTTTTGGACGGGGCGCTGCCCCCTGGACCCCCGCGACCTGACCGGGCAGGTCGAACCCCGTAAGCGGTGGCGTTGCCCCCGCACCCCCACCTTGGGGGGTTGCCACCCCCCCCGGACCCCCCCTCCGTAGGGGATCTTATCTGAAAAACATTGAGCTGATTTCCTTGGATTTTATTCACATCTCCTGTGCGATTTTTGTGACTGATTGTTTCTACAATTGCTTCTGTGTTTTGTCACTTTATAATATAAAGGTTTCAATACTAGTAGTAAATATCAAAACTCTTTTAACAAACAATTTCAACTCTATTTTTAATAATAAAGCTCTTTTCTTAAACCGTTTTCCAATCTATTAGTATATACAAATCTTTACCTCACTCGGATGAGAAATCTAATTAAACGACTTAGTAAAACAAGTGGTATGAAACGCTTGCGTTCACTTCGTCGGTTAATTCTTGGACTTGTTCGATTGAACCTCTTGTGACAATTTTATTAGTGAAGATTTACAGTTTGTTCGTAAATATTTAAGTTAAGCAAGTGGTTATGGGACATGAAGCTAAACTTCTATATTTACTAGCTTAGTGTAATTGACACTTCTCGTTGATCATGACGATCATTCTGATGATTTAGACTAGCAACTGTGCGATGTCTCTTGTTGCGAGGTTAGACTAGACACCACTTGTGTGATTCCACTCACACATACCTTTTTGCTTTTTGGTTAGTCTGGACCTTAATCTGTGTGATTCCATTCACACATGTGGGGTAGCTCCCCTTGGTCTTCGGACCGTCATGTGATAGGCCTCTTTCTCTTTTCTATGATTTCTGGACTTCTTGCATTGATTTCTAGAATTTATGTCATTGACTTGTTATGAGTACAAGTTTGGGGTATGATGCCCTTTCCGAATCTTTGAGAAGATTCTTGTGATATTGATTATCTCTTATTGATTGATCTTATGTTGATCATTATTTACATACTTATAGTGGTATGTCATTATGGATGTTTATGTTTATGCCATATCTTTTATGTTATATCATGTCATCTGATATTTATAGCTAGACTGACCCGTTTATTATTTTATTAAATGATACTCGGGTCAGACCGAGATGTTACAGGTGCTTCTGCTTGACTTCTTCCCAGGGATTCATCACTCTGACTTTTGGCTAACTGTTTAGATTAGCAGTTTTTGTTGTATACACTTGAGATATAGACTCATAGTTGTATTCTTTTGTATAGCACGTGTTGCTATTCTTTTGTATTATCGTGGATCTTACTGACCACTACTCTGATGTACACTTTCATGTGTTAGTTGTATATTCATATCTTCTTCTGCCTTTGTGATATGGATATCTGTGACTGATTTGTGATATGATTATTTCCATGTTTGTTTCCGAAGATTATTTATAGCCACCGTGTGATAAGCAATTACATGGATGGTCGCTCCTCAACAGCCTTATTCTCTGTGCTAGTTGACAGCACTACTCCGGAGTGTTCTTGGCTAGCGTGGGTAAAGAGGTGGGGCGTCACACTGTTTAATTTATATTATTTAACAATATAGTTAATCAATATAACATCCATAAACAGTCAATGATGATAAGGCATAATACATTGTCAATAGGGCGTCTTAATAATCAAATAAATGGGAATGACATAAAATAGTAAATCACAAACATCATAATATAATCATATCAACCATTCAACAATATAGCCATATCAACCAACATCTATAAACAATACATATTATTTCATATCTAAACTCCAAAAAATGAAAATTTATCTTAATCTCACATAAATTTCTACTAATTCTCAAATTTTGCATAAAAGCTAGCTTTAGAAAATAAATAATTAAAATTCCCAATTAAATATAGGTTCCTTCATTTAATATTTTTCCTATAATGCAAATACGCTACAGAAAAATTTCCATATCAAAATAATAATTTTTATAAAAATACATTTTCCAATAGAGCTATTTTCTTAAATAAATTATAATAAAATATCTATATGACCGAATTTTCTAAAAGGTGTATATCATAATCAATGGTCTAACATATATATAATCACAATGTCATCATTCGTATTATAGTCCTTCACTGCAATAATTTTTTTATCGACATGCCTATATTTATCATAATAATTATCAACTACCACATATCAGGATGTTCAACTAGCAGTGATATTCAATTTTAATATTAATTTAAATTCACAACAATGTAGGAATATAATTTATCACATCTTCACGTTGGTTTAACTTGCAATATAATTATTAGTATTTTATGAGTCGCAAAACTGAACACCGCATGACACGAACGACTATACACGTACAGATCTCAACACATATAGACACTTCAGGCATGGATCAACGTACACAACACGATATATTAGAGGCTGTTGTGTTGCGATTGCAAGATCTGCTAGTTGTTGTAGTGAGTATATAAGGTGACTAGGCGTTGCGGCTACAGGTAGGAGGCTACAGTGGAGGCTCTAGTCAAGGCAGTGGGGCATTTGGGTGTAAGCAGGAAATGCAGGCTTCATTGGAGGTGTTGGGCAGTGGAGAGTTGGTGATGTGGTGGGGTAAGTGGAAGTTTTGATATATCTCGGTAAAAGGAGAGGTACTGAGGTGGAAGTGGAGAGAAGAGTCTTGGTGGCAGCAGTATAGGTGTTTCTTGGCGACTGTAGGTGGAGGCCATGGAGTTTGGTGGAGAGAAGAAGTGCAACGGTGGAGGCATTTGCAGTGGGTAGAGGAAGGTGTGAGGATCTGCATGTGGAGTTAGTGAGAGGCGAAAGGAGGTGATATGTGGTGGAGGCGTAGGCCGAAGTGAGAGGGAGATAGGGCAGAAGTAAGCAGGCGAATGGGTTTAATAATATTTGGATGAACAGTGAAGGCGGAAGTTTAAAAATGGTGAATAATGATTTATAAAAATGAAAATGGTTTTAAAATAGTGATCGCGAAGTGAGGAAAAAAGTAGGAGAGAGAATAATTATGCCCAAAAATTGGATAAGGCACAAAGAACAAGTCTCAATAATCATCACCGTACAAAATATATGTTTCCACTACTCAATTTTAATGATCCAGATTAAACAGGACCCAAATAATAATACTTAGACAACATATACGGCCACCTAATGCATGCGATTATGATCAAATCCGAGAAGCTACATAAAAGAAATGAAGCTATTCCAACATTGATTTGCACCCAAATTCAAACCCCGACATCCATCCATCGGGCGTCCAAATGCAGACATAAAAATACTATTGCGATCAGTGAAGGAAGACGAACAATATGACTAGCTTAAATCTATGCTACAATAGTTTTGTCAAAAATTCACCGTTGCTGCCAAATACACTACTGCAAAACATACAAACAAACTTCAAATTTTGATAACGGAGCTAGAAAGATCGGAATTCGACGAAACGAACTTTGGTGTTTTAATCAGAAAAATTTCTAGAAAATTTTATGTAAAAATATTTATATGCTGAATAATAAAATTTTCAACCAGTTTTGAATTAAAATTGAAAACAAAATAGATTTTCGAAATAAACAAACTAAATTCTTTTTTCTTTTTCTTTCTTTTCAAATTAAACTTATTAAAAACACAAAATTTAAATTTTTAAATACATTTTATTCAAAATCATTCTTTAATTTAATAATTTTAAATGGTTAAAATGGGGTTGTCACGATATCCCCCACTCGGAACTTTTCGTCCTTGAAAAGGAAGGAGTAAAGAACCTAGCATTTTGATATATTTTACTAAAATAATCAACTTATACAACCTTTAAACTTCTACTTAGGTTTTCTCTAAATTTAAAATAATAAAAACTTTTTTTTAAACACTTTCAAAATACTTTTATATATGCTTGATGTTTTAACAGATTTATTATTCATTTCTCACTTTCAAGACCCATAACCAACTCTGATAATGCTGTAGTCATCCCCAAAATTATTTTCAAGCGAATAGAGTGAGATCTGTTAATATCAATAGTCCCTTGAGGGATGTTACATCTATCCTTGTTCTTACAGAGTTTAGTCCATATCTTGGCAAGACGCATGTCTAAAATCTCTAAGTACTTGGTAGACCAGTTTTAACACCTTGTAATGCTAGAAAAACCTTATCTTCAATTTTTCTTTCTTTCTACATATCATACTACAAATAATAACTTTCAAAATCAGTTGTCTATTTGACATTTTACCCCTTTCAACATTCTCAAATTAACCAGCTCTGCGTTGATCCTAATTACATATTAGAAAGGGGGTAATTAGATGCTTCGTTTTCTCTTTAATTATTTCCCTTCTTACCTTTGCTGAATGGTTTCTTCTCTATTTCTTCCTCACTTCATAATAGTAAGTCGCAAATCTCAATCAAATCAGGCCACTAAGGATTTCACTAAAAATATTGTTTGTTGCTATTAGTTTTCTCTCCTAATTTATCTACGACGCCGTTGTACCATGTAGAAGGAAAGTACGACCAATTTACCTTTTGAGGATGCAACAACATATGTGGTGAGGTATGTGATTCTAATATACATGATTGCTATTTGTTATACAACCAAGTCCAATCAAGTTATTTATTCTTTTTATTATTGGTTTATTTTTCGGTTAGCATCATAGTAGTCTATATCTATGGTCGGTTGACCTATAAAGTTAGATTAATGATCAGAAGCGGTTAAATGTATTCATCTACCACTTTAAATTTTTGTTTTAAACTGTTGTCAAGTTGATGCTTATGGTAGTGAGTTTACATGAAGTGGTAAATTATTCTTTTTTGAGTTTTATCATTTGTATATGTTTTGCTTGGGGTGTTTTACACCCACCTAACCTCTTCTCTCACCCATCTATCCTCTTACCCACTTATCATCTTCACTCACCTACTTACACCCATCTTTTTGGTAACTTTTTTATTTTCTCAAAACCATAACTCAACTTCTTCTCTCAATATTTCTTCAAACGATAAAATCAAAATTTCTCCATTGCCGATCTTTTTTAATTTAATGATTCACTAGGACAACTAATTTTGTTATAATAAAGTTGTTATCGACTTTAATTGTAAACAGAATTTCCATTTTCTTAACCGTGTAACCCTAACTAAGATTAATATAGTAAGGAATGATTTGCAGCTCAAATGAGGTGTTATAGTTTAACATATTGAAGAACATTAATTACCATTTCAATCAAAAATATCATATTATATTGTTTTTATTATTGGTTGAATAAAAAAGGAGAAATAATGAACCAATTATAGTAGAAAATAACATGGTACAGTCAAATACATTTAATAATGATAATCCATTCACTAGAAAATTAATAGGTTTAAATAATACCGATTTACATTCTTATTCTAAACAGAACTAAATATCATAACTGTTAGGGATGCGGATTAAGGATTTTAAGGCAGAAATAACACTAGAGGGGGGGGGGAAATGTTTTAAATAATATATGAACTATATGACTAAATTAAAACTTTCAACACAAATCTAAACAGAATTCTAACACAGAATGATCACAGAACATATAACAAATGCAAATAGTAAAGTAAAGCAAGTAAAAGGAAAGAACACACCGGATTTTATACTGGTTCGGAATCCTCCTACATCCAGTCCTGCACCAAGGCAATATCCTTGTACAGATTTTTATAAGCCAATATCCAAATTACAACCCTCAATTTCTAAGGCCTTGAGGAACCCTCCTATCTCCGAGTCTGGGGTAACTCTCTTGATTTACGGGACACAAGGTCACCCTAATACTTCTTAATAACAATCCTTTTGAATGGATAGACTCTATGGACTTTTTGAATACAAATTGATCCTATAACTCTGAATAGCACTTTGATCTTTAGTAGAATGATGGAGAATCAAATAGAGAGAGTATCTAAATGATTTCCTATTGAGAATTTGGCAGAATGATGGCACGATCTTGAAAATATGAAGTTTTATGGATATGGAATGGTGGAGAAGAAAGAGTGAAGAAAATAAGAAAGTAGTTGTTAAAAAAATTCGTTTTGGAAGCCTTTATATAGATGCACAACAGTCATAACCATTGGCGAAAGGTTTTCGAACGAGTGGACACTTATTTTGAAAATTGAATTTTGAATCCAACTGTCACCATGTCGACATGGGGTATCCCCTTATGTCGACATCTCTTAGTTCAAAATTATAGAGATGTTGTTTTGTAAAGACAATTGAATTAAAAACAAGTTGAAACTTCTCTGAAGCAAAGTAAAGTGTTTAAACAATATTTTGAGATAGAGAATGAATATAAAACATTATTTTAAATATATATATATATATATAATTGATATAGACCGTCAATTATATAAGTAATATTTAAAATCAGAATAAGTTTTGATGTTTTAAAAATAGAAGTTTTTAAAATCAGAATAGAGGACTATTTCAAGGCTAAAACAAAGTTTGAAAATATTTTTGAAAACATGATTTTGAAAGCTAAAACATTTTGAAAACAGATTTAAAAACATTTTGAAAAATCTATTCAAACTGAAATTGCAAGAACCTTCCTACAGAGCTCCTCCATAGGACTCGAGAACTTGTACAAAGTAGTTTAAATGATTTTGATTTTCGTGGGTTTGTAAGCCACTTTTCGTAGGTTTGTAAGCTACTTGTCGTGGGTTTGTAAGCCACTGGTTTGGATAGAAATTGGGTTCCATCCCAAAAAAAAATTGGAAGAAAGATGAGAGTGCTATTATGAAGTTTTAACAAAATACTAGACACTTATCTTGAGATCTTGATTCTCTAGAGTCTTGAATCTTGAATCTCTAATCTTCATCTTGATGCTTGAGTCTTTATACTGATCAGTCTTCGATGATACCTGCATGTACTTCATATATACATATATACATATATATATATATATGGAAATGTTAGTATATATTTTATAAAGTAAAGTATAATAACTATATTAGGTTGTTGTCATCAAAACATCATCAACTCAGTTCCTAACAATCTCCCTCTTTTTTATGATGACAACCTTTATTTATAAAATATTTTTACCATACCATAACTCTCCATAACTCCCCCTTACTCTGTGACTTCTTCTTAAAACTACAACTCCCCTTTATTCCATGACTCCCCCTTACACCAAGCACATATATTTTTACAACTTTCTCCCCCTTTGACATCGGCAAAAAGGAATAAAAGATTTACCTGTTCTAAGATTATCAAGTATATATAGAATAAAAGTGTAAAGTGAACGTGTAAGTGATCAAGTGTGTGAGCATATATATAAGTGTAACTTGACAATCAAATCAATATCATACATAGCAAACCAATCATGTATAGTATATGAAGTTATATACAAACCAAATCCAAATCAAACTTAAGTAAACAATTCAATCAAATCCTAATCAAATCTAAATCAAATCAAATCAAACAAACAAACATACATAATGATCAGACATTCCTTGGGACTTCCACCCATCCATCTTCTCCAAAGATAGGATCAGTTTTGATAACATCCCAATTATCTTTGTCGAGAGTGACCGGTGGATTTGCTTCGGGTTCGTCTTTGCTAAGACTTGAGATCATCCAACGAAGTGCGTCGAAGTGTCTCTCTTGCTCTTTGATCATCTGCATTTGGCTTAATTCTAAGTGCCTTTGATTTCTAAGTATAAAAGAGAGAATATTCTTGAAAGAAGTAAGAGTTTCTTCAAGATTTTCACTTGAATTCTTAAGTGGAGAAGCCATAATTTAAGAAATAAGTTGAAGTATGAGAGGAGATGAATAGAAATGGAGGTAGAGAAGTTTTTCTGGAAGAAATAGGTATTTATAGGAGTTATTGGCCGTTCAAAATGAATTGTCACTTGGTAGTTACAAGAATTTGAAGTTAGAAATTGTAACTACTTTCTGACTGTTATATGTCGACATGGGGGGATGGGACATGTCGACATGGTCTAGACAGAATGACCAAGTTGAGTTATTTTTTATTTCTAAGTTTATTTTTATACTAGTGGACCTATATAAACTTAAAATAAATAACTATTAAAGATATATAAAGCTGGAAAACAGAGAATAAGATAACATTACTTATATTAGTTAACATTACATAATATTAACCAAAAAATAGAAAATACAAAGATAGATAAACGATAGCTAGAGAGATAATGGCTAGGATTAGTTTGATGAAGATGATGATGAGGACAAGCCAAGTTTCCTGCCTATCTTCCCAAAGAACTTGTCGATCTTGGTAGAGATTTTATCCATTTTCTTGCCAATAGATCTCTTAAGAACCTTTTGGTTTTGAGCAAGTATCTTTTGGTTCTTGAGTATGGTTTTGTTGGACGGATTGGCAGGTGTATGTGGATACTCTATACTTTCCAAAGAGGTTTCTTCATCTTCCTCTTCTTCTTCAATTTCCATTCCTTCCCCTTCTTCTTCCTCTTCTTCTCCCTCTTCTTCCATCTCTTCATGAGCAAGTCTCTCTTCCTTTTCGGTAAGTGTTTCATACGGTTGAAACATAAGTGGGATTTTCATAAGGGAAATGTTCCCATGATTGAACACTTTCCTACTTACAAACTCTTCCTTTTTAACATCCACACCAAAATAATTGAAAATCCGAGTAAGATAAATTCCATGATAAAGAGTGTTTTCTCCCATAGTAAAATTTTTGGGTCTTAACTCATCCAAAATAGTCTGTGCCCAATTAATATCATATTTTTCAAATATAGCAAAAAGAGCTTTACACACTTTTGAGGTAGGATTATTGTAGTTTCCCGATCTAGGAATAATGGTGTGTTGAATAAGAAGGTTGACAATTCTTGCTTTTGGGCGGAAAAAGCGATTCTTAAAATCCATGTGGTCATCGCTTTCAAAAATGTGATGAAAAGTCTCTCGATCGGTTTCATTGATTTGAAATTGCGAGAAATTCATACCGGTAGATTTGCAACCCAAAATAGTACCCAAAATATTGGAATCCAAAACAATAAGTGTTCCTTTAACACTACTCCAAAATTGATCTTCATTTCCATTATAAAATTTACGGTTTAGGTTTGCATAAAACATTTTGACAAGGTTTGGATAACAAACGAAATCATTTTGCTTGTTATCAAACAAGCTAAGAATGGAGTTTTCTTCAAAAAGTTGATCGATTTCATAAGAAGGAAAATCATCAAAAATAGCAAATTTTCCCGTATTGACTTTACCATAGTTTACATAACTTATGTAAGCTTTGATAGCCTCCGGGTCATTAAAAAGATCATTTTTGATGGATTTGGTCAGCCTCATAGTTGATGGGGTACTTGAGGAAGCCATTGATGAGTGTCTGAGAGGAGTAGAAGATAATGAAGAAAGTTTGAATTATGAGAATAAAGTGAAAAGAGATGATAAGAGAAGTATATTAAATAGATTCTCTAAAGTCATGTTCTCTGGTCGAGAGGTATCTTTTCAGAATTTTGAAGTAAGTGAAAAGGTGTAGGGAAATTCAAAAGTTTGAATTCAAATTTTGAAATCAAATTTCTGAGAGACATGTCGACATGGGGTATCCTGGCATGTCGACATGTGACTGTTGAATTTGAAAAGAGGTGTCTTTTTCTAAAATCTAAGAAATTCCTAAAATCTTAAGAAAACTAATCTATATTCTATATCTATATATAATTCCAGTAATAATATTAAAATATTTAAATATTTAAATATTATTAAAATAATATTATTTTGAATTTAAAAATTAAAATTTCAAAGGGTGATTTTGAATTTAAAAATTCAAGAAATTGCAAACAAAATCAAAACAAGCAAGTATCCAATAAAATCAAAATAAATGTGTACCTATTTTTAGATCCAAACTCCGATCGTCTTCCGATTCGAGAATAGCAGTGAAGCACAGATTTGAATTATCAGTTTTCTTCTCGTCATCACTGGATGAATCTGAATCGTCAAGAGTTGCTGCATATGCCTTCTTTCTTTTCCTTAATTGCTCGTTGTTTGGTTGAAATGTCTGTTTGTCTGGATATGGACAATCTATCTTGTAGTGCCCTGTTTTGTTGCAGTTGTAGCATCTATCACCATTGTTGTTGTTGTTGTTGTTGTTGTTGTTGTTGTTGTTGTTGTTGTTGTTGTTGTTGTTGTGATTGTTATTATTCTCCGAAGTATTTCTGGAATTCCTTTGATCATTTCTTTTAAAGTTATTCATCTTTCTATACTTCAGAAACTTTCTGAAATTTCTGGTCATGAAAGCAATTTCTTCGTCACTATCTTGTTCTGAATCTCCAGTTGTTGCTTTGAATGCGATCGATTTCTTTTCCATTGCCTTAGATTCTTTTCTCCCTTGTAGTTGAACTTCATAAGACATTAGATTACCGATTAACTCTTCGATCTTCATTTGACTAACATCATTTGCCTCTTCAATAGTAAGTGTCTTTTGATCCCATTCTGGAGTGAGTGAATTGAGTATCTTTCTGACTTGATCTTCTTCTGAGAAACCCTTTCCTAAAGCAATCAATGAATGTACAATATCTTGAAATCGACAATACATGTCGGAAATGGACTCATTTTCATGCATTTTAAACAATTGAAACTGGTTAGTTAATATGGAAATTTTAGTCTGTTTAACTTTGCTTGTTCCTTCATGAGTTACTTGCAAAGTTTTTCAGATTTCAAATGCAGACTTACAAACAGAGACTCTATTAAACTCATTCCTATCTAGTGAACAAAATAGTATATTCATAGCCTTAGAATTGTTTTGTGCAACCGTCTTTTGCTCAGTAGTCCACTAGGCAAAATTAGTAGTTGGTTCAACATATTCAATTTGTGTCATATTCCAAGTATCTAAACTTATGGATTGTAAATAAATTTTCATCCTACATGCCCAATATGCATAATTACTGCTATTAAAAAGTGGTGGTCTGACAGTAGACTGACCTTGTACAAATGAACTAGTGTTAGTGCTTGTGTTGACAGAAGTAGTGGTGACAGGAGTGACATTATTAGTGTGTTGTGCCATTAAAACTTTTCAAAATTTCAGATTATGAAAATAATGAAAACCAATGCTCCGATACCAATTGTTAGGGATGCGGATTAAGGATCTTAAGGAAGAAATAACACTAGAGGGGGGGTGAATAGTGTTTTAAAGAATATATAAACTATATGACTAAATTAAAACTTTCAACACAAATCTAAACAGAATTCTAACACAGAATGATCACAGAACATATAACAAATGCAAATAGTAAAGTAAAGCAAGTAAAAGGAAAGAACACACCGGATTTTATACTGGTTCGGAATCCTCCTACATCCAGTCCTGCACCAAGGCAATATCCTTGTACAGATTTTTATAAGCCAATATCCAAATTACAACCCTCAATTTCTAAGGCCTTGAGGAACCCTCCTATCTCCGAGTCTGGGGTAAACTCTCTTGATTTACGGGACACAAGATCATCCTAATACTTCTTAATAACAATCCTTTTGAATGGATAAACTCTATGGACTTTTTGAATACAAATTGATCCTATAACTCTGAATAGCACTTTGATCTTTAGTAGAATGATGGAGAATCAAATAGAGAGAGTATCTAAATTATTTCCTATTGAGAATTTGCAGAATGATGGCACGATCTTGAAAATATGAAGTTTTATGGATATGGAATGGTGGAGAAGAAAGAGTGAAGAAAATAAGAAAGTAGTTGTTAAAAAAATTCGTTTCGGAAGCCTTTATATAGATGCACAACAGTCATAACCATTGGCGAAAGGTTTTCGAACGAATGGACACTTCTTTTGAAAATTGAATTTTGAATCCAACTGTCACCATGTCGACATGGGGTATCCCCTTATGTCGACATCCCTTAGTTCAAAATTATAGAGATGTTGTTTTGTAAAGACAATTGAATTAAAAACAAGTTGAAACTTCTCTGAAGCAAAGTAAAGTGTTTAAACAATATTTTGAGATAGAGAATGAATATAAAACATTATTTTAAATAAATATATATATATATATATATATAATTGATATAGACCGTCAATTATATAAGTAATATTTAAAATCAGAATAAGTTTTGATGTTTTAAAAATAGAAGTTTTTAAAATCAGAATAGAGGAATATTTCAAGGCTAAAACAAAGTTTGAAAATATTTTTGAAAACATGATTTTGAAAGCTAAAACATTTTGAAAACAAATTTAAAAACATTTTGAAAAATCTATTCAAACTGAAATTGCAAGAACCTTCCTACAGAGCTCCTCCATAGGACTCGAGAACTTGTACAAAGTAGTTTAAATGATTTTGATTTTCGTGGGTTTGTAAGCTACTTGTCGTGGGTTTGTAAGCTACTTGTCGTGGGTTTATAAGCCACTGGTTTCGATAGAAATTGGGTTCCATCCCAAAAGAAAATTGGAAGAAAGATGAGAGTGCGATTATGAAGTTTTAACAAAATACTAGACACTTATCTTGAGATCTTGAAATCTTGATTCTCTAGAGTGTTGAATCTTGAATCTCTAATCTTCATCTTGATGCTTGAGTCTTTATACTGATCAGTCTTCGATGATACCTGCATATACTTCCTATATACATACATACATACATACATCCATACATACATACATACATATATATATATATGGAAATGTTAGTATATATTTTATAAGTAAAGTATAATAACTATATAAGGTTGTTGTCATCAAAACATCATCAACTCAGTTCCTAACAATAACTAATTAATTTCTAATATGAAATTCATAAAATAAAATTTATTTATTTCATCTCATTTTCTTTTGTCATTAATGATTAACATGATTGGAAATAATTATGTTCGCGTTAGATTTTATTATCTGTAAGATGTCCGAATATCGTTTTTTAAAATCATTTGGTACTTAAGGTGGGTTTTTAGGTAGATTTCACGATCTAATTTAACTAACCTTTAGATGGTGTTGTATATGCCCTCCTCTACTTTAGAGGATCACACATTTCTCTAAAAATACTTTAAGTGGTTTTAGTAAGTATTTATGTGGGTGTAAATACTAACACCCTTTTTCTTACTATTATCTTAGTTTTAGACTAAACTTTATCCAAGAAGAATTAAAATATGTTTGCTAAACTATGATAATATTGTTACATGTTCCTTATTTGACTTTAAATTGTTTTTTTCTTAAAATCCTATGCTTTCATACCCTGGATTTATAAAAAAATTAACATACTGTGCTAAGAAACATACTATATATCCTAGGGTTTCTAATATTTCTTAAACATACCCAGGATTCTGAAATTCACTAAAATGCATAATTTGAATTATCTTGTTTTTATGTATCCTCACCGCATACGCCAGATTTGTATTCTTGATTTTAAATTCTTATTTTTACATGGAGTAAATTCCATACAAATTCTTAATCTATGAACTAAAACAATTGAATAGCGAACAAATTTCCAACATAATTGGATTTGAAACATATTTAGTTGTTTAATTCTTTCAATGGTTTCTTATTTTTTGTCTTTTACTTATTGTTGAACTTGGAATAAAGAAACAAAAATTAAAAAACATAGTTGGTCCTCCCAATTTTATTCTACATATACCATATCGTGCACTTGAAATCTATTTATTTTTCATAGTTTTGCTCTCACAAGTTAACTCAATCCATTGTTTTGCTTTTAGTTCACTCTGATCAATAAAATATGTTTTTTTACTCCTACAACCATTCAGATGATATATGGAAGTTCAAATCTCGATAATATATTGCAATACACTATTATATGGATTTAAAGGTTAGTTTATTATTCATATTGTACTAATTTTCCATTTATGTGAATTTCATGATTGATACTACACTTGAAATGATATAGCATACATAACTGGCTTTCATTTCACAAGATAACCCAGCTCATTACTTAGCTTTCACTTTATTCAGTTTAAGGTTTTTTGCTACAACTATTCATATGGCATAGTTCACATTTACTATAGTATGTTGCAGTACACTATCATGATGAATCTTAAGGTTCGTAACTAAGATTCAATATAATTTCTATTTATGTTATTTAAATCATAGATGTGGTTTCATTGTATGAAAACCATTATCCAATGTAGATAAAGTTGATCTTACGCTTCATGCTATTTTATATAAACTTGGGTCTGTATACCATCCATTATGAATATTGAGATCTAGGTTGTTTGACCAAGCATTTATATGAATTAAATACAAGAATAAGAGATAAGGGATTTGAGAAGAAGATAGTTTTTGTTTTATTCAGAGAGATAATTAACAATGATAGAATACATCCTTCTTTTATAGCATTTCAAAATACTTGGAAGAAAATGAACCTAATTTTGCGTATATAAAAAGCCTATATTTTTTAAAATCCTATTTCTTACATTTTCAGATTTCTTCATAATTGCAGATACTGTGTATTATTCTTTCCATATAAATGCAGGTTTCTTCATAATTGCAAATATTCTGTATTTATTCCTTCCATATAAATGAAGAGTTCTTCGTAATTTCAGATATATTGTATTTATCCTTTCTATATTCAACACCCCCTTAAGAGAGAGCATAAATATCAATCATGCCCAGCTTGTCAGTTACATTATTAAATTCCCATCTATAAATTTATTTTATAAGAATATCTGCAAGTTGATCTTCCGACTTCACGAATGGAAAATGTATGTATCCTTTGTTAATATTTTCTCCGATAAAAAAAATAATCTAATAGCTTGCAAGATGGCAATTGACACAAATTTTCGTATAACACTATGAAATGAGTTATACCGATATTAAATAGACAACTATTGAGGTAAAGAAACTCAACAAGAGGTATGTGGTTTTTTCAATACCACCAACCCAAACGACTGTGTAATTGAAAGCCGTTAGATAATTGCACAAAGACAAGACAAACTCAAGGAATGGATTTTTATACTCCTATTTCGCTAAAAAAATATTCTTAGGGTTCACAAATCCGGTATCTTCAAAATAATTAAATTCTTAATTTTCAACATTTGAAATTTTCTAAAGCTATTTTTGCTTAGATTTTGGCATTTTGAAGCTTACGTTTCATACGGTCATGCTGAATTAGATTATATGCAATCATAATTGATGCTTTATTGTTACATTCTAGCTCTATTGATTTTCTCAAACTAAAATCAAGATCATTTAATACATTGCTTATCTATAGTAGTTCACATACTCTATGAGCCATGCCTCGAAACTCAGATTCTGCACTTGACCTAGCAACCACCTTTTGCTTTTTGCCTCTAAATGTCACTAGATATCCGCAAACAAATGTAAATAGCCTGAAGTTGACCTTCTGGTTGTTATACCCCTAGCCCAATCTACATCATCAGTATATAATGTTACTTCTATTTCACCACCTTTCTTGAACAATAGACCTTTTCCTGGAGATTTCTTCAAATATCTAAGTATTCAAATGACAAACTTTGTATGTTCTTCACTTAGGTTATGCATAAATTGACTTATAACACCAATAGCTTATGCATATCAGGTCAAGTATGGAGAGATACAGTAGTCTACCTACAAAGTGTTGGCATTTTCCTTCGTTATATGGGATTTTGTTTGGAAACATTCCCCGGTGAAAATCCACTTCAATATGAATTTCTAACGGTTTGCAATCAAGCATTCCAATTTCTGTAAGAAGGTCTAATGTGTAATTTCTCTGAGGCATAGAAATTCCTTTAGTTGATCTTGAAATTTCAATACCCAAGAAATATTTTTTGATGACCGCCACATATCACCCTCACATCAATGACCTAAAAGAGAACTTTAAACATGCCAGGTTAACGGGACGATCATCATGGATTGAAATTTAAAGCAGAAAGCCTGTTGTATATCTCACAGTGCATGGATAAAATATATTATAGAAAATATACATCAGAATATATGAGCCATAACAAATGAAAATAACTTCTCCACTAAATCATGAGTTATGATACAAATGGCATAATATCTTAATACAACGTTTCCTCACAACATCCCTTGGAGTACATAGAAACAGACAGCGAAAACTACAAATGTAGAGTAATACGCCACAACTTCTCTAATCTCGTATGTCTTCGTACAGCAGCTGCGATTCCAAACCTATTTGTTTATACCGAATTGAGCAACAACACTCTTCGGACATATTTGAAGAGATTAAAATGAAGAATACAAATGAAAAAGGAGGTTTATCTAACAAACACGTCAAAACAGACAAACGAAAATGTAAGAACACAAGAATTTAGAGTGGTTCGGCATTATAACCTACGTCCACTATGGAAAGATTGCTATTTTATTGAAGTTTATAATTTTATTGCAATAGTATACTCTCAAGCACTCGAGTTACAATGAGTTTTTGGTAGAGTATCGAGGTGGATGAATCAAAAAGTCCCTTTTTGGAGGAATTGGGATGCTATTTATAGGCGTAGGATGGAAAAATCTAACTTGGATCTCAGAATACTCCTTCTCTCATGTGGGTGGGCACACCAGATCAATCCATGGTCATTTGGGTTAGATTCATGATCGATACATGTACCATTCGTATCGATCAAGACGAGGTGTTTTTGAGCTGAGATCGATCCATGGTCGATACGTGGACCATTCATATTGATCAAGATGAGGCCTTTTTGGGTTGAGATTGATCATGGACATTCTTGAGATGGTACGTAGGCTCCTGCGAAAATTTGGTGGTATTTGGACTTGTATATTGAGTTATGATCGATCCAAGTTTGGATTTTTAGTTGGCTGCCATGTTCGTTCCGATGGATTTGTATCCATGACTGTTCGTATCGATCATACTCAGATTGATGGTAGTTTGTATCAATCATATTTGGATCGATGGTGTGGTGTTATATTCCAAAATCGATCCATTTTTCATGTCGAGTGACCGATTCTTCCACTTTTATGTGCTTTGTTCGTATCGACCTGGATTAATCACTTTCATATCGATCGTTTGCACTTCACTTTGTATCGATGCTTGAAGCTGCTTTGTATCGATGACTTAGAGGCTGCTCCGTATCGATTACATGTGGCTACTTCGTATCGATGGTGTTTGGCTTGTTTTGTATCGATAGAAGATGCTACTTTGTATCGATCGAATGGTGGTACATTCGTATCGATCGTTGGCCGATCGATACGAACTGTGTGGATGGAACCGATACGAACTAGCTTCAATTGATGGATGCGAAGTGGAGTAAACGTGATGGATACGAAATGGAATAGGCATGGTGGATACGAAGTAGGGTAGACATAATGGATACGAACCGATGCTTTCTCTCTTGATTTTATCGATCCATATCTTTTGCATACGAACTTCGATTGACTTAAAACTTGGAACATTGGCTTTCGTAGCTTTGCTTGTTGTACCACATCGATTGTAGCTTGATCCAGACTCGAACAAAGTTGGACAATATCTATAGTAGACATGTGTACAATCGATCTTCGGGACGGACTGTCTTTGGTTTCCAATCGAGTCCTTGTTGTCACGGCCTTGCCAAAAGGCGGGATAACGTTTGCCCCTCAAAGTACGTCTTATGTGAATATGACGTGCTTTAAAAAACTGCAACCTTCATTCTGAAAATTTCTATCTGATTCGTTGAATAGTCGTTGTCTTTTCGTCAAAAGATGTAACCTTTGATTGATTTCTAGTAATATAAATGCTGAGTTGATTGCCAATGATTATGCAGTGCATTGTTATAACTGAGTGTTGAGTGTTAGCAATTTGTTGTTCACCGTTATATTTGTCACTAGGTGAGCATCCAACTCTTATGAATTTTGAAAATCGAATGTTTGTCCATCGTACATGCACGTACGTTAACCCGACTCCCGTTAACGTTTGCAGATCCATGAGTCCTTATCAAGTTTTTTTATAATCGAATTTCGTATCGATCTTCTCCTGGATTAATGTGAAATTCGACTTGTAACAAACCTTGATGGTCGTTCTAGAATATCCCTTCGTATCGATTCTCTGTTGGATCGATTTGAGAAGTTGGGATAGGCATTTCGTATCGATGGCCATCGATACGAATTAGTGGTCCTCTGAAACGCTGTGTATTGATGGATACGAATCTTGGTGGTCTTGAAAGTAATGGATACGAAATTTTCATTTATATCGATGGCTTGATGGATACGGAAAGCTTGCTCTGGACCAATTTGAGTTGATGGTTACAAACAGTTTCACTCTTGACTAATGTGGGTGGATGGATACAAACATTGCTTCGTATCGATGATGTATGAACAGCTTCTACCGGTCATTGGTATTGGGAGAAGAGTCAACTTCCGCCCGGGTTAGAACCGTATAAATACGATTTTGTACTTAGAAAGTTTTTTTACTTGCTTCCACTCCATCCTTGCCTTCTATCGATAGAAAACCAAGAGAAGGAAAACTGTTCTCGCTTTCGAGTCGAAACTCTAATCCCTCGAACTAATTATCGAAATTATGTAAATTATTGACCAAATTAAAATTAAAATGATGAGACTCGAATTCTCATGCCATTCCACTTGCATTCGTGGTTGATTCTGGTGATGAGGAGGTCGTAAATGGGTCGGAGCATGGCCGAGGAAGGTTGGAACGACATTTGAGTTGCTTGGAGAAGAAGTTTGGAGGGATATGAAGGTGGTGTTCATGTCGACGATGGATGAAAGACGAATTCTTATCGATCTGGATTGAGAGTGAGTTCGTATCAATCCAAGCAATGGAACTTCATATCGATAGAGTGTGAAGCTTTGTATCGATCGATGATGGGAGTTCATACCGACTCAAAGCGATCGATACGAAGACTTGGATCTGGCGATCGATAAGAAGACACGTGTAAGTGATCGAGAGTTCTGGATCGATACGAAATGACCTTTCGGCGATCGATATGAGATGTTGACTTCCTTGATCGATACGAATTGCAGTTTTGGCGATTGATCGAACTTGCATTTTAATGGATACACATCCTTTGCATAACCGAACATTTGACTCCGACGAGCTTCTGCCTTGCGTAATTGGACTTAATCGTTTCACTGCATATTTGACTCCCCTTCGAAGCTCGTTGATGGAACTATAACTTGACAAATTTTGTGAACTATAGCTTGGATCGTTCTCCGAAGTCTGGATGGCACAATTACGATGGTCAGCGATGACGGTCACTTTGGTTGAATCTCGAAGTTTTGTCATTTGAAATCTCTGAAATCTGTATAGTTTCTTAAGTATTATATAGCAATGCACTGCACAACACATTCATGCACTTCACACCGAGTGGAACATAGGTTTATTATCATGTAACGATGATTTTTACCGATTTCAATAGCTATGGAACCCAGAAGTTCACAGTCACGGGATGTTCAGTGTTCACCTCTCCCCGTAATCGAAATGTCGGCTATTGCAGCTGAAGAATTAGCCCAGCTCCAAATGAATTGCCAGGAGCAGTTTTTATTACGAACCCGCAGGATTTTGTCCGCTCTAATATTTCCGAAGATATGTTAGGTAGGATTTTCCTAAGACATGGGTTGCCACTAAATGATGTCTTACTACCGAGGCCAAAAGATAGAGCCCGTAACCCCTCGGAAGGGTACACAGCTTGCAACAGATTCATGTGTGTGGCCGGGACACTTCCTCCCTTGAATCAGTTTATTCGAGAAGTGTTACCTTTTTTGAGGATTGCTTCATCCGAGTTGCACCCGAATGGGTATGCCTTGCTCAATAGCCTGTTCTTTATCTTCATGGGGCACCTCTTCCGTCCTCTGACGGTAGAAGGAATCAAATCCTTGTTCAATATAAAGAGCCGTAGGGACAATCCTTCCTTCACTTTCCTAGAAGCAGTTAGGAACTGTCAAGTCGTGGTCGGGGCTTGGAGCAAGCTTAGTTACTTTAAGACCGAATGGTTCTTCGTTCAGTGTCCACCGGGGTTTGCTATAAGGTGGTTGGTCAGACGTAAGTGCTTCAACTCCTTCGTGATTAACATGACTATATTAATTGATATGGAGTCTAATACTTTGCTTCTTTTACAGCTTTGATTCCGCGGCCCGAAGGAGCTCGGTTTAAGGAGATAGTAAGGGTTCTCAAGAGGTGCCTGTTGCATACAGAGAAATTGACGAAGTCCTTACAGACGAAAATTTGATTTCTGTGGGGTTAACTGATAGAGACTAGAGCATCGAACTTTTAGGAGTTCTCAGGGCAGCTCCGGTGAGGCAGATGAGAAGGAGAGCTCCTAGGATTGTCAAAACTGAACAAGGCGATAACGAGAGCTCGTCGGCTAGAGATGAGTCTGTAGATATGCTTTCGTCGAAATCTCATGCATTGGGAAAAAGAAGAGGCAAGATTGTTGTCCATAAATCTATAAGGCACAAAACCGTCATAGTGTCCTTGCCTACTACTAATCAAGAGATTCTTCCTTCGCAAATGGAAAGCTCGTTGGAAGGTTAGCGGATGTACCAATCCCAGATGATCTGACTTCATTTCAAGACTTTGGGTTGGAAACCAAGGCGGGTTCGAGCGCTTTTAGATGTACGGGAGCCGACTCCTACAAGCGGATCCGCCACAATCGGTCAGTTTAGGGGTTTGCACATACATGCACACACTTCCCAGCACCAAATAATCTCTAATCATAAGATATTAATCTCTGGAGATTACCAACTTTGTTTCTCTTTTCATTTTATAGATACGATGTCGAGGCGGGGATCTATGCTTGGTAGTATTCGTTCTGCACACCATTCATCTAGTCCATATTCCGAGTCTTGCAGGCATGAGGTCGAAATAGAACCCGATTGTAGCTACTCTAATTACGAAAGGGAGCGTTATGAAAGGGAAAGAGATAGGGAGAGGGAGAGGCGGTATAGGCGCCATTCTCGGTCGCACTCTCCGCCACTTAAAGGTCCAATGCAACCCTCCGGCTCTGGAAAAAAAACTACTGAAACCTCACACCATCCACTGCCTCTACTAACTTCAAGATTTGGTGAGCAGCACCATAGAACTAGGACAAATATTCATGTCGTCACTACATTAGCAGCTATGGAGCCCATGGAAGAGGGAGCCATCCGAATAGCTCAGTCGAAAACGGATTTCCCTAATATATGCTTTGATGGCTTTCACTTTCCCCTGAACTTGAAGAAAATTCCCGATGGGGCTGAGAAAACTGTGCATGACTATGTATACGATATCTATAACCAGTATCGAGAGTGGATGAAGGCATGGGAGAAAGCTTCAGCGGTGGCTTTTGATTGGGTGAAGACAATTGAAACTCTAGAAAAAGATATCGCCCAGAAAGATCGCATAGTGCAAGCGCTTACCACCGTGAATGATACTTTGAGGTTCTCAGAAATGGAGGCCCTCAAGAAAGTCGATGAGACAAGCAAGAAGATAGAATAGATGCAACAGGAGCACCCGACCTTGGTCGAGGAGATGGGACACGGAACTACCATCGTTATGGAAGAAAGAGATGCTGTGCTCAAAGAGCTTGAGGAGCTTAATGCCAAATTTACTGAAGTCATCAAAGAGAAATATGATGCTAACAAGGCTTCTCTAGAGGCATGTTAGCAGGCCGTGGAACTTAGGGATGTGCAGGATGTGGTCAAGTTAAAGGTCCAAGAAACCGAGGCCAAAATCGAAACCGATGTTAAAGTGGCAGAGGCCGTGTTGGAAGGTGACATTGAAGACCTCCTGGTCACGTATAATGTTAATACCCTGAAGCACCGCAAGCTAAGCTAGCTCGATGACTACCTGCTTCATCTATACATTGCCTAGTGCCTCTTGAAAGAGGATGAAAAGGTGGATCGTCACACTTCATCTATCGATGACTTTGAGCTGGAGAACCAGATATTGACCGAAGATGAGAGAAAAGTTCTCCACGAAGCCATTATCACCTCTGAAAGGGAAAAAATTGTTGGCTAGTATCAGGAAGTTGGAGAGGGGTCCGAAGTTGAACACCATGAAGCAAGCTTTTAAATGCTTACAGCAACTTGGCCTGAGCATACTTCTACAATTGACCCTCTAGCTGCTCCTGCTTATGACCCTGATTGGCCATGTTTGTCTTTAGTATGTGGGCATGGCTCTGAAGGCGCATCATCCCCGCACGTGAGCCAAACTAAGGAGGGTGCATCCATTCAAAGTAGGGAGTGCTATTAGAAGATGTCACTAACGATTTCTCTTATCTTTGTTCAGTTACAGAGTCTGCACCGGCCAAGCCTCCTGCAATCCAAGAGCTACATCATGAGCAGGAGGCCCTAATAATGAAGGCAATCACGACAATGGTCGGTGCACCAACTAAGGTAGTGCAAGAGAGCGCTTTCATTTTTGATGAATGGATGATGGAAGAACTCCTTGATCATCAAAGTGATCCACTTACCGACTTGCCATCCATCATGGGTAAAGGTGCATTTACGGCCAGCTCTTTGGGCCTAACTGGAAGCAATCCCGTGGAAGCCCAAGCAGTTCGGGAGAAAGAGATAATGGCATAGATCAATTCTGAAATGGAAAGAGCCGCGCAAGCTAGTAGTATTAGAGGTGGCATGGAAGGTCCCGGTCTAGTCCCTATGCATATGATCTCTCCTCGCGGCACAATCGTTGATACTGGCGTGCCTCCCTCATCCTCTAACATTGAAAGTACCATGATTCCTCCGGCTCTGCAATCAGAAAGTATCCCAATCCCCGTGAGTTCGAAGGAAGAGACCTCGGTAACCCCCCCGACCGGAGACCAACCAGCAAAAAGTAAAGGCTCGAAGAGGCACCTGAGCGGTAGTTTCAGTAGGTCGACGCCGAGGAAGAAGAAGAAGAAGCCGAGGGAGTAGACATGCCCTTTTGCTCCCTTTTTTGGTAGATAAATAGGAATTTCTTTTTGCTTCCCGCTGGCCGTGTATAGATGTGAGGTCGGCCCCTGCCTATAGGAATTCTTGAAATAATTTTTCGTACTTATCCTTTTCTTTCAGTGAATAGTTGAAATGAAATTCCATTTTGTTTTCAGCAAACTCTATGTTTACTTGTTTAAGTGTTTTAGGGCTCGAATTTCCATTCAATGTACTTATGAGGCTTTAATTCAGGTTTTAATCTCTGAATTGGGCTTGAGTTTGATTAAGTCCCAAAGTTATGGCTTTGGGTCATAACCAAACATTGAGTCCCAATGTTGTACCATCCCGATCAGCAGTTGGTACTTGAGTTTTGCCTCCAGTCTCGGGATGAATTGAAGTGGCCGGTCAGTCATACCCATTTACTGTTTAAAGATATGTCCGTGCTGTCGTGACTTAAGTTATTTTAAGGGCAGTCAGTCGCACCCGTTTTGCATTTATACTCCAGCCTGCGCTCTAGGGACTTAGCATTAGTCGATGAGTGGTTAGTCACGCTCATCTTGATGTTTATACTCCAGTTCACACTCCGAGAGTCTGGAGTTGATTGATCGAAGGTCAGTCACATCTGCCTAAGTGTTGGAATCTCATTCACACTCAAAGAACAAGAAGTTGATCAGGAATGTGGACGGTCGAATCACATCCACCCTGTGTAGGCAAGCGAAATCGTAGATGGACGGGTCCATCCTCCTCAAGCTTGTAAAAATGGAGATGGGTCATGGATGGATGGGTCCATCCTACTCGAGTTTATATTATACATGGTCAAAGTCATGGGTGGATGGATCCACCCTCCTCGAGCCTATGTTTTGGATTCGAAGTTTATGTTCCAGTTTGCACTCTTGGAACTGGAGTTCATTGGAGGATTGTCGTGTATTAATCCTTTTTGGCTTCAGTATAGTTGCTTGCCCCCGGGCTCAGGATTTCACTTAACAAGTGACCGATCATATCACGGTCACTCCCTATTTGAATAAGCCATACCGTAGGATTGAACTTAGCTCTCCATGCATTGTGATGGTCGCATGACGCATTTCAAGAGTCGCTACTCTAGCTTGACGAGTTTGCATTTTATTGCTGAAATAAGACAGTACGGCAAAGTCAGTTGCCTTATTACAAGTTCAAATTTCGAAATCCATAAACAAATATCAAATGAAAAATTAAGCAAAGAATAAATAAAGCCTGTCATGTGTAATAGCACCAGAGACTCTCTCTGCTCCATGCTCTCGGCAAAGTGAGACCATCAATAGTTGATAATTTGAACGTGCTGTCTCCAAGTCTCTGTTCGATGACATACAGTCCTTTCCACACTGGTTTCAGATGAAAAGGGACCGAATAGATTCTCTTGAGTATGAGATCGCTATGTACAAAGGTTCTGGGTCGGACCTTAGCATTGTATAATCGAGAGACTCGACTTTGGTGTGCGGTTGCCCTTAAATCAGCCTCTTCGCGCTTCTCATCCAATAAGTCCAGGGATTCAGCAAGTAAGATGGAGTTCGTCTTTGGATCATAATAAGTCACACGATGAGAAGGTACTTCCAATTCAACTGGAATAACGACTTCAGAGCCATAGGAAAGCGAAAATGGAGTGTGGTTAGTCGTGGACTTGTGGGTGGTTCGATATGCCCATGGTGCCATAGGAAGTTCATCGACCCATCTGCTTCTAGCCTTCTCCAATCATTTCTTCAAAATGGACTTAATAACTTTATTAACATCTTCGACCTGTCCATTTGCTTGAGGGTGAGCAACCATCAAGAACTTCTTCTGGATATGGAAACGTTGATAGAAATTCTTGAACTTGACACTATCAAATTATGTTTCGTTGTCAGTTATATATGCGGGATGCCGAAATGACAGATAATGTTGTGTGCAACAAAGTTGACTACTTTCTTCATCGTAATAGTAGTAAGGGGATCGACATCCGCCCACTTGGTAAAGTAGTCAAGTGCAACGATGGCATACTTCGCACCACCTTTAGCCAGAGGTAAAGATCCAATTATATCGATGCCCCATGTGGCGAATGACCATGGACTGGCCATCTAAGTAATTTCGATAGGAGGGGCTCTTGGAATTCGAGCATGTTTCTGGCGCCTATCACATTTCTTGATGTAATCCAATGCATCTCGATTCACTGTCAGCCAATAGTACCCATATTGGAGTATCTTCTTAGCAGGGGCTTGTCCCCCAGTGTGATCGCCGCATTCTCATGTAACACTCGTTTGATCACGTCATGGGATACACTAAAGTAAAGGAATAGAGTATCCTCTTTTGTACATGACTCCATTTTGGATAACGAATGGTGATGCTTTCCGGAGAACTTGTCTTTTCTCACTTCTACACTCAGGTAAAGCTCTGTATTCGAGATAGTTTCTAAAAGCGGTCATCCATGACTCTTTTCGGGCGTTGCCTCATGCACCTAGTCTGCCTCTGTCTGGTCGATGCTTAGAGAGGTAAGCGTCTCAACGGGGATGAGTCCCATTTGCTGTGCTTCACCGATGTTGGCTAGTTTTGCCAAAGAATCGGCCTTCTGATTGTGCTCCCCGGGTATACAAAGGATGACATAGTAGTCGAACTGATTCAACTTTTCCTGGACCCGGGCAAGATAAGCGGCCAGCCTTTGGTCTCTTTCCTAGTATTCTCCTTGAACCTAGCATACGACCAATTGCGAGGCACGGTAGATCTTCACAACATTAATTCTCATGTCCCTGGCAAGTCTGAGTTTAGCAAGTAAAGCTTCATATTCGGCCTTGTTGTTAGTTGCGCGGAAGTCAAACTTCAAAGCATAACATTTGGATCGACCTTCTGGAGTTTCAATACAACTTCAGTGCATGAGCAATGGTCGTTTGATGCACCATTAGAGTATAGCTTCCATATGTATTTGAGAGATTCACTGATTTCGGGAAAGTCCTCCGGTATAGTAAATTCAACTGTAAAGTCCCCCAAAACTTGTCCTTGGATGGTCTATCTCGGTGTATAAGCAATATCAAGTTGACTTAACTCGATGTTCCACTTGAATAACCTACCAGACATCTCAGGCCACGTGAGGACCTATCTTAACCGCTGGTCAATGTAGACTGTGATGGAATGAGCCTGAAAATATGGGCGGAGCTTTCTCGAGGCAATGACTAGGTAATAAGCCAGCTTCTCCAACTTTGGGTAGTTTCTCTCCGCCCTGTCAATCGCTTACTTATATAATAGATCGGTCATTGTAACCGATCTTCTCGAATCAATGCAGCACTGATCGCATTTTCTAAAACTGTAGGATAGATATATAATCTTTCATGATAACTGGCTTCGATAGAATAGGTGGCGTTGCCAGATGTTGAACCAATGATTGGAATGTGCCTTCACACTCCGTCGTCTATTCAAAATTTTCCTGTCCTGATCAGGTCGAAGAAGGGAATGCACTTGTTTGTGGATTATGAAATGATCTACTCAAGGCTGCTACCTTCCCGTTGAGGCTCCGTACTTAATTTATAGTTTTGGGAGTTTCGAGATTCCGAATTGCCCATATTTTCCCAGGATTGGCTTCAATTTCTCGAGCATTAACAATGAATCTAAGGAATTTTGCAGATGCGACTCCGAAGTGACATTTCAGTGGGTTGAGCTTCATTCGGTATTGTCGGAGGATGTTGAACATTACTTCCAAGTCTTTGACATGATTGATGGACAGCCGCGACTTCACAAGCATGTCATCTAAGTACACCTTCATGGCTTTCCCAATCTAGTTGGCAAACATTCGGTTCACAAGCCTTTAGTAAGTTGCCTCAGTGTTCTTGATTCCGAACAGCATCACTTTGTACCAATAGAGTCTTAGATCGGTGACAAAGTTGGTATGCTCCTGATCAGGTAGATGCATCGGTATTTGATTGTAGCTGGAATATGCATCCATGAAAGATAAGAGTTCGTGTTCAACCGTTGAATATACAAGTTAATCAATTTTAAGAAGTGGAAAACTGTCCTTGGGATATGCTTTATTCAAATCCGAGTAGTCCACACAAGCCCTCCATTTTTCGTTGGATTTCCTGACAAGCACTGGGTTGGATACCCACTCTGAGTACAATGTTCCTCAAATAAACCCGTTCGACTTGGGTTTATCTACCTCTTCCTTCAGGGCGGCAGATATCTCTAGATCCATACCGCGCCTTTTCTGTTTGTCCGGGACATGTTGCGGGTCAATATTCAATGTATGGCTCGCGATGTCTGGCGATATCCCATACATGTATGAGTGCGTCTAAGCAAACACGTCGAGGTTTGCTTGGAGAAATTCAACCCCTCTCTCATCTTTTGGCATAGCTGAGACCTGACCTTTATCATTTTGGAGTCATCATCATCATTGACCAAAACATCGATTATCAGTTCTATCGAGGAAGCCCGACTGTCTTTGACTTCTTTTCATCATCATCATCTCGTGGGTCAAGATCCTTCAGGAATTGGTTATGATGCCCGGGCATAGGCCCAGGCATTAACTATCAATTTTCAAAAAACGGATGTAGAGGGATTCCTCCACATCCCTGCCATTCTCTTTACGCTGCGCCTCCCGTAGCACAACAATATAGCAGGCGCATCCAGCCGTCTGATCTCCTTGAACAACTCCTACCCCATTATCTATGGGGAACTTTAGAGTTAAGTACTATGAGACAATGGTTTCCCTGAATTCAGCTAGGGCCGATCGGCCCAAGAAAGCATTATACGGAGAATTAATGTCCAACACAACGAACTGTAACATCCGGACTCTCCGACGATCTCTAATTCCCGACTCAACTGGCAACTACACCATCCCAGAGGGTATCATTGCACTCCCATTAAAGCCATGTATGCGAAACTGACATGGCTTCAAGTCCTTTACTTCCATTTTCATTTGGCTATAAGCTCATTGGAAAAGAGTATTTATGAAGCTTCCACTATCTACCAAGATCCTCTTCATCCAAGCAGAACCTATTTGAGCTGATATGACTAACGGATCGATAGTGGGGCTTCGACTCTATCAGTGTCTCTGTTTTAGAAAATGATGTCGTCCGTCATCATCTTTTGTTGTTTTGCCAAAGCCCCATCATCGACATTACTGCAACATTCGAAGTTTACATGCCTAATCGAACTAGTATATGACTCCATTTCCTTCCAGCTCCGATCGACTCGATAAGGACCACCACTAATTGTTTTAATAACCAATCTCCCACCAGTATGCATGTGTTCTTCTGGTCTAGCCAGATTTTGACCTTGATTCTGGTTCGATGAGCCCGCACCTCCAGCCTGTGGTGCCCTAACAAACTGTTCTGGCTTCCTTTCTCGTATCAGTTTCTTAATGATGTCTTGCAAACGACACTCATTAGTATTGCGGCCATAGCAATCGTGGAACCTACAGAATTTTCCAGTTTGAATCTTCTTTTCGGATGACTATTTCAGAGCTGGTTTCTAATAATGTCTAGTATTACAGGTTTGAAAATAAACATTCTCTAGGGATGTATTCAATGGGGTATATTGGTCAAACATGGGAGCTCCACGTCATGGTCCACGATTTTGATCTCGCTTCTTACCCCGACCTCCATCGCCTTTCTGCTGACTCTGCTTATTCAGCATATTCAACTGCGCTTTACCAAAACTCTCACCGGTTTGTTTCACAGCAATGTTACTTTGAATGCCTTCGACATTGGACCTGCATCATCCTGCTTTCTAGATTGTAGCGTCTTCTCTCCTTAAGAACTGGACTGCCTTAGCACAAAAACGATCCAATGATGCGAGGAGTTTCCTAGCCAACCAATTGCCAAATTCGAAATCAGGATCGATCCATTTAGTCAGTTCCATCGGTGTAGAATTGTTGTTAAGGTTGTTGATCTCCGCACAAGCGACATGGAATCTTTCCCGATAATGTTTGAGCGTCTCTCCTAGAGCTTGAGTGACATTGAATAAGGTGTTAACTTCCTTTAGCCTCGTGACGTGCATACGAAACTGTTTAATGAACTTGGTTACCAACTGATCAAAACATGAAATGGATCGAGGTGGTAAACGAGTAAACCACATGGTTGCGATGCCCCCTAGGGAAATAGGAAAGATTCTACATTTAACCTCAATGTCAGTTCAAGTAGTGTTCATGAGCCATTTGTACTTTAGGATGTGCTGATTAAGATCTGAGCTCCCTTCATAAATGGGTAAAGTTGGCATTCTGAATCAGTAAGGTGGTTCAGCATAGAGGATGTCATTAGTGAACGGAGCATGACTTCGGGAGATTCCCCAATCGTCATTGGTGAGGCCTTCACTTTCACAAATCATGGTTGAGATGTTTGGCATTTGGACATTCAAGGCTAAGGTGTGGTCGGGTTACATGTTGTGAGGTCTATTCAGGCACGGTCGACGGTCCGTGCCTCGCCTCCTTGGCTCCAGATCTTCGAGTACGTAGGCTTCAAGAGCATGATTGTGTTGATGAAAGGTTAGGTTTGGTTGATTCTGAAGTTGAGTTTCCACATTTGCCTTGGCAGCAACTGCATGGCTATTAGTAGTGTGATAAGGAGGTGCCCCTCCTCGGGAGAAGGGTCTAGCCTGGTGCCCCATTGAGCGACCAGCTCCAGCTCGTCCGAGATTCAAAATACGTTGATGCTCGATGGCTTGTGCGTAGCTTCCATCCAGCCATGGACATGTAGATCTATGGTTGAAATCGGAAGTAGCGTAGCTTTCAATGGATGAATATAAAGCACAATCCCTTCTGGTTCTCCTTCTTCTCTCCTCATTCAGTCGGTGGGCTAGCTCCATGTTGGCACAGATATGTTGCATGAGCTCCTGACAGCTCTGAGTTAGTTCTTGCATTAGCATCTGAAACTCCTCCCTGGTGACAAGGCCTTATGGATCTGAAGGTCCAGCTGAACTCTGACCTATAGTAGGCAGTAGTGTAAGGTTCTGTCTATCCCATCCCTCTAGATTAGCAACAGTAGAAGCAGTCCTTATGTTAACCATGGCTGATGCAGTTCCTTCCTAGATTTAATGCAATCTGAATAGTATGGAATGACTCCTGGATGGTAGGTCTAGATCTTCCTCCTTAGATTCCTACAACCCAATGACGGTAGCAAATCTAATGAGCAGGAGAAAAGCTAGGTTTTCTCAGTGAAAACACCAAAGTGTTTGTACCAAAATTAGGCAATAACGCTCTTCAGATGTATTTGAAAAGATTAAAATGAAGAATATAAATGAAAACGGGGGTTAATCTAACAAAACGCTGAAATAGACAAACATAAATGTAAGAACACAAGAATTTAGAATGGTTTGGCATTATAGTCTACGTTTACTATGGAAAGTTTACTGCTTTATTGAAGTTTATAATCTGATTACAACAGTGCACTCGAGTTACAATAAGTTCTCGGCAAAGTATCAGCATGGAAGAATCAAAAAGTCCCTTTTCTGGAGGCATTAGGCTGCTATTTATAGGCGTAGGTTGGAAAAATCTGACTTAGATCTCGGAAAACTCCTTCTCTTACGTGGTTCGATCCATGGTCATTTTGGATCAATCCATGATCGTACGTGTACCATTCCTATCAATCAAGATGAGGTCATTTTGGGCTAAGATCGAACATGGACATTCTTGAGATGGTAGGCAAGCTCCTGTGAAAATTTGGTGGCATTTGTACTTGTAGATCTATGGTAGTTCGTATCGATTAACTTGGATCGATGACGCAGTGCTATATTCCAGGATCGATCCACTTTTCATGCCGAGTGACTGAGTCCCCCACTTTTACATGCTTTGTTCGTATCGATGGTTTACACTTAACTTCGTATCGATGCTTGAAGCTGCTTCATATCGACGACTTAGAGACTATTCCATATCAATTACATGCAGCTGCTTCGTATTGATGGTGTTTGGCTTGTTTCGTATCGATAGAAGATGCTACTTCGTATCGAACGTTTGGTGGTACATTTGTATCGATCGTTGGCCTATCGGTAAAAACTGTGTTGGATAGAACTGATAAGAACTAGCTTCAATTGATGGATGCGAAGTGGAGTAAACATGATGGATATGAAATGGAATAGGCATAGTGGATACGAAGTAGGGTAGACATAATGGATACGAACTAATGCTTTTTCTCTTGATTTTGATCGATCCATATCTTGAGCATACGAACTCCGATTGACTTGAAACTTGGAACATTGGCTTTCATAGCTTTACTTGTCATACCAAAATGATTGTAGCTCGATCTGGACTCGAACAAAGTTGGATAGTGTCCATGTAGATCTATGTATAACCAATCTTCGAGACGGACCGTCTTTAGTCTCCAATCGAGTCATTGGTGTCATGACCTTGCCAAAAGGCGAGATAATACTATAATCTAGTATACTCATTTAAGAGTACGCAAGATGATAAGAGGAAATATAAAATCTTGGGTCAGACAACAGTCTAGTGTGAGTGATAAATGACTATCAAAAACTATACTGGAAAATATGGTACCATACAGGTACATAAAACCATACATGACTTTTCTTTGAAACTAAAGAGTTAGCACACAATAATAAGTTAAAATATGCTACTCAAATAAATGATAATAGGACACTGTAATAGAACGAGATGGAAGAATCTAAGCAGCCTCCTCCATTGACCCTATTCTCAATCCTTTCTCTAGCATTCCTATGGATTATAGCCTACCCAAGAGAAATAGTAAACATAATAACTATAGCAACCATAACATCCATCAGCCAAAATCTAGCTATCATCTTCTAAAGCCTTGAATATATGATAACTCGTATAGTCCCGTCCTCGCTTGCCAAAGACTAATAGAAATCCCGGTTCTCGATTATGTTCCTCCATACTTTCAGGTTCGAAATCCCATATGGTTGTATCTTATAGTACCTCTGTACCGTTTGACACTAGACCCTCTTGGAGCGGTCCAGGATACAAGACTCGTGCTACCAGCCTTGGGTGCCCCCGCATATAACACCTATGCTTGAATACAACCAGAACACTCTGAGTCAACAATAATTCCTTGGCACTCCCAAATTTTCAGGGCTTTCACGACTCCAGTTCATTTTCAGGCACGAGTCCTGCCATTCAACCCAGTTCATTATGCCATAGCCTCATTCCATCATGTGCTGTCTATCAACTCCTTTGATCCTACTCCTTATCCGATCCTCGACCGAAGAGCCAAAACTTCATCATGCTATAACTTCCGCACCATAGAAGCAAACAACGAGCCACAACTTCCATCATGATCCACTACAACCTAAAGTCTCCACCCTAGATCGCGTCACATTAGAACCAACAATTTGGATCGGTGCCGATCAGATCCAATTGGATCAGTGCCGATCCAAAACCTTTGCCATTTCCAGCTCCATTTCTCTTACAACCTCTAGTGCACTTCCCCTTGATGCCTTAGACCTCGATCCATCTCTCTTAGCCTTCGGGTGTTCTCTTCGATACATCATGGTTCAATCCATTAAAGATGATCCATCCAATCTTTAATGCTTGGCCTATCCTCTGATCCAACTTTATAGAGCAGCTCTAAAATCCATGCTCATTATCCCCTATGGATATCACTTTAATTGGTATGTTAATTTTTGGATCGGTACTGATCCGATCCAATTGGATCGGCGCCGATCCAAATACTTAGGTCTAATTGTCATGAGATTTTCAGATGTCTTCCTACCATGCTCTAGAGCCTATCCTCTAAGTTTTATGCGATTCCGATGAACTTTACTCCCAATCTGCTCTGATCACTAATCTAAGTCCTAAAACATGCACAACACTAGAAAATGAATCAAGCATAGAAAGAATTCAAATATAATAGTGAATCAAACGTAGCAAATCATCCAATTACATCCAATATGAACATGCAAATCATCCAATTCATTCAACCATTACAATTCTAGCATCGATCTAATCTAACACATAGAATTTCATAGCCAAACATACACAAATGACACTAGCCAATGATCTAATCCTAATTACATGTTTAATTAGGTTAAACTAGGGTTTCAAAATCTAAAATTACTTAAGTCTAATGAATTTAATTTGATAATTCTAGCCTATAATAACCTAACTACAACATATAATCCATCATAGACCTGTGAGAGATCATAATCACTCATCAAATATACCAAACTTATGAAATATAATGAAGATCTGATCTGAACAGTGAGAAATCAGATAAAGATGCAACAAAAGTGATGAGATCAAGTTCCTAGTTGAAGATATAGCCTCTAATTTGCAATTAGAGACGATTTGAGATGAAATCCAATGAGATAAAATGGAGAATAAGAGAGGACTTAGGGTTTGGGGCTGATTTGAAATGAGAGATAAACTTTCAAATGGTCTCCCTCACCTTACATGTATAGCCAAACCTGATTAGTTTAACGGGCATGTTAATTCGGCCCATTAATCTCCTTCTAATTCCCACCAGCAGATTTTAAAACTTAAAACTGCCATAAATTCCTAATCACTTATTTGATTTTCCTATATGACCACTCTATAGATTGGAAAACCACCATCTCAAAGCAATGAAACAGGTTAGAGCATATATTTTGGCTTCTATCAAAAGTTATAGCTGAAATAGATGTGTAAAACGACCCTAGAAACCATATCCTAGAATATTAGAATCATGCGACCGCAAATGAATTAAATAAAATTATCACGGTCCTCTGATACTTAAAATACGGCTCGTTAATTCCCTCATCCCCCTTCTAGAAATTTCACCTTCGAAATACCTAAACAAACTTAAGCAACCCAGGTTATCTCGCATGCCTACCAGTCACTAACAAACACTTAACAATCCAACTAGATAGTTAAATCAACAATAGCAATAGCAAATGAAACCTTTTTAGCATGCAAAATTCTAATAGTATAAGATACAATGGTGCAAGTAGATATGAGATATAGGTGTTACCACCCGAAGAGTTCTGGATAGGCCGTGCTTATACTCTCTTCAGTCTCTCATGTACAATCGCTATCATTCTCACTCCATTGCACCTTAACTAACTTAACTATCTTCCTCCTAAGCTGTTTCGTCTCATTCCCAATGATTCGAAGAGACTTATGAGGTCTTGACATTCTGGCTCAACCTCTATTTCTTCCAACTGATCCCATGCTACCACGATACCCGGGGAATGCACAAATTTCCATAGATAGGATATATGAAAAACATTGTGAACACCCGCCATCTTCGAAGTAGGTCCACTCTATATGCTAACTTTTCAATTCTCCCAATTTTGAAAACGGTCCAACAAATCTGGGTGCTAAATTTCCCTTCCTACCAAACCGAACAACATTCTTCGAAAGAAAATCATAACAGATGCCATGTCTCCAACTGAGAATTCCAAATCTCTTCTTCTCTTATATGCATAACTTTTCTAAAGGTCTTGAGTAGTCCTCATTCGTTGCCAAATGATCTTTGTCTTCTCTGACGTCTCTCTAATCATTTCGGGCCCAAGTATTGGTTTCTCACCTGCTTCCCACCAACATGAATGCAAATTACAAGGTTGTCCATATAATGCTTCATATGGTGCCATGCCAATACTTAGACTGATAACAGTCGTTATATGCAAACTCTACCAAATGCAAATGATCTTCCCAAGATCCTCCAAAACCTATAATACAAGCTCGAAGAAGATCTTTCAAAATTCGATTCACTCTCATGGTCTGGGTATCCATCTATGGGTGATAAGATGTGCTTAAGTGCAACTCGGTTCTAGAATCTCTTATAAGCACTTCTAGAATCCACCGGTAAACAATGGGTCTCTATAGCTTACAATACCCTTCGGAATACCATGAAAAAAACAATCCATTTAATATACAATTCTACCAACTTGGGTGCCATTCTGGTAGACTTGACAGATATGAATCTTACACTATTGCTCAGTTGGTCTACCACTACTCAAGTACTATCATATCATGCTCTGTGGCAATCCATCTATAAAATCCAAAGATATCTTTTCCCATTTCTATTAGAGAATATCTAGCGATTATAGAAATCCACTAGGCTTCTTCTGGCCAGTCTTCATTAACTAGCAATTCATACACTTTGAGATGAATTTTCTGACGTTCTTCTTCATACCGTCACAGTAGTAAGTCCTCTTCATGTCTCTATACATCTTGTTACCACCAGGATGAATTGTCAATGTGGAATGATGGCATTCCCTTGGTACTTCATCTCGTAATCCATCAACATCTAGACCAACCAGTCTCTTATCCTTACGAAGCCAACCATCTCAGTCAATCCCGTATTGCCTCAAATCTTCAGATTCCACTCACATCTCAATCTTTGTCATGATCTTTACTAGCTTAGAATCTTGCTTTTGACTAGTACCAGTCCTTTCTATAGGAGTAGGTCTAATCGATATACTTGCCAACATCTCAAGCTCGTGTTCACAATGTGGCCTGAAATCAAATCCATCTCTATACTCCATAAGCTTCCATTCAAAAAAACATAGTTCCTAATCTAGCATGTCTTCTACTTAGTGCATCAGCCACCGCACTACCTTTCCCTGGAGTATAGGAAATATCAAAGTCATAAGAGGTCAAAAACTCTAGCCACTGTTGCTGTCGAAGATTAAAATCCTTCTGAGAGAAAAGGTACTTTAAGGATTTATGGTCCATGAATAGTTCAAATCTTTATCTCAAAAAATAGTGCCTCTACATCTTCAAAGCAAACACAATCGTCGCCAACTCCAAGTCATGGGTTGGATAATTCCTTTCATGCAGTTTCAACTATCGACTGGCATAAGCGATAACTCTTCCTTTCTGCATCAACAAAGCTCAAAGACTAGTACCATAATCTTTCGTGTATACTATCATCTCTTCATTCCCACTTGGAATAACCAATATAGGTGCACTTGTTAATCTGTCCTTCAGAACCACAAATGCATTAACATCTAGCATCCCAAGTAAAAGTTTGGTTCTTCTTGGCCAAGTTGGTTAACGATGCTGCAATCTTTGAGAAGTCCTATATGAAACACCTGTAATATCCTATCAATTTTAGAAAACTTCTCACATTCGTAGCATTCTGTGGCTGGTTCCAATCTTGCATCGCTGCTACCTCTGTGGGATCCACTGCCATTCCTTGTCCTGGCACGACATGACCTAAGAATCTCACTTTTTCCTTTCAAAAGTAACAATTAGAGATCTTAGCTCTCAACTTGTGCTTTCTTAAAATCTCAAGCACAATCCTCAAGTGCACCTTATGCTCTTCCTTGGTTTTTGGAGTAAATCAGAATGTCATCCATAAACATAAGCATGAACCTGTTCAACTGATCTTTGAAGACTCTATTCATAAGATCCACAAAGTATGTTGGAGTGTTGGTCAACCGAAAAGGCATCACCAACCACTCATAGAAATCCAACAGTGTCCGAAATGCAGTAATAGGCACACTTTCTTTAGCCGCTCTCAACTGGTGAAATCCCATTGCCAAATGCATTTAAAAAAACACCTTTGCACCATGCAACTGATCAAACAAGTCATTAATCTGTGGAAGCAGATACTTATTCTTCTTCGTAACCTTGTTTACCTCATGATAATCCACACATAATCTCAAAGGACCATCCACCTTAGTTGCAAATACAACAAATGCGGCACATTTGGATATGCTTTTCGAAACGAAACCTTCTTCAATAGATCATCCACTTGCACCTCTAACTCTTTCTGCTCTCTGGGAGTCATATGCCTCAAAGGCATCACTATGTGTCTGGCTCCATCCACCAAGTCGATCCGAAACTCGATCACTCTATGTGGCGGCAATCCCGTCACTTCATCAAAGACATCAGGGTACTCTCTGGTGATAGGCATAGATGACAATCCTTCCTATGGAATCTCAAGCCAATATAGAAAGTCGACCAATATACCATCCTTAGATAAGCAGCGTATCACTACTGTTCACCCTTCCACATTCTCAATCGTCACCTCTAGCTTCTCGCAATCCACAACAGCCGCATACCTCTTAGGCCAGTTCATTCCTAAAATAATCCCAAACCTAGAAAAATTAAGAACAAATCGATCACAAGCAAAAGAACATCCATGATTCGATAACACTAAGCCACAAAAAAACATATAAAGAACAATAGATCCTCCAACGGGGTTCGTCACAATCAAAGATCGTTCTACTATCTCAGGTTCTAAATCTAGTCTACATACTAAATCATGATAGATTAAAGCATGCGAAGCTCCAGCATCTAAAAGAACTTTAACAGAAACATCTATGATGGAAAGCATACCTTGCACCATGACTCCTTCCCCCTTATCCTTAGCAGTGGGAGCATAATATGAAGTCAGAACTGCATTCAAAGCATATGCCTTCACTATCTCCTTATCTTTAGGCGATTCCTGGCAATCCTTCTTAATATGCCCTGGCTTATCACAGTTATAACACTTCTTAACAGCTTTGCATTCCTTAATATAGTAGCCCTTCTCCTTGCAACCATGGCAAACAATTTCACTCTTATTCTTTTTCTAACCCCCTTTTCCTTGTTGTTGTTGCTTCCTTTTCTATTCCACTTCTTTTTAGCTCCACTGCCCTGCTGTGTTTTGGGTTCCTCTTTCTTACTTATAGCACCAATAGCGGTCTTATTCTTCGGGTACAGACACTCACGTCTAAGGGGTTTCTCCATAAGTTTATCAAAAAGCACTTCAATATGGTCCACCACTTCTCTCCTAAGTGGCCATATAATCCAGTGATAAACTTCTCATTTTTATTCAAAGGTGTATCAATGAAAGACATTCCATACTTCGATAAAGCATCAATTTTTTCCACATACTCAGAAATAGACATCTCCCCTTGCTACAACTCAGCAAATTTCTTGAATATCACGGACTTCTGAGCCCCAGGAATGAACTTCTCCTCAAATTTAGCCCTAAACCGATCCTAAGAAATCTGATCATCTGGAGTAGCAATGGTAACATCATTTCATCAATTTATTGCTCGACCCTAAGTTGTCTTGAAGCAAGCTTCCTCTTTATAGCATCTTCCACATCCATGTCCTTGAAAATGCATTCACAAGTATCTATCCAATCTTGCACTTCAATAGCTGATTCTGTTCCAAAGAATGGCTTCCCTCCAAGAGTAGAATAATCCTTGCAAAGCTTGGCGAAGTCAATCCAAGGCATTTGCAAATGACCACCACCACCTAAAGCCATGCAAGGAGTAGTTTAGGCTTTCCTCACCGTTGAAGCCACCATTGCGTCGAACATGGCTAGAAAATCGGGTGTAGTAGCTCCCGATCTCACTCCCTCTTCCACTCATGAAGTGGAGTTATTCCTAGCAGCATTCCTTGTGCTCTGATTCATTCTTATCGATAATAAGAATGATTAACCTCATTCTAAGAAAAGATGTAATGGTATTCATATGCATATTATACTATATAATATTACTATATAGCATGATATCTTCATTAACAAGTACGCTCCCACTTCTAGCGTATACTCTCGATTTGCTTCGGTTAACTCGTCTAATACCAAATGTGACGATCGTCCCATACCATCCCCACATCAATGACATAAAAAAGTGTTGTAAACATGCCAGGCTGATATGGGATGATCATCAAGAGTTGAAATTTAAAGCAGAAAACCTGGTGCATATCTCACGGTGCATGGATAAAATATAATATAGAAAATATACAACAGAATATAGTGAGCCATAACAAATGAAAATAACATCTCGACAAAATCATGAGTTATGATACAAATATTATAATATCTTAGTACAACATTTTCTAACTACATCCTTTAAGGTACATAGAAATAGATAGCGGAAAATACAAATATAGAGTAATACGCCATAGCTTCTCTAAGCTCGTCTTCGTACAACAACCTGACTCCAAACCTGCCATCTAGTCTACTCATTTAAGAGTACCCAAGATGATAAAAGGAAACATAAAATCTTAGGTCAGACAACAGTCTGGTGTGAGTGATAAATGACTATCAAAAGCTATAGTGGAAAATATGGTACTAGACAGGTATAAAAAACAAACCTAAGCTATCCCTGCAACCAAAGAGTTAGCACATAATAATAAGATATAATATGCTACTAAAATAAATGACAGTGGGAAACTACAATAGTACAAGATATAAGAATATAAGCAGCCTCCTCTGTTGATCCTACTCCCAATCCCTTCTCCATCATTCCTATAGATGATAGCCTACCCAAGAGAAATAGAAAACATAACAACCATAACATCCATCAACGAAAATCTAGCTATTATCTTCTAAAACCTTGAATATATGATAAATCGTATGGCCCTAACCTCGCTTGCTAGAGACTAATGGAAATCCTAATTCTCGATTGTGTTTCCCCATATTTTTTGGTCCGAAACCCCATATGGGCTCTCTTATAGTACCTCCGTATCGTCTGACACTAGACCCTCTCGGCACAGTCCAAGATACACGACTGGTGCCATCCTCGGTGCCTTTGTATATAGTACCCCTGCTTGAACACAACCAGACACTTCGACTTAGCAATGGTTCCTTAGCACTCCCAAATCTTCAGAGCTTTTATAACTCCAATCCATTTCCAAGCACGAGTCCTGCCATTCAACCTAGTCCATTATACCACGGCTTCATTCCATCCCAAGCTGTCTATCAACTCCTTCGATCCTACTCCTTATTCGAGCCCCAGGTCGAAGAGCAGAAAATTCACATGCTATAACTTCCAAACCGTAGAAGAATTCAGCGAGTCACCATTCCATCGTGATCCACTACGACCCCAGAGTCCCTACTCCAGATTGCATCATCATTGGAGCCAACAATTAGGATCGGTTCCATATGATCCAATTAGATCAGTCCCGATCCAAAACATTAGCCATTTCCAGTCTGTGTCTCTTACAACCTCTAGTGCACTTCCCTTTGATGCCTTAGACCCCGATCCATCTCTTTTAGCCTTCATGTCTTCTCTTCAATGCATCATGGTTCAATCCATTAAAGACAATCCATCCAATCTTTAATACTTGGCCTATCCTCCGATCCAACTTCACAGAGTAATTCTAAAATCCATGCTCATTTTCCCCTATGGATCGCACTTTAATTGGAATGGTAATTTTTGGATCAGTACTAATCCGATCCAATCGGATCGGTATTGATACGAATACTTAGCTCCAATTATCTTGAAATTTTTAGGGTGTCTTCATGCCATGCTCCAAGGTCTATCCTCCAAGTTTCGTGCAATTTCGATGAAATTTTCTCCCGATATGCTCCAATCACCAATCTAAGTCCTAAAACATGCACAATACCGGCATACGAATCAAGCATAACAAGCAATTCAAACATAACAGTGAATCAAACATAGCAAATCAACCAATTACATCCAATATGAACATACAAATCATCCAATTCAATCTACCATCACAATTCTAGCATAGATCTAATCAAACACATAGAATGTAATAGCCAAATATACATAAATGACACTAGCCAATGATCTAATCCCAATTACATATTTAGTTAGGTTAATCTAGGGTTTCTAAATCTGAAATTACCTAAGTCTAATGAATTTAATTCGATAATTCTAACCTATAATCACCTAACTACAACATATAGTCCATCACAGACCAGTGACAAATCATAACCACTCACCAAATCTTCCAAACCTATTAAAACGATGAAGACCTAATCCAGACAGCGAGACATCGGACGAAGATGCAACCAAAGTGATGAGATCAAGCTCCTAGTTGAAGATCTGTTGAAGATCTAACCTCTAATTTGCAATTAGAGACAATTTGAGATGAAATCTAATGAGATAAATGGATGATTAGAGGGGAGTTAGAGTTTTGAGCTGATTTGAAATGAGAGATAAACTTTCAAATGGTCTCTCTCACCTCGTATTTATGGCCAAACCTGATTGCTAATGGGCTTGCTAATTCAGCCCATTAATCCCCTTCTAATTATGGCCAACTGATTTTAAAATATAAAACTACTATAACTTCCTAACCACTTATCCGGTTTTTCTATATGACCACTCTACGGAATGGAAAACTACCATTTCGAAGCAATGAAAAGGGTTAGAGCGTCTAATTCGGCTTTTATAAAAAGTTATAGACAAAATAAAATCTTCAGAAGCAAAATGGTCACGTAGAAATTCGAAAAAAAAGTCGTAGATGCGTAAAACATCCCTAAAAACCATGTCTCTAAATATTAAAATCATACGACCAAACACGAATTTAATAAAATTATTTTACGATCCTCCAATACGTAAAATACGGTTCGTTCCATATTTTAACGATCCTAAATCTTTCATTTCAATTATCATGAAAAATACTTCTTTAATGTTTCCATTTCTATTATATCATTTCCAACAATAACCATATCATCAACATAAACAATAAGAGTAGTAAGTTTGCCGAATTTCCTTTTTATAAACAAAGTATAATCAGAATTACTTTGTCTGTATCCAAATGCCTTCATGCTCTTTGTAAACCACCCAAACCATGCTCGTGGTCACTATTTCAAACCGTATAACTCCTTCTTCAATTTGCGTACTTTCCTTCTTTAGATTTCATTGTTCCATGTGGTAATCCTATATATACATCTTTATCTATGTCTCTATTAAGAAATGCATTCTTTACGTTAAATTTTTGTAATGGCCAGTCTTGATTTGCTGTAAGAGAAATGAGTATACTAATAGTGTTCATCTTTGTTACTAGAGAAAATGTATCCTCATAATCCACACCATATGTCTGTGTATACCCTTTCGCCACTAGTCTAGCCTTATACCTATCAACACTTCCATCTGAGTTTAGGTTAACATCGAATATCCATTGACATCCAATAGTTGGACATCCTTGGGGTTTATCAACAAGTTCCCAAGTGGAGTTCTTTTGCAATGCATTCATCTCTTCGTTCATAGCCTTTTTCCATTATGGATCTAATAGTGCTTCTTGCAAATTGCTAGGGATGAAAACAGATGCAAACTGTTTTATTGTGCATGTATGTGACTAAGACAACCTATGTGTAGATACATATTCAGAAATTGGATATATGGCTTTAAACTTAATATCGGGTTCATATATGAGTTTTTGAATGCCTTTACTAATCATTTCTAATCGTCTATGTTCAATATTAATACTGGTATGTAGTTCATTTCTTCTGTAGATGGCGTTACAACATTTGATTCATTATTGATTTCGACAATTTCAACATGATCTTCTCTTGGTATTTCAATAGCTTCAACATGATCTCCCTATGTCATTTGACCCTCTCCATAAATATCCTGGTCTTCTTCAATTTCTTGTCCTTTACTAGCTATAGCATCCTCACTAGTTATTTATCAGTTCCACTAGCTCTAGAAATATATCCCCAATAACAGGAAACTTTCCTTCTCTATCATTGAGTTCTCCCCTCGAGGGAATATCCTATATGATATGCTTCTAATTCTTGAAATGAAACATCTAAGGTGATATATATTTTTCCTACCATAGGATCATAGCGTCGACAACCCTTTTAAAAATCAGCATATCCAAGAAACACACACTTTCGAGCATAATGTTCTAATTTCCCTCGTTGATGTTTAGGTATATGAACAAAGATAACACATCCAAACACACATGGTTCTAAGTTTGGCATTTCAGTGGTGATGATAAGGTCACGAATCCTTTTGAAAGGAGTTTGAAACTCAGTTACCTTAGACGTGTGTGGTTTATTGAGGATGCAATGGATTTTAATGCTTCTCCCCAATAATTTAATGGCATATTCATTCTAAAAAAGAGATGCACGAACAACTTCTAATAATTGTTTGTTTTTTCGTTCACCTAACCTATTTTGTTGTGGGGTATATAGATTAGAGGTATGCCGAATGCCATTATTTGTCATAAATTCTGACATGTCATCACTAGTAAATTCCCCACCATTGTCAGATTGATACACTTGTATCTTTATTTGGAATTGAGTTAAGACCATCTTAAAAAATTGAATACTTCAAAAACTTCACTTTTATGAGTAATGAGAGATACCAATATCATACGAGTACATTCGTGAATAAATGTCACAAAATAACGAGCTTCAGATAATGAAGGAATGGGTGCAGGACCCCAAACATCAGAGTGAATAATACTAAAAGCTTTTGTACTTTTGTTACAACTTGAAGAATACATAATACGATGACCTTTAGCAAGTTCACAGATATTGCACTGAAAATTTGAAATATTACATCTAGCAAATAATGCAGAATTTAATTTTTTAAGATATCCAAAAGAGAGATGACTAAGTCGAGGATGCTACAACCAAACCTTAGCCTTTTCTTCTTTAATACCTCTAACTTTATTTAACTGATAAATTTTTTGCTCTCCTTTATTAGTCGGGTCTAAATAGTAGATATTGTTTCTTCTAACACCATAACCAAGAACCTTCCGAGGCACTATGCCTTGAAAAATGCAGAACTGTGGAAAAATGTCACAGTACATGCGAGTGAAATAGTGATTCTACTAATAGACAGTATACTGTATTCTAAGGCAGGGACAATGAGAACAGAATTTAATATCAAGATACCAGATACATCAGTAGAGCCTTCTTTTGTTATAGGAGAGGAACCACCATTTGTTGTGCACATAGAGGTTTTGGTTGAAGGTGAAATGGATAATAGTATGCTAGAGTTGTTTGCATAGAATCTGATGCACTAGTACTAATTAACCAAGCATTATTTAATGACTTTACAAATAAGACACAACCTGTAGTTTTTGTAGGATTGATTTCACCCTAGAGAGGGGGTGAATAGGGTGATGCTGTTAATTATAAAAATTAATTGCGAAAGCTTATAAAATTATTTCAACACAGATAAATCAAAATTATAGCAGCACAGATAATAGCAGAATAATAAATACAGAAATAGAACGACACAGAATTTACCCAGCTTCGGCAAAACCCTGTCTATGTGATGCCCCAAGGTTTCTACTAGAAATTAGGTAGTCACACGCTTACACATGTAAACTCGCGACACCTGCTATTGACTAACCTGACTCTACGCTCAAAACCCTACCACAACTCAGCCACTGAGTTGCGAATTCTCAAACTACGCCATGTAGTTTGTCCCCTAGTTACACGACTAGTAATTACAACGTTTAAAAGAGGAATATAAATTTTAAAAATAATTTAAAAACAAAAGAAACTAAACCCTAATTTAAAACCCTAAATTAAATCTCAATTAATAAAAGAAAGAGGTCGGCCCAATTTAAAAACAAATTCGGCCTTCTTTATTTCTTTTATCGGCCGCTCCTTTTTCTTTTGCTTTGCATAATGGAGGCTTGTTTTCTTTTGCTTGCAAATTAGGGATTTGTTTAAAATTGAAGAAGCCGACTTTAATTTGTTCGATCAGGTTGATTGTTCTTCGTGATTGCTTGACGATCGATTATACTTTGCACACGGCTGCTCCTTCTCGATCGAATTCGATGATTTGGTATGTGATTTATTCCTTTTACTTTTCTGTTATGCTTGATTGAACTCGATTCTACTTTAGCCGATGATGATTATGGGTTTATATATAGTTTGATTTCCTTATTTTTCGTTCGTCTGATAGTTTTCTTGACTTCGTCTCGGCCACTTGATTATTTATTGATGTTGATGATTTATCTGACTTTGTCATATTGAGTAATTTGGTTTACTTGATTGACACGGTTTTGATTTTGACTTCGCTCGATTCCTTGATTGCCAAGGCTTCGATTCTGACTTGTTCGATGTTGATTTCGATCTTTGTTTCCTTTGACGCCGGTCAGTTGCTCATGGCTTCAACTAGATTTTTGATATTACCAGACTTTGACGCTTCGGCATTAACTGTTTATGTGATGATTTCTGACCTTGCTTGGATATTGAACTGCTTCATACTTCACTGTCTTGTTCAAACCTGATACTTTCATTTGCACTTGGTCACTGTTTTTTACTGTTGCATTCCTGTATATGCTTCGAGTCATGGTAGCAGTGACTTAAACTTTTAGCCTTTGGTTTGATGTACTTCATTGAGTTTGACATGAAATGGTTCATCACTGTTTTATGTAATGTTGCATTGAGTATTTGTGTTCATTGTGATGGCACTGTCCTCGAGTTGTATAACTTGAACTTGATCTCGAGTTGGTGCCATTTGCTTCTGCACTGCTTCATTGATACATACATACGTCTTGTTGAAATGTTGTATTTGTATTTAATGTGTGCACCACTTGTGGTCTTCGTTTTCACACTGCTATCACTTGTAATTGCCGTAGTATTGCAGTCTTTGTAAAAAAAAATTGAGGCAGTTTGCATATTTGTTTCGTGACACTCTGCTTGGTGTTGCTTGATGCTTTGTACTTGTAGTCTGATTTTGTGCATTTGTGTTTGTTAACTTCCGCTTAGTGTTGCTGCATTGAATTGATATTGTCATTTGAGAACTTTTGTGTTGTGCTTTTGTTTGGTGCACATCCTTGACCTGTTGCAGTGTTCATTCTAGCTTGTAACTATGTCAAGTTGTTGTTTCATTGAGTTTGGTCATTTATATACTTCATGTATACTTTCAGTTGTGCTTGCCTTGGAGTTTCAGACCTGTAGCATTATGTTTTATCTGTTTTTGCTGGTTTGAGTTTTTGCTGCCTTCATGTACATGCTGAGTCTCGTTGACATCGTCTGATATGCATTTGCTTGATGGTCTGAATGGACTGTCTAACCTTTCACTTGAGATTGTATGTAGCTTGCATGGCCTTTGTTATATACTGGCTGTGCATTGAGGGTGCTCCCGACCATTTTATTGCATTTGGATTTGTTTTTCGAATTACACCTGAGTTGAATCCAGCTTGTAGCTCGGATTTGACCTTGTGCTGATATTGTGACATTATTTTTATTGCACTTGAGTTGAACCCGACGTTTTGGGTTTGGCCTGTGCTCACCTGCCTCTGTAATTCTATCAAGTGTATATATTGGTGTGCACGGTCTTGTGGCATATACAGTGATACACTGTATGCCACAAGCTGTTCGTGTATGATGAATTCAAAATTAAATGATGACGAGCAACCCAAATAACCAAGGAAATTATTATTTTCAACATCCACATTTTATTTTACACTGCAAAAATATTTGCTTTTCAATTTTACTGCGTCAATATTTATTTTTGTAGATTGCTCAGATGCTGGATTCAATTTGGAGTGAAGTTGAAGATAAAATACGAGTTGAGTGAATGAGTGATATGTAGTGAGGTCAAATGTAAATGTGAATCGTGATGTAATCAAAATTGTACTGTAATTGAAATTGTATATATATAGTGAGAGCTTGAAATTATACTATTCAAAGATTGTAAAAAATATTTGTTTGAATAAAATTTCTGTTTGAATTCAAATTCCATGTTATTTATTTTTATTCAGCAAATATTTATTTAATCTAATAGTACATTAACAAATACATTTAAATGAATATATATGTTTATTATCATCAAAAAAAAATCATATAATCGCATATTCAACAGTTTTCATACCTGACTGGACAAAATTCACTGAATGAAATTTTTTAGTAGCATGCTTCTTTGCATTCAAGTTCTTCTTTGGTCGCTTTGAAAAATCTCACCATTCTAAATATCCAATAATTTCATAACACTTCTATTTTATGTGCCCTTTTTCTCCATAATGTGTACATTCAAGATCAAGATGGATAAGTCGAGTCTTCTTTTGAGAATTCTAGGAACTTTGAGATTGAGCTTTCTTATTGTTAATGTTATAACTAAAGATTCAGTTAAGGATGATTAATTTCTCATTACCTGTTTATGAACTGATACTCTTCTCGCTGTTTGATAAGACTGTTCCAAAGTAAGTGGTGGATCTTTTTAAAGAATTTCACCACGTACTTGATCATACACACTATCCAATCTAGAGAGAAACATGTGAACCCTAAGACGTCCCATATATTTTTGCAGAAGAGCAATGGACTTAACACTTTCTCCTTTCACGGTGTTAAGGCGGTCAATTTCTTAGAAAATTCCTGCTAACTCATCATAATATGTTGCAAGAGATCGACCATTTTTTTTGGTGGAAAAACACTTTTTGTGTAACTCGAAGATTTGAGTTTCATCAGATTTGTCTGTATGCATAGCTTCAAGAGAATCGCACACCTCCTTTGCAGTTTCCAGGAAAACATACATGTTCATCAGAGTTATTGACATTGAATCACACTATTGGTGCGTCTCGCATTGTGTGTGTGTGTAATGGGCGCATGTATTGGAAAAAGAATAGTTACTGCATTGTGAAAAATAATGGAGGTGGGGTGATATGTATATGAGTTTGGTTGCATGTAACAATAAGAGATTCCTTTTGTTAAAAGGTGTTGACTAAACTCTTATGTTGCCCCTACGGAGGGATGTGCGGACGTGATTTCAACTTGGTATCAGAGCCAATGATAACGCCTATGACAATGGATAATGCGTAAGAGATCTATAAATCGTGATGATTAACAGTGTAGTCTTAAGTAATCGGACTTAAGGTGGAGCTTAACCATGGTAGGTTAGATCTGGTAGAATGACATGGGAACAAAGTCTCGATATGGTGCAGACATCGTGTTGACGTATTGGAAAATGCATATATGTACGTGAGCTAAGGTAGAGATCTGTTGGGATGTCTCGCATTATATGTAGGTAATGGGCACACATAGAAAAGAAGAACGGTTCTACATCATTAAAAATAATGAAGATGGAGTCGTATATATATGGTTTGGTCGCATATACAAAGGGATTTCTGTTGTTGAAAGGTGTCGGCTAAACTCATACAGTGCCCCCATCGAAGGATGTGCGGACGTGATTTCAATATGGTATCAGATATTTCCAAGGCCATCTGGTTGCCAGACATCCGACAACAAAAACTCCTTCATGAACTAAAGCATTGTAAAGGAGAACCGGTAGATCAGCGGTCGTCTGATCCAAAAAACCCTTCGCGAACGTGAAGGTCTTTCATGGACTAAAGCATAGTGAAGGCCAACTGGTAGATCGGCGTCATCTTATCCAAAAAACACTTCGCGAACATGAAGGTCTTTCACGAACTAAATCATCGTGAAGGCGAACCAATAGACCAGCGATTGTCTGATCCAAAAAACCCTTCGTGAATGTAAAGGTCTTTCGCGAACTAATGAGTCGTGAAGGCGTACTGGTAGATCAACGGTCATCTGTTTCAAAAGATTCTTAATGAACATGAAGGTCTTTCACGATCTAAAGCATCATGAAGGTAAACCCGTAGATCAACAGTCATCTGATACAAAAAACCCTTCATGAATACGAAGGTCTTTCACGAATTAAAGCGTCGTGAAGGAAAACCGGTAGATTAGCGGAAAAACCCTTCAAGAACGTGAAGGTCTTTCACGAGCTAAAGTGCCATGGATGTAAACTTGTGGATCAGCGGTCGTTTGATCCAAAAAACCCGTCGCGAACGTGATGGTCTTTCACAAATTAAAGCGTCATGAAGGCGAACCTGTAACGACCCGTAAATTTTAATAGATATAATTGGTTAATTTAATTGGATCTTTGTAATTAAATTAGAAAGAAATAAAATGGGGAATAATATTAATGAAATGATAACTAGAATGCAAGGTAAACAATACTAATCAAAGTTAATAAATTCATGAATTGAATGAAATAACAATTAATGAAAAAATAAATCTAAATGTTATGTTTGGTTATAAATTGAGCATAAGTGGATGAAATTAGTTGTATGAAAATAAATGGCAACATTGATTTGTAAGTAATAAAAGCTTATTTATGTGATTAAAGGGTAACAGTAATGTTTATTGTATGTTACGTATTGTTAATTGAAGTGGAAATAAATTTTTAATAAATGAAAATTAGATAGAAACATAGATTTATTTATAAGGTAGTAATTAATGTAATAAAAGTATGAAACCAAGTAAATAAATTGATTTAGAATATAGATCGTAATTAATATACATATTTGGCAAATATAATAAAATGGAAATAGTAGTTAATACAAAGGAAAGCTGGATTTTTGAATATAGTAGTGTAATGAAAGACAAACAAATCATTCCATTGAAATCTAATGTATAACAAAGTGTAATTATTGTAGCATTTGGAATTTAATATTATGCAATTGAAATAAAGATGAAAATGGAAAGCAAATAGGTGACAATTAATATAGGTTGTTTATTTATTTAATGTGTAAAATAAACTTTGGTAATCAATTACAATAAATCCAAAGTTAACGTTTTGTTAATGTAAATTAAAGCAAGTGTCGGAAGAAATGTTAATTTTATTCATGATATGAATTGGTTGATTTAAAGAATGGAAATCAAGATTTTATTTATTTAATTGTAATGTAAAATTCAATAATTGGATTAATTGCAATTAAATGAAATTAAAATATCTAAATATTACATTATTTGAAATGAAGATGGAATATGAGAAAATTTATGTAATAGTTTTGAATCCAATGTCAAATCCATCTATTTGACAATAATGAATGGAATAATTTTTGGTTAATTTAATAAAATGGAAATTTTGGGAATTTTATTTATAAATTCTGAATTCAATAAATTGAGGTTAACACAGAAATTTGATAAATTAATTAACTTTATATTGACATCTAAATTTGTCAAATTAGTCTGAATGATTTGGAAATATAAAAATGATAAGAATTGTCAATTTTAGAATTGAAATTGGAAATTTGATTTAATTAATTAATTATTAATTTATTTAATTAATGTAAAAATAGCCATTTTGGCCACAGACTCGGATTTCGACGAAACCAGTTTCATCGGATCTGTAATGATGAATTATTGTAGGATTTCAAGTTCCGTAATGATCGGGCTTGTCGTTTGATCGTATGAGCTTGAAACGCCTTGAAATCAATTAAATTGGAATCAGTTGAAATCAATTTGAGAAATATTGACTTTAGCATAACTTCTTCGTACGATGGAATTTGGACTTGAAACCTTTTTCATTACGTTTAAAATATTTTAAAACATCTATTTTGATATATGGGTTAACCCAAATTCATTCCGGAGTCAGAACGGGCTTTCGGGCCATTTATCGTTTAGCACATTTATAAATCAGGTCCATCTATTTTATTTCAACTTTGCCTATATACCATGTTATAAACCCTAATTCATTTATTATTCCTCATTTCTATACGTTCTATTAGCTCCTCTTTCCAATGGCTGCAAACCCTAATTTTCAAATACAATTCCAAATCAAATCCAAAAGCCAAAAATTCAAACTCTCCAAACAATATAAAATTTTATATGGACTCGAAGCTCTCGAACAGCGCAAGTCAGATCTTCTGTCCGTTTCTCGATCTGAGTTTTTGGGTGGCCAGAAATTGAGGTATAATTCACGGCCGTTCATCGCGTCTTCATCAATCAGCGACCGATCGGCGATTCGTTTGTACTGTTGGGGGAGAGTCGAATGGGGAGTTCATCAGTGAGTTTCGCTTGAGATGATGATGGTCAGATCGTCAGCAATAATTCGATTTGGGGAGTGTTTCTAGGCAACGACGTTGGCTGAAGGGCGACTGGGGGTGGCGAGACGGCGGCCAGAGAGGCGCCTCGGTGAGGCCAAGGCCATGGCAGGGATCGATCAGGTTGGAAGTGGTTTTTGCGACGTGCGATCGTGGTCAATGGGTTTCATTTCATGGCGGCTACAGGTGATTTCATGCATGAAGTTCTTGGCTAGGGTTAGCAAGTGCTGACGTGGCCAGGGGAGTAAACGTTTGTTTGTGTTATTTTTTTTATTTTGAATTCAAATGTTACAACAAACATAACTTTTGCATACGAGGTCGAAATTGCGCGCGGTTTTCTCCGCTAGGTTCGTATTAGAATTTCGGTTATTATGGCACTGGTTTGGATGGATTCTGAGACTTTGCAAATTTTGGGTTTAAATTGAATTTAAATTCAATTTAAATTCAAAAGGTGAGTGTTTTAACCCACTCACAATTTTTAAAATTTCTTATGTGTGTTAAATTAATTTCTGATGTGATAGAAGTTTATTTATTGCTATTTGGTATATTTTCATCATCATTCCAGTTAAATCGAATTTATTGAATTAAATTGGTATTCAATTTATTATTTCATATAAACTGCCAGTTAAATTAATTTATTATTAAATATAAACTGCCAGTAATTATTTGTTATTTATTATCTGTTCTATATTGATGGTATTGTTTGAATTGGATAATGATTTGATGAATGGATGTTGTATTTCATATTGTTATAACTGCAAGTTGTTATGCATTTTATTCCACTCGGGATTGCGGTTTGAAATGATATATAACCGTATTTTATTTTAAATTACGGATTGAAATGATAAATATCCGTATCACTTGACCATAGGGTAGAAAATTATATATAGACACCGTGGTCTATATATAAAAATATTTTGAAATGACTTTCTATGGTTTGGTAAAGAAACATATGGTTTTATGAGATATTGATTGGATATTTTTTAAATTTTATTTTATGTATAGTTAAATTTTGGTTTTAAGCTAAGATAATATGGTTAAGTGGCTGTTTAAATTATACTGTATATGTAGTTATAATGGCTTAAATAAAACTGAGGTTGGATGATAAATATGAAATTGATGTGAATTAAATTATTTAAGAATTTTACTCGAATAAATTTGATTGGAAATTGAGATAAATTTGAAATTATATGAAATTGAATTTATTTAAGAGTTTAACTCAAAGGGGTTGATGTGAAATTTATTAAATTGGAAATTTTAAAAGGTTTAATTATTATAACTTGATTTTGGGGTCTGGGTGAATTAACTGATTATTTCAAGTATAAATGAATTGATGGCAATATTTAATAATTGTAATTTGTGTCTTATTTAAATGATAAGGGGTTTATTATGTAAAATATTTCAAAACTAAATAATAGAAAATTTAATTATTGAATCGAAATTGTCAAATTTAGTTTGGAAATTGGGAATATTTAAAGCTATCGAAATTTAAATGCTTTGTCAAAATTGAAATGTTTCGAAGTTATGAATTTCAAAATATTATGTTTTAAAGGTGTTAAAATTTCAAATGTTTGGTTTTGAAGTGTATAATTTGGAAGTGCCATGATTTTAGGAAAAGGATATATTTGAAATAAAAATGATATCATATTGATTTGGATTTTAAAATAGAAATGATATGGTATTTATATGGTTTTGAAATGGATATTTTATTCTGGTTTTAAAAGTATAAACTATTTTGAAAGACCGCGGTGTTATAATAACGTTTGGTTGTTGAAAAGACCGGGATCGGAAGTTGTCATACTCTGCCAACTTCGAAAACCACTTTAACAACCGTGTACGCGGTGGAGATTCCAGAATGAAGTAGGGCGGCGGCGGCATTTCCTTAGAGGTAAATTCGTGGACCCGACTCCCATGAGTTGGCATATGGTGGCTAAAACAGGAGCAATTGACGGGCTAATGAGGTCATTCCTCTGATCGGACACACTCCTTCGCTATTATATTCTGACTTGGAGATTTATTTGGTGGCCTCTTTTGATTCTTTTGATTTGGGGGTGTTGTTCGAGGGAGCGGTAGTAGCTGCTACGCGTTACCACCAGTACGGGAGTGTAATTAGTATATCTACCCTGGCATTGCCTAGTTGTGCCGTGTCACCTACCCTAGCGCACCTTATACGATTTTGTTTTGTATCATACCTATGGTGTGCCTTCTGACGACGCCAGTACAGGGGAGATTACGGTACTGTATAGACTATGGAAATATAAAAGTGTGTTAAGGTGGAAAATGTAAAACCTTAACGCTATTTTCAGTATATTATACTTTACTTTAGACACTACTATAATAGCGTATGTTGGGTGAGTTTCGACCGGCTCCACACCATGCCCACCGAACCACCTACCTCCCAAACAACACCGGGCCAACCCACTCACAAGTCACCACCGAACCAACACATATCCACAACACCTACCTCCCAAACAACATCGGACCAACCCACTCACAAGTCACCACCGAACCAACACATATCCACAACACCTACCTCCCAAACAACACTGGACCAACCCACTCACAAGTCACCACCGAACCAACACATATCCACAACACCTACCTCCCAAACAACACCGGACCAACCCACTCACAAGTCACCACCGAACCAACACATATCCACACCACTACCGAACCAGCCTAACCGGACCAAGCTACACCCTCGACCGAACCGAGGCCTCTCCATCCACTACCGAACCAGAAGCCTCTCCAATTCCACACCACCGATCCAAGGCACCACCAGACCGCTTATCTAACCTACACCGAACCAACATGCTACCAAACCAACCATTGCCGGACCGAAAAACAACTCCAACCATCTCCAAACCAAGAGGATGCCGAACCAATATTGCCAAGCCAGATTGTCTTGGCCCAAGCCTACCAGCAGCTATATACATCCAGAACCCTTTCCCCCAGCCTCACTCTATAAATAGAGGGGTAGGGTACAACAATGGCAGACAAGTTTGAGAGCTCAAGCACGGATAGAACTTTCAAACAACTTTCAGTTACTTGTAATCAACGCTTTGTACTTGTAATCTAAATAGAAAAGGAGAATAACATATAAAGTGGACTTAGGCACGTTCTGGCCAAACCACTATAAATCTGTGTGTCTTTTACAGTTTAGTCCCTGCTGTTTATACATTTGCATAAATCACCCAAATCACTAAAAACAACATAAAATCAACTAATTCATACGATTTAGAGGTGTTTGCCCATCTTTTGTGCAAACATTTTTGGTGCTTTCACTGAGAAAGGAGCTCGAAGCTTTAGCTTCTCCCACTTAACCCTTTTCCTATCAGCATCGTTCATTGCTTGAAAAACATGCCTCCCGGACGGAAGAAAGATGCTAACAAAGAAAAGAACATCGCAAGTGGCAGTATCCCAGATCTAGTGATCAGAGACCAAGACAATCGTCCGGTTCCAACAGCAAATGTAAATCAGGCAAATCCGAAAGCCCCTGCCACAGAGCAACCAATTACAAGGGCGGATCTGGACAGGGTTGTGGCAGAAGTAACTAACCGCTTCGCATCTCAACAACAAGCCTTGGTGGACCAACTCATGTCATGCTTAAGGGATGCTGAAGAATCCAACCGCAACACTGAATCATGGGGAAAGTCCCGGTCTGGAGGATCTGGGAGGCGACAAAGATCTTTCTTCTTCGAAGAGGCTAACAACAGAAGCAGCTATGGTAGGAGCCGAGCCCGGACTCAGCCCGAATTCCGACCCGAGGAAACACTTGGAACCGAACCCAACGACGGAGGTACCAGGCAATGGTCGGATGTAGCTGAGCCCACCATGCTACCTAACCATGGAAACACCAAGGGACGGGGCCGAGCTGGAGTCCATCCCGAAGGTGGACCCGAGGAAGTGCTGAGAAGAGAACCCAGCAGGGAAAGATCAAGGCAAGGGCCGACTGTGGCTGACCCCAGCATGCCCCCGGAAGAACAGAGGCAGCCGTTTGAGAATGTTAGGAGTGATAGACGATACCATCCCTACAGGTTATCTGGACGGAATCAATCCCGTAGGGAGGAGCCAAACTCATTTATATCCGCTCCAAGTTCTGTTGAAAGGATGGCGCGATTGTTCAGAGAGTGCGTCCAACGGGAACAAAGAGATCGGGGGATCGGTGCTAGGGTAACCAGCCCCTTCACCCGCAATATCGAAACTTCCATCACCCCCCGAGAATGGAAAATGCCAACAATGGAACCTTACAAGGGAACCTCTGACCCCTTTGTACACTTGCAGAGATACACACAGCATATGCTAATGAGCGGAGCAACAGAGGTAGTGTTGTGTAAATGCTTTCCACTATTCTTGGCAGATCTAGCTACCTCCTGGTTCTGCCATCTGCCCCAAGGATCCATCAGCTCATGGGAAATGTTGAAAGAAAAGTTCATCAGCCAGTTCTGCATTCATGTGGAACAACCCAAGGACGCTTATTCCCTATCTAATATCAAACAGAAGCCCGGGGAGACAGTGCAATAATATCTAACCCGATTCAACGCCGCAGCAGCCGCAGTCCAAGATGCCGACGAGAAACTTATCCTAATGGCCCTCTGTAGTGGCGTGCATCCGGATACTAAGTTTGCTAGGAGACTGACGAAAGAAAAGCCAGCTACCTTACCCGATTTCTTCCACGAAGCTGGGAAATATTTGAGACTTGAAGACGCTTCCATTGAAAGGCAGACTGGGCAACAAACCAAGGCAGCTCATGGCAACGCATCCGCAGTAGCAAAGGACGTTCGAAGAAATGACTCCAGAGATAGTGCTGGGGGCAAGAAGGGGGGGAAAGCGCTTATATAGGTCAGGACCGATATTTGACTCTTACACTCCTCTAAATGAAACAATCGAAAACATCTTCTTGGCCACCCAGGATGAAGTTAGATACAAGCGCCCCCCGCCCAAGAAGGAATCAGATAATGCTATTAAGTCTGGAAAGTTCTGCCGATTCCACGAATCTCATGGGCATGACATCAATGAATGCCATCATCTCCGGGACTTGATTGAAGAACACATCAGAAGGAAGAGACTAGAGCGCTATGTGAAAGGTCAGAACAGGACTTCAACTCCTGCCAATGAGAACCCAGGGTTGCCCCTCCCGGAAGTAGGCGGAGGAAATCGCAACACCAGCGGCTCCAGTCAAGAGAAGATAGTGGTCCTTACCATATCAGGAGGACCACACATCGCCGACGGAAGCTGGGCAGAGATGGAGAGATACGGTAAGTCACTTAGAAACAATGAAGGCTATGTTAATTCTGTTACAGAAGAACGCCACCCGAAACGGAAAGAGAATGATGATATCACATTCAGTCGGCGTGATCCAGAGGGAAGGCAGTACCCTTACATGGATCCTATGGTCATCTCTGCCTGGTTCGGTCCAGCCAAGATTTTCCGAATTCTAGTAGACACTGGAAGCTCAGTAAATATCCTATTCAAGCATGCTTTCGACAAAATGGAGCTGTCAATGAAGGATGTGTCTCCCTGCAGCAAACCGTTACATGGCTTCACTGGAGATGCGAAGATGCCCCTCGGGCAACTGGACCTCTTTGTCGAAATAGGAAGTCATCCCCGCTTCGTTGTGCGAAAACAAACATTTGTGCTAATAGAGAACCACTCGGCCTACAACGCCTTTTTGGGAAGGCCAGCCTTGTCTGACTTCCAGATTGTCCTAGCCCCGTGGTGCCTGAAGATGAAATTTCCAACGGACAACGGAATAGGAGAAATAGAGGGAGATGTAGACGCCGCTCGAGATTGCTATGTAACTGAACTTCGCAATAACCGCAGGAAGGATAAAGGGAAGGATGCAGAGACTTCTCTCTGCAAGAAAAACTTGGAAGCATAGCAATTAAAGAAAGCCCCTCCTCTTTGATATACCAGCGATCCTTTCAACGAATTAGACCCCAGGGACAAGGAGGAGGAGGCCACCACCGAGCCCGTAGAGGCTATGGAATTTTTATCTGTAGACAAACACGATCCAAGTAACAGTTAAGAGCGGAATTGAAGAATCAACTCGTCGATTTTCTTTGCCACAACATGAATGTATTTGCTTGGACGCACGCTGACATGACTGGAATCTCCCCAGACGTAGCATGCCACGTACTGAACATCGATCCCACCAAGGTGCCAGTAAAACAGAAAAAGAGAAGCATGGGGGCAGAACGATCAACACCTCTCGAGGAAGAAGTAAAGAATCTACTTGCCAATAACTTCATACGAGAAGCCATCTACCCAGAATGGATCGCCAACCCGGTACTGGTAAAGAAGGCTAATGGAAAGTGGCGAACGTGCATCGATTTCTCCAACTTAAATGACGCTTGCCCGAAGGACCGCTTCCCACTCCCCCGAATCGACCAACTCGTGGACAGCACAGCCAGACACGAACTCTTATCCTTTATGGACGCATACTCAGGATATAACCAGATCCCTATGCATGCCCCCGATCAAGACCACACTAGTTTCATCACTGACCGGGGATTGTACTGCTACGGAGTAATGCCTTTTGGACTTAAAAACGCCGGAGCTACTTATCAGCACCTCGTCAACAAGATGTTTGCGGAATTAATAGGACGAACTATGGAAGTTTATGTGGATGACATGCTGGTAAAATCGAGAAAAGCCAACGATCATATAAACCACCTGGACGAGATGTTTCAAGTACTTCGCCAATATGGAATGAAGCTGAATCCTCTAAAGTGCTCCTTCGGAGTATCGTCGGGAAAGTTCTTGGGATTCATCGTCCATGCCCGGGGGATTGAAGCAAACCCCGAACAAGTCCGGGCTTTGCAAGATATCAAGATACCATTCACTCGAAGAGAGATGCAAAGCCTAAACGGGAAAGTGGCCGCCCTAAGCAGGTTCATCTCTAAAGAAACCGACAAATGCATCCCTTTCTTTGAAGCTCTAAAGAAAGACAAAGGAAAGTTCGAATGGACTGACGAATGCTCGACAGCCTTCCTTAACTTAATCGAACACCTCCAGAGACCACCAGTACTCTCAACTCCAAATGAAGGCGAGAAACTATACCTATACCTTGCTGTATCGTCCCATGCTTTAAACGCCGCTTTGGTGAGAGAAGACAACCGCGCGCAGCGGCCCGTGTACTTTGTAAGCAAGAGATTTACAGGGACAGAAGCCAGGTACCCTAAACTTGAGAAGCTAGCATACTGTCTGCTAATCACGTCACAGAAGCTGCGACACTATTTCCAATCTCATTCCATCAGAGTTTTAACCGATCAACCGCTAAGGCAGGTACTCCATCGCCCCGACACTTCTGGGCGACTACTTAAGTGGTGCATTGAACTGAGTCAATATGATATCACCTACCATCCTCGCACCGCCATCAAAGGACAAGCCATGGCCGATTTTATTGCCGAATTCACTACCAACGAAGGTAAGGATCAATCTGAAATAGCAAAAGATATCAAGTGGAATCTCTTTGTAGATGAGCATCGAATGAATAGGGCTCGGGGGCAGGTATTGTGATAATCACCCCCAGGGGAAGGAAGCTGCACTATGCCCTAAAGTTGGAATTCGCTGCCACCAACAACGATGCAGAATATGAAGCAGTAATAGCAGGATTGGAACTTGCCTTAGAAATTGGAGTCAGTTCTTTATGTCTCCATAGCGATTCTCAGCTTATTGTAAATCAAATACTGAGAGAATTCCAGACTCGAGGAGAACGACTCACGGCATATCTAAAAAAGACCAAGCTGCTGCTTAATCAATTGGATCACTATTTAATCAAACACATTCCTCGAGGAGAGAATCAGGAGGCCGACGAACTGGCAAAGCAAGCTAGCATGAAGGACGACACCACTTCCGGAACAATAACCATCTCAAAGCAACTAGCCCCGAGTTTTGAGCCAATGAATCTGATAGCTGCAATCGAAGAGGAAACTTGGATGACTCCCATTCGGAAGTACTTACAAAGTGGCACACTACCCGACGGGCGTAACGAAGTTAAGAAAATCGCGAGGAAAGCTTCCCGCTACACAATACAAGAAGGCATCCTCTATTGGCGCGGCTTCTCTAACCCCTTATTAAGGTGCGTCGCTGGAAGGGAAGCCAAGGAAGTCTTGTCCAACATCCATCAAGGAAGTTGCGGAGATCACACTGGAGGGCAGACTCTAGCAAAGAAAATACTCCGATACGGGTATTACTGGCCCACTTTAAACAAAGACGCCTTATACTTCGTCAAAAGATGTGACAGATGCCAAAAAATTTCTAAGATTCCTCGACTACCAACAAATGAGATTACTCAAATCACCAGCCCTTGGCCCTTTGCGGTATGGGGAATTGACTTGATTGGCGAATTGCCGACGGGCCGAGGCGGAGCCAAATATGCTATAGTGGCAGTCGACTATTTCACCAAATGGGTGGAAGCGGAACCTTTAAATAAAATATCTTCATCAAAAGTTATTAATTTCTTGATCAAAAATGTTCTATGCAGGTACGGGGTTCCACTCAAAATCATATCGGACAATGGACTCCAATTTGACAGCGAGGAATTCACCGACTGGTGCCGAGAGCACGGAATTCACAAAAGCTTCTCATCTGTAGCTTATCCCCAGGCAAACGGACAAGTCGAAGCCGTCAACAAAATTCTCAAAACTCTAATCAATAAGAAACTTGAAAAGTCAAAAGGCGCATGGGTGGATGAACTTCCTACGGCACTCTGGGCCTACCGCACATCTTACAGAACATTAACGGGACATACTCCTTTCTCTTTGGCATACGGATCGGAGGCCATACTCCCAGTTGAAACTGTAGTGCCCTCCCACCGTAGGATCCACTACAACCCAGAAGAGAATGAAGAACTCCTACACATATCTTTGGACCTAATTGAAGAAAGAAGAAATGATGCAACACTTAAAGCCGCAGCTCACAAGCAAAAAGTGGCAGCACGGTACAACTCCAAAGTCAAGCACCGCAGCTTACAAGAAGGAGACCTTGTTCTCAAATGGATCTTCCTGCGCCCCGGAGTACTAGATCCTATCTGGGATGGACCCTATGTAATTCATAAAGATCTCCACAACGGAGCCTATATTTTGTCAACGGTGGACGGAGAGGTGTTCCAGAGGGCATGGAACATCCAACACCTTCGTCGATACTTTTCTTAACTTGTACTGCCCATATGAAGTGAATTAACAAAGAGAATCAGTGGACGTAGGCATTTTCGTGCCGAACCACTTTAAAAATCTTGTCTCTTTTTAACTTGTTCCTTTATATCTTGGCTGCTTGTTAAGCTTTATCCTTTTCTGTTGAACAAAATCCTGTATAACGGCATTTCCATTCTGGACACTTCATGGCACAACCTCACCTGGGCAAGACCTAACAGGTACTATACGAATCTATGCCCTCGTCAATGAGACACTTTTGCTCCAGCATCCCTATGCTGCGGGTTAACTCATTGCTCGCGATGGCCCTCAAAGCCAACTGTAATGAGCCGATCATAAGCCACCGAGAAGGCCGACTATAGCCGAGGCAGCTCATTACAGCGTTCGGCTCGCCGCGACTGTGAACCGATTATAAGCCCCAACATAAGGTGTGGCCAGCCAGGGGCAGTTCACAGTTGACGATCGGCACCCACGCTAGCCGGCCACGGTAAATCGAATAATACCCACGATTACGGGCCATAATGGCCCGGGTAGTTACTGTGCGTGATCTCGGCTTCGATATGTCTTAAGTACGGCTGTGGTAAAAAAGAAAACTCCCCGCGGAGGCGTAAGATGGGTGACGAATGTCTCCAAGACCCACGGCTAGGGAAAGTGACTACAAAACCCGTTTGCCACGAACTTAAGCACATCGAAGGCCTTCCGTGATTGGAAGTTTTACTATTTCTTATATTTCCATTTTATTTATGAAAACTCTCTTCCTATCCTCTATAACGATCACTAAAGTACAGGTCACTCAACTGCATTCCATCCTCAGTCACACAAGACATTCAAAGCTACCGTCTACAACTAAAACATGAAGGGCGGTACTTCCTTTTCTTGTACGTAAACTTGTAGCTATAGCCTATTCACACATCACACTAACATTGCGAGACATGAAATTACATTTTAAGCAAGAGCTTAGCATCAAACACGATCAAAGCACATGCATATACACAGCTATATTTCTTATGCAACACATCAAAATAACGATGACATTCAAATATGACAAAGTCAGCTTATGTTATAAAATTGTATAAGAATAAAATCATTCGCTACACTGACATAATTACATAATTACAGTCTGAAAGTACATTAATGTTTTGGACTAGTATATTCAGGAATGCCAAGTAAACCAAAAAAGTAGCCAGCTGCAGCAGGGCTCCGCCTCTATCCTGCTAGCCCTCCGGGACCTACTTGACCGCTGGACCAGAGCTCCCAGCATGCTGACCAGAGGTCCCGTCTGTCCGATTCAGGAGGAGAACCCATTAGATAAAAGAAACGCAGTCAAGTTAAGAAAAGATTGAGAGGGAAGACTTACCAGCATCCGCTCCCTGATCATCATCCCCCAACTCCACACCCACTTCCTCGGCGGTAAGCAGCCGCATGCCCTCCTTCACTGCCACTTTCTCCTCCTCAGTAAACTGGGCCGTGACCACATCCATTCTGAAAGCTACACCACCCTCCTTATCCGCTTCAGCCTTGGCCTCCTCCAAAGCCCGGAGATATATCCTAGCCATGACCCGGGGATAATCGTCCATCCAGGACAGGTTGCCCTGCTTCCAAGTACGGAAGTACATGTCCTGGAGCATCTCATCCATCATCCCCTCATTCTCCTCAAACTCTCTCATCCGGGCCTCGGAAGCCGACAGCCTTGCAACGACAGCATCTCTCTCCAATCGGTATCTCGAGCAGTCAGCCTGAAGGGATTTCCGCATCGCCTCCATTTCTCCTTCAGCTTAGCTTGAGCAAGCTCTGCAGCCTCAAGCTTCCCAGATAACTCCTCTATCTGCTCAAGATCCGCTCTCCGAACCTCATCCACAGTGGCAATGGCCATATCGATTCGTTCCTTGCAGGTGGCCTCCATTTTTTGCAACTCGGCTCTGCTAGCCTCCTCCATAGTTTTCTTCAGCCGTCTGGAGGCCGACTCATGCTGGAAGATCTGAATGGCCTGATCGGCAAGCTGTTTGGCCTGATCGGAGACCATTAGCCGCAGCCGAATGTTAGCACTTCCGATTTCCTCTCCAGCCTTGACCAGTCGGGCGTGATGCCCCATTAACTTCTTGGTCTCTTCAGCCACTCGATCGATGTTTGTCTTGGCCTCATCCCCCATAGTCACAATCCGAGTGGTTAACAAGTCGAGATCCAAAGACTTAGCCTCATCAAGCACCCTTACCATAGGGTTGCGGGGTAGGAGGTGCTCACCGGCAACCGCATCGAAGGAAATATCATGAGAACTCGGGTCCAGATCTGGATGACCCGCAAATGGGTTACGAGCCAAGCCGGGACGATCAACATGAGTAACGGAAGGATTCTCTGATGGATGCGGGGATGGTATGGACTCAGTATCCTCCCTCGTGATGTCATGAATAAGCTGGGTTGGGGGCTGAGGTCCAAGTGAAGGTTCGAACATAGAGCGCCTCCTCTTTCTCTTTTGCATATCCTCTTCGATGACTCCGAGAAGAGGACGGTAACTGACTACGCCCCTGGAACGGTCAGTCGAGGGTTTCGGTTTAGCAGAAGCCTCGAAGAGTTTGAATTGCTCAAGGCGGTGCCGAATGTCTGATGTCTGGCCGCCTCAACCGTTCCTGAAATAAAAACCAAGTGTTACAAGCATGCACGAGACTATAATCCAAGAAACATGTGAAGTTAAAAGAGGAGTCAAAAATTCACCTTGAACCGCCGGAGTTATCCCAGCTGAAATGCTCTCAGAAGATGGACTGGCACCAGTCCCGGCCTTATCAGATTTCTTCGGTTTCCCCACCAAGACCGACCCTCCCTCCAATCCCTCAAAGTCTTGGCGGAAAGCAACATCCGTCCACTCTTGAATCTCACCTGCTTGCCCAGAGGTCAAGGCACCAACTCCACTACCACTCTGTCCTTCGCCACCATTACCACCATCACCTTCTCCATCCCCTCCACTCTCCTCCTCGCCTCTTTCCTCCTCTCTTCTTTCCTCCTCGGGAACATCTGGGCATGTGCTGGGAGAGGGTCCATCAGATTTCTTGAGCTTCTTCCCCCTGAAGACTGGAGGTATCGAGAAGGGTCTCCTCTTGCTGCTTTTTTTCGTGGCCCCTCCTTTTGCTTTGGCAACTCTTTCCTCAGTCGTATCCCTCTGCTTGACCACAAACTGATGTGGTAGAATCAAGTTGTGCCCCAGGAGAGTGGCATTCCTGATTAGGTAAGAAGCTGACCTATCCCTTCCCGAAATGGCCTCTATTTCCACGGCCATCTGAACCAGATGATCATTCTCCACGACCGCAAAGCCACATGTCGCTAGCAAGAGATAAAAGCACATAAGAAGAAGCATCTAGGTCAGAACGGAAATTATAAATAAGCTTCAACTTACAGCCAGAGGTGAAGCGGTGGATCGAAACGGTGTCATCCTGGATGAAGAACCATTCCTTCTTAAACATGGTGAACTTTGAATACAAGTCCAAGACCGGCTTGAAGGACACGGCCGATTCCAAGCTGATGTATGGAGACCCCTTCTTATAACCTCTCAAGTTGTATAGATACCGAATCTCCCGGTTAGAAGGGGGCGCCCGTACTTTCTCTGGAAAATCACGAATAGGCACACCAAGATAGCGTAGGAATTGGGCTGGAGCTGGAAAGGGGCCACCTTCAAATAGGTGACGAAGCTAACTATCCAAGCATTGATTGGAGGAATGGCCCCACACATGCAGTGGTACCTACTATAAGCAAAGTATCCTTCAGGGGGATTATATGGCATGACCCCCTCCCCTGGAAACAACATGCGTGCTTTATCAATCCCAAAGGAGCGGAAGATAACATCAAGTTGCTCCTCTCTGAGAGAGCTCGGAAAGAAATCAGGAGGAGAGTTCAGAAGCTCTTGGGGACCATACCCATCTACTAGCGATCTCGGGGTGGGTCCATGACGTTTCGGTCCTGGCTGGGCTGGGGGCACAACAGGGGACTCTCGTCTATCCGTAGATTTTCTCTTTTCTGATCGATTTTCCACTTTGCGAGACATTTATCTATAACGTCGAAAAAACATATTGTTAGAACAAGGAGTATGGAAATACAAACAAACAAGTACATGCAGCCTGGAGTCTCATTCGCAATTCGAAACATAAAAGCTCGAGACCAAAGACCATTCGGCCTCACACTTCTCAAACTCATTCGGCAGTTCAAGGACAAAAGGTCATTCGGTATTTTGGGGGCCACAAGCTCATTCGGTGAACCACAGCTTTCAGGTACATTCGGTACACGAGGCCCCCGAGCCCATTTGGTAATTGAAAATAAGAGTTCATTCGGCAGAGTAGATCCTCACCTGGCTCGGCAAGAACTTGATTCGGCTAACACGTTGATTCGGCAGGGATAATAGTTTGATTCGTTAAAAACGGGGGAGTGGTTCGACTGATGAGGAAAAACAGAGGCGTTAGGCCCCTATTTATAAGCAAATACCAATAGCCGGACCAGTTGGTTCGGCGCTAGAGACCGGATGAGAACATCCAAGCTTAAATCAAAGCACGCCATGTGCATGCACATGCCCTACTTTGGGGGGCAAGTGTTGAGTGAGTTTCGACCGGCTCCACACCATGCCCACCGAACCACCTACCTCCCAAACAACACCGGACCAACCCACTCACAAGTCACCACTGAACCAACACATATCCACACCACCTACCTCCCAAACAACACCGGACCAACCCACTCACAAGTCACCACCGAACCAACACATATCCACACCACTACCGAACCAGCCTAACCGGACCAAGCTACACCCTCGACCGAACCGAGGCCTCTCCATCCACTACCGAACCAGAAGCCTCTCCAATTCCACACCACCAATCCAAGGCACCACCGGACCGCTTATCTAATCTACACCGAACCAACATGCTACCAAACCAACCATTGCCGGACCGAAAAACAACTCCAACCATCTCCGAACCAAGAGGATGCCGAATCAACATTGCCAGGCCAGATTGTCTTGGTCCAAGTCCACCAGCAGCTATATACATCCAGAACCCCTGCCCCCAGCCTCACTCTATAAATAGAGGGGCAGGGTTACAACAATGGCAAACAAGTTTGAGAGCTCAAGCACGGATAGAACTTTCAAACAACTTTCAGTTACTTGTAATCAAAGCTTTGTACTTGTAATCTGAATAGAAAAGGAGAATAACATATAAAGCGGATATTACTACATAGTAGATAGTTCAATGGATCCTTAAGAGATGTAAATCTCGAGCATCTTTGTGACGCCCCACCTCTATACCCACGCTAGACAAGAACATTACTGTGAATGCTGTCGACTAGCACGGAGAATAAGGCTGTTGAGGAGCGACCATCTGTATAATTGCTTTGTGCGAGTACCGATATACTGGATAAAAATATAACTTTTCATCTCAAGAGGAAATCCGACATACCGACACAAACTCAAAGCTACTACACAGTGGCTATAATATCTTCGGAAACAAATATAGAAATAAACATAACATAAATCAGTCACAGACAATTCATATCACAAAGGCGGAATGAGATATGAATATTACACTAGAAAGTGTACATCAGAGTAGTGGTCTAAAAAGATCCACAATATCACAAAAGAATAGTTACACGAACTACACAAAAGAATAAGTATACATTAAGGAGTCTATATCTCAAATGTACACAACAAAATAACTACTAATCTAAGTAGTTAACCCAAAAGTCAAGGAGTTAATCCCGGATGAGAAGTCAAGCAGAAGCACCTGTAACATCTCGGTCTGACCCGAGTATTATTTAATAAGAAAATAATAAACGGATCAGTCTAACTATAAATATCAGATGAAACGATATAGAGTAAGAGATATGACCAAACACATAATAATCACAATGCCAAGCTGTGATATATATATATGAATATATACTTAGTTGATAATCATCAAGAGATTAATCAATGTCACCAAATCTACACAAGAATCAAAGAAACGTCATACTCCTAATTTCGTTCACCATACCATAAATATTGACGATAATATCAACGTCAATCACAAAAGTCAATGACACACAAATTCCAGAAGACTACACAAGAAATCCAGAAACCACTAAAGTCAATGACACACAAATTCACCAATGCACAAATATTGATAAAACTTATCAATGGAAATCACGAAAATTGGTGGAACACAAATTCTAGGAATCTACACAAGAAATCCAGAAATCACAAAGGGGGGGAGGCCTATCACAAACGGGAGCATAAAGCTCACCAACACGTGTATCACAAACGGAACGCTAATTCCATGGTCGCTAACCATCACAAATTGAGCCGAAGCTCCACAAACGGCCCGAAGACCATGGGTTGCTACCCCATCACAAATTGAGTCGAAACTCCACAAAATGGGGTTTAGTCTCCCTCGCAGACAAAGAGACATCGCACATTGCTAGTCTAAATCACAAAGATGATCGTCATGATCAGCGAGAAGTGTCAATTACACTAAGCTAGTAAATATATGAGTTTAGCTTCATGTCCCATAACCACTTGCTTAACTTAAATATTTACGAACAAACTGTAAATCTCCACTAGAAAATTGTCACAAGAGGTTCAATCGAACAAGTCCAAGAATTAACCGACAAAGTAAACGCAAGCGTTTCATACCACTTGTTTTACTAAGCCATTTAATTAGATTTCTCATACGAGTGAGGTAAAGGTTTGTATATACTAATAGATTGGAAAACGGTTTTCTAAACGAATTTGGTATTAAAAGAGTATTGAAATCGTTTGAGTAAAGAGTTTTGATATTTACTACTAGTATAGGAAACCTTTATATTTTTAAAGTGACAAATCACGAAGAAGATTGTAAGAACAACCAATCACAAAAATTCACATACGAAGACGTGAATAAAATCCAAAGAAATCGATAAAGAATCCATCGAAATGGATATTCAAAAATCCCTAAAAAGAGTCATCAAAATAATAATAGATGATAACAACAAATAGGATTATCACAAATCGATTTAAATTGGAATTCCAATCCAAAAAGGCAAATTGGACTCAAACAGCAGGTTCAGTCGACTGAACAGAGAATTTCAGTCGACTGACCCTGTACATGGAAATTTTCCAGGTTCAGGAAACTTTCTGTTTCCAGTTTCAGTCGACTGTGCAGAAGTTTTCAGTCGACTAATCATGCCTGGAAACTCTCGGGTTTCAGGTTCAGTCGACTGAACAGAGATTTCAGTCGACTGAATCATGCCTGGGCTGTTTTTCAGCCTTATACAAATGAAGAGCAAACTCTTCCAAAATGCAATCGGACGAACATTGGCTCTAAGGGTTTATGCCAAACGGCAACCCGGCCCTATATGCTCCTCGATGCATCACCAAAAGCATGATCAAACATCCATAAAAGGATTTTACACAAATTTGTCTTAAAAACCCAAAAATTGGAATATTCACAAAACCAATCCAAATCAAGAGCAGATGCACATGAAGAAGTGTTAGGAATTCATACCCAACAACCAAAGATAATTATAGTCATAGATGTGAGATAAAAATCTCACCTTTTCACAAAATCGAACAAGAAGAAGCTTGAGAGCAAATGGAGAATCAACCTCTCTTCAACCCAACCCAAATGAGCTTGAATCTAAGCTCAAAAATAAGAACATTCCCAAGATTAGGTTTAGGAATTTCTGAAATTGGTAAGAGAATAAGTTGGAGAAGAAGAAGAGAAGCTTACCAATGGGTTCTTCTTGAGTTTGGAGCAAGGAATTTGATTTGCAAGGGAAACTAGGGTTTTGGAATTTTAATTTCCAATCTCTCCCACCATTAATGTTATAAAAACTGAAAAGAGAAGAGAATGGGGGTGAGTGGGGGAGAGTGGCTCAGATTTGAGCATAAGTTAACATAGGGCTGAGCCCAAACCAAACCCAAAGTGAAAAGTAGCAAAAATCAACTTTCTCCAAACATATCGAAGCTTATACTCAAAAAGGTCGCAAACGGCATTTTAAACTCAATGGGAGTGGTCCCGAGTCCTAATTCGACCGTATGCAAAAAGTAGCTTTTCGGACTAAAATCCGACTAACGATAAAATATTAAATAAAATATTTAAATATAAAATCGATAAATATGCGGGTTGTTGCAGACTCCCCTCCTTAAAGAAATTGCGTCCTCGCAATATTACAAGAAGAAGATATATAGTAACAACCATAAAAGCATATTCAACACAAAAGAAGTTTGAAACAAGAAGTTCACCTAAAGAGCACGAGAAAGTAAGTCCGGATGTGTGCGCTCGATGTACTCTCTAGACTCCCAAGAACAATCCTTAGGATTAGAAGACCATTGAACTTTAACAAGCGGAACATCTTTATTTCGAAGTCGCTTGACTTCCGAAGCAATGATACGAATAGGATGTTGCTCATAAGTTAAATTAGGCGAAACTTCAATCTCTTCCACAACACCGGACTCAAGAATAGAATCGGAATCTCGAAGACATTTCCGAAGTTGAGAAACGTGAAACACGTCATGCATAGCAGAAAACTGAGCCGGTAATAAAAGGCGATAAGCCATGGAACCAATGCGTTCGGTGATAGGAAATGGCCCAATATATCGAGGCGCTAACTTTCCCGATCGACTGAAACGTACAACACCTTTCATTGGTGAAACACGAATAAACACAAGATCTCCCACAGAAAATTCTAACTTCCTTCTTCGGTTATCGGCATAGGATTTTTGTCTACTCTGGGCTTCTTTCATCCTATGACGAATAAGATCAATCTTTTCTGTAGAATCCCGAATAAAATCTGGACCTAAAACCAGCTTCTCACCGGCCTCAAGCCAACAAGAAGGAGATCGGCATGGCCTTCCATGGAGTGCCTCAAAAGGTGCCATACCAATACTAGATTGGAAGCTATTATTATAGGAAAATTCAACAAGTGAAATATGATCTTCCCAACTTCCACCAAAATCAAGAACACAAGCACGAAGAAGATCTTCAAGAGTTTGATTCACACGCTCGGTTTGTCCATCGGACTGGGGATGATAAGCGGTGCTAAAATTAAGCTTCGTTCCCAAAGCTTTTTGAAGACTCTTCCAAAATCCACTAGTAAACAATGGATCACGATCACTAACAATAGAAGTAGGAACACCATGCAATTTAACAATTTCTTTGATAAATATTTTGGCCAAAAGAGGAACGGTTCGATTAGACCGAACGGGAATAAAATGGGCAGATTTAGTAAGCCTATCAACAATCACCCATAAGCTATCATGACCCGAACGAGAACGGGGAAGGCCATCTATAAAATCCATGGAAATTTGATCCCACTTCCAAACTGGAATTTCTAAAGGTTGCAATAACCCACCGGGCCTTTGATGTTCGGCCTTAACGAGTTGGCAAGTCATGCAACGTTTAACGAAGTTAGCGACGTCAAGTTTCATTCCCTCCCAATAATAAAGTCGCTTCATATCCGCGTACATTTTACTACTACCGGGATGAATGGTAAACTTAGAACGATGTGAATCTTCTAAAATATCTTTACGAAGATCACCAATATTTGGCACGACAAGTCTACCAAATTTCCGAATGCCGCCACGAGAATCGATATCAAAGTCTTTCAAACCTTCAATATCCATTTTATCCCTAATATTTTGGCCAAGAAGAGCCAAGTCGGGATCTAGCCCTTGAGCTTCAAGAATGCGGTCTAACAGAGATGGATGAGCCACAAGGCTACATAAAACAAACGATGAGCATAAATCGGAAACACGGTCTCGAATTTCGCAAGTGGATAAAATCTCGAGATCGTTCCATTCGGATATCATCATAGAAACAACAGCTTGTTGTTTACGGCTAAGAGCATCGGCGACACGATTACCCTTACCGGGAGTATAAAGAATATCAAGATCATATGGTGCAAGAAATTCGAGCCAACGCTATTGACGCAAATTAAGTTATTTTTGAGAGAATAAATATTTCAAAGACTTATGATCTGTGTAAAGAACAAATTTCTCTCCTAAGAGATAATGACGCCAAATCCGAAGAGCAAAAACAATAGCCGCAAGCTCTAAATCATGAGTGGCATATCTAGTCTCAGCAGGCTTTAATTGCCTAGAAGCATAAGCAATAACGCGTTCCTTTTGCATAAGAACGGCACCCAAACCAATGCGACTAGCATCGGTATAAACAACGAAATCTTGATTCCCATCGGGAATAACAAGAATAGGAGCATCAGAAAGAAGTTCATTTAATTTCTGAAAAGAAGCTTCACATTTGTCCGACCAAATGTATTTAACACCTTTCTTCGTCAAGCTAGTGAGAGGCACGGCAATTTTAGAAAAGTCTTTAATAAAACGACGGTAATAGCCCGCCAATCCAAGAAAACTACGAATCTCTGTCACACTCTCCGGTCTCTTCCAATCTTGAATCGCTTCAATCTTTGAAGGATCCACGGAAATTCCGGATTCAGAAATAATGTGACCGAGAAACTTCACCCGAGATTGCCAAAAGTGGCACTTAGAAAATTTTGCCTTTAATTGATTACTCCTAAGAGTTTCCAACACAATCCGAAGATGTTTTTCATGCTCCTCCTCGGTTTTAGAATACACAAGAATATCATCAATAAAGATGAGAACAAATCGATCAAGAAAATCTTTGAAGACTCGATTCATAAGGTCAACGAAATAAGCAGGGGCATTCGTTAACCCAAATGGCATCACAAGCCATTCATAAGATCCATACCGAGTACGGAACGATGTCAAAGGAATGCTATCCTCTGCAATACGAAGCTGATGAAAACCGATAGCCAAGTCCATTTGTGAAAAGACTCTAGCACCACTAAGTTGATCGAACAGATCATCAATCCGAGGTAAAGGATATTTATTTTTGATAGTAAGATCATTAAGCTTGCGATAGTCAACGCAAAGCCTAAGTGTACCATCGGATTTCTTCACAAAAATAGCTGAAGCTCCCCAAGGCGAGGAACTAGAGCGAATAAATTGCTTGGTCTCCAATTCTGATAATTGTTTACGCATCTCCTCGTTTTCTTTATTGGACATACGATAAGGAGGACGAGTGATAGGTTGAGCTCCCGGAATAAGATTAATTCTGAACTCAATTGCTCGCTTAGGTGGTAATCCTAAAACGGGCTCGAATATGTCGGAAAATTCACAAACGACGTGAATAAGAGAAATAATATCACCCTCATCATCATCATCGTCATCACGAGGATTTAAAGAATATAAAGATGCAACCAAAGCAGAATCTGAATCTTTAAGAATAACAGAAACCTGATTAACAGATTGAGGATGTCGAAGATGAATAGTCCGCTCAGGACATAGGACATGAGCTTCATAACGGTTAAGCCAATCCATTCCCAAAATCATTCCAAAGCCTAAACAACGCATGACATGCAAATCGGCTCGGAAAGAAAAATCACACAAAATAATCTCGACATCTTTACACAATAAACTGATTGTTGCGGATCCACCAACTGGATTCGCAATTCTCAAAGAAGTCATTAAACACAAAACATCCAAGGAAAAAGTATCAACAAGTTCTTTTGATATAAAAGAATGGGACGCACCCGTATCAAAAAGAACTCGAATAGGATGATCACGAAACAAAATAATTCCATCTAGAATAGAATGAGAAATACCTTGGCCACGAGATGTGTTGCCAGGGGCTTGAGCAACATTTAACTTTCCCTCCTTCTTGCCCTGAAGCTTGGGGCATGAAGATATAACATGACCGGGAACTTTGCAGTAGCGACAAGAAAGAGACTTTGGGCACTTGTTCGCATAATGGTCCTTTGAACCACAATTATAGCATTCCCCACGACCAAAGAAAGAAGTCTTTGGCACGGAGGTTGCTTGCTTCCCTTTCTTATTGGGATAAGGGCCTTTAAATTTGTTTGACCTCTTTCTGTTGTTGAAGTTTGGTTTGGAACCCACCACTTCAACATCATTCTCTCTATCCGCCTCTTCAAGACGAAGAGCGATATCAACGAGTTGGTCGAAAGAAACTTCTAACTTTACAAGTAATGGCTTCTTGAGGCTTTTGTTTAAGCCATAAACGAATCTCTGGTTCTTCTTAAGAGAGGTGTTGATGTATTCAACCCCATATTTGGAAAGCGACTCGAAGGAGGCGACGTAATCAGTCACGGAGGACTCACCTTGAACAAGGTCTATAAATCGTCGAGCCAACGTCACTTTCTCTGCTTCCGGTACAAATTTCAACTCGAAGCGTTCTCGGAATCTCTCCCAAGTGAGATCCGCTTCATTAATCTCAGAAATAAGAAGCTCGTACCAATCCAATGCTCTTTCTCGGAGCATACTAGAGGCCACCTGAACTCGGTGAAGGTCAATAAGATTCATGCGCGAAAAGATGCGATCGCATGTTCTTAGCCAAGCCTGTACTTCAATAACAGTTTCGGAACCTTTGAATGACTCCCCACCCAAATTAGTGTAATCGCTACACAAGCGTGCAAATCCCGACTTTGGGTGAGTAGGTTCCGGGTTAGCTCCAGCCGCTTGAGCATTTGTTACCAAATCAAGAAGCTGTTGAGCAGTCATAAAAACTCCATCCTGGGGCGGAGTGCTAGATGGCACGGCTCTGGGGCGGCCTGGTCTAGACATTTCTCTTCCTTTAGAAAGAAAGAAGAAGAAGAAAAGGTTATTCACCAAATTGAATATCAAGCAATCTTGATAGATAAAACAAGGAATCATAAAGAAAATAGGATAGAACGGTACGAAGACCCGAATAAAATCCTAAAGCACAACTCCAAAGAAAGACTTAGGATGATGATCCTTGTTATAATATTCCATATTGTTCCGAAGTTTGGCTCTGATACCAAGCTGTGACGCCCCACCTCTATACCCACGCTAGACAAGAACATTACTGTGAATGCTGTCGACTAGCACGGAGAATAAGGCTGTTGAGGAGCGACCATCTGTATAATTGCTTTGTGCGAGTACCGATATACCGGATAAAAATATAACTTTTCATCTCAAGAGGAAATCCGACATACCGACACAAACTCAAAGCTACTACACAGTGGCTATAATATCTTCGGAAACAAATATAGAAATAAACATAACATAAATCAGTCACAGACAATTCATATCACAAAGGCAGAATGAGATATGAATATTACACTAGAAAGTGTACATCAGAGTAGTGGTCTAAAAAGATCCACAATATCACAAAAGAATAGTTACACGAACTACACAAAAGAATAAGTATACATTAAGGAGTCTATATCTCAAATGTACACAACAAAATAACTACTAATCTAAGTAGTTAACCCAAAAGTCAAGGAGTTAATCCCGGATGAGAAGTCAAGCAGAAGCACCTGTAACATCTCGGTCTGACCCGAGTATTATTTAATAAGAAAATAATAAACGGATCAGTCTAACTATAAATATCAGATGAAACGATATAGAGTAAGAGATATGACCAAACACATAATAATCACAATGCCAAGCTGTGATATATATATATATATATGAATATATACTTAGTTGATAATCATCAAGAGATTAATCAATGTCACCAAATCTACACAAGAATCAAAGAAACGTCATACTCCTAATTTCGTTCACCATACCATAAATATTGACGATAATATCAACGTCAATCACAAAAGTCAATGACACACAAATTCCAGAAGACTACACAAGAAATCCAGAAACCACTAAAGTCAATGACACACAAATTCACCAATGCACAAATATTGATAAAACTTATCAATGGAAATCACGAAAATTGGTGGAACACAAATTCTAGGAATCTACACAAGAAATCCAGAAATCACAAAGGGGGGGAGGCCTATCACAAACGGGAGCATAAAGCTCACCAACACGTGTATCACAAACGGAACGCTAATTCCATGGTCGCTAACCATCACAAATTGAGCCGAAGCTCCACAAACGGCCCGAAGACCATGGGTTGCTACCCCATCACAAATTGAGTCGAAACTCCACAAAACGGGGTTTAGTCTCCCTCGCAGACAAAGAGACATCGCACATTGCTAGTCTAAATCACAAAGATGATCGTCATGATCAGCGAGAAGTGTCAATTACACTAAGCTAGTAAATATATGAGTTTAGCTTCATGTCCCATAACCACTTGCTTAACTTAAATATTTACGAACAAACTGTAAATCTCCACTAGAAAATTGTCACAAGAGGTTCAATCGAACAAGTCCAAGAATTAACCGACAAAGTAAACGCAAGCGTTTCATACCACTTGTTTTACTAAGCCGTTTAATTAGATTTCTCATACGAGTGAGGTAAAGGTTTGTATATACTAATAGATTGGAAAACGGTTTTCTAAACGAATTTGGTATTAAAAGAGTATTGAAATCGTTTGAGTAAAGAGTTTTGATATTTACTACTAGTATAGGAAACCTTTATATTTTTAAAGTGACAAATCACGAAGAAGATTGTAAGAACAACCAATCACAAAAATTCACATACGAAGACGTGAATAAAATCCAAAGAAATCGATAAAGAATCCATCGAAATGGATATTCAAAAATCCCTAAAAAGAGTCATCAAAATAATAATAGATGATAACAACAAATAGGATTATCACAAATCGATTTAAATTGGAATTCCAATCCAAAAAGGAAAATTGGACTCAAACAGCAGGTTCAGTTGACTGAACAGAGAATTTCAGTCGACTGACCCTGTACATGGAAATTTTCCAGGTTCAGGAAACTTTCTGTTTCCAGTTTCAGTCGACTGTGCAGAAGTTTTCAGTCGACTGAATCATGCCTGGAAACTCTCGGGTTTCAGGTTCAGTCGACTGAACAGAGATTTCAGTCGACTGAATCATGCCTGGGCTGTTTTTCAGCCTTATACAAATGAAGAGCAAACTCTTCCAAAATGCAATCGGACGAACATTGGCTCTAAGGGTTTATGCCAAACGGCAACCCGGCCCTATATGCTCCTCGATGCATCACCAAAAGCATGATCAAACATCCATAAAAGGATTTTACACAAATTTGTCTTAAAACCCCAAAAATTGGAATATTCACAAAACCAATCCAAATCAAGAGCAGATGCACATGAAGAAGTGTTAGGAATTCATACCCAACAACCAAAGATAATTATAGTCATAGATGTGAGATAAAAATCTCACCTTTTCACAAAATCGAACAAGAAGAAGCTTGAGAGCAAATGGAGAATCAACCTCTCTTCAACCCAACCCAAATGAGCTTGAATCTAAGCTCAAAAACAAGAACATTCCCAAGATTAGGTTTAGGAATTTCTGAAATTGGTAAGAGAATAAGTTGGAGAAGAAGAAGAGAAGCTTACCAATGGGTTCTTCTTGAGTTTGAAGCAAGGAATTTGATTTGCAAGGGAAACTAGGGTTTTGGAATTTTAATTTCCAATCTCTCCCACCATTAATGTTATAAAAACTGAAAAGAGAAGAGAATGGGGGTGAGTGGGGGAGAGTGGCTCAGATTTGAGCATAAGTTAACATAGGGCTGAGCCCAAACCAAACCCAAAGTGAAAAGTAGCAAAAATCAACTTTCTCCAAACATATCGAAGCTTATACTCAAAAAGGTCGCAAACGGCATTTTAAACTCAATGGGAGTGGTCCCGAGTCCTAATTCGACCATATGCAAAAAGTAGCTTTTTGGACTAAAATCCGACTAACGATAAAATATTAAATAAAATATTTAAATATAAAATCGATAAATATGCGGGTTGTTACAATCTTTTAAGTTACTTCACTCACGCTAGACACTGGATAGAAGATGTCAAACCCTGTAAACATCTCTGACACCGTTCCACTCATATTTTATTATTGATTTAACTTACATAAGATCTTTTTGTTCTTACTTGAGTGTTTTGTTTTTCAATTCGCTCGGATCAGCATGTGCATTTTAGGATTTGAAGACCTTGTTTCTGAAGGATGAAGATGAAGACTGTAGTACTATTATTATATTATTCCACTACATCACATTGTTCCGCTGCATTGTTGCTTATTATTCTCTGGTATGTGTAACTCTGATATGTATTATATAAGTATAATCAAATGTTTTGTAAAACAGCTTCATGAATTGTTTATTTGATTATTATATTTTATCGTTCCGCTACAAGATTCTATTTTGTTTTTTTCTTTCTCTGTTTTTTTCTTATCTACCACATAACAATCCGCCTTTCTGTATGGTTTAAGTCTAATGTATGTAGTTTATCGTCAATTTAAAGCGTACAAAAAGGCGGGACGTAACATTTGGTATCAGAGCTTTGGTCTAGCGATAAACCTTAGCTTTGTGGGGTCTGACTCTTTATTAATAGGGTAGTAATACCCTATGACGAGTCGCTGAGTGTATATATATGAGAGAGCGTACTTGTTAGTGTTATAAAACGGTTTTAATATTGTGTTAATTTGTTTCGTTTGGTATTTATAAATTCTGGTTGATGCATGGGACGCTATGACATCAATAGGGATTTCTGAACACTTAATAGGACAGACCAACACAATATTTGTTTTGAATATAGGTGAATGAAATAATTTTGCCTATTGTATTTTCTATATATAAAATAAATTTTTATAAATAAGATATATATTTGGTTGCAATATATTGGTTGTTAGGTAATGAAATTTATAAATAATAGTTGAAATAAGATTGAAAATAAAATAAATAAAAATTGGAAATTTAGAACTTAAGTCCCGGGGTTTTGAAAATTCTTTCAATGATTTTGGAATATAGTACAATATTACTTAGAAGTATTTTCTGATATAAACATTTCAATATAATTTGAAAGAATTGTTTTAAAGAAACTTTGGAAAGAAATAAGTTGTACTCCCCTCTCTGTCGTTGGAAAATAATTTCGGTGATGAGTGCACGCATCATCAACATTCATTTTCGAGTTTCGAAGTAGGAAGGCCACTGTAGCAGTTTTATTGCAGATTTATTTTGACAAACAAATTTTTTTTTAATATAATTGGATATATAAACTGTAAATATATACATTTATCTATTATTTTTAAAATGATTTGAAATTTAACCTGGTATCTAGTTCTTAAGTTTCCTTAATTAATAGTTTCAGTATTGTAGTGAAATGGAATGTAACTAATTAATAAATGGAGCCTTTAATTAAAATAAGAGATTTAATGTTAGGTTATGAATGAAGTTAAAAGAAATTTGAAAGAAGTAACCTATAAGACAAAGGATAATATTATTGAGCATTAAATTTATTAAAAGAATGAGAAAAACTTGTATAACTTTCCATTACATTCTTAAAGGCATATATATAACTTACCAAAAGATATAAAAAGTTTAAATGTTAATAAGAAATTGTAATAGATATTATACAAGTAATAAACTTGAGGTGATGAAAGTAATTAATGAAATTCTTTAATAAATAAGAATTTGGTGTTGGAGTTGTTATAAACTTAAGTATAATTGAAATACTACTAATTAAATATAATAGAAGGCATGTATTGTAAGTAAGAAATTTTCCACTTAAGTAAATAAGTTGAAGTTTTTCTAAATAAAACCGTAAGAAATAAATGTAAATTTAAAAGATAAACCATTATATGAATGAAAAAGTGAAGTCAAACAACAAATGTACGAATGGAATTAATAAGGATAAACTAAATCTGTTGTTTGAAATGGTTGTTGTTTGTTTTGATTTATGGTTGTTTGCGTAAGGATACTTAAAAATTGTTTGGAGCTTCATCAGAGACTGTTGAGTAAATGGTGCGCTTAGTAGTTTACTTTTCATCCTATACAATTTAAAGTTTGAACCCGAACAACTATTTGTTTTGTTTGATATGATTAATGATTGATTTGTGTTGATTCTATGTGATGAGTGTATGCCTTGTGCAAGTGATTGTGTTTGTATTAATTGGTTTGTTTATGGTTGAAACAACTTTAAACATTTCACTTTATATAAATATTAACTCTTCTGGATTATATAAGTGGAATACAGGTTATGGAAGCAATTGCTACTGCTTTTGGTTTCATAATTAAATGTTAACTGCCCGACAAATAGGTACATTTTCGGATTACGGTTTTATAGCGCTATTATATTGTTTTTCCCGGGTTGGGATATATATTATTTTGGAAATATATTGTATATTGTTATATTTAATATTATATTTTCTCCCGAGCCTCTCCGTACAAAGAAGACTCTGCCGAAATTTTCCGAAAATTTTGGACTTAGAAAATATTTTGAAAATGTTTTCCAAGCTTTATTAATTTGAGTATAAAAAGATTTAATGGTTATAAATTGGTATATTTTATCTAAATTAATTAATTTATAAACAAATTGGTATACTTTATTAATTTTGTAAATTTATTTGTTTATAAATTTAATATTTTAAATAAGATATATTGGTTTCTTAATTCTTCTTTCCCTTCTTTTTCCTTTTCGGGGACGAAAAGTTTTGAGTAGGGGAGAGTGTAACGACCCGTAAATTTTAATAAATATAATTGGTTAATTTAATTGGATCTTTGTAATTAAATTTAGAAAGAAATAAATTTGGGAATAATATTAATGAAATGATAACTAGAATGCAAGGTAAATAATACTAATCGAAGTTAATAAATTTATGAATTGAATGGAATACCAATTAATGAAAAAAAAATGTCTAAATGTTATGTCTGGTTATAAATTGAGCATAAGTGAATGAAATTAGTAGTATGAAAATAAATAGCAACATTGATTTGTAAGTAATAAAAGTTTGTTTATGTGATTAATGGGTAACGGTAATGTTTATTGTATGTTACCTATTGTTAATTGAAATTGGAAATAAATTTTTAATAAATGTAAATTAAATAGAAACATAGATTTATTTATAAGGTAGTAATTGATGTAATAAAAGTATGAAACCAAGTAAATAAATTGATTTAGAATATAGATCGTAATTAATGTACATATTTGGCAAATATTATAAAATGGAAATATTAGTTAATACAAAGGAAAGCTGGATTTTTGAATATAGTAGTGTAATGAAAGACAAACAAATCATTCCATTGAAATCTAATGTATAATAAAGTGTAATTATTGTAGCATTTGGAATTTAATATTATGCAGTTGAAATAAAGATGAAAATGGAAAGCAAATAGGTGACAATTAATATAGGTTGTTTATTTATTTAATGTGTTAAATAAACTTTGGTAATCAATTACAATAAATCCAAAGTTAACGTTTTGTTAATATAAATTAAAGTAAGTGTCGGAAGAAATGTTAATTTTATTCATAATATGAATTGGTTGATTTAAAGAATGGAAATCAAGATTTTATTTATTCAATTGGAATGTAAAATTTAATAATTGGATTAATTGCAATTAAATAAAATTAAAATATCTAAATATTACATTATTTGAAATGAAGATGGAATATGAGAAAATTTATGTAATAGTTTTAAATCCAATGTTAAATCCATCTATTTGACAATAATGAATGAAATAATTTTTGGTTAATTTAATTAAATGGAAATTTTGGGAATTTTATGTATAAATTCTGAATTCAATAAATTGAGGTTAACGCTGAAATTTGATAAATTAATTAACTTTAAATTGACATCTAAAATTTTCAAATTAGTGTGAATGATTTGGAAATATAAAAATGATAAGAAGTCAATTTTAGAACTGAAATTGAAAATTTGATTTAATTAATTAATTATTAATTTATTTAATTAATGTAAAAATAGCCATTTTGGCCACTGACTCGGATTTCGACGAAACTAGTTTCATCGGATCCATAATGGTGAACTATTGTAGGATTTCAAGTTTCGTAACGATCGGGTTTGTCGTTTGATCGTACGAGCTTGAACCGCCTTGAAATCAATTAAGTTGGAATCAATTGAAATCAATTTGAGAAATATTGATTTTAGCATAACTTCTTCATACGATGGAATTTGGACTTGAAACCTTTTCCATTGCATTTAAAATATTTTAAAACATCTATTTTGATATACCGGTTGACCCATTTTCGTTCCGGAGTCAGAACGGGCTTTTCGGGCCATTTATCGTTCAGCACGTTTATAAATCGGGTCCATCTATTCTATTTCAACTTTGCCTATATTTACCCTGTTATAAACCCTAATTCATTTCTTATTCCTCATTTCTATATGTTCTATTAGCTTTTCTTTCCAATGACTGCAACCCTAGTTTCCAAATTCAATTCCAAATCAAATCCAAAAGCCAAAAATTCAAACTCTCCAAACAATATAAAATTTTATATGGATTCGAAGCTCTCGAAGAACGCAAGTCAGATCTACAGTCCGTTTCTCGATCTGAGTTTTTGGGTGGCCAGAAATTAAGGTATAATTCACGGCCATTCATCGCATCTTCATCAATCAGCGACCGATCGGCGATTCGTTTGTACTGTTGGGGGGAGAGTCGAATGGGGAGTTCATCGGTGAGTTTCGCTTGAGATGATGGTCAGATCGTCGGCAATAATTTGATTTGGGGAGTGTTTCTAGGCAGCGGCGTACGGCTAAAGGGCGACAGGGGGTGACGAGACGGCGGCCAGAGAGGCGCCCTCGGCAAGGCCAAGGCCATGGCAGGGATCGATCAGGTTGGAAGTGGTTTTTGCGACGTGCGATCGTGGTCAATGGGTTGTGTTTCATGGCGGCTACAGGTGATTTCATGCACGAAGTTCTCAGCTAGGGTTAGTAAGTGCTGAAGTGGCAAGGGGAGTAAATGTTTGTTTGTGTTATTTTTTTATTTATTTTTTATTTTGAATTCAAATGTTATAACACGCATAACTTTTGCATACGAGATCGAAATTGCGCTCGGTTTTCTCTGCTAGGTTCGTATTGGAATTCCGGACATTTTGGCGCTGGTTTGGATGGATTCTAAGACTATGCAAATTTGGGTTCAAATTGAATTTAAATTCAAAAGGTGAGTGTTTTAACTCACTCACAACTTTTAAAATTTCTTATGTATGTTAAGTTAGAACTTTATTTATTGCTATTTGGTATATTTTCATCATCATTCCGTTAAATCGAATTTATTGAATTAAATTTCTATTCAATTTATTATTGCATATAAACTGCCAGTTAAATTAATTTATTATTGAATATAAACTGCCAGTAATTATTTGTTATTTATTATATGTTCTATATTGATGGTATTGTTTGAATTGGATGGCGATTGTTATAAATGGTTGATGATTGATATTGGATGAATGGATGCTGTATTTTATATTGTTATAACTGCAAGTTGTTATGCATTTTATTCCACTCGGGATTGCGGTTTGAAATGATATAACCGTATTTTATTTTGAATCACAGATTGAAATGATAAATATCCGTATCACTTAACCATAGGGTAGAAAATTATATATAGACACCGTGGTCTATATATAAAAATATTTTGAAATGACTTTCTATGGTTTGGTAAAGAAATATATGGTTTTATGAGATATTGATTTGGATATTTTATAAATTTTATTTTATATATAGTTAAATTTTTGGTTTTAAGCTATGTATAAAATCGCTTTAAAGTATAAAGTAAGTTAAATGATAAAGTTGATTTTATTAAGATTATATGGTTAAGTAGCTGTTTAAATTATATTGTATATATAGTTATAATGGCTTAAATAAAACAGAGGTTGGAAGATAAATATGAAATTGATGTGAATTAAATTATTTAAGAATTTTACTCGAATAAATTTGATTGGAAATTGAGATAAATTTGAAATTATATGAAATTGAATTTATTTAAGAGTTTAACTCAAAGGGGTTAATGTGAAATTTATTAAATTGGAATTTTTAAAAGGTTTAATTATTATAACTTGATTTTGGGTTCTGGGTGAATTAACTGATTATTTCAAGTATAAATGAATTGATGGTAATATTTAATAATTGTAATTTGTGCCTTATTTAAATGATAAGGGGTTTATTATGTAAAATATTTCAAAACTAAATAATAGAAAATTTAATTGTTGAATCGAAATTATCAAATTTAGTTTGGAAATTTGGAATACTTAAAGCCTTGAAATATATCGAAATTTAAATGTTTTTTCGAAATTGAAATGTTTCAAAGTTATGAATTTCAAAGTATTATATTTTAAAGGTGTTAAATTTTCAAATATTTGGTTTTGAAGTGTATAATTTGGAAGTGCAATGATTTTGGGAAAAGGATATATTTGAAATAAAAATGATATCATATTGATTTGGGTTTTAAAATAGAAATGATATGGTATTTATATGGTTTTGAAATGGATATTTTATTCTGGTTTTAAAAGTATAAACTATTTTGAAAGACCACGGTGTTATAGTAACGTTTGGTTGTTGAAGAGACCGGGATCGGAAGTTGTCATACTCTCTGCCAACTCCGAAAACCACTTTAACAGCCGTGTACGCGGTGGAGATTCCAGAATGAAGTAGGATGGCGACGGCGTTTCCTTAAAGGTAAATACGTGGACCCGACTCCCGTGAGTTGGCATAAGGTGGCTAAACAGGAGCAATCGACGGGCTAATGAGGTCATTCCTTTGATCGAACACACTCCTTCGCTATTATATTCTGACTTGGAGATTTATTTGATGGCCACTTTTGATTCTTTTGATTTAGGGGTGCTGTTCAAGGTGGGCGGTAATAAATGCTACGCATTACCACCGGTTTGGAAGTGTAATTGGTATATCTACCCTAGCATTGCCTAGTTGTGCTATGTCACCTACCCCAGCGCGCCTTATACGATTTTGTTTTATACCATACCTATGGAGTGCCCTCTGACGACGCACAGTACGGGGGAGATTACGGTACTGTATAGACTATGGGAATATAAAAGTGTGTTAAGGTGGAAAATGTAAAGCCTTAACGCTATTTTCAGTATATTATACTTTACTTTAGACACTATTATAATAGCGCATATTACTACATAGTAGATAGTTTAACGGATCCTTAGGAGATGTGAATCCTGAGCATTTTTTATGTTACTGCACTCACGTTAGACACTATATAGGAGATGTCAAACCCCGTAAACATCTCTGACGCCGTTCCACTCATATTTTATTGTTGATATAACCTACATAAGATCTTTTAGTTCTGACTCGAGTGTTTTGTTCTTCAATTCGCTCGGGTCAGCCTGAGCATTTCAGGATTTGATGACCTTATTTCTGGAGGATGAAGACGAAGATTGTAGTACTATTATTATTATATTATTCCACTACATCACATTGTTCCGCTGCATTGTTGTTTATTATTCTCTGGTATGTGTAACTCTGATATGTGTTATATAAGTATAATCAAACGTTTTGTAAAACAGCTTCATGAACTGTTTATTTGATTATTATATTTTATCGTTCTGTTGCAAGATTCTATTTTGTTTTTTTCTTTCTCTGTTTTTTTTCTTATCTAATCCATAACAATCCGCCTTTCTGTATGGTTTAAGTCTGACGTGTGTAGTTTATCATCAATTTAAAGCGTACAAAAAGGTGGGACGTTACAGAACTGATAGGTCAACGAAATCTATATACGACTGATATTTATAAAGGTGAACTGGAAAATTAACAGTCATTTGATCCAAGAATCCTTCACGAACTAAATTTTCATGAAGGTGAACTAGAAGATCAGCAGTCGTCTGCTCCAAAGCTCCCCAAAGTCAACGAAGTCACGCTCCGAGGCCACAAATCGACAATCATATCAGTCACTCCATAAAATTAATGGATCACTTCCAATGATCAATGAGATAAACAATGCTAAATTCCATAGCTTTAAAGTCGCTCAAAGAAGCTAAGCTAAAACTAAACTGACATTGTGATCAATCAGAACCAGACTCGAATCAAGCCAAGATTTGACACCTGGGAGAACCAAGTATTTCAAATCCCTAATATATAAGTCTCTGAAGATAGAGGCTTTCCCATGCTTTAATTATCTAGATGACACAGTTACATCCAGTGGACCGTATGGAACCAAATGGGTTATCGAGAAACCCCGGATACAGTTTAGGCACGCGAATAGCCTTGTGGCATGGGGCACCACACATACTTGAATAGCTACAAGGAAAGCCAAGACTAATCATACGACAATTTTGTTACATCCAATCGAAAATTTTGACATTATGACAACTACGAACTTAACGACCTGGCTAGCACAAAAATGAAATAGAAGCATAATACATGCTTACTTCTTCCCAACTCCTCCTTTACCACCCTTGGTGACTAGATCCTTTTCCTCTTAGACTGTATTCCAGTTGAAGGCCAATTCTTTAAAGGCAGTTAGGACCAAAAACTGAAAGTCTTGCCATGAACTCCCATAAGCTCTTTCTTCATAACCATCTCTATACAATCGGCTGTAGATCTCTCTACCATGACAACCTTATCTGTTTGGCTGTGCACATCTTCCCGAAATATGGAGGATCGCCCAAGCCAGGTTACCCAATCCAAAAACCAATTATCTCTTAGAACTGATGAAATCGCGTTCCAGCAAAGTCAAATCGCTGGATTGATAGGAAAACTCAATCCTTACCTTTTAAGAACTAGTATCACTTCTCCAGCACTAGAAAGACCCAAACCATTGCACATACTCCCATAAGCCGTGCATCACTTCTTGAGCTATGGAGCCACGCATCACTTCTTGAGCCGTGGAACCGTGCTATCGAAGTATGAACTCCTCACGTTACCCGAAGATTGGAAACGCCAAGAAGTTCAAAACCATTTCGAGTCGGTAGGTCGTACAGATCCCATAAGTTGCGCATTTCATTAGTCGTGCCCTCTAAAAAGCCAAGCATTTCATAACCATGCATTTTCATAAGCCATGCATTTCATAAGCCGCGCACTCTCAAAAGCCATGCATTTTATAAGCCATGTATTCTCAAAAGCCACGCATTTCATAAGCTGCGCATTCTTAAAAGCCATGCATTTCGTAAGCCATGAATTTTCATAAGCCGCACATCTGATAAGCCACGCAAACACTGCTTGATGTTGCTTTGGCATCATCAACGAACCATTAAAATTTTCTAAACACTGGCGTTGTCCCGACAACACTGAAAACTTGTCTATTGTAGGATTAACGAGGATCAACTCTGGTTACCTGAAAGAATCGACATTGCTTCGGTAGTATCGCAAAGCTCACAAACCAAGCAGTCGGCAAAGAATTCTGATTTTTAACCAAAGTTAATGTACAAAATGTTAAAATTCAAGACATCCAAGTCACGAGTTCCCAGAGATAGATGCTACGATGTACCTTTGACTGGGGGCATCCATGGAGCCGCCCAGAACATCAAATCTCACTTCAATGTTTAGAATAATCAACCATGTGGACTCAGGGGCATAGAACACATTAACATTTGGTCAGGATGAAAGATTGCTCCAACTTGTAGTAAAGGAGGAACTTACCATTGTCCATAGATAGACGATGACGGAAGGCGTTTATCTATGGATTCCCTAACTTGCCCTAACTTGCAAAAAATCAGTCGTTATCCGAAGACAGATATCGGCAAGGAGAGAATGCTCAAAATCAAGTAGCTAAACCATTGATTCCCGAAGATTGGAACCAACGAATAAGTTTGATATCCACAATAATGCTATCAGCCCAGCATAATGCATATGGCCTGAAACAAGTTAAAGTTAAGTATTACAAATTCAAGACAAACACTATCAAACTCTGCAAGTCCGTGATCAGGATAGGGATGAGCGCGGTCGTACCAGGGGCAATGTGATGACTTGCTTCGTAGCTTCTAATTTTCTATAAGAACCTGAAATTTGGCACCTAAAAATGAAGGGTTTCGTGGATAGTGATCAGAACATAATAAAAACTGGTTGGAGGAAATTTGATTTTTCATGGATAAAAGTAACTATGGAATTGGTTAAGCAACAGCCTTACGTCTCCAAGGGTAACACTTGATGGTTATAAACAAAGCTAGGCAACAGAAACGCCTATGACTCTTATCCTTCGAGAACATGGTGGATCCCGAAGTTAAGTAACATTGAGAAATCAGCCACATTGGGTTAAAAGGAATCTACTCAACTCTACAGGATCGGATGAATGATTCAATTCTCACCAACATGACTTTAACACTGCCCGAAGATAGGAAGCACTAAGAAACTATTTCTACGTTCCAATCATCAAAGTGCTAGTTTTCGAAGACCAAAATCAATACCCAACTGGATTAAAAGCACCGCCGGGTTGATGGGAAAAATCAATCCCAACCTCCTAAGTGTCAGTGTCGCCCCTGCAACGCTGAGGCCTTTTCCCACTTCATAAGTACTAATGATTCCCCAGCAACATTAGAAAACTTTATACTTTCTAAGTACTGATGTTGCCCCGACAATATCGGGAAACTTTCTATTTCCTAAGTACCGGTGTTGCCCCAGCAATGCTAAGAAACTTTCTATTCCCTAAGTATCGACATTGCCTCCACAATGTCGAGAAATTTGTTGTTCACTAAGTACCGGTGTTGCCCTAGTAACGCATGGAAAACTTTAATCTATAGGGTTAGTGAGAAACACTCATTATGGTGAGCCATCAACGCACTAACTTCTGGAGATAGAAGCTGGTTCTCAGTTGAGTTCTACCCTTGTTTTGGGAAAATAATACTACTCAATGATAGGCAATGACAGGAAGACATAACCTTTCATAGGTCAATCAGATGGTTCAACTAGACATCGCAGGATCAGCCACTACACAGGAATAAAGAAGCACCGAAAGAAGATCCCAAGATTAATTGCTCATGTGCTAATTTCTAGGGATGAAAGCTGGTGCACAACCGAATTCCCTAAATTCAACTTAGAAAGAATTTAGATATAGCCAAAAGATAGGTAGCCTTGAGGAAATGTTGCTTGGAACTAAGCAGCTAGGTTATTAATTCCCAAAGGCAGGAATTGGCGTATAAACATAACTTCCGTGACGACAGCAATCAAGCAAAGCATGCACAACTAAGGATATGTAGGGACAATCATGAAAGGTCGAAACTAAAACCACCATATTTCCATAGTCCTAGAATGGGATTGAGAGCCAGACTAAGGGCAATCAAATCATGTGTCCCAAACCTCTCCATCTCTCACAATCACCCAAATACATGCGTTCGAAATAGCTAGTCCCTCGAGCAGGGATAGATGCACAAACACTAAATCGGAAGAAATGTTTCAAAGTCCAAACATGAATAATTGCGAGGTTGGTTAGACAATGGTTTTGTATCGCAAAATAGAGCATTCCAGCAACAAAATCACCAATAAAGAAAATGAAGGATTTAACATTCAGAAATCAACCGTCGCTCATAGTCTGGCAATGCCAAGAAAGATAAAAGACCTACTCAAGGTATAACTAAATCATTTGGTTCCAACTTGCAGGAATATGCCATTACATGAAGTTTGGTGATGCTAAGAAGAAACTCCCAGAATGAAACTATCAATACATCGGCTTTCGAAAATAAAAAGCAAAAGCTTGATCGACTCTTTAATCCTACCTTTTGGAATCTTATGTTATTCAAAGATCCACAACATCAAGGAAAAATCCATAGGTTTGGGTCATCCGTGCATGAGTTTATGAAATAGAAACTAACGCATGATTAGAATCTCAATACCGGACTCAGAAGAATTTGCTTTGGCAAAAGATGCCAGAAACGCATCTTTCTAATGCCTACCGACATCATTACAAAAACTTAGATCTTGGGATAAAGCAACAAAGTCCCTAGTTCCCGAACATATGAGCTATCATGTCAATCGAACTGGGGCAATCAAACTTATTTCTTAGGAGACCTTACCTTTCAAAACATGTTGGTTCAATGGTCAAAGTAATTAGCCCAACGGGCTAAGGTATTTACACCAACGCTTTGTCAAACGTGCTCAGCTGAGCATGAACTCGATTGAACATAAATAAGAATGGTCATGAAACTGGCTGGACCAAGCTATCTCATAGTTCTATAAAAAGTAATTCTCGAAGCCAAGGAATGAAGACAATAGTCCCTTGAGATAGAAGCTAGTGTGAAGATCGATTCCAAAAACCACAAAGGGAGGATATTCGCGATCAAATAACTCATGCACTAGTTTCTAAAAACTGAAGTTGTGCCTGATCAAACTTAAACTACAACTCAGTTGTGCCTTGTAATTTAACTGTAATTAATCATCCCAATATGACAGGAATAATAAGCGAAGCCTAAGTTGCGAAGGACCCAGCTTATGGAGGAGTGGAAGTCCCTCCGCCAGAATAAAGACTGGACGATCGAAAAGTCATTTTCAACAACAAAACTTTGCATTCTACCCTGTTAGGTATGTTTTGCTATAAATTATATCCTCGTATAGGGAAGTCGATGTATGTTGACCAATTGGGTTTCTAGGGTTGACTGGGGTAGATGCAATGTGTTATCTACATGAGAAGAGTCCAGTATCCTGAATAATGTAAACAAACAATCTAGCATAGATAGCTTGCTTACATTTGAAAAACAATACATATCGTCCTTTGAAATTATCTCTTCCACACTTACCAGTTATTGATCAACGATCGATAATGGAGTCACTGTCCGAAGCGACATGGGAAGCTTTTCCTTCTAGGATAACTGGAAAACAGAAACGGGAAGAGCGATACGCTTGAATCATCCAATATATCTAGTTTTGGAATATATTGTCGCATTAGAATTCAAAAACATCGACAGGAACTTAACCAAGTTCTTGAGAAGAAAATGCTAAAGACAAAGAGCAAGACCTCGCTCTAGAATGGCGGAAAATTGTGCGAGACAAAACATAGCTTCACCACCGGTCGAATTAAAACCATATGGAACGACTCCAAACCCACATCATGCACCCACTTACCGACCTAAACCCTTGAGTAAACTATGAAGCAAAGATTGCATCATCAATACTAGGATTGAAATTTAGATCGAAATCAAAAAACGAATGGTTGACAGTAGTGTTACTCTAGCTTATCATTGCCAAAACGAACGGCTAACAAACTAGGTAGTAACACCTGTCAATGCCACAGCGTCCTATGTATCGACTAGAATTTATAAATATTAAACCGAACAAATTAACATAATATGAAAACCTTTTATAACACTAACAAATACGCTCTCTCATATATATACTCTCAGCGACTCATTCTAGGGTATTGCTACCCTATTTTTATATGAGTCAGACCCTACAAAGCTAAGGTTATCGCTAAACCAAAGCTCTGATACCAACTGTAACGACCTACCTTTTTGGACGTTTTAAGCAAACACACATGTCAAACTTAAACTATTCAAAAGGGAAAATTTTTATGTGGTAAATAAGAAAAAAGAGAAAGAAATAAGACAAATACAGAATCTCACGGCGGAATGACAAAATATAATAATCAAAGAACAGTTCATGAAGCTGTTTTATATATACATTTAATTTTTCTTCATGACTAAAATATCAGAGTTATATAAACAGAAATAAATAAATATATACAACGGAACAACATGATGCAATGGAATAAATATAATAACAATAGTAGTACGAATCTTCGTCTTCGTCCTTCAGAAATAAAGTCTTCAACCCTGAAATGCTCAGGCTGACTCGAGCGAATTGAAAAGACAAAACACTCAAGTTAAAACTAAAAGATCTTATGTAAGTTAAATCAACGGTAAGTAAATATGAATGTGACGGCTTCAGAGATGTTAACGGGGTTTGACATCTCCTATCCAGTGTCAAGCGTGCATGCAATAGCTTAAGAGATGTTTGGGATTACCATCTCCTAAGGATCCGTTAAACTATCTACTATGTAGTAAAATATGCTATTGTAATATGACTACAGTAAAGTAAAAGTATTAAAATAGCGTTAAGGCGTTACCCATATCCCCCTTAACACATTTTATATATTCCCATAGTCTATACAGTACCGTTTGCTCCTCCGTAAACTGGTGGTTTACCCAAAGGGCACTCTATAGGTATGGTACAAAACAAACTCATAAAAGGTGCGCTAGGGCATGTAAACACGGCTTGAGGCAACGCCACAGTAGACATACCAATTAGGTATCCGAACTAGTGGTAACGCATAGCAGCTACTACCATTCACCTCGGAACACACTTCCAAAATCAAATCAAGGGGTGATCACCAAATCAATCACAAAACAATAGTATGGTATCGTAGAAATGCGTCCGATCAAAGGAATGGCCTCACTTGGCCCGGCCTGGCTCCTAGTTTAGTCACATCTAAGCTGACTCACTAGAGTCAGGGTCATGTCATACCTTATATAGAAATCATTCGCCAAACCATTCTACTTCATTTCTGGAATCTCCATCGCGTACACAATTGTTAAAGTGGTTTTCATTATTAAATTGTTTTCCGTTATTGGCAGAGAGTATGACAATATCTGATCCCGGTCTCTTTAACAACCAATCCTTATTACACACAGGAAGGTTCTTTTAAATTTTCAAAACTATTTCATAATTGATATCAAAATATCATATTCAATTCAAACCATACCACTTTCGAATTTATATTTACTTTCAAAATTATATTCCCCTTTTAAATCATATCGTTTCTGAAATCATAATTTCTTTCAGAAATCATATTTCCAGTTTGGTTAAATCCTTACTTAAAAATCATCATTTTCAATTAATTATAACATTTAAACCCCCCCTTAGGTTATAACATCATTTAACCGTATTTGCTTTAAACCAAATGGATTTGAATATAAACACTTTCCCTTTTCTTAGTCTAAAAATTTAGAAAAATAGTTATAAGTATTTAAAGTAGTTAAAATAGTTATAAATAGTTAAAATACTCTAAATAGTTTTAGTTATAGACTAAAGATACTGTTTAGTTGATTAAAGATAGTTAAATAGATTTACAATAGATTAAATATAATTAAAATAGATTAAATAGCTTTAAACTAAATTTATTATATTTAAAATAAGTTAAAATAGGTTAATTTGTTTTTACAACAAATTATATAGTTTGAAATAGGGTAAAAGGATTTAATATGGTAAATATAAGTTAAAATGGTTTAATGATTTGAAAACTCTTAAAATTAGAAAATTTTAATTGACATATTTATTTAAAAAAAATTGTATTAAATGCGAATTCGAAATTTATATCAATTTAAACTATTTATTTTATTTCAACACATTGGACCATCTAAATTTCCAAATCAACAAAGCCTCATTACAAAACTTCCGATTCAAAATCCCAATAAGCAATTAATTCTATATCGATTCAAATCCATGTTTGCAATATCGATTTAAATTGCTCAAATTTCAATATATTTCAAAGTTATTTTTCAAACAATTTTAATAACTCAATTCCGATAAATTTCCATTGCACTTCAAAATCAATTTTAAGATCTCAATTCAATTCCTTTAAGCAATTACTATAAACCAATTCCAACTTTAACATAAAACTTGGATTTTAATAATAATTCAATGTATACAAATAAAATTTTATTTCAAAATATCATTTAACTAAATTCAATAAAATTAAGGATTTAAAAATCATTTAATTTATCCAATTCGGTGTCCGTATATAATTCTGTACCCTAGGATCAAGTGATGCAGATATTTGTCATTTCAATCCGCAATTTAAAATTTTACGGTTATATATCATTTCAAACCGCAATCGCGAATTAATATTAAAAATCCATAAAATTGCTCGAGTCTATCATTTTAATCCGTAATGATTTTTCCCTAATCTATAGTTCGTTCGGGTATATATCATTTCAACCCATAGTGATTTTCGTAAGCAATAACTAAAGGAACTTGCGGAGTGATAGCATTTCATAAATCAAACATAGCATCCAATCACCAATAATAAATTCAAACATCAATCACAATCATCATCAAACACGACCTATAAATATAAACAATTAACAGAATATTATATATAGGAAATTAACTGGCAATTTAAATTCGATAATGAATTAAACAACGATTTAATTCAAATAAAATTCAAATTAACTGGAATAGCAGTTTTAATATATCAAACAACCATTAATATATTCCTAATCATGTCGTAAATTGAATTTAACAAACGTAAGAAATTTTAGAATTCCAAATTAGGGCACAAATTCAAATGATTTTAGAATTCGTCCGAACTAGCGTCAAAATGTCTGGAATATCGATACGATCCCATCAAAATAAACCGCGCATGAATCGGAGTTCGTATGCAAAAGTTGTGTACGTTAGAAGTTACGATTTTTAAATTGAAAATAAATGAAATAAAATAAAATACATTACCTCCACGTCAGGTCAACACGCAACATCTCTTCGTTCAAACCCTACAGGTCATGCCCCTACCTAACACAGCCGCCACTTATTCCGTGCCGCGACCACCCTAGCACGCTCCGGCTACCTGCGGCCCAGCCCACCACCAACGCCGCCTCCATACGCCTCGCGAAGTCCTCCCTCCAAGCGTCGTACGCTGTACGAATCTCACAGCTTCCGCTTAGGTACTAAACCCTAGTGAATTATTACCATCCATCCATCCGTCGAATCACTGATAAACTTGCGTGGATGCACTCCCCTCTACAAAACTTGCATGGATGCATTGGTTTATATCTTAGTCCGTTAATATTCTCAAATTCTATCTTAATTTATACTAACATAATATTTAATTACATTTAACTACAATAAATCCAATTATTATAATTTAAATTCTAATAATTTGATTAGACCTGATTTCCATTCACTCAATTATCATATTATGAATAAAATTTACATTGGTTACATCTTATTGAATTAACATTATTTAACTATCAATTTGATCTACACTAACTGCAGTGCACTCATTAAATGAATTAATTTCAATTGATTTCAAATTAAATTTAACGGACTAGATAAATAGGTAACTTATAATAATTGTTACCGTTTATTTATAATTACACTTTTGAGTTTATTACTTACCAATAAATGTTACAATTGCTTTCATAACACTAATTTCATTCAATAACCATTAACAATGTAATAATTCATTAGTTAATTAAATATTTATATTTGTTTTCTTATATTCAATTTATAACTAAGTATAATATTTAAATCATTTCAGTTAAGTGGAATTTCAGTCAAGTTGTTAATAATCAACTTAAATTAACATTGTTATCTTTCATTCTAGTTATTAGTTCAGTAATAATCTACAAATTCTTATTTCTTCCAATATTAAATTACAAAATTTAATTTAATTAACAAATTTTATTTATCGAAAATTAAGGGTCGTTACATCACATATTCGGTACTATCAAGGAAGTGGTAGGCCAGTCCTGTGTTGGTTTAGGCGTCCAGTATCTAGACCCTAGGTACATCCCTCTAGAGGTGTATTGTACGAAAGGTAGTCCCTTACCTTGTCATTGTATGTAATCCATTCTCCAATAAGTGCTTTCGAACTTCATTACAAAACTTAGTATGCTGGAATTTAATAGTGTATCAATTTTGGCTAAGATTAAGCATATTTAATTGGAAAGTGCTTACAAAGAAAGTCATTAAAAATAATATCCCTTGATTTTACGTAGTAAAGATTTTGGTTATCATAAGGTAAAAGTCCATTCCGTGTTTATGTGCGGCGTGGTCTTATGAGATACCCTTTGTTTTCAAATATCCGTATTTTGAGTTTAGTATACCTCCATGTCTGACTCGGAGTTTATTTTCTATTCCCCTTAAACTTTGGAAGCCCTGTTTTTTTTCTGGCCATCAAAGTAGTTAAGCAATCTTCGAGCCTTTTGGATGGAGCATGGAGCCTAAAGCTAGAGTGTCATCTGTAGATAGTTATCTCTTTTCAAATTTTGGTTGTATTAGCTATCTACCAGCACCTATAGGGATAGGCCATTATAAATATCCTGACTAGATTAGTACTTACCATAACTTTGATAGATCATTTTGAGAGTGATTATAAATCTTTAAGTATAATTTAGTGTTGAATATGATGTGAGATTCGGTTGCTGTTGTTGTTCCAACTTCTATCTTTATTTTCTTTTTACCCCTGACGATCGGGTTTTCAGCACTTGGGTTTGCGGCATGTGAATACTAAGGATGTATTAGTATCGATTTTCGAGGGTCGAAAACCCAGTTCGTCACACTCTTGGTGCCCCCAGCAGCCATGGTTTATACACTACCCAATACTAGAGAGCATTTCAAAGTCTAGTCTCAATAGATGAATTAATATCCTTTTTCAAAACATCTTGACTAAGAATATATAAAATAATCTGTTATATTAATGTGATAAATTTCTCATAATTACAATATATTGTAATTACTATCATATAACATATCATTTAAGGATTTTCTATTTAATATACTTCAAAGTAATTACCAAATTAATTATATCATAATATAACAAAGTATATTATAAAAATCAAATACCTTTCTTTTAAACAAGATTGGTTACCGAGTAAGGTAAATGTAACAAATTATGTAATTTTCCTTAGGACATACCCCTAACTCTATCAGGATTAAGATTCCATGATTGACCCCAGGCGCAAATGGGAGATTGAAAGAGTTGGTGGCATAACCTATAGGTAATTATGTAATTTATTATATACGCCTAACTCCGTATTCAATTTTTTCATAGTAATGGTGTTGTTTTCTTTTATATATTTTGTTAAATTTTGATATAATTAATTAAATAACTAATTTAAAGTATATAATAAGAAAATCCTTAAATACAATGTTATGTGATTATAGTTGCATATAGTTACAATTGTAAGTAATTAATCAAAAAATAAATGATGTTTTATTTTTAATATTTCTGGTCCATATGTTGCGAGAAAAGGATACCACGTTGAGGCTAGAGTGTCCAACTCCTACCAAATATTTGGCGGTGTATTGCTTATGGTAGCTAGAGGCATAAAGGGTTTACATATGTATAATTATTAAATAATTATGGAATGACTCGTCCCAGAATTTCCTGTTGGTTGAAAACAACTAGGTCAAAGATGACATCTTAATTGAATTTTTTATATAGTTCCTTGACTTGAGAGTACTATGGACTTCAATATGAATATGCCACTTTTATTACAGTTAAATCATGGCATGACAATACATCGAGCGACTATAGTGGGATTTGGGTTGAAGCATTGGAAGTAAACCACTATTCGAGAGAGAATTCGTCTCCTTGGTTGTATGAGGTTAGTATGATGGTCAACTATAGTCAACTTAAAGTCAAAATATCTTGCTAGAGTACTACGGTTAACAGTAAATGTTATTATTGAATCAAGGACTTTATTTTTTGTACTAACTAAGTTTAATGTCGATAATATTGGAACTTTGACTAGTACAAAGTTTCCATATATCCTAAAGTGATAAAGTTTTGACAAAAAGAATGTGGGTAAATAATTGTTACCTAGAGATTTGACCAAGCAACTAGGCACTCGGCATTTGCATATCGTTCGGCATCCCGAGCGTTCGGCACATCATACTTGGTCGGCTTCCAGGTTCGTTCGGCATAAGTGGTTCGTTCGGCATTCAAGTTCGATCGGCTTCCAGGTTCGTTCGGCATTCAAGTTCGATCGGCTTCCAGGGACGTTCGGCATTCAAGAGCATTCAGCATCGAGAGCCGTTCGGTATAGCATATCGTTCGGCATTAAGTGCCGTTCAGCATCTATGGACGTTCGGCATGGCAGAGTCGTTCGGCATTCCATACTTCTCGGCATCCAGACCTTGTTCGGCACTTAACCCCGTTCGGCATAAATCTCGATCGACATTCGAGATCGTTCGGTATCCAGAGGTGTTCGGCATTCATGCCCTGTTTAGCATTCAAGATCGGTCGGCATCCAGAGGTGTTCGACATTCAAGCCTTGATTGGCATTCGAGATCGATCGGCATCCAGAGGTGTTCGGCATTCATCCAATCTCGACCGGCTTCGATTATTGCTCGGCCTGCACTCTCCACTCAGCACATCACTTCGTTCGGCATGAAGATATCATTCGGCATTTTGCCGTTCGGCATCTATCGATCGGCACACAGAACTCACTCTTCTTGGGCTGAGATATTTAGCTGCCAGGCCCACCAGGGATGTCCGACCAATCTTTGTCTATAAATAGAGAGGCAGGGGCACAATGAAAGGGACCTTCTTTCGAGAATACCGAGGAGACTCTGTTGCATTCAAGCCTCATTCAAGACTTATCTTTTTTGCTTAGTAGTTGTATTTAAGTAATTGATATACGGATTGTATCTGTAATCGATTATCAAGAAAAGCAATAAAGATCTACCTCAAAGTGGACGTAGACAATTACGCCGAACCACTATAAATCTGGTGTTCAATTTTTTCTGCATTTAAATTTACGTACTGTTCTCTATTTAACTTTACTTTCTTCATTAATATCTCTACACAATCTCTCTTAAGGGTGTTAGTGACCAATTCTGGTGCTAACATTTTGGTGCTTTCACTGAGAATCGAATTCTCAAGACGATAGGATCTACTTCGTAGCTACTGGATTGAAAAATCCCCCGAAGGAGATCCAAATCATTCGCAAGATATCTGTTGATTCTACTCAGAGTTACAACCGACAACTCTACCATAGGAAGACCATGAACTAGATCGGCCTCTCATAACACAGATGTCAATGAAACTGCTAGTGTACAACAGATAAGACCTAACAATCAACAAGCAATTCAAGGCGTAGGAACCTCCACCCAAAACCAAGTGGAGGTCATTTCCCAAACAGAGTTCAACGATTTGATAAGAGAACTCGGTGAAAGTAGAAGGCAACTTGCAGAGCAGATCCAAGCCAATACTAATCTCATTACTCAGCTTGCCTAGTAGCAGCATCAGAATGCTGGGAGTAGTCCTGCTCCTTATTCTTCATCTGATAGCTCGACCTCAGTTGACGAACCTCCTAGGCGTAGACGCCGCAAGACAGAAACTGCATGGACATGTGCCACTGATCGATCCACCAGGGATCAGACACGTGAAGAGACCGGACGCCCGGCTCATTAAGACCCAAATCAAGTTGGCATTCAGGACGCACATTTGGCTGACCGTCAGCTGGTGGGACATCAACCCACACGGTCCTATGGAGCGGAACCCAACCTCCCACCCTCCATACAAACTCCAGATTTATCAGCCATGGTTAGGCAGTTGATGAGAGAGAACCAGGGCCTGACCAACGAAGATTGGGGAGTGTCCAGGAGTCATACTCCCTTCATAGATATTATCCTACAGGCCGAGTACCCCAAGAAATTCAATATGCCGACTATCCCAGCCTACAAAGGGAAGACTAACCCTAGGCAACACGTGATGAGGTACGAATGGATGATGGCTTCGGCAAGGGCAAATGACGCGACTAAGTGTAGGTGCTTTCCAATCACTCTGTCCGGAATCGCCATAATGTGGTTTACTTGTCTTCCTCCACGATCTATATCCAGCTTCGACGAGTTAGCGATGAAATTTGTTGAACAATTAAGGATACATGCTACTCGTCCAAAGGACATGATGTCCTTATCAAGCGTAATCCAGGCTCCGGGAGAGTCTTTGAAAGCATACTTACAGAGGTTTCATGTTGCCGCCACTAAAGTTAGCAATCCTAACGACCATGCAATTTTGATGGCGGTAATTCGAGGCGTAGATCCAGACTCGGAGTTTGGAGATTGGTTGGCGGGAAAGCCCCCAGCTACATTGGAATGATTCTATTCCAAAGCTCATTAGTTCATATGGAGAGAAGCTGCTCGATGGACAAGACAAGACAAGGCACCAGGGCCTGTTCAGGAGACTGTGAAAAGTAACATCGTCTGAAGCAGTCCGGCGATAATTCAGGAAAAGTTCAAGTCAACGTCCAGAACAAGCCTGGACAGTCTAAAGGATCCGGAGGTGGAAATCTCGGAAAGAAAAAAGAAGCAAGGAAATGGAAGCCAAGGATTCCGACCTACAACGAATACACTCCCCTGAATACTTCTCTTGAAAACATTTATCTATCTACCTGTAACACCTTCGAATACAAAAAGCCGCGCTCATAGGAGTCCACTGAAGAACAGAAACGGACAGGAAATTACTGTTGCTTCCATGAGACCCATGGGTGCAATACTGAGGAGTGTAGACGCCTCCATGACGCCATAGAAAAGTTGATCGGGCAGAAAAAGCTGCAGGAGTTTGTTAAAAACCCATCAGAGGGTAGGCAAGGGATGTCGTACCTCGGGCGTGGGCCGGCTCCACGTCACCCAGAGGAACCTACCCGGACTGTAGGTAGGTTGATCATAAACACTATAGTCCGAGGACCTCATCCTGCAGACAAGAATTGGTAGGAGATGGAACGATATGCTACCTCCTTGAGGCATGCGGATTATGAATGTTATTCGAATGTGGAAGATGGAACCCATGTAAAACAACAACGCATGACGACTGACGATATAATGTTTAGGAGTTGAGACACGGAAAAGGTGGAGGCTCCAACTATCGATCCGATGGTTATATCTGCAACGGTCGGGCTAGCTTATGTAAAAAGAATTTTGATTGACTGTGGAAGTTCTGTCAACATCATCTTCCAGAAGGCTTATGACCAAATGAAGATGGAGACAAAAGATTTGAAACTATGCAATGCCCGTATCCACGGCTTTAATGGTGCTGCAACCGACGCAATGGGGTAAATAGAGCTACCATTTGAACTGGGGGAAGGTGAGCATAGGAGAGTGCGAGTCCTACCGTTCATAGTAATGGATGTTGACTCTCCATACAACGTACTTTTGGGTCCTCCAACCGTGGCAGAGTTTAGGGCCCCTCTGGCCCCATGGTGTTTGACATTAAAATTTCCGACAAACAAAGGAGTCGGTGTAGTACATGGCGATCAGGTGACCGGTCGCGCATGTTATGTGGCGGAGCTTAGAGAAGCTCAATGAAGAGAAAAGGGAAAGGTTGCGGACAGCTCCGTCCGTATCCTAAAAACTGATGATTGACAAGTAGTGCCCGAGCACTGGCTCAGGAGACATTCTTGGATCCTTAGAGACATAGATCCGAGAGATGATGATGGGGAATCCAGGGAAACAAATGCAGCATCGGCTGAGCTGACGATCGACATTCCAGTTAGCTGGGATGACCCATCGCAACTTCTTAAGATTGGATCACAACTCGACCCTTCGGTGGCCGAGGATCTTACTAATTTCCTCCGGGCGAATCTGGACGTTTTCGCTTGGACACACTCTGATATGTGTGGGATTTCACCCTCCATCGCAAGCCATATGTTGAATATAGACCCAAAATACATTGGACCCGGAGAGGTCCGCTACTCTCAAAGAGGAGGTGGACAAACTCAAACAATGGGTTCGTCGATGACGCTCTCTATTCTGAATGGGTATCTAACCCTGTGCTGGTAAGAAAAGCGAATGGGAAGTGGAGAACTTATGTTGATTACTTCGATCTGAATAAAGCATGCCCGAAGGATAGTTTCCCTTTACCTAGAATTGACCAGCTCGCCGACTCTACCGCCAGACACGAATTATTGTCATTTATGGACGCATACTCAGAATACAATCAGATCCCGATGCACATTCTAGACCAAGAACACGGTAGTTTTGTCACGGACGTGGGGCTATATTGCTATGTGGTAATGCCTTTTGGATTGAAAAACGCGGGAGCAACTTATCAGCGTTTGGTGAATCGAATGTTTAAAGACCAGATCGGTAAGACGATGGAAGTCTTTGTGGATGACATGCTCGTGAAGTCACGACAGTCAAACGACCACATCCGAGACTTAGCAGAAATGTTTGATATACTCAGGCATTATGGTATGTAGATCAACCCTTTAAAGTGCTCTTTTGGCATTGCATCAGGAAAGTTCTTAGGTTTCATTGTGAGTGCACATGGAATTGAAGCTAACCCGGAAAAGATTCAGGATATTTGGGACATACAAGTGCCCATAACTATAAAGCAAGTACAAAGCTTAAACGAGAAGGTGGCCGCGCTGAGTCGATTCATATCCAGAGCCACGGATAAGTGCATTCCTTTCTTTAATGTGATAAAGAAGAAAAAAAGGAATTTCGAGTGGACATCCGACTACGAGGAAGCATTCCGAGCTCTGGTAAGGCATTTGGAGAGCCCCCGGTGCTATCGAAACCAATAGACCATGAAATGTTGTATGTGTACTTGGCAGTATCCCCGCATGCTATCAGTACGGCTTTGGTTCGTGAAGAGGATCGAGTTCAAAAGCCAGTTTACTATGTTAGTAAATGTCTGATGGGGGCAGAAAGAAACTACCCCAAGATGGAGAAATTAGCCTATTGCTTGGTGATTGCATCACGCAAGCTTCGCCCATATTTTCAGGCACACTCAATCAGTGCTTACATTGATCAACCCTTGCGACAGGTACTCCAACAACCGAAAACTTCTGAAAGAATGTTAAAATGGAATATCGAGTTGAGTCAGTTCGACATTACTTACCTGTCGCGAAAGGCCATATAGGGACAGGCGCTAGCAGATTTCATCGCTGAATTCACTACGACAGACGAATCAAACGGCCGCAATGTCATACCTCCCGTTCGGTGGAAGATATACACCGATGGGTCATCTAACGACCGTTGTTCGGGTGTTGGCATAGTTCTTGTAACTCCTGAGAACCGATCAGTTTTCTACGCTTTGAAGCTCGAATTCACAGCAACAAATAATGAAGCCGAGTATGAAGCATTGATTGCCGGCTTAAGACTCATCAAAGAACTAGGAGTAAGATCGGTTGAAATCTTTTGTGACTCGCAACTGGTGGTGTATCAAGTGCAGGGAGATTACCAAGCAAGGGGGCAAAGACTTGCCCCGTATTTGGTCCGAGTTCAGGAGCTGCTAGCGAATCTCGACTATTATGATATTTCACATGTCCCGCGTGAGCAAAACAGAGCAGCCGACTCATTGGCAAAATTCACAAGCACTGGTGATGCGCAGCAGATGGGATTGTTTCCCGTTGAAACCTTACATGTTCCGAGCATAAATATGATGGAAGTAGATTTCATGTTGGAAATAGAAATCGAAATGGAGTCATGGATGACCCCATTCAAGCAGTACTTGTTACACGGGGTCGTGCCCAAAAGAAGGAACGAAAGACGACAGGTCATTCGTAAGGCTTCACGTTATATGTTGCAAGATGAGGTAATGTATCAAAGGGGATTCTCGACCCCCTTATTCCGGGGTATTGCCCATGATGAGATAAAACGAGTCTTGAAGGAAGTCCATGAAGGTGAATGTGGTGACCATACCGGAGGGCAGATGTTGGTGAAGAAAATCCTCCGCTATGGATATTATTGGCTAACCATAAATCGGGATGCCGCAGACTACGTGAGAAGATGTGACAAATGTCAGAAATATGCAAAAATCCCAAAAGCTCCACCGACGGAACTCACACAAGTCCCTGGCTATTTGCAATGTGGGGGATCGACATAGTCGGTTCCTTACCCCTATCCAAAGGTGGTGCAAAATACGCGATAGTTGCAGTCGATTATTTTACCATGTGGACAGAAGCAAAGCCTTTGGCTACTATCACCACCAAAAAGGTCATTAATTTCGTTGTACGAAATATTATATGTCGTTTTGGCCTTACACAAACCATCGTTACAGACAAAGGAACTCAGTTTGAAAGCAAAGAGTTCAAGGAATTTTGCTAAAAATATGGTATTGAGAAAAAGTTTGCAGCAGTTACTCACCCGAAAGCTAATGGACAAGTGGAAGCCGTAAACAAGATAATTAAATCCATATTGAAAAAACGTTTGGAAAAGGCTAGAGGCAAGTGGGTGGATAAGCTTCCAACAACGCTTTGGGCTTACAGAACCACCCACAAGTCCACGACTGGCCACACTCTATTCGCACTGGCATATGACATGAAAGCTGTCATACCCGTGGAACTTGAAGTTCCATCACATCGGGTAGCTTATTATGACCCTGAGTCAAATCGAGATCTCTTGCTGGAATCATTGGACTTCATTGATGAAAAGTGCAAAGAAGCTAATTTAAGAGCGGCCACGTACAGGCACCGAGTCGCTCGATATTATAATAAAAAAGTCCAACCGAGAATCTTTGGCGTGGGTGATCTCATGTTGAAACGAGTTTTTCCAGTTCCATCACATATGAGCCCCGCATGGGAAGGTCCATACGTCATTGAACGGAAGCTTGGAGAAGGAACTTTCAAGCTAGCGACCGTTGATGGTGGGACACTCCCCCGAGCATGGAATAGCGAACATTTGCGGCATTATTACACTTAGTTCATTTCTTTCATATTTTAGTTGCATTTATTTCCAGCAAGTTTTTATTCCTAGTTTATGGCATGAAAAAAGACGATTTAGCTTATTCGTATTCATAAAGGCTTGAAGCCATTTTCTCTATGAATTGTCGATGTTTCTGTGTATGATAATGCTGTAATAAACAACTAAAGAATACATTACTCCGCCTGACGTACGAACGCGCTCGAGCACTCTAAATCTCCAAGTCCCCGGAGTGCGGACTGGAGTACTCTGAGTCCCCGAAGTGCGGACCAGAGTGTAAATGACTCAAAATCTCCAAGTCCCCGGAGTGCGGACTGGAGTACCCTGAGTCCTCGATGTGCGGACCAGAGTATAAACGACTCAAAATCTCCAAGTCCTCGGAGTGCGGACTGGAGTAATCTAAGTCCCCGAAGTGCGGACCAGAGTATAAACGATTCAAAATCTCCGAGTCCCCTGAGTGCGGACTGGAGTACTCTAAGTCCCCGGAGTGCGGATTCGAGTATAAACGACTCAAAACTCCAAGTCCTCTGAGTGCGGACTGGAGTACTCTAAGTCTTCGGAGTGCGGATTCGAGTATAAACGACTCAAAACTCCAAGTCCCATGAGTGCGGATTGGAGTACTCTAAGTCCCCGGAGTGCGGATTCGAGTATAAACGACTCAAATCTCTAAGTCCCCTGAGTGTGGACTGGAGTAATCTAAGTCCCCGGAATGCGGATTTGAGTATAAACGACTCAAATTTCCAAGTCCCCTAAGTGCGGACCGGAGTACTCTAAGTTCCCAGAGTGTTGATTCGAGTTTAAGCGATTCAAATCTCCAAGTTCCCTGAGTACGAACTAAGACACAAATGACTTGTATTTATCAAACCCTCGAAATATGGACTAAAAATCTAAGTTCTTGAAGCACGGAATGAAAAATGAACAACTCTTAAAGAATTTCCAAGCTATATGGAGATGAACCGAGAAGTCTATGTTATTCACAACAGCTTGGATTTCAATCACAATCACGCAGAAAACTAAACGATAAGAGTCTTTTGGAAGACAGAAAAACTAAACTTTATTCAAAAGTGACTTTCTACTACAACTTCTCTAGAATTTGGCGTCAACAGTCTATTTACAAGGACTACGAAAATAGATAAAAGTAATTACATCACCTAAACTAACTCTCGTTGAACGAGAATAATGATTACTTCTTGGATTTCTTCGACTTCTTCCCCTCCTTTGTCTTCTTAGACGACTCCTCTCCTGTGTGTTTGCCCTTGGTAATCCTCTTTGATGGAGAGGTAGTGACCCGAAGAAGCATGGGGAACTTCCATTGGCCTAGCCCCGCCAGGAAGGATAATTTTCAACGGCTTGTTCAGGGGATCGTTTAAGTCCACAACTTGAGGCTCGACTTTGATCTTGACTGACTCTTTCTTCTCCCTCTCAAGCTGCTCCTCCGTGCTCAGTTTGGATGTGTGTTCAGAAGCTCCTGTAATCTCGACTTCATAACTCCCATCGATAGGAGAGGAAGTCTCGGGCTTGTCCTCATCAAGCGCTCCGATCACCCGAGCATCTAGACCAGGATCATCCCCTGCATGAGTAGCCTCACTTATTTTTTTCTCTACCTCCTTGGCGACATCGCTCCTCGGAGTAGGCTCGGGATCAGAACGGCTTGCACAAAATCATGAAAAAAAAGCATTAGAATACAATAGTCCTTCATGAAGAACGATGACTTTTGGTATCTTAAAGTGAAGAGTTATCTACCAGGTTCTGGCAAACTCTCAGCCGCCCGAGGGGTCTCACCCTCTGGAATGGGAGATAGAATGTAGACGCCAAGACCAGGGTCCTCTAGGTTGTAACCAATATGATGCTCAATTGGATTGAGTATCGACCGATCGGCCGACTGAGTAGGCACATGAGCTGGAGACACGGCCCCGGATGAACCGGTAATAGCATCTTTCCCTTTTGATGAGGGGAAGCCTTTGCAATAAAGGGCTTTCACCGCAGATAGGTCTGAAGGCTCGTTCCCCTTAAGATATTCCTTTGTCAGAGCATCCGCGTCAACCTCGTCAGTGTGAAGTTCAACCTTCCTGATTTCTATTAAGGTCTCCCACGCCTCGGCTAAAGATTCGAGATAGACCTCACCCAGAAAAGTTAAATCCCAGTACATCAGAATGCGGGTATTGAATTCCGCAATAAGCGGGTCGAACATGCTTTTGACTTCTTCCCTACCTTCTTCCTTATCCGCCTCAAGACGGGTGTCGATCACCGTAGATGCCATCTTTTTGCCCTCTTCACGGGCTTCATTCTTTAGCGCCTCAACTTTGGAAAGCCCATCCTTAAGTTTCTCCTTTAGGAGTCGCGTAGCAACGATCTCGTCGTAATACCGTTGCGACTCTTCTTGGGCGGTAGTCTTCTCTTCTTGCTCTTTGTGGAGTCTCTCCTCAAGTTATTTGACTCGGATGCTGAACGCATCCCTCACTTTTTGCACCGAATCTTTCTCCAAAGCTAAGGCCCCACAGCGTTGGATCGCCTCGTCGATTTCGTTTTTGTGGGTTGATTCCAAATGAGTTACGGCTTTGGCGGTATCGTTGGCGCTCTGCTGGACGGCCTCAAGCTGAGATTTGTAAGACGCGAGCTCTTCGTCTCGAGCTTTGATAATGTCTTTGTCATGGATAGCCTCAAGCTTTAGGTGATAAATCTCATGCTGGCACTCTATGGAGACTGGAGACTTCTGACACTTTTTTAGTAAGATGAACAAATGTGTCATGTTGAACATAGACATCGTTGGTACAGGCGATAACGCTCTGCTTGACATGTCTCGGAATAGGATGAATAGCCGGGAGAAATTTCAGGCCATCAAAGCAGATTTTCAAGAATTTAGCCTTGTGCTCGTTCAATATCTCTGGTATTGTTGGATTTGTTGCGGGAACAGGAGGAGATGGCTTTGAAAGTTCAGTCCTCTTTTGAGTGTCCCGGGACTGTCGTGTGGTGGAAGAATCGGAGTGTTGATCGCGAGGGACATCTGATTGCGACCCCTTATAGCCGAGCTTATCTTTGCTTTGCCCCGAGTGAGAAGGGGGATTATGATGGTATTTGGGCTGATAATACGATTTCTTCCAAGATGATGAATCTCGAGAATGATAATCCCTATCGTCGTCGTCATTCCTATCTCGGCGTCTTCCGGAACCTGAGTCCCGCCCTGATTGATGGAAGATCGATGAACCGCGAAGGCGGTCAAGTCCGTGTGTGCGCCCTATGTCACCTGCGTAGAGTTTAAGTAACGACGAATTAGTAAAAAGTAAGGTAATGATAGAAAGTTCAAGTGCAAAGTGGAGTGCGTGTGTTTGTGTGTGTCCTAGTGTTTCCCCCCGACAGACCAGTTTCTTTACTAATAGGAGTTTGTCCTCCCTCGCTTTGGGCTTGAGCGTCGGCATCGCCTCTCGCGGGCGAGTGGAGCTTAAGGGCCTCGGGATCGTCGAAACCATAGTTGAGCAGGTCGTCAGGTATCGTAAGGTTCGACGGACCTTTTAGGGAACTTTCCAGGTGCTACGGGGAAGCTTCTTTCTCCGTTGGAATAAGGGTAACCTTAGAAGTTCCGCCCACTTTCTTCTTCCTCAGCTTATACGTTAATTTCTTCTTCCTCTTCGAAGGGAAGACGACGTTTCAATGTCGTGGACTTCAACTATTGGATCTCGAGGTGGACTAACAGTTTTGCCTTGTACTTCGGGCATTTCAGTTTCCTTAATCTCCCCCTCTTCTAGTGTGTCAGGGGCGTTACGTGTGGAAGACTCAGCCTTCTTTTTTCCTTTGCCAGCGGTAGGCCTGGGTGGTAACGCCCTGAGGGAGGCTTATCCGGCGACCTTCCGCCAACAGCCCAAACCTTGAAAGCGACTCATTTGTAATGAGAGTTTTGATGTCCTGTTCTTGGATGGGAATGGCTCGAAGAGCCTTGACCGCTTCAGAGTATCCGGGCCCCTCAGGATGTGGGTTAATGGCTGAAAAGATGGGAAAGGGTTAGAAAAGGTACAACTTCAACCAAACATGAGTGTCAGTCCAGGAAAAAGACTTACTTCCTTCCACCCATCTTCTCGCAAAGCGGGGAGGACAGCGCACATAAAACCATTCCTGTTTATACAGGACGAACTTGGTCCATGCCTCAGTTAAGATTTGACATTTGTTATGCGGCTCGAGAAATATAAAAGACGGGCTATCCCTCCGCTTCTTGATGCAATATATGTATCTGATATCGTCCGGATTTGGAAGCCTAGAAAGGACACTCATGAAGAGGATATACGTGCCGTAGATGAACGCATGGCTGTTCGGGTGCAGTTGCGACGGGGCAATGTCGATATACTGCAGCACATCTCGAAGAAACGAGTTAAACGGTGGCACACTACCAACCCAGCACATGAATTTATTACAAGCTCTGTATCCGACAAGGGGAAAGTGTGGACGATCGTGCCCCGATGGAACTCGCACGTCGTCAAAAGGGATTTCATGGACAGAGCATATCCGATGGAGTGTACTCCCATTAATCATTGAAGCCTGTGAATCGACTGGGTTGTCCAAGAAAATTGCTGTCTCAAGAGCGTCGGGAGCCAAGTTATGAGCAGAGGAAGTTGACGGATTTGAAGTATCTGCGACTTCTTGTCGAGAGGATGGCCCAGGTCTGTCTGAGATTGTGGCAGAGCTAGATTTCCTAGACATCGCTAACGAAGATTGAATCTAACCGAGTACCTGTTTGAACTAGTTAGACTTAACATAATAATTATTCCCCCCGTGTGGTGTTTGAACTAGTGCGACCATTCAAGTATAAGTGCTGAGAAATTATAAGTCACAAAGTTGATGGTATAAAGTTGAGCTTTGAACTGTCGTCTTTGAAGACCGTCATCGCTGACCGTCTTCGAAAGCCAGCCTTGCAATGTTTTTAATTTTGGACTCGGACATTGGCAAAAGCTTCTATCTGTTTTTATTGATTTAAGCTCAGGCTTGTGATTATTGAAACTAGGAAGTTATCAGTCTAGATTAGTTCGATATGCTAGTATGCTTAGGTCTTTGTCCTCGTTTTTGTCATATGATTAGGTAAGGTGAATAGGTGGATTCGACGAGGGTTAGGTTCAAGTTGGAATGATTTCGGCTGTTGTTATCAACTCATCAAGGGTCATGGCTGAGCGAAACTTGAAACGCACGGCCTAAATGACGTTCGGCCTAAATGGAGTTTGTCCTAAATATTGTTCGGCCTGAATATCGATTGGCCATTATTCTGTTCGGCCATTATTCTGTTCGGCCTAAATTCAAGTAACGATCGGCATAAGTATCAATCTTCCAACCCTTCTTATTCATCGTTCGGCACGCGGCAGATCGTGCCGAACCCTGCTTATGCCGAGCCGCTTCGCCCGGCATTCTGCCCTTAACATCATTTTTCCTCTTTTCCTCTATCTCTCCCGACCGGCATGGCCGAGTCCTTCGGCAAGTCATACCGAACTGTGTCGATCGGCATCTTGCCCACTCCCTACTTCCTTTCTGTTCTTCCACTCCAACCTCGTTCTGCATGGGGGGGATCATGCCGAACCATAGCCATGCCGATCCACATCACTAGGCCTTTTCTCCAATTCCATTCCCATGCTCCCTTATGATCACTCGGCATTAAGATCATGCCGAGCCATAACAATGCATCTTCCGCTTTCCTCTTCTCCATTCCACCCACCTTGAAATCACCTAAAAGCATACTAACTTCCAGCCCTAGGACGCATCTGAACCTCAATTCGTCTCCCTCATCCATACATCTCCTACTTTCTACAATCTATGAAGGATTTACGCGTTCGTGTTGTGTGTTATACTTCCTAATTTGAGAAAGCGATCGAAAGGTTCTTACCAAAGGGAATGGCAGGAGCTTGGAGGTTTGTGAGCTTAAGATTGGAAGTTGATCGAATTTAACTTGGGAAGGAGTTGTAGGAAGGGCGTGATGGATTCGAAGTAGGAAGGGAAGATCGAAGAGGTGAATAAAACTTAAGGAAGGTAAGTTACGTGTTCTTGGAAAATAGCGGAGGTGAAAAAGTAAAAAAAGAAGAAGGAGTGGAGTGCAGGGTTTTATAGGGGAAGAAAGGAAGTCGAAGAGACGATGACCGGTAGAACCGGTCAAAGCGCTTCATTCGTTCGGCATCGGCTATACAGTTCAGCATCCAGAGCGCCCGGCTTCGACCATGCTGTCCGGCATTTGTATGTCGTCCGGCATGCATTGCCTCACCTGGTATTCACAAGAAAACGCCATCGAGAAGAATAAGCCAAGGCTCAAAGCGAAGCATGGAGGACTCGCGATTCAAAGCGCATCACGTTCGATCACGTGATGCACTTTGGGGGGCAAGTGTTACTTGGAGATTTGACCAGGCAACTAGGCACTCGGCATTTGCATATCGTTCGGCATCCCGAGCGTTCGGCACAACAAACTGGTCGACTTCCAGGTTCGTTCGGCATAAATGGTTCGTTCGGCATTCAAGTTCGATCGGCTTCCAAGTTCGTTCGGCACAAATGGTTCGTTTGGCATTCAAGTTCGATCGGCTTCCAGGGATGTTCGGCATTCAAGAACATTCGGCATCGAGAGCCATTTGGTATTGCATATCATTCAACATTAAGTGTCGTTCGGCATCTATGGACGTTCGGCATAGCAGAATCGTTCGGCATTCCATACTGCTCGGCATCCAGCCCTTGTTTGGAACTCAACCCCGTTCGGCATAAATCTGTATTGGCATTCGAGATCGTTCAGCATCCAGAGATGTTCGGCATTCATGCCCTGTTCGGCATTCGAGATCGGTCAGCATCCAGAGGTGTTCGGCATTCATGCCTTGTTCCGCATTCGAGATCAGTCGGCATCCAGAGGTGTTTGGCATTCATCCAATCTCGACCGGCTTCGATTATTGCTCAGCCTGCACTCTCCACTTAGCACATCACTTCGTTCGGCATGAAGATATCGTTTGGCCTTTTTCCTTTCGACATCTATTGATTGGAACACAGAACTCACTCTTCTGGGCGGACATATTTAGCTACCAGGCCCACCAGGAAAGTCCAACCCATCTTCGTCTATAAATAGAGAGGCGGGGACACAATGAAAGGGACCTTCTTTCGAGAACACCGAGGAGACTCTACTGCATTCAAGCCTCATTCAAGACTTATCTTTTTTGCTTAGTAGTTGTATTTAAGTAATTGATATACGGATTGTATCTGTAATCGATTATCAAGAAATGCAATAAAGATCTACCTCAAAGTGGACGTAGGAAATTACGCCAAACCACTATAAATCTGGTGTTCATTTTTTTTGCATTTAAATTTACGTACCGTTCTCTGTTTAACTTTACTTTCTTCATTAATCTCTCTACATAATCTCTCTTAAGGGTGTTAGTGACCAATTCTGGTGCTAACAATAATCATTACTAAAATGTATCACTTAAGAAAATATGAAATTGAATTTTAACAAAAAGATCTATAAGCGATGTATTCAGCCAAGCTATTACACCACTAGCTAAGGTGTAGTGCAAACAGTAATATTTAAATTGTTCAATATTAATCGCCAACTGAATTCACATCTCTGAGTCATATAATCGTATTTGTGAATTATTTGAAAAACCAAACGATTTAATTAGTTTATAAAGTGTTATAAATTAATTAAATAACTAATATTTATGAAATATTAATCATTAATTTATTTGATGTTTTGGGTGTTGTTAGTAATCGTTTAGATGTATACATATGCATGTATCGATATATGATACCAGCTTTATTTAACCGGGCTTTGAATAGAGATAATTACCCAATGGGCATTTGAAAAATAGACATGCAAAGGAAATCATAGCCAGCCATATTAAGAGAGAGGAAATGCCTGGCTTAATTGAATATTGATTGGAATCAAAAGAGGAAGTTTTAAGAGAGAATGGAAAGGAATTTTATTCTCTCATTCAAACAAATCCTCTCATTTATTATTCCTTTGAATTTTCTTCCTCTTTCTTTGCTCCATCCATGGCTACCACCTCTTGTCCCCATTCATGGTCGAATTTTTTTATTCCTCTTATCCAAATTTAAATAAATTAAAATTAAAACAATGGCCCATCTGATTCCTTCAAAATTGGATGTTGCTTCTAGGAATCTAGTGATTTTTTTAGATTAAGGCGTGACAAAGGGCTAGATCTACTTAGTTAATTCTTCATATCTTATTTTACATATGTCACCATCCTTATATGTGTATTTATATTTCCAAATACCCTTTCAAATGATTTAGTAACTGAAATTTAGTTGTGAGTTTCTGAATTATTTCCAAACTGTAAATAATTGCAAAAACGAAAGTAATATGTGTGTGTGTGTGTGTGTGTGTGTGTTTGTGTATGTGAATGTGAGCGTGTTCGTATGTGTGTATGTATTTGTGTGCGTGTTGATGCTTGAATTAGATCACCATGTTTTGTGAAAGTTTGGATTTATAGTTGTTTTAATTAAGGTTAGTTTCAGCAAAAATAAATTTTATTATGCATGTAAAAATAATTAAATATGTTTAATATTTCGTGTCATGTTGTATTATGTTGCAATTAAACAATAAAGTTGTTGTATGTATATATTTATATTTTGTATTTTAAATATTTGATGTTTAAACTTAATTCTGGTTCTTATAATTTTTTAAAACATATGTGATAAAATAATGAATTTGAATATGAGTATGGATATGAAATTTACAATTTTTGGGACAATTTTTGGGACAACTTTAATTATGATATTTTTTAAGGTGGTTTTGATTTATATGCTTATGTGATGTTCCAAATTTAATATTTAATGCTTAAACATTTGATTATGATTAACTATTGAATTATATTTCCAATTTAATCTATAGATTATATTTAGATCTAGTTATAAGTCCGCAAGAGAGAAAGGTTGGAATCCCTTTCCATTTCTCTTTAATTACCAAAACTTTTCTTATTCAATTATAGATATTTAAATTCTTAACTATATATACATACAAATAAAAAATGGTAAAACATATTATATGTGCATATAAACGTCTAAACTATATATAAGGTACTATCAATATGTGTAAACAAACCATAGAAGTATATTATAGTGCATTTAACATATGTATATAGTTAGGCATTTATATTCCTAATATGTATGTGAGATTATCATATACATATGTAGGTATATATGTATATAAAATAGATACAAATCCCATTACACATATGGTTATACACATGCCTATATCGTTTTGCTATCAAGTTATGCTAGGAATATATATATATATATATATATATATATATATTCAATTAAACACCAACCAATCATATTCACTATATATATTTCGAATGCATGCCAAATCTTTTATACATATATAAACATATATAAACACACACAAACACACAAAAACACATAGACACACGCACACATACATACATACATACACATATGTGTGTACATACACACATACATGAAGACATTCATTATATTCATAGTCAATCAAATGTCATAATTTATTAACATAGGTTTAATTAATAAAGAATAAAATAATCTCAATAAAATTTGATTTTATTAAACCACCAGATTATATCTAGCACTAAACATTATATTTTATAAGCCCACTAAGATCCAATTAGGGAAAGTTTTCGAAATCTACCCGTTTCACTTCTTGTAAATTGATCTGGTCCCTTCAATGGCATCGGTGCAAGGTTGGTCGAGCACCTAATACATTGGATTTTCAAGGTTTGTTTCCTATAAGTAACATGATGGGGGGTTCTCAAATTTTGGTCCGAGACAAAGCATTGCCTTTTATCCCCTATATGTCTTGTGATGGTTGGGCTAGTCGAAAGATTGCATAAAAATTGTTTGTGAGGTATTAGTTGGGTCACCCTAAAGGTGTTTGGATCGAACCAACAATGGTATCAAATCCTAAACGGTCTTTGCAGTCTAATCAGCCAACATTTAGGGCCAAATAATAAAACCTACTTACCCGATGGATGTCTAGAATAGTAGTGTCTTAGTCGTGGTTGAATAATCAAGAATTCTACTTTTCTAGTTAGTGGCTTGGCCAATGGAGTAAGTGTAAAATGTTGGCCCAAATGTAAGGCTCGAAGTTTTTTAGGCCTTGGGCTATTTTAAAATTAAGATTTGAAAATTTGATAATATATTTTAAATTTAAAAGTAAAGTTCAAATACAAAATGAAATCTTATAAAAGTTACAAAATATTTTTCCAAATGGTTTTGAAAATAAATTTAATATTTAATTAATTAGAGTAATTAATTAATTAAAGTTAATTAATTAAATAGATATATATAATGATATATATATGTGTGTGTGTATACCTTAAATTATTTAAGGTAACTTATAAATAAATATTTTGAATTTATTGAAAGTATTTAATTAAAAGAGTATTTTAATTAAACGAAAATTTTGTTTGCAAATAAATAAATTAAATGTTGATTAATGTAAATATATATATATATATATTTATAGGGATATATGTATGTAACTATAATCGTTACAACTATATATTTATCTTAATTTTTTTGAAATGAACAATATTAAATTTCCGATTAAATTCCAATTTTTAATTAAATTGATAAATATGTATATATTGATGTGTGTGTATATATACTGCAAATATTATAGTGGGTTATTTATCTTAAATAGTTTAAGTTGAATAATATAAAATTTGTGAAATTTTAATGAACTATAATAAAATGGATTAATTAATTAAAGGGGCATTTCACTAAAAGGACAAACTTTGCAATACAATTAGCTTCTAGGACACACATCCACAAGAATTAATTTCAAGGCCAAAGTCAGCAAAATAATTACTTTTAAGGACAAAGTCAGCAGTCCAATTACTTTCAAGGACATAATTTCATAGGTTTTTAGGCCTTAGAAACTAATTATTTTGCATTTTGTCCTTAAAAGTAATTATTTCAGTTGTGTGTCCTAGAAACTAATTGCACTTGCTAAAGAGGCCCTTGTGGCTAACTTTCACTTTATTAAATATGGTTTAATTAATAAAGATACATGCATATATTATATATGTTAATTAAATTATAATAGTTGCAAATAAATTTAACTTATATAACTATATATGTATAATTATAAATGTGATAACCTGGATTTCTGGATATCTGATAATTGGTTAATTAACTGATTTGTACTAGTTGAACAAATAAAATTCTGATAACTAAAATATCTGGATATATTAATGGATTTGAAACTATAATAAAAGTTGAACTTGAATTATCTAGAAATGATAAATCTTATAAAATAAATAAATAAATATACTTGTGCAAACCTTATAATATTGAATTTTTAAGTGTATATATACTATGATTAGAATACAATGTAATATATATATATATATATATATATATATATATATATATATATTATAATTGGGAGGTTATGTTTTGAATTTAATATAATGATTTCAAAAGCTATTTCAATTTAAATTTTATATATTTTAAAAACCCTAAAGATAAATATTTATTAATTAAAGTATGAAGGCCTAAAATAAGATTTAACAAAGGTTTAAATACACTTTCTTTTATACTTGAAATTTATGTACTTTGTATATATATAAAGAAAAGTTTAAAAACATAATACATATTAATATAAATACGTATAAAACATAAGATATATTTAAATATAAGTTTTGAACATTTGTAAACATTTAATTCTTGCATTTAAACATTTGTAAGAAAATAATTACATACATTGACATTTGTAAGCTTGGTATTACAAGTGGCATACTAAATTTTCTTTTAGAATTTAATTATGAATAAATGTAGAGAAACCCGACTATGGGATTTTCAGTTCAAAACTTCTCTCATCTTCTTTTATCTTCAAAGTAAAATCAAAAGAGGAAAATCAAAACTAAAAGAAAATTATAATCAAACTACAATAGCTTCTCTTCAACCTGAGCAAAGATCAAGATTTCAGATTCAAATCAACATTAGCCTCTGTTTCAACTTCCTAGATCATCTAAAAACATAACGAAGAAGATCAAATCAAATACAATGTTCCAGATCATAAGAAGAAAAGAAAAACTGTTCCTCTGTTTCATTTTTTGGTGAGTAAACATTTCTTTTAAGACTTAAATTTGTTTATCCTGGTGCATATGATAAATTGAATATATTGTGCCGTGAAAATATGTTTGCATGGACATAGTTTACTTGGATTATAATTTAACTGCTTTGTTTATTGATATGCATGACTCAGTGTGTGTGTGAGTGTGTGTGTGTATGTGTATAAGGCTCTGTTATGTTCTTTAGGCTCAAGAATTCGTTTTAAAAATTCATATCTCATTGTACAAACAGTTTTAGGTTAGGATCTTTAAAGGAGAATTATTTGTAATAGAAAATTTTGTTTTTAAAAAATATCATTAAGTCTATTTAACATGTAGGATTACTGGAAATTGAAAATTACAGTAAAAAATTAAATTATGTTCAAAAATTAGATATTTAAACCTTGGGTTTTGATTACATCGTCTGATTCATTGTCAAAAACTATGAATTTTAAACGTAATTTCATGATTTTTAAGTTTGTAAATGATGAATTTCGCGAGATGAACAGATTTGGGCTTCCTGTTAATTGCCCGGCGATCGGGGAGGAGATGGTCGTCATGGTCGAGATTGGAGGAGACTTGAGAGATGGGGATCATTGGAAAAGTAGTTGGGAATTTTATTGATCACCGGAGTGACCTGGAGAGGTCGAACTAGGGCTTTGAAGCCAGGTTTGGTTGTCGAAGTTTCAAGTGTTCGTGTGATGTCGTAGGCGCGTCGGAGATGATCGGAGTGGGGGGAAAGGTGCGTGAGTCTTAGGCGAAGTTTCAGTTGAGGTGTCGAACATCTTGGTGGTCGGTGATGGTGGCACGAGGCGTGCTTGTCGATCTGGGTTTGTTCTAGAAGAGTGTCGTCTCGCTCGATTTTGAATTCAGGGGCGATGGGTTATTCTGGGTGGTCGAGTCATTTGAGTGGATCGTCGGCGGCAGCTTGGTGATCGGAATGTTGGTCGGAGACAGTCTGGGCTCGTGTGCACGTACACTGATGTCATTTGTATCTGTTGGATGTGTGGATCGAGGAAGAAATGGTTTGCTCGGGTGCATGCTCGAAGTTGTGTGATGATTGCCTCGAAGCAGAGTGATAACGTGAGTTGCTCGGTGTTGAGATCGCGTAATTTGGTATTTTGCTCGGGTTCTTTGTTATGATAACAAGTTTTAAATATAACAAGTTTTTAAAGTAAAACCAAGTCAAGTTTTAAACAATTTCTTAACCAATTCTCTTTAATAATAACTGTTTGAGACTTACTAAAGGTTTTAAAATAAATTATTTAAAAAAAGGTAATTAAGTTTAAAGAATTTTATTATGCATCCCTTATTTAATTCATAAGTTTATTTAAATAAATTTTAATATTGTGATTAAGTGGTTAACTAAGAAGATGTAGTGTTTTAATTTGTTAATAAACTTAAGAATATTAAGTTAATTTATATGTCAATGATAATTAATTCCAAGGCCGATTAAAGTAAGATTAAATGTTGTTAAAGTTAATTGATTTGGGTTTGGAATAATTATATACTAAATTAATAATAAATTAATCCATAAGTATTTTCAGATGAGATTTAATAATGATTGGATTAAGTAGATAATAAGTGTATTAATATAAATTAATCAGGGTCTTGATTTAATAAAAGGGTAATTAATTAGTATTGATAATTAATTATTGTAATAAATTAAAGGATGATTACTTAATGTAAATAATTAAGGGTTAATTGATCAGTATAAGTAATTAAAGGTTAATTAATTAATATCAATGATTAAGGGATAATTAATTTATGTAAGTAATTAAGGGATGGTTAATTAATTCATTAATCAATTAAAGTAATAAAAAATGGTTTTTAATTGATTAAGTAAGAAGGATCTAAAAGTAATTAATATAATTTATTTGGAGTTTAAATTTAATTAATCAGAAATACTGATAAATTGATCTTGCTTATGGATGATTGAATTGTATTGAATGATTAGGTTAATATCTAGTCTGATAAATTTGTGGTGTACTGTGATATGATATGTTTAGGTTGAACTGTGCTAATGTGGGTTATCTATCAATGATGAATTTCTGTGTAAATGTGACAGTCTGTATTTAAAATTGAAATTGCATTCACTTGAACAACTTGGATTAAAGATGACATTGGATTCGAAGAAACCGAGGTCGTGTAACAGTAAATTCTCGAAACCACTTCGATTAGTAATCTACAAATTCTTTATAAATTTGGACCCAAAATCAAATAGGCTGGATGGAATGAATTAAGTAACATGGCTATTTTAACTAAGTAATAGATTCTTAGATATTGTTTTGAGAACTCGTAGTGAAGTACGAGTTACTATACCTTAGTATTTCATTGTTTCATGGGTTTACTCATGCTGGTTTCCAGCCTGACCCGGGTGTTACTTGATTGTAATGCTCGGTCAGACCGAGTATTACAGATTTTTGGGTTAGGACATTCTGGAGCTCAGGTGACGAGCTGGATGGCAGGAACGCATGGAGTATTTTCTGCTGTGTATTGTTTGTATTCCAGGACAAGTTAATTATAACAGTCCAGTTTAATTATGAATGGTCGTAACTCTGATGTATTGCATATAACGTCACGGATACAGTTTTTCTTTGTATAAATGATATCATTTGATATTATATTTTGATCCGCTGTGAGTGTGAGATTCTGTGTTTTGTTTTCTGTTTCTTCTTCTTCCTCTTTTCTTCTTTACACTAACAATCTTGGATAACCGGCATTGAATTGCTCGGCACTTCTACAGTGAACATAATAGTGTCGAATTTTTGGAGTCCAAAATTTCAAGTCGTTACAGTTGGTATCAGAGCGAAGGTTAAGCGAGAACCTTGGCTCTGGTAGGTTTACTCATTAAGGATAGGGACAGTAGTACCCTAGAATGAGTAGAGCGTATTATATGAGAGCATACTTGTTATTTTCTTATAAAAAGATTTTAAAAATGGTTTTAAAAATGATTTTTATATAAGTTTATATTTTGGTATATAAAGCAATATTTTTTCTAATATATATTAAGGTAATTGGTTGTTGTATTCTTTGAATTAAATGTAATAATAAGAATTAAGTAATAATGGATATACAACCAAATAGGAATTGGATAATATGAACTATATTAGTAAGATAAGCGAGAAATGGATTCAAACAAGAAAATAAAATCCTGAAATTGTAGAAGTGTTTTCAGAATGGTGAATCAAGCTACCATGATTTTATTTTCCAATAAATTAAGAGATAATATACAGTGAATTGGTTCCCAGATATGATAATCTTGGTTATTATCATAAATTGGTTATGGTATCTAATGATGGGATGTTTGTTTTCTAATGATAACTAATGATAAAGCAAAATGAAATGTTTTAAGAAAGTAACATTTAAATAAGTATGACATGTAAATTGAAAAGAATTTAAATTGTGAAGTTTTTAAATCTAAGTCCAGAAAATTTTAAAATTGTTTCAAAGTGTTAAAAGATATTAATAAAATAATATTATTCAGAATATTTTTAAATGTAGAAATCTTATTTTAGAGCAAGAGTTGTTTTAAAATTTTAAAAGGAATTTCTTTTAAACCAAGAATGATTTAAAATTTAAAGTATAACTTGGTGTACAAAGGAAATAAATATGTATATATGTGGGACATACATAATAACAAATTGAATGGAAGTAAACATTAAGTGTTGAGTTTTCAATTTCCCTAAAATGTGATAAGTTCAGAACTTATAAGTGAGGAAGGATATTGATAAGAAGTTTAAAAATTTGAAAAAGAGAATTCAAATTGAATAAGGTTGAATGGATTAAATAAATTGAATTTAACTTAGGGAAAGTTAAATGAGTTTAGAATGAACAACCTGAATTGGAAATTTCAAGTTGAAATTGAGATTTAACCGAGAGAAGTTAAATGGGTTGAATTGAATAGGGTTTGAGTTCTGGAAATTGGTAATGGATGATATTGATGGATGTTTTAGATAATTTGGATGTTTATTTACATTGACATCCTGCTATCATCCTGTTGTTATTATTAATCTATGAAATTGAGTATTGGATTATTTTAATTGAATTAAGAAGTGGATAGAGATATTTATATATCCATTACTGAAATTAAATGGAAATAAAAACTTTGATTTGAAACTATTTAAACAGTTTTGAATGTAAGAGATAAAGATTGAACATATGGTGATGAAGTCACTTTGAACTTAAGATTTAAATGTTAAAAATGAACTTGCAAACTGAAATTGTTTAACAATTGGTTTCAAAGTTAAAGGTTAAATTTAGGTAATAAATTGGATTTCGAAGATTAAATTATTTAAAAAGTTTTGAACTCTTATTGGAACTTTGAAATAAGTTAAGTAAAGGTAATTTAAAATGAATATTTGAAATTTGGATTCAGAATTGAAAATTGTTAAAGATTTAGGTTGTTAAATTAAAAGTAAAAGTTAATTTGATTTAAGAGATTAAATCAACTTTTAAAAATTTGGGATGGAAATTGAAGTTAACTTAATTTGAATTGAAATTGAATCAATTTAAATGGAAATAGAAATTTAAATTGAATTGATTGGAATGAGAGATTTGAAAATTGAACAGTTTGAGTTCTGAAACTATTTTGAAACAAATTATTTTAATATAAACTTTCTTAAATCTATTTTTCCTAGTTATTTACTATACAATCTTTCTTTTTAAAACCCAAACTATCCTACACTTGTTTTACAGCTATTTGACTATTTTACAACTATTTTATAACTACTTAACTATTTACAGCTATTTTACAACTAATAGCTATTTTTTGACCACTTATCTATTTTAAACTTTTTAAGCTATTTCTGGATTCAAGATGGTCAGAATGTGAACTGTTTATGATTAAATACCCATTTGAGATAAGAATTGAAGTGATAATACAAATGGAAATTGAGGCAATTGTAAATAAGTGAATGGAGATCAAAATGAATGTGAATAGATAGAGGATTGATTTGGCTAATAATCAATGGAGATAAATGCGTAGGATGTACATGTATTATTCTATTCGCATAACGATTTGATCCAGATTCGAGCACAGAATTTCAAGATAGTATATCGATCCGAGTTGGGATTTTTCACTCGATTTTCGACGGCAAACCCTGGAAATGGATTTTTTATTGATTCTGGAAATTTTCTATCATAGTTAGGGCTATGCAAGGAGAATGACGGTTTGTGATCAAGAAACTAGATCTGAGTCTGCACTAGGAAGTTGAGTGGATGATACTAGTTCGAAAATGAAATTGTGTGATCGAGTGACCGATCAGATTTGATATTGCGTACGAATGGTACATGAACATCGTATGTGCACGAATGTAATAGATATTGAAATTTTGAAAGAAATGTGGAAATGATTTTTAGAAAGTATATCTTGAGAAATGTATGATGAATTAAAATGGGAGTTGGATATTTCTATAACTGAAATTCACTTTATGAAAAGTAGGTGATATGGTAAATAACTTTATAAAGGAAACCAAACTTGAACATTTAATTTGGCATAAATAAAGCTATATATATATATATATATATATTTGTTACATATGGTAAACTTCCCCTTGATTAATCTATAGCCAGAAGAAAAGATTTTTATTTAAAGTGTAAAAAAGAAATTTTTGTAAGTATGAAGTGATCCAAAGATTTTTTTAAGGATATATATATCTATATATATAAATGGTTTTATGAGAATGATGTGGGGAAAGAGGTTTTTGGAACCTATGGATTTTGGAAAGGCTTTTGATTTTTGGAAAAAAAATCAATTTTGGAAATTTGGAAAGCCAAGTTTGGAACTATCGATTTGAGATATCGACTTTGTGTAAAGATGATTTATGTGAATCATAAAGAGTATGATTTGAAAGATACTATAAGTGTATATTATAAAATATTTTGAGATTGGCTCTGGAGAAAAAGGCGCTCCCATGAAATGAACTTCATAGGAGATCCACGGGGTGGTTCTGCCTTGAGCTCTAAAGGGGGTTCTAAATTTGATCCTGGAAGGAAGTCCGGACAAACTGAAGTTCCTAAGGATTGTGTGTGGGTAGTGTAAGTCGAGGTCGCTGATGCCTACAGAGACGTTTAGGTTATGCTGTGACGATAGTGTAACTCGATGTCACTGCGATCTACTGCAGGCTATAGCGGAAGTCGTGTGGCAGTGAGAGCCTACAGTCTACATGTGATTTTGCCGTGATGGCAAAGTAACATCGGTAGACTGCGATCTATGAAGGCAAGCGAAAGTTGTGGGGCAGTGAGAGCCTACAGGCTTCATTGGGACTCGACTGATGTAGTCTGTGATCTATGTAGGAGTGGTGAAGTTTCATTTGGCAGCGGAATTCGAGGACGCTGATGCCTACAGTTACATGGGTTTTAGCCGTGATGGCGACATCAAACCTGGATGTAGCTACAATCTATGGCGGGTTCTATGGTGTAAACGAGGGGTGTGGAGTGCCTACAGTTTTCTATGGATTTTGTCGGGATGGCAACGTAACCATCGGGTTAACTGCGACCATGGAGAAGGTGATGATTTTCAGAGCATTCTTATCAAAAATGTTTTCTATATTTTCCAAAAATGTTTTCTAAATATTATCACTGGATGTTGAAACCAGATCTGCTAAGTAGTTATACATTTTTAGTCCTACGCCTGATCAATGTATGACCGAATTTCTGTAAAAACGAGGATGGACTCGTTGAGACATCGAGTTATAAAAAGTAATTTTTATAAAACTATTTTGATAATATTATATATATTTTAAAGTATTTTGAAAAATAAATAAAATAAAAGGAGTTTATAGTTAAAATGTCCAAAGGGTAATTTAACTGATAATAAGCATTTTAATAAATTCTGGCTTCATCCCTTTTCAAGGACGAAAAGATTCAAAGGGGGAGGAATGTGATGACCCGGATTTCTGGATATCTGATAATTGGATAATTAATTGATTTTTACTAGTTGAACAAATAAATTTATGATAACTAAAATATCTGGATATATAAATGGATTTGAAACTATAATGAAAGTTGAATTTGAAATATTTGGAAATGATAAATCTTATAAAAAATAATAATAAATATATATATTCATGCAAACCTTATAATATTGAAATTTTAAGTGTGTATATATTATGATTAGACTACAATGTAATATATATATATATATATATATATATTTAATAATTCGGAGGTTATGTTTTGAATTTAATATAAAGATTTTCGAAAGCTATTTCAAGTTAAATTTTATATATTTTAAAAACCCTAAAGATAAAATACTTACTAATTAAAGTATGATGGCCTAAAATAAGATTTAACAAAGGTTTAAATACACTTTCTTTTATACTTGAAATTTATGTACTTTGTATATATATAAAGAAAAGTTTAAAAACATAATACATATTAATATAAATACATACAAAACATAAGAGATATTTAAATATAAGTTTTAAACATTTGTAAACATTTAATTCTTGCATTTAAACATTTGGAAGAAAACAATTACATACATTGACATTTGTAAGCTTGGTATTACAAGTGGCATACTAAATTTTCTTTTAGAATTTAATTATGAGTAAATGTAGAGAAACCTGACTATGTGATTTTCAGTTCAAAACTTCTCTCATTTTTTTTATCTTAAAAAAAAATCAAAAGAGAAAAATCAAAACTAAAAGAAAATTATAATCAAACTGCAACAGCTTCTCTTCAACCTGAGCAAAGATCAAGATTTCAGATTCAAATCAACATTAGCCTCAGTTTCAATTTCCTAGATCATCTAAAAACATAAAGAAGAAGATCAAATCAAATACAATGTTCCAGATCATAAGAAGAAAAGAAAAACTGCTCCTCTGTTTCATTTTTTGGTGAGTAAACATTTCTTTTTAGGACTTAAATTTGTTTATCCTGGTGCATATGATAAATTGAATATATTATGATGTGAAAATATGTTTGCATGGACATAGTTTACTTGGATTATAATTTAACTGCTTTTTTTATTGATATGCATGACTCTGTGTGTGTGTGTGTGTAATAGAAAATTTTGTTTTTTAAAAATATCATTAAGTATATTTAACATGTAGGATTACTGGAAATTGAAAATTACAGGAAAAAAAATTAAATTATATGTTATGTTGTAGATCAAATCAAATACAAAGTTCTAGATCATAAGAAGAAAAGAAAAACTATTCCTTTGTTTCATTTTTTGGTGAGTAAAGATTTCTTTTTAAAACTTAAATTTGTTTATCCCGGTGCATATGATAAATTGAATATGTTATGTTGTGAAAATACGTTTGCATTGAAATAGTTTACTTGGATTATAATTTAACTGCTCTGTTTATTGATATGCATGACTCTCTGTGTGTGTGTGTGTATTAGGCTCATGTTCTTCAGACTCAAGGATTCATTTTAGAAATTCATATCTCATTTTACTAACAGTTTTAGGTTAGGATCTTTAAAGGAGAATTGTTTGTAATAGCAAAATTTGTTTTTTAAAAATATCATTAAGTACATTTAACATGTAGGATTACTGGAAATTGAAAATTACAGTAAAAAATTAAATTATGTTTAAAATTAGATGTTTAAACCTTGGGTTTTGATTACATCATCTGATTCGTTGTCAAAAACTATGATTTTTAAAAGTAATTCCATGATTTTTAAGTTTGTAAATGATGAGATTTCGCAAGATGAACAGATTTGGGTTTCTTGTCAATTGGCTGGAGGGGACTTGAGAGGTGGGGATCATTGGAAAAATAGTCGGGAATTTTATTGATCACCAAAGTGACCTGGCGATGATGAACTAAGGCTTTGAAGCCAGGTTTGGTCGTCAAAGTTTCAAGTGTTTGTGTGACGTTGTAGGCACGTCGGAGATGATAGGAGTGGGCGAGAATTGTGCATGAGTCTTCGGTGAAGTTTCGATCGAGGTGTCGAACTTCCTGGTGGCTCGTGATGGTGGCACGAGGTGTTCTTGTCGATCTGGGTTGGTTCCAGTAGGGTGTCATCTCGCTCGATTTTGAATTCATGGGCGATGGGTTGTCCTGGGTGGTCGAGTCGTTTGGGTGGATCATCGATGGTAGTTTGGTGATCGGAATGTTGGTCGAAGAAAGTCTGGCCTCGTCGTTTGTATCTGTTGGATGTGTGGATCGGGGAAGAAATTTTTTGCTCGGGTGCATGCTCGAAGTTATGGGGTGATTGCCTCGAAGCAAAGTGATAACGTGAGTTGCTCGGGGTTGAGATCGGGTAATTTGGTATTTGGTTCGGGTTCTTTGTTTTGATAACAAGTTTAAAATATAACAAGTTTTTAAAGTAAAACCAAGTCAAGTTTTAAACAATTTCTTAACCAATTCTTTTTAATAATAATTGCTTGAGATTTATTAAAGCTTTTAAATAGATTATTTTTAAGAAAGAAGTAATTAAGTTTAAAGAATTTTATTATGTATCCCTTATTTAATTCATAAGTTTATTTAAATAAATTTTAATATTGTGATTAAGTGGTTATTAAAAAGATGAAGTGTTTTAATTTGTTAATTAACTTAAGAATCTTAAGTTAATTTATATGTCAATGATAATTAATTCCAAGGCTTATTAAATTAAGATCAAATGTTGTTAAAGTTAATTGATTTGGGTTTGGAATAATTATATGTTAAGTTAATAATAAATTAATCCATAAGTGTTTTCAAATGAGATTTAATAATGATTGGATTAAGTAGATAATAAGTGTATTAACTTAAATTAATTTGGGTCTTGATTTAATAAAAGGGTAATTAATTAGTAATGATAATTAATTAATGTAATAAATTAAAGGATGATTAATTAATGTAAATAATTAAGGGTTAATTAATCAATATAAGTAAATAAAGGTTAATTAATTAATATCAATGATTACGGGATAATTAATTTATGTAAGTAATTAAAAGATGATTAATTAATTCATTAATTAATTAAAGTAATAATAAAGTTTTTAATTGATTAAGTAAGCATGATTTAAAAGTAATTAATATAATATATTTGGAGTTTAAATTTAATTAATTAGAAATAGTGATAAATTGATCTTGCTTATGGATGATTGAATTGTATTGAATGATTAGGTTAATATCTAGTCTGATAAATTTGTGGTGTATTGTGATATGATCTGTTTGGGTTGAACTTTTCTAATGTGGGTTATCTATCGATGATGAATTTCTGTGTAAATGTGGCAGTCTGTATTTTAAATTTAAATTGTATTCACTTGAACAACTTGGATTAAAGATGGCATTGGATTTGAAGAGATCGAGGTCAGGTAATAGTAAATTCTCGAAACCACCTCGATTAGTAATCTATAAATTCTTTATAGATTTGGATTTAAAATCAAATAGGCTGGATGGAATGAATTAAGTAACATGGCTATTTTAACTAAGTAACAGATTCTTAGATATTGATTTGAGAACTCATAGTGAGGTACGAGTTACTATGCCTTAGTATTTCATTGTTTCATAGGTTTACTGACGCTGGTTTCTAGCCTGACCCGGGTGTTACTTGATTGTAATGCTTGGGTCAGACCGAGTATTACAAATTTTCAGATTAGCACGTTCTGGAGCTCAAGTGGCGAGCTGGATGGCAGGAACATATGGAGTATTCTCCGCCGTGTATTGTTTGTATTTATAACTGTCCACTTTAATTGTGAATGGTTGTAACTCTGATGTATTGTATATAAAGTGACAGATACAGTTTTTCTTTGTATAAACGATATTATTTGATATTATATTTTGATCTGCTGCGAATGTGAGATTCTGTGTTTTGTTTTCTGTTTCTTCTTCTTCCTCTTTTCTTCTTTGCCCTAACAATCTAGGATTTTCGACATTCAATTGCTTGGCACTTCTATAGTGAACGTAATAGTGTCGAACTTTTGGAGTCAACAGTTTCGGGTCGTTATAATAAAAGTGGAACTAAAATAAACCCAAAATAAATTTTTGGAGTAAATACATACGTATGGTACATATACTATAATTTCAAATGTGTTAGATACTTAAACCACGAGGGTATTTCATAATAAACACATAACTCCTTAAGTCAATCTCACTCAAAATATATTAAAGATTTATAATCTCTAATAAAGAGTTGCCCTCTACCATTTATATATTAACAGATTACTTGCATACTCCTTGGTTGTTGAGCAAACTCAATCTAGGAATTGGAGTGTTATACTTTCAATATACTGTTGGACAAAGTAAGATACAATTGTATTTGTTGAGCAAACACAAGGTATGTGCAGTATACTTAGGTCATCGTGATATGGTAGGTGTGAGTGAATATTGTCTTTCAATTTGTTGAGAAAACTCAAGGTCAAGATTGAGGTTAAGACAAAGACCATGGTTAGGAGTTGCATTTGATACAACTGAAGGCAACCGAGTCCTAACATCCACTAGAGGAATCGAAAGATTTCTATGTTTCTCTTAGAAGTTAGAAAAATATAAAAATCTAGTAGGAGCCTTATTGGAAAAATGAAACGTCAAAATTTAACCTTTCTAATATTGTAGGAAGGCATGATATACAAATTAAAATTATCTATATTGTTTAATTTGTGCAACAAAATTAATAAAATTGTTTAGCAATAAGAATATACTAATGAACTGAATTAAGATTAACAAAGAAATATAATATACATAGAAATAATTTTTAGCATGTTGTCATTTTAAGACCCATGCACGTGCCAAAAATTATATAACTACTTAATGCATTCATAACTTGGCCATTTAACTGTTTATTTGCTTGACATTGTATATTGACTTCTATGAGTTTTGAACTCTAAAGCGATACAAGGATATCGATATTTGAACCATATTAGATCACACACAAAAGTTGTTTGTTGAATGCTTGTGTTCATAATATATGAAATCTCAATGAAATTTTTTCACATAAGATGGGCAAGTAAATGGTAATGTAAAATCATGTGTTAAACATTATTGAATACAATGAGAATTTTGTTGCATATAAGAAAATAGAAGGTAAAGGACTAAAGACTAACCCAGGGATTCAATCACTAAAATTTAAGTTTCGATCGGTTTACTTAAGTGCAACCTGTTCAATGTCCATAAAATGTTAAGAGTATTCGAAGGCAATTTTGTAAAGAATTTGGACATGTTTTGTAGTATAATTACCTTCATAAAGAACATCAGAAGTGAGAATTGTACCAAATTTAGTAAGATAATTAATATGACATGAAAATGTGATTTATGTTTCAAGTGTACTATACTATAGAAAATTATTTTCTATAGAAGTTATTTATATGAGTTAAAGATATTTGATGATAAATCTCGGCTATAAACTAGTTACTATGAATAAATAGCCTATAATAAGTAGTTGGATGGCGCTTTGTTTTTATGTGCTATTATAGTAATAGCAGAAATAGTGGAGCATACTATATGACAATTATAAATTGATGCATTAAGATACGAAAGATTGTTTCGTTTATATGGCAATATTATTTATGAAATAATAATTATTTTTAGTACCGATTGAATATATATATATATATATGTATGTATGTATGTATGTATAGTTTTATTTTGTTATGAATATTATGAATATTCATTGTAAAATAAATCTAGAATAACTTTATTTTTTACATTAGCTACGTAATATAGAAATAAAAAATTTAACAATTAAATTTAGGAATCATAGACCAAGCCATATCTTAGAGGAATAATTACTTAAATCATTTGATTGTGAATCACAAGATACTGGTGAATTATATCTCAAGGATTAAGTGCAAGTAACCATTAGCGGGAACGAAAAAAGAGTTAATGAACACTTTAGACTAATACACATAGATTTATGAAATCAAAGGTTAAATAATATCAAAACGAACCCACTTACTTCATCAAACTCCCTAATGAATTGCGATAGACATGAATATGCATATTTCATACGTAAATAATATATCTTTAATAAGTTCATAGGATTTAAAATGGAAGTGGAAAACATAACATGTAAAGGAAATAATACAATTCAATTTTGTTGAATAAGCAAGTATATTCGCAGGATTCCAAAAGTACCTCAAAACGAATAAAAATTCAATCTCATAGTCACTCCTCCCTGTGGTACATAATAATGTATCAATAAGTAATAATCATACTTTGTTGGACAAAGTATGATTGATGACGAGTAATATTGAATTAAATTCTTTCTATAAGGATATATGTACTTAAGAGTGAGTAAGTATGTTATATTTAATTTTATCTAAAGCACTATATACTAGATCATATGAGATATGAACTAACATGAAACCCTATATGTCCTAGGTCAAACAGTTGACAGACTATATAGGTCAAGTGGCTTCACATAAAATTCGATCGTGAGGAATCTTGTGTGAACCATCGCAAAGGATTTGGGATCGACCAACAATGGTTGACTAATTTTAGTTACGAGCAAAAAATTTGTTAACTCAAAATTGAATCAGTTTTATATAAGTATTAGATACTAATCTAAACTATCTAACATGCAAACTGATTATATAAGATGAAAAGAAATTAACCGAGACATAAAAAAAACACAACTCATTAAATTGTCTAGTACGGATTCTTTCACATTAAAGAGAAACAATGAGATTAGTATCATTGTCAAGAAAAGGAATTGTTAGTAGTAACAATTTCCATAGTTACCAATATGTTGTAAAAAGTATAGTCTCTAACATATGCATGATGCTTAAATTTGGAGTGGATTCCAAGTATACTTTCAAAATAGGATTTTGACAGTTATACTCGAAGAGACATAATTCATCGACCATGAGTGGATCTTCAAAAGGAAGATGGATGCAGTTGGAGTATAGTAAGTAACATCGATGAAAATAATGTTGTAAATTTCAATTGTTTAAATTAGCATAATGAATTTGTCAATCAATTTGCTTGAGTTAATTCGTATTCTACTCACAAAATTATCACCCATCATGAATTGGAATTTGGTACATCTTTGTTGAAACAAAAATCTAAATAATGACTTAGAATAGGCTATTTGCACATGATAATTAAAATGACATGACATCAGTGGAAGCAATAACCAAGTTTGTAAGTGTTGGATAAAATCCAAAAACTAATATGACAATATCATTTGATAGATATCATTCGATAGGCATTAGAATTGAGCAAATATTTTGATAGAGAAAATCAAATAGTTTGATTATCAATCAAAATATAGATGAAGCATATATCTTTAAGAAAGAATGCTAAGAGGTACTAAAATATTTCTAATACTATACATGAGGATGTTGGGATTGTCCTAAAAAATATACATAGACACCATACTAAAATGTTTAATGTTGAGCATATGAGATGGATTTCTTATGCATTGGCAATACGAATTATGATATACGATATATTGTCTTTATCGCTATTTCCTTATGCAATTAATGCATTAAGTGAATATCAAACTCGAATAAGATCACTAAATGGTTGATATGATTAGTCTCGAGCATTTGTGAAATGCAAGAGAATTGTTTATGGAAACAACAAACTCCTTACTAAGGAGTATTCAAACTCGAACTTCATAAATTATGTCAAACATATTATGTCAATCCTAATTCATGTTCAAACTTAGTTAACAAGACTTTAAGTATGAAATGTTCCAAATAAGTAATGGTTGCTAATTTAACGGATATGCTAAATAAATTGCCTTGAATAGCATCGCAATGAAACCGTTATCAATATAATTATGCAAATTTGTACCTAAGTTAGGGGCAATTCCAAACATTGAGAATCTGATGAATAGTTTTGTGGAAAAAAGGCCAAGATACAGATCATAAAACAAACTAGGTCTAACCAAATGTTTAGACATACACTCTGAATAATCCAAACAATAAAGGCGGTTTAACGAAGATGTAGAAACATTAGCCGATAGAGTAGACAACAATACGATATAGAAGATCCATTCACTAAGAGAATAGCTCGATTGGTTTTGAATCGGTTGGAGGAATGCGATTTGAAGGAACCGGGTGTAAAGACCATATTTTATGTATCGAGAGGTCATAAAATACTAATATTATTTTTGTATATGTTCTTGCTATTCTATAACTTTGGAAATGATTGCTAGAGGAATTTTTCATCCTTAGAATTTTTAGCGGACGATTTTGACCTTGAAATTTTGTAAGGCTTATAACTTTTGATTGATAGTAGCCAAATTAGGTCTGAAACAACTTCTATTAGATCGAGATGATTGTTTTCCTTTCCGTAAAGTGGTCATAGTAGGAAAAAAAGACATGCCTTTTAGGAGATATGGTTGTTTGAAGTTCCACCTGATTTTGAACAACTTAATAGTAATTATAGGGAATAATAGCTAAGCCCAAAGCCCCTTTCGAGATTAGCAACACTAGGTGCTTATGGGACTTTTTATCATTTCATGCTTCACATAATAGTTAGAGAATCCATCATTAACATTTTCTAAGCCTAAAGCCACTCTAAATCTTACTTTAATTAGATAAATTTGTCATTAATACGATAATAATGAAATTAGCACTTAGATTTGGGGATTTACTGTTAGAGACGCCTTGGATCTACTATTCATCATGGGATTCATGCTATTTTTGGGTTGCTTTACATTTAATTGAGTGGCTAGAACCTCTCACTTACTATTAGTCCCTATATGCTTATAAATGATGTTTAATAAGTATTTTTGGTCCTTAAAATGTGTTTTATACCATATTTAATCATATATGTTAATTTCAAACATATTGGTAAAGTTTTATGAAATTGTATTCTTGTGGATGTCCCTTGTTCTTATGGTTCTTCCTTTTTCTTACCTTCAGACTTAGGCTATAACTTGATTTATGTGAATGTTTTCTTGTTTGGATATAGTGTATATGTTGAATAATTGAATGCATGTTGTTTGTTGTATTGAAACGGCAATCAAATGGCGACTTAGAAATAGGAATTCTGTCATAACTCATCATCGATCCATGGAAGTGACAGTAACCAAATTTAATGCGAGTTATGGCCTCACAAAGCAACATTTCAAATCTCAAGTCGTTTGGAGTTCGTTTGCCCAAGTTATGGGCGAAAAAGTTCGGATTGACGATGATGTTCAAGTGTTGGATCGATATGCCTTGCTTCGAGTTGTGCTTTAGGTAACATATGGGATGGCTTCGGGTCTTACTTTAGGTCGCATTCACTTGAGTTCTAGTTAGGGAACAAAAATGGCTAAGCATTGGATCCATGGGGTCAATTCGATGGCAAGGATCGGTGGAGTTAGATCGGTGGAGGCTTGGATCAGGGTACTCATGGATCGGGGGTAGGATGATGCGATGGTGGGTAGGAAAAGCTAAAACCATTTCGATTTGTTTTCATGGCTACTTCGGGTAGGAATTAGGATTTCTTCAAGTCTAAGCTTCAAAAGTTTGGGCTTTTATTGCATTTGCTTTGAGTCTTGCTGCATTTACTTCGAACTAAGGCCTAGTTCGGCATCGAGTTGTGCAACTAAGTGTTGAACCATAGACTCCAACGGTACATATCTTGGTGGTGGGAGAAGTAATAGACTTGATGATGGGATAACTTTACTTCATGACAAAGTAAACAAGACTACGGTTCGTATGTTAAAAACTGTTAGAGAATGATTGTAGGACAAATGATGATATACTACGACTAGTGATGATTGTCAAAATCATCTCGAACTTGACTATTTCAGATGGGAGTTGTACGATGACATAAAGATCAGTTCCAGGGTACGCTCTACTATAGATGACGTGTGCAAATGTATCGTTGATACTTTAAGGTTTCATTTTGTGCTCGTAAATAAGGGGTATGTGAGGACGCTCATCTGGTCATACGATGGTCCCTGGATCTTTACGATGCAAGATCTGTCTTTCCCTAGAGTGCATATGATGAGTGATCTAGGTCTTGGCCTATTGTGTGACGTGGATTCAAGTACCAAGGAACCAGGACATTGAGTAGCCCTTGACTAATGATGTCGTCATACAAGTTATCATATATCGAATGCATAGAGTGAATGAATGCAAGGATGGATGATGGATGCTATGTTTTCTTTGGTTACTTATTGTGATGACCAACCTACACCACCGACACCCGATAATATGATAACCTGTAATGTAATGGTGCCAATCATGCAGGATGATCATCATGGTTTAAAAGAAGAGGAAAGAAAAAAAACAATCGCAGAACCTATCGTATATTTCACAACCCACGAATAAAATATAATAGTCATCATAAATATAAAACAAATGAGATAGTAATAACTAAGTGAACCACAAAATCAGAGTGCACAGATCCATACAGTATATAAAACCATAATAAGCTTATACAACTGATAAATAAACTCAAATGATAAACTGTCTCTAATAATAGTAAGTCAAACACTATCAAGGCTCCACATTGTCACACGATGGAAGTAATAATAAGCCAAAAATATAAATATGAGAAAGCATCACCTCTTGCTAGCCCATCTACACAAATCCATGTGTTTTTTACACCTACTATGTAATCTACTCATTTAAGAGTACCCGAAATAGTAAGAAGCAAAACATAAAATCTTGAGTTAAACAATAGTCTGTAAGGAGTGATAAATAATCTCAAAATACTACGAAAGTCAATGAAGTGTATGGCACAAAAGGTATGAGGAATCATATCTGATCCGTCCCTGCATCCAAAGAGTTAGAAATTATACAAGATATACACTACTCTACATCATAGTCATCATGGGCGTACTATACAACAAAGTACCAAGGGGTGTCCAAATATATACACTAATAATATCAAAATCATGCGTCATCCCTAGGATGATAAAAAATCAATCAAACATAGCATCCATCATCCATCCACACGTTCACTCATTTATTGCACTAGATATAAAATCACTTGCAAACTCGTCATAATCAAAGATTAGACTATGCAAAACGATAGCCCGCGTCTTAGTTCCTCGATACTCAAATCCAAGTCACTTAGTCAGCTAAGAACTAGACTAACCATCATGTCAATCCAGGATGAACATAAATCATTTAGAATAAAGAGCCATCACACTCCAGGAACCATCACGTCCCCATTATATATCCTACCTCATGAGTAAACCACGAACCCTTAAGTCTCAACTATCCTTTTGCAAACGTCACCAATAGCATAGCACCCCCTAAAAATGATCTTATTACTCCCTTCTGAAGTCGTCGTTGCTGGAAACTATTCTAGATAGCCATCATGAGTCATTAAATATCATTATTTATCCTGTGATCTTCCTCCAACAGTTCCTTCAATTCAACTCGTCGTTGCCTATTATGCATCTCGAAGTACAGCTATCCATCATCAAAGCTATCACTTCTCATCACGAGCCATTATGTTGAAGCGTCGCATCCTTGCTTCACTGCCAAAACCACTCTCGAAGAACCTTAACACTAAAATCAAATGTCAAAATGAATGCCCCATCACATCATGCTCCTCGAAGCCTCTCTATCATTATCTAAATTGGCCAAATTGACCATCATCAACAGTGATGGATACTGACCACCCCATTGTAGTCGATAATGACCACTTTGGTCGTATACTTAGTTAAAAATGGCTAGGTACAAACCAAATGAAACTGTCCAATGCCTATCTCGAAGCCCATAGGACATACCCAAGTCCATCATCGTTCATCTTCAAATCGATTGGTACACATGAAACTTTATGCACAAAATTATATCCTATGGGATATTTTCTAACACCATGTCACCTATTAATCGCGTTTTCAACCAAAACAAGCATACATGCAACCAACAAGCATATATACAACTACCATAGCATATATAAAACGTATGTAAACATCAATATCAACCAATTTGGGGATGCATATCAAAAGTAGCATATATCTAGGGATTTTCAAAAGGTAGTATGTCGATAATAACATGTGTAATATCGGATTTAGACCATTTCAATACACTTAATTTTTTTATAAAATCAGGTGTGGATTTAAAACTATTAGAAATCATGTTTTAAAGTTGGAAATCATTTTAAAATGTCATTTTTATACTATACTAACTATTAGACTACGGTGAGAAAAAATATCACTTATCCCAGTGAAAGCTACCAAATCCTATGCCATGTCGTAGAGCTCTCCAACAGGAGTGCAGCACAAGAAATCACGTCCAAATCGGATCTTGTATGCAAAAATATGGAGTAAATATGAATCGAGATAATTTAAACTTTTAATTAACTTAATAAATAAATTAACCACCTTAATTACCTTAAAATCCTTCTCCCCTAAATTGATATGCATGGCCATGCACAATCCAACCCAAAACTGAACAACTTATTTCCTATGTTTCTCTACCTACACACGGCGATTCGACGAATGGTTGATTGCAGTATGCTCTACTCCGCAAGCTCTACGCAAGGACCTCACGAAGTGAACCTTGACTATCCTAGCACGATCACAACCCGATGCTCCCCTTATGATGTTAAAGTGTTATGAATTGCTACAATTGATCAGAGTCACTGAAACTTTATGGGAAGGTGCTCCTCAACAAAGGAATGATGATGGTGAAGTCGTCTCTGCCTAACTCCACCTTTATCTCCATCAAACCGAAACCCTAATTTGATGGATACATATGGCCACTACCGCACTTGTAATCGCACACCACCTCGTCACCGCCGATGTGAAGCCCTTCTCCATACAAGTTCAATGGATCTAACCTCGTTGCTTTTTATGGATCAATGCATTCAACTTAATTCAGAGAAGGGTTAAAGGAATGGGCGGCTACATTTCTTTTACTTGTTTGTGAGGAGGAGAAAAAATGAAAAGAGGTAAAGTGTATACGAGAGTGCGTGTGTGCGTATTATATAATTTTTTTTGATTTCTCAAATAAATTGCTATACGTTTTGAGCTCGTACGATCACATGGGACATCCGATCACAATGAAACTCGTCGGCACACATCACCTTACCTTTTTGGTCCCAATGGTATAAATTTCGCCGCTATCTGAGACTGCACTCCGGGATGATAATTTCATGCATTTTGAGGCTATTTTTGTAATCGGATTATCCGGTTCCAAATATAGTGATATTTGTACTCATTTTACATTTGCAAAGTCAATTTGGACTCAACAGAGGTAGTCCCAAGTGCTAATTCGATCGTATGAAAAAAGTCATATTTTGGACTTTTAATTAATTAACATGCAGTATTTAAATCAATTATTTAAATATCATATCACTAAAAAATGCAGATCACTGCACTCATCACACTAAGCATGTCACATGATGTAGATATTAGTGATGTAGATATCTGGACACCCATTGGTTCTTATATGTATAGTACACCCATGATGATTACGATATAAAGTAGCATATATCCCGTGTTATGTGCCAACTCTACGGATATCGGGATAGGTCAGGCGATTCTCCATACCCATTTGTCATAGTATATCTATTTTATAGTATTTGAGATTTTGTACCGCTCATAATTGACTGCATTTTGACTCAGGATTTTATGCTTTATTCTGAGTACTCTTAAATAAGTAGATTAGGGATATCAGGTTTGGTGAGCACGTGGAGCTGGAGAGGTGATGAATAAGAGGTTATACTTTCATGTATTACTATATTTAGCACTTACAATTATGTTGTGCAGCACTATGTGGCTTACTAGTTCTATTACTATATAAAGCCAGTTATCTATTTGATTTTATTATCAGTTGTATAATTATATGGATTTGTGCACTTTGATTTCTAAGCTTCATTTAATTATTGCTATCTCGCATGTTTTATATCTGAATTGGCTATTATATTTTATTCGATACATTATGAGATATATGATAGGTTCACAAGTTGTTTTATTTATTTTACGACCCTTAACCATCATCCAACATCGGTCATATGCTATCCCAGCGCACTCTACAAGTTATATTTGGATGTCGAAGGTGTAGGGTGATCATCACATTTGATATCAAAGCATATATTGCATAGTTAACCTAAGTTGTATCGTAATCCTGTAGAGATAGGATATGAGTTATCACCCTAGACTAGATCGAGAATACACACTTATGAGAGGGAGTACTTGTTATATATTTTGGTTTTCAAAACTATATCGTAGCGTGTGTGTATATATATAGTATGAAATCACATCAAACATATGAATACTACTTAAGATAAACTCCTTATAGATGGATTGACTATCGTTATTATAAATTGAAGGATGAGTCGTCACACAGTGAATGCTGCTAGAAATTTCATCTCTAGAGCTGGCTTGGGAGCTGCTAATCCCAACTTATAGACGATGTTAAATAAGATGATGAGTAACATGCTGCAAAATACTCAAATGGTCTCTCCAAATGTTATTGATGATGGTGGTACTCTAGTATAGGCGCTCGGAGCCGATTTCGCTAAGATAAACAAAGAATTTGCTGGCCTAGGTAGCAAACTGTTCTAAGGAACAGAATTGACAATGGAGGTGCAGGATTGGGTTGATACCTATGAAAGAATCTTTAGTGACATTGAGCTGATCGATGTAATGAAAAGAAGATTAGCTTCGCGGCAGCTTCAAGAGCAGGCCACGAACTAGTGGAATGAAGTAAGGCTACAATTCTTGAGGATTATTTTACTTAGGACCTATTTAAAGAAAGATTCGAAGAGAAATTTATTTAGCACCTCAGAAGTTTGTTCTATTCCATAAGTTCATGGATCTAAAGTAAGTGGATATGACAGTCTTCGAGTATGTTGTTGAGTTCAACACTCTATCAATATATAGGATGTATTTCATTGACAATCCATTAAAGAAGAATGAGAAATTTATCATCGGCTTAGACGACTACTTAGGGAACAACTCATGGGCCACCTTAACAAGACTTTTAAGATGATAGTTGAGAAGGCCTTGATGCATGGGATTTATATTCGTAGTTGAAAATTATTGTTCCTAAAGAAGAACCACAATTGGACGAGGGAGTCAAGAAGAAATGGTGTAATAATAACAAGAGGAAGCGATCTGAGAATAAATATAGTCAAAAGAAGAGCAAGATCACCCAAACCCCCTACAACTACTTATAAAAGGGCCACTATAGTAGAGACTGAAAAGTCGAGGGGAAGAATTGTTTCAACTATAATAGGTTTGGGCATATTAAAAAGGACTGTCTAGAGCCGCCTAAGCAGAAACAAATGGTGAAAGCACATACTCTTAACATCGTCCTGACTTCGTAGAGTTCTCCATCGAAAAAAGAGAAGGGAAAGAACATTGTTATCCAAGATATGCTTTTTATATATGATGTTCCCATATGTGTTTTGTTTGATACCAGTGCTTGACATTCCTTTATATCTAGTGGCTTGGTAGATAAGTTAGGAGGAATCTGAAATTGTTGATCGACCTTGATCGTAATGAACACTGTTGGAGGCTCCACTTGCCTGTGTATGGTTTATCATGGTTTGGTCTTGTCGAGTCGGATGTTTCTTTTCTTGTGATTACTTTGGTTTGGGTTTTATAGAGTTTAGTATTATTCTAGGTATGGACTGACTTAATAGATATGAAGTGATGGTGGATTGTGAGAAGTCATTGGTGACGATAGGGATAGATGATGGGTAGACGGTAGTGTTAGGTTATCTACCCGATGATGAGGTGATCATTATATTTCTATATTCTTTCAATATCCCACACGATGAGGTTTCATCAGTGCCTATTGCTAGAGAGTGTCATACATATTTGAGGAGGTAGCCGCATTCGAGCCATATAGAGAGATCAAGTTCTGTATTAACTTAATGAAAGATGCTTGACCGATAGTAATGAGAATGATGCCTAGATAGCAGAAAGAGATTGAGGCGTAAGTGAATTACCTTTGAGAAGAGGTTCCATTTGCATGTGTAATTCGGAGTGGGGAGCACCCATAGTATTTACCATGAAGGCGGTTGGTTCTCTTAGTTGTGTTTCGATTACTATAAGTTGAATAAAGTGACAAGGAAGAACAAGAATCCACTCCCATGTATTGATAACTTGTTCGATCAGCTCCATGATGCTAGGGTATTTTCTTAGTTGGATCTTGTGATGGGATTCCACCAATTGAGAGTAGCGAAGGATAGTGTGCCGATTACAGCGTTCGCCGGTTTCGGGCTAACATACGCGTTGGCATACTCTATTGATCTCATGAACTATGTCTTCAAGGGCCAACTAAATAAGTTCATGCTCGTGTTTGTTAATGATATTCTTGTCTACTCATGGATGGAAGAGGAACTTAAGACACATTTGAGGATTGTACTCGGGGTGTGTAGAGAGCACTGACCAAAAGTGAAGTTTTTTGAGTATCACTTTTGATGGAGGGAAGTATGTTTTTTGGGCCATTTTGTTTCTGAGCAGGGCATTGCCATGGATCCTGCAAAAGTTGTAGCAGCTCAGGGTTGAACTAGACCCAAAAATGCTACAAATGTGAGAAATTCCTTGGGATTAGCAGATATTATGGACGATTCATCAAGAACTTCTCTACGATAGTAGCACCGTTGACATAGTTGACGAAAATGAATTAAACTTTTACTTGGGATGCAAGATGTAAGCATGCATTCGTGAGTTTGATGAAGAAGTTAATGAATGCACTAATGTTTACCATTTCAAGCAGGAATGAAGAGATGATAGCATATATTAATGCTTGTGGTATCGGATTGGGTGTGGTATTGATGTAGAAGGGCATGCATATGCTAATCGACAACTGAAGCCACAAGAATAGAAATATCTGACCTATGATTTGGAGTTAGCAGTAATTGTGTTTGCATTAAATATTTGGTAGCACTATCTTTTATGAGATAGGTTCAAGTTGTTCGCCCACCATAAATCATTGAAGTGCCTCTTTTTGCAGAAGGATCTCAATCTTTGCCAGTAGCGATGGTCAAAGTTCCTAGAGTCTTATGAGTTTGATATTGCATTACACAGGGGAAAGGGAATGCAATTGCTATTGTGTTAAGTAGGAGATATGCTAGCTTGGGAGCTATGTTCCTACAGTAGACGCCGTTAGAGTATATTGCTGGTTATGAATTCTAACCAAGATGCAGACTAGAGCAAGAGATATTGGCGAGTTTGAATATCATCCTACTTTGATTGAGCGGATCGATACTAGTTAGGGACTTGGTGCCAGACTAGTTGAGATTATCGTTAAGATCAAAGACAGAGTAGTTTGAAGAGATGAGGCAGTATGGGTCCAACCAAAAAGGTTGGCTTCGTAAAGATGGGAGGTGTTCGTACTCGACATTGATGGATTGAGGGATGAGGTGCTATAAGAGTGCCATCATTTGAGATTGACTATCCATCTCAGCTGTAATAAGATGTATCATGATATGAAGCAGACCTATTATTAGGAAGAGATAAACAAAGACGTTGGGACATTCATCTAAAAGTGGAAGAACTGTCGGTTTCTAAAGGCAGAGCAAAAGAAGCCTGGTGGTTTGATGCAACCGCTAGAAGTTCCCCAGTGGAAGTGGGAACAAGTTTCAATGGATTTCATCAATGTACTGCAACAGACTAGAAGGGGATATAGTAATATTTAGGTCATTGTCAATCGATTAACCAAGAGTGCTAGATTTATACCCGTGAAGTCTAGTAAAACGACATCCAAACTGGTCGAATTGTATGTGAAGTGGATAGTATGATTCCATGGTGCACCGAAGAGCACTGTGAGTGATCACGACCTGTTGTTCACTATTGGGTTTTGGAAGAGCTTATAAGAGGTGTTGGGGACAGACCCGCATCTGAGTATAATTATCGCCCTTAAACCGAAGGCTAAACCGAGAGAGTGAATTACATCATATTGGATCTTTGACAGGGTTGCGTACTCGACTTTGGAGGCTCAAGGGATATCATTACATTTTGTGGAATTCACATAGAACAACATTATCGGTCCAGCATTGGTATTGCATCATTCAAAGAAATGTATGGTTGATTGTGCAACTCTCCTTCATGTTGATAGGAAGCGGAGTAAAAACTAATACTTGGGCCATATATGATTAGAGAAACATCGGAGAAGATCAAAATCATCTGGCAACGAATGAAATCCAACCAAGATAGAAAAAAGAACTATGTTGTTTAGAGATGTAGAGATCTAGAGTTCTCTGCCGATGATATGATGCTTGTCAAGATCTCTCTATTAAAGAATGTAATTTGGTTCGGTACTGAAAGGAAGTTGGCATCAAGATTCGTAGGCCCTTTTCCAGTACTAGAGAGGATTAAAAACCTTTCTTATAGAGTTGACTGACCTCGAAGAATGGCTGGAGTTCAAAATGTGTTCCATGTTTCTCACTTGAAAAAGTTTTTGCATGATTGAGGCGTGACTATCAGACTGGATCAAATAGACGATATTGAGATTGCGTTGAAAGCTTTGAGACCTCATAGGCCTATTCATATCATTGGGCTTGATACAAAGAAGTTTAGGAGGAAGAGGTTGAAGTTGGTGAATGTTTAGTCGTCATGGTCAGTTGCACCTGTGATACCGAGGAGAGCATGAGGACAGCTAATCCAGAGCTCCTCACTTGGTAAAACTTTTGGTTTATCGCTTTGGTTTCATTTATGATATCATGAATTTTCGTTTAGTGTAGCATCTTAAATGCTAGGATAGACTTGGATGTTACATTTTAATATTTTTTATTGTATATGCATGTTTGATGTGTGATGGTTGCATATGTTTGAATACCATTGTTAGACATGCAAGATAACTTTAATGATTTTTCCTAGAATTTTAGGGGTAAAATTCCTAAAGGGAGGAGAAAGTAACGATCCATATTTTACGTATCAGAGTATGTAATATTTTACATAGGGTCGTATGAATCTATAACTTTAGGGAAATGATTGCTAGGGGCATTTTCCATCCTGGGAATTTTTATCAGGCGATTCTGACCCTCAAAACCTTACAAGGCCTATAAATTTTTATATGAGTCAAATTAGAGTCTGAAACTACTTCCACTAGATTAGGATAATGATTTTCCTTTTTGTAGAATGGCCATAATAGGAAAAGGGACTTACCGTTTCGGAGATATGGCTGTTTGAAGTTCCATTGTATTTTAAATAACATAATGGGTAATTATGGGGATTAATGGCTGAGCCCAAACTCTATTTCGGGATTAACACCTCTAAGGGGCGGATGGGCCTTCTCCTTGTCGTTTCACACTTTCTAAAATAATTAGAGAAACCGACATTAATAGTTTCTAAGCCTAAAGCCACCTTAGACCTTACTTTAATTAGTCAAATCCTATCACTAGGAGGAGATTAATGAAATTAGCACTTGGATTTGAGGATTTACTATCGGAGACACCTTGGATCTATTGCTTATTTTGGGATTCACGCTTCTTTTAGATTGCTTTGGATTTAAATGAGTGGTTGGAAACCCTCGCCTATTAATTAGTATATGCTTATAAATGATATTATAAAATGGTTTTTGGGCCCTAAAAGGTGTTTTAAACCATGTTTAATCACCTATGTTGATTTCAAACAATTTGGTAAGGTTTTGTGAAATTGTGTTCATGTGGATCTCCCTTGTTCTTATGGTTCTTCCTTTTTCTTCCCCTTAGACTCAGGCTATGACTTGATGTATGTGAACATTTAGTTGTTTGGATATAGTGTATATATTGAATGCTTAAATGTATATTGTTTGTTTGGTTGGAAACACCAATCAAATGAAGACCTAGAAATAAGAATAGTGACACAGCGTGTCATCGATCCACGGAAAAGACAGTGACCAAATTCGATGTGAATTGCATGGGGTTACAAGGAATGCCTCGCAAAGCTTCAAAAGTTGTTTGAAGTTTGTTTGCTCAAGTTATGGGCAAAAGAAGTTGGATCAACAATGATGTTCAAGAGTTGGATCGCTATACCTTGCCTCGAGTTGTGCTTTGGGACACATAAGGGTTGTCTTCGGGTCTTACTGTGGGTTGCACAGGGGTTAATTCGAGTTTCACTCGAAGAACAAAAATGGCTAAATGTTGGAATGGTGGGGTCAGTTCGGTTGGCATGGACTTGTAGAGTTAGATCGATGGGGGCTTGGACTGAGGCATTCATGGACCGGGGGTTGCATGGTTCGGTGGTGGGCATGAAGCATTAAATCCGCTTTAGGTCATTTGCATGGCTACTTTAGATATGCACTTGGATTGCTTCGATTCCAGGCTTTAGAACTTTGGGCCTCCCTTGCATTTGCATTTTCTTCGAGTCTTACTGCATTTACTTTGAACCAAAGCCTAGGTTCGACGGCGAGTTATGCAACTTGGCAATGAACGATAGGTTTCGACGATGCATAGCATGGCGACGGAGGAATCAATGATAGGATATACATATTTTGAGACGTAGAATATAGGACTATGGGTCGGACGTGTGGAATTGTTAGAGGATGATTATGGGACAAACGACGATATTCTACAACTAGTGATGTAGTGACGCGTAAATCCGTATCCATTTCATCCAACAATATTCCCCAATAGGACAACTCAAAGTGGACGGAAAAACGGACCATTAGGGTTTGTTGAATATGCGATTATATGATTTTTGTTTGATGATAATAAACATATATATATATATTCGTGTAAATGTATTTGGTGATGTACTATTTCATTTTTCACAGATTAAATAAATATTTGCTAAATAAAATTAAATAACACAGAATTTGAATTCAAACAGAAATTTTATTCAAACAAATATTTATTACAATTTTGAATAGTACAAATTCAAGCTCTCACTATACATATACAATTTTGATTATAATACACCACAATTTCATATTTACATTTAACCTCACTACACATCACTCATTCACTCAATTCGTATTTTATCTTCAACTTCATTCCAAATAGAATCCAACATCTGAGCAATCTGCAAAAATATACACTAACACGGTAAAATTGAAAAAGAAATATTTTTGCAATATAAAATAAAATATGGATTTTGAAAACATTATTTGCCTCGGTTATTTGGGTTGTTCGTCATCATTTACATTTGAATTCATCACACACGAACAATGTGACATGCACAGTGCATCACTGTACATGCCACAAGGCCGTGCACACCGATATACACATGATAATGTTACAGGGACAGGTGAGCACAAGGTCAAACCCAAAATAAAAGGACGGGTTCAACTCAGGTGTAATATAAATAAAATCTCGACACGAGCACAAGGTCGAACCCGAGCGTCTAAGCTGGATTCAACTCAATGTATAAATCATAATACAACAGTGCCGCATTCAAGTCATAGAAACAAATAACAATAAAGCTAGCTCAAAGAATCATATGTGCACGAGCTAGGCCAGAGAGTAGTTCAGGTGCATGAACACAGTGAAACGCACAAAGGCATAGCAACTACACCAAACCAAGACCACAAGCCACTTCTAACAACTACTACAATGAACTAGCAATATGAAAAAGGGCAGTGGTCAGTACAAGGTAAAGACATATGCAATGCAACTTACATGTACACCATGACATCAAGGCTAGAAGCTCAAGTCAGTGCACAACAACCTCGGCAAACAACAACAGAGTCTCAAATTCAAAATAACAAAATGAGGAACCAACTACACAACTACAAGCAAGTGAAGTATAACCAGTAATCAAAGTAACCAGAGGCAAATGGACAGAAGCAACAACAATATAAACCAGACGACATGAAATACATGGAGGCAATGCCCAAACTATCGCAAGTAACTCAACAGTTCACATTGCAGTGACAACATACAAAAATGACCAAGCAGCAAGCATATATACAATAAAGATGAACTAATGCATCGGTACAGTTTCAATGCTAAAAGCCCAAGTACAGAACCAAGTAAATAAACACAGCAGTGTGCAGCTCGAGCTTCAGAAGAATCAACTGACACAACAACAACAACCATGTCATACATAGTGAAGTACAACATCAAGCTCAATGAAACAGACATCACAAAATCAAGTTAGTCAATATGATCAAGGCAACAAGTCCAGCTAAATGAAGTTTAAGTCAAGGCCGAAGCCATCAGAAGGCATGAAACTCAGTACCGTAAACGACCAAGGCCGAAGATAATACAAAATCATGAATCACAAAATCAATTGACGAATTCAAATTACAGATACAAAGTCAAAGTCGTAGTCATGGAATAGCATATACAAAGTCAATGCCGAAGTCAACATAAATTTAAATACCAGCGATTTCGAAACCGAGGTGAGCCGTGGAAAACAAGAAATCGACCAAATAAAAATCAAACCGTGATGGCCAAGGATATTTAATAGTTCAAAATTGAAACCGTGTCAACCAAGTATACGAATTTGATTAAGTCAAAGAAATCATCCGCATCAAAACAATATCAAATGGCCGAAGCTAAAATGTTGAAGAAATCAGACGAACGCAAATCTAGGGATTCAAACCCTATATAAACAAATCATCATCAGCAAATTAAAGTATACGAGTTCAAATACGAAAATCATTAAAATCACAAAGCATAAATTCTTACCCAGCAAGAATCGAACTCGTCGAAGCAGCCAAAGTGAGCAACAAGGAAAAGATCGATCAAAGCTACTCGCGAATCGATTAACAAAAAGACACAGCTTCAAAAACCCTAATTTGGAATAGAGGGAACAAAGCCTTAATTTTTTTAATCAGGAGGAACGAGAGAACAAAGCCGCTATCAACATAAAAGGGAGAACGGGCCAAATAATAAAAAAAAGGGCCGGCTATTTTTAAGTTTAATAAGGGTTTTAATTTTTCAATTAGGGTTATTTTATTTTAAATTGTTTTCAATTTGTAATTTCTTTTTAAACCATTTAAATTTCTAGTCGTGTGACTAGGGGACAAATTACGTGGCATAGTTTGAGAATTCGCAACTCAGTGGCTGAGTTGTGGCAGGGTTTTAAGCGTAGAGTTAGGTTAGTCGGTAGCGGGTGTCGCGAGTTTACGTGTGTAAGCGTGTGACTACTTAATTTCTAGTAGAAACCTTGGGGGCAGCACGTAGACAGGGTTTTGCCGAAGCTGGGTAAATTCTGTGTCGTTCTATTTCTGCATTTAATTATTCTGCTATTTTTCTGTGCTGCTATTATTCTGTGATCTACGTTGAAACAATTTTATAAGCTTCCGTAATTAATTTTTATAATTAATACCATCACCCTATTCACCCCCCCTAGGGTGAAATCGATCCTACAGGGTTAAAGAAGAAAGATGTAGAAGAAGAAACAGAAAACAACATCAGAATCCCACGATCGCAGCGGAATCAATATATAATAGATAACAACATATTTTTATACAAAAGAATCTGTAACTGTTTAAACATTACATCATCAGAGTACAACACAAATCAACAACACAATTCAGGATAGTTTTAATAACTTGTCCTCCCAAAGCTGAACATACAGCTTACACTGCACAGCGGAATATAAATCTACGGAAATACCCAATTCTTGCAATTGCAAAGGATACCCTCTTTTAGCCGCCTCGTCATGCATCTCGTCTCTTGAGCTCCTTAGAAGTTCATCTAGAATCTGTACTCCAAAATACTCGGTCTGACCCGAGCATTATAGTGAAATAACACCCGAGTCAATCTGGAATACCAGCGTGAAAAAACACACTCAATTAGATTATTAAAGTTTTCAAAATCTTTTGAAAATCAAAGATATCTCGTAAGATCATGCCACAAATAAACATGCCGGGTTTTTACCTTACGATAACCAAAACATTTCTTATCAAATCCTCTGATATTATAGTAGTGTCTGTATACAAATACTTATTCAAATAGCCGAAATTGTTACATTCATTAAATTCTAACATGATAGGTATACAAACAAGTCTGAAAGGCGCTTATTGGAGATTGGGTTTCCATCAATGGAAGGGCTACTAGGTACCGCCGGTCACAGTACGTGGTCTAGGTCCCGTATCGAGGATCCACCTTGATCCCCTGCTACACAAAACCGGAGTTATCCCTTACTGGATAGTTCGAATAAGATCACCCCACGGTTGGGATTAGAAACCGCCCACACAGCTGAAATAAAGGAACATCTTCACAGGGATGACCTTACCCTAATTGGTTGCTAGCCACTTAACCTTGCTGCATCTCCCATGTTTTAGCCATTTCCGGTCGATGAGGCTCGAGGCTATGCGTTACCTTTTTAGAACACATCTCACTTAGAATGCTCATCGTCCTCCTGACAATGTTATGATAGCATTCATCCATACAAGTCCGTTCCAGGTCCGAACGAAACCGAAGGCACTACTCCTACTACATCCATTTTGGAATCACTATCGGGATTGGCAGCAATTAGCCCTTGCACTTCACTACTGCATCTTTGACTCCAAGCTCTTGTCTTCCTCACGAAAATTTTCAAACCAGATCGAAGTGGTTTTAGGGAAATGAATCACGATCCCGGTCTCTTCGAAACAATCAGCGCATTGGCCAATATTGATAGTCGATTATTTAACTATCAAACAACATTCTCAAACAATCATCAGACCTTAATAATTTCCCAAATTATTTATTCCAAAATATCTTCGCAAGATATTTTCCTACACTTCAACCCTTTGAAAACAATTTTCAAATCACTTTTCTCTCGCGGAATAAATTTCCAAATATTGTTTATTTCCACTGAAAATCACCAAGTCTAAATACTTTAGATTTTAAAATAATTTAAATCACATTATCCAAAAATATATTTACTTTAAAACATTTAAAATAAAACTACTTAAACTACTTTATTTAAAATACTAGTTATGAAATTTTATAATAATTTCTCATGTAAAACTTAAGCCAAAACTAATTTTAAAATAAAAGTTATTCTACAAGGTATAAATATTAAATAATTGTCTTTTAAATCATAATACTAGTTAAACCTTTTAAAATAATTACTACTATAATTAATTCAAATAAATATTTACTTTAAAGTTCTAAAACAATTTATAACAATAAAATTTCTCTAAAACATTCTTTAAGATCACTTTAAAACCTCTAACTTATACTTGGAAATCTTTCTTTGAAAATATACTCGGCTTTTCAGGAAAATACACTTTCCTTTCCACACCTTTAAAAATAAACCACTATTTATTTTCAAACAAATCACCATTCCCTTATAAATTCTCATCCTGAATTTATACTTCCAAATTATCCTTATAAACCCCGTTTATAAATTACATAATCTCATTCTCCTTTAATCCCAGTTTCAAACACTTAACCAGTTGGATCCCTCCAACCTGTTTCCCTTCATCCACAGATGTTAACACAACAATTTAAAATACAATCCCACTTCAAGGCGGGATATCGCGGTACAAAGGGTCATCTGCTATTATGTGGGGTGCATAGGGTCTCATCCGCTATATAAAGCGGGAAATCAATCACTCCAATATATATATATATACACACACTATATATATATAACATATCACATCCAAGCAGATAATAAATTATCAATTCAAGCAAACAACCAATAATTTAAATTTAATTATTTAAATTTAAGAGGTAATCCAAGTGAGTGAGATTAACTCACCTTTTATTTGTTTGCAATCCAACCCCATTCCAACTTGATTTCACGGTTTTGACCTTGTATAAACAATTCACGATTTATTACTATTTGAATTAATCAAAAATTAATCACCATTTACTTATTTAATTTTAACTAATAATTTGATTTAAACTAATTTTCCCTTAAAATCTTTAGTAACTAAAAATAATTAAATAAGTCAATTAAATAAATTAATCACCTAAATACATTATTTGAATTAAACAAGTAGGTGAATATATATATTTATTTATTTATTTTATTTTCCTTTGAAACTACATATACTCAGAAAATAACCTATATATATTTATTATTATTATTTTATATCTAATCTTTATAAACTCTATACCGTTTCAAAATTCGTATACTTTCAAAAATCTTGTATATACACATATTTACTGTATATATATATATATATATCTTAAATTTGAAGAATAAATAGATTTATATACATACCTTACTGTAACATCGGATATTGTGATATATATATATATATATATATATATTCGACCTATATATATATACATAAAATCTTATTCTTTACTAGCCCTAAGCTTCGCCAACCTGAAGCAACTCGCGCCTGCCTCCCCCTTTCAGTCGAATCTCTTCCATCCCATTTCAAGCAAACTTGGGACTTTCAATGCTTAGAACCCCAATTTCGAACTACCTAAAGCAATCGAAAACCAGCAGCACGCGCGCGCATCCCCTTTCGTCACCACTGTCTGACACATACGAGCTCGATGCCGTTGCCCCAAGGAATTATACTTCGATTTCGAAACGTTGCTCGCTTCCACTTATACGAATTCGCGATGTCGCACGAGTCTTCTATGGCGGCGATGTCGCGCTACCCCTTATTTTATTTTATTTTTCCTTTTAGCGAATTCGATGCTTACTGCAACCATTAATTCGATTTTGAATGAAAAATAGTTTTCGTTTTGCAAATGAATTTTATCTGTACCTTTAAAATGCTCAGTTATTTCTATATTTAAAAAAAAGACTTGTGTTATACCAAATAAACATGTATTTGGAAGCTAGGACACGTGTTCCTTTGAGATGAAAGCCAGAAAGGTTTGATGTTGATATATAATATATTAAATTTAATTCAAATTCAAATTATTTCGATTAACGTAGCTTAAAATCGCGAACCCTATTGAGGCATGTCGCCAGGTGTTTATAATGTTATACCCCTTTTCCAAATGTAATGGAAAAGGTTTTGAGTTCTAATTCAATCGTATGGAGAAAATAGCTTTTTGGACCCAGTTATAATATTAAATTTCAATACAGATTTCAGCGCGCGCATCTATCGTACGATCACACGACAACCCCAAACTCTATGAAAATTGAATTCGATAATAATACACTATTGTGGATCCAATGGAACTGGTTTCGTCGAATTCTGAGACTGTGCCTTTGATGGCTATTTTTAAATATCGATTTAAACAATATATTTTCAAAACTGAACAAAACACCTTTAAATTCAATTATAACACTTTTATTATCTTCAGTATCATCATTATAAATTTTCCAAGGCTTTGAAATATTTTTAACCAGCTTAGAAACCAAGATTCACTATTTTAGCCAATTTCTAATTATTAAATTCAATAATTTAATTGCCAAACAAACAGTGATATTTGAAATTCAAGTTAAACTAACTTTTAAATATTCAAAATCAATTAAATATTTCAATCTCAAATATCCAAAAATTCCAGCTTGTCACAAGCGATTATTGTCGTGCATATTCCTGATTTTGATGACTTTAGATGGGAGTTGTACGATGACTTAAAGATCAGCTCCAAGATGCGCTCTATTATGGATGATCTATGCAATGGGATCGTTGATACTCAGAGGTTTCGATTTTACTCGTAAGACCAGGGTATGTAACGACGCATACCTAGGCACTCAATGGGCCTTGGATGTTATGATTGGAAAATCTATCTTACCTTGGACCACATACGATGGGTGGTCTAGATTCTAACCTACTACGTGGCATGGATTCAAGTATAGACGAATTGGGACATTGAATAGTCCTTGATTGACAATGTAGTTATATGAGTTATCATATATCCAATGCACTAGGTGAGTGAATGTGAGGATGGATAATGGATGTTGTGTTTGCTTTGGTTACTTATCATCTTAGGGATGTCGCACGATGTAAATATTATTAATGTAGATATATGGACATCCATTGGTACTTTGATGTATAGTACACCCATGATGGTTACGATATAAAGTAGCACATATACTATGTTATATGCTAACTCTATGGATGCAGGGATATATCATGTATAATTCTGCATACCCATTTTGTGGCGCCCCACCTCTATACCCACGCTAGCCAAGAACATTACGGAGAATGCTGTCAACTAGCACGGAGAATACGGCTGTTGAGGAGCGACCATCCGTGTAATTGCTTTGCGCGAGCATCGATATGTCAGATAGTATAACATGCATTTCTTTATCAAGAGGGAAATTCGACATACCGACACAAACTCAAAGCTACTACACAGTGGCTATAATATCTTCGGAAACAAATATAGAAATAAATATAACATAAATCAGTCACAGACAATTCATATCACAAAGGCGGAAATAGATATGAATATTACACTAGGAAGTGTACATCAGAGTAGTGGTCTAAAAAGATCCACAATATCACAAAAGAATAGTTACACGAACTATACAAAAGAATAAGTATACATCATGGAGTCTATATCTCAAATGTATACAACAAAAACTACTAATCTAAGTAGTTTGCCAAAAGTCAAGGAGGTAATCCCGGATGTAAAGTCAAGCAGAAGCACCTGTAACATCTCGGTCTGACCCGAGTATTATTTAATAAGAAAATAATAAACGGATCAGTCTAGCTATAAATATCAGATGAAGTATTATATAATAAGAGATATGACATAAACATATAATAATCACAATGCCAAGCTGTGATAAATAAGTAATTGAAAATCAACAAGAGATTAATCAATATCACAATAATCTACTCAAGATAAAAAGGAATGTCATACTCCTAATTTCATTCACCAAGCCACAATAAATGACATATATATCAATGCCAATCGTAAAAGTTGGTGAAACATAAATTCCAGAAATCAACACAAGAAATCCAGAAATCACAATAAAAAGGATGGCCAATCCCAGAAAAATGAGCCGGAGCTCCTCCAGACAGGGTATAGTCCCCCATTGCGGACTTTGAGCCGAAGCTCCTCCCGGTGAGTCAAAAACTCCTCGTGACAGGGTATAGTCCCCCATTGCGGACTTTGAGCCGAAGCTCCTCCTGGTGAGCCGAAGCTCCTCGTGACAGGGTATAGTCCCCCATTGCGGACTTTGAGCCGAAGCTCCTCCTGGTGAACCGAAGTTCCTCTACGTGGACAAAGAGACATCGCACAATGCTAGTCTAAACCATAAAATGATCGTCATGATCAAAGAGAAGTGTCGATTACAGTAAGCTAGTAAATATATGAGCTTAGCTTCATGTCCCATAACCACTAGCTTAACTTAAATATTTACGAACAAATTGTAGGTCTCCACTAGAAAATTGTCACAAGAGATTCAACCGAACAAGTCCAAGAATTAACCGACGAAGTAAACGCAAGTGTTTCATACCACTTATTTTACTAAGTCGTTTAATTAGATTTCTCATACGAGTGAGGTAAAGGTTTGTATATACTAATAGATTGGGAATCGGTTTTAGAAAACGAACTTTGTAATAAAATAGTGTTGAAATCATTTGAAGAAAGAGTTTTAATATTTACTACTAGTATAGAAAACCTTCATATTTTTAAAGTGTCAAATCACAAAGAAGATTGTAGGAACAATCAATCACTAAGATTCACATTCGAAAACGTGAATAAAATCCAAAGAAATCGATATAAAATCCATCGAAATGGATATTCCAAGAATTCCCAAAGAAAATAAGTCATCAAAGTCGATAATAAATGACAACAACAAAAGGGAGACAACACGAATCGATTAAAGTTGGAAATTCAGACGAATTAGCAATATAGGCTAACCTGGCAAATAGTAGCAGGTCGGTCGACCGGACTCCCTGAGTCGGTCGATCGAACCATAGGTTGGAAGTGCTCGGGGCACCAGGTCGGTCGACCGGCCCAGGGGGCTCGGTCGGCCGAAGCCTGTAACCAGCACTTCCAAACAGAGGCAGGAAGTGCCTGGACTACAGGTCGGTCGGCCGGCCCAGGGGGCTCGGTCGGCCGAACCTGTATACTTGCACTTCCTACCCTATTTCAAAGGAGGTGCAAATCCCGACCAAATTGCAATTGCACGAGCAACGGCGCTAAGGGTTTATGTCAATCGACTACCCGGCCCTATATGCTCCTCGATGCATCACCAAAAACATGTTCAAACATCAAAGCTAGGATTTTTAACGAATTGAACTCAAAACACTAAAAATTGGAATATTCACAAAAGCAATCCAAATCAAAGTCAAATGCACATGAATAAGTGTTAGGAATTCATACCTAACAATAGAAGAGAATTATAAGCATAGATGTGAGATTAAAAATCTCACCTTTGAACCCAAACAATAGAAGAAGAAGCTTGAAAGCAAGCTAAGATCAATTCCTCTTCAATAACAACTCAAGAAGCTTCAATCTAAGCTTAAAAGAAGAACATTCCCTAAGTTAGATTTAGGAAATTTCTTAAATCAAAGAGAGAATGAGTTGGAGAAGAAGAAGAGGAAGCTTACCAATGGGCTCTCATAGATTTTGGAGCAAGAACTTGGATTTTGCTACGGAACTAGGGCTTGGAGTTTTAATTTCCACTCCTCTCCACCATTGTTGCTAAAGCTTGAAGGGTTAGGAAAATAGAAAGGAAGTAAATGAAGAGGAGAGGGTTGGGACTGAATACATAAGTGGGGTTAATGGGCTTAGCCCAAACCAAAGCCCTAAGTGAAAAAGTGGCAAAAATCAACTTTCTCCAAACATATCGAAGCTTATACTCAAAAAGGTCGCAAACGTCATTTTGAACTCAATGGGGGTGGTCTCGAGTCCCAATTCGACTATTTGCAAAAAGTAGTTTTTCGGACCTAAATCCGACGAACGATAAAATATTTAAATAAAATATTTAAATATAAAATCGATAAATATGCGGGTTGTTACACATTTGTCCTAGTTTATCAACTTTATAGTATTTGTGATAGTCTACCGCTCACACCATACTGTCATCTGATTCGAGATTTATGCTTTGCTTCCTATTATTCCAGGTGCACTTAAATGAGTAGATTAGGAATATTAGGTCTGGTGAGCATGTGGAGCTGGATTGGCGATGACCAGGAGGCTACGCTCTCACATATTACTATATTTAGTTATTAGTACTTATTCATTCCACGTGCACCACTATGGGGCATACTAGTGTTTTTATTTATTTTGTGATGGCTGTCTATTTGAGTTTATTATTAATTGTATAAACTCAATCACTTATGTTGTAAAGCTATATGGATCCGTGCACTTTGATTTCTATGATTCTTTTAGTTATTGTTGTCTCGCCTGTTTTATATTGTTATGACTGTTATATTTAGTTCGGTGCATTGTGAGATAGATGATAGATTCTATGATTGTTTTATGTACTTGACAGCCCTTGACAATCGTCCAACATTGGTTGTACATTATTGCAACGCACTCTACAGGTTATATTTAGGTGCTGATGGTGTAGGGAGGTCATCACACCAGGCTAGTTGAAAGCATTTGAAGATAGAAGATTTCAAAAAATATTTCCTATTTTTGGATCTATTTCCCCTACAAAGTTCAAAGGATTTACTAGATCCAATCTATTACAGTTTCAAATAAAATCTTATTTAATTTAATTTATTTAAGTGGTTTTAGTTTAAATTAACCAAATATATCTAATGAGCATATAAAATACACTTATATGTGTATGGTTAAGTGCAACATATAATCAATGTACACGGTCAATGTGTACATTTATAGGTGTTGAGGTTTACACTACAATAGACACATTCGTCATTTACATGTCTTTATTGTCCATAGTTTTTATTTAAAATATGTTTATATAAATAATTCACTCATACTTATATATAATATGTAATAAAAATATTTTTAAATAATTTCCAATTTTTTACTTATATTAATAACATAACAATTAATGAGTTTAAGTGGGAATTTAAACAGTGGAACTGGTGGAGGACTTTTTTCCTTCCTTTAATCATTCATTCAATGTTGTTTCAAAACAATAGTTGAATACTCAAACTTTCCAGCATATGAAAATTAATTATGATAAGATTTATAAGTTTTGAAATTTAAAATTATCGTTTTGAAATCTAGTTTGGACGTATCAAGAATACAATTATTAAATTTATGATTTCAAACAAAATTCATTTGAAATGTTGAATTGAAATTATACACGCACACATATGTAATAAATAATAACAAACAATACTTTAATTTCAAAATAAAACACATACACACACAGATATATATATATATATATTAAAACTAATAACTTTATATGTTTAGAAAGTTAAAATTAACAATTAAAAAGTAGCTCTGATTTAAGAAAAGTCCAAAATTAGATTTATAATTTTATAAAAAGGTCCTCTTAAAAATATGTGAACATATGTAAATAATAATCAAATGTATTTTAAAATTTTAAAATAACATATAAACATGTTTTTATTTGATTTCATAAAATGATTTCAAGTAATTAATATATGTAATTCACTTATACTTGTATATGTTATATGTTACAAAATTATTTCAATTGATTAAAATTAGTATTAAATTTGAATATTTTTATCATTAAACATTAATTTTAAAAAAAACAATAAATTAGACAACAGACATATATAAATCCATTGTATATGATATGGAGTTTAAACTATACAAACATGATGAAACATATAATCAAATGAGATGTATAAGATATGGGATCCAAAACATATAATAATATGATGTAACATATAATCAAAACTTGATTGGATGGTAACCTAATGATGTATCCTGAATTTCACACCTTGAATGTAGAATTCTCCTCAGATCTCCAAGAACCACGCCTACTCTTAACAAGAGATGGATGTACCACTTATATTTTATTTTATTTGATGTTTTCACTTTATTTGAAGTTTTTAAAACTTTGGAAATCTTCATTTTTTTTTCATCCATGGAAGGTTGGGAGGAGAGAAGAGAGAAGTGAATGAAAAGAAGTAATGCCTACAGGAAATGAATTAGTGGGTTTCTTATAATTGAAAGAATGAAACGTTTCATATTCTTTTAATTAAAACTTCCCAAATCAATTTTCTTGACTTTCTCTCTTTCCCCCCACTTCCCTTTCTTCACATGGTATGACTAAAATTAATTACCATCAAATGGCATAAAATTTCCATAAATCATTTCATGCAATTATCTTTTATTTAAACTCCTTTAAAATACACTGAAATCGTATGTCGCTGCGTGCAAATATAACTTTTATTTATGCATTCAAATTTTTACCAAAAACTCCCGAAAAACAAATAAATTAAATAATAATTAATATTTCTCAAATAATAATTAATTTACAGCACTTTATATATAAAATAAATCATGTGATTTTTCTGAAAATTTATCATTAGAGTTGTATGATTCAAAAGTGTTAATTCAGCCAGCGATTAATGTTGAACAATTCGAATATTAACACTCATACGTCACCTTAGCTAGTGGTGTGACATTTGGCCTGATTTATCACTTATGCATCTTTTTGGTAAAGTCCAATTTAACTATTTTAAGCCATACTTGGTAGTAACGATTATTTACACTAATTTTCTTCGCTAAAACTGTTTTATTTTAGGACTTATGAAAATTGGTTTGGTCAAAACACCAATATTTTCCAAATTCAACCCATTTAGTCTAAAAAATCCTTGATTCAATAATATCATTTATTATTAATCATACTACACTGGCTAGAGATTTTTACTTTGATTTGACTAAAGTTGACCATGATACTAACCCGTTACAACTTTGGAGATGAATTCTCTATTGAATAGTTTTTTGCTTCCAATACTTTAAATCAAATCAAACTATACTTGCTTAACAAATCACTATGCCATGGTTTAACTATAATGAAAATGTAGTGCTGATGTTGGAGTTCCATGATATTCTCAAGTCGAGGGAACTGTATAGCATCATCACTTCAAGATTCTCTATTTAACCTTAGGTAAATTAACCATCAATTAACTCTTGGGCGATTCACTCCATAGTTGTCCAATAACTATTAGTATGTAACCTCTTGGTTCCCATAGCAGGCATGAGTAATACACTTCCCAAAATTTATAGAGCATTACATACTCTACTCTCGATAAATGAATCGATATCTTTTCTCAAACCAACTTTACTAGGAATATTTAAGATAATATGTTATTTTAATGTGACAAATTTCTCATGATTACAACATATTGCAATTACTATCACATTACATATCATTCAAGAAATTTATATTTAATATACTTTGAATTAATTATATAATTATTTTATTGCACTAACGTGTTATAATAAAGTGTATTATAGAAATCAAACACCAGTATTATAAACAAGATTGGTTACCGAGTTACATATATGTAATAAATTACGTAATAGCTCTTAGGACACACCTTTAACTCTATCAATCTCCCACTTGTACTTGGGGTCAATTATAAAATTTTATTCTAACTCCTACGATTTTTTTCTTAAAAACTAATCGGGCCATTCCATTAGTGAATGGTTATGTTATATTGTTTTAATTATCTACTCTATCATTTAACTCTTCTCCCATGCGAATAAACTGCCTTTATCATATGGAACCCTTCTAGTATGTTTTTTTGATTTCTTATGAGCACTAGGCTCTTTTATAGACTATATCATGGAATCGCTATCATATGATAATGCCAGGAATTCTGAATAGTCGGAATCACCCTTTGCTCGATTATAAATTTGTGTTTTATTTATACTTCTTTTATCATAGTATTATTCAAAGTGACGTACTTAGCCTTTTACAAAATCAGCCACTACTTATTATTTGGTACATTCCCGAATTAAAGTTCTTAACTTAAGATTGAAAATGAATTTAGGTTGATATATTACACTCGTTATCAGTTACGAAGTTTGAGTCTACGCACTCCTTCTTAAAAAGTATGTTATTTTTATAAACAATTCACTAGTATATCGTAAACACTCCAGAACACTCTAAACTGTTATTTAGTGATCTTAATTTGGTTTTGACACTTTCTCTATGTATCAAGTACATAAGTGAAATGTGGTACCGTTGATATGATAAGTCATATTGCCAATGCATAAGAAATTCATTTTACACACTCCATATTAATTGTTTTAATATAATGTCTCTGTATATCGATTCATAACAATCACAACATCCTTTTATACTGATTATAAATTATGTTAATTTCAAATCCAATATCAAGAATCAGACAAACAAACTAAAACGATTTTAACATGTGTATGTCGCTAACTATTATAAGTTTGAATTTTACTTATAGTTTTTGAAATATTTTAGTACCTTTGCAGTGCTTTCTTCCAAACACGCACTTCTTCTAAATTTTGACAATAATTTTGATTTTTTTTCTATCAAATTATTTTCTCAACTCTGATGCTTGTTGAACGATACTTTCATATCGATTCTTAGATCTAATCCAATAACTTACAAACTCAGAATCGCTTCCACTAACTTCGAGACACTTTGGTTGTTAGGTGCAAACAACATATTCTAAATCATTATTTAGAAATTTTGTTTCATCATACATATAACAAAACTCAAAATCATGTCGAAGAATATTTTTACTAGTGAAATCTGAATTAACTTAAGCATGTTGAATAATGACTCTGTTACATTAATTTTAACAACTAAAATTTATGATGTTTTTTTCGATAGAGTTAGGGGTATGCCGTAGAGGCGATTATGTAATTCTTACATATATCTAACTCGATAATTAATCTTGTTCGTAATAAAAGAGTTTCATATTTATAATATACTTTGTTATATTGCAGTTTAATTTATGAAGTTACTAATTTAAATTATGTTAAATAGAAATTCCTTAGATGAAATGTTATGTGGTAGTAATTGCAATGTGTTGTATTCATGATAAATTTATCACATTAAAACAACATAAATTTTTGAATATTCCTATTTAAGATGTTTCAAGAAAGGATATCAATTCATTGAGACTAGAGTATACAATGCCCTTTAAATATTAGGAAGTGTATTACTCATGGCTACCGAGGGAACCAAGGGGTTGGATAACTACTGAATGAATCGCTCAAGAGTTTTCTATTGGTTAATATAACTAAGGTCAAATAGAGAATCTCAAAGTGACGACATTACACATTTCGCTCGACTTGAAAATACCATCAAACTTGAATGTGGACACTCCACTTTGATTATACTTAAATTATTGCATAGCATCCACCGAAATACTACAATTGATTTCAAGCTAAAGCATTAGAAGTGAAACATAATTCAATAGAGAATTTGTCTCATCGATTATATGGCGTTAATATCATAGTCAATTATATTCAACTTAAAATTGAAGTCTCTAACCAGAGCAGTATGATTAATAATAATTGTTATTATTGAATAATGGATTTTGTGTTTTGATTAGTCAAGTTGAATGTGGACAACGTTGGAATACTGACCAAAACCAAATTTCATGATCCCTATTGTGATTTAGTGTTGACGAAGAGAATTGGTATAAATAATTGTTACTACCAGGTACCACTTATAGTAAAAATATTGGATTTACCAAAAAGATGTGTAAGCTTTAAATTCAGCCAAAATGTCTGTCACGACCCGACTTTTCGACGCCCGAAAATCGATATCAATACGTCCACTTTGTTAATGCCGAACGATCGAATGCCAGAAAATTAGATCATAAGGGAAAGAAGGAGGTAGAAGAAGAAATAGAAAACAATATCAGATTCTCATAATCACAGCGGAATAATATATAATAAATAAATGATCGAACCTTTATACAAAAGAATGGCATCTGTTATATACATTACATCATCAAAGTACAACAAAATTCATAGCACACAACTGGACAATTATCATAACCTGTCCTCACAAAAACTGACTATGCAGTTAATCACACACAACGGAATATACATCAATACGTGAGATACGTCTTGCCATCCAGCTTGTCTCCTGAGCTCCATAGCAGTCCATCCAGAATCTGTGCTATATAATACCCGGTCTGACCTGAGCATTATAGTAAAATAACATCCGAGTCGGTCTAGAAAACTAGTGTGATAAAATTCACTCAATTGGATTATTAAAGTTTTCAAAATATTTTGAAATCAATGGTATCTCGTAAGACCACGCCACAAATAAACATGTCGGGTTTTTTACCTTACGATAACCAAAACATTCATATCAAATTCGTCTGGTATCATAATAGTGTCTATAGAAAGTAAAATGGAATCTAGCTGAAATGCTTGCATCTCATGTTTCAGCAATAGTTGGGCACAACCAAAACTGTACAGGTGCTTATTGGAGATTGGATTCCATACAATGGCAGGGCTACTAGGGTACCGTCCGTCACAGTACCTGGTCTAGATCAGAGTACCAAGAATCCGTCCTGATCCCCTAAAACACAAGACCGGAGCTACCCCATACTGGATAGTCCGAATAAGATCACCCCGCGATTGGGATCAACAACCGCCCACACAGCCGAATAAAAGGGACATCTAGACAGGGATGACGTTACCCTAATTGGTTGCTAGCCACTAAGCCTTATTGCACCTCCCCTATTTTAGCCATTCCCGGTTGATGAGGCTCCAGGCTATGCATTACCTTTTTAGCACACATTCACTTAGAATGTTCATCGTCCCCATGACGATGTTCTGATAGCATTCGTCCATACAAGTCTGTTTCCCGTCCGAACGGAACCAAGGGCACTACTCCTACTACATCCATTTTGGAATCACCCTCAGGATTAGTAGCGTTTAGCCCTTGCACTTCACTACTTCATCTTCGACTCCAAGCTCTAGTCTTCCTCATAAAAAACGTTCAAACTGGATCGAAGTGGTTTTCGAAAAATTAATCCCGATCCCGGTCTCTTCGAAACGATCAGCGCATTGGCTAATATTGATAATCAGCTATTTAACTATCATATAACATCCATAAACAACCATAAGGTCTTAATAATTTCCAAAATTATTTATTTCAAAATATCTTTGCAAGACAATTTCCTACTCTTCAACCTTTTGAAATAGTTTCAAATCTCCTTTTCTCTCGTGGAATAAATTTCCACCCAATTGTTTTATTTCCACTGAAAATCACCAAATCTAAATACTTAAGATTTTTAAATAATTTAAATCACTTTATTAAAAATATATACTTTAAAACATTTAAAATAAAAAATACTTAAAACACTTTATTTAAAATACTAGTTATGAAATTTTTTAATAATTTCTTGTGTAAAACTTAAGCCAAAACAAATTTTAAAATAAAATTTATTCTATAAGGTATAAATATTAAATAACTATCTTTTAAATCATAATACAAGTTAAACCTTTAAAATAATTTACTTATATAATTAACTTAATAAGTACTTACTTTTAAAAAATTTAAAACAACTAAATAATAATTTCTTTCTAAAACATTCTTTTAAAAACTACTTTCAAACCTCTAACTTATACTTAAAAATCTGCTTTAAAAACGTACTTGGCTTTTCAGGAAAATACACTTTCCATTCCAAAATAGTCCATTTAATCAGTTAATAAATCCTCCTTGATTTATCCTAATTTAATTTACGTCTCACCCGTAAATTTCTTGCCCACGCCTTAAAATAAAACCACTATTTATTTTTAAAACAGATTACCCATTTCTTTATAAATTTCCACCGTGAATTTATACTTTCAGATATCCACCGATATCTTATTTCACTTTATAAACCCAGTTTATAAATTCCATAGTCTCATCTCCTTTTAAAACATAGTTTCAAACACTAAATCAATTTCCAAATCGATTTCCAAAATTTACTTCATTCAAAAATAAATTTCTTTACTTACTCAATTTTATTTCAAACCTATTAATTTCGAGATTTTATTTCTTTATTAAGATTTAAAATCTTATTTAAACTGAAAATACCAATTTCATACTTTTTTCAAATTCTTCTTTATCTTCTCCAAACTATTTAAAACCTTGAATTTAAAAATAAACCCTTTATTTCTTTAAATAATATCACTTAAGTTTAAAAAATCTTTTGTTCTCATTTATTCAAAAATCTTCTTTCCCATACTCGGAATTTATTTATTAGAATTTAAAAGTCAACTTTTATCCTTTTCCAATTCATTCTTTAATTTATCCAAATTTTCTATAATTATTTAACTTAAAAATTCTCTCTTTATTTCCCTTCAAAAATCCAATCTATATATTTTTGATAACTCAATATCCCAAATATATTCAATCAAACCATAGCATCCAATAATTTCAATTATCAATATAATCAATAATTTGTCATAGGTAATAAATGAATCATATCACAGATTATGAAAACTAATTCAATATTTTGAGGAATCCTGTTGGATCCCTCCAACCTGTTTTTCCTTGTATCCATAGATGTTAGCACAATATAAAAATACCAATCCCTCTTCGAGGGGGATATCGCGCTATATAGGATCATCCGCTATTATACGGGCACATAGGGTCTCATCCGCTATAAAATGTAGGAATATTAATCACTCCAATATATATATATATATATATATATACATACTACCATATAATATCACATCCAAACTAATAATAGATCATCAATTCAAGCAATCAATTCAATAATTTAAATTTTAACTATTCAAATTTAAATGGAAATCCAAATGAGTGAGATTAACTCACCTTTGATTTTTGTTTGCAACCCATTTCCATTCCGACCTGTTTCTCGATTTTAGACCTTGTACAAACATTAAATGATTTTCATTAATATTCAAATAAATCAAACAATTAAATTCCCATTTGATAAATTTAATTAACCAATGATTTTATTTTAAATTAAAATTTTAATTTTAAACTAATTTCCTTTTAGTAAAATATTTTTAGCAACTAAATAATTATATAAGTTTACTAAATAAATTAATCACCTTAATAAAAAAATCATAACCTAGTAAATTGTATTTTATTTTTCTTCATTTCAAACTGCATATAAAATAAAGTATATAGGTTTAAAAATCCAATTTTACATGAACTTTAAACATTTTAAAACTTCCTATATTTCCAAATCTTATTTATATAAAATTTTCTACTTTACTGTACAAATATTCATATAACTTTTGAACTGAACTGTAAATATAAATATATTTTTCTAATATATATACATATATATTTTACTTAACATAAATTTCCTCCTGTAAAAAAATAGAAATTTTCTTTACTATCATAACAGGATTATTCAAAACTTTCGCTTACTGTTTTACATAAAATATTAATTTGAAGAATAATTTGCATGCATGCCTTACTATAAGTTTATACACATATATATTTTACAAAAATTAAATAAATTTTAAATCTGCATACCTCTCTGCTATTATTGAACCCAGGCCCAAACCCTCACAATCGCATGCACTGCTTCATCGAGATGAACCACCCAAAAACACGACCACAAGACATGCAACTGCCACGCCTACCTGTCATCGATGAACCCCAATACCCACAAAACCCTATCTTCCCAGTCGAATCCCACGACTACGGCTCCACCACGAAGATTCTCCCTCGACGACTCGTGATCGCAATCGCTAACTTGGCCTCGACCAATGAACTACCATGCTCGGTCTTACAAACGCAGCTACGTCATCACTTTGAACGACTACGTCGAAGACGAGTCGTTACTTCCCCTTAGCCGACCCCGTCTCATGCGACCCTCCACCAAGCAACCACCATCGAACTCCAGAGTGAGCAACCCCTCCCTCGTGTGCATCCTCGCATGTGCGCGATTCGCCAATCAGGTCGCGATCGATTCGGTTGCGAGATCTATATTTTTTTCGCTTGATTTAGGGATTTGAAGAAGGTTTGGTCTCTATTTTTTTATTTGAATTACTCGGCCATGGCAAAACTTTTACTTGGTGGAAAGAGAAAAAAAATGAGGCTGATGATTTTACTGGTGGCATGTCTTATCTATATATTACAAAATGTTTTTTGTTATTTCTTCCTTTTTCTTAGTTTTATTATAAAAATAGAAGTGTGTTAGAGAAGGGATGAGGAGGCTTTGTTTGCTACAGTGATATTTGAATTGAAGAGTAAAAGGTCTGATTTGAGCATTTTGGATCCAGTTATAATATTGAATTTCAGCACTAATTTTCAGTGCAATCACAAATCGTACGGCCACACGATAACTCCAAACACAATGAAATTTAAAACCCGATAATAATACACTATTACGGATCCAATGTAACTGGCTTCGTCAAATTCCGAGACTGTGCCTCAGAAGGCTATTTTTAATTGTCAATTTAAACGATATATTTTTAAAACTGAACAAAACACTTTTAAATTCAATTTTTAAAAGTTCTATTATCTTCAGTATTATCAATATAGATTTTATAAGCCTTTAAATTATTATTAATGAGCATAAAACTTCAGATTTAATATTTTACCCAATTTTCAATTATTAAATTCAAAAATTAAATTATCAAATAAATAACTACATTTGAAATTCAAGTTAAAACTTAACTTTCAAATATTTAAAATTTATTAAATATTCCAATTTCAAATGTTCAAAATTCCGGGTCGTCACTATGTCACACCACTAGCTAAGATGATGTGTGAATGTTAATAATCGTATTATTTGATATCAATCGCCAATTGAATTAGCACATTTGAGTCACACAACCGTAATGATAAATACCCTGCAAAATCACATGATTTAACTAATTTATAATCATTGTAAATTAATTATTATTTGTGAAAAGACGATTATTAAATTTTATTTGATTTATTTGAATACCATTAGCATTTAATAAAATGCATATATACAAATTATATATGCATGTATCAATGTACGATATCGATAAACTATTTAAATTGGATTTAAATAGATTAATAATAAGTGGGTTTAGAAAATTTTAAGGCCCACTCCATCTTTATGGATAACGACGCAATAAGATGGGGAGAGGACTTGATGAGGTTTAATGAGAAATTAAAGAGGGAAGGTTTTAAACAAGGGAATTGGAAAGGTTTTAATATTTACTTTAAAACGAGTTTTCTTTCATTCATTATTCCCCTGATAATTCATTTTCTTCTTCTCTCCTCTCTCTCCTTTAGGCCAAAAATTCATGTCTTTCCGTCTATAAAATTCCTAAAACAAAATCAAATCAAATCAAACTAAATAAGCGCAAAGGCAATGCTTAAAATCATTGTAATTTCTAGATATAACTTAATCAGATCTTGGGTTTTCTCATTTAAGGTACAGTTTTTGGCTACATCTTAATGTATTATTTTAATTTTATTTTATTATATAATTCATTGATGTTAATACAGTTTAGATCCACTTATTTTAGTTATCTTATTATTATGTACTAATCATGTACATATTATTTAGATCCCAAATATTTTATACTGGATTTATATGTGCTTGGGTTGTGTAACGACCTGTAATTTTAACCATTTAAAAATATTGAGTTTAATAAAAAAAATTGGATAAAATTGTTAGAAATAAATATTTTATGATTCATTAATGTAAATTTTATCAAAATATAAGTTATGATCTTAAGTAAAATTCTTAAATGACAAATTTCAATAAGGTAAAAGATGGTAACACATACTAGATTATAATTTAATGATATTGGTCTGTAAATATTAATAACAGGAATTGGAATAATAAAAGTTAATTTTAATAAAGAATAAAATGAATTTTTTATTAGAGGAGAAAATATAAGTTTATTTATTTATAATGTATCTTGATGGGTATAATTTCAAATAGGAAAAACATTTGTTTAGTAGGTTATATATAACCCTTGTGCAATAATGTTATAAGTATGTCTGTATTACTATAAAAAAAGTAAACAATTGTTTTTTTTCGTTTGTTTTGGAATCTAATATTGAAACTAATTGCAACTAAATTTATTGGAATCTTTCAATTGAAGAGAAAGAGAAGTGAATTGTAATTAATGAGGGCAATAAAAGAAATATATGTTTTAATTAAAATTAAAGGGAAAGTTTGGATTAATACAAAGGAACATTTTTAATCAAAATAAAACTAATGGTTTGAGAAAAATAAAATGAATGTTTTCATTTTGAAGTTTAGTAAACTTTTATACAAAGAAAAATTAATTTTAAAACAGTATTTTTCAGTCGCTTATAACAATCAGTGTAGTGACCCCAAACTTTGTCACATTAATTATAACTTTTTAAATAGTAATATAAAATAGAAATTTGATGGAAAAAGGAAATTTAAACAGAAATGTGGTTTTTGGCATTTTTGATAGTTCCATGAGTTTAAAAATATCCAAGATGTATATTTCAATATATAACATGATGTATTTTTGTTCGGGGACGAAAACGTGTTTTTGGGATTTTGTGACTGCTTTGGCCCAATAGATCTTTCTTTGCCTATAAATATATGATTCTAGTGATACCCTAGGCTTCCATCCTATTCTGCTGTAAGTTATTTTAAATCTTGTCTCTCCACTCAGATCTAATCTCTTCCTTGCTAATGGAGTCTTCCACTGATTTCTATTTACAAATTACAAATCAATTAAAAATTGAAATTGCTCTAATCCTATCAAATTATATATTGGTGGAAAGCTCTCAAAAAGGTGAAGAAGTGTTTGAAATTCGTTTTTCAATTTGAGGACCTAGTTGGTTAGGTATGAGCGTTTAATTCACGGTCGTTCGTTTTAGGGTTTTAGGATCAATGATGAAACCTAGACTATGCGACGATCGGAAGTTACCATTGCGTAGGGCTTGACGAATGGAGTCGATCTACTGGGTCGGATCAAGGGGATAACACTTTGATTTGGACTGAAAATTCAATTAGGTAGGATTTTTGGGTGTGGCGGCGGGCAATGGGTGGCATCGGGGTTGCTTGAGGAGGGGACGGATGGCACGTTGTGGTTTGGGGATCTCAGCCAGGTAATCGGATCAAGGCACGACGGTCTCAGGTGATGGCGGCTGCTGATTAGTGATCGGGTACGTAATGAAAAGGAGAGGACATGGTAAGGATTGAATATGGTATTGTAAACGTATTCTATTTTATTAGTTGTTAAATTAAAACTTTCCATATCTTCTAACCGTCATAACTTTTGCGTACAAACTCCAATTCATGTGCAGTTTCTTCCATTGGGCTCGTCAGAAAACTTCGGTCAACATGTAATTCATTTGGATGACTTTGGAGAGTGTTGATAGAAGTGCTTTTGTTTGGATTTTAGTGTGATAAAATCAAATACGAGTGTTAAAACTCACGAAATACTAAAATTTCTATTGCAAGTTAAACCAAGTCATGATGTGATAAATTTTATTGATTTGCTGTTTGGATATTTAAATTGACATTGAAACTGAATATCCTTACTAGTGAACACATCGATATGTGATAATTAATATTATTGTGATATATGTTCAATTAATCAATTTGGATGTTGATTGCATGTGTATGTCTATAATTGCTATGGATGATATTACTGATTGTGGTATATCCCTGTTAAAACCATGTATATTATTATAATTGTATAAATTGTCATATGGATCATTTGAGCATTGAATACCTAAACAAAGAAATAGGTTGAAATGATAAGTATCTATGGTATTTAAATATGAGTTGAAATGATATATACCCATGTAATTAAAAATTAAAATAAAATGATTGCTTGGCCCTAGGGTAGAAAATTAAATATTGAACACCAAATTTAGTTAAATGAAATGGTTTTCAAATTTAAAATTTGAATTTATTAAAATGAAATTGTTTTAAAGATTCTGATTTGAATTAATTAATTTTGAATCTTAAAGTTGAATTTGAAATTTAATTTAAATTTATTAATTTTAAATTCTAAAGTTTGAAATTGAAATTCAGTTTGAATTTATCGAAATTGAATTATTTTAAAGGATAAATTTTGAATTGGAATTTAAAATTTAAAATTTAAAATCATTTCAAATAAAGTCGGTTTTAAATTAGAATTAGAATTTAAGATTTGAAATCATTTTAAATTAAAGTTGATTTAAATTGAAATTTTAAATTTGAATTTTTTTAAATTGAAATTCCAAATTTGAATTTATCTTAGATTGTGAAATTTGAAATTTGAACTTGAGTTTAAATTTGTCTAAAAACAAAAAACTATTTTAAATTTGAAACTATTTTATTTAAATTCAAAACTATTTTATTTTACATTCAAAGCTATTTTAAATTCAAAATTAATTTATGTTAAATTAAAAACTATTATATTTTGAATTCAAAACTATTATATTTTAAATTCAAAACTATTTTAAATTCAAAACTAATTTATTCAAAATTCAAAAAATATATTTTAAATTCAAAAATATTTTATTTTATATTCAAAACTATTTTAAAGTCGAAACTGTTTTAAAATTTAATTTGTATAATTTAAGTAACGATATTTTGATATGAAAATACGATAGGTTTTCATGAAACTTAAAATGACCAAATGGTGTTTAAAATTAACGATTGGTTATTAAAAAGAGCGGAGTCGGATATTGGCGTACTCTTTGTTAGTATCGAAACCGCTTTAATAACTGTATATGTGGATGGCGTTTCAGAATGAAGTGGTTGGATAAACGAACATTTATTTGAATGTAGTAAGAGAATGATAATGGATGGCCACGACACCTGTTTTAATTTGAAATGACTAAAGGATCCCTATGAATCTGCCAAGGGGTTAGCTACCTTTAATGGACATCCTTCCCTCGTGTTATTATCTTGATTTAAACTCGATTGGTGCACCTTTGATTTTTAAGGGATGGACACAGTCGGCCATACGGGTTTACGACCAACCGGAACGGGTAAACTGATATAATCCTACCATGGGCATTGCCTCACGTGCCTTGTCATACGATTATCCTTATACGAAACCACTACGATTTTGTTTTAGTGATGTTCTATCATGGCGCCTCCCTCGCTACTGACGTTACTGTTTGTGTTACAAGGAAAACTATAGAACATTGCTTAAATATGTGTTAAAGGGGATTAATATAAAGCCTTAATGCTAAGAAAACGATTTACCTTACTCATGGACGCTGCATATATAGCATATCTTACTACATATTGATAATTTAATGGATCCTTAGGAGATGTAAAATCATGTAACATCTCTTAAATTTTTTGCACCCATATTTCACATGATGTTGAGTTAATTTACATAAGAATTTTTAGTTCTAACTCGAATGTATTGTTTTCCTTTACACTCGGGTCAGCATGAGTATTTCAGTGATTTGAAGATATTATTCTTGAAGATGAAGATGGAATCTAGATGACCATACTTAGTATTATTCTGTTACATTATTTTGGTATGTCTATCAAATGTATAACTCTAATTATATTGTAAAAATGAAATCAAAGGTATATTGTAAAATAGCTTCATGAAATGTTTATGTAATTATTATATTTTGTCATTCCGCTGTGGGGTTATGTGTAACTTGTTCTTCTGTATTTTATATCTTTAAATTAAAACCACATCAATAATCTGACCTTTTGATTATTTGAGTTAAATATGTGTGGTTTATTGTCTTTAAATTGTTCAAAATGGTGGGTCGTCACAATTGATATCAGCACCAGGTTGACCAAACATCCAAACCTATGGGGTATAACCCATTAGAGATAGGGTTAATAATACCCTAGAATGAGTTTGAGGAGGGGTGTGTATGTGTATGATAAGAGTGCGTATTTGTTAGTATTATAAAAATATTTTATATTATTTTAATTTGTCCAATGAGTGATTTGTAAATTCTAATCGGTACATGGGACGCCATGGTATCGATAGGGATTTCCAAATGCTTAAGTAGGACAAACCAACATTTTTTTTTTGAATTTTGTAAATGAAATAATTTTACCTATGATTATATTTTATATAAAAAGAAATAATTTTTCATAAATTGGTATAGTTATTTATGATGTGTTTGTTTGTTGGGAAATGATAATATTTTATTATTATTTATTGTTTGATTAGTTGTGCTCAGTCAGTTTATGAGCATTTACTATTGTGTATTGATTTTAAAATTGTGTTTAACCACTTTATAAGTGATTTACCTTTATACAACATGAGAAGGGTAGATTGTATTTTAAGGGAACATTAAAAATGAACACCTAGTGAATTAAGTTTCATAATTTGACTAGAAGGCGTTCGGTGATAGTGTGAGTTAAAATTTAATTCTATAAAAAATTGTTTAGTGTAATCTTAAAGAAAGGTAATGTGTTCTTAAGATAAACGCTAGTGTAATAGTTTACATAAGAAAGTGACACACACACACACGTATGGTTATCTATGTAGTCTATAAATAAAAAGGATTTAAACTGAAAATTTGATAAATTAAACCTAGTGTTTAGAAATTGGTTTTCTAAGACTTTGGAAAATAACAGTAGTATTATTTAAAGCAAACGAATAAGAAATTGGTTTATGAAATTGATACCATGGTACTTAGTAATGTTTATGAAGTATTTTATACCGTTTTGGAAATGATCTTTGGTTAAGACCGGAAGGCATGAGATAGAAAGTGCTGTACTCACTTCTATGCCTGGAAAATAATTCTAGTGATGGTTCCAACAGCATCAACGTTTATTTTCGAGTTTCAAAGTAGGATATGCAATATAGTAGCTATGCTACAATTGTTTGGGTAAAACAAATTTTTGATTTAAATTTCAAAAGTATGATTCGATATGCAAGGATTATAAGTATATATTATTTTATAATGATTTGAAATGAATCCCAGTATGTGGGTCTTAAATTTTGGTTAAGATATGTTGTGGACGCATGTATCATATGCATTTGGGTATGTGGTTGTACATCTTGTTTGATATGTTGATTAGTAGTTTCAATTATTGAAAATAAAATGGAATTTTTGACCAGTCAGAAAGTTTCGAATTAATACAGGAACTAAAATTAAGTAATTTTGTAAAATTATAAAGGTTGAATTTTTATAACCTTAATTTGAAAAGATAATAAGTAAAACAGGTTTAAAAAAATTGTTAAGAATCTTTTTTAAGTGGAACATTCGATGTTATTGGGCCTACTAATATACGTCTTTACTTTAGGTTTGTCTAAGAAAAGTAGACTCTAGTCATGAGTTTGGATACTCGAGTCCGACTCTTTCTAGCTACTTTCCTAACCAGACGAATGAAGAAGTCTAGAAGGTTGACTCGGTAATAAGATCCAAATTATCTTGGACCTTAATTAGAATATTAGATAAGTTAAAAATAAGTTTTTAATTCGTTTAATATCTATGTTAAGCAAATGAATAAGATTGTTTGTATATAATCTTAGTACGTAGTAAAGTACTATACAAGTATAGACTTAAGTCTTGGAATGTTTCAAAGTGAAATTGTGTTTCAAGAAATGTTTATAATTGAAGTAAATTTATGAAATCTGTAATAAATAATTTGGGTAGTAAAAGAGAATACTATTTAGATAAAAAAATATGAAATTAAAAGTGAAATAATTTAGAAATAAAGTCGCGTCTTTGTAACTTGTTTATAAAATAAAAGGAAGTTTGCAAGAAATGCTTTATAATTAAGGATGTGGCTTTTAGAGATAATAATAAACTTGAATAATATTTTATAAAATAAGATAAGCCTTTATAACATGGTTATTAACTTAAGAAAATATTTTGGAAATGATTAACAAATAAATTTAGTATTAAATGAGAAACATTACATGTGAAATTAAATGTGATTTGAAATTTAGAGTACTGTAAGTAATGTTATAAGAAATGATTCATTTATGATTTTAATATTAAATGAGGAATAAATCAATATTAATTAGTAAGAGATGATATTTGTATATAATAATTGGATTTAGAATGAATGTGAATTAATAAGTGATTCGTATAATAATGAAACTAATTGGAATAAATATGTAAGTTGTACATAGATCATTTTATTTGCATAACTGATGTGATCCAGATTCGAGTACGCTATTCCAAGGTTTTGAGTTAGGATTTTTCATTCAATTCTTGACAGCGAACACTAGATACGGATTTTTGATTTGATTCCAAAGTTTCCTATCACAGTTTATGGCAACGCAAAGAGAACAGATGTTTCTAATCAAGGAACCTTATTGGAGTCTGCATTATGGAAGTCGTGTGAACGGTACTAGTTTGATAGTGAAATTTGTGTAGTCGGGCGAGTGATCGCGTTTGATATTGTGTAAGAATGACATATATACATCATATGTTCTTTAATATAATTAGTGTGTTTCTGACGTTAGAAAATGCAAGTAGTTTAATTGAATATCAACAGTAATTGAGATACAGGTTCATGAAAACAAAGGCTAGGTTTATGCTTTTGGTTTCATGAGTAGAGTAGACCGCTCGATTAATAGGTACATATTTACGTTATTGTGGATGGTCCATATAATGATCCACCTTTCTTACTCTGAAAGATGAGCAGAAAAGAAAGACAAGAAGAAACTAAAAAACACATAATCTCATAACATAATGGAATAACATACGATAACCAACATTTAATCGTACGGAGCCATTGCCATAATAATATTACATCAAATCGTATAGTACAAATTCCAAATGGGACAGTTATAACCGTCTAACCCTACATAATTAATGCAAAGTACATATATACATGCATGGTAGAATAAGATAATAGCTAGCTATCGGTGAAGCCACCTTCTCCAAGCTCCTTCAAAAATGCATCCATGAGAAACTTGGATCACTTGGCTACTCATACAAATTTGAGTACCCAAGAGTTTTAGGGAAAGAAAATAAAACTTCGGATGGGCATGGATCTAGTGTGAGTAAAGCATAAGTTTTCGAATTTATAAAAAAAACTTCAAACCAAAAGTATCTTGTAAGACCACATCGTACATAAATACGAAACCTTACGATAACCAAAAAAATTCTATATTAAATTCTCTTATATTACCATATTGTCCAGGTTTAAAATAAACATTTAATATAGCTTAAATGCTTGCATCTCACATTTCAGTAGATAGACACAACTAAGTCCATAAAGGCACGTATTGGAAAATGTGTTATAATAATGACAAGGCGCCGGGTACCACCTACCATAGTGCCTATTTAGATAAAAAAAACACCGAGAGCCGCATATGGACTCACTACGAGTCAAGGCCGACCCTACCCCTTACTCGATAACGTTGAATATGTCATCACCCTGGTTGGGATCAACAACCTAAATGAGCCTCGAGCATACATAATCTATAATATCAATCTAGATTAGGGGATGATCATACCCTAATAGTGGCGAACCACATAGCCTTGAAGCATAATCCTTGATTTTAGTCATTCCCGAGTGTGAGACTTGAGGTTACGTTTACATTTCCTTCTAGTAGACCATCTTGGGATGCTAACACTACCCCCTAGGAAATCAATGCAATGCTAGCATTCATCCATACAAGTTGTTCCGAGATCAAACAAACATCCAACATTTACTATCTTTCATTTTGGAATCACCCTCGGAAAGAATAGTACATCTTCATCGCATACTTCATAACAATCGATCGTGAACGTTTTTAGTTAAGAGTAGTTCGGACAAATTATATTTATTCGAAACTGGTGTCTCCAAACTAAGTGATAATTCCCGACTAACTCAACTCCGGTTCTCTTAGAAGTATGCAATAAGTATTCGAGACCTCATCAGGGAACTCGAAATTACATAACATTCTTCCAGAGTTAAAATAGGCCAAGTTATAAATAATGGAAATATCCGCTACTTAGGGCAATTATACAAAGTTCGCACATAGATAATCATATACTTAATTTAAACATGACCCTTTAATTGATAGAATTAACCCTTCCATATCCATCACATTTCTGATATTTCGACCTTACTCTATCCCTCGCCTAGAAATAAATTCTAGATCTCAAGGATTGAAGATCAGCATACTCATCGGCTTTTAGTGCTACATATGAGATGACTTACTTTTCATAAGCGAGTCACCATATTAGCACTAGGTTTCATATTTATTTGAGGTTACTCAAAGGTAATCTACAAAGAAATCCTTTGATTTAAAACACTTTTGAAAAGAAAAATAGTTTTAAACAAAACCGATATTTTAGAAACAAAGCGATTTAAAACCCTTACGTATTATTCAAATAATAAATTAAACCTTTATTAAATAATAATTATATCTTAGTTAAGTCCTTATTAAAATCTTAATTAAATTCAATTACTCATAAATTAATTAATAATTAATTAAATCCTTTTTTATAAATAGTTAATTAATAATTAATCTTTAATAAATAATTTAAAATAATTATACCTTGCTTATCAATTAAATAGTAATTAACTTTAATTTATTAACTAATTAAAATTAACTTAATTGCTTAATACTCAAGTATTAATTACCTTTATTAACCAATGATCATGTACTAATTACTTATTAATTAATTAATTAGTCATTTGTTAAATAAACAAATAAGTATCCTTTTAATACTTAATATAAGTTCAAAAACATTTTTCAAAAATATTTCTATGTGAAAACATATTTAGATTTCAAAAAGAGTTCATTTCACGATCTGCATTAATAGCCACTATTGCTATACGACCTGAAATTTTCAAACTTGAAATTTGTTTTCTAAGTCTTCTTTAAGATTTTAACTCTTTGAAAAACTTTGCTAAACATAAAAGTATATTTTGGAAAACTAAAAAGTATTTAAAACTTGAAAACATTTTTCAAATTTTAAAACAAAAGATTTTGGATTTTATGCAAGGGATAACATGTCGGTTTAACCTACTAAGCTGCTAACTTTCTTAGCATAACATCATGAATTTATGTTCACAACAAACATGATTATGTAACCACAACCTCACAGCATGTAAAAATTTCCATAATCAACATATACAAGCTAGATTATAATATGCAACTAACTTGACTATTTAGACTACCATATTCCAAATTGTACATCCACATAACCAAGCATATATGATTACATCCAAGCATCATTATAATCCAAGCACGATACATACATACAACCCAATATTATTTTATCCAAAAACAACATCATTTTTTACAGTTTTGGCTATGATATTTATCCCTTATTTTGGACATTAGAATCCCATGAAATCTGGGAATTTGAAGAAAAAGGGCTAGTAATAATAACTGGTTAGGGAATTGTCATTTAGCGCAAGTTTAGAGTGTAAAATCCATGTGTTTAGAGCTTATTAGGCGCGAATATTTATTTATCTTTATTTATATAATTAACGTATAATTATTACGTATATGGCGTAGTTAGTTAGACATTTATTTACATTTATTTCCCCCAATGGAAGGTAATTAATTGAGAGGCTAAAATAAGAGGAGACTCTTATATAGCCTAATTATTATTTAAGGCGTAATAAGGAAGATTCCTATAAGGCCTTATTTATGAAATGGCGAGATGAGTGTTTGTGTGTGTGTATGGAGAGTAACTGATTTGTGGCTAAGTCATTGGGAAGCAAGGTCAATAGAATTACATGACGGAAGTCCGCCCTTCACCTTGAGACAATCAACAGTTGTGTACACTTTTATTGATGTGAAATATTCTTAAATATTTGTAATGATGGGAAGTTGATCCTAAATCTTGTAAATCTGTCCAGCTAATATGGCTACCAGTTCCTACGAATAGAGGACTAATGTGAGATGTCGTTATGAGTATAGGCCATAAGGCGAAGGACTACTTTGGGGTTTTGAGGTATTAAGTGGTTGGACCTGCCTCTTTTCCCCATATGATAAATGGCTAAGGGGACACATTAGGTGGTATCTCTGTAGGGGTTCGCTTCTGGTAATATGTTTTAAATGATAGGTCTACCTTAATTAAGGTATTAAATGACCAGAATCTACCTATTTTTCACTTGAAAGTATTAAGTGGCCTATGAGATTCCATATGATGTCAGCTAGACAATACCATTGAGGAGAACGCCTTGGAGATAGGTCTTGGATGATGGGGTCTGCCTTGACTAAGGTCTTAAATAACCACAGTCTGCCTATTTTCCGTAAAAGGTATTAAGTGGCTTGAGTACCGTCTCTCACATTATTAGCTAGTTATGATGTATGATGGGGATATGGGATTTTAGAAACCTGCTTTTGGAATGTAATTTATTAAGTGGTTGGACCTGCCTCTTTTCCTTATAAAGAAGTACTAAATGATTTTAATGGTATTATGTTCGTAGACATATTCTTATTTTGAAATATACTGTCCAAGTACTGAAAAGTTAAGACTCGATGTTTTTATTCACCAAAAACTTGTTGTTCTGACTCCCTCCTTATTACAACACAGGTTAAGGATGGAGTGATGACGGTGATGAGGCTTAGAGATGGAGAAGCTTGGCTTGTGGCAGTATTTATTGTTATTATTTACTTTTATATGCACCCATGGATTTCAACAATTGTTGTAACATATATTATGTTATGGTTCTATGAGATTTTGTGTTATGATATTTTTATTGTTTTGATATAAATGGGCACACTTTACTATCATGTTTCACTCCATCTGCCGTGAGTTATGAAAGTTTATCTATGGCTTTGCAATGTTATTTCTTTTTACTACCAACAGCTTGCCTTAGAATGGATCTAAGTTTCGATGGAACTTTTCTTGGTCGAAATTTAAACCTGTTCCATGGTGGGTTGTTACATACTCGCTAATTAATCAAAAAACTGTCTAACTTCAAATAACCGTATCTTTTAAACCGTAAGTCCAAAAGGCTATTATGACCATTTTAGAAAAAGAGAAACCATCGTAGCTTTCACATAGAAGTGGTTTCGGATCTTAATTTGGCTCCTATCTAAACCTATATTCCTTACAAGTTTTCAGGGTCAAGATAGTCAAATATAATTTCTAAAGGCATAAAATGTCACTACTCAACACTATCCAAAGTTTGAGAATTATACAACCCAATCTGAAAATAATACTAATATTTTACGATCTTTTGATATGCAAAATATTGGTCGTTACGTTGATCGAACAAGTCATCCACACCATGAAGAGGATACTTGTTTTTCTCATCGCTTTATTTTGCTCACGATAATCCACACAATGTCTTAAATAGTCATCTGCCTTCTTGACGAATACTACATGTGTTTCCTACTTGGAAGTACTCCTACAAATGAACCATTTCCCTAAAAGGTCATTTAGCTACACCCCAAGTTCCGTTGCTCTTTTGTGCCACACATCTCAAAGGTAATATAATAAGTCTGGCATCCTTCACCAAATCGATATGGAACTCAATCTACCTACGTGATGGTAATCATGTAACCGCCTCAAACATATCACGATACTCTCTAGCAATGGGTACTAATGACAACTCATCATGTGAGATTTTGAGCAGATGCACAAAGCTAACCATCACAGCATCCTCGAGCGTGCAGTTCAACTCTAGCTGAAACAACCCACCACTTATGATACCCTAATTCACATATAAAATGACGTGGACATCATAGACCTTGTAGATGGTGGATCATTTTAAGGTAAAATATAAACATATCATAGCGCTATATACAATACTCTACACTTCTAAAACTCATGGTGGAAGGAATAAAATATAACAATCAATAATAAAACCTCAAACAAATAAAACAATGTGACATTAAGTATACTCCAACATCTTTTGTACTGTTGATAAAAAATAGTCCAAAACTGAGAATAACTAATATAAAATAAATAGTAGATAGTTGACAAATAGATAAATGCTCGTCTTCATCATATCAATGTCCTTTAACCCAACATCAGTCTTCTCTATCGATCTATCAGAGTATCGGTAAAAAAAGAAAATTATAAAGGGGGTAAGAAATATGTATGACGAGTGAAACATATCACATAAGTATATAATACTAATAAGTTAGTAAAACAATATCAATGCTCGAAAACCATACCTTAATATGTATCATTGCACCTAAAAAGTCAACTAAACAAAATATAATACTATAGTGACATCATATGCTAAGGTCTCGTAAAATCTATTCTATGCCTAATCATATGTCCAGATTGAGCCAAAGTCTCACCTCATATGCCGAAGACATATACGACTCATTACTGAGGAACTATACATCTCTGCCTGTCATCGCAAAATCACATGTGACTTGCTACTAAAGAACTACATGTCTCAGCCCACTATTGTCAAATCGTATGCGACTCCCTACTAAAGAACTATATGTCCCAAATCCTATGTGACCCGCTACTAAAGAACTACATGTCTCTACCTGCTATCACTAAACCATAAATAAATCCCTACCGGTGATCAACATGCATCGACCCGCTATCACCAAATCGTATGTACACTATTAAGATCAAAATCCCAATTCCTATACTGCAAGCTACAACACAGTTTGGCTCAAATACCCAACTCGCCAACCCCAGCCTCATCGAAGTGCACCTGATGCCTACTATATACCACATTATTGAGCTCAAAATCCCAAATCATATGGCCTGTATACGACACTATTGAGCTAAAAATCCTAACTCACCATTGTGAAAATCGAATAAATGATTGTTGAGGATATAACCAAGCTAATAATTCGCCTAACGATCTATGATGCTATTGAGATTAAGACCAAAACTCTTTATTACCCTACCTTTTATGAACCTACTGGATGAAGGCCCAACCCGTAAGTATGCAAAGCCATAAAACAAACCTAATAGAATAAGGCACCCTTTTGAAATATCTTAAAACATAGCAAACAACGTACAAAAATGTTCCTCATCTCACCACGAAACTAATGTCACCAACCACGCATGAAACGGAGACGTATGTGGGAGTTATGAACTTTTGAAGATTAGGAGCAATTTGGTAATTATTAAACTATTCATTCATTTTTTTTCCCACATTGATGCGTTGGCTATAGAACTTCGACATCGTGACTGACTTTCTCCAACTCAGAGTTGCGACTTCTCAGTCTTGTCGCCGCTATGGTAACTTAATCGGCCATCCACGATCACTAGCGATACTTACATCCCAACCGAGTTCAACGTCGTTGCCAATTCTCACTCCGGTTCCTTCTAGCCAAAACGCCGTCATTGGTTTGTTTTAGATCTAGCAAATTCTGACCACCTACAACATAATTGGACATTACCTTGGCCGTATGCTCCACATGCTCTTCACATCTGTACTTCCCAATCATCGTATCTTCGCCATTTCATCGATTGTACAAAACAGACAGTCTATGTTCGTTGAAATTTTGACTCATTATCTAGTCAATCCATACACCTAATCGATGAATCATTGTCTTCGAGAACTACAATTTTGATATATAATATGCCTAGTTTGATGGATAATGTTTAATGGATTATATGAATCTTTTTCAAATTATTTAAGATTTTACTTGGAATGATGTAATTAACAATCATAGAAATAATCATAGAATCAAATTGCAGGTAAAATTAAATGCAGTAAAAGTAAAAAGGAAAGAACGTTCTAGGATTCTATACTGGTTCGATGTTATCCTACATCCAGTCCCACACAATTCCATGCATAGATTTCTTTTCGACTAGTAAATGCAAATACAGTATCAATTTCAAGGCTATGAGACACACCCTCCAAAATCCTGACCTTTGGGAAAAGTCACTTGATTTTTGGGTTACAAGCACTCATTAGATTTACGGGCTACTAAGCACACCCAATTGATTTTATGGGCTACAATCACACCCATAGGTATAGCAGTATGATATGATATAGTTTTACAGACTCAAATCTTCGATTTTGATTACAGTTAATCCTATAACTCTTGAATAGCACTTTGATCTTGGATTGAGTAAGAGAGATGAAAGAAATCAGAGTGTGGATGAAAAAGCATCAAACAAGTGATGATTGAATTTGATTCTGGTTGAATTTCGGTAAATTTGCGTATATTTTGATTTAGAAAATGAGAGAGTTGAAGGAGGAGAGATGAATAAGAAAATAATGATTAAAAATTCATTTGGAAGTTTGGTATTTATTGGGAAACAGCTGTCGTGCCCATTCGTAAAGAGATATGACGAAAAGGCACTTCCACTCAAATTTGAATTTTGAAAATTACGGCCACTATGTCGACATACATAGATAGAGTATGTCGACATACTCTTCACAAAATTGAAAAACACTTCAAAATATTATTTTGAAAATCCTTTGTATTGTAAAGTAATTTGATACTTAATTTGTAAAATCATTCAAGCATAGTTTATACATATTTTAATCATAATAGGTTTTTATACAATAATTTTGAAAATTTTAATATAATGTAAATAGTGTATATATAAAATTAATACATTTATAACTTATCAAAGTATAAACAAAAATTCAATATATATATATAAACTTAAAAACACTAAAGTAATATCTTTGCAAGTATAAGAGATTGAAAATTTCATTTTGAGATATATTTTATAAAGGTCATTTTAAAACCACGATATTTGAAAAACAATTTAAAACAAAATTAGAGAAGGAGAGAGAGAGAGAGAGATCAAGAAAGAGCTATCAAGGTTTTAAAATAAATTCTATGACTATATAACTTATCTGTAATATCTTGAAATCTTGAAATCTTATATATTCATGAGTCTTTATTCTTCAACTCTTGAAACTCTATATCAGCATCTTGAATCTACTCTTGATACTATTGTTAATAACAACGGATTTTCTACCAGTTAGAAACTCACCAATAAAAATACTATCATTATAAACCGCAAACGCACGACGTATAATTCTAGTACGTATGCGAGTATGGGTCGATCCATGGGGAAATGAATTAATTTTAAATTCCACTCTATTAAATTAACCGAAGTTTTCAAGTTTGTTTTAAACTAAAAAAATAGTAAAAATTAAACTAGAGCAAAGGTGAATAAACTATGATAATAAGAACAATCTAGAGGCAAATCCACTTCCAATCATTCACATCGATCAACACATAATTCACTTGTAACCCCTCTTTAAAAATATTATACATAAATGATTAATGCGCTTATTGTAAGTATGGTTTATTTGATATATTAGTTAGCAAAACTTAAACCATCAAACTCTAACACATCATTCAAACCACGTATCAACTCTCATGATCATGATATGAAATTAAAAATAAAATCCATTTTAAGTATGATCAATTCACTATCAATTAGTAACATAGATAATCAAATTTTGATTCTAGCTTAACTTTCATTTTCAAAACCACTTAGGCAAATGAAAAAATAGCTTATGTTTACAATGGAACAAGCATAGCCTATTTGAGATGTCAACTAGGCTATCAAAATTCAATAAGATAGAAACATAAACCACTATTGTTCGTATTTTCCATTAAGCAAAATAAGGGAGATTACAAATGAAACCATTATGTTATATGTTTCATGAGAGCTTCATCACCCCTAAATTGAAGAGGTTTAGCTACCCATATTTGAAAATATTTTAACATAAAGTGGTTTCAACATAAACATAAATGAAGAGAAGTGCTAGTTAAAAGAAGAAGGAACTAATTACTTGTATAAGATAAATATAAACTAACTGCATGAATTAAAAGAAATCATAAGAGAATAAAAGAGCATAAAATAAAGCATAAATAAAATTGCATGAAAGTAAAACCAAGGCTAAGAAGCCATGAAAGAAACTTTTATTTATCTTTGATTCTATGGTTGAAACTTGCATAAAAAATAAGAAGATAATTACATGAGACATAATAGGTATTTATACATGCTTCAAACCCTAATTTATATATTAGGAGACTACCTAAAATGCCCTCTAGAAAGAGTAACCTCCAAGTAATTATTAGGGAATTAATTAATCTCCACTAGCATGCCTTTAAACCTCCATTAACATGTGCATATGCTTTTAACTGTGGGCCATGTAGTAGTGGGTTAGTAGGCTTCTCCATGTTGCATGAATTCATTTATTTCAATTCTTTATTTGCTTTTAACATATGTTCATGCATTTATCCATGAATGCTTCACCATATTTGCACTCCATTTCTTATAATTAAAAATAAAAATGTGCAGGTAATTTTTCTCAAATAAATCATACATAAATTTATCGTTTTACCCCCAAATGAAGATGAATAAAAGATGATTTCAAAATAATTTAAATTTTAGTTTAAACATGTAAAATACCCTAATATGCTCATTTATTTAAATAAAAGTAGACTAAATATGGAAGTAAAAATATGCACTTTTACGTGCACATTAAATGTACAGCCTTCTTAATCAACACTTGTCCACTATCCTACACTATATACTGTATATAACTTGATAAAACATTAGTATTCATATTTTATATAATGTTTATAATTTTTTTCATCAAAACCAATACCTAAGGTACTAATAATATACATATACAGGACGAGACCAACTCGGCGATTAACTATGCATCCTCTACGATCTAATGTGAATCCTCCTCCTTCTTTGCTATTTAGAAATTCCTTTCTTTCACAATTCTGATTCTCATGATGTCTTTGACTTATTTGCATATCTCTTTTTGCGGTGAGTGATTTTAATATATTGATTTGTTTAATTTGGATTTGATTCGAGGAATTTGTAATTGAATTTGTTTAATTTGGATTTGATTTAAGAATTATAGTTCTATAAATGGAGATTGGATTTTAGAGCAAAAGAAGCAGAGTTAGGGGATATATTTATAGAATAAAAATACTATATTTGTATTGAAATTTCATACTCGGTGTACTACAATAATGCCACCGAGTATCATTTCTTCTCATATCTAGTCTATTTAACCAAATTCAACAAGATATATATGTTTTCTAACCGTAAGCAGTATTTCGGATGCAATAGAATAGGTCATAAAGCCTAATTCTAAATTCCGTAAAAAGTTAATATTTTGCCCTTTATATAAAATTATGATTTTACCCTTTTTAATTAAACTATTTAGTTTCATAAAATTATGAGTGTTACATTCTCTCCCTTTAAAAGAATTTTATCCTTGAAATTCCAAGAAGCGGACAATGTAACTCGCTTTATAGCATACAAACATAAATAAACATAGCCATATCCATCTAGCATCCATCATACAACACACAAAAACACAACCAAGTATGTAATACATATGATAGATAAAAATTAAATGATGTGACGTTAGATGAGTGTAAATGCAACTAAATTTGCCTTCTATATGAATGAATCCCTACATCCATATCAATGTGCAAGCAAATAACACATCCATAAACACAATCAATAAGAGTATGTATAAAGAAATTATAAATAGTATATATAATCTTCTAACCTAAGTTAGAGTACACACATAAACATAAATACCTAATTCAGCAAGATCTAAACTAGCATTTCTCAAACAAGACAACTATAGCAACCAAAACACATCATAAGGACGTGCGCACGACAAATCCTAGCATCCATACATCTATACCTATGTCACATAGCTAGTTAAAGTAACCGTGCAAATGATCTAATAAGCCAACCAACCAATAAATTAATCAAAAAAGGGACATACTGGAAATGAGCTAGTGATGAGAAATTTAGATTCTCTCCTCGAATTCGCTTGTACTCCTATTCAAACCTTTTTCTCCCCATACTTGGGCCAATTCCATTTTTTCGGTTTTTATCATATCACTTCAAGCTCTAAGATGTCAATATGCCTATAGAGTATTCTAGATTTCGTCTCTACATTCACCTCATCAAGTTGACTAGGCTCTACCATAATAGCTAAATCATCAACGTATGTTTGCAAATGGAATAAATAAAATGTGTATGACCACTTGCCAACTTTTCAAGAAACCTAAAATGTTGATTTCCCTTCATTGGGAATGACCTAATAACTCATGGCGTTAGCTTTCCTACATAATATATCTCAATAGTGAGTCCTTCACATATACCATAATGCCCACAACGAACTCTTTATGCATGCTTATTCTGTGCGGTTTCCACGCCTTTGTGTATCATGGAGGTGTCTCCAAATATAATGTCTAACTTTAATTTAAATAGACTACACTACCGGCATATTTCTATCGTCAAATACCTTGCAACATACTCTGCCTCTACCTTCTTCATCCTCAACTAATATAAAACCCTCTTCATATACTTTGACATCACTTTCTGCTGGCACACATAACCTTCCATCCAGCCTCGGCCTTCCTTCGCAATAATGGAATAGCTCTCCAAATGATTGGGCTGATTAAATTTCTCAAACTGCTTATAATGCTAACCAATTTCACGTCTTTGACATACTTCACTAAGTTTAAGTCTTGGCACAAAAATATGAAAATGGATGGTATCTCCCCTTTAGGTGAACTAACTTTAAGATTCGTAGGTGAACGCACCATTTAATTTAAAGATATCAAAAATGGACGATGCCTTATTTTTGGTGAGCAAAATATTACTATAAGAAACTTATAAACTAGATTATGTATTTTTCATTTGCTTGAGTCATTAAAAATAAGTTATGCACAAAAAGTCACCATTTCAGAAAATTGACTTAATGACATAGTCCTTTCAGTCCAAATAATGATTAAAAAGAAGTAATCTCACCTCTTTATCCATTTTCTTCTAATCACCAAATCTTGCCTTTTTAAGTATCACCTTCGTACCTTAGTATGTGCGAGTCAAGACCTTTACTTCATGTCTTGAAATCATATAACACACGATACTTCAAAAATCATACTAACTCCATATGCTTGTGAAGTCCTCTAAACTAACACACGGTTATGGTACTTTTATGTACACCATCGTACTCCAAAAACACTCCACATATAATTTTTTAATAGCATCTTCTTTAACATGAAGCCCTCATTGACTCACTTTCAAACTATAAGAAACGATGCAACCCGACATCAAATAATGCCTATATTATGTCTTATCGATAACATGCAATATATTTTTATTAACTCATAGGTATTTTTTTATTAACTCACAGGTATTACTCTTCTTTATTTTTTGTCCTTAGTCCCATAATTTACTATATTTCTAGTTGGTATAACGATCGTATATTAGCAATTCTTGATAGAGTAAATTATAACAAACGTGATGGCTATTTTGCCCTAAAACTGTTTTTAATCTACATTTTATCTCACTCATGGTTATTTGCTTCTATAAGGGATAAGAAAACAACTAACTTTATAAGTCAAAATATACAGGGTATGGTGATAAATATGTGTGTGTGTGTGTGTGTGAGTATATATAATATGAATAATAAAAAGTTACTAATAAGCTCTCTCATATGACCTGATCAAATAGGAATTGCCTAACCTAAGTTCTATACCAAATAAAACAACCTATTATCTATGACGCCTCAATTTATGCATAAAATGATATGGATCTCACAAACCTCACAGGCTGCACATAGTTTTGAGGTAAAATTTAAACAATATAACATAGCTATCCACAATATTGTACACTTTCTGAAACTCACAGCAGAAAGAATAAAATATAATAATTAGTAATATAGTTCTGGACAAATAAAATAATGTAATATTAAATAAACTCCAACTTCGACATTTTTATACTGATAAGTAAAAAGAGTCATGTCTAGGAATAACTAATATAAAATAAATAGTAGATAGCCGATGGATAAATAAACGCACATCTTCTTCGGACCATCATCCTCTATGCCAACACCTAATCGTAAGCAACTCGCTATTGAAGAACTGTATGTCTTAACCCGCTATCTTCAAATTGTATGTGACTCGATACTGAAGAACTACATCTCTCAACCTGCTATCCCTAACTCGTATGTGATTTGCTACTGAAGATCTACATCTCTCAGCCCTCTATTGCTAGATTGTATGTAAACTATAAAGCTCAAAGTCCCAACTCATGTACCGCTAACTACGACACTATTGGGCTCAAAGTCCCAAGTAATCGTTGCCATACGTCACTAGCCCTATCAAAGTGCACCTGAAACCTACCATATACCACATTATTAAGCTCAAAGCCATTACTCATGTGGCATGTAAGCGACATAATTGAGATCGAAGTTTCACCCCGTCGTCGTGAAAAATGCATATGATTGTTAACGTCAAGTCTGTGTAGTTATTGCCCCACTATTACCCCGCTACAACCCCGCTATATCTCATAGCGGATTTCTACCGCTACGATTTTTCCATATAGCCCCAGAATATAGCATTTCCGCTTTAATCCCCGCTATATCCCGTTATTTCCGCTATTCCCGCTATATCTTTTTTAATAAAATGAATTGAAAATTTTCATTTATACATTATAAAATTATGAAACTAATTTATTTGATTTAATTTTTAATATATTTTCAGAAATGAAAATACTCTAATATTCTACCAAATTCAATTATGTTATATAACAGTTTTTCGTTTATTTAAAGTATATTCGCACATGTTTTTATTTAAAATTATTTATGTATTATTTATAATTCAATTGAATGATAATTTTTCATTTAATTGCCATTTATATATTTGTAAAAACATGAAGTACGAGTTTTATATGCTATTTTAGAGCCACCCGCTATATCATCGCTGTATCTCCCCTATGACTTTTTGCACCTCCACGCTTTGAATCTACCGAGCGCATTAACTACACAGCGTCAAGGACAAGTTTTTCATTTTCCTAACAGTCTGTGAAACTATTAGGATTAAGCCCAGAACTCATCATCTCCCCACCATTTACGAAGCTATTAAATCAAGCCTTAACATGTAAGTGCAAAACCGTTCAATGAACCTAACACAATAAGACACTTTTCTAAAACATCTTAGAACACATCAAACAATGTACCAAAACATTCCTCGTCTCACCATGATCCCGATGCCGTAAAACATGCATGAAACATCTGTATGCAAGAGTAACGAGCGCTTAAAAATTAGGGGTAATTTGGTAATTATCGAATTATTTTCTTATTATTTTTTTTTCCATATGAACACATTGGATACTGAATTTTGACATCTTGAATGGCATTCTTCAAATCAGTGTCGCCACTTCTTATCCTCGCCATCATCGCTACATTAACCCTGTAACGACCCGTATTTTTACGTGTCGATGAATTGTAAAATAGTTGCTACTAGGTTGTTAGTATTGTTTGAGTCATCCAGAGTTAGCTCGTGTGACCGAGCTAAGGGTTTTGACGACTTAAGTAATCGGCCGAGTTAAGGAGGTAGCCGACTTAGTAGTTGTCCGGCTTAAGAGATTGACCGACTTAGAGAAGCGAATGACCTATAGAAGTAAGCAACCTATGGGAATTGACCGACCTAAGGAGTTTGCGACCCAAGGGTTAGTGTTATAGGAGATAGGTCGGATTGAACGAGTTACCGACCTAAGGAGAGTAGGTCATTCGAGCGACTCAGGGAATAACTTAGTGTAAGGTTAGGTCGCGAACGACTTAGTGATTGGGTCGTATGAGTGTTAGGTCGGCCATAAGGTTAGATAGTTAAGACGTTAGGTCGGGCAAGAGGGTTGAGTGATAGGTCGGTAAGCCGTAGGGTGTTAGGTCATAAGTCGTCTAGGCGACTTAGAAAGGAACGTGCATGCGTTAGGTCGGCATTATAGTTAAGTCGTTAAGCCGCGTTTGAGTTAGGTCGTTGAGTCGTGTGGTGTCTTGAGTCGTAGGTCGTTAGGTCGGCAAGGGTTAGGTCGTGGACGACTTAAGGGGACAGCCGACTTAAGGGATTTCCAGCCTATAAATAGAAGTGCCTATCTTCATTTTTGGGATCCGGATTTTAAAGCGACGAAGTGCTGCCATTTTGAGAGCTCGACTACAACACTTCTTTACTTCTTTTCTCCACTCTAATCGTGTGCTTCCATCCATCTAAATTGAAGATCAAATCGAAGATCCAAGAGCCAAAGTTGAAGATCTCCATCCATCGAAGAGAGATTTCATCATTTGAAGGGAAACCTTGTCGGATCAAGCTAGACCCTTTGCTGTCCAAAACTGAAGTTAGTTGCTTTTGAAGTGTTTAGGTGATTCGGTGAGTGGTGGTTATCTCTCGCACGGACCCAAAGGAGTATATTGGATCGGTGGCTTGTTTGTGTGTTAAAGACAGTGATTTCATGCATTTTCCTCAAGTCTGCATGTAGATCTATTGTTCATGAAGTTTTGATATCAATTTTACTATATGTTAACCTATGCTAGTTCATTCACCAAGATATTACTTAGAATTCATGCTTGTTAGATTTGGACCCTTTAATTACGAAATTGCCATTATTGTTATAACTATTTATTTAGATCTTATTTGAATGATTTATTACTTAGATGAATGATTGATTTGATTGATTAGTTGATTAGTGATTGAATTTGGACAAGTTGGTAGGAGATGATTCAAAAGCTAAGTGGAAAGGCTCTTGAATAAGGAAAGCTGCTCGTGGCATATGAAGCGGATGATAAAGCTCATATGGATAGATTTGATCATGATGCTGAGATGGGACTTTGCTATGATGCGATGAAGCAAAGCATGATATGAGATAGCCTTGGTTTAATGCAGACAGGATCATTCCAAGCATGTTGATAACTCGGTGATATGGTTCGAGTTTGTTGATAATGGTTGGCTCGATAGGCGCTTGAGCTAGTATGTGAATAGTCGTCGAGGAGGATGACCAGAAGGCTGAGATTTCATCGTTGTTGAAGGTTCTAGCATGCTCAAAGCAAGGGTACGTTGGGATGGGTCACGATGACGTCCCAGGCACGGGTCACGATGACGTGTTAGTACTCTGGGCAGGTTCGATAGTCCTAGGCACGGGTCACGACGACATGCGGAGTTATGTCTAGAACCGGGGTTACCATTAGCCCTTGGCGGACAGATGAAATAATGGGTCGGTCATTCAATTAACGGTGAAATCGAGGCAATGATAACAGTGATAGCCAGAGTCATGGATGTTTTGGTTGTATCATCGCTTGGGCCAAGAGCGATGTTTTCGGGGTGCTTACCTGATCTTGGTTTAGGCCTTGGGGGTTTGTACTTGGAAAACATCGACCTTGACTCGAGTGATAATTGCTTTACTTTAATTGTCTGCTTGGCTATGTTTGTTTCTGCTTAGTGTGTCTGGGGGCTATCACTGTAGAAAGAGGTGGAGTGGGATGGTTGAGTTCCTATTCCTTTCTACCCTTTATGCTCTTTTGGTATGTTTGATAGTTGATTTACTGCTCACTAAGACTTTCGTCTGACTCAAGGTTTTATGTTTAACTCTTATCACCTTGGGCTGTTCATCCATGTTGGGATGGGCAGACTAGGTAGCAGGTGACAGGTGCTGTTCTTAGTGACCAATGCTGTTGATGACGAAGACGAGTTGGAGGCTTTTGCATATTGTTTTCTTACTTTATGTACTGGATGTTCCGCTGTTTGTATGATTCTCTGAGTGTTATATAGTGAGGCTAGATGTATTGACTTTCCAGATTGTTGTACCCAAACTATTATGAGATTCTGTTCTATAGAGCTTCACTATGTATACTTTCTATTGTATTTCATCCATGCGCTGTGAGTAATACGATAGAATTTATTGTTTTACCTTACCCTGACAATCATCCATGGCTGCCTGGCACACTTTACAGCGCACCATTCCCTTGTTTGGTGCAGGAGTCATGGGCGGTCGTCACATTTGGTATCAGAGCCTTGGTTAATCGATTTTAGCCAACGCTCGCTGACGTAACTACGTATGAGAGACGTAATTGTAATTTTGATGGATGATTACTATATATAATATAGTAGCTTAGAAGGATTTGAACTTATTATGCAGTTGTTTCCCCGGGGTATATTAATCATTTCTTTTAGATATTAGGAATGAGTCAAAGAGGGAGACCAGCTGCTAGAGGAGGCCGTGCTGTTGAGGGGGCTGCTGATTATGCTTCTATGTTCGAGGCTATGATGACTTCGATCATGCGAAGGATGCCAGCTCCGGGGCCATCAGTAGATGTTGGAGTCCAAGTTCAAGCCCCAAGACCAGTGGATTTTGCTAAGTTGTGTAAGGACTATACTGCTCTTGGAGGAAAGGTTTTCTTGGGGACAGAATCAACCATTGAAGTTCAAAGGTGGATTGATGCTTGTAGAAGGATCTTTGGTGATTTGGGAATTGAGGATGCAACTAAGAGGAAGCTTGCATCAAGACAGCTTCAAGGAAGAGCTTCTGATTGGTGGAACTCTGTCACCATTGATACTCCAGAAGAAGAGATCACTTGGGAGCAATTCCAAGCTAGATTTGAAGCTAAGTTCATTTCTACAGCTCAGAAATTTGTTCTGTTCAAGAAGTTTGTGGAACTCAAGCAAGGTGGAAGACCAGTTCTTGAGTATGTTTCTGAGTTTGAAGCCTTGTCCAAGTATGCTCGGTCATATATTGAATCTCCTTATCAGAAGAATGAGAAGTTTGTGACAGGCTTGGACGGTTATCTTAGGAGGCAGTTGGTGGATCATTTGGATGACCCATTTGAGAAGCTTGTGGAGAAAGCTCTCAGGCATGAGAATTTGTTTCCTAAAGAAGGATCTGTTGTTGCTGTGACCAAGGAGCCAAGTGGAAACAAGAAGAGAAAGCAGCAGCAAAAGGGTAAGGATGGCCAGAAGAAGCCGAAGGGTGAAGTGACCTGCTACAACTGTCGGTAGAAGGGTCATCTCTTCAGAGATTGCAAGAATCCGAGAGTGCCGGTGAAGTGCCACAACTGTGACAAACCGGGGCATATCAAGAGGAATTGTCCAGAACCGAGGAAGGACAAGCAGATTGTGCAAGCTTATGCTTTGGGGGCTGTGTCATCATCTTTGAAGGCTCCTACTTCTGAAGAGGAGGGAAAGAGTATGGTGGTTCAAGGTACTCTTTCTTTATGTGGTGTTCCAGTTAGAGTGTTGTTTGATACTGGGGAGTCGCATTCGTTTGTTTGTAATGAACTTGTAGGCCGGTTGGGTTTGGAACCGGATATTGTTGATAGACAATTGGTTGTGACTAATCCAGTTGGGGGTTCGTCTTGTTTGTGTATGGCATGTCGTGGTCTAGTTGTATCGAGTCATGATTGCTCTTCTGTTTGTGACTGTTTTGTTCTGAACTTTGCGGGGTTCAGAATTATTTGGGTATGGACTGGCTTAGGAAGTATGCGGCAAGGGTTGATTGTAAGAGGCTAGAGGTGACAGTCGAGAATGTGGAAGGGCGAAAGGTTGTGATACGATGTAAGCATGAGGAAGGCGTCTTCATGAGCTTCATGTATTCGCTAGTTGTTCCACGGGATGGACTGTCATCGGTGCCTATTGTGAATGGATTTGAGGATGTCTTTGACGAGGTCAAAGGGTTACCGCCGCATAGGGAGATCGAGTTTCGTATCGATCTAGTTGAAGGAGCCAGGCCTATTGTGATGCCTCTTAGGCGGATGGCGCCTAGGGAACGACAAGAGTTAAAGGTGCAAGTTGATGACCTTTTACAGAAAGGATTCATTCGGCGTAGTGTGTCTGAATGGGGTGCACCAGTTGTGTTTGCAACCAAAGCGGATGGATCGTTGAGGTTATGTGTGGATTATCGTGAGCTGCATAAAGTGACTAAGAAGAACAAGTATCCGTTACCGAGAATAGATGACTTGTTTGATCAGCTTCACGAAGCTAAGGTGTTTTCTCAGATGGATTTGGCAACGGGATTTCACCAGTTGAGAGTGGCAAAGGATAGTGTTCCGAAGACTGCTTTCAGGACACCATCCGGTTTCTTTGAATGGCTGGTGATGCAGTTTGGATTGACCAATGCACTAGCGTATTTTGTGGATCTTATGAATAGAGTATTCAGGGATCAGTTGAACAAGTTCGTACTTGTGTTCGTGGATGATATTTTGATTTATTCCAAAACTGAATAAGAGCACAAGACGCACTTGCGGATTGTTTTGGAAATCCTGCGAAAACAACAGCTAAGGGCTAAGTTTTCGAAGTGTCACTTCTAGAAGAGTGAAGTGAGGTTCTTAGGCCATATCATCTCTGGAAGTGGAATAGCGGTTGATCCCGCCAAGGTGGCAGCAATCCAGGATTGGGTTAGACCTAAGAATGCATCTGATGTGAGAAGTTTTCTTGGATTAGCAGGATACTATCGTCGGTTTATCATAGACTTTTCCAAGATAGCTGCACCGTTAACAGGATTGACGAAAAAGAATAAAGTATTTAGATGGGAAGCTAAGTGTGAGCAAGCTTTCGGAATCCTGAAAGAGCGACTGACAAGTGCTCCTGTTTTGACTATTCCAAGTGGGAATGATGAGATGGTGGTTTACACCGATGCATGTGGTACTGGACTTGGAGCAGTGCCGATGCGAAAGGATAAAGTTGTTGCATATGCAAGTCGACAACTGAAGCCGCATGAAAGGAATTATCCGACTCATGATTTGGAGTTAGTGGCGATTGTATTTGCTCTGAAGATGTGGAGACATTATCTATTGGGAGTTCGATTTGAGTTGTTTACAGATCATAAGTCGTTGAAGTATATGTTCTCCCAAAAGGATTTGAATCTTCGACAGCAACGATGGTTAGAGTTTTTAGCATCATATGATTTTGGTATAGCCTATACTCCGGGAAAAGGTAATGCTGTGGCAGATGCGTTAAGTCGAAGACATGCAGGATTGGGAGCCATGTTTTCAGAATGGAAGAGCCTTGAGTATTTGGCTGGATTTGACTTCAGGCCTATATGTGAATTGGAACCTGAGATGTTGGCAAACTTATCGATAAGACCTACTCTAGTGGAAAGAATTGGCAAGAGCCAAAAGCGAGACGATAAGCTTGCCAAGATTATCCGAGATTTGGAATCTGGATCAGACCCAGAGAAGGATAAAGGATTCGAAGTCGATCGAGAGGGTTGGCTTCAGAAACAAGGACGACTAGTTGTTCCCGATATAGATGGATTGAGAGATGAAGTTCTTATGGAAAGTCATCACTCGAAGTTGACAATTCATCCAGGAGGAAATAAGATGTATCGGGATATGAAGAGAACCTATTATTGGGAAGGTATGAAGGATGTTGGAAATTTTATTTCCAAATGTATGAACTGCCAGTTGGTTAAAGCCGAACAAAAGAAGCCAAGTGGATTGCTTCAGCCATTAGAAGTTCCTACATGGAAGTGGGAACAAATATCGATGCATTTTATCGATGGTCTACCTCGAACCAGGGCAGGAAATGAAGGGATTTGGGTCATCATAGATCGTTTGACTAAGAGTGCAAGATTCATTCCTGTTCGATCAACCAGGACTGCATAGAAATTGGCTGAGTTGTATGTTAAGTGGATAGTTTGATTCCATGGTATTCCGAAGAGTATAGTGAGCGATCGAGACCCATTGTTCACTAGTGGATTTTGGAAGAGCTTCCAAGAAGTTTTGGGGACCGAGTTGTGTTTGAGTACAGCTTATCACCCCCAAACAGATGGTCAGACCGAGAGAGTCAACGGAGTTTTGGAAGATCTCCTTAGAGCATGTGTTTTAGATTTCGGAGGATCATGGGAAGATCATCTTCATTTGGTGGAATTTGCATATAATAACAGTTACCACTCAAGTATTGGTATGGAACCGTATGAAGCATTGTATGGAAGACCGTGTAACTCTCCGACATGTTAGTTGGAAACTGGAGAAAAACTGATACTTGGGCCCGAAATGATTCGACAGACTTCAAATTGCATAGAGATCATACGGCGACAAATGAAGGCAGCCCAAGACCGTCAGAAAAGTTATGCTGATAAGCGTCGTAAGGATTTGGAATTCGACGTAGGAGATATGGTTTTTGTGAAGATTTCTCCACTGAAGAATGTTATTCGATTCGGGAGGAAAGGAAAATTGACTCCGAGATTTGTTGGACCATTCCCAATCATCGAGCGAATTGGAAAGCTCGCTTATAAATTGAAGTTACCAGAAAAGATGTCGGGTGTGCACAATGTTTTTCATGTATCGTATCTACGGAAGTATGTGCACGACCCAAGTACAGTGGTTTCTGCTGATAGCTATGAAGATTTAGAGGTTGATCCAGTAGTTAAGAGACCTCGTAAGCCGCTTCGTGTTGTAGAGACTGACACGAAACAGCTTAGGGGGAAGATAGTCAAGTTGCTCAAGGTACAATGGAGTGATGATGTTAACGACTGTACATGGGAGGAGGAAGAGAGGATGAAGGCAGCTCATCCTGAACTCTTCGAGGTATGACCCTAAGGTGTCGTGGCATCTCATGAATTTGTAACTTGTTCTAGTCTTAGAATTCTGCATGCTAGGCTAGTAATTGGATGCATGGTTTGTTGATTGCTATGGATGGTAGGCATGCAGAATAGTTTTGATTGTTCTTGTTTGTTTGGAATTTCGGGGGCGAAATTTCCTAAGGGGGAGAGAATCTAACGACCCGTATTTTTACGTGTCGATAAATTATAAAATAGTTGCTACTAGGTTGTTAGTGTTGTTTGAGTCATCCAGAGTTAGCTCGTGTGCCCAGCTAAGGGTTTTGACGACTTAAGTAATCGACCGAGTTAAGGAGGTAGCCGACTTAGTAGTTGGCCGGCTTAAGAGATTGACCGACTTAGAGAAGCGAACGACCTATAGAAGTAAGTAACCTATGGGAATTGACCGACCTAAGGAGTTTGCGACCTAAGGGTTAGTGTTATAGGAGATAGGTCGGATTTAACGAGTTACCGACCTGAGGAGAGTAGGTCATTCGAGCGACTCAGGGAATAACTTAGTGTAAGGTTAGGTCGCGAACGACTTAGTGATTAGGTCGTATGAGTGTTAGGTCGGCCATAAGGTTAGATAGTTAAGACGTTAGGTCGGGCAAGAGGGTTGAGTGATAGGTCGGTAAGCCGTAGGGTGTTAGGTCGTAAGTCGTCTAGGCAACTTAGAAAGGAACGTGCATGCGTTAGGTCGGCATCATAGTTAAGTCGTTAGGCCGCGTTTGAGTTAGGTCGTTGAGTCATGTGGTGTCTTGAGTCGTAGGTCATTAGGTCGGCAAGGGTTAGGTCGCGGACGACTTAAGGGGACGGCCGACTTAAGGGATTTCCAGCCTATAAATAGAAGTGCCTATCTTCATTTTTGGGATCCGGATTTTGAAGTGACGAAGTGCTGCCATTTTGAAAGCTTGACTACAACACTTCTTTTCTCCACTCTAATAGTGTGCTTCCATCCATCTAAATTGAAGATCAAATCGAAGATCAAAGAGCCAAAGTTGAAGATCTCCATCCATCGAAGAGAGATTTCATCATTTGAAGGGAAACCTTACCGGATCAAGCTAGATCCTTTGCTGTCCAGAACTGAAGTTAGTTGCTTTTGAAGTGTTTAGGTGATTCGGTGAGTGGTGGTTATCTCCCACACGGACCCAAAGGAGTATATTGGATCGGTGGCTTGTTTGTGTGTTAAAGACAGTGATTTCATGCATTTTCCTCAAGTCTGCAGGTAGATCTATTGTTCATGAAGTTTTGATATCCATTTTACTATATGTTAACCTATGCTAGTTCATTCACCAAGATATTACTTAGAATTCATGCTTGTCAGAGTTGGACCCTTTAATTACGAAATTGCCATTATTGTTATAACTATTTATTTAGATCTTATTTGAATGATTTATTACTTAGATGAATGATTGATTTGATTGATTAGTTGATTAGTGATTGAATTTGGACAAGTTGGTCGGAGATGATTCAAAAGCTAAGTGGAAAGGCTCTTGAATAAGGAAAGCTCCTCGTGGCATATGAAGCGGATGATAAAGCTCATATGGATAGATTTGATCATGATGTTGAGATGGGACTTTGCTATGATGCGATGAAGCAAAGCATGATATGAGATAGCCTTGGTTTAATCCAGACGGGATCATTCCAAGCATGTTGATAACTCGGTGATATGGTTCGAGTTTGTTGATAATGGTTGGCTCGAGAGGCGCTTGAGCTAGTATGTGAATAGTCGTCGAGGAGGATGACTAGAAGGCCGAGATTTCATCGTTGTTGAAGGTTCTAGCATGCTCAAAGCAAGGGTACGTTGGGACGGGTCACGATGACGTCCCAGGCACGGGTCACGATGACGTGTTAGTACTCTAGGCAGATTCGATAGTCCTAGGCACGGGTCACGACGACGTGCGGAGTTATGTCTAGAACCGGGGTTACCATTAGCCCTTGGCGGACGGATGAAATAATGGGTCGGTCATTCAATTAACGGTGAAATCGAGGCAATGATAACAGTGATAGCCAGAGTCATGGATGTTTGGATGTTTTGGTTGTATCGTCGCTTGGGCCAAGAGCGATGTTTTCGGGGTGCTTACCTAATCTTGGTTTAGGCCTTGGGTGTTTGTACTTGGAAAACATCGACCTTGACTCGAGTGATAATTGCTTTACTTTAATTGTCTGCTTGGCTATGTTTGTTTCTGCTTAGTGTGTCTGGGGGCTATTACTATAGAAAGAGGTGGAGTGGGATGGTTGAGTTCCTATTCCTTTCTACCCTTTATGCTCTTTTGGTATGTTTGATAGTTGATTTACTGCTCACTAAGACTTTCGTCTGACTCAAGGTTTTATGTTTAACTCTTATCACCTTGGGCTGTTCATCCATGTTGGGATGGGCAGACTAGGTAGCAGGTGACAGGTGCTGTTCTTAGTGACCAATGCTGTTGATGACGAAGACGAGTTGGAGGCTTTTGCATATTGTTTTCTTACTTTATGTACTAGATGTTCCGCTGTTTGTATGATACTCTGAGTGTTATGTAGTGAGGCTAGATGTATTGACTTTCCAGATTGTTGTACCCAAACTATTATGAGATTCTGTTCTATAGAGTTTCACTATGTATACTTTCTATTGTATTTCATCCATGCGCTGTGAATAATACGATAGAATTTGTTGTTTTACCTTACCCTGACGATCATCCATGGCTGCCTGGCACACTTTACAGTGCACTATTCCCTTGTTTGGTGCAGGAGTCATGGGCGGTCGTCACAAACCCAATGGACCATTTGCGACCATTAGCGACACCTACACCCCTAGTCGAGTTCAAGTCAATGATGATCGGCCTAGCTCCGATAATATGTTCCCACTCATTTGCGTTGGTTTGGCCACCTACTTACAAGTCGGTCCTAACATCCAGACCTTGGTTGATTTCCTCCATCTCTGCTCCCTCCTTCGTCACACTTGGCCACTCTCCACTTCTGCTATAGTTTTTGTAGCTGCCACCATCCTTACTTTCACGGGGTTTGGAGTCCTTTTTCCCTCTAGCATTAGTTGACTGGGTCCCACCAACCCAACTGGGCGTAGATTGTCGTCGATTATCGTCGATTAAAAGCACTGCCATACTCCGTCAATTGTCCCCTAACTTACAAATGAGATCCACCCAGTCAATGAACTGCACTTTGTCTTCCCTTGACTCCACCGAAGTCACTGCATCAAAGAAGACACACGCAATAAATGTACAATATACTAAAGATCAAAGGAAAGGTGCGAAGGAATAAGAAGAATTTAGAACCCTGAACTCCTACACTTGGAGGTTGAGGTTGATGGCCGACTGAATGAAGCTGTAATGTTCTTGATACCTATGACCTTATTCGACAGACCAAAGAACATTGTCGGGGTGATGCGGCTTTGAAGGTAGTAATACCAATCCTTTGGAGAGCTATCATGCTTGGAGAGCTTAAGCATTGATCTGACGAAGAGCGACGAAGGATTTGGGAGAAACAGGTCATGGTTCAGAATGTAGATGGCCGCAAGTAGGTTATAGCCGTTGGGGGAGGGAAGTTAGGTTGGCACTATATAACAACCTGCTCTTTGTAATACCCTAAAATCAACATCAAATGACAAATTTCGGCTCTGGAATACCATAAAACATTGTTTATCAAGGTAAAATTAAAAACAAAACACTATACCCAGGCATAACAATGGAATCTCACAATGGAATGATAATAAACAATATAATGAATATACATGAAAAGAACCGGATAATAAAATATAAGAGACCGCACTAGAGGAAGCAACTAATAAATAAATATCAATACATAAAGTTAGAATTCCATAGCTCCATACATATAGAATTCTGGATGTAATATTTGATAGTCTCATATATAAATGACATATATGTCATGTACTACTACAGTATCAAGTGTGTGTGTGTGTGTGTATCCGAAGTAACGACATCACACCACCAAAATGCTTCGGCTACGCCACTCTGGTAGTGTATCGCCAAAAGCACCTGACTACCAAACTACTCAATTGAGTATCCGAGAGTTGTTAAGACATAAACAGACGGAGATAAAATGCAGGTTAGACTTAAAGCTTGGTGTTAATGGAACTATCTTAAAATATTGTGTATAAAAACTATATACATATATAAGATAGGAAACTGTTAAAGCACGGCCGACCCTTTCAGTAAACATGGCTCAGGGTTAATCTGAAAATAAGTAAAACAAACTCATCTCAAAGATAAGGAATCATACCATAACCAGCTCTTCTCATGTAATCAATGAGTCAACACAACTAATATAATGTGACTGATACGTAACAGTACACCATGATACGCGTAACCCGATATACAAATGCAGGGGTAATATTAATATCACAATTTGAGTCAATATGAGTTTATTGCAAAATACACAATAATATTATCAACCAACTACTATAAACAACACACGGCATAATGATAAATGACAAAAAGAGAATACAAATTGGCACCCGTCATTTCTGATGGGTGAAATCCGCTATAAACATCAAACGTGATCAAACTCATGTTATACCTCTCCAAAGAGAGAATGACAGGCGTGTCCGGTATAACATGCAATCAGAGCCATAAAACAATTCTGATGCCATATAGATATAGACACAAACACACACACACACACACACAAAATCATTAAATATAACATAATATAATTATATACACATATCACAAACGAAGACCGATACTACGTCATCGTCTATCTACACGGATGGTCACTACTGTAAAACCAATAATATGTGTGACCACCAATATAAGGCCAATACGATGTACGATCACAAAATATAAGATCAATACGATGTACAGTCACTAATATAAGACCAATACGATGTACGGTCATGGTATGGTCATTAGTATACAATCAATAACATGTACGGCCACTAATATAAGACGAATATGATGTATGATCGCTAATATAATATCAGTATCATGTACAGTCGCTAATATAATACCAGTATTGGTTATGGTCATTAATACAAGACCAACCCCATTCATCAAAACATATCTACCTAAGGTCGAAGCGAAGAGGTAGGGCCTCACTCTGTATACGCAATATCAAATGGAATCATATATCGTAATACTCTAGTTGTCTCATCTCAAAACCACCGGACGAATATATAAAATTACCATACAATCCAAAGTACACTCAATCATCAACTATAACCTTAACGTCATCATACTTTCCTGATTCACCCTCCCGGTCTATCTCAAAATCTATGATTTTGGAATGTGTGGTGGAGTGGGTCCCGCGTGGGCCCTAAAATCAAAGTGCACGATAAAAAGTACCGGTGGACCATACAATAGAAGTATGGCTGACTAAATTAAGCTAATAATAGTACTTATGCAAAGTAAAGTAAATAGGTGAAGCTTACCAAGATTTTATACTAGTTCATAGCACCTCTCATATTCCCAGTCCTTGAGCACCTCATAGGATTTTCACAAGCCACGCCCTAGCTTAACCCGGTGTAATAGGTATAATAAAATCGTCTTGATCTTATGCCCAAAGATTCGCAACCAGACTTGATACAATATAATAAAAGAAATCTGACGTTATGTGTTCTTGGGTGGCACGTATGAGACAATATAGTACATCCATCCTATAATAGAAGTACGGCTGACGAATTCATCATCATTTTCTTCTTTGTTTTTATCAGTATTGTCACTATCGTCGTCGTCGTCACTCTCTTCTCCTTATTGTCGGGCTGCGAGTTGTTTGCTTTTGTCTTTTGAAGTAGGAGCTTGAGACTGGCCACTTTTTAAGTATGAACACGCTGTAGATAAACTTTAAAGGGGTCAAATTATGGAACCTCTTTCGGTAATTTCATGAGAGCAAAAAAATTCTTGTCTGCAATTTCAATACCAATAATGTCTTGTCTCGGCCCATAAATATTTTGGTTATTGAGAAGATGAATAATGTATGCTGAGACGCAAGAGTATTTTTCTTGTAATGAAATTAGTTTCGAAACCATGATAAATATAATCAGCATAATTTACTTCAATATTGACAAAGATACCATAGAGAGCTTTATACACAAGATCATAAATAAGCTTATGACTTCCGAGCAAGGAAATATGGTATTGATTAACATTCTTGGCAAAAACCTTGGACGAGATCGTAAGTCTATGAATTTAGAATCTCCTCTAACATCGTCCATAACTGGTGACTTATTTCATCTCACTTTCGATCTTCCATGTCAACATCTTCTAAATTTATCCCTTGTTACCCAATTTTTAAAACTCGAGCTATGACATTTATGTGAATTTCAGCAATGTTGCCATTGACAGTTTACCGTAGCCAACTTTACTCTCGATGAAGTCTAATGTTTATACAATTTAGGTTGGCTAAGAAAAGTTGAAGATTTAGGGTGTCCATTTGAACATTATTGTCATGGGAATCTATTAAACTTGTTATTCTAGCTTGATCATTAAAAGTTTGGAGATTATATTTCAGAAAATTATTAAGATTGTGGAAAACACCCATAAATATCTTCATCTTGGATAGAAGCTTGAATCTCTCAATACTTTTATAATTGTCATATAGCCAAATTTTGATTTGCTTGCGGATGGAGTTCCCAGTGAACTAGCTTCGGCGGTTGATCTCTTCTTGGAAGGTTTTGGAGACATAGCAAAAATTCTAGTGTTTTTAATTTGAGATAGATTTGAAATTTTAAAGGTTGATTTTTGAGAACATTGGCTGTAAAAACTTAAAAGGGTAGGTTAAAAACGGAGAAGAGAAGGTAATTAATGGTGTTTGGTAAAGGTGAAAAGGTAAATTGACTAGTCAAAATCCCGATTTTCAAATAATCAGACGTCTAAAATTATTTTCAGACGTTTGAAAATTGATAGGCTTTAAACCGAAATATTGCAGTGCAAATTTGAGGAATTCAGACGTTTGATTTTTAGTTTCGGACGTCTGAATTGCAAAGGAAAATTTCATAATTTTCCAATTAGGCATTTAGACGTCTGGTTTAAAATTTTAGCCGTCTGAATTCTATTTAATTCAGATATACATTTTTTAATTGAACGTGAATATATATATACATGTATTATTATTATTATTCATGATAATACATTATAGTTGAATTTATATATTTGTTTATTTTCGAAATTTTGTAAACGAATACAAGGTTTGTATCTAAATAAGAAAAGATAAGTAAATGATAATCATATTCATTTTTTTCTGTACCGGGGTCAGAATTTTAAGGCGGAAACTGTTCCCAAGAGTTTGATTCAATTTTATATTGTTATTTCAAAGGAATAAGTGAAGACCAGGTATGTGTACGAACTGGAATGTGATTCAAATCTTCACTCGATGATCGTGCTTCCCAAGAGTTAAATCATAATTATTGACCAGAGTTTCTATTAGAAGAGGAGAGTTTTTATGTACTCTATTCTTAGTTGGTGAATTCCCATAAGTTGCCAAAATACATCTTTCTAGAAAATTAAGACGTGCTCCTTGTCTGCACCGTTCATAGTACAATGCCTTCTGAACTCCCCTCATTTCTTGTTGGTAGTAATGAATTTTGTCGATTTGGTTATTGGTAGATGATGATGCAAGTTAATTGATTGCTTGATTTTCTATACTTTTGGAGAGTAATCAGTGTGGTATGTAAGTGATGGAATAATACTTAGTGAAGATGATTTATTTGAAAAGGAGTTTTGGTCGAGATGGATACGAACTTTTAGAAAAAGGTGTGCTAAAGTCGATTGACGAATAGGTTGAATCATGGTCAGAGGCCATATTTTTGTTATCAGAAAATCTTTCTTATGCGTAGTGATTTATAATTCGATTTGTTTATATACTTGTGTTGGGTATGTTTATGGTATTTGAGAATATATGGCTATTATTTATTTTACCATAAACTTAATTTTAACTATTTTTGATAAATCTTGGTTATATGGTAAATAATACCATCAAAGTTTTCTGAAAAGTTGATTCCTACTTTTGAGGAGAAAAGCTTGTTTTTGTTCTTGATGTTTTAGTTTAGTTCTAGTAAAGAGACGATTCCTAGTTCACGATGTAATTTAATATAGGTTTTTTCATTCAAAGGTTTAGTAAAAATATCCGCAATTTGGTTTTCAGATTTTACAAATTCTAGTGATATTGCTTCTTTTTCTATATTGTCTTGTACGAAATAATGACGTATATCGATGTGTTTTGTTTAAGAATGATTTATGGGATTTGTTGAAAGGTTTATAGGAATTGTGTTATCATAGTATATTGAGGATTTATGCCAGTAAACATCGAAATCTCTAAGTGTCTGTTGCATGTATATGACTTGTGCACATGCCAAAGTAGTAGAAATATATTCGGCTTCACACGTCGATGGTGAAATGCAATTTTGTTTCTTACTTAACCATGATACCAGACTGTCCGATAAAATGACATGTACCGCTCATACTCTTTCTGTCTGTTTGACATCCTCCAAAGTCGGCATAGCTATACAATACTAGCTGGAAAGGACATTTTTTCAGATAAAAGTGTTTGTAGCCTCTAGTATTGTTCAAGTAGTACAAAATTTGTTTTACGACACATAAATATGATTCTTTGGGATTTGCTTGACATTATGCATACAAGTAAACACTCGTCATAATATATGGACGACTTGCAGTTAAATATAATAGAGAACCAATCATGTTCCTATATACTTTTTTATCGATGCTTTTTCCATTTTTGTCTTTATCGAGATGAATCGTAATACTCATAGGTCTTGGTCTACTTGATGTATTTTCCATTGCAAAACATTTTATTAGCAATATTTTTATTGATTAATAAAAATATCCTTATTTATTTTTTTATTTGTAGACGGAGAAAATAAGATAGCTCTCCTATATGAGACGTCTCAAACTCATTTTTCATTATATTAGAAAATTCATTGCATAATTTTCCATTAGAGGAACCAAAAATTATATCATCTATAAAAACTTGAATAATTAAAACATCTTTATTGTCCTTTTTAATAAATAAGGTTCTATCCACTTTTCTAATTTAAAATCCAAAGGCTAAAGATAACTTTTTAATCGTTTGTACCAAGCATGAGGTGCTTATTTCAAACTGTAAAGAGCTTTCTTAAGTTTGTTTACATGATCCAAAAAATTTTCGTTTATGAGTAAACATGGTTGTTCTACAAACTATTTTCTTCAATAAAACAATTAAAAAGCACTTTTAACATTCATTTGATAAAATTTGAAGTTATGGTGACATGATAAGGCTAGTAGAATACGCATTGCTTTTAATCTAGCGACTGGAGCAAATGTTTCTTCGTAGTTTATTCCTTCTTCCTAATTGTATCCTTGAGCAACTAATCTAGCTTTGTTTCGAATGATACTCCCATTTTCATCAACTTTATTCTTATATTCCCATTTGGTCCCTATGACTGTTTGATAATTTGGTCTTGGAACCAATTTCCGAACGTCGTTACGTTCAAATTAATTTAATCGTTCTTCCATTGTTATATTCCAATAATCGTTTGTAGAAGCTACTTTATAGTTCTTTGGTTCAAAATTGGATATAAAAGCAACTTGACCCATTTGGTTTAATTGTCTTCGTGTAGCATCTTTCGTATTGATATTACCAATTATATTATTTAATGGATGGTCTTTTAATAATCTAGGAGGTGATTTTAGCTCATTATTTTTTGAATGGATAGACTCAGTTTGATGTTCATTTGAAATGTTTGGTTAAGAAGAAATAGAGATTTCAGTGTTTTCATCATCGTTGTTATTAGTATTAAAATTTTCATCAAACGAGACATGTAATGCTTCTTCAATTATGTTAATTCGTTTATCATATACTATATATGATTTACTTTGTTTCAAATATCCAATAAAGATTCCTTCATCGGCTTTCGGATCAAACTTTCCAAGAGGATTTTTGTATTTAAAATAAAGCATTTTGAGCCAAATATTTTAAAATAAGATACTTTTGATTTTATTTCGAAAAAGAGGTCATAAGGTGTATTTTTTGTTAATGGTCTTAAAGAAACGTGATTTAACAAATAACAAGCAGTAGCTACTGCCTCGGCCTAGAAGTTCTTTGGTAAACTACTACTGTTTAAAAGTGTTCTAGTGCATTCATGTAAGGTCCAATTTTTTTCCTACAATATCATTTTGTGGTGGTGTTCTAGGAAAAGAAAATTTATGACTTATTCCCTTTTTATCACAAACTATTTAAAAGATTTCATGTTCGAATTCACCTCCATGGTCACTTCGTATACTTTTAGTTTCTAAATTCTTTAAATTTTGTGTCTTTTTAGCAAAATTTTAAATGATCTAAAAGTATTACTTTCATGTTTTAAAAAGATAGTCTGTGTATATTGTGAAAAATCGTCAACTATAACAAAAACATATATACTGTGATTTATTGATCTTGTTTGCATTGGACTAAATAAATCTAGGTGTAAAATTTCTAATGGTTGTTTTGTTGAAATTTCATTTTTAGCTTTAAAGGACGATTTTTTTAGTTTTCCTTTTTGATATGCATCATATAAATCGTTTACCTTATAATTTATTTTATGTAGGTCCTCGTACAATGTCATTTTTAGCTAATGTAAGAATGTTTCTAAAGTTAATATGACAAAATTTCTTATGCCATATCCAAGGATCATTTCAAAATTAAATTATTATTTTTATCGAAAATATTACACTTGTCTTTTTCAAAAGTTATTTTAAATTCTTTATCACATAATTAACTAATACTTGACAAATTATGTTTTAAGTTCTTTACCAAATAAACATTATAAATTAAAGGAGAGTTAGAAATACTAATAGAAGATATGTCTCCTTGCCCAATGACGTATCCTTTGGAATTATCTTCAAATGTGACTGTGTCGCCATCCATATAAGAGATATTAGTTGCATCTTTGTGTTTTTAGTCATGTGCTTCGAACATCCGTTGTCAAGTATTCATTTCTCCATTATATTCTAGATTACCTGCAACAAAGAGAAAAAAAATTGGTACCCACGTCCTTCATTAGGGTCCTAGCGGTTTGGTATAAGGTGACCATACCCATGTAGGTTTGGTAAAACCGTTAAATTGAAAATTTTCATTAAGATGAATTTCATTTATGAATTTATCTATATACATTTGCCTAATCAAGTTATTATTAGTTTTTGGCACCCATATTTTAATGATCATTTTATGATCTTCTTTTATTCAATTATTTTTAGGTCTTTTAAAATTTGTATATAAAGTAGCATATTTAGATTTTGAGTTTGGTATGTTAGATTTTCTAAAGCTTAGACCATGCTTATTATTTGATTCTTTTGATATACTAGTTGCATGCAATAAATTTTCTTCCCATCATTAAATTTTTGTAATATTAGTCGAACTTTGATTTTATTTTCCAATAAAATCTTCACTTTTAGAAAATAATTATTGTTTTTCAAAAAATTTAACTTTTCTCCCAAAATATCAATAGTTTCTTGTAAATCACTATTGTTTAAAATCAAGATCAATTTTTCATTTTCAATTTCTTGAAAATCTTCATTAAACTCGGAATTTTTACATTTTGTTTTTTTTTCTAAGATTTTTTCTTCTAAAATATGTTTTCTTCCTTAAGCACATTCTAATTTGTCTGTATTTCCCGTACATTCCTTATGAATTTCCACAGGTTTCTAAATTTTTCATCTAATTCCGATGTTATGTCAGTTACCTCTTTAAAAGAGATATCAGAATATACCTCATCTTTAGTAGCCATGAAGCATGCATTTGCTAATTCTCCATCACTATCACTATCCCTTCCACCATCGCTTGAAGAAGAGTCAATCCTAGTCACCTAGGAAGCAAACTTGCTTCGTTTTGGATTTTTATCATTTTTGAATGTTCTTTTAAAGCTTTTCTTGTCTTTGTTTAGTTCGGGACAATCTTTCTTCATAAGACCGAACTTACCATATCCATAGCAACTGAAAGTTGATGTGTCATTTGAATTGTCTTGTCTCTACCTTTGAACCATCTTATTGAATTTTCAGAATTTCTTGTAGTTCCTAGTGAGGAATACAACATCTTGGTAACAACCCGAAATTTCGCAACTTGGAGAATAATATATTTTATTAATTTTAAATTCAAAAAGGTTCTGAACTTAATAAATATGTTGTAATAATGAATAAGGAAGGAGAAATCATTTATCTTGTAGTTAATAATGGAAAAATAAAGATTTTGGATTTAAGTTTTGTTAAAAATGAATAAATGCTTAAATAAGTAGTTTTAAATATTTATTTGAAAGGTCAAATCATATCAAGTAACTTAATAATGATAATTTGGAAAATATTCTTACGATCGTTTTACAAAAATATTCTAACTTTGTTACATTTTGTCAATGCAATGTCGTATTTCAATAAATTGATATTAACACTAATGATATGGGTTTCTAACCAAAGTACACTTGTTTTAATTTATTAAATGTAGTGGGAACTTCATTTTCTAATTTGGTTTACATAAATGAATGGTTAAACGGAAAAGTCAATTTTGACTGTAAAATATGTCAATAAAAACACTGTTTTTTACTAAAATAAATTATCGCTACATTATTGCAACATGATATGTTTCCTAACACATATATATATATATATATGTACATGTTTACAAACTATAAACACATATACATTTACCATATTGTTTGCACAAAAAATGGACAAACACCTCCAAGTCGTATTATTTAGTTGATTATATGTGAATTTCAATGATTTTAGATGAGTATGTAAATATGAGAAAAGTAGGGGCTGAAATGTAAAAGACACACAGATTTATAGTGGTTCGGCCAGAATGTGCCTACGTCCACTTTATATGTTATTATCTTCTTTCTTTCAGGTTACAAGTACAATGCGTTGTATACAAGTGTATGAAAGTAGTTTGAAAGTTCCTTCCTTGCTTGAGCTCTCAAACTTGTCTACCATTGTTGTACCCCTGCCCCTCTATTTATAGAGTGAGGTAGGGGGCAGGGGTCTTGGAAGTATATAGCTGCTAGCGGGCCTGGGCTGGAGCAATCTGGCCTGGTGGCATTCTGGTTCGGCGAGCTTCATTCGGCTGTGCATGGAGCTTGGTTCGGAGGGGAGAGGAGCGGCATTGGCTGTGGAGAGTAGTGGTTGGTCCGGTGTTGGTTTGGACCGGCATGGAGTAGAGTGGTGTGTGGGTGGTCCGGCTAAAGCGTGGTTCGGCGGAGTTCGTGAGAGGAGCATGGTTCGGCATGGTCTCATTCGGTAGTTGGGGATGTGTGGTTCGGCGGAGCTCGTCCGGATGCCCTTGTGCCGAATGGACATGGGTATATGGAGATGCCGAATGAGGTATAGCCGAATGAGCTATTGCCGAATGACACATAGGAGGGGTTTTGCCGAATGGAGGTTGCCATGCTCTATTTGCGAATGCCGAGTGAACTGTGGCCTTGCCGAATGAAGTGCAGGATGTGAACATGAGTGAGACTGACGCTCTTTGGTCTTGAGATCCTCTGGGTGAGAATTCGCCCAACATTTGCCCCCCAAAGTGGGGCACGTGCTTGCATGTGTCGCGCTTTGTTTCCTTGTTGTAGGGAGGCTTGTTTTTGTAATGCCATGGGTTGGATGTTCATATCATGTTGATGTCCTGCAAAGGAATTTACAGTTTCAGTATGATTTCAAATAACGACCGTTCATGATCGAAATATTCGAGATGAAGTGAACTGCGCCGTTCGAGGCGAGTTAGTGTACCCCGAGGGGGTTATCGATGCCAGGTTCACGTTAGAGTGGTTCCCTGGATCGTTTGTCAAGGTGGTTTATCGCTAGCTCAGAGCATGCCTAGGGGTTGTTCTCGACCCCGTACATGTGTAAGTAGCTTAGCCATTTCATAATTATCAAATATCCATATGACCGCTGGGCTTAAGAATGCGTGTCAAAGTGTAAATTCCCACGATGGTAGGGTTAATAACCATTCAGAGCGTGCCTATGGACCATTCGAGGTCGCGTACACGTGTAAACGATTTAATCCACGTCGGTGAGGATTTTACGACTTATTCACCGTTATCATAATCTTATTTTATTAGTTATTCTGGAGTTCGGTACTTATCTGAGTGAAGCGCCTGCGTGCCCCCTGTTTCTGGTTTCTGCTGGTAGAGGTAGCTTCGTTCGGGTTCGAGTTGGCACAAGTTTCATTCGGTTGGAGGCTGGTCCGGTATGGATAGTTCCATTCGGCTTCCATTCGGTCCGGTATGTCGAATGCCTTGGTCCGGTCCTGAGCTCGCCTATATATAGAGGCCGCACCCCCCTCGTTTTTCATTACCGAACGAGTAGAGCCGAACCATATTGTGCTGCCGAACCAAAGTCTTCGCCGAACCAGCTTATACCGAACCAGGTATGTATACTTTCTGCCGAATGAACCTTTGCCACCGGATGGCCCTGTTAGCCGAATGGGGTATGCCGAATGACATGTATGCCGAATGACATGTATGCCGAATGAGCATTGGAGTTTGGTGCCGAATGAACTCGTCTTGCACCGCCGAATGAGACTTCATACTTGAACCTTGAGCGGAATCTTATGCTTTTATATGCTTTCTTTAGATACTTGCTTGTTTATCTTTCTATACTTCTTGCTCTAACACCGTGTTTTTCTTGTGCTGCAGAAAATGTCTCGCAAAGCGGAAACACGATCAGACAGAAAGAAGTCTAGAGGCACAAGAGAGCCCTCCTCTTCCTTGCCCCCAGTCCAATCAGGATCCGAGCAACATCGACCCATTCCAAGGTCTCTAGTGGATGGATATGGTCCACAGGAACTTTTGATCTCCCCTCCTGATTGCTTTCCTAGCTCCTTAAAGGAGGAGCAACTTGACGTCATATCCCGTTCCTTTGGGATAGATAGGGCTCTTATGCTGCTGCCAGGAGATGGGGTGATGCCATATAATCCTCCCGAGGGCTACTTCGCTTTTAGCAGATACCATTGCATGTGTGGGGCCATTCCTCCTATCAACGCTTGGATAGTAAGCTTCACCGCATATTTGAAGGTGGCTCCCTTCCAGCTTCAGCCTAACTCATATGCTATCCTGGTGAGCCTCTTTGTCATCTTCCAGAGGAGGTACGGGCGTCCTCCTTCTAACCGGGAAATCCGATACTTGTACAACCTGAGAGGCTATAAGAAGGGGTCTCCGTATATTAGTCTGGAGGCGGCCGTACCCTTCAAACCAGTTCTGGACTTGTATTCCAAGTTCACCATGTTCAAGAAGGAGTGGTTCTTCGTCAAGGACGATGCTGTTTCTTTCCGCCTTTTCACTTCCGGCTGTAAGATTGATTTCATTTATATTTTTCATGTGTTTTGACTGTAGTGTTTTTTCTGACATGCTTCTATTTCTGGCTAGCGACAGGTGGTATTGCAGTCGTGGAGGACGATTCCTTAGTGCGAATGGCTGCTGAACTAAAGGCTATTCCGGCACGGGACCGGTCGGCCTCTTTCTTGATCAGGAACGCAACCCTCTTGGAGTATAATTTGATCTTACCGCACCAGTCCGTGGTTAAGCAAAGAGACACGGCTGAGGAGAAGGCTGCTAAAGCCAAGGAGGGGGATAAGGTAAAGAGCGGTAAGAGGGAGCCTTTCGCAGAGCGTCCCGTGGTCGGGGGGAAGAAACTGAGGAAGTCCGATGGCCCTTCTCCAAGTACTTTCCCGATTGTCCCGGAGGAGGAAGGTGTAGAAGAGGAGGAAGGAGGCGAAGTTGGAGAAGGGTCGGAGGGTGGAGGAGATGGCGAAGGTCAAGGTGGTAGTGGTGTTGCTGCTCTAACCTCTGAACAAGACCTCGAACTGGATGAGGCTCTCCGTCGGGCCTTCGGGGAGTCGGAGGGAGAGTCGGAAACGGAGAAGGGAACGGAGAAGGCAAAGGAAACCGGCAAAGCTGTGGCTGGCACTGACCCATCCTCTAAGGGTTCCTCAGCTAGGGTGATTCCGGCGATGCAAGGTGAACTTTTGTCTTCTGCCGATTCTATTTTCGATAAGGACTTAGAAATTTTTTACGGTTCACTTCCGTCCTGGAATGAGATCCAGGACTTATTGCAGTATCCCACTCCTCCGCCGGGTTTGTATAACAGATGTGTCTCCTCACTTTTCTTTCTTTTTAACTTAGCACATTTTTTGAATTGCGGATTATTGTATGTTCGTAACACTTGTTCTTTATTCCAGGGGCAGGCCAGGCGGGTAAAACGTCGGATGTTCGACACCGCCTTGAACAATTTAAGTCGAGGAGAGCTTCCGCGAAACCTTCTACTGATCGCACTGGGGACGTAGTCAAGTACCGCCCTCTTCTTGGGGTCATCGAAGAGGGCATTCAGAAAAGGAAGCGGAGCCGTTCCTTATTTGAGTCTTCTTCTGCTTCGCAGCTTCCTACTCTGTCTCCCCCTACTCAGCCTCCTCGTGATACTACGGAGGAGAGCACGGAGCCCTGCCCCCCTCCTCCTCCTTCCAAGAGTTCTACTGTCATTCATATAAGGCGTCCCGATGTGCCTCGCCCCGTGCCTCGTGACCCTTTTGCCGGCCATCCTGATTTAGACCCAAGTTTTCGGGACATTTCATTCGATGAGACCACGGGCGAGCACCTCCTTCCCCGCAACCCCATGGTAAGAGTGCTGGACGAGGCCAAATCTTTAGATCTTGATTTACTTACTACACGGGTAGTCACCATGGGGGATGAGGCCAAAGCTAATATCGACCGGGTGGCCGCAGAGACCAAGAAGTTAATGGAGCATCATGCTAAGTTGGTCAAGGCCGGGGAAGAGATCGGGAGTGCTAACATTCGGTTGAGGTTAAAGGTTGCCGATCAGGCCAAGCAACTCGCCGACCAAGCCATCCAGATTTCCCAGCATGAGGAAGCCTCCAAGCGTCTGAAAGAGACCATGGAGAAGGCCAGTAGGGCGGAATTAAGGAAGATGGAGGTCGCTTGCAGGGAACGGATTAACATAGCTATCGCAACGGTGGATGAGGTTCGAAATGCGGATCTCGAGCGGGTAGAGGAGTTGTCAGGGAGGCTCGAGGCTGCGGAGATGGCTCAGGCCGAGTTGAAGGAGGAGATGGAGGAGATGAGGAGGTCCCTCAAGTTGAAGGAAGAGGAAATGAGGAGGTCACTCCAGGCTGACTGCTTGAGATACCAATCAGAGAGGGACGTCGCCATCGCCAAGTTGCAAGCTTCCGAGGCCCGGGTGAGGGAGTTTGAGGAAAACGAGGGGATGATGGATGAGATGTTGCAGGATATGTACTTCCACACTTGGAAGGAGGGCGGCTTGTCTTGGATGGACGATTACCCTCGGGTCATGGCCAAGGTGTATCTCCAGGCTTTAGAGGAGGCCAGGGTGAATGCGGGTAAGGAAGGCGGAAAGGCTTTCAACTTGAGTGCGGTTACTGCTCAGTTCTCAAAGGAGGAGCAAGCGGCGGTGAAGGAGGGGATGCGGCTACTCGCTGCAGAGGAAGCGGGCGTGCAGTTGGATGATGAGGATCAAGCGGCGGATGCTGGTGAGTTATTCTTTTCCCTTTCTTTTCTTTTCGTGTTTTCATAACTTGATCGTTCGTTTAATGAATTCCTCTTCTGATCTGGACAGGTGGGACTTCAGATCCACATGCTGGGGGCTCCGATCCTGCGGCTAAGTAGGCTGGGGGAGTTGGTGATGGAGTGTGGATGCATCTGCCATCTTTTTGTTTCTTTTTTATCACTGTTCATGTTAGTCTTTGATATGCAACTGTAATAAAATTATTTGCAAAGAATAACTTCGTGTGATCTTATAATATAAGCTGATTTTGTCGTGTTTAAATGTTGTTGCTATCTTTATGTGCTGTGTGAGAAGTATAATTATGCATATGCCCGTGATTCCACTTGTGTTTGATGTTAAGTTTTTGCTTGAAATATAATTTCACGTTTTGCAATGTCAGTGTATGAATAGTTACGCATTTATGTACAAGAGAAGAGAGTACCGCCCTTTATGTTTTATTCGCAGGCGGTAGCTTTGAGTGTCTTGTGTAACTGTTCACGGGTATAGCAGAGCGCCCTGCTACCCAGCACGCAGGCTTAGAGCCTCATGAGTGAATGCTTCCTATTTGGTTTCCTGTACTTTAGAGTTTGTTATACAGGATAGGAGAAAAATATTTAAATGAAATGGAAATATAGTAAAAGTAAAACTTCCAGTCACGGAAGGCCGTCGATGTGCTTAAGTTCGTGGCAAACGGGTTTTGTAGTCACTTTCCCTAGCTGTGGGTCTTGGAGACATTTGTCACCCATCTTACGCCTCCGCGGGGAGTTTTCTTTTTTACCACAGCCGCACTTAAGACACATCGGAGCCGAGATCGCGCACGGTAACTACCCGAACCATTATGGTCCGTAATCGTGGGTATTATTCGATTTACCGTGGCCGGCTAGCGTGGGTGCCGTTGGCCGTGAACTACCCCTGGCTGGCCACACCTTATGTTGGGGCTTAAAGTAGGTTCACAGTTACCGGCGAGCCGAACGCCGTAATGAGCTGCCATCGGCTATAGTCGGCCTTTATGATGACTTATAATCGGCTCATTACAGTTGGCTTTGAGGGCAGGCGCACAATGAATTAACCCGCAGCAGAGGGATGCTGGAGCAAAAGTGTCTCATTGGCGAGTGCATAGAATCGTAGCGTACCTGTTAGGCCTAGTCCAGATGAGGCCGCGGTGCATCTTGAGTGGAGATGCCATAGGATTTTGTTCAACAGAAAGGGATAAAGCTTAACAAGCAGCCAAGATATGAAGGCACAAGGTAACAAGAGATAAGATTTTTAAAGTGGTTCGGCACGATAATGCCTACGTCCACCGTGTTAATACGCTTCATATGGGCGGTACGTGTTAAGCAAAGTATCGACGGAGGTGTCGGATGTTCCAAGCCCTCTGGAACACCACTCCGTCCACTGTTGACAAAATATAAGCTCCGTTTGCCTGAGGATAAGCTACAGATGAGAAGCTTTTGTGAATTATGTGCTCTTGGCATCGGTTGGTAAACTCTTTGTTGTCAAACTGGAGTCCGTTGTTTGATATGATCTTGAGTGGGACTCCGTACCTGCATAGAATATTTTTTGATCAAGAAGTTGATAATTTATGTAAGAAGTTGATAATTTGTGCCAAAGATATTTTATTTTAAAGGGTCCGCTTCCACCCATTTGGTGAAATGATTAAAAACATCCTTCTAGCCATCCAGGACAAAGTTTAAAGCAAGGGAGGGGGGCAAGAGTCAAATCTCTGTCCTGGTTGATATAAACGCTTTCCTCCCTTCTTGCCCCCAGCGTTATCTCTAGAGTCATTTCTTCAAACGTCCTTTGTTGCAGCGGGAGTGTCGCCATGGGTAGTCTTAGCCTGTTGTCCTGACTGTCTTTTAGCGGTAGCGTTTTCAAGCCTCATATACTTCCCAGCTTCATGGAAGAAGTCAGGTAACGTAGCTGGTTTATCTTTTGTTAACCTCCTAGCAAACTTGGTATCCGGATGCACGCCACTACAAAGGGCCGTTAGGATAAGTTTCTCATTGGCATCTTGAACTGTTGCTGTTGTGGCGTTGAACCGTGTTAGATATTGTTGCAGCGTCTCTCCGGATTTCTGTTTGATATTGGATAGAGAATAAGCATCCTTGGGTTGTTCCACATGGATGAGGAACTGGCTAATAAACCTTTCTTTCAACATCTCCCATGAGCTGATGGATCCTCGGGGTAGATGGCAGAACCAGGAGGTAGCTAGATCTGCTAGGAATAGCGGAAAGCATTTACATAATACTCCTTCTGTTGCTCCACTCATGAGCATATGCTGGGTGTATCTCTGTAAGTGTACGATGGGGTCGGAAGTTCCTTTGTAAGGTTCCATGGTTGGCATTTTCCATTCCCGGGGAGTGATGGCAGTTTCGATATTTCGGGTAAAGGGACTGGTGACCCTAGCGCCTATTCCCCGGTCCCTTTGCTCCCGTTGGACACATTCTCTGAATAATCGTGCCATCCGCTCGTCAGAACTTGGAGCGGACAAAAATGAGCTCGGTTCTTCCCTGCGGGATCTATCTCGCCCAGATGACCTGTAGGGATGGTACAGTCTATCACCTCTAGCATTATCCAGTGGTTGTCTTTGGCTGCTTGGATGCACGCTAGGACCAGCTACAGTTGCCCCCTGCCTTGATCTTCCCCTGTGGGGTTCTGTTTCGAGCACATCCATGGGGTCAACTTCGGGCTGGGTTCTAGCTCGGCTCCGTTCAGCGGGGTTTCTATGATTAGGTGGCATGACTGGCTCAGCTACATCCGACCCTCGCCTGGTGCCTCCCCCGCTAGGTTCGGTTCCAAGGGCTTCCTCGAGTCGGAATTCGGGCTGAGTCCGGGCGCGGCCCCTATCATCGTTTTTCCTGTTGATAGCTTGTTCGAAGAGTGAAGACCTTTGTTGCCTCCGGGATCCTCCGGATTGGGATTCACCCCATGATTCAGTGTTGCGGTTGGACTCTTCAGCGTCCCTTAAGCGTGTCATGAGTTGGTCCACCAAAGTTTCTTGTTGGGATGTGAAGCGGTTAGTTACTTCAGCCACAACCCTGTCCAGATCTGCCCTAGTGATTGGTTGTTCCGTTGCGGGACCAGTTGGATTTTCCTGATTTTCATCTGGTACTGCTGTTGAAGTGGGCTGATCTGTGATTGCTGGATCTGGAAGGCTGCTAGTTGCGATGTTCTTTCCTTTGTTAACATCCCTTCTCTGTTTGGAAGGCATGATTTCTAAGCAACGAGTGATGTTGTTAGGAAGAAGGTTGAGTGGGAGAAGATGAAACTTGAGTTCAGTTCTCAGTGAAAGCACCAAAAATGTTTGCACAAAAAATGGACAAACACCTCCAAGTCGTATTATTTAGTTGATTATATGTGAATTTCAATGATTTTAGATGAGTATGTAAATATGAGAAAAGTAGGGGCTGAAATGTAAAAGACACACAGATTTATAGTGGTTCGGCCAGAATGTGCCTACGTCCACTTTATATGTTATTATCTTCTTTCTTTCAGGTTACAAGTACAATGCGTTGTATACAAGTGTATGAAAGTAGTTTGAAAGTTCCTTCCTTGCTTGAGCTCTCAAACTTGTCTACCATTGTTGTACCCCTGCCCCTCTATTTATAGAGTGAGGTAGGGGGCAGGGGTCTTGGAAGTATATAGCTGCTAGCGGGCCTGGGCTGGAGCAATCTGGCCTGGTGGCATTCTGGTTCGGCGAGCTTCATTCGGCTGTGCATGGAGCTTGGTTCGGAGGGGAGAGGAGCGGCATTGGCTGTGGAGAGTAGTGGTTGGTCCGGTGTTGGTTTGGACCGGCATGGAGTAGAGTGGTGTGTGGGTGGTCCGGCTAAAGCGTGGTTCGGCGGAGTTCGTGAGAGGAGCATGGTTCGGCATGGTCTCATTCGGTAGTTGGGGATGTGTGGTTCGGCGGAGCTCGTCCGGATGCCCTTGTGCCGAATGGACATGGGTATATGGAGATGCCGAATGAGGTATAGCCGAATGAGCTATTGCCGAATGACACATAGGAGGGGTTTTGCCGAATGGAGGTTGCCATGCTCTATTTGCGAATGCCGAGTGAACTGTGGCCTTGCCGAATGAAGTGCAGGATGTGAACATGAGTGAGACTGACGCTCTTTGGTCTTGAGATCCTCTGGGTGAGAATTCGCCCAACACATATAAAACAAGAATTCATTTTGATTTAAATTAAGTTTACAAAAATGATTTGACAGTATTAATTAAAATAAAACTTTACAAACATCATCATTACACTTATATCATGTCTCATTAATGGATGTTATGTTTTTACATGGGAAGCATGTAAATTTATATCTTTTAAATATTAGTAAGTAAGGAAATGGTGACACCTCGAATTACTAAACATATACACTTCTTAAAACATCATTCCTAATAATTAAATGCACATCCTAATATGTTAACAAGTGTTATGCAAATCAAATCAAGACATCAATCTTCATTTTAAAATACAAAATTTAAGAAAAAAGTAATCATTACATAAATACACATCACATTAATGAGCTATCATAACCTTCCATAAATACATGTACTTAAGGGTTTAATCAAGGATTTAAAAATGGAAATAAAATGCAAAAGTTGAGAAGGTTAAAATGGTCATTAGCCAAGGAAGCTTCATATATAAAAATAGAGGCCATAACCTTCACTTTCTCACAACAATTCACTTTCCATTTCTACCATTTTCTTCACTTCCTTAACCTCCTCTCCTTCATTATCTTCCTCCACCTCCAACAACCCTCTATCCAAACCCACAACCAAATCCTACCACCACACATGCACCCTCTATATGGCCAAACACCCTTCCACCAACCCATACCCTCCCCCTAGCCTCACATTTGAGCCGTACCATCCTCCCTAGGCAACACACCTCCCAACAATTCGTGATTTCACGCCGAAAAGTTCAAATAAATGTACAGAGTGAAATATAACTCAGATTTATTTAAAACAAGAAATGTCTAGACTATTATATCCATAATTTTCAAAAGGAAAAAGAATATCAAGATTTCATTTTGTTTTTTTAATATGCCCAAAAAAAGTTTTCAGAAAAAATCTGGCTTTTGTAGTAAAGTGGCCAAAGTTTGAAATTAATATTTTAAATATATTAAAAATATGAAAAAATCTCTAAAATTCCATTAACAAATTTAAAAAGTGATCTAAGTTGAAAAAATGGAATTTTGAATGATAGAAAAGTCAATTTGGTCAATATAGCTTTAAACACTATTTGCAACGCTTTTTGTGGCAGTTTTATAAAACATGTGAAATAGACATTTTAACTTGGTGATTCTATTTAGAATCTTTTATAATCATTTTTACAAAGATAATTAAGTGTTTTTAATGATGAATTAGGAAATTTATAATCGATTCTAAAATAAAAGTTAATCATTGAGTATGCGGAAATGACTAGTATATTTGTCCAGCATGTGAGAGCTAAACAATCAAACAAGGTATGTAACCAAGGTTAGAAATGGAGCAACTAGAGCCCTGAACTTATCTAGCCTTCGCTTTATTTTTTAGACGGGGGTGGAACATATCGAAGGAAATTCGTCCTATTTGTGGCCTTAGCTTTACTAGATGATCTAAAAGATCATATTAAGGTTTTCCATAATAAAAGAGAATTTGTGTTTTCCATAAATCAGGCAATTTAAGTATAAAAAGGGTTAACCCCCAAAGTGAATAAACTACAACCTGGATTGCATAGACATGATCTTGTTATACTTGGTTTTAAAGTCCAAAGAGGGAACCCATCCTATTCGTGGAATTTAAAATGTGATTTCACCATTATTCCACCCATAGTACTTGTTGAATATGGAAATTGACATTGAGGAAAATTTTGAATGATTTCCATGATCCTATTTACTCATTAATGTTCTCTAAGATTAATTTTTCAGTTTACAATAAACGATGTCATAAATAACATTGTTTTTGACCAGCTTAAAAGTTAAAATTTTTGGATCGAATGTTAAGTAAGAAAATTGGAAATATTTTCCTCAGAGAAAGTGAATTAACTTAGAATTACTCTAAGATTAAAAATGGATTTTTGTAACTAACCGAGAGGATTAAATAGAAAAGAAGCTTAATAAATCCCATATACTATTCAATGTTTATCGACAATTGGATTTTGAAGGAACCAGGGTCGGATATAAATGATTTCTATCCGAGGACAACTTCGAACCAATCTATGCATTTGAAGTAAAGATCAAAAGTTGAAGATATTGAGACGAATAGTGACAAAGAACTGCTTGTTGATTTGATTAGGGATAACTCCAAAAATACTTATAGTAGTGGTAGTCTCATTGTTATGAAAAATCTCAAAAACACAAGAACTATTCGCTACCAATCTTATGATATGGTAGGAGAGTGCCTGTAGTTTGTCCTATTCCTAGACAACTTGTATGAACGAGTGTTTGACCTTGCATTCTAAATCATAATGAGTGGTCTCTATATAGTGTACATCAGTCGGTGGTGGAGAAGACACTTTCTCCTAGCTTAACACCCTTTCTCACGACATTCAAACTTAGGAAGTAATACGTTTGTACAAATCAGTCACGTGACTATGGAATGACAATGTGGCATTCAATGTGGAAAGAGGTGTGCTATGTGTAAAGGTATCGCCTCCAGCCTCATCAACGGGAAAATGACTGAAACGTGTTTAGATGCGGCAAGGCTAAGTGGTTCGCAACCATTAGGGTATGATCACCGGCTTCTAGATATAATTTTACCCGTTATAGTTCCCGGGTACTAACTATTGGGATGTATGGAAATCGAGCGCTCGGATAAAGGTCGGTAACTACCGGGGGATGACATATTAAGTACTATCTAAGTGTATAGGTGGGCCTGTCTTGTGTTGGTAGGGGAGCAGATTTTCTGTGGTCCTCATGAAATCCATCTAGAGGTGTACCTATCGGAAGGTAGTCCTTCACCTGATCATTTGTATGGAAATCCATTCTCCAATAAGAACTGCGGTTTTGTTTGTAGAACCTAGTATGCTGGAATTTAGTAATGGTAACAATTTCGGCTAAGATTAATAAGTTTATTTGAAAATGTTTTTCAAGAATGTCATTAAAAATAATATCCCTTAACTTTATGTAATAAAGAGTTTTAGTTATCATAAGGTAAACCCATTTGGGCGTGGTCTTATGAGATACTCTTTCTTTTCAAAAGAGTTTTATTCCAAAGGCTGATATATGACATCGCCATTCATTATATTGAGTTTTTCTTATGTTGGTTTATCAAGCTCAATCTGGGTATTTTCAATACTCGTGTCCGATCTGAGTTGTTTCAGGTTTAGTTGATGACAGTTGGAGTTTCCAAAGGAGAGTTGGAGATATTCACTTACGTATGGACATATTTTATTTTCCGCTGCTATTCTGCATTTGATTGATGATTGTCAACAATTATAAGGACATATGTTTATAGCTGTCCAAGCTGAATTTAGGTTAGACTTTGATATATATATATATATATATATTTTAAAAGTTTTCAAGTGTAAAGACATTTGTTCGATACTATATATTACTCCATTCGAGTGAGATTCTGTTCTTCTACTTTCTTTATTTTACCCTTGATGATCTAAATTTCTGTTCACTTTGGGTTATGTGAGAAATGCAGATTACAGATCTTAATGCTAGGATTAAAACTAGAGGGGGGTGAATAGTGTTAATAAAGAATTACTAAATCTTTTTCGATTATGTTAATTTAGACACCGATGTATGCAATATACAGACATAGATATGATCACAGAAACAAACACAGATACAGAAATAAAATAAAGGCAGTGAAGGAAAGAACACACTGGATTTTATACTGGTTCGGAGTTACCCTACATCCAGTTCCGCAACACAAGTACGGATTTCCTTTCAAAAGCAATTGTACAATTACACCCTCGGTTTCAAGGCTACGAGGTACACCCTTCAGAATTTCTATCCTCTGGGTAGAGATACTTGATTTCTAGGCCACAAGTTCACCCAATTGATTTACCAAGGCTACAATCACACCTTTTCTTTCTTGATTGATTTTTAAGGCTACAATCACACCATTTCTCTTTTGATAGATTACAAAAAGCCTATAATTCTGAATAGCACTGAGAATCTTGTAGAGAGAGTGATAGAGAATCAAACTAGAAGTAATCGAGTTCGATTCAATGTTGATTTCGGCAGAGTAACGATAAGAATATGTATTAAGAAAAGTGGAAGAAGAAAAGGAGTGAAAAACCAGAAAATCTGATATAAAATTCGTTGAAACTAACCCTTATTTATAGAAGAACAACTGCCATGTCCGTTCGTGAAGAGTAATGGCGAATCGACACTTCTTTTGAAATTTAAATTTTGAACTCAACTGACACCATGTCGACATGGGGTATATAGGCATGTCGACATCCCAAAGTATTTTTTGATGTTTTGATTTTCTTTGAAAATAACCTTTATCTTATATTAAAACTAATTTAAACTTTATAAATTACTTGAATATAGTTAAAATTCATAAGTAAATATAGAGAATAATATATATATAGAATTTAACTCTAATTTTATATTTTAAATCTAAGTATAAATATTTAAAAGTTAAATATATTATATTAAAAGATAGTTTAAAATCACGAGTAATTTAACTTTGAAATTAAAGATAATTTTGAGGCTAAAATTATTTAAAATCAGGATAGAAGGTTTTGAATCTTTTAAAAGGAAAGTTTTGAAAACTTTTTGAAAACAGGATATAATTTTGAAAAATCATTTTGAATAAAAAGTTAGCGGATACAAAACAATGTTCCACTAGATTTTTCGCAGGTTCCATCCTACTTAGGGTTCCATCCCTTTAACGGGCTCGAAGTGGATTCCATTCCACGAATAAATTGGATTTTAAGATGACAGTGCTTTTCTATGAGTTTTAACAAAATTCCTAATAATAAAAAATACTTAACTTTGAAATCTTGAACTGCTGATAATCTTGATACTCATGAGTCTTCTATCTTGATATCTTGAATCTCTATACTGTACAGTCTTCTTTCTTAGTACCTGTATGGTTAAATCCTGCATATGCATATATATATCTAAACTTATAATGTTGGTATTTATATTTTATAATCGATTCTAAGGTTGTTGTCATCAAAACCATCATCTCACGGACTAACAATCTCCCCCTTTTTGATGATGGCAACCTTTGTTTATAAAATATTACTTCTATCCTATTAACTTCCCCTAAAACTAATAACTCCCCCTTAATCTATGCCTAGCTCTACCCTATTTTATATTTCTCCCCCTTTGTCATCAACAAAAAACTAAATGTAAACTATATAACTTCAAACTATATAACTATATAACTCCAAATTATATAACTATATAACTCCCCTAAAACTAATACTCTATGATATGTGATTATAATGATAGTGTTATCATAAGTAATCATCACCTAAATCTAATACTAACACATAGTCCTAAACTATCAACTATCCTAAGTAAGAATTCACAATAGTATTTATAATTAAAACACATATACGAACACGAGTTATTTATTACGTATGAAGTTGTATATACATGAACGTTTAGAAAACATAAGAAACACAAACAACAATGGAGAAGAAAGAAAAGAAACTATTGTGCGTTATAAAAAATAGGAGATCTATGAATCGAACAGTTTGGATAGTGAAAACAGAAGTTTCCTCGTTGTTCGACAAGATTCCCATTTTTGTCAAAACACACTTCTCCAACACACACGACTTGGTCATCATCCTCCTCGTGCGCTTCTTCCATGGGTTCTTCTTCTTCTTCCTCGCTGGCCTCTTGTTCTTGATTGAGTGAAGAGTCTTCATCGATCAAGATAGGGTTGGCCTGGTTATCCATTAGAAATTTTTGCAAATTCCTAAGAATCTTGCCTTGCCTTCCTGTTCCTTTGCCATACAAAGTTGAGTCACTTGAATTTCAGTCATCATCTGAAGTACATCCTTCAGAGAGTCCTCTATTTTAGTCACACGAGCGAGAGTCAGCATCACAGTAAGATATTAAGTCAAAAGAATCATTTTTAGTGTAGAATAAACCATAATCAGGTGTGTGTTTAACATATCTTATGATTCGTTTTACGGCTTTTAAGAGGGTCTCTTTAGGTTGGGATTGATATCTAGCACAGAGACAAACACTATGCATGATGTCAAGTCTACTGGCAGTAATATAGAGTAGTGATCTAATCATTCCTCTATATAGGTTTTGATCTACATCTTTCGAGAGATCTTCTTTACTAAGGTACTCATTGGTTGCCATGGGAGTGGGTTTTCCACTCGCAGTAGTCAAACCAAATTTACTAATTAGGTCTTTAGCATATTTTTCTTGACTAATAAAAATACCATTATCTAATTGTTTAATTTGTAATCCTAAAAAGAAATTTAATTCACCCATATGACTCATCTCAAATTCTTTTGTCATTATTTTAGAAAATTCTTTATTCATTTCAAAATTAGTTGAACCAAAAATGATATCATCTACGTAAACTTGAACTAGTTGAATATCGTTTATGTTTCTTTTAATAAAAAGAGTATTATCTACTTTACCAATTTCAAAATTAGATTGCAATAAATAAGATCTTAGTCTATCATACCAGGCTCTAGGAGCTTGTTTTAGACCATATAATACTTTCTTAAGTTTGTAAACATGATTTGGTAGTTTATCATTTTCAAAAAGTGGTGGTTGTTCAACATATACTTCTTCTTTTACAAATCCATTTAAAAAGGCACCTTTAACATCCATTTTAAATAATTTGAAATTATTATGATTTGCGAAAGCAAGTAGAATCCTAATGGCTTCTAATCTTGCTACGGGAGCAAAGGTTTCATCAAAATCTATTCCTTCTTCTTGACAATAACCTTGAGCGACTAATCGAGCTTTATTTCTAACTACCTCTCCTTGTTCATTTTTTTTATTTTTATAAACTCATTTAGTTCCAATTATAGTTTTATTTTCTGGTCTAGGAACAAGTTCCCAAACATCATTTCTAGTAAATTGATTTAATTCTTCTTGCATAGCCAAAATCCATGAATCATCAGTTGATGCTTCTTTTGGACTTTTGGGTTCAATAGTTGATATAAAAGCTACATTACTCATTTGACTTAGTTGATTTCTAGTTTTAACAACAGATTGCATATCTCCCAGTATATTTTCTATATGATGATCTTTTAAAAGTTTAGTCCTTTTATTAGGATGATTAATTTCATTATTAGTTTCAATTGATTCTTGATTTTAAGTGATTAAATCCTCTTCATCATTTGTATCTTCAAAAATTTTGAAATTTTCATCAAATGAAACATGCATTGTTTCTTTAATGGAATTAGTTTTTAAATTAAACACTCTGTACGCTTTACTTCTATTAGAATATCCGATAAAGATACCTTTGTCGGATTTAGGATCAAATTTATCTAAATTATCTTTTGTATTTAAAATAAAGCATTTACTTCCAAAAATTCTGAAATAAGATACCTTAGGTTTCTTTAAATAAAGAAGTTCATAAGATGTCTCATCAGTTAGAGGTCTAATTAAAATTCTATTCAAAATATAACAGGCGGTAGCAACTGCTTCTGCCCAAAAATTCTTTGGTAAATTACTATCTGTAAGCATAGTTCTCGCACATTCTTGAATCGTCCTATTTTTACGTTCTACTACTCCGTTTTGTTGTGGAGTTCTTGGAAATGAAAAATTGTGAATTATTCCCTTTTTATTGCAGAATTCATCAAACTTTTCATTTTCAAATTCACCACCGTGATCACTTCGAATAGTTATAATTTTTAGAGAAAATTGATTTTGAATTCTTTTTGAGAATGTCTTAAAACATTCAAAAGTATCACTTTTATGTTTCAAGAATATTGTCCATATAAATCTAGAATAATCATCTACAATTACAAAGACATGTTTATTATGATTTATTGATAGAATTTGAGATGGACCAAATAAATCAAAATGAAGTAATTCAAGAGGTTTTGAAGTTGAAATCATATCTTTTAACTTAAAAGAACTTTTTCTAAGTTCTCCTAATTGACGAGCATCACATAAACTATCTACTTTAAAATTCATTTTAGGGAGACGTCTTACTAGATCATGTTTTGACAGTCTAAATAAGAGTTTGAAATTCAAATGCCCATATCTCCAGTGCCAAATCCAAGGGTCACTTGTATTTGCCAACAGACACAGGTTATCATTTGAAACTTTCATACTAAGAATATAAATATTCTTTTTCCTGACTCCCTCAAATATAATGGTTGAATTATTATCTTCAATGTGACATTTATCTTTTTCAAATTTAATTCTATATCCTTTATCACATAGTTGACTTATACTTAGCAAATTATGTTTCAGATTTTTAACTAGCAAAACATTAGTAATAGTAGGAGTTTCAGAATTACCAACTTTGCCGATGTCAATCACATATCCTTTTGAATTGTCTCCAAAGTTAACCAATCCTCCGTATTTGTATATTATATCATTCAGTATATCTGGATTGCCAGTCATGTGTCTAGAACACCCACTATCAAGTATCCACTTGTTCTTTCTGATCTGCACAATTTGTCCATTGTGGATTGATTCCTCAACACCCATAAAGCATGATTCCTGCACATCAAACAATCTTGGTGGACAATTTGAATTTGAATATTGATTATATGCAGACTCAAGAAACGATAATGGTTTGAATGCTTCTAAACCAGTATTAACAAATATAGCCATTTTAAAAACTTTTTCAAAAATCAGATTATGAAACTTTGAAAGCGTGGCTTTGATACCAATTGTGAGAAATGCGGATTACGGATCTTCAGGCTAGGATTAACACTAGAGGGGGGGTGAATAGTGTTAATAAAGAATTACTAAATCTTTCTCAATTTATGTTAATTTAGACACCGATGTATGCAATATACAGATACAGATATGATCACAGAAACAAACACAGATACAGAAATAAAATAAAGGCAGTAAAGGAAAGAACACACCAGATTTTATACTGGTTCAGAGTTACCCTACATCCAGTCCCGCAACACAAGTACGGATTTCCTTTCAAAAGCAATTGTACAATTACACCCTCGGTTTCTAGGCTACGAGGTACACCCTCCAGAATTTTTATCCTCTGGGTAGAGATACTTGATTTCTGAGCCACAAGTTCACCCAATTGATTTACCAAGGCAACAATCACACCTTTTCTTTCTTGATTGATTTTTAAGGCTACAATCGCACCTTTTCTCTTTTGATAGATTACAAAAAGACTATAACTCTGAATAGTACTGAGAATCTTGTAGAGAGAGTGATAGAGAATCAAACTAGAAGTAATCGAGTTCGATTCAATGTTGATTTCGGCAGAGTAATGATAAGAATATGTATTAATAAAAGTGGAAGAAGAGGAGGAGGGAAAAACCAGAAAATCTGATATAAAATTCGTTGAAACTAACCCCTATTTATAGAAGAACAACAGCCATGTCCGTTCGTGAAGAGTTATGGCGAATAAACACTTCTTTTGAAATTTAAATTTTGAACTCAACTGACACCATGTCAACATGGGGTATATAGGCATGTCGACATCCCAAAGCATTTTTTGATGTTTTGATTTTCTTTGAAAATAACCTTGACCATATATTAAAACTAATTTAAACTTTATAAATATACTTAAATATAGTTAAAATTCATAAGTAAATATAGAGAATAATATATATATAGAATTTAACTCTTATTTTATATTTTAAATCTAAGTATAAGTATTTAAAAGTTAAATATATTATATTAAAATACAGTTTAAAATCAGGAGTAATTTGACTTTGAAATTAAAGATAATTTTAAGGCTAAAATTATTTAAAATTAGGATAGAGGGTTTTGAATCTTTTAAAAGGAAAGTTTTGAAAACATTTTGAAAACAGGATATAATTTTGAAAATTCATTTTGAATAAAAAGTTAGCGGATACAAAACAATGTTCCACTAGATTTTTCGTAGGTTCCATCCTACTTAGGATTCCATTCCTTTAACAGGCTCGAAGTGGATTCCATTCCACTAATAAATTGGATTTTAAGATGCCAGTGCTTTTCTATGAGTTTTAACAAAATTCCTAATAATAAAAAATACTTAACTTTGAAATCTTGAACTCTTGATAATCTTGATACTTATGAGTCTTCTATCTTGATATCTTGAATCTCTATACTGTACAGTCGTCTTTCTTAGTACCTGCATGGTTAAATCCTACATATATATATATATATATATAAACTTATAATGTTAGTATTTATGTTTTATAATCTATTCTAAGGTTGTTGTCATCAAAACAATCATCTCACGGACTAACAGGTTAGACATGTGTGGTTTATTGTCGACTTAAAGGGTACGAAGATTTGAGCCGTCACAATCTTCTTCATCAAGCTTTGAATCATTGTCTTCATTATTTACCTGAAAAGCAATATTTCTTTTTTCTTAGGCTAGATCTTTTCTACCTTGTAGATTTGCTTCATAAGACATTAAATTGCCAACTAATTCCTTTACTTTAAGTGTAGAAAAATAATTTTCTTCCTCTATAGCAAGCACTTTTCTTTCCTACTCGTTTATTAAGGAATTTAAAATATGTGATACTAAATTGAAATTAGTAAACATTTCTCCTAAAGCCATAAGGTCATATTGTATACTTTGAAATCTAGAATACATTTCTATAGTACTTGATTTCATTTTAAATGATTGAAATTGTTAATAAGCTAATCTTGGTTTGTTTAACCTTAGTAGTACCTTCAAGGGTGATCTATGGCATTTGCCAAATGTCATAAGCGATCTTACACATCATAATTCTAGAAAGTTCGTTCTTATCGAATGCGCAATATAATACATTCGTTGCTTTCGCGTTGTTGGAAGCAACGGTCTTTTGAGCATATGTCCAGGTACTCATCGCAGTAGTAGGTGGTTCATATTGAGTTTGAGTGGCTAGCCAGATATCAAGACCACTAAATTCCATAAACACATTCATATGTGTAGCCCAATATATATAATTAGAACCGATAAAAAATTGGTGGTCATGCAGTAGATTATTCTTCTTGAAACATGTTATAACTCATATTTGCCATAATTTTTCAAAATTTTGTTACGATTTTGAAAATTCCGAGCTCTGATACCAATTAAAAACTACTAGTGGATCGAATAGTAAAAGTATGGCTAACAAAACTAAGCTAATAATAGTAATTATGCAAACTAAAGTAAATAAAGAAAATACCTTAAGATTTTACAATGATTTGGAGCATCTCTCTTCGTCCAGTCCTTAAGCACCTCTTAGAAGTTTCATTAGTCATGCTCTCGCTTAACCTGGAGGAATATGTATAGTAAAAATCATCTTGAGCTTGCGCTTGAAGATCTCGAACAGGACTTGATACAGTAGAATAAAGGACTTTATGTGTTCTTGAATAACACCTATGAGTCAACATAGTACAACTTTCCTACAGTCTCCGTAAAGTGATGATTTGCATATGCTTGGATAGGAATTTGATAGTCTGGTTACTTTTTTAAATCGAATGTAAATAGAGAGTGTATAGTTGATAATCAAGAAAGAATTAATTATTGAAAAACATGCATTTCAACTCTATTTATAGCGTTTAATAGTTTCTTTTGAAGGCTTGCAGCCATTAAAGAAATTGCATCACTTGAGAAAGAAGACATCTCTTCGAATTTTGATTTTTAGCGAAAAGACACTTCCGTTCGTCTAATTTGGATGGGTGACTTTGAAAGCCAGACGGTTGATTTTGTTCAAAGGTACAACAGAAAGTTAGAAGTTCAAAAAGTAGGGTAATCAAACGTTTGAAAAATTAACCCAAACGTTTGAATTTATTTAGCATAAAATAGAAAGTTATAATTGCAAGTTTGGATATTGATTTCAGACGTCTGAAATATATATCAGACATTTAGTAATCAATCCCAAATGGTCGATTTACTTATATTCTTGTTTTTTAAAAGTAGCCGCCATATAATTGATTAAAAGTTCCTTTTGAAAAATTGTATATTTTTAAGATAAAAAATATAATTTTTTATAAAATATCCTCAAAGATATATAATGTGTGTGTGGGAAATCATCATATTTTGGAATTTGTGCAAATAAATTCTACTAACTTGTTGAGAGTCTCTAAATCTATTGTAGCTCGATTATACTATTAGCACATATCTACCATTTGATCATTGTGTAACGTACCGCAAATTCATCGCTTCGTAAAAAAATTAAAATATTGAAATATAAGAGTTTGGACATAAATAATAATGTTTTGAACAATAAGTAATATTGTTAATCTTATTTTGAATAATATTTATAAATATAGATACTTTGAAAGATACTTCGATAAAATGGCCAAAATTCGTTTTACTAATAACAGCTCTTAGACCATCCGACATTATGCATGGAGCTAAATACATACATCATTTATATATATGAGTAAGAATATGCAATAAAAAAAATTGAAATAAAATACCTTTATGACATCATCAGAGACATCAACATTTTTGATTAATTAAATTCTGAATCTAAATTTAGTTTAAATCATTTATGAATTGTTTTTAAATCAAATAAAGCCATTTTTATTAACAAATGATAATGGAAATGTTATTATCAAACTTTGTTTATAAATATAAGTATATTAACTAGGAAGTGAAAATGTGATTAGGAATCGGAAATCATAACGGTTTATTGTAGAAAAGTTATACAACATTCCAGGATATAAGTGACATACATATATACACTCGTGCATACATAACATCTTCATCCATGCACATTCAAATACATATATGAATTACCATATATATTTATAAATTCACTTATGGTAAAAAGAAATAAATATCAAGATATTTCTCACCATAAATCAAATCAACTAACCATCCAAAGGAGGCACATGGCCATGCATATGGAGGGGTCTTCGGCCGAACGTGATGTACGAGGGATGAGGTGTAGTGGTAATGAAATGGTGATGTGTTTTGTGTGGAAATATCATGATATTTGCATCCTTGCATTTGCCTATAAATAACACCCACCTCTCTTTGCTTTATTCCACTTCTTCCTCATAAAATTCCTACGCTCTTCATCCTCTTCTTCACTACATTAATGGCTTCCATAGCCTAACAAAGAAAATATTAAAAAATCAATACAAAGTTATACCAAAATCAATCAAAATCTGTACAAATACTAGTAGTCAAGAGCTCCGATTTTGAGATAGCGGAGCTATAGCCATTTTAAAGTTAGTCTGATCGAAAATCAAGTGAGAAACTATATATATAATGATGATGTAATATGATTGTTGTGGATGTTAACCATGCTTTGACCATCAAACATTTCTTATTTTAACATAGTGTTTAATTGTATGAACAAGTCATGCGAAATACACATCGATATTACACAAGCAAACCACTTTCGGAATCAAGTTATAAAAGTGATACAGAATCATTAAACCCCTTTGAAATGATTTAAAATGGTTTATAGATGTTTTATAAACACTAAAACCCAATTAGGTGAAGTTTGGACAAGATATGAAAGTTGAGTCAAAAATAGACGTGTCGCGTAACGGCAGTTTAGGATTTCGTGCCACAAAAGTATAAATCAATTTATACGATGGAACCGGAGTCGGAATTCTTTGGAATAAGAATTTTCCGAACTCTTGTAATGATATATTTCAAACAAAAGAAAAGGATAGAGATTTCATGTAGTATATTTTAAAATATGAGCAAAACAAGTTTTCAAAGTAGTCGTGGTTTGGTAGTTCGGAAACCAAAGCAACAAGTCCGCCAAAAAATTGATAGTTTTAATTCTTTAAAAATATCAGATAATTCTATAAATATTTTAGAACATTTTAAAAAATATTTGAGTTATAAATATGGATTGCTAAATGATCGAGAAACCGTTGTGATCAAATAAGCTTTTAAAACACTGTTTATAACATTTTTTGCAGCACTTTTTAATAACTTCTGAAATATGGTTTTAAACTTAGGTATTCTTACCAAATCTTTTATAAATGTTTTTAAATAAATAATTAAGTATTTTAAAGATAATATGGAGGTTTATAAATTATTTTAAAGAGTTAAAATAAAATGATTTAAAAAAAACAGCTGTTATAATTAAGTGATTTAATCTTGGTTCTAAAAGACGATGAGTAGAATGGATTTTTCTATTTATAAGATTCAGATGTGAGGTGCTTCAATAAAGGAGATGTTCAGGAGCAATCGGTGCCCTGGCTCACCTGATCTCTTTCCTAGGTGAGGAATAATATGGTCGAAATGTCGTAAACGAGGGAAGTATAAAAGAATTAATTTTTCCAAATTTAATCCAACTTGGATAGTATAGAAATAATCTATTCATACTTGGTATAAAATTCCGAGCAGAGAACCCTGTGTGAATTTAAAAGGCGGTTTCACTATTATTCGACGAATAGTAAAGGTTGAATACGGAAATTGATGTTGAGTAGAATTGGTATAATTTCTATCAACCCTTTTTACTCAATAAGGTTTTGCGATGTGATTTATGAGAAGCGATTTTGATATAGTACTTCCAAAGTTAAAGAGAGGTTCAATGATTCCGTATATGTACCGACCCAGAATTCCAATCATTCGGAATTCAGATATTTAATTGATTTTAAATATTCACAAGTAAATTTTAAAAGTTGAGTAACTTATATTTCAAATATTACAATTTATTTGGATGATTAAATTATTAATTTAATATTTGAAATTGTGTAAATAATTGAAATTTGAATTTTAGTGCGAATGAAAATGATTTATAAAGTTGAATTAAATTCTATTTGAATTAGAATGATGTTAGTAAACTTTTAAAATTTATTTAAAAGCTAATTTATAGAAATTGGAAATTTTAATATTTAACTAACGTGTAAAATAGTCATTTTTGACACGGTCTCGGATTTTGACAAAACTAGTTTTGTTGGATCCGTAATGTTATATTATTGTTGGATTTCAAATTTTGTATCAATCGGACTTACGGTTTGATCATGGGAAGCTGAAACGTGTAGAAATTTATTTAAATAAATTTTAATTAAAATAATTCGATTCCAAATCCTATCTTCCAAATATGATGGAATTGGCTCTGATATATATTCTATTGTGTTCGGAATAGGTATAAAACATTATAAACATATATATTCTATTGTGTTCGGAATATGGGTAAAACATTATAAACGTCAGGCAGCACGCTTCGTTTGGAGTTCAGAATTATTTCGGATGAATAATGCATGAAATTTTATATAAAAGGACACCCTATCTTCACATTTACAACCCTAACTCTCCAATAAACCCTAGCCACTGTCACCATTTCTATGGCCAGGAATTTGTGGCTTTCTTTCCTAAAATTATCTCGATTCCTTCACTTTTAGTCTTCGACATCAAAATGGAAACTGTAGAGGGTAGCGAGATCTAGGTATCCAACGGCCCTTATCATCATCGGAGGTCAGAATTTTCCAAAATCTGACGATGAACGTATGGTGTTCATGCATGTTTTCTAGGTTTTGGAAAGGTCGAGCTTCTCGTGGTCGTTGTCATGACCGATGGTAGAGCTCGCGAAGGACTTCAAGATGGTAGTCTTTAATCGTCGTCACGGTCAACGTTGGTGGTGCGGCATCAAAAAGATTAAGGCAAGAAGATGGGTTAGCGACCAGGATTTGATGATGAAGAATGTGCCGCTGAGATTAAGGTTAAAAATAAATAAATAAATTGTAAATTAATTTATATAAAATCGTGTAATCTTCTAAATTGCGTAAATTTGTCATACGAGGTCTATTTCACACGAAACAAGTTGCTTGGGTTCGTATTCACGAACACTACGCGATGGAGCTGGATTGGAGTTGATTGGAGCTAGTGAAAATTTTGGGTAAAATTACACGCTCGTTTAATTTTATTCGAAATAAAATGTTGCAACGTCTATCGGAATCAAAGTGAGTACAACTCACTATTTCTGACTCGCTTATATTTTTATATAAGTGAGAAATAAATTTATTTATGGTGATTGATGACTGTTTGGGTGATATATGATATTATATATATATATATATATATATATTGGTTTGGATATATTCCTTCATATTAGAGCAAATGAGACCCTATACGTTCCGTGTGAGCGAATGACCTTTTGTACGTGCGTCTGCTTCGAAGCAGGCATTGTACATATTCTCTCATATGTATATTTGTTGCAGGTGATAGATTAGAGGAATCCAACTGTATTCCTCTCCAGTGTTGATTTTTATTTACAGATATTGTTATATATGTTGTTATCTTGTGATATGATGTTTGGATTCAATGATTTGATGTGAATCGCCTTATTTAGTTCTGTTGTAGCATTGAGCCATATTTTGGAATTTAGAAGTATTAAAACGATGATTTCAAATTTAAAAAAAGGATTTCAAAGTGATTTTGAAAAATAAACGTTTTATTAATTTATGAATTTTTAAGGAAATGAAAATATTTTAAATAAATAAAAACTTATAATTTTTATATTATAAAATTTATGATTTTGTGAAATATACTTAAATATGATTTTTGAGGTTATAAAAGTTTTAATAATGATTTGTAAGTTATTAAAAAAAAGTTTATTTAAACGGAATCAAAATGTGATTTTTGCAATATGGAGTTAACTATTTGGTAAAATAAGTTAAATTGAGAATTTTGGACTTATTATAAATGGTTTATGTATAATATTTATAAAATGAATTTTTATAAATCAAAATAATGGAATTATAAAACAGTTTTATAAGTGTTTAAAATGAAGTTATAAATGGATCTTATAAGTAAATAAGATTTATAAATTTAGGAAGTTATAAAAGGAATAAATTTGTAAATAAAGAGATTTATAAGTGAATTAACTTATAATCGGATTTGGCATATAAATGAGAATATAAATGAGATTGGTTAATAAAAGATTTTTATAAGTGGAAGTTTTTATAAAATGTAAATGGAATTTATAAACATTGTTTTATAAATTCGAAATCAACTTATTTTGATGAGTTAATTATGAAAGCTTATTAGAGGGATTATATTCACGATATTGGACTGTGGATAATCCTTTAAATTAAATATGCAGACGTAATGAATTTGGTTAGGAATTATATTCACGATTTTGGACGGTGAATAATTCTTTAAGTTAAATAAATGTTCAGAAGAATGATCTTTTAAATGGATTTAAATGGTTTGAAGATGTTTTAATATGTGTGAGCATCGAAACATAGATTTCAAACGTTTGTTGTTGAAATAGACGTTTTCGAGAAGTATGAAAATCATGGACTATAACACCGTTGTTACAGTAAACGATTTTCAAAAGGAGATATTTTGTATAGTATATGAGATTTATATATCTATTTAATTATCGAATTCCTATACTAATGGTTTTAGGTTGTCGTGACGATGTTTTACGCAATATTCGTTTTGACCCAATAAAGCATGTCTTGAATAATATTAAGCTTTCCTAAAGAGATTTGTGAATATGCTTATACTACAATATAAGTAGATGATTTTTTTTTTCCAATATTGGAATATTGAAATGGTTTTGAGAATATATCTTTTTAAAGATAATTTGCAGTGAATATTTGGAAAGTGATTTAATTGATAAAAGATTAATTAAAAGGGCCTAGTGATTGCTTATGGTTCTTGATATTTGTTTGTCGCTTTGATAGTTAAATAAGTGATTATCCAATTTGGCCATTTTAGTTACTTGACCTGATGTGAAAGTTAATTAGTCATACACTTAGTACATAGCCATCTATGTAGGCTTGATTATCTTTTGTGTTGAGGATATTTATTCGTGTAGTGCAGAGTATTACTCCAATCTATCGAGCTTCCTTCTTGGCCGAAGGATAGCATGTTGAAAGTTGGAGACGTGATAAGTCTACAAGACTTAGTTTTTGTGTGAAGTTGAGAAATGCTTTTGCATTGTTGGTGCGAAGAGACCGGGATCAACTTATCTGAACACTTTGAACCGACGTATATGCGTTCGATTGTGCAGGTTGTGATGATATCGATATTTAGGATTTTCATAGTGGAGGACTACTTGTTGATCGTTTGCGGTTAAAATCCTAATATACATCCAGTAGCAGTGGTCTCTTTGTTATGAAATATCTAATGCAAGGACTATTCGCTACTAATCCTAGAAATTTTCCGATAGGATGTGGTAGGAAAGTTCCTTCGGTTTGTCCTGTTCTTGGACAACTTATATGGACGACTGTTTGACATTGCATTTCTATGATTACATATATTGGTTTTTACAAACGTACATCAGTGGTGGTGGGGAAGGCAACTTCTCTTAGCTTAACACCCTCCTTGAGATGTATGAAAACAAGGGTTGTATTTTTGTGGAAGGCAATTAGAAGTCAACGGAAATGGCAATGTGGCATTCAAAGTAATGGGATATGTGATATGTGAAAAGTAATTGTTACCTCAAGCCTCATCAACCGGAAATAACCGAAATTGGGTTAGATGCGGCAAAGCTAAGTGGGTCATTCCCAATCAAGTTATGATCATCCCCTTCTAGATATACTTCTTCCCACTATGACGTTCGGGATGTAAACTAGTGTGGTTTGTATGCTATGAGGGCCCTTGGAAAGGTCGGTAACGACCGGGCGATGATATATTCGGTACAACCAAGTTACAGAGGTAGGTCGGTCTTGTGTTGGTAGAGGATCCTTTATGATGGTCCTCGGTACATTCCTCTAGATATGTACTGCCAGAAGGTAGTCCCTTCACCTGGTCATTTGTATGAAAATCCAAACTCCGCTACATGCCTGTTATTTTGATTGTATTGCCCACTTTGGGCTATATGCTGAAATTTAATCAATGTAATAATTTCAGCTGTGATTAATATTATTTGTATATTAGACACTATTATAATATAAGATGATTTGATATGAAAGATTTTGGTTATTGTAAGGTAAAAACATGTCCCTGTTGATGTGTGGGCGTATATTACTAGATACTTTTGTTTTGAAAAGAAAAGTTTGGTAATTTGATAAATTCAATTGAGTGTGTTTCTCACGCTGGCTTACCGGACTGATCTAGGCATTCTTCCTTTTCAATGCTCGGGTCAGACCGGGTATATTTACAGGTTCAGATTTGATGCTTTTGGAGCTTCAGCTGGCGAGCTAGAGATCTTCATGTCGTATACACGTATTTGTTTATTATCCGCTGCATTGTTGTTATTGTTTATATTATCATCAATTGTAAGGATGGATTATTATAACTTACCAGGCTGATGATTAGTAATTGATTGTTGAACTCTGATTGATATATATATACACAATTTGTGTTTGTAAAGATCATTGATATGATATTATATATTTTCCGTCGCGATGTGAGATTCTGTATTGTTCTGTTTGGTTCTCTCTTTCTTCTCTTCTCTTCTTCTCTCTTCTTTTCTTTCTCATGACTTTCCGTCAGTCTGTGCTTTTCGGTTCAGACATGTGTGGTTTATTTTCGATTCAAAGGTTATGTATTTGTGAGTCGTCACACGTGGTATCAGTTGATGTGTACTCGGTATAGATAGGGACAGTAGCACCCTAGATTGAATTTGAGTATATATTATATATATATAAGCGCGTATTTGTTAGTGATATAAAAATGCATTATATCGTGTTTACTTATCCGTTAAGTTGTTTGTGAATTATGGTCGGTATGTGAGACTCCATGTTATCGATAGGGATTTCTAAACACTTAAATGAGGCAAGTCGACGTAGTATTTTTTTAATTGGATAAATGAAATAACTTTACCTTGATTATGTGTTATATATAAAAGAAAGAATTTTTTCAGAAATTGTTATAGATATCTAATTGATTGTTTGAAAATGTAAATATATATAAGTTAATAAAAGTTGTTTGAAATATAAATAAAAACAACAATTATAAAAGAATAAATTATATAAGCAAATGAATTATAAAGTATGGAATTATAACTAATATGATTTATAATTGTGAAATAATCTCATATATAAGAAATGAAACTACATGAGTATATTTATAAATATGGCTTATAAATGAAAATGGATTTAAACTAAGAATTTAAGAATTTGAATCCCATTGATTTTGGCAGTTGTTTTTCAAAGTTTAAAGAGATTGTATTATTATAAATCTAGATAAGATAAATAAATTTGGAATGAATATTATGTAAGCAAAGTAAAATAGTGAAATTAAATAAGTACGAATTTATAAATATGATTTGTAAATATAAAAAGGGATTTTTTTTCTTAAGAATATAAAGCACCGAATTCACTACTGTTGCTGGGAAATAATAAGGGCGATGACTGCAGCATCATCAGCATCGTTTTCGAGTTATTGTGTGATTGATTTGCTACCATTAGTAAATTGAAATTTAAGTTTTGATGCGATAAACAAATTTGAATTTAAAGTACAAGTTGAAATTGATAAATATAAGTAAAATGAGTTTTGGACTTATAATATGAAATAAAAATTTAATTTTAGTAAAGTTAAATAAAGTGAATCGGATTTGAACTGGATTAGATAAGTTATTAAAATGAAAATTAAACTTAAGTGGCAAGTGATTTTATAATATGAATTTGTAAGTTTGAATAAATAAGTTGTATAACTTATAAAATAGGTAAATGTAAGTAAAACCAAATATTAAAATGGTTAAACAATTTTGTTAAGCGAAACAAAATCTGAATTTGAATCGTGATATGTATTTTGACTTAAATAAAATAACTTTGGAAATGAAATATATGTTAAGTTAAAAGGAAATGATCTTTGAAAATGGAATTTAACTCAAGTAAAGAAAAAGAAATGAAATAATGAAGTGAGTTAACTAAAATAGAATTTGAATTAAATTAGTAATAAACTTAAGTTGTATATATCAAAATGGATTATTAATTGAATTAAAGTGATGAATAGAACTGAATTAATGAATTGAATTGGACTAATGAATTAGATTAGTAAATAAAATATGGTCTGAATGTTAATCAATCGAATGTAAATAAATTGATATGGAATAATGGATGTAAGTGTTAATTCATTAAAAGCTAATGAAATTGGAAATTTAATAATTGAATTCAAATTGGTAGTAAGTGAATATAAATAGAATTGAATTTAATTAATTTGGAAGTGAACAAACTAGAATGCAATTTATTGAATGTAAACTAATTGAATTTGAATAAATGAATGTTAGAAAAATCCAATGTTAATGAATCAAATGTGATTAAATTTAAAACCGATTCAATGAATATTAATGAGAAATGAGTGTATGGTTACAGATTGATTGGATAGAGATTGGTTTATTGGATGTCAGTTGGATGATAGTTGTATGATTGTTGAATTTGTTGCTTTTGGTTACATTTTCTATATTGGCATATATAGTTGTTGTATTTGTATATGTTGTATATTGATATTACTTTCTATATACATGTTTCTCATTTGTTTGTTGAGTGTTTAGTAGGTGCGGATGGCGTATGCTCCGCACTCGGAGCTCACTTTTGCGCTATATTAGTCGTATATGCTTGCTAATAATATATAAGGTACATATCTCGTATTACATATCGTACTTTTACATTTTCCCTACAGCATGCCTCATCCTCGAAGATGAGGTATATATTTGTGATATATATATATTGTGATTTTTTCCGGATCGAACTGCGCAAAGGAGGCTAGGCGAAATTTTTGAAAATTTAAGGCGTTAGATTTTTTTTTGAGTTTTTGTAAAAAAAATTGATAATTAAAATTTTGGTTTTTGAGTTAAAGGTTAAACGATATTAGTTGGATTTGAAAAGAATAACTATGAATGGATTTGAAAACTTAGAAAAGTTCATAAGAAGTTTAACTATTAGATTTTTGAAAAGTTAAAAGGTTTAAATGAATTCGAAATCTAGTTTGAAAGAGTAATTTTAAAAAGTTAATGAACTTTGTGGCTTTTTCTTAATCGGGACTTTCGACGACGAAATTCTTTTAAGTTGAGGAGAATGTAACGACATAGAATTTTAGTCATTTAGAATTTGGATATTTAATTGATTTTAAATATTCACAAGTAAATTTTATAAGTTGAGTAACTTATATTTCGAATATAATAATTTATTTGGATAATTAAATTATTAATTTAATATTTGAAATTGTGTAAATAGTTGAAATTTTAATTTTAATATGAGTGAAAATGATTTATAAAGTTGATTAAATTCTATTTGAATTAGAATGGTGTAAGTAAACTTTTAAAATTGATTTAAAACTTAGTTTATGGAAATTTGAAATTTTAATATTTAATTAACGTGTAAAAATAGTCATTTTCGACACGGTCTCAGATTTTGACGAAACCATTTTCATTGGATCTGTAATATTATATTATTGTAGGATTTCAAATTTTGTGTCAATCGGACTTATGGTTTGATTGTGGGAAGCTGAAAAGTGTAGAAATTTATTTAAGCAAATTTTAATTAAAATAATTCGATTTGAAAACCTATCTTCCAAATACGATGAGATTGACTCCCCGTATATATTACATTGTGTTCGGAATAGGGGTAAAACATTATAAACGCCAAGCGGCACGCTTCGCTTGGAGTTCGGAATTATTTCAGATGAATAATGCATGAAACTTTATAAAAAGGGACAACCCGTCTTCACATTTGCAACCATAACTCTCCAATAAACACTAGCCGCCATCCCCATTTCCACGACCAAGAATTCATGGCTTTCTCTCCTCAAATTCTCTTGATCCATTCACTTTTAGTTTTTGACTTCTAAATGGAAATTGTAGAGGGCGGCGAGATCTATGTATCCAACGGTCGAGATCGTCATCGGAGGTCAGAATTAGCCAAAATCTGGCGATGAACATATGACGTTCATGCATGTTTTTCTAGGCTTTGGGAAGGCCGAGCTTCTCGTGTCCGTGGCCAACGGTAGAGCTCGCGAAGGGCTTCAAGATGGTAGTCTCTAATCATCGTCACGATCAAGGTTGGTGGTGCGACATCGAAAAAATGAAGGCGAGGAGATGGGTAACTCGCGTACGAGCGTGTGAATGAAGATGATGAGATTAGCGGCCAAGATTTGATGATGAAGGATGTGCGGCTGAGATTAAGGTTAAAAGTAAATAAAAAAAGAAAAAAAAAGAAATTGTAAATTAATTTATATAAAATAATGTAATTTTCTAAATTGCATAACTTTGTCATACGAGGTCCATTTTGCACGAAACAAGTTGTGTTAGGTTTGTATTTGTGAACGCTACGTGATGGAGAAGGATTGGAGTTGATTGGAGCTAGTGAAAATTTTGGGCAAAATTAAATGCTCGTTTAATTTTATTTGAAATAAAATGCCGTAACGTCTATTAGAATCAAAGTGAGTACAACTCGCACTTTCTGGCTCACTTGTATTTTTATATAAGGGAGAAATAAATTTATTTATGATGATTGATGATTGTTTGGATGTTATTTTATATATATATATATATATATATATATATATATATATATATATATTCGTTTGGATATATTCCTGCCTATTGGAGCAGATGAGACCCTATACGTTCCGTGTATGAGCGGACGACCTTTTGTACGTGCGTCTGCCTCGAAGCGGACATTGTACATATTCTCTCATATGTATATTTGTTGCAGGAGACAGGTTGGAGGGATCCAACTGGATTCCTCACCAGTGTTGATTTTATTTACAGATATTGTTATATATGTTGTTATCATGTGATATATGATGTTTGGATTCAATGATTTGATGTAAATCACCTTATTTAGCGTTGTTGTAGCATTGAGCCATATTTTCGAATTTTAAAGGTATTAAAATTATTATGTCAAATTTAAAAGTGATTTCAAAGTGATTTTGAAAATAAATGTTTTATTAATATTTGAATTTTTAAGGAAATGAAATTATTTTAAATAAATAAAAAATTATAATTTTTATGTTATAAAAATTATGATTTTGTGAAATATACTAAAATTTGATTTTTGGAGTTATATAATTTTTAATAATGATTTGTAAATTATTAAATAAGAAGTTTATTTTAATGGAATCAAAATGTAATTTTTGAAATATGGAGTTAACTATTTGGTAAAATAAGTTAAACTGAGAAATTTGGACTTATTATAAATGGTTTATATATAAGAGTTATAAAATGAATATTTATAAATCAAAATAATGGAATTATAAAGGAGTTTTATAAGTGTTTAAAATGAAGTTATAAATGGATCTTATAAGTAAATAAGATTTATAAATTTAGGAAGTTATTAAAGGAATAAATTTGTAAATAAAGAGATTTATAAGTGAATTAACTTATAATCGGATTTGGCATATAAATGAGAATATAAATGAGATTGGTTAATAAAAGAAATTTATAAGCGGAAGTTTTATAAAATATAAATGGAATTTATAAACATTGTTTTATAAATCTGAAATCAACTTATTTTGATAAGTTAATTGTGAAAGCTTATTAGAGGGATTATATTCATGATTTTGGATCGTGGATAATCTTTTAAATTAAATATATAGAAGTAATTAATTTGGTTAGGAATTATACTCACAATTTTGGACGGTGAATAACTCTTTAAGTTAAATAAATGTTTAGAAAAATGATCTTTCAAATGGAGTTAAATAGTTTAAAGATGTTTTAAAAGGTGTGAGCATCGAAAACATAGATTTCAAACATTCTTTGTTGAAATAAATGTTTTTGAGAAGTAAGGAAAGCATGGACTATAACACCGTTGTCACAGTAAATGATTTTCAAAAGGAGATGTTTTATATAGTATATGTAACTTATACATCTATCTAATTATCGAATCCCTATACCAATGATTTTGGGTTTTCGTAACAATGTTTTACGCAACATTCGTTTTGATCCAATAAAGCATGTCTTAAAAAATATTAAGCTTTCCTAAAGAGAGTTGTGAATATGCTTATACCACGGTATGAGTATATGGAAATGTTTTCCAATATTGAAATATTGAAATGGTTTTGAGAATATATCTTTTTAAATATAATTTGAAGCGAATTTTTGGAAAGTGGTTTAATTAATAAAAGGCTAATTAAAAGGGCCTAGTGATTTCTGACGGTGCTAGATATTTGTTTGTTGCTTTGATAAACCGACTATCAAATTTGGCCATTTTAGTTCCTTGACTTAATGTGGAAACTAATTAGTCGTACACTTATTACATAGCCATCTGTGTAGGCTTGATTTTCGTTTGTGTTGAGGATGTTGATTCATGTAGTGCAGAATATTACTCCAATCTATTGAGCTTCCTTATTGGCCGAAGGATAGCATGTTGAAAGTTGGAGACATGATAAGTCTATGAGACTTATTTTTTGTGTGAAGTTGAGAAACGTTTTGCGTTATTGGTGCGAAGAGACCAGGATCAGATTTATCCGAACATGGACCGACGTATATGCGTTCGATTATGCAGGTTGTGATGATATTGTTATTTAGTATTTTCATGATGGAGGACTGCTTGGTGATCACTTGGGGCTAAAATCTCAATAGACATCTAGTAGCAGTGGTCTCTTCATTATGAAATATCCAATGCAAGGATTATTCGCTACTAATCCTAGGGATTTCCCGACAGGATGCAGTAGGAAAGTACTTTATGTTTGTCCTATTTCTAGATAACTTGTATGGACGAGTGTCTGACATTGCATTTCTATGATTACGTACATTGGTTTTTACAAACGTACATCGATGGTGGCAGAGAAGACAACTTTTCTTAGCTTAACACCCTCCTTGAGACGTACGAGCTCAAGGGTTGTATTTATGTGGAAGGAAATTTATAGTCGGATGAAATGGCAATGTGGCATTCAAAGTGATGTGATATGTGATACGTGAAAGGTAATCGTTACCTCAAGCCTCATCAACCGAAAATGACTGAAATAGGGTTATGCGGCAATACTAAGTGGGTCATTCCCAATTAGGATATGATCGTCCCCTTCTAGGTAATTTCTTCCCATTATGACGTTCATGATGTAAATTAATATGGTTTGTATGCTATAAGGACCCTCGAAAAGTTCGGTAACGACCGGGGGATGATATATTCGGTACTACTTAGTTATAGAAGTAGGCCGATCTTGTGTTGGTAGAGGATCCTTTGTGATGTTCCTTGGTACATTCCTCTAAAGATGTAATGCCGGAATGTAGTACCCTCACAGGGTCATTTGTATGGAAATCCAAACTCCGCTATGTTCCTTCCATTTTGATTGTATTACCCACTTTGGGCTATATGCCGTAATTTAATCAATGTAACAATTTCGGCTATGATTAATATTACGAGTGTATATGCATGCCCAAATGAGCCTGCTCTAATCATAATGTCATGCATTAATTCAACAACATAATGTCATGCATTAGTATGTAGCCCGTGCTACGCACATGGGAGGTTGCAAACTTTAAAGGTATAACACCATGTTAAGCTTTATTAATCTTCTCTGCTTTTTGTTTTTCCTACTCAAGCTTAGGGTTGCAAGGATTAAATGGAGACTTTGACTAACTAATATATTATTATTAATATATATATTTCCCTAGCTTACCTTAATATTAACCGTGTCATAATATTTTCTATTCATATAAATTTTTTCTTCTAAATCTATGAAAATTAAAATGACCTTAATGCAACTAATTGTGATATAACTTTATATGATAATCTAATGTTGGCTTTTTAGGAACAAAGTCTGCAATTTTATTTATAGCTTTAGTCCTACAATTTTCTTATTTGCTTTATATTTTCAAAGTTGTTCGGTTTTATTCGTTTAAATATATGTTTTTATTACTATAATTTCATATATTTATGTGTTTCCCATTATTGGGTTCTTTCAGTTCAAGAAATATTATTTTTCATGAGCTATACTTTACATTAGGTATAGCTCGAATCTTAAAACACTAAGAGCATCTCTAGCAAAACGGTTAAAACCACAAATAGCAAACCAAAAAAAAGTGAGTAATCCCCACTCATCCAACATTGAGTGGAAGATTTTTTTTAATTGTTTAGAAATCTATAACAGTTTTCAAAAAAAATGTTTATAAGTTTTTTTTCCCTTTTTATCTATAAATAGCGAAATAATTGTTGTTTATACTATAAACAACCATCAATTTGTCATTTATACTATAAACGGGAATCGGTTTCTTGTTTATAAATCATCACTTAAAAAAGGGACAAAGTCCCATTTCATTTGCTTCCCCATGCTCGAATTCCCTATGCTAGAGCATGGGGGACAAATAAAAATAGCGATTTACCCCATTTTAGAGTATCTTCCGACTGCTGATGATGCTCTAATTATCTAACTCAAAAGCATAAGTTAATGTGAATGCATCATTAAATTGACTTTGGAAATTTCTGAATGAAAAGCATATTTTAATGTGGAAAAATGTTTTTCACGACATTGCTAGGAATTTAAAATAATCATTGGGAATGCACGCTTAAGTGTTAACTGCTTTTGTAATATATGTATACTGTATTATCAAATTTAATCATTCTAGCAAAGAAAGAAAAACATAGTTATGGTCTAGTATTATATACAAAAGCGATAAGTGTGTAGAGGAAACTTCATTTGATCACTAGAAAGTCAATAGAAATCATCAAAGGAAAATTATTTCAATCAAAGGAACCCTTATTCTTGGACTTTGTCCTCTCTCTTTTCATACGCATCATATCTACTTCTACTTTATTTCAAGATCTACTCAATCCATCCAGTAGACACATGATTATCCATCTAATCCCACCCTCTCATCTAAAATGGGACCCAATCTTCTTTATAGTGTTACCTTGTCTATTAACTTCTTTTCCGCATCCATGGTGCTAAGAATCTCCATATAGAACCTTGCTCAAAACTCTTATAGAACATCCCTATATTCAAATATAAGTTAGAAGTTTACATGGTGATAATAGAAAACCTGGAGACTATCACCCTAGGTATTAACAAACCCATAGAATGGTTTATGCACCAACAATCCAATCTCACAAAAATCGTTGGTAAGTTTCTCTATGGTATTAACCTCTAAATTTCTATAAAATCTAACACTTTTCTTTATCTGCTTCCCAAGTACTCCTTGTCCCGCCCAAGTTAAAAAATTTATGACACGAATCCAAAGAATAAAATGTATCATGTTGGTTTAATAAAATATGAATCAAGCTAACTTAATTCTAGGGTCAAAGATTTAGATAGGGTACATGAGATATAACTGTGACTATGATGATAACTATAATAGTTTCTATTCCTATACATAATATTTGTTCGAAAAAATTTATGTTTGCACATCATATTCATCATAAATTAAACATGATGCAAAAAGTGTACGAATGATGAGAAATATATTATGTCAAATTTCACATGAAACTCAAAATTTAGAAATAAAGTAGTCAAACACGCATAAAAATAGAACTTCCCAACATCGCATTCACATTAATTTTTTTGTGACACTAAAATTGAAAATAGTAATCCATTCAAATTTAAACTTATTTGTTGTGTAGCGATAAAACAATAAAAATCCTATTAACTATACAAATGAACTTTTTTCTTAATAGTAAAAAAATATTCACACGTAGTGACAGGTTTACTAGTAATATTTCTGCTGGCTCAGATGGATGTCCTGCTTGTAGATGAAAAAAATGGAAATTTGTGTAAGAAATATTGTAATAAATCTTAATGATCTTATCCCAAGGTATATTTGGTTATAAAAAATGGAAATGATACATTACCTAGTAAGACATCTAGCTAAATAATCTAGGGAGGAAGATTTTTTTACATATAAGAGGGTGTAAACAATATTTTACAACAAAAGTAAACATTAATGTTACGACATGCCTGCTTAGAAGCGTTTGGAAATTTATTCAATTTCTTCTTTACCGATTCACTCTCTTTGCTTCTCATTAAACATATAGCAATATTAAATAGAAATCTTGCTTACATGTCTTCTAATGATCTAGGGTCTCCATCATTTGATATCCTCCTCAATCTTGAATTGTAAGTCAAAAAGTTAAGTAAATGACTCTACCCTATTCATCAAAAATTGTAAAATCAAGAGTGATAAGTTGCCTAAACAGACTTACTTTTAAAGTAAGCTATAATTAGTATATTTGACCAACCATCCTAGTTTCATTATTTTCTAACTAACGTAACTTACTTGGAATTAAAGTTGCAACATTTATAACAATACCGATCATGGTAGAATAGATATACCCTTTTGTACTCTTAGGTGTATCTTTTGTAGATATGACAATACATTGAAGAAATAAATTTATACATGATAAGGATATGAAATGTTTTTTCTGTAAAGAATATCCAAAACAGTATAAGATTTATTATAATGAGATAGTTCGTTCTTGATTTTATGATAAAAAGCATTCATGTATAATATTGGATGATTTATAAGTTTATAATACCTTGCAATAACAAATAACTCGACATGTAAGCTATGTATAAGTGGACTAAATTAAGTCATGCGCTACTATACACTACAGCTAATTCTAGTTAAATATGAATGCATTTAATTACTATACAGTTTATAAAAATTGACACTAGTCAAAATTTGTTAACATAGTATACCAAATTGAGTAACTAAGAATAACATGAAGCATACAATAACTTACAAAGGGGATAGTAAACTAAATTATAATTCATCACAAAGATTTGTATATAGGATGAGTAACATATGATAAGTAATCAATTTTAAAGTTATTAAATAGGACCTTTTGAGGATCCAACGGTACTATAATTTAGTTACTTGTAATAATTTGTGATTTATAGTTTTGAAAGCAAATGGCTTAGTCCGAATGAAAATTCAAGATAGCTTAATTAAACAACATATTGAAGGAAACAAATTTACAAAGGGTAACTTGATCAATACTAAAATATCCATCCTTTGTAGCAATAAATCAATGAAAACAGAGGGATCCATTAAAGTTGCTTGAAAAATCAACTGATCAACATGAGGAATTTTTAACTGAGAAAGTAGATTTTCCAATTTACTACTATAAAGGTAAAGGCATTTTAAGCCTCTGAAGCAATGAATGGAGTATAAAGAAATTGTAGTACGTTAGAAGAGTCAGATGCATTGAAAATGCTTATAGAAGTTTTGTATAAAACATGTAAACTAATGAATTAGATTTGCATAAAGCTGATTCAAAAAAGGACCAATTCATTAGATTCTATTATATGTTATGTAACCTTTTATCCTTCCGTTGTGAGATTCTGTTTTATTTTATTTCTTTCTTGTTTTTCTTATTTACCCCATAACAATCCGCCCTTCCGTATGGTTTGAATTGGCACGTGTGTCGATTTAAAGAGTGCGAAAAGGCGGGACGTTACATCTGGTATCAGAGCTTTGGTTTAGCGATTAACCTTAGCTTTGTGGGGTTTGACTCTGTACTAATAGGGTAGTAATACCCTATGGGAGTCGCTGAGTGTATATATGAGAGAGTGTATTCGTTAGTGTTATAAAAAGGTTTTAATATTGTGCTAATTTGTTCTGTTTTGTATTTATAAATTCTGGTTGGTGCATGAGACGCTATGACATCAATAGGGATTTCTAAACACTTAATAGGACAGACTGACAAAATATTTGTTTTGAATATAGGTGAATGAAATAATTTTGCCTATTATATTTTCTATATATATAAAATATATTTTTATAAATGATATATATATTGGTGGTTTGGTAACGGAATTTATAAATAATAGTTGAAATAAGATTGAAAATGAAATAAATGAAAATTGGAAATTTAGAACTGAAGTTCCGGGGTTTTGAAAATTTCTTTTGAATGATGTTGAAATATAATAATAATATTATTAGAATTATTTTCTGATATAAATATTTTAATTAAATTTGAAAGAATTGTTTTAAAAGAAACTTTGAAAAGAAATAAATTTTATACTCCCCTCTCTGTCGTTGGAAAATAATTTCGGTGATGAGTGCACGCATCATCGATGTTCATTTTCGAGTTTCGAAGTGGGAAGGACACTGTAGTAGTTGCTGCAGATTTGTTTGATAAAACAAATATAATTTTTATTTTTTTTTAAATATAATTGGATATATAAAGTGTAAGTATATACATTTATCTGTTATTTTGAATGATTTTGAATAAAACCCGGTATTTAATACTTAAGTTTCCATTAATTAATAGTTTCAATTACTGTAGTGAATTGGAACGTAGGTAATTAATAAATTGGAACCTTTAATTAAAATAAGTGATTTAGTGCTAGGTTATAAATGAAATAACAAGAAAGTTGAAATTGTAACTTATAAAACAAAAGATATAATTACTGAACATTAGTTAATTAAAGAATTGAGGAAACTTGTATAACTTTCAATTACATTCTTAAAAAGCATATTTATAACTTACCAAATATTAAAAGTTGAAATGTTAATAAGAAAATGTAATAGATATTATACAAGTAATAAATTTGAGGTAATGAAAGTAATTAATGAAATTCCTTAATAAATAAGAATTTGATGTTGTAGTATTATAATCTTAAGTGTAATTGAAAAGACTACTAATTGAAATAGAAAGGTAAGTATTATAAATGAAATTTAGAATAAATGAAAGTAAATAAATGAAATTAAGTTGTATAAATGAAAGATAATAAATGTAAGTAAATGATTGAAGCTATTTATTAATAAAATAAGCAGAAAGAAGAATACTGCAAATAAATGAAGAAGAAGAAAAGATAAACCATTATATGTATAAAAAAAGAAGTCAAACAACAATAGTGTGAAATGAAATTGACAAGAATAAACTTAGTTTATTGTTTGGATTTGTTGTTTGTTTGGTTTATGGTCGTTTGGGTAAGGATACTTTAAAATTATTTGGATGAATGAGTAATCTATTTAGTTTCATCTAAGACTGTTGAGTGAAGGGTACATTTAGTAGTTATATTTCATTCCGTACAATTTAAAGTTTGAACCCGGACAACTATTTGTTTTGTTGGATATGAATGAATGAATGATTTGTGTTGATTTTATGTGATGGTTGTATGCCTTGTTGCAAGAGATTGTTGTTTGTATTGATTTGGTTGTTCATAATTGAAACCACTTTAAATATTTCACTATATATAATTGTTAACCCTATTAGATAATATAAGTGAAATGCAAGTTTTGGAAGCAATTGCTACCGCTTTTGGTTCCATAAAATAAGTGTTAATTGTCCGACAAATAGGTACGTTTTCGGATTACTGTTTATAGCGTTATTATATTGTTTTTCCGAGTTGGGATATATATTATTTTGGTAAATATGTGTTGTATGTTATATTGGATATTATATTTTCTCCCGAGCCTCCCCGTACAAAGGAGACTCTGCCGAAATTTTTTCAAAAATTTTGGACTTAGAAAATTTTTGAAAAATGTTTCCAAACTCTATTTATTTGAGTATAGAAGATTTAATAGTTATAAATTGGTATATTTTATTCAAATTATTAAATTTTGTTAATTTATTTGTGTATAAATTTAATATTTTAAATAAGATATATTGATTTCCTAATTTTTCTTTTCCCTTCTTTTTCTTTTCGGGGACGAAAAGTTTTGAGTATGGGAGAGTGTAACGACCCATAAATTTCGATAATTAAAATTGGTTAAATTTATAAATAAATTTATGTAATTTAATTTAGAAAGAAATAAAAATTTTATAATTAATAATAAAGCAAATGTTGAAAATGAAATGAAACCATGGAAATTAAAGCTAAGTATTAACAGTTGAAATAAAATTACGAATAAATTGAAGTGATGTAAATTGTTATACTAGGCTAAGAATTGAATATAAGAAAAAAAAGGTAAATTGTGAATTTATTTAATGAATTAATAATATTAAATAGTAAATTGAATTAAATCAATGTCCTGTAGTAATTGAAATATTGTTGGGAATGAAAACTTATAAAGGTAAGCATTTAATTTACTAATGAAATCAGTGTATTAATTTATTCGTAACTGAATGTAAGTTAATGCAATTATGTTAATGTATGTTAATAAATAATTAATCTTGCGCAACCCTAATTAATTGAAATAACTGAAAGGTCAAAAATTGATTGCATTAAATAAATTAGGAATTTAATTTCATTAAAGGTAATTAAATATTATCTTAATGTAAAATTTAGATAATTTTTGAAATTAATGCTAACTCCATTCAGAATATGACAATTGGTGTAATATTTGGCTTGTAAGCATATATTATATGTTACATGTTTAATTAGTTGATGGAATTAGAATTTGAAATAAATGTTAATAAAATAAATAAAAGTTACATTAATATGAGAAGTAATACCATGTTTAGAAGTTGTTAAACTAGAGTATATTTGGAAATAAAGTTTCATTAATGTAAAACTTAATAAATGGATAAATTGAAATGAAAGGTCATGTGAGATATTGAAACTCATTGGAATTGGTTATGAGAATTGAATTGTAAAAAAAAAGAATGTAAATACTAAATTGCTAATGAAATAATAATAATATAGTTAATGTAATTAAATAATAGCAGAAGTATTTAAGAACTGTAACAAGGGCTTGATAATAGGGAACGCATGAGTGTAATTAAAGGCATAGTAATACTTGTTATAATTTACCTGTTTATTTGGTTTAATAATAAAATTTGAAATCAATTAGAGTTAAATGAACCTTAATGTTATATTTATGAGAATTAATGCAATAACTAATTTAGTGCAAATAAATTTATGGAACTAATGGTAAGATCTTAACTGATTGTAATTAATAATTTGAAATAATGACTATTGGTTAAATAAAGGGATGGAAATAAAGTTTTATCAATATATTAGAATTTAATATACGATAATAGGATTAATTGCAATTCAATGAAAAGTAAATACATAGAAGATTGCAAATGGAAATTCAGATAAAATTTAAGAATATAAATATAAACAATCGTGAACCAATGTAAATTGCATCCTTTTGATAACGATGAATTAAATAATAGGATGAAAGGTGAATTTAATAGAATAATTGGAAATTTTATTTATAATTTTGAATTTAATGAAATTGAGGTTAATACCGAAATTTATAAATTTATCAACTCTAATTTGACAGATAAATTTGGTTTAAATCATTGTAAATGACTGGGAAATTTAAAATGATAAGAATTGGTAATTATCGAATTCAAATTGAAAATTTAATTAAATTGACTAAATTTTATCTATTTAATTAATATAAAAATAGCCATTTTGGCCACTGACTCGGATTTCGACGAAACTAGTTCCATCGGATATTTTGACAAGCTAGCCAAAAACAATCTAGTTAGAGGACTACCCAAAATGAGTTTTAAAGTTAACAACATTTGTGATGCATGTCAATTAGGAAAATTGACCAAATCATCGTTTAAATCCAAAAAAGTCATATCAACATTACAACCACTTGAGTTACTGCACATGGATTTATTTGGACCTACTAGAGTTCAATCAATAAATCACAGTCAATATGTGCTTGTAATTGTTGATGATTTCTCTCGTTATACATGGACAATTTTCTTAAAAAATAAAAGTGATACTTTCGATCATTTCAAATCTTTCGTCAAAAGAATTCAAAAATCAAAAGGGATTAAAGTTAAAAATATAAGAAGTGATCATGGCGGAGAGTTTGAAAATAATGAATTTGAACATTTTTGTACAAAGAAAGGTATATATCATAATTTTTCGTTTCCCAGAACTCCACAACAGAACGGAGTAGTAGAACGAAAGAACCGAACTTTACAAGAATGTGCAAGAACATTATTGAATGGAACCACCTTACCAAAACATTTCTGGGCAGAAGCTGTCGCAACTGCCTGTTATGTTTTAAATCGTGTGTCCATAAGACCTCTTACCAAGAATACTCCTTATGAATTGTTTAACAAAAGAAAGCCCAAAATCTCATACTTCAAAGTTTTTGGTTCCAAGTGCTTTATTTTAAATACGAAAGACCAGCTTGGAAAATTCAATCCAAAAGCCGATGAAGGAATATTTGTCGGTTATTCGGAACGAAGTAAGGCCTATCGGATATTTAATAAACGAACCAAAACTATTGAAGAATCACTTCATGTCTCTTTTGATGAAATCTATCAGCATCCTCACACAATATCAGATGATGACGAATCAATAGTCATTGATAATCCAATCATCTCAAATACTGATTCTGACTCAGAAGTAATTATTGAGAATACTCCTCAAATATGTGAATTACAATCACCACCAAGAATATTAAGAAACCATCCGGCCCAAAATATAATAGGTGAAATAACATCACATGTCAGAACAAGGAGTCAACTCAATCAAATGGGTCATGTCGCTTTTCTCTCAAATATCGAACCTAAGAATACAAAAGAAGCTGCTACAGATGATTACTGGATCATTGCCATGCAGGAAGAACTAAATCAGTTTGAGCGCAATAACGTTTGGGAACTTGTTCCAAGACCAACTGATCAGTCAGTAATTGGTACTAAATGGGTCTATAAAAATAAGGCCGACGAACAAGGAAATATCATCAAAAATAAAGCAAGATTAGTAGCACAAGGATACAATCAGGAAGAAGGTATCGATTATGAAGAAACTTTTGCACCAGTCGCTCGACTAGAAGCTATTAGAATTCTATTATCTTTTGCTTGTCATCATAATTTCAAACTTTATCAGATGGATGTCAAAAGTGCTTTTCTCAATGGATTTATCAAAGAGAATGTCTATGTCGAACAACCTCCTTTGTTCGTACATGAAAAATATCCTGACCATGTGTTCAAACTTAAGAAAGCTCTGTATGGTTTAAAACAAGCACCTCGTGCTTGGTATGAACGATTACGTAGCTATCTTATTAATTCAGGATTTGAAACAGGCAAAGTCGATCAAACTTTGTTTATTAAACATTCTCGAAAAGATATTCTGGTTATCCAAATATATGTAGACGATATCATCTTTGGTTCAACAAACGATAAACTCTGCAAGGAATTTGCAAGTATTATGACCAAAGAATTCGAAATGTCTCATATGGGAGAACTATCTTATTTTCTTAGACTTCAAATCAAACAACTTTCAAACGGTATTTTTATCAATCAAGAAAAATACTGTGAAAATCTTATCAAACGCTTCGGATTACAAAATACATCTGGTAAACCAACTCCTATGAGTACAACTACACATCTTGAAAAAGATGAAAGTGGTAAGAATGTTGACCAGAAATTATATCAAAGCATGATTGGTTCTCTTCTTTATCTTACAGCTAGTCGTCCAGATATATTAATGAGTGTTTGTTTATGTGCTCGTTTTCAAGCCGATCCAAAGGAATCACATTTACGAGCAGTGAAACGTATAATTCGTTATCTTAATAATACCAAAGATTTTGGTCTTTTCTATCCAAAAGAATGTCCATTTGAATTAGTATCATATAGTGATGCTGATTTCGGTGGCTCACGAACAGATAGAAAAAGTACAAGTGGTACATGCCATTTTATTGGAAAATCACTTGTCTCTTGGTTTAGTAAGAAACAGAATTGTGTTTCACTATCAACATGTGAAGCTGAATATATATCAGCGGCTCTCGCTTGTACTCAAGTACTATATATGCAACAAACACTTCAAGATTTTGATATTCATTTATCAAATTCTATTATATACTGTGATAACACAAGTGCTATAAATCTTTCTAAAAATCCAGTGAATCACTCTCGAACTAAACACATTGATATCCGTCATCATTTTCTTCGAGATAATATTGAAAAAAGAAATATATGTCTTGAATATGTCCATACTGACAATCAATTAGCGGACATTTTTACTAAGCCGCTGCTCGAATCTAATTTTATTAGATTACGAAGAGAGCTTGGTTTAATTTCAAGAAAAAATCTTGACTAAGCAATTACTAATGTACACCTTCTCTTTTGGTTATTCTCTTATTATTTTTGTTTAAACTAAACTAATGTCTTTTCTCCTAGTAACCGTATCTTTTACTTAACCTATTTTTATATTAAATATTAGCCATTGCTTTATTTAATGGTTAAATTCACTTTACTTAATTTTTTTGTGATCATTCTTTACTTTCTTATCTTATAAATTCAGTTTTAAAAAGAAAAGCTATTTTTAGACTTACAAAAAAAAAAAAAAAAAAAATTCTGCTTATATTTTCTTGGTTAAAATTTCTCAGTAACTCACATCCATAGGTTATACATAACAAACTTATATATAAATTTGCAAACATTTTATATTTTGTTCATCCTTTCTTTTTATCAAACCATAATATTCTATACAACGTACACTATGGCTCATATTTGTGACAAATGTGCTCAAGAAACATACATTTCAATTACGAGTTCTGAATCGGAGGAGTTTTATTCTCCTACAACTCCAAAACAAAAATCAAGTTGTCATCATCAATGCTCTTGTATGTCTGATAAAACTCCAAATTCAAAACGAGTGAAGCGGACACTATTCTATTCTCCTCGTACCAAAGCTCAAATCGATGAGATACACCACTACCAGAAACATCAGATAGACCTTCAGAGACAACTCCATTACGGGCAAAGTCAACTTTATCACGAGCAACAACGGACGTCGGCCCGGTTGTCTGTTTTAGAAAAGTTGGCAACATTTTTCTGCGGTTCCAACAAACATGACGTGCATGAACCAATGCCGTCTAGGCCATCAACATCTAAAAGTCCTAACTCATGGGATCGGAACTATGAAAAGAATGAAGGAGCTCAGAAACAATGGAGTCCATGGTCGAATCGTATTGAAGGAAACAACGATAATTCTAATGACGAACTTTCTCATTAGATTTATATATAGTTGTTATATATTTATCTATCTCTTGTAATGACGGTTATATTTTGTATTACGTATAAAATATATATATAGGTTAATATATGATAAAAACTTGAAAAAGACTTAAATGTCTCAAACAGACCAGGACCGGTCGACCGCCCTTGTTATAGCCGGTCGACCGTTTGCTCTCTGGTTGAAAACGGTCGACCGGCCAAAAACAGGTGGTCGACCGGTTACGCATTTTTCAGTTTTTTTTATATATAACCCTATACGTTACTTTTCCCTCTACCCTCATTCACTCTCTACTCAAACTATTCTCTTACCCCAAATCACAAACCCTAGTTCCCATTCTTCAATTCCCAAATCACAAATCCTCCAACAATGGCTCCTCCTCAAAAGAAATCAAAGAAAGGAGCAACCTCTGAAACTTCATCTCTTACCATCTCCGTCAAAAAATGGCTTCAAACTCCAATTGCTGTAACACGATGGAATCAAATGACAAATTACAAGTTTCATCCAGGATCTTTCATCAAATTTGATGATTTCACGGCTTACGGAGTTCGGAGGTTAGCCGATAATGCCAACATTACTCCATTGATAGATTTTTCGGCAAATAGTGTGGAGATAAATCATTTAATGATTAAATTATTTTACGCCAACATGAATCTTGATGAATATCAACCTGATAATCCAAACGGCGTCATCTGGTCTATGGTCTGTGGAAAACAAATTTTTCGTACTCATGCTAGAATTGCCTCTATACTTGGTATACCAAATCGAGGCGAAGAATTTTCATCTACCTTCTGCGAAGTTTTCACTCGAAATAGTACAAGTCATCAGTTTATAGAAGACAATAGTGATGGCACTAAGTCTATTGGACTTCGACCGACAGCAAGGTTACTTCATCGGGTCTTGATGCATTCTCTTTTTCCTAGACTTGGAAATTATGATGCAGTGTACAAAGAAAACTTCAAGGCACTCTATGCTATCTATGGTGAAATCCAAATCAATTGGGTTCACATGCTTTTTGATGAAATTCTCAAGGTAAATAATTCAACCCGGCCTCATTTCTTCTATAATGAATATATCATGAGACTTTTGTTAGCTTGTGGGGTCAATCCTCCTGATTCTGCAACTTCAACACCAAAATGCATTGATTCCATAACCATCAAAAGAATGAAGCTTCCTCCACCTTATCTTGAGATTATGCCTTTTGAAGAATGGCAACAACGAGGACCGAGAAAACAAAGAGCAACTTCCTCTCGACCTCGTCCAGATGAGGTGAAACTTTTAAGATCAAAGTCATCAACATAAGAATCTCTTGAAACCATTGCGCGTAATCAATTTCTGCTTGAATCTCGTCTCAAGCGTATGGACTCTAAAATTGATAAGCGCTTCAATAAGGTCAAGTCGTTCTTCGGTATGCTATGGGACGCTATATCATGTTCCTCATCCACCTCTGTTCAAGCACAAAATCCAGGAAAACGTCCTGCTGCTCCAGTTTTCACATGGACATCATCTGACGAGGGCGAATCGTCTAGAGGGAACAATGATGAGGAGGAGGAAGAAGAAGAAGATGATGATGATGACGACGATGATGAAGAGGAGATTCGATCTGCTTCATCCTAGATTCTATTATGTTTTAGCTCTTTAAAAAACATTCATCGACACTTGTACTAAATAGTGTCGTTATTTATGTTTTTCAATTGACATTATGTTCTGTAGTAAACTCTGTTATGTTTTTGATGTGTTAATGATTTATTTTTTATGCATATCATATTCATTCTATGCATATCATATTCTAGAATCTGTTACTCCTTTTTGTCGATGACAAAGGGGGAGAAAGGGGCTAACAATTTGCAGGATAAGAATTCAAAGGAAGAGATCACATACTCAGGGGGAGATTCAGATTTGCAGATATATATATTGTCATCAATCAAAAAGGGGGAGAATGTTGAGTCACAAGTTTTATGAAGTTTTTTGATCTATGACAAAGAAATAAAGGCGATCGACAAAACAAGGTCATTAGAGCTATATATGGTACTCTAGATTATAGGTTGATTATTTGTTGTTGTAATAGTAATAAATTTGTTAAAATCTATCCTCAAATAATCATGCATATCAAGGAAATCAATATATATACAAATAAATTATAGTTGCATATAGTTGCACAATTCATTGTGCAATTTTACAGGGACCGGTCGACCGGTCATTATAGGTGCGGTCGACCGTTCCTGTGTAAATTGCACAGTGAACGTGCACACATGCACATAACGTATATATATTTTGAATTCCTGTCTACTGGTCACTTTTTAGCCTGTCGACCGTTTTTGAACAGAAAGCAATTTTTTCAAAAGACACTTCTCTTCTCCAAAGGTTGCATCTCTTAATCTTTCACCAAAGATCATATCTCTTAATGGCAAAGAGTTACAACCATTCTTGTCTATATAAACTAATCCAATTCGTTGATTAAGTACAACGATTTCATATATTCTTTTAATCTAATCTCTGATCTCAATTCTGTATTATAAAAGCTCTAAATTATTTATTGAATCTTTGAAACTATTTCATATCCTTTGATTCAATAATATACTTTCCTTAATCTTTTCAAAACATCATATCGCATACTTTGAGGATAAGATTATAGGAAGGGTGTACTGCTAGTGACAAATCCGTGTTTTCAAGAACACAAGTTGTCAACAACAATTGTATTTGTTCTTTTGTTGAAGTCCTCTGTGTTGTAAGAGGCAAGTGTTGAAGTCCTCAGTATATTAGAGGCGTGAAATCCCGTTCGGTTGTTCGGGTATTGTAAACCTGTTCCTCCGGGTGAAGCGAGGTAGTTAATAGTGAAAATCCAGATAGAAGTCTGGGACTGGACGTAGAACGGTGCTCCGAACCAGTATAAAAATCTCTGGTGTGATTTTTCTATTTTCTATTTACAATGCTATTATCATCTATTTCCGCATTTGTATTGTAATCCATATTACACGATCCGTGTATACTATATTAGCACATATAATTGTATACACACCGCACTTTCAATATCTACCCTGGCATTGCCTAGTTGTGTCGTGTCACCTACCATAGCGCGCCTTATACGAGTTTGGTTTTCTCCCATAGCCCTTGGAGTATTTAGGGTAGTCTCCTGATCTAAAGATGCGCTGATACTGGATGGACTACTGGGACTATTACTGTGTTAAGGGGAATATTGGGTCACTCCTTAACGCTATTTAAAAGTAAGTTTATTTTACAATTAGACATTATTATAATAGCGAAATATTACTACATAGTAAATAGTTTAACGGATCCTTAGCAGATGTAAATCCGAAACATCTCTTGAGTTACTGCACTCATATTTATTTCAGTTGATTTAACTTACATAAGATCTTTTAGTTCCGACTCGAGTGTTTTGTCTTTTCAATTCGCTCGGGTCAGTCCGAGCGTTTCAGGATTTGAAGACTTTATTTCTGGAGGACGAAGACGAAGATTTCATTATTATTATTATATTATATTGTTCCACTACACACTGTATTCCGCTGCATCGATTTTTGTTCGTTGGTGTGTGCAACTCTGATATATATTGGATAAGTAAAATTAAATATTTTGTAAACAGCTTCATGAACTGTATATTGATTATTATATTTTATCCTTCCGCTGTGAGATTCTGTTTTGTTTTATTTCTTTCTTGTTTTTCTTATTTACCCATAACAATCCGCCCTTCCGTATGGTTTGAATTGGCACGTGTGTCGATTTAAAGAGTGTGAAAAGGCAGGATGTTACATTGTTTTTGACGTGGTGCATTAAATATTGTCGAGGTGCTCTGTATTTATGCATATTACATAAAAATGCATTTATTCATCAAAAGCCTTATTTTTAACCTTTGAGAAGTTTTCAAGTGCTATATGAAAGAGATACAGGTAGAAGAATAGGCTTTGCTTTTGTGACAGAGCACTATCCAAGACTGTGAAGCAATTATTCAGAATCTAGATGGAAGTGTAGTCAAACTAGAAAATATTTAACTATAAGGGCATCTCCAGCGGTGAGATTATGCCCTGAATTTGGCAAAAAAAAGGCTAAGTCGTCAAATTCAAGGCGTAAATTAAGCTGAAAATTCAGGATCCTGAACTGAGCTTGGGCGCCCATTTTATGGACGCCAACGCCAGACGTCTAGCGTCCATAAAATGGGCGCCAAGGCTTGGGCGTCCATAGAATAGACGCCCAAGCCCCACTCCACCCGTCCCCACCTTATCTGCTTCACACCGCCTTATTCCGACCGTAAACAGTCCGTATTTTAAATTACAACGGCTATAAACAGTTTCACCCCAATACAAACTGCCATATTTAAAATTACAACGGGTATAAATAGTCATATTTTGACCCCAACGACTATAAATGGTCATATTTAAAATTACAACCGTTATAAACGGTCATATTTATGATTTCATTACATATATCGGACTATTTTTCAGATTGTAATTTATATGTCTCTTCTTCTATTACAATTCTATTCTCAATTCCATAATATTGAAAGTATGTCACATCTGTTTCAATCATATACTGAAGTGATGAATATGGATAGCTGGGATTTTGATTCCCAACCCTTTCAAAATGTTCATCCCCCGACCGCTCCTCCTCTATCCTTCCATTCTTCTACTCCATGGTTTGGCGATGAAGATAAGAATTTTTGTTATATTCACTGTCATTTTTCTAATGACTCGGTAAAGGGGAATGACCAAAGTGGAGAGGCATTTTGGGCAAAAGTCATGACCGCGTACAAAAAAAGCATGTTGAAAAGACGAGGTCAATGTCTGCAATTACGGATCGTTTTGGGAAGATTAATCGACAAACATAGTTCTACGAGTCGCAGATTAACAAAATAAGAACAGCAAATCCAAGTGGAATGGGTGGCGAAGCTGAATTGGTAGCGTTTTGAAAAATATCATTTTTAATTTATATTCATTTCTGATCACTTCTTTAATATATCACTTTTTGTTTTTGTTTTATTAGAAGAGAATGGCGAACGATCAATTCTTGAAATTATTTCCAAGAGAAAATGGTACAAAGAAAGCATACTACTATCAGTTTGCAAACTGCTATGACTTTTTCGTTAGTCAACAAAAATGGAGCTCAAACACCGCAAAAAGCTTAAGAGATGTCCAGACGAAGTCGAAGGGCAAGAAAAAAACAAGTCGAACTAATTATAATTCTAGCCCAAGCAATTCTTCTCATTTGGACTCTAATGTACGCCCAGATAACAAAGACGAAGAAGCAGAATCCGCATTTGATGAAGATGCTAGACCGATGGGGCAACGAGAAGCTAAGAAGAAAATTGTTGTTCAATCTTAAATCGATTCTCGTTTAGCCCAAATACATGAAAAACATGCAAGAGAAAATGCAGAACGTCAAAGAAGGAGTGCATAAAAGCTTGTCATGTTAAAAGAATTGACCAAGATTGAGAAGGACCGATTTGAGCTAGAGCGACAACGCCAAGAGACCTTAGTAATAGAAAAGGATGTTACCGGAATGAACCCAATTACAGTGCAATATTGGATGGAGTACAAATAACGCATTGTTGAGAGTAGATCAGGAACAAAACATATGTAGTTGAAATATTCATGTGATATTTTTAGTTATTGCAGTTTATATATCCATGTACCTTCAGTTTATATTTTCAATCATGTGCTATTATCAGTTTTAAAATATTCAATGGTATATCATTTTTCTCAATGCATTCTATAGATATCAATATAGATTTACTTCATCAAACATAAATAATATTACAAACATAAAAATTATAGCATTCAACACTTCATTACATAAATAAAAATGCAAACAGATGTAATTAAACAAAGATCCACCATCCCGAACTACTGATTTCCATGAGAATTCCAAATATACTCCATTAAATCCCTTTGGACTCTATTATGAATAGCTGCATTACAATATACTTCATGTGATCGTCATGAATACCGTACTGTCCTTTATTTCGTAATGTGGCTGTGTGAAATAATTTGGGAGGTTGTCTTGCCCCATCATACTCGAAATCGGGATAGTCCATACCGCGTTCATCTTCAACGATCATGTTATGCAGAATTATACAATAAAACATAATTGTAGCCATGGATTGCTGACCATTGCAAACCTTGCTTGAAGGACCTCAAACGCCCCTTCTACGTCCTTCCTTTGTCCTTTCTGCATTGCAGCAAATTGTTTCTATTTTGTCATCATTGGATTTTCAAACGTCTTTACAATCGTACTCCATTTGGGATAAATTCCATCTCCTAGATAGTATCCATGCTCATATGTGTTATGAGCAAGAGTAAATGATACGGGAATTGACTTACCTTGCGCCAAATCATTAAACAAATGAGATCGTTCAACAACGTTTAAGTCGTTAAGAGAACCTGGCATTTCAAAGAAAACATGCCAAATCCACAAATCATGAGAGGCAACTGCTTCTAAGATGATAGTTGGTTTTTTTCTTTGCCGTTATATGCTCCATGAAAAACTTTTGGACAGTTCTTCCACTCCCAATGCATACAATCTAGATTTCCAAGCATTCTAGGCCAGCCTTTGCTTTCATACATTTCACGCAAGCACGTTACATCTGCCTCGTTTGGAGAACGAAGATATTTCATCCCATAAATGTCCACAACTGGCAGACAGAAGTGATCTAGGTTTTCCAATGTCATACTCTCTGCAATACGATATGCGTCGTCAATGGCATTGGCGGGTGTACCGTATGCTAACATCCTCAAAGCTGCGGTCATCTTTTGATGTCCACTCAAACCTTTTTTTTGCAGCGTCCTGCCTATAAACAAAATAACTATTATTCTACTGAATACTTTCGAGAATTCTTAAAAACAATGGACGACTCATTCTGAATCGTCGTCTAAACATCTCTGAACCGTAAGTTGGATCACTGGCAAAGTAATCTTGCATAAGTGTTTTTTGAAATGCTTGCTAGTTACGGTTGATATATTTCCGACCCATAATGGAACCGCCATGTTTTCCAGAAGTTGAACCGTATGCTTCACGGTATATCTCCATCAGTTCCTCCTCCTCTTGTTGATGCACTAATGCATACGCTTCTTCTTCAAAGTCATTGTCGCATAGCAATATAGCTTTTAGTAAATTTCCAGACATTGTTTGATATTGGAGGATAGTTGTTTGATATTTGAATGTTTTGTTAGACTAAATTGTGGTGAACAAGTATGAGATCCATATGGCTATATATATATATGACTAATTCTTGAGTGGAGAGAAGGTGGGTAAGTGTGTGGTTAAATCAGGAACTGTAGCCATGTTCATTTGTCGGTCAAGATTCTCTGCTCTGTTGAGTGGAGAGAAGATGGCTTGGTTTGCGGTCAAATCACGAACTGTAGCCACGTTCGTTTGTCGATCAAGATTCTCTGCTTTGTTGAGTGGAGAGAAGGTGGGTCGGTGTGCGGTCAAATCACATACTGTGGCCACGTTCATTTACCGGCCAAGATTCTCTGCTTTGTTGAGTGGAGAGAAGGCGAGTAAGTGTGCGGTCAAATCACGTACTGTAGCCACGTTCTCTCTGCCGATCAAGATTCTCTGCTTTGTTAAGTGGAGAGAAGGTGGGTAAGTGTGCGGTCAAATCACGAACTGTAACCACGTTCATTTGCCGGTCAAGATTCTCTACTTCGTTGAATGGAAAGAAGGAACATCCATTATATAAATTCACAAATCGTTATCTGTTTAAATCATTTAAAAACTTAACATTATTCAAACTACATTGTCCAACATGGAATTTACATCTCATGAATTGAAGTTGCTTATGCAGTACTACATACAAACCGATGAGATGTGTGATAATCAAGAGTCAATGGTAATTCATTTTTGGGACAATCTGGCTGAACTTTACAACAACGACGTGGGCTGTCAACTCAGACGTACAACTCAAGAGGTTAGGACTGCATACAGAAACTTTACTAGGGCATGCCGCGTTACACAAAGATTATTAATGAGGTAATATCGAAAAATGTGTTTGAGACTACATGTTCGACTTATGACGGTCGATAAAATTTAAAATACCGCACTCCCTTCATTGCCCATGACGCGTACTTCATATGCTAAAATTGGGTAGAAAGATTTGGATGGCCTTAAGATAACAATATTGCTAGTTGACTATGTAACATACATTAATGTGTTGAGAGCTTTCTGAATTGTCTTTTCAAATAATAATGTCTGTTGTTGTTGTCAGATCAAAAGTAGTGGTAGCACATGGGCAATGAACGGAGTGCGGTTACATATGTGTAATGTTTGTTTATATATGCTCTTGTGTAATGTTTGTTGTCAGATCAAAAAGTAGTGGTAGCACAAGATATTTGTTTATATATGCTCTTTTTGATTTACTTATTCATCATTCATAATCATCTTCTTCCTCACTCATAACAATAAATTCTTTATCGCAGTGCCTTCTTGGCCTTCTTCTATCGATTTAGATGCAAGTTATGTGCCTACGGAAAGTCCACATACTGATGAGGATTGGCTTATCGATTATCAAGGACAACACTATGAAGATGTCCACGGTCAGTTTCAAAACCTTGAGCAACTAAGACTTCAGGAAGTGGTTGAACCACCATACGAACAACATATTGTTCGTATGGCATATGAACAACCTGAGAACCAGGTTCAAGTAGTTCAACCTCCCACTGAGCAAGAAGTTGAATCGCACCCAGTTTGTTGTTAGTGGTGGGTATGGAGTTGAAGTTATAGTACGTACGGATGGAGAAAATATTAGTCATCGAATCCAACTATGTCATTTCTGGCCGAATGGTTACAATTAGGCAGAATGGTTGGATGATCCTTTATGTCCAAGGGGCATAACCTATGCAAACGAAATAGAATAGGAGATAAGACGTTTTTGACTTTCTTTATAGGAGTTTCAGTTTAATCTTCACGTCCGGTTTCTTTATATTTTTGGTCTATTATTACTATGTCGTTTTTTTATCAGTGTTCTATGTTTGTATATCTTCAATTCCAATGTCACTGGTAGTTTTTTTATGTTTATATGTCACTAGTTGGTGCTTATAAGTATACAAAACATATAGAATTCACATTATACACAAAGATACATAATTCACAGTATACACAAACATATAGAATTCACAATATACTCGAAAATTATCATCCAAAATCCAAGAAAGTGAAAATATATAAACATAAAGAATACACAGTACACTCAAACAATGACATAAGTACATAAGCTATAGGAACTGCAACATATAATAAAACGTCTACTATGCATAAACTAAAAAGTATACAACTAAAGGGATGCAACGTCGTCATCGTCATCAGCATCATCACCATCATCCCCATCATCATCATCTACGTCATCGTCATCGTCATCATCCCCATCACCATCATCATCATCTCCCTCATCGTCATCGTCATCCCCATCACCATCCTCCCACTCATCCTCATCATCCCTATCGTCCTCGTCTAAACCACCAGCATCATACCCACTGGGACTAGCATCACCTCCGCCATGTGAACCGAAAGACTCAGATACAGCAAGTCCGGCTGTTAGCTGATCAATCTACGCCTCTAGCATCTGTGTATGCTGCATGTACATATCATGCATGGTGTGTGTATGTGCAAGAGTCATATCGCGAAGCACACCAAGTGAAAATCTGGCCTGTTCCAATTAAGCAGCATACTACATAAAGATGATATTTGACATAGTAAGAAACTAAGCATAAATAAAGGGAAAATGGCAATAAACAACAAATGTACCTCATACGTAGGATATAACCCGACTGAAGGCACACCAGGATAGTCGGGGTGATCTGGAAAGACTAAAGGCTGCTCAATCAAAATACCTGTCACGTCATATGCTCTAAAAGTAGTATCAGGCTCCTATTGCATGGGAGTTTGGAAGAACTGTGACGGAATCGAATCAAATGAAACCTGCGGTACCTGAACTCTACCGACTGCCACATGAGGTCCTATATGATCAGAGTTGACCCCACGAACATAATCTGGTACGCTGAATCTACGGGGTGCTACTCTAGCCCAATAAGCGTCGTAATCCCCATCGATGAAGAAAGTACTACTATCCACCCACCCAGCCTGTCGTAGAGCGTCTAAGTACTGATCATCAATCATTCTATGTCTACCAAACATGTCCTCTCAAGATAAAGGATCATATGGTATACGACGATCACCCGTAATCTGATAAGCACATCTCTCTTCCAAATACCACATAGACATAACTACAGATGCATGTAAAGCAACCCTACGTCTAGATAGTGAATACGCAACCATCAAGAGATGGTCGTCCACCAGAAGACCTGCATCTGCTAGATGAATCCAATGTGAGGCCCAAGGAGTCCGAATGATGTTACCTCGACTACGCATATCAAGCTGTGACGTAGCCTCCATCTAGTCATGCCGTACACCTAAGGGAACATGATGTACGTACTGCAAGTCTCACATCGTCTCATCCTAGAGAAGTACTGCTCAGCAGCCTAACTAGCCATGTCCTAGATGTAGGGATGCATATTTGTCGTGTACTCGTAGTACCATAACGACAAAATATACCAAAAAACATACATCTACCTGACATCGCCAAGCACAAATGAATCTAGAGCGGTATAAAGGGTGCCCAATATGGATGTGCCTCGGTCAATAGTATGCAGCTGGTCTAGTCTGGCAAGAGATGCTAAATACCCTAGTCTAACCGTACCTTTTTGGTTCGAAAAAAAGGTCGAACCAAACAGGTACAGCAGAAATACTCTAATAACTGCATCCATCATATCGGCTTTAGCTATATAATTGGTGATGTGCTGCTGCAGGTAAGTCGACTTAATAGAACCACTAGTGACGTTGATAACATCTATCAGTGGTAAAAAAAAACAGTAAACAGATTGGGCGACTCGTATAAATCATCAAATGGAAAAGGTCGAAGACCATGTCATCCAATCTCAATGCCAGTGAACATGTAGAAATCAACTGGGGTGATACCAAGCTCAAAATCTAAAAAATGAAACGTATGCGTGGTGGGCCACCACCTCTCAGCTAATGTCTGAATGAGAGGTGGACCAAAGAACTGAACAGGCCTAATCGACAAAAAAAGATCAAAAGAGCTAGCATGTAGCCTCTCAATAATAGGATCGGGAAGAGAGTCATAAATCTGGATAATGCACTTAGCCCAACTACACCGATAGTGAATGTAATGGTCCTATAGACAACTTATGAATTAATAATTTTTGATAGAGTAACGGTTATTTAATATGAGTATGTGATGTACATATTAAAATAACCAATTATATTAATTTGCAATTTATACATGTACGGTCATCAAAGCAGTTTTGGCTCTATGCCAATAACCATTTGGCAGATCGTGTAGTACACGTATATCGTCTGGTGAAACTCTAGGTGGTGGCGGAACGTGTAATGGTCCAGCTTACTCCGTTGGATGTCTGTGAACCGTTCTTCGGGCGATTTTGGTTGGACGCGGCTGCATTTCGTTTAGCTTTTCTAATTTAAAAAAATAAAATAAAATGAAAATGAGGTAGAAAGCGAGGAGGGGAGGAAGGGGGGTTAAATAGGGGGAGGGCTGGCGCCCATTTTATGAGAGCCTGTTGATCAAACGTCCATAAAATGGGCGCCGGGATATCAGGCTCCCATTAAATGGGCGCTTGGCCACTGGGTGCCCACCACAGGTTCAGGGCTGAATATTCAGCCCTGAACCCACTGGAGATGCCCTAATAGTAAGGTAACTGAACGTAATTTCTTATGACAGCAATATGGAGGTAGAATACTTAGGGTGAAATTTTTCAGACAAGCCAATACCGGAAGAACCACTGTACCCAGAAAGTGAGTACAAGCATTTGTAGGCAATTTATCATGGTGGGTGATGAATGAAAGATCGATTGGAATATTTCAGGAATATGAAAACGTGGTGGGTGCTCAAGTTCTTTATGATGGGGACATAGGTGGGCCACGGGGTTATTGGTTTGTGTGCTATTCATCCCAGTAAGAGATGGATGCTGCCATGGAAAACCTTAATAGCGTGGTATTATATATGTTGTTGCGTCATGTCATTGTATATTCTTGGTTAGTTTGAATTCAAGATGAGTTTTATGATTATGTATACATTGCAGGAGCTGGAAGGACGTGCTATGAGGATTAGCTTGGCTACAAGCAGAAAAGGGTAGATTGCAATTTTCCTACTATAACTGTGTTATTTTCCTACTGTAATGGATATTATGTGCATATTTCATCATGTTTAATACGATGTTTGTGGATATTTGGTATGTTTGATTTAATGCATTACATTTCTGATTATTATATTCTTCGACTCTTACATTGTTCATATTATTATGTGTTTAAAAAAGATACCTTTTGACATGCTATTACTGAACTGTAATACATAGCAGGATGCATCAAACATAGAAAAATAAACCATAACGCTTAAAAAGCATTATAATTATATAATATAGACGCTATAAAAAGGTAATGTAATGTAGGTACTTATTGTCAAAAGATAGCAGGATAAAAGCGCAATTGTATCAATGCATTTTATAGCGGCACATATGCGCTATAAATCAATGGAGAATATACTATAACATGTTGATGTATAGCGGTTATACAACCGCAACAATTATTATTTATAGTGGTAGTAGTGCACTATTCTCTATAAGTACCACCATGGTATATGCATGATATGAAAGCTTACTATTTTATAGCGGTTTTTTGTGTTATAAATACGCCATTATTTTTTATAACATGCCGATATACATTGTTTATCAAACTGCTATGGTTTTGTTTAAGTGGTTCTATGCCGCTGTAAAGACTCTTTTTCTTGTAGTGTTAAAAAGCTAATGCAGACGAAGCTTAAACTTCTAATATCCATAACTTTTGATATTTAGCTTCAAATGACTCGTCGTTTCTTCCATTGCGATCATGGTAAAATTCTCTTCATTTAAGGATATCAAATCATGAATTTACTCATTTTTTGAAAGTCTTTTTCCCTTGAGTGCTTTCGATGTACGGCTCCGTATCACCGAGATATGTTGCATGGCCATCATCAGACTCGAGTTCACGCCCTTATCATTAGTCGTTCAACATTCGAACAGATGCCACTTCACGCTCAAAAAATAATTTCGAGGAAATGAACCTATTTCTCAATCATTTGATTTTAATCACTGGATCCACCATTCAAATGACAACTTCGACTATAATTGGATTACCATTCAGCATTCTATTTATCACCAAAATCAACAATTAAACAACACAATTCAATTCATACTAAACATCCTAACACATCAAGTTATATGATTTATACTTCAAAAACACTTATTTAACTATATCTTTTTAATAAAACTCCAAATATCATTATCTATTATTTTATAAAATCATTCCATTATTTTATAAAATAAAATACTAGCTTATTAACCATTTTAAGTCATTATAACACTTAATTTCTTCATTAAAATTAGGTATTCACATCATAATTGTTTTTATAAACCCTTATAACCATTTTATAAAATAATTCCTTGATACTATTTTATAAAATCTCATGCTTTCATAAAATATCTCTTTTACACTATTTATAAAATCATTCCATTATGGTATAAAATATCTTATCTATACTATTTTACTAAATCCTATTATATTTTATAAAATATCTTATTTATACCATTTTATAAAATATCATGTTATTATATAAAATATCTCGTTTATACTATCTTATAAAATCTCTTACTATTTTTTAAAATATCACATTTATACTATTTTATAAAATCATTCCATTATTTTACTAATATCATATTTATACTACTTTATAAAATCTCATGCTATTTTACAAAATATCACATTTATACTATTTTATAAAATATCTTTTTTTTGCTTGTAAAATTATTCCTTTACTTAAATAATATTTAGGAGCACTAATTAAGCTTCATTAAATCTCTAATTACTTAAATAATAAGTGTAGAGTCCAAAACTCATTTAATTAGCTTACTAATTTTTCTAAAACTCATTCAAATTGTTTAATAATAAAAACTAATGATATCCACATAATCATATCACTTAATTAGCGTCAAACTAAACATAACATCACATGACATTCTTTAACTAACCTTAATCCATTTCTAAGCTTATTAACTTCTTCAAAAACAGTGAGTAAGGTTTCAAATAAATAAGGAATTAGTATAATTGTGTTTACAACACAAACATAAGTTCAAATCATCATATAACATTCTATAAATCATTTCATACAACTTCATAATCATTAATAAATAAATCTATGAAGTATAACAAGTAAATATAGTTAGAGAATCATCTCTCTTGTCTCCTTCTTCAGCAGATCAAGCTCTAATCACCAAAACTCATTCATAAGCTCACTTCAAATTTGAGATTAAGCTCCAAACTCCACTTCAAGTCAATCTAATGATGTGTTTTGTGAGGAATAAAGTGAGAAGAGTTGTGCTGATTTTATTGGAATTTATAGAATTTTATTCAAGCTTGGATTAAAGGATTTAGGGAGGTTTTAAGAAAGTAAGTAGGAAAAAGATTAAAAAAGAAAGAAGAAAAGTAACTTGGAATAAGAAATAAATGAAGAGTAAGATAACTTATGAGCTAGCTTATGGGCTTTAGTCTCAAATTCATTCCATTCTTAGGAAACCACCATTCACTCCAAAAACTGCTTCAAACATAGTCAAGTTTATACTCATTCTTCTTACGACGGAATTGCAATCTCAACCGCATGTGCCTCGAGTTCCTAATTCATCCATATCCAAAAGCCGAGTACAATGGGTGTTTTGTTAATCAACGACTAAATATTTAAATAAATTATTTAAATATTCAGTCGTTGAAATTGCGGGTTGTTACACGCCATCTGGTGCATGTTAAGAAATCAAAGGAAGTGGTGATGAAGGGAGAGAGTCGGCTCGCAATTCATATATTGTATAGTCTAGGAAAAGTATCCAAGTGGAGGCATGTTTGCGCTATCACATATGAGGGGCTACAATGGATTTACCCTCACAATGCCATGCCTGACGAGTGCCTCGACCAATCTGTCTTGATGCTTCCACACTTTGGACATGACACTCCCGAAGGGGCAACGAAGGGTAGGTTACTTCCGAAAGCACCCTTTGTTACAGCTTTCTTTCCTTTAGCCATCTGCATTACACAATACAAATGCAACCTAGTTATTGAACTACTACAACAAGAGCTATGTGGTAAGCTAGACCCCGAGGCCAGCATACCCCCTACCCCTCCAGAGAGTGGGCAACCCAAACTTTGTCATGCCCTAAGGAGGTACCTCATAAACATGGGGTTGGATGCTACATTTAAGCTTTTTCAGTTAGCCTATTATCTAGTTGAGCCACACGACCCATTATTTAAATGTTTTTCATTTTTAAAGTTTAATGGGCCATGACCCAGAGCCTTATTTAATTATTTTTCCTAAGAGTAAGAGGTAATTCGGTAATTTAACAAGTTTTTCAAAGTTTTTCTTATAGGGAAAGCCTATAATAGTTCGACTCGGTCAATCAACATTAACCCATCAACGTCGACCGATCCACATCCTATTCACAAGTACTATGAGTTTGAGGGTTGTCATCTGACTTTTGGACCAAACATCTTTCAAAAGAATCTGGACATCAGAACGAAGACATAATGGTTGAAGGATGTGGAGACAAACTTAGAATGACGACGGGAAATATTTCAGAGAGTTGGAGTATAAAATACATCAAAGTGAGAGGTCGACGTTGACTAATTTTTCAGGTCGGTATCGACCTATTTTTGTGCATTTCCATAGTTTTGGAATTATGGACAATGAGTGGTTGGCTTAGGTGAACATCCTAGAGATCATTTTCGAAGGAGTAGTTGAATAACTACTAAAGGTTTATAGAAAAGAAAAGGACAAGTACAAGATTTGTCAGAACTTCTTAGTAATAACCTAATTTTCAAGACAAAAGTACTCGAAACTTGACAAATTGAAGCTAGAAGACAAGATATAAAAGAAACAAAGGATTTGTAGTTAGAAAATTAGACTGGTACCAACCGGATTCTGGTCGGTACCGATATGATTTTATTGCATAAAGGACCTTGTTTAACCTTCTATATTCTTGGATTTGGAGTTTAACCTGGTATTTTATGATCCAATGACTTTGATGGGCGATTCTACCTTAAATATAAGGCTTGTAACAACTTGAAGAGGACTTTTTCCTTAAGACTTTTAGGTACTTAGAAACCTTTCCACCTTCTTCTTCCCCAAACTATATCAAATCCAAGGTCTACTAGATTGTGTTTGGATTTGAGTTGTAATCTTTGTATTTCGAAGAGAGAACATAATATAATAAAATAAAAATGGACGCAAATAAGAGAATTTGCCGAACCACTATAAAAATCGTGTTTTTCCCTTTGTTTATTTCGATAGATCTATACTATTGGTGCTTTCATCTGATATTGGTGTGTTGCATCAACTTTTTGTGCAATGTTTTTAGTGCTTTCACTTAGAATGAGTTTAGATCTGAAGTCTGGAAGAGATGAAGAGACCTACTACCAAAGCGATTGTCGGAGGAAGTCAACTAGTGTATGGGGCAGCCAGAAGGTGTCCTCAAGTTCAAACCCATCAATCTACGTGAGTAGAGAAGAAATGGAAAGAGCAATGAAAGAGATGCAAGATGCGATGATAATCCGACAACATGAAATGGTATATGGATTTTTTCGGAAGGATGGGACAATAAGGAATAACCAGAGCAGCCAGAACTCAGGACTAGAGGTCAAAAAGCAATGCAGGAGCATTTAGAGTTAGAGCGGAGCTAACTGAGACAAAGCCCCAATAACTAAATCAAATCAATACCGGCTAGAATCAAGTCAGCACCGACATGAATTTAGAGAGGGCACTGCTGATTTAGGCTTAGGACGAGCTGGGATGTCAGATGCAGACAATACTGGAGCCAGAAATGCAGATCAGAATGCGAATGCACAATAGTAGGTGTTGGAATTAGAAGCTCACCATGAGAACGGAGTGCAGAATGAAGCCATGGATCAGAGACCTTCATTAGATGACAAAGACAGAACAACTGAAATGATTAGGAGAATAATGAGAGGTGGACCTCCAGACTAGAATTTGGAGGACATGAATATAAAGTCTATTTATCTTTGACATTCGGTATAGGACGAATCCACTTGTCAAGCTCCCCCCGTTGGAAGTATAAAAGAGAGGTGTAACACCCCTAATTTTTGATAATATTTTTCAAGATATTTAATTCGATAAATTAAATAGAATAATGTAAACAATGATAATGATAAGGGGATTGAGATTTGAGAAAAAATTATGGGTCATGCTTAATAAAATAAATGGGATTATAAATGGTTACATATGATAATTAATTAATCTAAGGGCTTATTAGGAAATAGCCGCACATAACCCATGACCTATGTATATATATATATATATATTCTCATTTCCCTTTATTCACGTTCATTTGTGCATAACAAGAAAATAAAATGCAAACATAAGAAGAGGAGCCGACCATTACTAGGAGAAAAGAGGAGAAATTAAATCTAAAGCTAAGAAATAAAGCAAGGGGAATAAATCTCAATCCAATCTCGTTATCTTAATCAAGTTGAATAATAATTTTACTATCTCTATTTTATTTATAATAATTTGTTTTTGGATTTAAGATTAAATTTGTTTTAACGATGATATGCTTGGACTTATAACATGTTTGATTTAAATCAAATTGTTCATATATGGATTTATTCAGTTTTTAGGGTAAAAACGGTTGCAAATGATTTTGAGTGCCATGAGAAAATTTTATGTTATGTAAAACATAATTACGGAGTTGGGTTTCAATTTTCATAATTTTCAAGTTATGGAGAATTAATTATGAATTTTTAAAGGAAAGGTTAATTGGGTTTATAAATTTATTTTAGCAATTATATTGAATTTGGGTCTGCAATATAGATTTGTTAGATAACTTATTAAAAGTGAATTTTTGTGATTTTTGCGGATTTTTCCTAAGTGATTTACTATGAGAATTAAATTATTTTGAAAGAAGGACCTAAATGATTTAATTATTTTGCTTAATGGAAGGGATCATTTGTTAAATTAATCTTGGTTTAGATCTGAAATTATGCGGCAATTATTTTCGTAAAGAATATAAAAAGTTAAGGCACTCATTACATGTTTACAAATAGGTAGGTTAGTTAGAAAGTATTTGTTTTAATTGGCATTAATCGACTTTTACCTAGAAAAGTGGGTTCCGCCTCTATTAGAAGCACCTTTCGACTCATAGCTTCCGCCTTCAATCAAGTCAAAACCCCATAAAGCTGAAACCAATACACAAGGTATCAACATGGGTACGTAGTGGATTGGAGGAAGGCGGAAGGCATGCCGTCAAAACATCGTTTCTAATGGGAATGAAGCCTTTGCTTTGCTTTTAAATGTTAGTGCCTGCCTTTGTTTTACTAAAGCATTCAAAGGAGTGAAACATATGCTATCGAAAGGGGTTTTTTTAATAGCTTTCGAAGAAGGTTGCCATCTTTCATTTTTTAAGTATGAGCTTTCGATTGAGTCCCTTGTTTATAAAACAATGCTTTCGAAAATGGTGGTTCCGACCTAGTCGAAGCCCTGATTCAGTTCTTTTGTCTTTCGAGTGTATTGAAGTCATCAAAGCTTTCGAATGATAGCTTTTGTTTCAAACATGTATTAAGCCACTTCCTAAATGCTTTCGAAAAGGTTCAAGGGTTTCGAAGGCAATGGCTTCGAAAGGGGGTATCGATGCTAATCTTCAATGTTTTACTTAAACGTTTTGAAGCTTTTGAGAAGATTAAAGGTTTCAAAAGGGATACTTTCGTATAGATATTCACTTTGACCCAAAAGGTGTTTTTGAGTAAATCCAATGGTTCGAAAGGGGTACTTTCATTGGTTTCGAAGCTATGTTTCTAAGGATTATTAAGTAATGTTTTGATACTTTAAAACCGTATATTTTGGTTTCGAAAGAAATGATTTAAAGAGCTTCGAAGTTTATATGTAATGTTTTGAAAAGAAGTTTTCTATGCTTTCGAAGGAGGTTATCCAGGGGTTTCGAAAGTAATGTTTTAAGGTTTCGAAAGCCTTAGTTTTCAAAATAAATAACCTAATCTCATTTTAAAAAAAACCATGGCATAAACAAAGAGTTTTGAAATGATTTTAAGTAAGGAATTTTTGAAGAAGATTTCCTTGATTAATAGGTTAATGGGATTAACCAAGTTATTATATTTGCTTCTTCATATACGCATATATTCACATTGTAATGGACGCATAATTATATTTTGAAGAAAGGCGGAATAATCAACTAGGTTGACCCAATAGTGAATATAAATTAAGTTAACTCCTGAATGAGTAGAATTGCATCCGGGAGGTCAGGTAGACTAGAACGTGGGATGCTAAAATGTCAATTAAAGAGGTTGTCAAGAAGACGGGTTCATAGTAAACCAATGAAAACTATGTATCAAAGAAGTTATCAGGGAGACAGGTTCAAACTAAACCCATGAAACTATGATTAGAAAAGAGTTATTGGGAGGGGCCAATAGGTTTGTAGTGAACCCATGAAAACTATATCCGGATTAGGTTATTAACGGATGTCAATAGGTTCCTAGTCAATCCATGAAAACTAGAAGTCTAGAATAAGAGGGAAGTTATTGGAGTTACCAATAGGTTCAGGGAGAACCCATGAAACAATAATATTATTGGCAGAGGCTAATAGGTTCTTAGTGATTCCATGAAAACTATGAAATAGGACAGGGAGTCCATAAATTTAAACCAGTCAACGGTAAGCCCACGAAAACTATGAAACTAGATAGGGAATCCATAAACATTAAACATGTTATTAGTAATCCCGTGAAAACTAATAGGTTAATGGTAACCCTAAAAACCATAACTGAGATAGATAGTCAAAATGAATGGGGATGGATAATCCAGAATTGATTTACTTGTTTTGCATATCATCATATTATTTTGAGAGTTTTAACCTTTATGGATGCAGGAGCACGGTATATGGTTTTATAAAAAAAATTAGGATACTAGTGAGGGGAAAACTCATTCCGCTAAACGGCATGGTCTTACTAGATATCTAAATAGTTTGAGATGGTAGATTATTATTCATACCAGGCTTTATGTCTGACTCAAAGTTTATGTTTTCCCCTTAAACTCTCGGGTACTCAATTAATTTTGAGTAGCTTGAGAGTTGAGATTTTCAGGTACCTCTTTAGACGAATAAGCTTTCGGAGACGTGCAGGAGGCATGATAGCTATCTAGAGTTCTTTTTTATTTTGATTCCGCTGTGTTGTTGTTGTAAAGGCAAAGTTTTTTAATTGTCTGTATATACTCTGATCATCCAAGGTGGCATCTTCATATGTCGCTCTTGGTATTTGTTGTAATAAATATATATTCTTTGAGCGTGGATCTCGTATTGGGATTATGCAATGAATTTGAAATGCTTTGAAATGAAATGTGAAAGTTGTTTGTTGATTTTAAATTTTTTCCATATCCATGTGTTACTGTTATATCAATGTATCTAACATTACCATATTTGGTCGTCGTGGATTAATAACTATGGATGACTGCAGCATCCATAGCCGTTAGTTTTGGACCTCCAAGTGAGGGATGTTATAAGTTGGTATCAAAGAATAGGTTTATGAAACTTAAAAGAAATCTAAGCCTAAAGGATTTTTGAAAACATAATCCAATGAATTTAAAAATAAGATCGGGGTTAGTAACATACTTGTATTTGATATATAGATATATATATATATAAGTATGCATTCCCCTCTCTCTTAGATCATTCTTTTGTATCTTACCAAGGATCGTATGCAGATTTGCGAGAAAGAGGATATAGAAGCAGGAAACGGAAGAGGAAATCTCAATGGAGGAAGCACCACAACCAATGGAAATGCTCGATCCACCAAAAGGAACCTGAGGTTGACAGGCTAAGTCTAACTGAAAGTGACTGCGCTATACGATCGTGTAATATGGAAAAACTACTTGTGCGGAATAATAATTAAGTAAGTAAATAATTAAAGTAGGAAAACAAATAACACTAGAGATTTTTATAGTGATTTGAACTCCCATTCTACGTCCAGTCCCAAACTCATTCTGGAATTAAACTAGCAACCCTCACTTAACCTGGAGGAATAGGTTTACACTGCCTGAGCGACCGAACGGGATTTCTACCGCATAAGCAACCGAACATGACTTCTACCGCTTGAGCAACCGAACATGAATTCTTTACAAATATCAAAAGTATCTAACTGAAGTATGCTCTTTAAATAGCACCGACAAGTCAATTAAGTAAAATCTTCCTATAATCTTCTCCTTTATGATATATAGTGTAATGTGCTTGAGAATTGTGGAAGATAGAGTGATCAACGATCAAAGTTTGTATGCAGTTAGAGTGCAAATTGAAAATAGGTTGAGAGATAAGAATTCAAGAATATTAAAATCAGTTAAGTTAATTGTTTGTTGAATTCTTAAATATATTTATAGAGATTAAAAAGTTGCATTCATTCATGAAAGATAACATTGAAAAGGAACAGGTGCAACTGTTGATTTAAAGATGTTTCTCTTCGATGAAGAGAAGTGTCTTTTCATAAAAAAACAGTCGTTATAAATATTCAACAAGCTGAAAATATAATTCAGCCTTCTGAATTTGTTAATTTCGAAAACAACAAAGAAATAGGCATTTTCAGGCTAAAATCAGCCTTTTAAACTAGTGACCCAGGTTCGAGCCCCGCTCCATGCAATTTTTGAAAACTTGATTTTTCGTTTAAAATTTGAATGTATATATGTATATACCATTTTGAGAAGATTTTAACATTTGTAAACTCTAGATACGACACTCTATGACTAATAATACTTTGTTTGTCACCTTTGTCTTGTCTCTATCATGTATATTTCTTCTTGTATCTCCATATGCACACTTTCATCTTTTTTGTACTGTGTATCTTCGTTTTGAACGTATTTGTTTGTCTCTTTTTGATGCTCATGTACCTATAAATTAGCTTAGATATTTTTTGATATAATTTTATAGTTGTTGTCATTAAAATCCAACAATAGAGGTTCTAACACTAACCAAAATGCTGATGCCAATGTGGGTGCTGGAAATCCATCAGTGGATATGGAGGCATCTATCATTTTTTCGTTGATACGATGTAAGCAGGAGTTGCTGCTGGAGTTGCTGGAAATGTTGGAGGAGCTAATCATGTAGCTCTAGTTGGGAATAGTTATGCTACGTTGAGCAAGGATTACACCAGTCTTGGTGGGAAACTGTTTATGGGAACGGGGATGCATAGAAGTTGAGGATTGGTTGTTACATTGCGAGAGAATCTTTGCCGATTTAGGTTTTTATGATGCGTAGAAGAGGAGGCTGGCTTCTAGGCAGTTGCAAGGAGTAGCACTTCGTTGGTGGAATAGTGTTACTATCGGGGTTCCGGAAGAGAGTTGACTTAGGCAGATTTTAGAGAGGGGTTTGAACGGAGATTTTTATCTGAAGTTGCTAAGTCAGCATTGTTGAGAAAGTTTATGGATTTGGTGCAGAGAAAAATATCGGTAATTGAGTATGCTACTAATTTTGATGAATTGTCCCGACATGGACATTCTACTGTAGACACTTACATCGGGAGAAATGAAAGGTTCATTAGGGTATGGCTTGAGATTGCTAGGGCGACCCTGCCACATCTTTGCGATCCTAGTAATGCAGTGGTGGCGATGGCAATTCGCCATGAAGAGATGCTTGCTATTTGTGCTAGAGAGAAGCCAGTTGAAACACAAGGTTCTTAAGGAAAGAAGAGAAAGTTTTTTAGAAGAAGGAAACCCAAAAGAGGGAGGCAGCCAAGAAGGCAAAGGCTGATTTAGTTTGCTTCAAGGGTGACAAGAAGGGTTATTATGCTCATGAGTACCGGTTGGGCAAGGGGAAAAAGGCTGCAGAAAAGAAGAAAGTCAAGTGCTTCAAATATCACCAGATTGGGAATTATAAGAATTAGTGTTCAGAACCAGTTAGGGCGGACAAGGAAAAGGTGTTGGACCATCATCTGCTAAGTGAACTGCAGCCGACAAAGGAAAGATTGTGATGGAAGGTGCATTTTTGATTCAGAGTATACTAGTTAGGATAGTATTTGATAACGATGCATCACATTCATCTATATCCCAGTGTTTGGTTGATAGGTTATGCTTAAAACCCACGTACCTTGTTACTTCCTTAAGGGTTGCGAATCCAATAGGAGGGTGTGTAACTCTGTGGATGAGATGTAACTAGTTAGAACTTGACTTGTTAGGTCATAAATTTGCATGCAGTTGTATGTTTTCGATTTCATAGATTTCAGAATCATTTTGGGTATGGATTGGTTGAGTAAGTATGAGGCTATGATATTCTACCAGGATGGGGAGATATCACTAAGATACCCTGATAGTCATAACCAAATTATATTCTCAATGGAAAAATCTGACTAGATTAGTTGTGCTTTGTTAAGTGCCATGGAAGTGGGAGAAGAGCTAAATCAGATTCGAATAGCAAGAGAGTTTGCAGATGTCTTTGAGCCGGTCACAGGACTACCCCCGAAACGAGCTGTTGAGTTTCGGATAGATCTTGTGCCAGGAGCTGAACCTATGAGTAGACCACCTAACAGGAAGACACCGACCGAGATGAAGGAATTGAAGGTGCGGCTAGTGGATCTAGAAGGAAGGAATTTTATTAGACCAAGTAGTTCGCCCTAGGGAGCGGCCGTAGTATTCGTGAATAAACCAGATGGGTTGTTTCAGATGTGCATCGACTATCGTAAGTTGAACGAAAGGATACAATTAAGAATAATTATCCTTTGTCGGGAATTGATGATCTATTTGATCAATTGTGTGGAGCCAGAGTGTTTTCCCAATTGGATTTGGTGACAGGTTTCTATCAGTTAAGAGTGGCAATGGACAGTATTCCTTTGACAACATTTTAGCTAGGTATGGTTCGTACGATTGGTTAGTAATGCTATTCAAGTTAACAAATGCACATGCTTTCTTCGTGGATTTGATGAACCGAGTTTTCCGACAATAATTGGATAGGTTCATGTTGGTGTTTATAGATGACATTTTGGTATACTCTAAGAATGAAAGAGAGCATGAGGATCATCTTAGAGTGGTGCTTGAGACGTTGAGGCAGCATCAGCTGAAGGCGAAGTTTTCCAAATGTTATTTTTGAAAAAAAAGAGGTTAAGTTTCTTGGTTACGTGATTTCAGAGAAAAGGTTGTCAGTCAATCCAGATAAGATCAAAGCTGCTAATAATTAGAAGAGACCAGAGATGGTGACTGATATTAGAAGTTTTCTTGGACTTGCTGGTTATTACTGGAGATTCATCAAGGATTTTTCGTGGATAACAGCGCCTTTGACTAAGCTAACCAGGAAGGATGTGAAATATGTCCGGTCCAACAAATGTGAGGAAGCATTTCTTAAGTTAAAGCATTCGTTGACCAATGCATCTGTGTTAGTAGTTTTAGATGGAAACCAAGGGTTGGTGATGTATACCGATGCATGTGGAACTGGATTGAGAGCCGTGTTGATCCAAAAGGGTAAAGTGATTGCCTACGCTTCACGACAGCTTAGACAGCATGAAATGAGATATCCTACTCATGATTTGGAGTTGGCTGCTGTGATATTCGCATTGAATATTTGGAGGCATTATCTCTTAGGGGAGAGATTTGAGCTATACACGGATCATATGTCTTTAAGGTACTTATTCTCTCGGAAGGAGCTGAATATGAAACAGCAGAGGTGGTTGGAGTTTTTGGCTGCTTATTATTTTGGTATAGAGTAAACTCCTAGGGAAATAAATAAGGTGGTGGATGCTCTTAGCAGAAGACATCAGAATGTGGTGTTAGCTATGTTGGCAAAATGGAAGGACTTAGAAGCTTTGAATACTTGTAGTGTGCAGTTAAGGTCGACTGCTAGTTCAAGTCAGAGTGCTGCCATGTTGTCCTATTTAGAAGTTCGACCAGTATTGATCGAAAGCATAGCTTCTAAGCAGAACGAGGATCCAGTATTAGCTGAGAGGATTAGAAGGCTTGAGGTGATCAGAGATCGACGATCTAAAAGATTTTAGTCTTGACCATAGAGGATGGTTGAGAAAGAAGGGACAATTGTATATTTCGAATTTTGGGGACCTGAGGAAAGAAGTTCTTGGAGAATGTCATCGGCTGAAGTTTATGATTCATCCTAAAGGGATCAAGATCTATCAAGATATGGAGAGTAGCTTCTATTGGGAAGGTATGAAGAGGGAAGTTGGCTTGTGCGTTAGGAAGTGTGCAAATTGTCAACAAGTGAAAGCCGAACATCAGAAGCCTAATGGATTGCCTTTGAAAATGAGGTTTGATATTCATGGATTTTATAGACGGGTTGCTAAGGTCAAATAGGGGAAATGAAAGTATATAGGTCATAGTGGACAGATTGACCAAGACTGCCCATTTCATTCCAGTTAAGTCAACCAAGACGGCACTTGTTTTAGCTAAGTTATTCATGAAGTATATAGTTAGACTACATGGAGTACCTATTAGTATAGTCAGCGACAGAGATGCTTTGTTCACTAGTGAATTCTGGAAGGGTCTATAGGATGTATTAGGTACCAAGATTGATATGAGTACTGCATATCACCCTCAGACAGATGGACAGACAGAGAGAGTCAATAAGGTACTCGAGGATTTGTTGAGAGCTTGTGCATTGAACTTTGGTGGATCTAGGGAAGTTCACCTACATTTGGTTGAGTTTTCCTATAATAATAGTTATCAGACTAGTATAGGAATGACGCCTTTTGAAGCATTGTATGGAAGACCATGCAAATCACTGGCATGTTGGTTGGAGACCAGAGATAGATTGAGTTGATTTGAGAAAGGATGAAGGAAGCTCAGTCCAGACAAAAGAGTTATGCAGATAAGAGGCGTAAAGACCTACAGTTCTCAGTTGGATATAAGGTTTTCATTAAAATATCACTAATGAAGGGTGTGGCACGATTTGAAAAGTCAAGGAAATCGACACTGAGATATGTTGGCCCATTCCATATTATAGAGAGGATTGAAAAGCTCGCAAACAGAGTAGAGTTGCCGAGTAGTATGGCTGGCGTGCATAATGTATTTAATGTGTCTCATCTTCGCAAATATGTGCATCATCCAAAGACTACTATTCCTTTGAATAGTTGGAAGATTCGATAGTAGAGCCTAATTTGAATTTTGTTAGACAACCAGTTCGGCTTATAGCGAGAGATGAGAAAAGACCGAGGAATAAGACATTCAACTTGGTGAAAGTTCAGTGGAATGACAACAAGAAGGACTGTACTTGGGAGACAAAAAGCAGGAATAGAGATACGTATCCTGATCAACTTTGAGGATATGTCTATATTAGCTTTATATGGATAGTTACTAGTCAGGTAGGCTAGTATGGTTGTTAGGAGTTGTTACAGATGATTGTTTTGTTTAGTATTTAGTCTATACTGAATTTCGAGGATGAAATTCTTCAAGGAGGGGAGCATGTAACACTCCTAATTTTTGATAACATTATTCAGGATATTTAATTAGATAAATTAAATAGAATAATGTAAATAATTAGAGTGATAAGGGGATTGAAATTTGAAAATAAATTACGGGTCATGCTTAACAAGATAAATAGGCTTATAAATGGTTATATATGATAATTAATTAACCTAAGGGCTTATTAGGAAATAACCACACATAACCGAACACCTATATATATTCTTGTTTCCCTTTATTTATGTTCATTTGTGCAAAACAAATAAATAAAACGCAAACATAAGAAGAGAGTCGACCATTACTTGGAGAAAAGAGGAGAAATTAAATCTAAAGCCAAGGAATTAAAACAAAGGGAATAAATCTCAATCCAGTCTCCTTATCTTAATCAACGTGGATAATAATTTATATCATCTCTATTTTGTTTATAATCATTTGTTTTTGGGTCTAAGATTAAATTCGTTTTAATAATGATTTGGATGATGATATGCTTGGAATTATAACATGTTTGATTTAAATCAAATTGTTCGTATATGGATTTGTTTGGTTTTTAGGATAAAATCGATCGTAAATGATTTCGAATGCCATGAGAAATTTTATGTTATGTAAAATATGATTTTGAAGTTGGGTTTTGATTTTCATAATTTTCCAAGTTATGGAGAATTTGTTACAAATTTTCAAAAGAAAATATGGTTAATTGGGTTTACAAATTTGTATATTGAGAATTTGAGTCTGAAATTTAGGTATGTTAGATAATATGTCAAAAGTGAATTTCTATGATTTTTGGGAATTTTACCTAAGTGATTTACTATGAGAATTGAATTCTTTTGAAAGGAGAACCTAAATGGTTTAATTGTTTTGCTTAATGGAAGGGCTTATTTGTTAAATTGATCTTAGTTTAGACCTGAAATTATGCGGTAGTTATTTTTGTAAAGAATTTGAAAAGTTGAGGCAACCAATCACATGTTTACAAGTAGGCAGGTTAGTTAGAAAGTATTTTCTGTAATTGGCATTAATCAGCTTTTACCCAGAAAAGTAGGTTCCGCCTCTATTAGAAGCACCTTTCGACTCGTAGCTTCCGCCTTCAATCAAGTCGAAACCCCAATAAGTCAAAACCGATACACTAGGTATCAACATGGATATGCAGTGGATTGGAGGTAGGCGGTAGACATAGTGTCGAAACATAGCTTCTGATAGGAATGAAACCTTTGCTTTGATTTTAAATACTAGCACTTGCCTTTGTTTTACTAAAGCTTTCGAAGGAGTCAAAACATATGCTATCGAAATGGGTTTTCTAAGTAGCTTTTGAAGAAGGTTGCCATCTTTCATTTTGTAAATATGAGCTTTCGAATGAGTCCCTTGTTTATGAAATAATGCTTTGAAAACGGTGGTTCTGACCTAGTCAAAGCCATGCTGTCGTTCTTTTGCCTTTTGAGTGTATTGAAGTCATCAATGCTTTCGAATGGTAGCTTTTGTTTCAAGATATATTAAGCCACTTACTAAATTCTTTCGAAAGGGTTTCGAAGGAAATGGCTTTGAAATGGGGTATCGGTGCCAACCTTCAATGTTTTACTCAAACGTTTTGAAGCTTTTGAAAGGATGGTGCCGACGCCATCAAACTTTCCCCAAACAAATTTTATATGAAGATCAAAGGTTTCGAAAGGGATACTTTTGTATATATTCACTTTGACCCATAAGATGTATATGAGTAAACCCAATGGTTTCGAAAGGGATATTTTCATTGGTTTCGACGGTATGTTTCTAAGGATTATTAAGTTATGTTTTGATACTTTAGAAAAGTATATTTTGGTTTCGAAAGAGATGATTTAAAGAGCTTCGAATGGTTTATGTGTAATGTTTTCAAAAGAAGTTATCTATGTTTTCGAAGGAGGTTATCTAGGGGTTTCGAAAGTAATGTTTTAAGGTTTTGAAAGCCTTACTTTTCAAAACAAATAACCCAATCTTATTTTAAAGGAAAACCATGGCATAAACAAATAGTTTTGAAATGATTTTAAGTATGGAGTTTTTGAAGAAGATTTCCTTGGTTCATAGGTTAAAGGGATTAATCAAGCTATTATGTTTGCTTCTTCGTATATGTATATATTCACATTGTAATAGACCCATAACTGTATTTTAAGGAAGGGTAGAATAACCAGCTAAGTTGATCCATTAGTGAATATAAATTAAGTTAACTCCTGAATGAGTAGAATTGCATTCAGGAGGTCGGGAAGATCAAAATACAGGATTCTAAACTGTCGATTAAAGAGGTTGTCAAGGAAACAGGTTCATAGTGAACCCATGAAAACTATGGTTAGAAAAGAGTTATTGGCAGAGGACAATAGGTTTGTAGTGAAACCATTAAAACTATATCCAGATTAAGTTATTCACAGATGTCAATAAGTTCCTAGTCAACCCATGAAAACTAGGATAAGAAGGAAGTTATTGGAGTTACCAATAGGTTAAGGGAGAACCTATGAAACAATGATGTTATTAGCAGGGTCTAATAGGATCTTAGTGATCCCATTAAAACTATGAAATATGACAATGAGTCCATAAATTTAAAAAAGTTAATAGTAAGCCCACGAAAACTATGAAACTAGTCAGAGAGTCCATAAACATTAAACAGGTTATTAGTAAGCCTATGAAAACTAATAGGTTAATAGTAGCCCTAGAAACTATAACTGAGACAGATAATCGAAATGAATGGGGTTGGGTAATCCAGAATTGATTTACTTGTTTTGCTTACCATCATATTATTTTGAGATGTTTTAACCATTGTGGGTACATGAGCATAGTATATGGTTTTATAAAGTTTTTTAGGATACTGGTAAGGGGAAAACCCATTCCGCTAAGCGGCGTGGTCTCACTAGATATCTAAATGGTTTGAGATGGTAGATTATTATTCATACCAGACTTTATGTCTGATTTGAAGTTTATGTTTTCCCCTTAAACTCTTGGGTACTCAATTAATTTTGAGTAGTTGAAGAGTTGAGATTTTCAAGTACCTCTGTAGACGAATAAGCTTCCAGATACGTGTAGGAGGTATGATAGCCATCTAGATTTCTCTTTTATTTTGATTCTACCGTGTTATTGTAAAGACAAAGCTGTTTAATTGTCTATATATACCGTGATCATCCAAGAGGGCATCTGCGTATGTCGTCGTTGGCGTATACTGTAATAAGTATATTTTCTATAAACGTGAATCTCGTATTAGGATTATATAATGAATTTGAAATGGAATGTTAAAGTTGTTTGTTGATTTAATTTTTTCCCCTTATCCATATGTTTCTGTTATATCAATGTATCTGACATTACTATATTTGATCGCCATGGATTAATAGCTATGGATGACTACAGCATATGCAGCGTTAGTTTTTGGGCCTTCAAGTAAAGGATGTTACAAGAGGACAGACTGATCGTTCATCTGACGAGATACATTACACATATCGAGGAGTTGGGTGCTTCTGAAGAGGTAATTGAGCGACGTTTCCCATTATACTTGACGGAGTTGGTTGCAATATGGTTTAGAAAATTAAAGAAGGGACCACATGCATGTGGGCCAAATTGGTAGATAGATTCATGAGACAATTTAGAGCTTACATTCCTCGACCGAAGAATGTGATGGTGCATTCAAGCATAAAGCAGAGGGCCGAAGAGATCCTAAGAAGTTATTTGACTAGATTTAAAGCAGTAATCGCTACAGTTCATAAGTCAGATCCATCAGTTGTTCTGATGGCAGCAGTGTTGGGAGTTACGAATAAGACTGATTTCAAAGTTGCGTTGGAAAGGGAACAACCAATGGATATTACATGGTTTTACCATGAAGCTAGGAGATATCTGCACCAGGAGGATGCTGAAGTTAATGTTATGGATGCTGGAGGACCATTAAGAGCAGGATGTAGTAAAGACAAAGGAAAGCGAGAAGTCGACGAAGGCTTCGGAGGACAGAAGCGCCAAAGGTGGGACTCAAAATTTTCTTCCTACACGAACATAACCGAAACCCCAGAGAGGATTTACCTAGATACAAAAGGGCATATCCCTTATCTGGCCAACTAAGAGAGAATCCACTGATCAGAAGAAAAGGTCCGAAAGATTTTAACCTTTCTACGAGATAGATGGACATGAAACGAAATGCAGACACCTTCATGATTTAATAGAAGAGTAGGTTTAGAGCAACAAGTTATGACACTATGTAAAGGACCAAATTACAGTGGTGCAGCAAAAGTAACCACCATCTGCAACAAATGCACTAGGACAGGACCACGGGTCTAGGTTAGGAATGATTATCCTATGATTGGGATGGAAGGAGTTAGGTTCGATTCTCCCCTTTTGCTTTTTGTTTCAAATAAATAAAGTGGAATTACTATTAGGACGTTTACATGTATACAGAACCTTGATTGGTCTCCAACACGCTCTGAATTGGATGTTTGATAGTACCATCGATGGTAGGAATGTTTCGTATGCTTGTTTGTTGCTTTAATTTGGATTTTATGAATAAATATTTGATTTTGAAAATCATTTGAACATGATAACTAATATATAAATCGATTGGACATTGTTCACCCGACTAGAGAGATGAACCATAAAGTACATGTCCTATTGTTGAAGAGCAAGTGGATGAACTTGTACACGAAAGTAAGTCCCTTTATCGAAGAGTGAGCATATGAGCTTTCTTGGTCGTTGGGTCCCCTTGGCGGAGAGCGAGTGGATTGGACTCAACATGAATATACGATCCTGAGAGATCAGACCCTAGATTGGATGCTGATTATATGATCCGAAGAGAACATACCCTAGATTGGATGTTGATTGTATGATCCGAAGAGAGCAGACCGTAGATTGGATGTTGATTGTATGATCCGAAGGATTAAACCCTAGATTGGACGTTGATCATGCGATCCAGAGAGATCTAGACTTGAACTTAGGATTTGAATGCCTTATAATTGGATAGTGATTATTGATTAATTAATGATTTTCACTGCCTCGATTTGATTGGGCTTACTTATAATGGGATGCTTGTTGATATTAGACAATTTATAGGTAACTTTCCAATCGGAGGCAATGCACCCCTATGAATAACAACGCATGGTAGCATCATACATGGTTAGCCTAAAATAAATAAATCTCGAGTGAACATGGAACAATATAGATTCGAATTATGATAACCTAAGTCCTGGATGAACACGAGACAACTTCAATACATGATAACTTAACCCTGGGAAAACATAAGGTGGTTTTGGTAATGACATCTAATATAAAAACTTCGGATGAACACCGAATGATTATGATTTATGATTAACAGTTAAGCAAGGAATCGAGTCCTTAGCTATAATGGTTGACCACTCTTGGTACTTGTTCTCGAGCAAAGCAACCTTACACCCATAATGCGTATTTTGGGGCCAAGTGTTGTATAGCATTTGGACGTAGCAACTTTCAAATGCATCTTAACATCCGAATGAAGACAGAATGGTTCGAGGACTTAGGGACAAACTCGGAATACAACAAAAAAGACTTCAGAGAGTTGGAGCACAAAATATATCAAAGTGAGAGGTTGGTTCTGACCACTTTTCAGGTCGCTATCGACCTATTCTTCTACATTTCCATAGCTTCTAGAACGATGTATAAAAAGTGGTTGGCTAAATGAACGTCCCAAAGTTCATTTCTGAAGGAGTAGTTGAACAACTCTAAAAAGTTCTATAGAAAAAGGACAAGTACTAGACGTGTTCGAACTTCTCGGTAGCAACCTGATTTCCAAGGAAAAAGTACTCGGAACTTGTCGAATTGAAAGCAGAAGGCAAGATATAAAAGATACATAGGATTTGCAATTAGCAATTCAGATCAGTACCAACTCGATTCTGGTCGGTAGCGATGCATATGGGATCTCATCTCCCCTTCTACTTTCTCGGATCTGGTATTTCGTGATCCAGCTACTTCGGTGGACGTTTATCCTATAAATAGAAGACCTATAGCAACTTGGAGAGCACTTTTCCTTTGGGACTTTTGGGTATTTAAAAACATTTCTATCTTCTCCTTCCCCATACCATATAAAATTCGAGATCTACTAGATTGTGGTCAGATTTGAGTTGTAATCTTTATATTTCAAAGAGAAAACATAATATAATAAAATGAAAGTGGATAAGCCAGAGAATTTGCCAAACTATTATAAAAATTATGTTATTCCTATTGTTTATTTTGATAGATCCCTATTGTTGGTGTTTTCATCTGATATTAGGACGTTGTGCCACTTTAGCCGCAATAAGGGCTAATGGGTATAAAATCAACATAAAAGAAAATATGCATAAAACTTTCATTTTCGAAAGAGCAGAAAATATATTGAAATAATTAGGCAAAGATAAAAATGGAGAAAAAAACACTTATTGATGGTTATTGCTTAAGAAGGTTACGAAAAGCTATTGAAAATTAATAAAGCAGAAAACTCGAGTTATCTCTAGTGGCTTTAAGTTTACAAAAGCTCGGTAAAGAGAAGAAGAAGAAGAAAGAGTTTCTCCTTTTATAGATTTTGTTCTCGACTCCTAATCGTTGAATGAAATGGGCGGGAAGTGATCTCAACCGTCGACGTCTAATTGAGTGCTTGTCGCATCAAATGCCACATCTAAGAAATCATCTCGTGTAATGAATCATCACAACCAATGAGCATTCGAAACGTGTCATTCGCATTAACTGCACATGAGACAAGTCCATCTCTGCCCGTAGAAGCAAACTTAGGGGGTAAAATGGTGCTTGAATTTCTTGCAAAAGATTAAGTGGCCCTGTTAGCTAAGGTCCTGATAAGATAAGCTCATACCACGCGGCTAGGCTTGTCAATAGTATGGGTTTCGGCCCGAGCCCGGGCCGAACCCGTCCTATTTATACAGGTACGAGTTTTGCCTTTTACTACCCAAGCCTGACTCAGACCCGATCCGGGTCGGCTACGGTTTTATCAAAACCTGGCCCGGTTAGGGCCCGATCCAACTATTAGTTTTTCGTCGTATCAAAGCATGAGTGCGTATGTTATTTATTTACCATTTTGCTTGTTCACATGTAGATGTTTTTGCATACTATTGTTATGAGCTTGACTACATCGCCGTCCAATTTATATGTTAATGTTGTTCGTATACAAATTTTACCAAAGTCGTAGTTTTAGAATATGGTTTTAACATAAATATTCTGAGTTGGGTATATAGTTATTACTCAACGGGCTTAAAAAGCCCGACGGACCGGACTCGGATATTGGGTTGAAATACTCTGCGGGTTCGGGTCGGGTTTGGGTTTTAATTATTGTAATTGGACTCGGGTCCGGGTTTTATAATACCCGAACTAAACCCTGCCCATTGACAGGCCTACACGCGACGCAACCATGGATAGGCCCGATCCAAATTGTTTGCGTGCCTCTAACAGCCAAACCTCAAAGACATGGTCGCCCCACTATCTCTTGGATCTGGATACCTACTAGTCGAACCATCACTATCAACTGAAAAGCCAGAGCCTCATAAGCAACCCTCCTTGACCTGTCAAACGACGATCATGTCGTAGTAAAAGTGCCTTGTCTCTCATATCCTCGCTCGACTCTTGCGTCTTCTCCCGCCTGTTATTGTCATGGCCGTCCAACCTCTCTGTCCATCTCATTTTTTGTCATGGCTCACCGGACATCTAGCAAAAGCATTAGGTCGCCCATACATAAAGAGACGACGACCTTACATTGTACCTTTACCAAGATCAACATAAAACGACACTGTTCGTCTAACAAAAACGCCGCGATGCAACAAGAACCCTTTGTACTTCACAGTCCACACGGCGGTGGTGTTATTGTTCATCAGCAGATCTTTGCGCTGTGTCGCCTTTTGAACATAAACACATTCATCCGAACTGTTCTCTCCTAGCCGATCACCATTTGAACCGTATATCATCATCAACGATCACGATGAAACTCAGCGTCCAAAGCTTCGATCTGATTCCTCCAAACATAATCTCAATAACTATATGTAGAGATTCCCATGAACTGTAAAAGGATCAAATTTTCTAATCTTACATACAATAGAACATAGCTCAAAGCTTTTGTAATAACTCTTGTAACAAAAAATATCAAGCAGTGAAAATTTACAACCATAATTGACGTAGATTTTTGTTAAGATCGAACCACACAACATCGCTGCTTGTTTACTTTTCTAGTATTAGATATGATTTTCTTTTTCGACTTTTCATTTACATTTTTTTACTAAGATATTGATGAATTATTTTTGCTAACATGTGCTATTAATAATCGTTTCAAGTTAATGTTACTTTGTTGTTGTTGGGAATCCATATGTTTAGCTGAGAGGACGCTGGCTGCCCCCAAGAATGCTTTCATCGGAGCAGGCCATTCTAGTCTACAAAGATATTTTGCCACCTAATTTTGCGAAGTCCGAATATCCAATTTATCAATTCAATTATTCCCAAACCATACCCGACAATTTGCCTTTTCTCCGCCCACCGCTTTTTCTTAGGGTTTCATCTATCCCCCCTCAACACCCTCGGTCAATTACTCTGTAAATCAATTCGAATATTTGCAGAGAGAAATTTTAATCCTAGTTACATACAGGCGGCTATGGGAGTTCCGGCGTTTTACAGGTGGCTAGCGGAGAAGTATCCGATGGTGGTGGTCGACGTTGTGGAAGAAGAACCAGTGGAGATCGAAGGCGTTCAAATCCCAGTCGATACTTCTAAGCCGAACCCCAATAAGTTAGAGTATGATAATATGTACTTGGATATGAATGGTATTATTCATCCATGCTTTCATCCCGAAGACCGGGTAAGTTGAATCTCTTTTCTCATTTGGAGCGTTTTATCATAGGTTCCTAAAGCGCATATTTATTTTTTATATTTACACTTAAAAAGCTTCTAGTGCCAACATGTGCTTTGAGTTTTCTTTCAGGGTATAGTCGTTTTTCTAAATAATTTTCTTTATCATAACTTTTTTGCTAGTAACTGTATTGAAACTTCAAATTGCGATTAGTGTTATTGTCTACATCCACTAATAATCTGAATATTGTTTTCACAACCACCTTCGCCGATAAACCGTGCAGACAAGTGAGATTTTGTCGTTAAATGGTTCGGTCCATTAATGCCAGTTTTCCATGAATTCATGTTTTGTCTCACTCACGCATCGCACCTCACCTCAACGGACCCATGTAGGGGGCTTTTTATGTTTTGGTTCTTGTTCGGTTGAACGGTGTTTAGTGTAGGCTTGACATACGTGTCTTTGTGTATATACACACACACAGACATCAATGCGTGTGCATGTGTGCGTGCATGTTATAGTGTTAACTTTTATGATGTGAGGCAACTACCACTCTAAAAAGTCCAACATTCTTGTTCGTTAAGCTACATCATATATTCCATCCAAGCAATGAGTTTTAAACTTATGCAATGTTTGGTGGGTAGATTTAATCTAGTTTGGACTCCACACCACATTTTGATCAGAACATGATCTAATATCATATTTAATGGCCCACATGTATGAAAATGTAAATATCTTTCTTAAGATAACCATAAACACATGTAGAGTCAAATTAAGACATGATACATTGTCCTTAAAAAGTCTCAATCTAGTATCATAACTATAAGCTTGCATCACACATGCATAGTGTAAGGTTTGACATTGACCCCCACTTAGCCATTTTATCTCATCTGATGAAGCTGGATGAGTAATTTTTAAAGTTTTGGTGTTGGTTGAAGTGAAGATCTTATGCATATACTTATACATACATATGTGTGTGTTGTTATGTTCTGCAATGGACTACTATTTTATAGGATGTTTCAATTTAGAAGCATTATAATACATATATATCCATACATACGGACATGTGTGTATACCGATTACAAACTTTTTAATTATTTGTAGATTGAATATGTAAAGCGCTGAAATATGACTAATGGTAAGTCAAATTTTGGAACGAACTAATATATGCAGTTAAAGTGGACAAAAACACTTAGCACCACTCAAGCTTTACACTTTTAAACATATCGCCCGTAAATAGTTGATTCACTTAAAGCAGTGGTATATACCGCTGTCTTCGGAATTAGGTGCTTTCAGCACATGGTATAGCAATTTTCAGATATTGCGTCGATTCAATCATTGGAATAAAGAGAAAAGAGTGCCATGTGGAAGTGGTTGATTGACTAGTTAAGTTAATGGGTAATTTCGACCATACAATCTTTTATATCACTTAAAAGCTTGAAAACCAAGCATTTTACACAAAAAATAAGATCATATATTTATCTTAATCTTAATCAACATTATTAAGCTTATTCAAAAAAATATAGTTATAATTTTATTTTAATTATGACCGTTAGATGTTTTATTTTGCACAAAAGTTTGAAAACTAATCATTGTTGCACAAAAAATGGGGAAAATATATTTATTTTAGTATCGTTAAGCATATTTTAAAAACAGTACTATTCTAACTACATTCTAAATTTTAGTTAAATATTGATTTTACACCTGGTTACTATATATATACACATAAAGAGAGGGAATTAAGTAAAACTTTTATGTGTTACTTAGAGTCATCCCTATTTTTGTTATATCATCGCTAAAGATTTTTGCATTGCCACTATGAAATAATTAAACGTTTTAAATGCACATTTACCCATCAACTATATGCAAGAGCAATTCATTTTCAATTAATTCATTTATAGTCATAGTTATGAAAAATGCTTTATGGTGCATGCAAATTGTGATGATGATTACATTTTTGGGTCCCATGGTGTGACACACATGTAAAGACACATCAAATATTGCATATGGTGTGCAAGATGCACATGATGTCACTATTTCAAATCTTGATCGAGATATCAGTTCAAAGCCCCAACAAAATAAAACATAAAATTTTAATGAAAATCTCTCTTTACATATAGCTCGAGATATTGATATCTTGGTAGATATCTTGATCGAGTCTTTATTTTGATATGTCAACAACATAAGTTGTAATCGGAAGTCCAAGATTTCAGCCCTTCCCGTTTGGTTCCAACTACAGACAGGATGAGGTTGACCAAAAAGTTCATCTTACCGAAGACAGTAAAAGAAATGAAAAAACCGTGCACAAAATCAAACAACGTAGTCTTCGAATCAAGCAATAAAATCAAAAGTCCATGCTCAAAGTTGAAATTATAAAATCGAGATTTAAATCTAACTTGAAGCTTGTATTTTTTTAAATCGAGCTTCTACCTTGTATTCTTCAAGTCGAGTCAAGCAATAAAATTACAAGTCCATGCTCAAAGTTGAAATTATAAAATCGAGATTTAAATCTAGCTTGAAGCTTGTATTTTTTAAAATCGAGCTTCTACCTTGTATTCCTGAAGTCGAGCAACATGAGTATCATAACAAAAATTTCTTTTGTCAATATTATCAAATCAAGCTTATGTGTGGAGATGCAGAATGAAAGAAGGGCAAACAATGGGTTGGTTTTGACAATAACTAGGCTTGAGTGCTAGGTTAATACCGATTATTAATAAATGAGTTGATATGAACTTTAGATATAGTTAATTTAACTTAAGTAGGTTTGATGTAGTTAATAATTTGGCTTGGTTTGGGCTGTTTAAAACTAGTTTAGTTACGACTAGGATCTTGGATTTAGTTTAATTGTAGAATTATGATAAATTAAGGTTTATAGTTCATAATTTATTATACGTTTATTGTGCATTTTTTGAAATTACTTGCTTAAATCTTTTACCGAAACTTCTGAAACTTAAACCTCAAAATCGAGTTTTTAAATCTTGATTTCGATCGATGTAATTTTTTTTTGAGAAAATATTAACTTTATTATAAATGCAATGCAAAAGCTTATATAAACACGCAACTAGTTGTGAGTGCTCTGGTTGAATAAATTACAATTTTTATTAAAAAAAGGTTATATAGGCATGCAACCAGAAAATATTGGACGTTTCGACATCCATGAATATGTGGCGCAAGCGGATTCTCCATCGAATAGGTGTGATCGATTGCATTGAAATTGAAGCACATGATTTTGGGAATTGTGCACAAACTTGTCCAACGAGATTCATTGTAAGGAGAGCCTTTAGGAAAAATTAATTTCGTAATAGAGTATGAAAACATTAAAATTTTGCGGGTCTATAAATATCTCATTCTCTTAAAAGTTCGTGGACCGCACACCAAAATTTTGTCAAAATATGATCTAGTACCATATTTAATGACCCACATATATAACAATGTGAATATTGTCTCAAGATAACTACAAAGCCTGTTGAGCCAAATTAAGACATGGTTTATTGTCTTAAAAAGTCTTGGTCTAGTATTGAACTACATTCTTACATCACATGCGTAGTGTTAGAATTGATGTTGTTTTTCACTTAGCCATTTTATCTCATTCGGTGGAGCTGGATTAGTAGATTTTAAAGCCTTGGTGTTGGTTGAAGTAAAGACTTTATACAAACATACATATTGTAGTGCTACGTTTGCAATGGACTATTATTTTCTATGTTATAATTTATAAGTATTGTAATACATTATACACACACACATGTCTATATACAAACCTTTTAATTATTTCAAGATTGAATAAATAAAATGTCGAAATGTGACTAATTATAAGTCAAATTTTAGAAACAACTAATTTATGCGGTTAAAGCAGAATCAAAACACTTAGCACCACTCTAGCTCTACACTTTTAATCATAAAACTCGTAAATAGTTGATTTACTTAAAACAGTGGTATCTACCGCTATGTCTTATGAGTTAGGTGTTTTTAGCACATGGCGTATCAGTTTTTAGAAATTGCATTCAATTTGGTTATTAGAAAGAAGAGAATAAGAGCGCCATATGGAAGTGGTTGATTGACTAATTAAGTTAAAAGGTAATTACGATTTATGTTCTATTTTACTTGAAAGTTTGAAAATTAAGCATTTTACAGAAAAAATTGGATAATATATTTGTTTTAATCAACATTATTAAGCTTATTTAAAAAAAAATAGTTTTATTTTAATTTATTATGACCATTTGATGTTTTATTTTACGTAAAAATTTGAAAAATAATTATTATTACACAAAAAAGGAAGAAATGTATTTATTTTGATATCATTAAGCATGTTTTTAATAATCGAATTATTCTTGTTATATTTTAATTTTAATTAAATATTATACACTTAATTACCACACACACATATATAAGTAAAACATTTTTGCATTACTTAGAGTTGTCCATTATTTTTTATTATATCATCGCTAAAGATTTTTGCAGTGCCACCGCTATGGAATAATCAAGCGCTTTAACTGTACATTAACCAATTTATCATATGCAAGAGCAATACATGTTCAATTAATTTGTTCTAGTCATAGTATGAAAGACGCTCTATGGTGCATGCAAATTGCAGTGGGTGATTACGCTTTTGGGTCCTATGGCGCGATGCACATGTAGAAAGACGCAGTAGATATCACATATAGTGCGCAAGATGCACATGATGTCTCTTGATCAAGATATCAGTTCAAAGCCCCAACAAAGTAAACACAAAATATCAATGAAAATCTCTCTTTTCATGTATGCTCGAGGTATTGGTATCTTAGCAGACATTTAGATTGAGACCTTATTTTGATATATCACTCAGATAAGGGGTTCCGATCGGAAGTCCAAGATTTTAGCCCATTCCGTTTGGTTCCAGACAAGGTGTAAGGTTTCGACCGGAACCACGAGATTCTGAACAACTCGTATCGGTTCCAACCGATGGCGGGAAGGGATTAGGACAAAATCCCGTCCTGTTACCGTGAATGTAAAAAAAAAAAGATTTTGCTATAATCATAGGAAGAGGAGGGGAGCGACAAGAAAGACACGATCGAAAACAAAAATTACCACAAATTTGAGCTTCAGCAAATCGAGCTTTAAGCTTTCAACAAATCTGAGCGCCGTTGATCATTTTCGAGCACCAAGGATTAGCTTCGACAAACTCGAGCATAGCAAAGAGTTCGACTTCGTCGACGTTGCCGTTCGTTTTTTATTCTATTCGCCTTTTTTTTCACGTGTGAAGGGTTTTCTTCTGATGTATGTGCTTGGGTTTTTTTAATGCGAACGAAAAGGTATTTGTAAGTATATGAGCTTGGATTTGAAATTTAATAGGTTTGGGCTGAATAATTATCAAAGAACTTGAATATGTTAACTTGAATATGGACTTGAATATTGGACTTGAATACGACCTTGAGCATGTTCGAATTAGAATGTATGTTTTTATATGATTTGCATCGTTTATCGTTACTTTTTCATTTAAAATACAAAAATTTGATATCAGACAGAATCCGAAATAAAAACCGAAACTTTAAAAATTTGCAAAATGGACCTAAACCAACAAAATTTCAAATAGCCGAAATCGAGACTGAAACCGAGTTTTCGAACCTTGGTTCCCACTATAGGCACGTTGTGATTGAGCAAAAAATTCATCCTATTGATAGCAGTAAAAAAAATCAAAAAATCATGCACAAAATCAAGCAATGCAGTCCTTAAATAAAACAACAAATTAAAAGGTTGCGGTCAAAATTGAAGGTCAAAATTGTAGAGAACTTAATAAAATGGAGATTTAAAACTAACTTGAAGCTTATATCTTCCAAAATCGAGCTTCTATCTTGTTTTCCTCCAGTCGAGTAGCACGAATACCGTAACAATGTATATATTTTTATTATTCTCAAATCAAGTGATGGTTGGAGATGAGGAATTAAAAAAGGGTAAGCAGTGGGTTGATTTTGACAACAATGAGGGTTTAAGGTGTTAGTTTAATATTGATTATTAAGAAATGGGCTGATATTAAATTTAGATATAGTTAATTTAAATTAAATAGGCTTGATTTGGGCCGTTTAAAACTAGTTTACTTATGACTAGGATTTGGGGTTCAGTTTAATTTTAGAATTATGATACTTTTAGGTTTATAATTTATAATTAATCATGTATTTCATTTATTGTTGCATTTTTTAAATTATTTATTGAACTCTTATAATGGAGGTTTATAATGTATAATTAATCATGTATTTCATTTATTGTTGCATTTTTCAAAATTACTTATTGAACTCTTATAATGGAACTTCTGAAAATGACTTAACAATTTAAAGCTTCTAAAAAAATAAAACATCGAAACCGAGTTTTCAAATCTTGATCTCGACTAATATAAAGTTTTTTTTGAGAAAATCAAAGCTCTTAGGTATAAATGCAGAACGAAAGGTTATATAGACATGCAATAATCAAAACTAGACTTTTCAATGTCCATGAATCAGAAGAACAAGAAATAAGAATGTCCGTCCTTCTCTATGCAATGAGATTCTCCGTTGGACGCACACAACTAAAGATGTAATTGATTGCATTGAAATTGAGGCACATGATTTTGGGAGTTGTCCCAAACTTGTCCCATTGGATCCAAGCGTAAGAAAAAGAGTTTTTTGGAAAAATCAAATTTTGGCATGAAAAAAGAAATATCAAAATTTCGTGGATCCATAAATAACCTCATTTTCTTCTCATTTGAAAAGTGAATCATAGAGAAATCAAAGAGAATATTGTACAGGTAGAAAGAGAAGAAAAAGAAAGTATTCGATTCTAATATCGAGGAGGAGAAATCGATACGTAAATCTCTCACTTAATCTTTCTCATCCATAATTGGTTTTATTATTCCTATTTTTGCTAGTTTACTTAGCTTTGTAGTAGAAATGGAAGTGTTAAAAATTTAGTGTTATTTTGTCGATTTTGCAAATCAAGTAAATTAAAATCAGTATTTTACTGTAGCACATATATTATTGTGTAAGCAGATCAATTTAAACATAACCAAACATAACCTATAAAATGGATGTTCGAGATGCATTTACCTCGTCCGAAATTTTGCCCCGTACACGATCGGATCTCTAAAATCTCCGAGACATGCGTGATCGAATCCTGAGATTTAAAATCTTGCATGGCATGCGATGTCAAAATGGCACACATTTATAATTTATTTTTCCATTTTTGAAATTTTTTTGATCTTTTTTCATGATCCAAAAATGCATAAAATTAGTGTTTGTTATGTTATTGTGTGTATAGATTAATTTTTTATTTTAAGGTTTTAAAAATTGGTTTTTTTCCCTGAATTTTCTTTGCTTGAAGACAAGTACATGGTTGTTATTGATATAATAAATGAATTTTTCTGTAATATATTCTTAAAGCAGGTTGTAATGTGACATTGATCATGTGTTGACAACCAATATTGTTGTTTAACTGTATTGTGTATTTATTAATATTATGATATGACAAACTATTATAAGATCTAAGTGATAGATTTTTTTTAGTTCGATGAGATCAAAACACGAATAATTGTTAAAATGATAATGGAGTAAAAAATACAATAAAATAAACATAGCAACAACAAATAAAGTAAATATGCTATAATAGCTCTACACAAATCAAAATAATATTTTGTCTCCTCATTTCTTTTCTCATTCAGAACATGCAAAAGCAGTTAAGTTTGTACTTGAATTTTAATCACTAAACATTAGTTATAAATATTTAATTCGAAATTTAACTTCTAAACAGATAATTAAACATTTAATAATATAACACGAGTAAATGATATTCTATACTTGTGCTATTATATCTGATGACGTTTTTCAACACTGTTGAAAAACTTTGTTTTTCCAATATCCATTTGTAAAAAATATATAAATTATATGGATCTTGTTTAATTAATCGCAATGCATAGTAAATATTTTCTTAATAAACGCATATCGTATTCTGTGTGGTGCCAAGATTTTAGAGAGGTTTTGCGTCTTTTTTCGCTGATAATAACTGTGGTCATAGTAAATTTAAAAATTGAACTTTTAATCCATACCTGTTCATGTTAATCTTAATTGTTCGTATAAATTGGTTTACTATCCTTTTTCATAGAATATTTAACTAATATCCCTACCGCTGTGTACAAATATAACTCCATACCATTGACTGAATTTAAATAAAATAAAATAAAAATAGCGAGGCTCTGTTTCTTCACAATAAGAAGTCTGATTATTTTTATTGCTAATCACAGTTAGTGTTTTTGTTTTAAAGCAGTATCTTTATGCATTTCCATAAAGTGATAACCAGTATGAACCTCAAATTCAATGAACATGGAAAAGCGATCCAACATTTGTTTGTTTAATATTTCACCAAATCATCTGTTTTATGTTTTTGTTTAGAATTAGACACTTCCACAAAGCTAAACAAATGGACACTAACATATTTATTTGCTTATATTATATCCATGTTATTATCCACAGTTGCATTGCTCAATGCTTGATTGTTATACAAGTACAGCACCCAAATTTTGTTAATATCTATTGTAAATTTTGCAAACAATGCTACATGTCATTTGAAAAACATGTGAGGGTAATCAATTAAGATCTTTGTGGCCTTGAGGACTCACCGTTTGACATTCTCCCTATGCAAGCTAGACCTTATCCATTTTTTGTTGAACTAGCGCCAATATCCTATTTTCTTCCATTTCAATAAGTTAAACTACAATATCCTATTTTTTTTTCTTAACTTACTATGTTTCTAATTTAATATTCGATTGACACCGTATGTTTCATACAAATTTTGCTGACATATAGAAATGTTTTTATATCTTACATATTTATACCAAATAAATATTTTAACGAGTAAGTGATAGCTTTTAAAAAAAAATATCCACCCACATTCAGTTCTGCACCCTATATTACTTGTTACCATGTTTAATAGGATGTTTGATGGAAGACAATTCAAAACAAGTACTTTTGAAAGTAACTTATCTTGTATACATTAATTTTGCCTCTATCTTGTTTATCGATTTTTGGATGATAATTTTTTGATGTCAAGATAGTTTACCTACCACCTAGTTTAGGTAACAATATACTGGTGGATATAAGCTGTGTCAGATTATAAGTCTATAAATTATTTGGTTTTGTGAAATGAATTTTGGACCAGAACATTATAAACACTACTTTTGTTTCATATAAGGAATAATGTTATGTTTATAATAACATCAAATTATCAAATTACGTAAAAAGGTAAAATAGACAGGTGCATCTTTTGAAGGTTGTGTTTTTTTTAATTATAGTGCATAGGAGTAAACGACTTTCTTTTAGAAAGAGAGATAATTCCAATGTATTTATGGTATTTATATAATTTGCTAATGCATTGCTGAATACTATGCTAATGTTCGTATTGTTCAAATTTTGATATATTTTTGAAATCTTGCTTATAAACAATTCATCATTTGTTTGACATTAAGAAAACTCTTTGTTTATGAGAACATATTATACCTAATAAATGATTCTTTAAAGTGTGAGATATAATTTTGAATAGAAACTCAAGCTTTTAATACCGTAATCAATTTGTAAAACGCTTCCATTATCTAGTATATTGCTAGGCATCTTTGGTCTGTTCTGTATTGAAACTCATTAATTGAAGATGTCAGAATGGATTTTAATTTTAATTAAAAGAAATGCAACTGAACTTCCGAACTTTTCCCCATATAGGCACAAACTACCTGCATCTACCTCAAATTTTTTTCCCTTTCATATTGGGTACTTAGGTGACAGTACTGCAAGTCTCAGGTAGTATATACCACTATAAATCAATATATGTTCAGTGATTCGAATCATGGTTCGAATCACGCTACGCATGATTCGAACTTGTGACCTCACGGACCAAAGACGGAGCGTCTAACCACTGGGACGTAGTGCTGGACATCTATCTCAAATTTATGTTATACTATAATATTAATAAAAAAGCAACCATAAGCTACATAAAAGGAAACCTACTTTTATCGGCAAACGACCCCTAAATTTTAGCATTTTAATTACCATTAGCTTTTTTTTAGTGAATTTTTTTTAATGATTTGAAAAAGTTGAGCTCCATTAGCTTTTGTTTTTTACTCCGACCTTTTTTATGCTTTCAAAAAGTTAAGTTCCAAACAGTAATTTTCACAATTACAATGTCACTTATTATTTGACTGGAAATATACTTTAAATATTGTTCTTTGAGATATGAAGCAACGACTAAAAAATTCTGTAATTGATCACTAATTTTGATCTTCTCGATCTCATGAGTTGAAACTTGAAACTTGAAACAGGGGTACCATACATTTGATATGAAATCAGTATACATTTTTGAAAATGTTAATTCTTTTTATCAATAGTGTTAATTATGCAATCATGAATGAATTGAAAATTAGCCAACAATACTTCTTTGTTTATGTTATCAAAACCATGTCTGAGCTAATGGTTATTTGAAACATGACATAAGATTGAATATACCAATTTCAATCACCATTTAGATATTATTTGTCGTACACCAATACATGTCATACTCTTGTATTTTTGGCATAAAATATATATAATCATATAACATGTTTCCTTTTGTTATTTGGATCACTATCTTCAGAGCTATCAACATGTTCCCTCCAATTTGCTCATGGCTTTGCAATTACTTTTGTAGAGCCTTTGTTTTTTGAACTTGTACCTATACTATATTTTTCCTGTCATTCCCTGGAATCTGCTTCAAGTTTGTAACTACCAACTAGGGCTCCATGTTTTACAATCATAGTTGAATATTTGATGATTTATAAAAGAATATGGATTATAATACCTTATTTGGCAATCTTCTTTTCAACTGCATTTCACTGAATGGTTCTAAATCTCAACAGCCAGCTCCAACAACTTTTGATGAAGTCTTTCAGTGCATGTTTGACTACATTGACAGACTATTTATCATGATACGTCCCCGAAAGCTTTTGTATATGGCGATCGGTGAGTTTTTATTCGATCCTTTCAATTTCATTTTATTTTTAACATGCAACAATCTGTGAATTTTTTGATGCTATGCCATTTGTTAAATTTTCAGATGGTGTTGCTCCCAGGGCCAAAATGAATCAACAACGTTCTAGGCGGTTCAGAGCAGCGAAAGATGCAGCTGATGCAGTAAGTTATTACTAGTAATCATTCTACTACTCCAATTTTTATTTCACGGTAACCATAAAATGATAGCCACACAATATGGTGAATAACAGTACTACATGAAATGTTTTCATAGCTTGAGAACTATTTTCTGAATGGTGATTCTTTGTTATATCTTTTTTATACATTCAATTTGTAATCATCTAGAAAGTCTGTGTATATTTGTTTATTACCATTAGCTTCATGTATATATAGTTTAACTTAATTACATTTGTGTTAGAATATCATTCAGTGCAATCAAAGCTACATATGTTGATCGTTAGACGTCTGCTCTTTTGTTGTCAGGCCGCAGAAGAAGAAAGGTTGCGTCAAGAATTTGAAAATGAAGGCAGGAAGCTTCCTCCTAAACAGACATCACAAACTTGTGATTCTAATGTTATTACTCCTGGTACAGAGTTTATGGCTGTGTTGTCCACTGCGTTGCAGTACTACATTCATTTAAGGCTCAATTATGATCCTGGTTGGAAGGAGATCAAAGTATGAATAATCTCACATGAACTATTTTTTTCTTTGCACATAAGTCAGTCTAATAATTTTCTCAATTTGATCCCTATTTTGAAAGGTTATTTTGTCTGATGCAAATGTTCCTGGCGAAGGGGAACATAAAATAATGTCTTACATCCGGCTTCAACGCAATCTACCTGGTTATAATCCTAATACCCGTCATTGTCTTTATGGATTAGTAAGTATTGCAACTTAGTTCACCCTTTTTCTTTTTCTTTGTCCTTCTACCATTTTTTTTATAGAAAAATAATTAAATCAATTCATGTTTACTAACCTTTTAGTCTGAGGGATAAAATAATATAGGTATTCTCACCCGCTATGTTACCGTGTTATTTGCAGACGTAGAAATGAGTAACTGGTATTCTAGCTTAGACGCAATTTTTTCTTCAAGGCTTATCACCAGATTTAATTACTGGTCATTTATCGTCAATGCGGTACAACTTCTGATTTTGATCCTAAGACCTTTTATTTACTACTGTATGCAGGATGCCGATTTAATTATGTTAGCTTTGGCAACCCATGAAGTTCATTTTTCAATCTTAAGAGAGGTTTGTAATGCATATCATAATTTTGCTGTCTGTTCTCTGCTTTCCCCCCTCATATGCATGTAATTATCCATCTTTTGTTGATCACATCTTTACAAATCATTTTCAGGTAGTGTTCACTCCAGGGCAACAAGATAAATGCTTCATTTGTGGCCAGGTGGGTCATTTAGCAGCAGAATGTCAAGGCAAAGCGAAAAGAAAAGCTGGGGAATTTGATGAGAAAAGTGAAGCAGTTGTTAAAAAGCCATATCAGGTAAAAACATTTATTTCGATTTATTACTATTTGGTGTCCATGGCTGTATATTATATTATATTATATTGCAGTTTGTCCACATCTGGACTCTTCGGGAGTATCTAGATTACGAGTTCAGAATTCCTAATCCGCCATTTGAGATCGATTTTGAGCGTATTGTTGATGATTTTATTTTCATGTGTTTCTTTGTTGGCAATGATTTCCTTCCACACATGCCAACGCTAGAGATTCGCGAGGTTTGTTGTTGATTTCTATACCAATTTCAATACATTTGTTACTTTTACAGTTAACTTGCTTTTGCTGAAAACATTTGTACCAATTTGTGTATTATTTCTGTTGATTAAGCTGGTAATTCTTTCAGTTGCACAGATTACTTGCCTTCTTTGTGATATCTTCTTTATGTTGGTTATTATTATTATACTGATTACTGTGTACAATATCATATTTATCTCAAAAGATAAGATGCATCCATGGGGCTTATTACACATGTTATTGACATGTGCAACGATTAAGCCTTATTGTTTACTTTGACAGGGTGCAATAAATTTACTAATGGCTGTTTATAAGAAAGAATTCAAGGCAATGAATGGATATTTGACAGACGGGTGCACGGTATGCAGTTTTTATACATCCGATTGGTTACTGAAAAAATATCCTATACTGAAAATCCTTTATTATTTTACACTTCTTGATTGATCTATTCTTTTCTTCATTGCTGATCAACATTTTTTTGCCAGCCGGACTTGAGCAGAGTGGAGCTTTTTATTCAGGCAGTTGGGTCATATGAAGACAGGATATTCCAAAAAAGAGCACGTCTTCATCAGGTTTCATGCACACAACATAAATTTAGTAATAATAATACATGCTGCTGCCACTGTTCACAATTAATACTCTTTTAAGGTCAAAGCACATTGTTCCTGTGTTGCAGTATTGAATCTGTAATCACACTCATCTTATTTGCCTTCTCTCTATATTATGGAGGAGATCATTGGTTGAGTCAAGAGAGAGTGTTTTTGTAATGTTTATGAATAAATAGAATAAATTCATGGGTCACGTATATCTTAAATATGCTAAAATAAGTTCATGGATCACGTAATATCTTAAATATGCTAATTAGACAGGGCATAAGAGTTCTACCTATGTTATCGCAAATGGATGCAACAATAATCCATGCTTCTATTTATAGATTTACTTCATAATCTTCTGCTAGTGCATCAGTTCCACACAATGTTGAACTTTGCCAAAAAGAAAACATGGTTACTTCCATCATTGTCTGCATTCCAAACTTATGCTCCAACATTTTTTTTCTCTGAATTATATCTCACTCGTATATATGGCATATAATACAAAGGAATGAATATAAAAACAAATTCTTGGATTTTAATCCAAAGTCAAATTTATCAAGTTCTTGGTATGCATAAAAGAAACCTGCTCTTACCAAACTATAACTTATTTAATGACTCATTTTATTTGAAGTAATAAATGAATGTGTTATAATCTTCTCTAATGTTTAATTTGGCAGCGTCAGGCAGAAAGAGTCAAACGTGAAAAAGCCCAGTCAAAGAGACGGGATGATCTGGATCCTAATCTTAGGCCAGAAGAAATTGTTCCTGTTACTCGATTTCAAGGTTCAAGACTAGCCTCTGGCTCTTCATCATCTCCATTCCAACAAAACCAGAACAATGGTACCAGTGATAAATTTGGTCGAGCAAAAAAAGCTGCGCGTTTATCATCAGAAGGGGCATCAGTTGGTGCTGCGATCGTGGAGGCAGAGAATAGCCTTGATACAGAAGTAATTTTCACATTTTTGAAATAATAATTATAATATCTTGAATGATTTGTAACAGGTTCATAACTTTTTATGATATCATAAAAATTTCAAGATTGTGGTAATTAGTTAATTCCACTTACAGGCTGACAACAAAGATGACCTGAAGACAATGCTCAAGGAAGTGCTTCGTGAGAAGTCTGATCTTTTCAACTCCGAATGTCCAGAGGAAGACAAGGTTCTAACTTGTAAATACATCATACACACATACATAATATACAAACGTACTATATGTATATATAGTATGTTTGTATATTATGTTTATAATACCATGGAGATGTCCATTTCGTCGAACACATTCCAACCCTTATACAAGCAAATGAAAACAAAAATCATTGATGGGCATCAACTACTTAATCTCTATCGTCGGTTTCTTGATGCTCAAAGTTTATATATCATTTGAGCTGGTTTGCTTTAATTGTCATCTATAAACTCCATGGTTATTTTTCCAGGTTAAGCTGGGAGAGGATGGATGGAAAGAAAGGTATTATGAAGAGAAGTTCTCCGCAAGAACTCCCGAAGAGTTGGAATCAATTAGAAGAGATGTTGTAAGTCTCTCTGTTTCTCTATCTCCCCCTTCCCCCCCTCCCCCCTCCCTCTCCCTCCTCCCGCACGTGGTAGCTGTCAAGCTAATATTAATAGTTTCCTTTTGTCCTGATCGTAGAAAGTTGAATGAATTGTTGCATATTCTTTTTCCTACCTTTGCAATCATTTTTTTAAACCTTTGGTGACTTGGTTCAGGTTTATAGTTTCCACAATATTCAACTACTAATTATTCTCTTGCAAGTTCATTTGTAATTCAAGTTAATTTATTTCATCTTAGCTTTTCTTAATATATGTTGTGTACAATTTCATCAGGTACTAAAGTATACAGAGGGATTGTGCTGGGTTATGCACTATTACTATGAAGGGGTCTGTTCATGGCAATGGTTAGTACTTACCCATTGGTTGATGATTATAACCTGTAGCATTTTGTGCAGTTTTTAAGTTTGTCAATGGTTGTCTGAAAAAAAATCCGAAATCCATCTACATCTATATTCGGAAAATAGGGCTGTCAATGAGTACACGAAATCCATCCGTATCAAAATATGAAAAATTATTCAATATCCAGAAAATGGATATAGATGTGGATATGGTTGCATCCACATCCGATAATTACCCATCCAATTTTATTAGGATTATAGTTTATTTTTTTGTGTATTTTAGTGCATAAAACGATTGTAACTTGATATTTTATCTAGGTAAAAATAAATACATTTAATGTGTGTGAAAATCAATATTTGCTGCTTAAAATTATTTTCTTCGACTGTTTATTATTTTTTATATTTTTAGCACAGAAATGGATTTATAATGAATCAAAAATTTCAATTTATTTGTTAAGATTTACTAGTTGCGATCCGGTTGAAGAATATTCGATATTCGTCCACATTTGCTGATACAGATATATGATATCCGAAAATAATTTCGGATATAGATATTGTTATGACACTATCCGAATTCGTATCGAACTGTTTACAGGTCTATTGGAAATGGATAAATATCCGATGTTCGAAAAATATGCACGGATTTGAAATTGTCCGTGTCCAAAATTATATTTGGTTTATGTGAGGATAATAGTTTATATTATGTATATTTTACTTCAATAAATGATGTATATTTATTGTTTTATCAAGATAATAGTAAACGTTATATGTGTATAAATTCTTATTCATTGTCCATGACAATTTTTTGGCCTCATTTTTTGTTGGGAGTGGCTATTGGGACAAAATCTAACAAAATATATCTTAAGCATTGAATCTCGATGTATTTACATAAGGGGTTGAATGTGGTGGGGAATCCAATTTTCTATTTCTTTTTTTGTATTTTTATAATCATCAAGATTGAAATAATTTTATGCTAAACTAAAATTTTCTATTTATATTTTTAGATTCATTAATTGTCAATGGATATGATAATATCCTACATTCGTTTGTTATCCATGGATGCGAATGTCCGACATGTCTAAACAATATCGGATGCAAATGCAGATCAAAGTTATCATATCACGCGTTATAGCGCAAAATTGCCTATAGTGCTGGGTGTGTGCTATTTAATCTGTATTAACGCACATGTCATCTATAACACAAAATCATTTTGTCGAAGCACAAAATAGCGAATAGTCTAAAATAGCACACTATTTTGTTTATTTATTTTAGGTATGTACGTTAAAAAAAGTCCAAATAAAATTGGATGACACAAACTACGACATGAGTACAGTAACCATTCATATATCTCCAATAATAAATCAAAATCGTTAATGAAAAACAACCATATTCTTTTAACCTTTATATAAATTTATTATTAACAAATAAATTTATTTATATTCTCAAGTCACTTAATAAAAACATTTTATCTTCATAACTAACCTTTCAACTAAGCTATTAAATTTTATTTAAAATAATCTTAAGAAATAATAAATGGAAGTATACTCCTATTAAACACTTAAAACTTGATTAATGGTAATAATTCATTTTTAAAGTCTTTAACTAATTTCAAACAAGAAATACAATACTTATCATTCAAAAGAATTTTTTAAGAGGACAATTCAAGACTTAATTAATTTGAAACTTAAAACTTGATTTGTTTGAAGATTTAAACCTGCTACTGCTTCAACCCGAGATATCTTGAGTCCATCCCGAAGCAAAATACAAATTTTCTCGAGCCTTTCTCGAGTAAATCCGAAACCACGCTGTTTTTTATTATGAAAACTTAAAACCTGCTACCCAACGAAAGACTCGAGAGTGAACTCGGGCCTGATTCGAAAATTCCCAAGCACATCTTTGAGTTCAAACCTCTATCTTCTCGAACAAGATAAGTCTGACACCAGATGCACGTGTATACATGCACCGATGATCAGAGCTTCGCTGATCATCGCCGCGACCTCCAACGAGTAATCGACGATCATCTCAACACCAACTACCACCCAACAACCTTAACAATCCTCTGAATCGAAATCGATCATAACACCTCTTCTTGGAACTAACCATGATTACCAGAAAACTCCCCGTACCGCCGCCAGCGTTCATCTGAAACCTTGCGAGCTTACCCAGAGCAGCGTCAACTACTCGAGCTTCGATTCCAACCCCTGCGGTGAAGTCCGATAGGCCTTTGACATCGCATTAACCTCAAATACAACGTCGTTCAAACGAGGTCCCAAAACCCTATTTTAACGTCGACTATCTTCTCTGATGGTCTAGAAATTATTTCACCATTTTTCTGATGATCCTTGACCCACAAGCGTGCTCCAGATTCGATCATGAGGCCAATCGTGTCGTTGATCGCCAGAGTTTAACCAAAATAGGATTTTCGTTCATCTTAGAAATTCTCGGCCGTTACTTGCTTGAAAATCATGAAACGATTTTCTAAATTCTTCTTTTTGAAATACGAATTAGTCTGTATGATCAAAGCTTGCAAATTTAAAAATCAAATCCTCGGCTTGAATTCAATTTTTCTCTATCATTCTGATTTCCAGCAATCCTACCTATATATTCTACTTAATAATTTTTTTTAAATTGATGTTATATTGATACAAACATATCCTTTTTAGAAATTATATCTTGAATTCGATTAGATGGGAACATACTAATTTTTCTAGTGAGTTCGAATCTGCAATTATAAACAGAGGAAAACATGTACACAGACATTGCTTAGATACACACATGCATGCATATATTCATACATGCAGAACATCATTCACTACTTTACTTCAAGGATCAATCACAACATCAAGACATAAGAATAGATTCAGGTCTAGTTTGCTCACCTGTGTTTTGAAGAACATAGGACATACATTTTGATTTGAAACCAGACTTTTGATCTGAACTTTGATTCATGTTGAAGATTGTTTGATTCCAGACTGAAAGCTTTATGTTTTGATTGCTTTTTGAATTTTGTTGAGAGGATCTTACTATTCAGGCTTCCAGGTTTTGAATTGAATCCTAATTGCTCTGATCTGAATGCTTTGTTTGCATTTTGAATCTGTTATCTGATTTTGCTTCAGTTTGACTACTTTATAGTTTGATTTCTAACTTGCTTTGAAACTGATCTATAGTTTGATTTGCATCAGATTGAAACTTGATGTTTGCATGCTTAAATCCAGTTTGAATTTGAAGCTGTTTGATTTTATTTTTGATTTTAAAATTGAATATGTGTTTAGTAGACATATATACTCAACATGTCTATGTGAAAAAAATTAATATTTTTGTTTTTCTCTAGCTATACTAATTGGCAGAAACTTTATAATCTTAAGATTTCATTTTAAATTTGCTAATGATGCTATTTACCCCATTTAATGTTTTTTATTTATTTGAAACTTTTACGTTGTAGAACTTAATAGTTTGCAATATTAAACTTTGTTATCTACATCGTTTTAAATAGGGTTATGGTAACGATAAATTTAACATCAATACACCAACATCCAGCAATTGATAATCAATATTGAGTTACATCAGCGTACCAATACTATCAATAAGTTTACGTTTGTTAATGCTAAATATAACGGTAGTAAAAAACGTCACAACCAGCGGTAACGGTAAATTTTTCTGTCATAATAATTTTATTTGATCACTATTTAAATTAATTAATTACCGCACACACTTGTGAAGGTCCATCATTTTCAATAATGTGTTTGTGGTATCATCTATGATGATGTTTCTTTTTTTAGTCTTATTACGTTCAAAGTCTAAGGTTACTAAAATAATTATTTCATATTGTTAAAAATAATTTGTAATGAAGTAATTTTTTTTATAACCCCACTCCGAAGAGTAGAGCTCCAACCCAGCTAGTCTGACCAGAGTCAACAATGGTAGGTTATCTAGCTCAGCAGGAAGCATTCGTTTTCCAACCGTGTTTAGTTAGATTTAACTGGAAACACAACTTCCCGTCTTGAGAGAATATGGCAGATGGGTACCGAACTTGTGACCTCATTAACAGGTTGCAAATGTCTCTACCACTGCGCCACTACTGCGGACATAGTGAATTAATTTTTTTTTCTATGTTAACTAAAATAAATCAAAATGTTGATATAAATTTTAATGGAGTTGGCAATCAGGAATATTTTTTTTTATCATTATCAAAATGTCAATATAATAAGATTTTAATGTTTCATGTACCAGTAAATTTACCATACCAGTCAACAGTTTACCGGTTTATCAATATGTCAATAATCAATCTACCAACGGTAATGATAAAATATCAGTTATCATTTTTGACTTACCAATGTCAGTACGGTAATAGTTTTCTCGTATCAGTAACGGTTGCCATTACCATAAGCTAACCATTCTTTTCTTTTAAATTCTTTTGGACAAACTCTTGAAATTAAAGTTTTTTCATTTGATAAAACATTAAAAAATTTCGTTTCTTATATGTCAAAAGTGCCACTTGATACATACTTTGAAAATGACCTTATGGACTAGTTTATTTTGGCTTTACAAGAAAGCAAATTATTCAGTACAAGATACCAAATTTTATTGCGTAATCGATGACGCTATTATACATATTTTTTCTATGAAGTCACTCATGTAGTGAAATGTTTTAATTTATGATCTACAACAACCAAATATTATGATGCTATTGTGAATATTCATATGTGAATATGACTCAAGTTCTTTTTTCATATCAATTTAACTAGATGAAGGAGTCGACAGTGGAAATATACTTTCATCTCTTTTAGTTTATAAGCATCTAAAATATATGTGTTGTGATATTATTTATCATTTTTGTTTCATGTAATAAACAACCAAGAATTTTTTTTTTTGATAAGTATAGTTTGTATAATGTCGAATCATGAAATAAATCAAGTTTACATGCATTAAAAAATGAATAAAAAGAATTTTGAATTCAACATTGAAAAAATATATTAAAAATAATCTAAAGATATATTAAACTCAACAAAACATGATTTAACATGAAAATTTATAAAAAATAGCAATTTAAATTAACGATCTCAATTAGGAAACAAATTAAAGATGATGAGGATGGTAAATCCCTAGAAAAAAATTGTTAGATGGATTTACTTCAGGATACAATGTTAAAAATTAGAGCGCGGTTTTAGGGTTTTATATTTGAATATGTGGCACCAACTAACAATTTATAGTATAAATTATAATGTAAATTTAAATCCATAATCAAATTACAGTGTAAAATTTAATAAAATAAGCGTGATAATCGTAAATGAGTAATTTGATATTAATGTAAACATGAACCACGGCTACTTTAGTCCTATATGTGTGTGTCTCTCTCTTTCTATACATATATATGTGTGTATGTACGTATATATATGCATATATAACACAAAATTTGCAAAAGTGAACAAAATAGCGTAGGCTATAGCACAAAGCGTTCGCTGTTTTGTGCTATTTGATATTTGATTACCTTGATGCAGATAACACACTGTCCATGTTTGAAAGCATACATTGATACATAGCAGTTTTTATATGAAGTTTTAAAAGCACCATATTGCTCATTTGTGCATACTCCATTGTTGCTTCATCATTCAATTACATTAAATATTTCTGTCATACATTTCCTTTCCCACAAAATTCTGTAGTCTTAATCTAGCTGCATGCTTATTACTTTTGTACATATTCTGTAATCTTATTCTATTGATCACTTATTTCATCTTCCTTAGCTATAAACCAATTTTTGTTTACGTATGTAAGTCCTATTTAATTTCCCTTACAATCATCCACACATGTTAATTATCTTTGGAATGTAGCACTGATTATTCAGATGACTGGTTCTTCTGACGTAAGTATACTTATGTATGTATATACACACACACACACACACATACACATACATACATATACATACATACATATATATATAATGAATTTTTTTTGTGTGCTTTGGGCGTTGGCTATATTGGTGGGTATTTCCTCGGAAGCCAGATTTTCTTAGAAGCCAATAATTTTTCTGTAAATTACGAGCAGTTCTTATTTGGGAAAGGAGTGTTGTCCTTTGAGAAAAACTTTGATTTCTTATATTTAGTATTTTGATCTTGTTGTATACTTGTATAACTTGAATTATGCTAGCACTAGTATGGAAACATGTTTGAAATTGAAATATATATTGATTTCATCTTTTGGTACAACACTCTATAACTTACATCGAATGGATATGAAAAGATGAAAAACTTAAGCACACGGCTCCATCCAACTTCCATTTAGAATCTAAATAGTCGCACTTGTTCATGCCCATGGTCCCGACAGTTTCATCCATTCACAGGTAATTAAAAGTGTTTGCTCATGTTGTAACCTAACATTCAACACTTATTTTCAATGCTTTGAGCTTTAGCAATAATTGATTGCATCCTGCATTTTTGCAGATTCAAAATGCAAACAAGTTTTTTCTTTATGTCAAATTATACGATTATGGCATGTGGAGTTATGATATAGTCTATGCTTCAAAATATGAAATGTGCATATTATTTCATATTAAAAAAAGTGTATTTGAGCATCAACGCTGATCTATAAGTTAAATATACGTTTGAAAAGATTGATGTTATATTTCCGGGCAGAAAGCGAAACACTGAATAAGCAGTCTTAAGCAGTACTTGAACTCAATAAGCTTGGTGACATGTATGTCTTTCCACCTTTTGTGAGCCAAATAATTACACAGATTAGGGTTTTCAGCACTGAAATTAAATAATACAACTACCATGAGTTCACACACTTTGTAGTTAGTAAAAATAATATACCAAATAATTTGAAGTATACTGTTCCATTCTGTAAAAAATTGTATAAATAACTCTTTATCATTGAGAGGTGATGTGCCGCTTAACAACTGTTGAAACCCTTGCGTAACATGCATCATATGTGCAATATAGAGCTCAGAGATCCATGGCAGAATACTGGTTTATTTATCTTGGTGACATAATCCAAAAAATGCCGAATGTTCTTCCTAATCTTGTCCTTCCTTTCATTTCTTTATTTCATATCAACTTCTAAATGACTAAATGTTGAAGTTTTTACCATTTATAATAATGCGAGCTCTTATCAATATGTTATTTCAGGTTCTATCCATATCATTATGCACCCTTTGCCTCAGATCTGAAAGGATTGGGCCAATTGAAGATTAACTTTAATATTGGTTCGCCTTTTAAACCGTTCGATCAACTGATGGGTGTTTTTCCTGCTGCAAGGTTATTTATTTGACACATTCCGTTATTTATCCGGACATGTTCATCGATTTATAATCGTGCCATACAATTGCAGTTCACACGCGCTACCTCTCCATTATAGAAAACTGATGAGTGATCCAAACTCACCTATTATCGATTTCTATCCTACTGGTATGTTTAAAACTCTCAATTTGCATATCTTTCTGTTTTTCTGACGCTAATTCGATTTTGAACGCACCAGATTTCGAGGTAGACATGAATGGGAAAAGGTTCGCCTGGCAGGTAATGTAAATATAATTTACTTTCCCTAAGTATGCTTCTCTTCCACGAATCATATGATGTAGCGTTTCTTGTATCCTATACTACTTGAAGGGTATTGCAAAGCTTCCTTTTATTGATGAGGGTCGTTTACTTGCTGAGGTTGAAAAAGTAGAGCACACGTTAACGGTATCTTATGTGATCTACAGATATGATATGACCACATGTATTTAAAACATCATTTTGGATATTTTGATATTTTCTTCATTCATATATATAGGAGGAAGAAAGACGGAGAAACACCATGATGCATGACATGCTTTTTGTCAATGTCTGTCATGCTCTTTCTCCTTACATATTTTCTCTCAGCGACCAATATGGACAACTTTCAGAAAAAGAACGGGCTGGTGTTAAAGAGAAAATTGATCCTTTAGCTAGGTAATTTCCATCATATACGTAGTATCTAAGGCTCCGTTTGGGAGTTTATTTTTTACCGGTTTTGACTTATTTTGGACGACTGCATTTCACGTGTTATCATAATCCTTGCTTGTAAGTTTTTTTTTTACATCGATTGTTGTTGGTTATAAAACCGGTGAAAACTGGTGTATTGTAATTTCGATGGCAATTCTCAACCCATCAAATTGATGTGTTTTGATGGCTTGTAACTTTTTTTCAATTATACCCACACTAATTATGTTGTAGAATTAATCTTCACAAAAATAGAAAATAAATATAAGGATATATATATATATATATATATATATATATATAGTGGAAAACTCTCTAAATCAATGTAGTTAAACTTTCAAGCATATATTGATCAGTTATACTAACACTTATATAAACCAATCAAAATCGCTACGTCGTTTATGGTTAAAACCGGTACTCCCAAAAACCTCTCATAACCGGTATTACAAAACTTCCAAGCGGAGCCTGAGAGATGTTGTCTGATCTGAAGTGAGAGTACAAGACTTGAACCTTGGTTACAATGCATGTAACCTCCGTATACCTAAGATTGACACCTAATATCCTCCACTAGTATTTGTATGCCGATACTTAAGTATCTGAATGTAAGATCATTGGGGGTAAAAGTAAAACGACCAAATTCATTGCTCACATCGTATCGATGAAATATTATATATTATAGTCAAAGTAGATAGTACATGTGACCACTTTCAAAATATAGTATTTAAAGTTGTAACATCAACTACATAAGTACCGTCCTTAACTATGAACAGTTATAACAATATGTCATCACAATGCGGATACATATACATATACTAACGCATCAAAAATATAAATAGTAAACACATTCAAAACCTCAATCAGCTCCAGAACATTAAGCCTAATCTTGTACCCACAACCCACTTAAATGAGTGCCCGAGAGTTTAAGGGAAAATATAAACTTCGAATCAAACGTAAGTCCGGTGTGAGAAACTCAAGTAATATGCTATACATATCACAGTACATTGTGAGACCACGCCGTTAAAATATGAAACTAGTTTTTCTCCCTGCAAGTACCAAACCATATAATATTAAGTAAATAAAGACCATTCGAAGGTGTTTATGTTTCGTTATATATGCATATATAATAAAATTGTAACATGCCCATACATATCACGGTAAATTTTAAATATATAACTCGATAGCTATCTGCATTTCATATAATACAACACACGGATAATTGCAAAATGACAAGGGTGGACTATACTCTAATCGAGGAACAAAGTATATCTCAAGACTAGGTACTCTTAAGAGTCGTAGATCGATATTTCTCTAGACTAGATATACCCAGTGGTAGCGATCTACATAATCAACCCATTTTCAAGTCTTTTTAGTCATTTTCGATTTCTTTCGACAGATTTATCGATGTTCAAACCCGCTTTCGAACTCTAGAACCATCACGAGCACTCGACATCTCGATATGATTCCTTCTACGTCATTCCTTGTGGATCTTAGGTACATCATCATGATACTTAACTCATTATTAATTTCGAAGCATTATCGTTCAAGTCATCCGAATACTTGTTTGATTATGGTCATTTCAAAACCGTCGTTCGATGCATTTATGGTTGATTCTATTTTGGTTATTTTGTAAGGAAGCGAACAATACATATGGTAGAACCTCACCGAGAGGTTTCCAACCGCATCACCATTAACGGGAAAATCGTTTATACAAATAATAGTCTTATCGAGAGATTTCTAAACCATACGATTTGTATCATTTCTAAGTAAAAAATCAAAAACTAATGGTTGAAAATCAATCGTTGACAAGTTAAAGTCAATATTTTGAAAATTATCTCATAACACAATATGGTTTCGTAGTTAGGGTATATGTCTAATACAAAGAAGGCAACAAAATCAAACAAATGTTACTGCTAATGTTATCTTTTACTTAGAATAACAACCTTAACTTCTATGAATTTACAATATTTTTCATTTCGCCATAGCTTGTTCATTTTCTTTTCAAAACGCCATAAACCAACTCGTGATAGTTTATGGAAATTTGTATAATGCCTTTAAAGTCAAACACTATCTTTTTCAAAACTAGTTAAAGAGGTAATAAGCGATAGAAGTGCTATAATTCCTCTTTAATGCTACGTTACTTAACTTTTCAAACCATTTACGTATAAAGTCATTTTCATATGTAATTCCATTTTAACCTAAAAGTGTGTGTAACATTTCGAGTAAAATTAACTTCATTTAAACAATATACATTTCAAAAAGATAAGAGCCCGTTTGGTTTCATTTTGTATTTTGAGTTTTGTGTTTTCAACTTGCATTAAGAAATAATAAGAAATAAGAGAAGAAGATTTATAATTCTTAGCCATTGCGACGACCAACGGATAACGAAAGAGTTGGATTGTTCTCCGTGCTTTTGTTATCTCTTGAAACATGAATAACAAAATAATCTTGGTTTTTATTTTGCATGTTAATTTCATTTTTCAAAATTGTTTGTTTTTCAACAATACATACAACGGACGCGCTTTTGTATAGACGAAAATACAAAACTAAAAACGACAAGCCAAACGGGGCCTAAATGTTACAAAAGTGCAATAAGAACTTTTTGACTTCATGCTACTTAACTTCTCAAAACCATGACATCTATAATGTAATATACTCTATTCTAACCTATGGGTATATAAAACATCATGTTAAATTTACTTCATTTAAATAGTAAACTTTCACTAAAAACTTCTTTTTATAAGTATGATTATCAAGCTCATTCATCTTGTTAAAAATATTCACTTTACAAACTCCTCCATTTATATCATTCACTTTCCAAATTGCTCACAGTCAAAGAAGTATTTCCCATTTTTGTATCTTTTTCAACTTTCCAAATTGCTCAGAGTCAAAAAAATATCTCCCATTTTTGTATACTTTTCAACTTGTGTCGACATTAGGCGATCCTCTCTAATGCTTAAGAAGGAATGATGTTGACCATATGTGAGGAGTTCATTTTAGTGGGTTTAAGCTTGATTTTCTTTTTGGCTGCAAGAAGTTTTTGAAGAGGTAAAGAAATGTGACTGGTTTGATTTACTTATAATAAAATTAAGTAAATGAGAGAAGTATGCCTGTGTATATATAAAATGGTAAAAGAGATTAAAAAGAGTTATCCATTTTCCTTCTCGTTCTCTCCGTGTCTCCTTCATCCAAAGTCTCCTCTTCACCAAGACCTTGCATTTAAAATCCTAGCCACTTTCATGCTTAACTTAAACAAGGAACACGTATGTGTTATACACTATGCTGGTTCATTATCCATTAATAACTTTTATCGTACTTAAACTTGATTACCGGTACTATATTTTTTGATGACATTATTGACTATGATCTTGTTTAATTATGCATGTAAAAATATTTTGAAACCGGGATTGTTAAACATTAATCTCATTTGATTACGTATGTGTAAGTGCTACGAAACCCTGGTTTCACATAAGCCCTTTGGTTTACCAATTGGATGTATGTTAGAAGATGCATCTCTCAGGTTTTTGGAACGAAAGTCGGTTTACTGCCATAGTTTGAATTTCCGATTTTTGGTTATTTGAAAAGTCTGAGATTTTGATTCCATTGTGGAAATTATATTTTAATTTTGGTTCTAGATTTCATCACTTTTCAAAAGTTTTTGATATAAGTACATTTGTGAATACCGAAAATCTACATTTAGAAGTATTAAAACGGTCCAATCATGCAAAATAGGTTAATCTCTACCCTAAAATTAAGAAGACCCGATCATTTTACTAAAAAAGCTAGGTCAGTCAGTCAAGCAGTCTACTCCTTCCAACGCCTATAACCTAATCATTTCCCTTAAAATTCAGGCCCAATTCCTTAAAGACATCCCAATCCTTCAAAATGCCCAAATATCTGATGCTCCTAACCTTAGAATCCATGGCTAAACAAAAAGCTGCTGCCTTTCAAAAGTGAGAAGGGGGAATTTTTTTTTAACCTGCTTCTTCTTGCTCTCTCTTATTTGACTTTTCTTGCTTGAATCGATGTTCTTAGGTACTTTGTATATAATTTTTTATTTATTTTATATTGAGGGTTTAGAACTGGATTTTCCAACGAATTCTGGTCCGGTCTAGGGGTGAGCAAATGGTTGGTTCGGTTTGAACCTATCAAAATGTTGAAAACTAAAATAACCATTCAAGAAACAGAAACCAAACCAAGCCGATATTTTTTAAAACCAAACCGATCATATTTGGTTTGGTTGGTTTATCTGGTTTATAATTAGATCTTTTGGTTGATGATATAATATAAGATTAAAACAATGAAATGAGTCTATATGATGCAAACACTTTGACAAATAAACTCCTCTTCTAAAAATATTAATATGCATTGAAAGAAAAATAATATTGTTATGAAAATTTTGCAAATAACAGCGTCGACAGTAGTAATTTTGTGATTTTAAAATAACTTAATTTTTAAATTTGGTTGGCCAAACCCGACTAATAAACCAAAAAAATAATATAAAAGCATAAATCAAAACAAATCAATTAACTTACAAAAATGAACTACACCGACCAAACTTAATTTGCTTGGTTGGTTTATTCATTCGAATAAATGCTCGCCCCTCGTTCGGTCAACGTTGGAATGACCAAAATTTCGACCCTGCTTGGCACACCCACAAACAAGTTTATATACATATATGCACACACATGTATATGTGTGTATGTATATATAGAGTTCAACGGCACCCCAAACAGTGCAACATCTCAAATGTTTCTTGATTTCCACTACAAACTCCGATTTAAGCAATAATTACTTCTCTCTTTTCCCACTACCACTATTATTTAAATTGGAGCTTGTGGTGGAAATCAGAGGGCATTTGAGATGTTGCACTGTTTGGGGTGCTGTTGAACGCTCGCGTGCGCACACAAATATATATACGTATATACATATATAAATATATATATATATATACATATGTACATATGCACATATATATAACATGTTGCTGCTGAAGTTAAATAACTGGGTCTGCTTCTGGTGATGCTTGTGCTTCTACCTAAATTTATATTGTGTTTAGCTGTATTGTACTCCTTGAGCATTGACGGAATAAAAATTATTATTCAAGCATTTACATATCACTTAGGAGAACTAACGCATGCATCAATTAAGTATCCAAAAAAAATATTCATGACAAAATTAACATCTTACATTAATGTTTCAGTTGGTTGGTATGCAACTTGTTATTTAGTTTTATTCTCATGCTTTGATCATTCTATTTGTAAATTCATGACATTACATGCCATCTCTTCGAGTATGATAATTTTTGAATAGAATAAAATGGCGGAACTCAATGTATGAGCTATGCATCATCAATTTAGGTAATGCAACATTGTGAAAATTATCCTCAAAGATTTATGCCTATGAAATAGGCCAAATGAATAGTCTTTGTATGCTGAAAATAATTTTTTGTATGCTGAAAATATAATTTTCTGTCGAAGCGTTAGGATACGTCTCTTCCTTTAGTAAGAGGCTTTACATAAACAAGTGTCATATTTCACTAGGAATGCCTTGTAAAGGGTCAAAGAAGTACATACAGTTCATCGATTGAAATAGGTGCGTAATACGATCCAAGAAGATACGGGATTTAGAACACAAAACTTTGAAATTTATGGTAATGGATTTTATAATCATAGTAATAAGTATGATGAGGTCAGCCAGAAAAGGTTTATTTTTTTATTTTATTTATATTTTTTAATTCCAACAACAATGGTTATTTTGGCTCTTTTCTGTAAGTAACTAATAACAAAATATGCAACTTAACTATTAACATCTTTAGTGACATTATTTATAAGACGATGGTAACTGTTAATACAAAGTAAAAGTTTCATTCTATTATGGTGGCATATGACCTTACCTAACTGAAATTTAACTTTTTTTGCCATACTGAAGTTGGAACAAATTCTTATCCACAAGTCTCATAGCTATTCTTTAAAAAAAGTAAGTTCTTGTTTGGTTTGAAAATTTCAGTTTTGGGTTCTTATAACAACCAAAATGCATCAAGTTTCCAAAATGATCAATTTGGAAAATGGTTTGAACATATAGAATTGAAAATGATTTTTTTCTTTTCCCGCCTTTTGGGGAATACCAAATATGAAAAACTATCTTCTCCCTTTCTCTTCTACCCTTTGTTCTAATGACCAAATTTTTTCCACCACCTTCCTTTCTATGCCTTTTGAAGTACATATTGAAAACACAAAACTCAAATTTCCAACCAATGGGCTCTAAAGATCACAGAATGACAGCCATCTTCTTTGTTGATGTTTGATGACTGAACTAAAAAGCTGGATAGTCCATTTACCTTTTTGCTTGATATGCTAGCGCAGATCGTGTTGAATGGAGGCAGCTATTACTTATAATTGCTGTACTAAAGCAAATATGTAATTTTGAGTTAAATCAGCTTCCAAATATCATCAAATATAAATAGGTATCTATTTTACTTATAATTCATGTTTCAAATGGTTGGTTACTTTCGGAATGCAGTGGTGGTATGAATGGGTATCTTTCTCTTTGCAATGGTGATCCATGTCCTCCAGTTTTTAGGACTCCTGTTGATGGAATGGAAGATATAATGAACAATCAAGTCATGTAAGAGTTATATGGATTCACTTTTTACTCGATCAACAATATTTTTTGTTCTTTTTCAATAATTGATACATACGTACGTATGCATGTATATGCACGTACTATCATAATTTCGATGCTGATTTACCTTGTAGATGTTCCATATACAAACTTCCTGATCAACATAAACATGTCGCTAGGCCGCCTTCTGGTGTTATATTTCCAGAGAAGGTATGCATTTGTTGTTAAATTGATTGGTGAGCTTATTCTTCAAGTTATACGTGTACATAGATGTCATCTGTGTATTTCTTTATGAGGGGTCTTTCTTGATTCAGCTCTTAATTTTAGAGGGTTATGTGTCCTGCTCTCATATGTTAGTGGTTTAACTATGAATTCCCCATTTTTTCTGCTGTCAGATCTGTCAGTATGGATTATTAATAGTAAATGAATTCATCACGTTGCTTGTTTAATTGAATGGAATAAACGGTACTGTAGTCTTTGGTCATAGTTCCAGGTTTAATATGGTTATAAGAAGAGCAAAAGGAGTCTGTACCTGTAGTACAGCTGAAGCTTACTTTCCACGCTTTAACAGCAAAATACACTTAATTGGGTTCTAAATCAACGGATCAGTGGGGGTATTTATGTCCAATTTGATATATTACACAGGTAACATAGAAAGGAGTACAAACTTCCTTTTCTTTTGTAATAATTTCTCTCCTGACTAGCTGTTTAATACTTTTTTTTAAATTTCAAATTTTATTGATAATTAGGGCCCATTTGGTTTTGTTTTGAGTTTCGTATTTTGCGTTTTCAAAATTTATTACAAAGTGAGGAGAAAGCAGAGAAAAATAAAATAAAATTGTAAGTGATTATGATGATGATAAAGGGACGACGGAGAGGATTAAGGGACGGTAGAAGACGGCGAAGGGACGAAGGAATGGCGGAGGCATGGATTTTTCAAAACACGGAAAACAAAATAAATTTGTTTTTCATTATGTTAACTTCATTTGTTGAATTGATTATTTTTCAAAAAATACATGCGTCATGTGCTTTTTTGTTTGAACGAAAACACAATTAAAAATGCAAATCAATCGAGGCCTTAGGGTCCGTTTGATCTATTTTGTATTTGTATTATGAGTTTTCAACGTTAATTACAAAATATGAAAAGAGTGGAGTGACGACAGTGGAAGGAAGATGAAGAGGATGACGGAAAGAATGGAGAGACAGAAGGAAGAATTGTTTATCGTGCTTCCGTTATTTCTCAAAACACGAAAAATAAAAATAAAAGTTGTTTTCTATTTTGTATGTTAAGTTTGTTTTTTAAATTGGTCGTTTTTCACAATATACATGCTATGGACAAAATCCAAAACAAAAAAGGGCAAACCAACCGCAGTAATAGTTTTTGGGGTTTTGAACCCAAGATGCTCCAAAGACCTCTAACGCTTTGGTGGTATCTAAATACTCATAATGCTTGTATCTAAATCCTTGATTTGTCACACAAATTCATTATATTATTTAATTTTGATACAGACCGTTAGTAGTGGTGATTTGAAGCCACCACCTGTGTTATGGCATGATGACACTGGCAGGAGACCAATGGACAACAATCGAAGGTAACAAGGATCAAACATAACCTTTTCTGTTATGTGCATCAACAATGAAATACATCAACTCTGGACACATTGGAAGCACAGTGTAGGTCTAAAGAACTCTTTTTCTTCATTTGGCAGATATAACAACCAACCTGGAACTGTCCAAGGTCGACAGCTAGGTGATGCAGCGCATAGACTAGTTAGAAACAGCCTACACCATGAACCAAGACATCATCATCATCATCAAGACATGGACCCGAATAACCACCATTCATATTCCAATGGAAGACATCATCATCAGCATCATAACAACGCACCCAATCACAGGCCTCCACACGTCCCCTCGTCCCGCGTGCAACATCAAAGAGAAGAATACAGCCGACCAGTTCATTCGCATCATGATCGAAATCAATACAACCAACCTCGTGGCAACTATACTTCAAATTATAGGCGAAGTACCGCCACTAATCCCGACCCGTACATAGTTGCCCCTCCGCCTATACATAGTAGTTATCCCCCAGTCGTTGATAGTAATAGCTATGAATACGTACCGCCCTTTGTTACCCCAGCAATTCCTGTAGCTGGGCCGTATGTACAACGGAGTCCTCCTAGGGTATATGGTGGTGTCCATCATCAAGTGGGTTACAGGGCCCAACAATGGCAGCCTCGACATGGAGCTCCACTTCATGATACAGGTAGAGGATACAGTAATAATAATCACCAAATGAATAATCGTAACTTTTCTTCATTGAGTAGAGGTGGATCAAATCGTGGCCCCCCTCCACCACGGCATGGACGGGGTCGATATTAGATTGTGTTTTTATATTCGTTTACAACAGAAACACTCGAGTTTGTATTATTATTGCAATTTTGTTTAATCTGTTAGTGAGGTTGTTTTTTTAATAAAAAAATAAAACATATTTGTTGATCAAGATTTATAGATCTAATTTGTTCTTTTCACTGATTTTATATGAATTATGGGTGGTTTGCTATTTTTGTTTGGCTGTAAACTTTGATTCTTGATGATAACTGTTTGGTGTAGTTTAAGTTATAAAATGAAATGGATGACAATGTATTGTGTAATATTTTTACATGACGTATCTGACTTTTGGAGCTAAGCCTCTGATCTAAGCAGCAGAAGTACAGCAGGTCATTTGTCCAATGCAGATTGCTTGGAATTTCGTGTTTGTCCATCTATAATTTGGTTTTGCTTATTCCTTTCACTATCTGGTTATGGTTTTAGATAGGTTGGGTGTTGGTGGGGTTTAGGTTAGGGTGGATCGGTTTGGGTTTGGTTGTATATTTTTTATCGTTCTATGTTTTTTGATCGTTAAGGGAGGAACTCTTTTCACAAGAGGATTTTTATTTTGTAGGTTGAAAATCTGTCCAACCTATTTACATGACGTGGCACTATTTGTTTCCTATCCTCTTATTTGCGTCTTTGAGGTATTTATTTATAGTATATAGGATTCACCAGTTAAAACCCGCCTTTTTGAATTTGATAAGACAACTATACATCTCTATACGTCGTTGTACAAGTTGATTTTTACAAGACTAAGAAAAAACAACCCTCTGTTGTGATCAAGCAATGAAGGTCATATTTCAGATGAGTTGTTTTGTTAGTCTAGAAAACCTGTACAATATTCATTCTTTAATGATACACATACACGTGTATTTTTAATCAAATTTACAATGGATGTTCAACTCAAAATTTTCAAAAAGATTAAATTTCAAAATAGTTAGGAGTTTGACGAAGCAAACACAAAAACAACCGTTCCCTTTTAAAGGAACTGATCTGACGTCCGAGTTTTGAAGTCGGACGTCTAAGTAACTTTATCTTGGTTTTAAATATATGACCAGAAGTTTAACACAATAAACTAAATGTCTGAATCTGGATAAAAAGAATGTATTCTTTTTTGGACAGTGTTCGGACGTCTGAGGGTTCTAAGTTAGACGTCTGAGGTGTTTTTACATTTTTTTTATAATATAAAGACCGGATATCTGAATTGCCTAGCCAGACGTCTCAGAAACTGTAAATGACTATATTCTGAATAAAGAGTTTCGATGGTGAAAGATTGTAATGACCTGTAATTTTGGCTATTTTAAATTATAAATTTTAATGTAATTATTGGATAAGTATGGGTAGAAATAAAATTTAATGACTTATTTATATTGATTTATTGGATAATTAAATTGTTTAAAATTTAATGTTGGAAATTATTTGAATAATTTGATTTTGGATTTAATATGATTAGAAATGGTATCAGAAATTAATTTAAATTTTATATAAATATGAATGAAGGTTGTTTATCTTTAAGATGAAACTAAAAATGGATAATTAGAAATTGGGAATTTTATATTTTGATTAACGAGTAAAATTAGCTATTTTGGCCACTGTCTTGGATTTCGACGAAAGCAGTTTCATCGGATCCGTAACAGTGAATTATAGGATTTCAAGTTTAGCAGCGATCGGACATGTCTTTTGGTCATGCGAGCTTGAAACGGGTAGAAATTTAATTTCGAATTTAATTAAATAATTGACTTTGGAAAGCTATCTTCCACATACGATCGAATTAGCTTTCGGGACTAGTTCCATTGTGTTTGGAATACGGGTAAAACATTAAGAACGCCAGATGGCACGAGTCATTTGGAGTTTGAAATTTTTGTGACTATTGGGTTGATATTTTATAATATAAAATTATTTAATTCGTTCCAAACTCATTCAAAACCCTAGTTCCTTACTTTCCCGTATATTCCTCGTTCTCTTACCTTTTTATTCGAATCACACCACTTTAAAAAATATATATAAATGAAATGAGATCTCGATATGAAAAAAATGCAGATCGAAAAAAAAGGTAGTGGATAACCTAAAAATATATATATAAGTGACGATCTCAAATTGATCGACCTAGGCATGTATGCTGGGGGCATCGTGGCAGAGGAGCGAAGGTAGAGGCGAGCTCGTTGGTTTTGGGGTTTTCGTGTTAGGGTTCGTAACGCGGTGGCGGCGACGATAACGGAGGCCGGGCGAATGGCGCGACTTGGACATGGACGCAGCTAGTGATGGTCAAAAGAAAGAGGCGCGTGGTTCTCGTGTACTTCGGGTTGCGTGCATAAGCGAGCTTCGACCTGGAAGCTAAGAGCTGCAGTGAAGTTGCACTCAAAGGAAGAAGAACGAAGATAAGGGGGAAGGCTTGAGCACGTATGAGAGGATCAAGTGAGGTAGCCTTTTGTATTTTTAAGATCGTTAATTAAAATTTTAATTATTGTTGACATTAATAGATTTGTAACTTGTGCATACGAGGTTCGATTCGAATGAGGAGAATTGCATTGGAATCTTATCGGTATTGGCTACGATATGAAGTTGAAATTATTGCAGTTCACTTCATTCGAATTTTCAGATTCGAGCGAAGGTGAGTGTTTTATACGTTCACGTTTTGGCTAAAAAAAAATTGTTAGTTAAATTAATATTGTGAAGTGATTGGAATTTATTGATTGTTTCTTGATAAATTTAATTGACAATTTAATTGACATCCAAATTAATTGATAGGTTTTGAATTTATCGTTAAATTAAGTTAGAACTTAGTTGCCTGTAAAATACCCGAGATTTATAATTCTGAAATTGTTGGAAATTTTATTGACTGTTTGGATGATTGGTTGTGATGGATGTGATTGGTTGATATTTTGGATGTTTTGTGTATTATTTACATTATGTAAAACTGTAAATTGAATTATTTCGAATAAATAAAGAAATAGGTTGAAATGATATAAACCTATGACATTTATTTGGATTGGAATGATATATATTCATCCTTGAAATTAAATTGATATAATTATCCACTTGGCCATTTGTTAGAAAATTATATACGGACACTGGGCTGGTTAAATTAAATGATTTTAAAAGTTGTTTTGAAATTATTTAAATGAATCGATTTTAAGAATAAAATCAAATTTACGAAAATTGAATTATTTTGGATTGGAGCTCAAAATGTTGGAATTTATACTTGGTAAAAGAAATTGTTAATTAATCGAAGTTAGATTTTAAATTAAAAATTGAAACACAGAGTAAATTTTCGAAAGTTGATTTGTTTTAAAAGATTGGACTTTTATTCGAACTTTGAATATTTCTAAGAAATATTGATATGAATGATATTTCAAGTTTGAGTTTGGAATTGAAAATTTGGATTTAAAATTTGGTATTGAAAGTAAATTTGATTTAAGTGTTTAAATCGATAATTTGAAATTGAATCTGGAATTGGAATTTGAATGGAAATTAATTTGAAATTGAAATTTAAATTAATTTGGAATCGGAATTGGAAATTAACTTGAAATTGAGATTTAAATTAATCTGGAATTGGAATTGAAATTTAAAGAAATTTGTGAATTGAAATCGAAATTTATGTGGAATCGAAGTTATTCGAGTTGGAATCGGTATTTAATCGATTAAATCGAAATGGAATTTGGAATTGATTTTGGTAGGAAATTGGAAAGTTGACCGGTTTGACTTTGGAATTATTTTTAAAATGAATATTTTAGTATATATGATTTGAAAATCAATATTCTTTAAATATTCAAACTATTTTGATTTTCCAAACTATTTTACTATGTAAACCATTTTTCTATCCAAATTATTTCGATTAAACTATTTAAATATTTTCTATTAAACTATTTTTTTTTACTATTTAACTATCTAAAACTATTTTCTAAAATGCAAACTGGTTAAAGGATAGATTATTTATATTTAAATCTTGGATTTAAATACGAACTAGGTTAAAGTAAAGAATTTAACCTAAATTGAATTCGAATCAGATTTTGGAAGTGGAATCCATTTATCGGACCAAATTGATAATTTTTGAATATATGATAATTTCGAAGTGGATTTGATTTTGAAGCGAATATATAATGATTTCGAAATGGATTTGATTTTAAAGCGAATATATAATGATTTCGAAATGGTTTTGATTTGAAACGATAATGATATTTTGATACCAAGTGCAAATTGTTTTTGAAATGTAAAGGAACCAACCGGTGTGTAAAATGACGATTGGTTTTTAAAGAGACCGGGGCCTCTTATTGAAATACTCTCTTTCAATATTGAAACCACTTTAACAACTGTGTACGTGGTAGATGATATCTAGAATGTAGTGGTTGAATTAGCGATGTTTACTGGAATGAAGTAAGAGAACGATGATGGATAGCCTTGACATTTGTGTCATAATTGAAATGACTAAAACATGAGCCTATGTTTGGCCATTGAGGTTAGCTACCTCTTGCGACGTTGATCCTTCGTATTACTATTGTGATTTCGGATTCGATGGGTGTACCTTATTTGTCGTTTGGATTGATTGTCGCGGTCGGCCACAGATGGGTTACGACCAACCAAAAAGGGTAAACTGGTAGAATTCTACCTTGAGCATTGCCTCACGTGCCTTGTCATATTTATCCCTATACGAGCCATTACGATTTTGGTTTAAAACTGTAAATTGTGTTAAGGTGGATCAATGTAAAGCCTTAACGCTATTTTGATATTTATTTTACTGATAGACATTATCTATTATAGCGTAAACTATTATATATAAATAGTTTAACGGATCCTTCGGAGATGAAAAATCCCGTAACATCTCTTAAGTTATTGTTCTCATATTTGTGACATTGATTTGACTAACATAAGAGTAATTTAGTCCTGACTCAAGTGTTTTCCTTGTTATTACGTTCAGGTCAGTCTTGAGTTTTTTCAGCGTATTGAAGACTATTCTTTGGAGGACGAAGATGTAGTTTTGGTATATTACTTTTATTATTATCCCCTGCATCATACTATCCTGCTGTATTGATTATTTATCCCTGATGTATAAATATAACTCAGATAAATGTGTTTAGATTATGATCAGATGTATAGTAAACAGTTTTTGAACTTTTATTTGATTATTATATTTTATCGTTTTCGCTGTGAGATTCTGTGTTTTATTTTCTTCTTCTCATTCTTATTTTTCTTATTTAACCCCATAGATTATCTACGTTCCGGATTGTTCAAGTCGGACATGTGTGGATTATTGTCGATTTAAACCTTCTGAAATGTGGGTCGTCATAGTTGGTATCAGAGTGAAGGTTTAGCGATAACATTGGCTTTATGGGGTTTGACTCATTAGAGATAGGGTAGTAATACCCTATAATGAGTCAATTTGAGTGTGTGTGTGTGTGTGTGTGTGTGTGTGTATGAGAGAGTGTACTTGTTAATGTTATAAATTATTTTATATTGTGTTTACTTATTCGTTGAGTTGTTTATGAATTCTGGTCGATATGCGTGACACCGTGATATCGATAGGGGTTTCTAAACACTTAAATGAGGCAAGTCGACATAATATTGTTTTAAAAAAATCGAGTAAATGAAATAATTTTGGCTAAACTATATATTATATATATAAGGTGATTTTTAATGAACTTGTTGTTAGGAAATGATAATAGTTAATGATCATCAATTATTAGTTAAATTAAAATTAAACGAATACTTAATGATTTTTATTTTATAAAGCATTAATAATTTAATTCAATTGAAATATAATTGCAATAAGAATTGTTTAAAATGACCAAGTTGTAAATTAATGGAATATTTCGATAATACGCTAAGAAAATTTGTTTTAGTATATTTATAATATAGCTTATATATAGAAATAATTTTAAAAATTTGAGAATTTTGAATTTAAAATCCTTTTGTTATCAAAACTATTTTCAAGCCTTAAAAATTTAATAATGGTATTATATGAAAGAGTTTTGACTAGAAAAATATACTAAAAGGATTTTTTAAGAAATAAAAAACCATTAAACTCGCTTGGTCGCTGGAAAATAATTCTAGGGATGACTGCAACACGTGTTCATTTTCGAGTTTCTGAGTGAAGACTGCTACCAAAAGGCATTTATTTACTTTTATTTAAAACAAGTTTTGATTGTGAAAATATTCTAAATATGTTTTGATAAATATATGAACATAGTTTTGTACTTATAACTGAGAATAGTATAAAAGAAATCAGTTTGTAACTTATAAATTTGAAGGAAAAAAAATAAGTTTGTAACTTATAAATTTTAATAGGAAATGAAACCAAATTTAAATGGTTAAAATTTTGGTTAAACAAACAGAAGAAAGAAAAATTTGAATTTGAGATAGAAATAAAATAATTAGCTTAGCATCGTAAAACTAAATGGAGTTAGTGAAATGGAGCAAATAAAATACATTTAACCCAAGAAGCTTAAAAATATATAGGAATGAATTGCATTTGAAATGAAGTAGATAAAATAATAAAATGGAATTTTGAATGAATAATTGTATAACTTATAGATTTCAGAATTTTAAGCTAAAACCAAATTTTAAAATTGGTAAAATGGGAATGATAAGAAATTTAACTTGAATGAAATTTAATAAAATGAGCAATAGATTAAAATAAAATGAGGTTCAACTTAATAAATTGAATTGGATATTAAATGAAACTAAATAAATTAATAAAGTGGAGTAATTTCATTTGAGCTATAAATGAATTAAAAATGAATAAGGAATTGAATTTTTAAAATTAAATGTAATTTAAGTGTGAAAGAGATTAAATAAAATAAATGAATGTAAGAAAAAATTAGTATGAGTAATTGGATTTGATTTAAAACTGGATAAAGAAAATTACAAATTGCAAGTGGAGTAGTAAAATTTTTTTGAATGTTAACTAATATAATATGGAATAAGTCATTAAAAAAAATTGTAAGTTAACATGGACTTAAGGGAAGCTGAAAATGAACTAATTATGGGAAAAAGGTTATTAATATGAATCGAGGTATAAAATAAAAAATAAAATTTACTTTAGTAAATTAAGAATATGAATTTGAATAAATGAAGTCAATCAATGAGTTAATAACAACTTAAAATATGGAGTAATAACAATAAACGTGATTGTGTTGTATAAAAAAAGAGAGAATATGCTAAGTGGAAACAAGATTAACTTAAGCATGGTTAAGTGGAATAATTTTTATAAATGATTCATAAATGAATTTATATGAAATAGAAAAAAAAGTGAAACAATTGGAATTTCACAAATTGAATTGAATAAAAATTGAATATAATGGATGTGCAATGAGTGTTAATATATTGAAAGAAACCAATGGAATGTAAACCAATTAAAAGTGGATGAAACAAATGTAAATAATTGAAACAAATCAATTGAATGTAAGTATATTGAATTAAAATAAATCAAATGTGAATGCAGTAAATATTGATTGGAAGGAAAGAATGGATAAAAACTAAATTAGTTGAAAGTAAATCAATATAAAGCGAAGGAACTGAATATAAATCTATTATATGATTAACGAAAAAATATATTAATTGGTGAATGTGAATCAATTTTAAAATATATGGATGGTGGTATGGAATTAAATTACTTAAGTGCAATTGAATATATAAATGATTGAAATGAAATAAGTGGATGTGAGCTTAATAATATTTAAATGAATGAATTTTTTTTGGAAACAAATGAGATTCAAAATAAGTCGATTCAACATTATGAATAAATGAAAATGAGAAAAATAAAATGTTAATAAAATTTAATGTCAATGAGAATGAGAGTGTATAAATTAAATATTGACATTGAAATGTAAATTATGGTAGTTATGAAATGAGTTGAATGAATATAGATTTATCGGATGAATTTCGTTGTTGTAAATCATTGTTTAATTGTTTTGGATGCATATGATTGTTGTATGGCTGCGCATTTGTGCTCATGTTTGAGATTTGGATTCAAAATGTATGTTTATACTTATTGTAACTTATACATGTTCTACATCTTATTATAAGTAAATAATATTTCAAATTGAGTTGAGATAGGTACATATGAAGACCATTTGGGGCGTATATGTGGATTATTATATGCTTTATTTGCTTAATACGAGCGAACTCGCTCGTATTATAAATAATAAGGTACGTACCTCAGATTACATACCGCGATTTTATATTTTTGCCCTTCGGGATGCCTCATCATTGAGATGGGATGTATATTTGATATATTGGTTATATTGTGTTAGATATTGAATTGTAGAAAATTTTCCGATCGAGCCGCACAAAGGAGACTGCCGAAATTTTCCGTAAATCCGTGAGTTAGAAACTTTTTGAACATTTAAAATTTTTATAACTTGTTTTTATATATAGGTTATATTTTTCCGTGAACCAATAGCCGAGTGGCGTAGTAAAAGCGTAGTAAAGATTTTCTAATAAGATTTTAAGTTATAACTGATTATTTGAATAAAACCCATTGTATGTTAAATTCTTTACTTAACGCCTTTTCGGGGACGAAAAGTTTTGAGTGGAGGAGTATGTAACGACCCGTATTTTTGGCTATTTTAAATTGTTAAATTTATTGTAATTATTGTATTAGTATAGGTAGAAATAAAATTTAATGATTTATTTATATTGATTTATTGGATAATTAAATTATTTAAAATTTAATGTTAGAAATTATTTGAATAATTTAATTTTGGATTTAATGTGATTAGAAATGGTGTCAGAAATTGATTTAAATTTTAATATGAATAAAGGTTATTTATCTTTAAGAACTGAAATTAAAAATGTATAATTAGAAATTGGGAATTTTATATTTTGATTAACGAGTAAAAATAGCTATTTTAACCACTGTCTCGGATTTCGACGAAACCAGTTCCATCGGGTCCGTAACAATGAATTATTGTAGGATTTCAAGTTTAGTAGTGATCGGATATGTCATTTGGCCATGCGAGCTTGAAACGGGTAGAAATTTAATTTCAAATTTAATTAAATAATCGACTTTAGAAAGCTATCTTCCACATATGATCGAATTAGCCTTCGGGACTAGTTCCATTGTGTTTGGAATGCGAGTAAAACATTAAGAACGCCAGGTGGCACGAGTCATTTGAAGTTTGAAATTTTTGTGACTATTGTGTTGATATTTTTTAATCTAAAATTATTTAATTCGTTCCAAACTCATTCAAAATCCACGTTCCTTACTTTTCCGTATATTCCTCGTTCTCTTCCCTTTTTATTTGAATCGTACCACTTTAAAAATATATAAATAAAACGAGATCTCGATATAAAAAATGCAGATCGAAAAAAAAGGGAGCGGCTGACCTAAAAAAAATAAAAATAAAAATAAGTGACGATCTCAAAGCGATCGATCTAGGCATGTAGGCTAGGGGTGTCGCGACAGAGGAGCAAAGGCGGAGGCGGGCTCGTTGGTTTTGGAGTTTTCGTGCTAGGGTCCGTGACGTGGTGGCCGCGGCGATAACGGAGGCCGGGCGAGGGGTGCGACTTGGACGTGGACGCTGCTGGTGATGGTCAAAGGAAAGAGGTGTAAGAAATGCGAATTACGGATCTTGAGGCTAAGATTAACACTAGAGGGGGGTGAATAGTGTTAATAAAGAATTACTAAATCTTTTTAATTTATGTTAATTTAGACACAAAAGTATGCAATATACAGACACAGATATGATCACAGAAACAATCACAGATGCAGAAATAAAATAAAAGCAGTAAAGGAAAGAACACACCGGAATTTAACCTTGTTCGGAGTTACCCTACATCCAGTCCCACAATACAAGTACGGATTTCCTTTCAAAAGCAATTGTACAATTACACCCTCGGTTTCAACGCTACGAGGTACACCCTCCAGAATTTCGATCCTCTGGTAGAGATACTCGATTTCCGGGCCACAAGTTTACCCAATTACGAAGGCTACAATCACACCTTTTCCCTTTTGATTGATTTCCAAGGCTACAATCACACATTTTCTCGCTTAGTAGATTACAAAGAAGTCTATAACTCTGAATAGCACTGAGAATCTTGTAGAGATAGTGATAGAGAATCAAACTAGAAGTAATCGAGTATGATTCAATGTTGATTTCGGCAGAGTAACGATAAGAATATGTATTAAGAAATGAGGAAGAAGAGGAGGAGTGAAAACCAGAAAAATATGATTGAAAATTCGTTGAAACTGACCCCTATTTATAGAAGAACAACAGCCATGACCATTCATGAAGAGTTATGGAAAATAGACACTTCTTTTGAAATTTGAATTTTTGAATCAAACTGTCACCATGTCGACATGGTCATGCTAGGCATGTTGACATCCCAAAGGATTTTTTGGTGTTTTTGATTTTCTTTGAAAATAACCTTTATCTTGTATAAAAACTATTTTAAACTTTATAAATATACTTGACTATAGTTAAAATTCATAAGTAATTATAAAGAATAATATATATAGATTTTAACTATAATTTTATATTTAAATCTAAGTATAAATATTTAAAAGTTAAATATATTATTTAAAAAGATAGTTTAAAATCAAGAGTAATTTGACTTTGAAAAATAAAGATGTTTTTGAGGCTAAAATTATTTAAAATCAGATTCGAGGGTTTTGAATCTTTAAAAGGAAAGTTTTGAAAACATTTTGAAAACAGAATATAATTTTGAAAAATCATTTTGAATAAAAGTTAGCGGATACAAAAAAATGTTCCATTAGATTTTTCGTAGGTTCCATCCCTTTAACGGGCTCGAAATGGATTCCATTCCACGAATAAATCGGATTTTAAGATGCCTGTGCTTTTCTACGAGTTTTAACAAAAATTCATAATAATAATAAAAATACTTATTCTTGAAATCTTGAACTCTTGATAATCTTGATACTCATGAGTCTTCTATCTGGATATCTTGAATATCTATACCGTACAGTCTTCATTCTTGGTACCTACGTGGTTAAATCATGCATATACATGTATATCTAAACGTATAATGTCAGTATTTATATTTTATAATCTATTCTAAGGTTGTTGTCATCAAAACCATCATCTCACAGACTAACAATCTCCCCCTTTTTGATGATGACAACCTTTGTTTATAAAATATCATTTCTATCCTAATAACCCTCCTAAAACTAATAAATCCCCCTTAATTAATGCCTAACTACCTTATTTTATATTTCTCCCCCTTTGTCATCAACAAAAAGTTCACTCCAAACTATATAACTCCCCTTAAAACTAACACTCTATGACATGTGATTATATTGATAGTGTTATCATAAGTAATCAGCACTTAACTCTAAAAACTAAAACTTAATCATAAATTTTTAACTATCCTAACTAAGAATCTATTATAATACTTATAATAGTTAGAAAAATATAAGAACATAAATTATTTATTACGTACATTTCAACACACTCATCAAAACCAATCATGTCAGACAAGTCAAACAAACAAATCAATCAAGTCAAAAAGTCAATCAAGTCAATCAAAACATACCAAACAAATCAAAAACTTATAATCCTATATTATAAAACAATACTACAAACTCCTCGTAAATAAAATACACTCGTTATGTATACATTTATGACATATACAATGTAGCATGAGATAATATGCAGAATGAAGTGCAACCTGTGATGCAAATAATTATGATATGCATTGTAATTTATGATGTAATATGCAATAAAATGAGATATGAAATAGGATGCATAATAATATGTAATATGAAACAAAATGATAATGAAGTAAAAATAATAATATGCAGAATGATATGATGATATATATATATATATATATACTACGGTAAGTGACATCCAAATTATAAGATAAACATGAGTAATAAGTAATATCTAATTGACAAGCGCGCGCACACACACACACACACACACACACACACATATATATCAATTTATTTATTATAAATTACTTCAACAAAACAAAGGTAATACACACCAATTTCTAGACTTAGGTTAAGGAAACTAATGAACGAGACTGAAAGAGTAGTAAAGAAAAGAGTTTTAAAGGTAATAAATGATATTAAAATTATAACATATTTATGAAAGGTAGTTATCAAACTCAATATCAAATTAAATTGCTAAGAAATATGGACCTAAACTTTATATATATATATGATCAAATTTATTTTTAAAAAAATTAATAGCCTACTTATTTAATTTAAAATAAACTTGGTTGTTTTTATAGTTTTATTTTTTAGAATCCAAACTTCCATGTTTATAAAATACTTAACTTACTAATTAAGACCTTTATATTAAATTTTTATTGATTAAAATATTTAGAAACATGTTTAAACATCTTTTAAATTTAAAAATATCATAATGAAATATTAAATAAAATGATAAAGATTGAAAAACTAAAATTAACATGTGTTATATTAAGGCCTCTTACCCTTTTTTTATAAAGAATTTAATTAATTATAAAGAATATATTTAAACATGAAATTTATTTTAAAATATTCTAATATAAGTTAGAAAATAACTTCTAAAAAGAATAGGGAAAAATTCTTAATTTAAATATTATTTTTACATAGTTTAAAGTTTCATAAAGAAAAAAAAAGTATTTAAAGAATGCTATAAAAAGTTTTTGTAGTAAAAAAATATTCAAAACTTTATAAAACAGAAACTGTAGCTTTTACCAAATGCTGTGTAAAGTTTCTGAAACTCTACAGCGTTTCAAAGCACAGAAATGCTATAAAAACGAATTTGCAGTACTTACAAAACATTACAGAAGAAAAGAAGCATTTTAAAAATGCAATCTAAAATTCTGGTCATGTGATGTGGTGCTATCTTATTTATTGAATAAATATATAAATTAAGCCTTATTCTAACATTCTAAATTCATTCTATTAATTTCTTAAAGATATAAAATTAGCATCTTAAAAGAAATAGAGTATGAGAAGTAAAAATAACATTAGAAAAGTTGGAATCATGAACGAAGGTATGCTTTTCTACTTAGTATAGTTGTAATAAATTAGTTGTAGATTTTATTTGAAAGAAAACACATTTTAAAAGACTATTAAAAAAAGTTAGACTTATATATCGATATTTATACTATGATGTGTCGATATGTGGACCAAAACATCAAAACTTATAAAAGAGATAAATTTCTATACCTAACTAAATGCATAGATATATATATTCTTAAATGCAACAATAAAGATGAAATAATAGTAAAGCGTACCAATTTTTGCACTCAATCTTTCTAACTTTGTTGTTCTTCCATTGTCGTGAGTCACACCTTTATATCTTTCCGAATTTAACGACGAGATCTGTTCTATTGCGACTGGCTCGTTTTTCTGATCAGCGTAGTATATTCATTTGCTGAATTTGAATACCGTATGAGAAAGATACAGATGATTTAGTAGATTGACCAACTTGGTGCCAAAACTTTGAATTTGAAATTTGAATGAATGGACACTTCAACCACTATAAATAGGCCCAACGGTCGCCACTTTTCATTTTAATTGCTCATCTTCTTCTTCTTCCCGTTTTTCTATATACTATCAAACTTCTGGAGGGTATATCTCCTTCATTTTTAACGGAATTGGATGAAACCAGTGGCCAATCAAAGAGGAAGGCAAGGACTACGATCTACTAATAGTTTGGTGTCGAATTTGGACAGTATTGTGATGCAACAGGCCGAACAGTAGAAGATCCCGTACATAGTTTTTCAGTTTTGGATAGCCAACTTCAAACTGTCATATTTCACTCAATTTTGATCGGAATTTGATGAACCACCCATCAAAACGACCGTGAGAACAAGAACTACATTCTAGAAAAGGAGTGGAAACAAAATACTCAAATCTCTGGATGCAGTTTGAAGAATACCTTTGACATTTTTGCCTTCTTTTTCTCTTTGTTCACCAAAACTTCATTTGACCACAACTTGGTCATTTCTTGATGGATTCGTACGAAACCAGTGGCATTGCGAAGCAGATGGATAGAAGTACAGTATCAAATCATGTGTAGATGAGAACCAAAAGTTTTGAATTGATCTGGTATCCATTTCTTTGTCGATTTCCCTTATATATCCATTTGTTCTTCTTGATCGATGAATGATTATCTGGTATCTTTTAACCAACAATCAATAGACATAATTCTTCTCCTGCAAAACAACATAACTTTTTAAAGAATCATGTGGCTTTTCAAAGTAATTAAATATAGTTTTAAACAAAAATATCATGATGATTCTGTGACATATTCATACGAAAATAGTGTTAATAAAATCCTAAAAAATAGCCATTTTAAAAACTTTTTCAAAATTCAGATTATGAAAACTTTGAAAACATTGCTCTGACACCAATTGTAAGAAATGCGGATTACAGATCTTAAGGCTAAGATTAACACTAGAGGGGGGGGTGAGTAGTGTTAATAAAGAATTACTAAATCTTTTTAATTTATGTTAATTTAGACACAAAAGTATGCAATGTACAGACACAGATATGATCATAGAAACAATCACAGATGCAGAAATAAAATAAAAGTAGTAAAGGAAAGAACACACCGGATTTTATACTGGTTCGGAGTTACCCTACATCCAGTCCCGCAACACAAGTACGAATTTCCTTTCAAAAGCAATTGTACAATTACACCCTCGGTTTCAAGGCTATGAGGTACACCCTCCAGAATTTCGATTCTCTGGGTAGAGATACTTGATTACCGGGCCACAAGTTTACCCAATTGATTTACCATGGCTACAATCACACATTTTCCCTTTTGATTGATTTCCAAGGCTACAATCACACCTTTTCTCGCTTAATAGATTATAAAGAAGTCTATAACTCTGAATAGCACTGAGAATCTTGTAGAGGTAGTGATAGAGAATCGAACTAGAAGTAATCGAGTATGATTCAATGTTGATTTCGGCAGAGTAACGATAAGAATATGTATTAAGAAATGAGGAAGAAGAAGAGGAGTGAAAACCAGAAAAATATGATTGAAAATTCGTTGAAACTGACCCTTATTTATAGAAGAACAACAGCCATGACCATTCATGAAGAGTTATGGCGAATAGACACTTCTTTTGAAATTTGAATTTTTGAATCAAACTGTCACCATGTCGACATGGTCATGCTAGGCATGTCGACATTCCAAAGGATTTTTTGGTGTTTTTGATTTTCTTTGAAAATAACATTTATCTTATATAAAAACTATTTTAAACTTTATAAATATACTTGACTATAGTTAAAATTCATAAAAGAATAATATATATAGATTTTAACTATAATTTTATATTCAAATCTAAGTATACATATTTAAAAGTTAAATATATTATTTAAAAAGATAGTTTAATCAGAAGTAATTTGACTTTGAAAAATAAAGATGTTTTTTAGGCTAAAATTATTTAAAATCAGGATCGAGGGTTTTGAATCTTTTAAAAGGAAAGTTTTGAAAACATTTTGAAAACAGGATATAATTTTGAAAAATCATTTTGAATAAAAGTTAACGGATACAAAACAATGTTCCACTAGATTTTTCGTAGGTTCCATACTACTTAGGGTTCCATCCCTTTAACGGGTTCGAAGTGGATTCCATTCCATGAATAAATTGGATTTTAAGATGCCAATGCTTTTCTACGAGTTTTAACAAAAATTCCTAATAATAATAAAAAATACTTATCCTTGAAATCTTGAACTCTTGATAATCTTGATACTCATGAGTCTTCTATCTTGATATCTTGAATCTCTATATTGTACAGTCTTCATTCTTGGTACCTGCATGGTTAAATCCTGCATATACATATATATCTAAACGTATAATGTCAGTATTTATATTTTATAATCTATTCTAAGGTTGTTGTCATCAAAACATCATCTCACGGACTAACAAGTGGCGCGTGGTTCTCGTGTACTTCGGGTTGCGTGCATACGCGAGCTTCGACTTGGGAGCTATGAGCAGCAGTGAAGTTGCGCTCAAAGGAAGAAGAACGAAGATAGAGGGAAGGCCTGAGCACGTACGAGAGGATCAAGTGAGGCAGATTTTTGTTTTTTTAAGATCGTTAATTAAAATTTTAATTATCGTTGACATTAATAGATTTGTAACTTGTGCATACGAGGTTCGATTCGAATGAGGAGAATTGCGTTGGAATCATATGGGTATTGGCTACACTATGAAGTTGAAATTATTGCAGTTCACTTTATTCGAATTTTCAGATTCACGCGATGGTGAGTGTTTTATACGCTCATGTTTTGGCTAAATTTCTTTTTAGTTAAATTAATATTGTGAAGTGATTGGAATTTATTGATTGTTGCTTGATAAATTTAATTAACAGTTAAATCGAAATCTTAATTTATTAATAGGTTTTAAATTGATAGTTAAATCAAATCAGAATTTAGTTGCCGGTAAAATACCCGAGATTTATAATTCTGAAATTGTTGGGAATTTTATTGATTGTTTGGATGATTGGTTGTGATGTATGCAATTGGTTGATATTTTGGATGTTTTGTTATGTTTAATATATTCTATGATCACCTTGTGTATTATTTACAGTATGTAAAACTGTAAATCGAATTATTTCGAATAAATAAAGAAATAGGTTGAAATGATATATACCTATGACATTTATTTTAATTTAAATGATATATCTCCATCCTTGATATTAAACTGAAATAATTATCCACTTGGCCATAGGTTAGAAAATTATATACGGACACCGGGTTGGTTAAATTAAATGATTTTAAAAGTTGTTTGAAATTATTTAAATGAATTGATTTTAAAAATAAAATCAAATTTATGGAAATTGAAGTATTTTCAATTGGAGCTCAAAATGTTGGAATTTAAATTTGGTAAACGAAATTGTTGATTAATTGAAGTTAGATTTTAAGTTAAAAATTGAAATACGGGGTAAATTTTCGAAAGTTGATCTGTTTTTAAAGATTGGACTTTTATTCGAACTTTGAATATTTCTAAGAAAAATTGATATGAAATGATATTTCAAGTTTGTGTTTGGAATTGAAATTTTGGATTTAAAATTTGGTATTGAAAGTAAATTTGAATTAAGTGTTTAAATCGATAATTTGAAATTGAATTTGGAATTGGAATTTGAATTGGGAATTAATTTGAAATTGAAATTTAAATTAATTTGGAATTGGAAATTAATTTATAATTTAGATTTAAATTAATTTGGAATTGGAATTGAAATTTAAAGAAATTTGTGAATTGAAATCGAAATTTATGTGGAATCGAAATTTATTCGAGTTGGAACCGGAATTTGATCGATTAAATCGAAATGGAATTTTGAATTGATTTTGGTAGGAAATTGGGAAGTTGACCGGTTTGACTTTGGAATTATTTTTAAACTGAATATTTTAGTATAAATGATTTAAAAATCTATATTCTTTAAATATTCAAATTATTTTGATTTTCCAATCATTTTTTCTATGTAAACCATTTTTATATCCAAATTATTTCGATTATACTATTTAAATATTTTCTATAAACCTATTTTTTACTGTTTAACTATTTAAAACTATTTACTAAAATTCAAACTGGTTAAAGTGTAAATTATTTATATTTAAATCCGAGATTTAAATACCAGCTAGGTCAAAGTAAAGAATATAACCTAAATTGAATTCGAATCAGATTTTGGAAGCGGAATCCATTTATCGGACTAAATTGATAATTTTTGAATATATTATAATTTCGAAATGGATTTGATTTTAAAGCGAATATATAATGATTTTGAAATGGATTTGAGTTTAAAGCGAACATATAATGATTTCGAAATGGATTTGATTTGAAACGATTATGATATTTTGATATCAAGTGCAAATTGCTTTCGAAATGTAAAGGAACCAACCAGTGTGTAAAATGACGATTGGTTGTTAAAGAGACCGGAGCCTCTTATTGAAATACTCTCTTTCAATAATGGAACCACTTTAACAACTGTGTACGCGGTGGATGATATCTAGAATTTAGTGGTTGAATTGGCGACGTTTACTGGAATGAAGTAAGAGAATGATGATGGATTGCCTTGACATTCGTGTCATAATTGAAATGACTAAAACAGGAGCCTATGTCTGGCCACTGAGGTTAGCTACCTCTAGCGACTTTGATCCCTCGTATTACTATTAAGGTTTCGGATTCGATGGGTGCACCTTATTTGTCGTTTGGATTGATTGTCGCGGTCGGCCACGGATGGGTTATGGCCAGCCAAAAATGGTAAATTGGTAGAATCCTACCTTGGGCATTGCCTCACGTGCCTTGTCATATTTATCCCTATACGAGCCATTACGATTTTGGTTTAAAACTGTAAAATGTGTTAACGTGGATCAATGTAAAGCCTTAACGCTATTTTGATATTTATTTTACTGCTAGGCATTATCTATTATAGCGTAAACTATTATATATAAATATTTTAACGGATCCTTAGGAGATGGAAAATCCCGTAACATCTCTTAAGTTATTGTTCTCATATTTGTGACATTGATTTGACTAACATAAGAGTAATTTAGTCCTGACTCGAATGTTTTCCTTTTCATTACGCTCAGGTCAGTCCTCAGTTTTTTCAGCGTATTGAAGACTATTCTTTGGAGGACGAAGATGGAGTTTTGGTATATTACTACTATTATTATTCCTGACATCATGTTATCCTGCTGTATTGATTATTTATCCCTGATGTATAAATATAACTCTGATAAATGTGTTTAGATTATGATCAGATGTATAGTAAACAGCTTTTGAATTTTTATTTGATTATTATATTTTATCATTTCCACTGTGAGATTCTATGTTTTGTTTTCTTCTTCTCATTCTTCTTTTTCTTATTTAACCCCATTGATTATCTACATTCCAGATTGTTCAAGTCGGACATGTGTGGATTATTGTCGATTTAAACCTTCCGAAATGTGGGTCGTCACAAAGGTTGTCTACTTAAATAATTAAGAGGTGCAATGTTTTTAATGGTCGTAAGGAAACCATTCTAACATTATAAATAGAGATCAGATCTTGAGTTTCGATTAACACAACAAATTGCTTTCTAATTTCTAAACTCTAATATTCTTTGAGAGACCAAATGGCTTTCAAAAACTATTTTATACTTCCTAAAATATTATATGATATATTTACAAGCATCAAGGATATTATAGAAAAGGTGTATTGAAAAGAGACTTATTCGTGTTGTTAAGAACACATCAAGATCAAAATCAAAATCTACTCTGTTTTAATGTAGTTATGTTGGTGATATTTAGGCAAGGTGTTGAAGTCATGTTCGGTTGTTTAGGCGGTTTTATAGAAACTTGTTCCTCCGGATGAAATGAGGATTGTTTAGTGAAATTCCAAAAAGAGCTCGAGATTAGATGTAAGATGAAAAGTCCGAACCAGTATAAAAATCGCTTGTGCAATCATTTATTTACTACTTTCTTTTGGCTTGTTTACATTACTAGTGTAAATTATATTTTGTCATATTATAGATCATCAACATTTTGGTTATAAGTCACATCCGTAGTGACTTTCATTAGGTACCAGATCAAGGCATTTCAAAAATAGTACAATCATTTTTGAAAATAATATCGCATCGAGCTTCACTATTTTTCAAGAAGGTCAATTAACCGCACGTTCCTCTATTTAGACTACCATTAACTATGCCTTTTGGTCTATTAGAATGAGAATATATATGCAGTCGAATAGTTATGCTATTTGGAACATGACTCAACTTGAGTATGGGCCACCCACTATTGATTTTAGTACATGGACAACTCAACAAGTTACTTTAGTCGAAAATAGCTCTAAAGCCACAAATATTTTGTTTTTTTTCATTGGATATAAATGAATTTAATAGAGTTAGTATATGTAAGTCTGCACATGAAATATGGAAAACGCTGCAAATTACACCTGAAGGCACAGACAAGGTTAAACAAAGCAAGATTTCCATATTGAAGAAATCAATTACACCTTTTTAAAATGAAGGACTACGAGTCAATTTTGGATATGTAATCATGTTTACAAGATATTACATATGCACTTATGAAATTAGGAGAAAATATATTAACATTTGATATTGTTTCAAAATTTAAAACTCTTTAACAAATGAGTGAGAAAGGAAAGTACTAACCATTGAAGAAGAAAACGACCTTTCCAAACTTAAGGTTGAAGAGATAATAGGTATCTCATGTTCTATGAAGTGAATCCGCAAGTCAGGAAGCAATTGGAAAAGGATAAGAGATCAATTTCATGTCAAGCTAAAATGATTCAGATATTGATAATAATGATTTGGCCTATCTTGTTAAAGGGTTCAAAAGGTCCTTAAAATCCAATATGACATTAAGCAACTTAAAAAATAGCAATTCATCAACTTAGAACTGTTTTACAAGTCATAAGACGGGTCATATAAAAAGGGATTGCCCAAAGATGAATAATGAAAACAAGTCCAAAAATCAATAAGAGGCAAAACCAAAGAAAAACAACATTTCAAGTCACTTGGGACGACTTCGATTCTTCTTCGTCTAATAAGGAAAGTGATATCGAGCAAGCAAATTTGGTTTCATGTCATTTGATGATAAGGTACGACAAACTTACTTTTATGATGACATGGTAAAATTAATATAAGAACTTAGAAGAAACGAAAAATGAAAAGAAAGTGAGAAAAGAAGCATAAGAAAAACTAGATAGAGTAGAACAAGAAATAGAAATGTTAAAAGATGATAAAATGGTTTTTGAAGAAGAATTATGTAAAATATGGAATCTAATGAAAATTTGACGTCTAAAATTCAAGCTTTGAATGCAGAACTAATAATCTATCAAAATGAGAATTTCAAACTTTCAAAAGATAATTAGAATTTACTACCATCTGTTGATATATCTAAACATTAAGTTATTGCTCTAGAGTCTAAGATTAATGATTTATGAGAAAATATTTCAAATTTTAAGAAAGGCAAAGAAAGCTTAACAAATTTGATAAATATTTGAAATCCGCCTTTAATAAAATGGTTTGGGATTTAGAACTTCTAAAATTAGTAATTCTGGTTCTAAAATAAAAGCCATCTTTGTATACTAATTTTCAAAAAACACAAAATTATTAAAAGTCAAGTAAAATCAGAAAACTCTATGACTATTAGTATTTTGGTTCCCAAACCCAATAACACACTTATTAGAAATAAATATACAAATAATTATATTTATGAAGTACATCCAAATTTCATTTCCAAAAGTTCAACCAAATCTTCTTGGATATGGTTATCGAAAATATAACGGCCAGCATTTTTGACCCTTGAATGTCGACGCTGGTATATCTACAGTATTCATAAGTCGAGCATCCAAGCGTCGGAAAGACAGATTGTTAGGGTAAAATAAAAGGAAAAGTAACAGAAGAAGAAAGAAAGACCACAATTTCAGCATCTCACAGTGGAACGATAATATATAATACCAAAAGACTGTACAAAACCATCACTCTAAGGTACACAACATGTAACGACCCAGAATTTCTGTCAATTGAAATTCGTATATTTAATTGATTTTTAATATGTAAAAGTTAAACTTATAAGTCGAGTAAATTTTATTTCGAATATCTAGATTTAATTGGATAATTAAATCGATAATTTAATATTTGAAATTACAGAAATAATTGGAAATTGGGTTTAAAATGATTAAATTTCATTTATAAAATTGTATTAAATCATATTGGAGTTAGAATGATGTTTTAGAACTTTTAAAATTGAATTAAAAGTTAATTTGCAGAAATTGAATATTGTAATATTTAATTGACGAGTAAAAATAGCCATTTTTCGAACAGTCTCGGATTTTGACGAAACCAGTTTCATCGGATCCGTAATGTTATATTATTGTATGGTTTAAAATTTCGTGTCAATCAGACTTACGGTTTGTCCGGGGCAAGCTAAAACGCACTGAAATCGATTCGAGTGAATTTTGAATTTAAATAGTCCATTCAAAAACTTATCTTCCAAATTTGATCGAATTGGCTCCTGATATATATTCCATTGCGTTCGGAATAGGGGTAAAACATTATAAATGCCAGGCGGCATGCTTCGTTTAGAGTTCGTAAAAATTTTGGGTGAATAGTGCACGGAAATTTTCTATAAAAGGCCCTCTATTATTCACTTTTACACTCAAACCCTAACTAGGTTCCAGCCGCCACCTCCAATCTATTAATGGCCGAAATTTCATCTCTTTCCTCCCTCATTTTCTTCAAATCCATCAACAATTACGACAAACATTCAACTATAAAGTTGTAGAGAGCATCAAGATCTCTCTATCCAATGGTCAAGATCGTAAATAGAGCTATGGATCGACGGCAAATCAAGTTCGAACGCATGGAAGTCGCGCACGGTTTTCGAGGTCAGGGGCTGACCGAGCTCGACACTGTCTTGGCCGATGGTGGCTCGTGCGATGGGCTTTTGGGTGGCGGTCGTTGATCGTTGCAAAAATGTTCGTACGTGGTGCGATAATTGGTGATGGAGTGGCGGCCGTGGGTTTATTTGATCGTGCGTGGTTACTGAAGGGAGAAGACGAAGGGGACGACCCAGATTCTAGGGCTAAGAAACGTGCGGCCCAGATTGGAAGAGGGTTTAAATTAAAAAGAGAATGTAAATTGTTTTATATTATATAAATTCGTTCAAACTTTATAACGTCATAACTTTTTCATACGAGGTCCGTTTTGGACGAAAAGACTTACGTTGGAATCATATTGTCGAATAATACGCAATGGAGTTGGATTGGAATTGATTGGAGCTAGTGAAAATTTTGGGTAAAATTAAACGCGCGTTTAATTTTATTCGAAATAAAACGCTGAAACTATTATTTGAAGCAAGGTGAGAACTTCTCACTCAATCGAATTTGTTTCGATTTAAATTTTAAATAGTTAGATTTAAAATTGCTTGATTGTGTGATTGAATGATAAATTATTATCTGTTGTATTGAAGTAGACCCTATACGCCGTATATTAAGCGGATGTTATTTATTAAACACATATACCGCGATATTTCACCTTGACGTGGAATTGGTATTATATATGTACTTGGAGTTGATTTTCCCGCATTATATAGCAGATGAGACCCTATTGCGCCATATAATAGCGGATAATATTTTATAAAACCCATATACCGCGATATCCCGTATTGGAACGGGATTGGTATTGTGCTAACGTCTGTGGATGTAGGGAAACAGGTTGGAGGGATCCAACTGGATTCCTCACCCGTATTGATTTATTTACAGATATTTACGATATATTCTGTTATCATATGATATATGATGTTTTGGATGCCGTGATTGTTATATTTAGTGCTGTTGCAGCATTGGGCCTATTTTTGAAGTTTTAAAAAATGTTAAAGTAACGATTTCGAATTTAAAAGGATTTTTAAAGTGATTTTTGAAAGTATACGTTTTATTGAATTGATTTATTTTAAATAAATAAACGTTATAATTTTAATGTTATAAAATTTATGATTTTTGAGAAATATAGTTAAAATGTGATTTTTGAAATACGGAGTTAATGAATTTTATAAAATAGTTTAAATTGGGATTTTGAATTTTTATAAACGGTTTATATAAAAGATTTATAAACTTGATATTTTATAAATTAAAAATATTGGAATTATAAAACGAGCTTTTATAAACGTTAAAATGAAGTATAAAGGGATTTCATACGTGAAGGAAATTTATAGATTTATAAATTGTGAAGTTATAAAATGAATAGAGTTTGTAAAATAAAAGATTTATAAGTAATTAACTTATAAATTGGATTTTGGCATTTAAATGAGATATAAATAGAATTTGTTAATTAAGAGATTTTATAAGTTGAAGTTTTTATAAAATATATAAATGTGAATTTATAAACGTTGTTTTATAAATCCAAAACCAATTGAATTTGATAAGTAAATATGAAAGCTTATTAAAGGAGATATATCCACGATTTTGGACAGTGAAAAATCCTTTAAATTAAATATGTAGAAATGTTGAATTTGGTTAACGAAGTATATTCACGATTTTGGACAGTGAATAATATATTAAAGAAATGTTTTAGGAAGTGATATTTTAAATAGAAATAAAACGATTTAAAGATGTTTTAAAATGTATTAAGTGTCGAAACCATAGATTTCAACATTCATTGTTGAAATAGACGTTTTCGAGGAATAAAAGGAAAGATGGACTATAACACTGTTGTTATGGTAAATGATTTTCGAAAGGACATGTTTTGTATATTATTGGGATTTATATATCTATCTAAATTTCGAATCCCTATACCAGTGCTTTTGGGTTGTCGTAAACGATGTTTTACGCAACATTAGTTTTGACTCAAATGAATGTGTTTAAGAGAATGTTTTCCTTAAAGAATAACATATATACTTAATCGTGTTTTAAGCATGTTGAATATTTTCTAAGTATTGAAAATAAATAGATTTGTGAATTACTTATTGTTAAATAAGTATTTGGAAATGTTTTCCAATGTAGAAATTGAAATGGTTTAGAGAATATATCTTTTTAAAGATAAATTGAAGTGAATATCTGGCAAGTTATTTAATTTATAGAAGATTAAAAAAAAGGGCCTAGTGATTGTTATGGTGCTGGATATTTGTTCGTTGGTCTTGATAGTTAAATAACCGACTATCAATATTCACCTTTAAATGGGTATTTGTTGTGATTTGCTTGAATTTGAATGCTACACTTATTTTAAAATAAGCGCTCGTTATTCGGTTTAGCTGGGAGAGGACCTTTGTGTCATAAATCCCATTCCGAACAGTGATATGTCGAAATGGATAGCATTTGAAGACCGGTGTTGAAGACCGGATATTTTCGAAAACAGAAGGATAACCATCGAATGACTCTGCATCGGCTGATCTTCGATATAGAGATTTTATCACCCTTTGTGATGGGAAGTCCGGTCGTGATTACTGAATATCCGTATTGCAAGGACTTCTTTGGAAGTGCCTTCGGTTCCGTTCGATCCCGGAACGGACTTGTATGGATGTGTGTCTGACATTACAATTTGAGATGTAAAGATGGTTTCTATCAAATACATTTATGGTGGTGGCGGAGGATTTATTCTCTTAGCTTAACACCCTTCTCTGAGACGTACGAGCTCAGATGTTATGTAGTTGATGGTTACTAATGATACATTACCAATTTGGTAATGTGGCATGCGAAGTGCTGCGGAGCATTTGTTGATCAAAGTGTGGCTTTTATGAAAAACGTAGCTTTGTGAACGAGACTTCGTTGGACCTCACACCCCGAAAATGGTCAAAACAGGAAAGATGCAGCAAGGTTATTAGGGGATAGCGCCCCCTTAGTGTATGTCATTCCTTCTGGATAGAGGTGGTATTATGGTATAGAGCCCTGATACTTAACCTATGTTGTTGCTGCAAACTTATTATTTTGTGGTTGTTGGTGAATCCCGGGATTTAGGTCGGTTACGACCGGAGGATGGCATATTCGTGTCAGTTGTTACCCAGCTAAGGGTAACCCGGCCTTGTGTTAGCAGAGATCCGGTTAGGTTCTCGGGGCGTCTTTCCAGAGGCGTACCCATGTGGCAATGGAAAGTTCCTTGGCCTGACCATTTGTTGGAAATCCAAAGAAACAATACGAACCATTTACGATTGCAAATTGTATAACCTGCCTCCTCCGGAGGTAGCTATAGCATGCATAATATAATGGTACATATGCTGGCTAAGATTAATATTGCACTTTCGAAATGTTTTCTACACTTTGCATTTATAATAATAATAATAATCAAATGAAAAGAAATTTGCGTATCAAGCATCTTTGACTATCATAAGGAGAAATCTCCTCCAAGTTCTACATTTGCATTGTGTGTGTGGCAGGAGGCCTTATGATAGTTACATTTTCCAAAGGCATTGCGGATCTATTTTAAAATAATTTCTTTGTTTTTTTAAAAGATAAACTGTTTAATTTCTCACACCAGTCCCATGACTGACTTGGAGTTTATTGTTCTCTTCCTAAACTCTGGGTGCCCACCAATTTCCACACGGGCAGTCTAGAGTCAGGTTATCAGGTCATTCTGGAATTCAGGTGCTGCTGTAGAGATCTGGAGGCAAGCTAGATGGCTTAGCGTATCAACTAGTATATAGTATTTCTTTTCCGCTGTTTGTTGTTGTAAACTCTGATAATGTAATGTAATGTGATGTAATGAAATAACTGATATAGTTCTTTGTTTTAAAGATATTCATCGATATATTATATGTTGTTCCGCTGCGATTGTAAGATTCTGTTATTGTTTCTGTTTTCTTCTTCTTTCTTTCTTTCTTCTTTTATCTTCTACCTCTTCTTTAACCCTAACGGTACGGTTTTCCGGCCTTCGATTGCTCGGCAGTTGATACAGTGGACGTATTAATGTCGATTTTCGTGAGTCGAAAATCCGTTACGTTACATCTGGTATCAGAGTATATGGTTAAGTGACAACCTTGGCTCTGTTGGGCGTTACTCATTAGAGATAGAGTCGGTAATACTCTAGAATGAGTGTGAGTGTAATCATGGATACGAGCGCGTATATGTTAGTGAATATGAAATTGTTTTGTATTGTGTTGACTTATCGGTTGATTGTTTATAGATTCCAGTCGGTGCAGTCTAGCTAACTGTTTCGATAGGGGTTTCTAAACTCTTAAACGAGATAAACCGACATAGTATCATTTTAAATTAGGTAAATGAAACAATTTTACCTCGATTATATTTTATATATAAAGGAATAATTTTTTCAGAATTATTATAATGTTTATAATAATTGATTATTTGGTTGTTGAAATGTAAGAATATATATAAGTTAATTAAAAGATGTTTGAATAATCTAAAAAAAAAAAATTGTATAAGAAAATAATTGTATAAGTATGGAATTATAATTAACGTGATTTACAATTGTGAAATAATCTTATATATATAAGAAATGAAACTATATGAATATATTTATAAATATGAGTTGTAAATAAAAATGAATTTGAACCATGAATTGAAATTGTTGAATATAAGTGAAACGAGTTGTGGACTTATAATATAAAATAATAAATTTGGATTTGGTAAAGAATAAAGAATTTGGGTTATCATAATGAATATATGATTTGAAATTTAACTAAAGGAAAGTTAAATAGAATTTACTTTAGAATTGGAATCTGAATTGGATTTATAAGTGGAAATTTAAGTTAAGCTAAACAAATGATGTTTATATGGAATATAACTTAAGTGATGTAGAATAAAGTTGATTTTGGTATCGAAATAATTAATAAAGTGAATTAAATGGATGTGAACTTGATTTATATAATTGAAATTCAACCTTAATTGTTAAATGAATTAGCAATTGGATTAATAAATGGATTGAATATTAGTCAATCAAATGTAAATGAATTGATATAGAATAATGAATGTATGTGTTAATTCATTAAAGCTAATTAAAAGTGATGAACCAAATTAAATGAATGTAAGCGAAGTAAAGAAATTTGGTATTGTTGGATATACATTATTTGTTAGATGACTGTCAGTGGATTGAATAAAAATCCATATGAAGTTGAATTAATGAAATTGAAATCTATAAATCATTGAATTCAAATTGGAAGTAAGTAAATCTAAATAGAATTGAATTTGATTTGGAAGTGAACAAACTTGAATATGAATTAGTGAATGTAAACTAATTGAATATGAATAAATGAATGTTAGTAAAAGCATCCAATGATAATGAATCAATTATGAATAAATTGAAAAAAACCAATTCATTGAATATAATGAGAAGTGAATTTATATTGATTTGGTTATTGATTGATTGGATAGATATTGGATGTAGTTGGATGATAGTTGGTTGATGGTTGAATTTTTCGCTTTTGATTGCATTTGCTATATTGGCACATATAGTTGTTGGTATATGTTGTATATTGACATTATTTTCATATAAACATGTTTTTCATTGTTTGTTGAGTGTTTAGTAGGTGCGGATTGCGCTTGCTTCGCATTTGGAGCTCGCTTTCGCGCTATATTAGGCATATATGCTCGCTAATAATATATAAGGTACATATCTCGGATTACATATCGTACTTTTACACTTTTTTCCCCGTGGGATGCCTCATTACTTTGATGAGATGTATATTTGTGGTATATATATATATTGCCATTTTTTTTCGGATTGAGCCGCGCAAAGGAGACGCTAGCAAAAATTTTCAAAAATTTAAGGCGTTAGAATATTTTTGAGAAAATTGAATTTTTTTGTGAAAACTATGTTTTGATTTGGAGTGAAAAGTTAAACGACATAGTTGGTTTTGAAAAGATAACAAAGTATGATTTGAAAACTTAGTAAAGTTATTGTAAGAAGTTTAACTATGGATTTTGGAAAAGTTAAACACTCTAGTGAATTTGAAATCTAATTTGAAGGGTTTTGAAAAGTTAATAGATTCTGTAACTTTTTCTTACTTGGTAATTTCGAGGACGAAATTCTTTTAAGGGGGGAAGTTCGTAACGACCCAGAATTTTTGTCAATTGAAATTCGAATATTTAGTTGATTTTTAATATGTAAAAGTTAAATTTATAAGTCGAATAAATTTTATTTTGAATATCTACATTTAATTGGATAATTAAATCGATAATTTAATATTTGAAATTACAGAAATAATTGGACATTGGGTTTAAAATGATTAAATTTGATTTATAAAATTATATTTAATCATATTGGAGTTAGAAAGAGGTTTTAGAACTTTTAAAATTGAATTAAAAGTTAATTTGCAGAAATTGAATATTTTAATACTTAATTGACGAGTAAAAATAGCCATTTTCGAACACTCTCGGATTTCGACGAATCCAGTTTCATCGGATCCGTAATGTTATATTATTGTATGGTTTCAAATTTCATGTCTATCGGACTTACGGTTTTTCCGGGGCAAGCTAAAACGCACTGAAATCGGTTCGAGTGAATTTTGAATTTAAATAGTCGATTCAAAAACTTATCTTCCAAATTTGTTCGAATTGGCTCCCGATATATATTCCATTGCGTTCTAAATAGGGGTAAAACATTATAAACGCCAGGCGGCACGCTTCGTTTGGAGTTCGGAAAAATTTCTGGTGAATAGTGCACGGAAATTTTCTATAAAAGGCCCTCTATTATTCACTTTTACACTCAAACCCTAACTAGGTTTCAGCCGCAACCTCCAATCTATTAATGGCTGAAATTTCATCTCTTTCCTCCCTCATTTTATTCAAATCCTCAACAATTACGACAAACATTCAACTACAAAGTTGTAGAGAGCATCAAGATCTCTCTATCCAACGGTCAAGATCGTAAATAGAGCTATGGATCAACGGCAAATCAAGTTCGAATGCATGGAAGTCGTGCACGGTTTTTGAGGTCAGGGACTGACCGAGCTTGACACTGTCTTGGCCGATGGTGGCTCGTGCGATGGGCTTTTGGGTGGTGGTCGTTGATCGTTGCAAAAATGTTCGTACGTGGTGCGATAATTGGTGATGGAGTGGCGGCCGTGGGTTTATTTGATCGTGCATGGTTACTGAAGGGAGAAGATGAAGGGGACGGCCAAGATTCTAGGGCTAAGAAACGTGCGGCCCAGATTGGAAGAAGGTTTAAAATAAAAAGAGAATGTAAATTGTTTTATATTATATAAATTCGTTCAAACTTTGTAACGTCATAACTTTTTCATACGAGGTCCGTTTTGGACGAAAAGACTTGTGTTGGAATCGTATTGTCGAATACTACGCAAGGAGCTAGATTGGAATTGACTGGAGCTAGTGAAAATTTTGGGTGAATTTAAACGCGGGTTTAATTTTATTCGAAATAAAACGCTGAAACTATTATTTAAAGCAAGGTGAGAACTTCTCACTCAATCGAATTTGTTTCGATTTAAATTTTAAATAGTTAGATTTAAAATTGCTTGATTGAATGATAAATTATTATCTGTTGTATTGAAATAGACCCTATATGCCGTATATTAAACGGACGTTATTTATTAAACACATATACCGCGATATTTCACCTTGACGTGGAATTGGTATTATATATGTACTTGGAGTTGATTTTCCCGCATTATATAGCGGATGAGACCCTATTGCGCCGCATAATAGCGGATAATATTTTAGAAAACCCATATACCACGATATCCCGTATTGGAATGGGATTGGTATTGTGCAAACATCTGTGGATGCAGGGAAACAGGTTGGAGGGATCCAACTCGATTCCTCACCCGTATTGATTTATTTACAAATATTTGCGATATATTCAGTTATCACATGATATATGATGTTTTGGATGCCGTGATTGTTATATTTAGTGCTCTTGCAGCATTTGGCCTATTTTTGGAGTTTTAAAAATGTTAAAGTAACGATTTCGAATTTAAAAGGATTTTTAAAGTGATTTTTGAAAGTATATGTTTTATTAAATTTTGGAATTGATTTATTTTAAATAAATAAACGTTATAATTTTAATGTTATAAAATTTATGATTTTTGAGAAATATAGTTAAAATGTGATTTTTTAAATACGGAGTTAATGAATTTTATAAAATGGGATTTTGAATTTTTATAAACGGTTTATATAAAAGATTTATAAAATTGATATTTTATAAATTAAAATATTGGAATTATAAAACGAGTTTTTATAAACGTTAAAATGAAGTATAAAGGGATTTCATAAGTGAAGGAAATTTATAGATTTATAAGTTGTGAAGTTATAAAATGAATAGAGTTTGTAAAATAAAAGATTTATAAGTAATTAACTTATAAATTGGATTTTGGCATTTAAATGAGATATAAATAGAACTTGTTAATTAAGGGATTTTATAAGTTGAAGTTTTTATAAAATATATAAATGTGAATTTATAAACGTTGTTTTATGAATCCAAAACCAATTGAATTTGATAAGTAAATATGAAAGCTTATTAAAGGAGATATATCCACGATTTTGGACAGTAAAAAATCCTTTAAATTAAATATGTAGAAATGTTGAATTTGGTTAACGAAGTATATTCACGATTTTGGACAGTGAATAATATATTAAAGAAATGTTTTAGGAAGTGATATTTTAAATAGAATTAAAACGATTTAAAGATGTTTTAAAATGTATTAAGTGTCGAAACCATAGATTTCAACATTCATTGTTGAAATAGACGTTTTCGAGCAATAAAAGGAAAGATGGACTATAACACTGTTGTTATAGTAAATGATTTTCGAAAGGAAATGTTTTGTATAGTATTGGGATTTATATATCTATCTAAATATTGAATCCCTATACTAGTGATTTTGGGTTGTCGTAAACGATGTTTTACGCAACATTAGTTTTGAGTCAAATGAATGTGTTTAAGAGAATGTTTTCCTTAAAGAATAAAATATACACTTAATCGTGTTTTATGTATGTTGAATATTTTCTAAGTATTGAAAATAAATAGATTTGTGAATTACTTATTGTCAAATAAGTATTTGGAAATGTTTTCTAATGTAGAAATTGAAATTGTTTAGAGAATATATCTTTTTAAAGATAAATTGAAGTGAATATCTGGCAAGTTATTTAATTTATGGAAGATTAAAAAAAGGGCCTAGTGATTGTTATGGTGTTGGATATTTGTTTGTTGGCCTTGATAGTTAAATAACCGACTATCAATATTTACTTTTAAATGGGTATTTGTGATTTGCTTGAATTTGAATGCTACACTTATTTTAAAATAAGCGCTCGTTATCCGGTTTGGCCTTGAGAGGACCTTTGTGTCATAAATCCCATTCCGAATAGTGATATGTCAAAATGGATAGCATTTGAAGACCGATGTTGAAGACCGGATATTTTCGAAAATGGAAGGATTACCTTCGAATGACTCTGCATCGGTTGATCTCCGATATAGAGATTTTATCACCCTTTGTGATAGAAAGTCCGGTCGTGATTAGTGAATATCAGGATTGCAAGGACATCTTTGGAATTGCCTTCGGTTCCGTTCGATCCCGGAACGGACTTGTATGGATGTGTGTCTGACATTACAATTTGAGATGTAAAGCTGGTTTCTATCAAATACATTTCTGTTGGTGGCCGAGAATTTATTCTCTTAGGTTAACACCCTTCTCTGAGACGTACGAGCTCAGATGTTATGTAGTTGATGGTTACTAGTGATACATTCCCAATTTGATAATGTGGCATACGAAGTGCTGCTGAGCATTTATTGATCAAAGTGTGGCTTTTATGAAAAGCGTAGCTTTGAGGACGAGACTTCGTCGGACCTCACACCCCGAAAATGGTCAAAACAGGAAAGATGCAGCAAGGTTATTAGGGGATAGCGCCCCCTTAGTGTATGTCATTCCTTCTGGATAGAGGTGGTATTATGGTATGGAGCCCTGATACTTAACCTATGTTGTTGCTGCCAATTTATTATTTTGTGGTTGTTGGTGAATCCCGGGATTTAGGTCGGTTACGACCGGAGGATGGCATATTCGTGTCAGTTGTTACCTAGCTAGGGGTAACCCGGCCTTGTGTTGGCAGAAATCCGGTTAGGTTCTCGAGGCGTCTTTCCAGAGGCGTACCCATGTGGCAATGGAAAGTTTCTTGGCCTGACCATTTGTTGGAAATCCAAAGAAACAATACGAACCCTTTACGATTGCAAATTGTATAACCTGCCTCCTCAGGAGGTAGCTATAGCAGGCATAATATAATGGTACCTATGCTGGCTAAGATTAATATCGTACTTTCGAAATGAAATGTTTTCTACACTTTGCACTTATAATAATAATAATCAAATGAAAAGAAATTTGCATATCAAGCATCTTTGACTATCATAAGGAGAAATCTCCTCCAAGTTCTGCGTTTGCATTGTGTGTGTGGCGGGAGGCCTTATGGTAGTTACATTTTCCAAAGGCATTGCGGATATATTTTAAAAATATTTCTTTGTTTGTTTTTAAAAGATAAACTGTTTAAGTTCATACACCAGTCCCATGACTGACTTGGAGTTTATTGTTCTCTTCCTAAACTCTAGGTGCCCACCAATTTCCACACGGGCAGTCTAGAGTCAGGTTATCAGGTCATTCTGGAATTCAGGAGCTGCTGCAGAGATCTAGAGGCAAGCTAGATGGCTTAGCGTATCAACTAGTATATAGTATTTCTTTTCCGCTGTTTGTTGTTGTAAACTCTGATAATGTAATGTAATGTGATGTAATGAAATAACTGATATAGTTCTTTGTTTTAAAGATATTCATTGATATATTATATGTTGTTCCGTTGCGATTGTAAGATTCTGTTATTGTTTCTATTTTCTTCTTTCTTTCTTTCTTTCTTCTTCTATCTTCTTCCTCTTCTTTAACCCTAACGGTACGGTTTTCCGGCCTTCGATTGCTCGGCAGCTGATACAGTGGACGTATTAATGTCGACTTTCGTGAGTCGAAAATCCGTTACGTTACATGTGGTATCAAAGCATATGGTTAAGTGACAATCTTGGCTCTGTTGGGTGTTACTCATTAGAGATAGAGTCGGTAGTACTCTAGAATGAGTGTGAGTGTAATCATAGATACGAGCGCGTATTTGTTAGTGAATATGAAATTGTTTTGTATTGTGTTGACTTATCGGTTGATTGTTTATAGATTCTGGTCGGTGCAGTCTAGCTAACTGTTTCGATAGGGGTTTCTAAACTCTTAAACGAGATAAACCGACATAGTATCATTTTAAATTGGGTAAATGAAATAATTTTACCTCGATTATATTTTATATATAAAGGAATAATTTTTTCAGAATTATTATAATGTTTATAATAATTGATTATTTGGTTATTGAAATGTAAGATTATATATAAGTTAATCAAAAGATGTTTGAATAATCTAAAAAAAAAAAAATTTATAAGCAAATAATTGTATAAGTATGGAATTATAATTAACGTGATTTACAATAGTGAAATAATATTATATATATATATATATAAGAAATGAAACTATATGAATATATTTATAAATATGAGTTGTAAATAAAAATGAATTTGAACTATGAATTGAAATTGTTGAATATAAGTGAAACGAGTTGTGGACTGATAATATGAAATAATAAATTTGGCTTTGGTAAAGAATAAAGAATTTGGGTTAGCATAATGAATATATGATTTGAAATTTAACTAAAGGAAAGTTAAATAGAATTTATTTTAGAATTGGAATCTGAATTGGCTTTATAAGTGGAAATTTAAGTTAAGTTAAACAAATGATGTTTAAATGGAATATAACTTAAGTGATGTAGAATGAAGTTGATTTTGGTATCGAAGTAATTAATGAAGTGAATTAAATGGATGTGAACTCGAGTTATATAAATGAAATTCAATCTTAATTGTTAAATGAATTAGCAATTGGATTAATGAACGGATTGAATATTAATCAATCAAATGTAAATGAATTGATATAGAATAATGAATGTATGTGTTAATTCATTAAAGCTAATTAAAAGTGATGAACCAAATTAAATGAATGTAAGTGAAGTAAAGAAATTTGGTAATGTTGGATATACATTGTTTGTTAGATGATTGTCAGTGGATTGAATAAAAATCCATATGAAGTTGACTTATGAAATTAAAAGCTATAAATCATTGAATTCAAATTGGAAGTAAGTAAATCTAAATAGAATTGAATTTGACTTGGAGTGAACAAACTTGAATATGAATTAGTGAATGTAAACTAATTGAATATGAATAAATGAATGTTAGTTAAAACATCCAATGATAATGAATCAATTATGAATAAATTGAAAAAACCAATTCATTGAATATAATGAGAAGTGAATTATATTGATTTGGTTATTGATTGATTGGATAGATATTGGATGTAGTTGGATGATAGTTGGTTGATGGTTGAATTTATTGCTTTTGATTGCATTTGCTATATTGGCACATATAGTTGTTGGTATATGTTGTATATTGACATTATTTTCATATAAACATGTTTCTCATTGTTTGTTGAGTGTTTAGTAGGTGCGGATTGCGCTTGCTTCGCATTTGGAGCTCGCTTTCGCGCTATATTAGCCGTATATGCTCGCTAATAATATATAAGGTACATATCTCGGATTACATGTCGTACTTTTACACTTTTTTCCTTGCGGGATGCCTCATTACCTTGATGAGATGTATATTTGTGATATATATATTGCCCTTTTTTTTCGGATCGAGCCGCGCAAAGGAGACGCTGGCTAAATTTTTTGAAAATTTAAGGCGTTAGAATATTTTTGAGAAAATTGAAATTTTTTGTGAAAACTAAGTTTTGATTTGGAGTGAAAAGTTAAACGATATAGTTGGTTTTGAAAAGATAACTAAGTATGATTTGAAAACTTAGTAAAGTTATTGTAAGAAGTTTAACTATGGATTTTGGAAAAGTTAAACACTCTAATGAATTTGAAATCTAATTTGAAGGGTTTTGAATAGATTCTGTAACTTTTTCTTACTTGGTAATTTCGAGGACGAAATTCTTTTAGGGGGGGAAGTTCGTAACGACCCAGAATTTCTGTCAATTGAAATTCATATATTTAATTGATTTTTAATATGTAAAAGTTAAATTTATAAGTCGAATAAATTTTATTTCGAATATCTACATATAATTGGATAATTAAATCGATAATTTAATATTTGAAATTACAGAAATAATTGGACATTGGGTTTAAAATGATTAAATTTGATTTAAAAATTATATTAAATCATATTGGAGTTAGAATGATGTTTTAGAACTTTTAAAATTGAATTAAAAGTTAATTTGCAGAAATTGAATATTTTAATACTTAATTGACGAGTAAAAATAGCCATTTTCGAACACTCTCGGATTTCGACGAAACCAGTTTCATCGGATCCGTAATGTTATATTATTGTATGGCTTCAAATTTCATGTCTATCGGACTTACGGTTTTTCCGGGGCAAGCTGAAATGCACTGAAATCGATTCGAGTGAATTTTGAATTTAAATAGTCGATTCAAAAACTTATCTTCCAAATTTGTTCGAATTGGCTCCCGATATATATTCCATTGTGTTCGGAATAAGGGTAAAACATTATAAACGCCAAGCGGCACGCTTCGTTTAGAGTTCGAAAAAATTTCAGGTGAATAGTGCACGGAAATTTTCTATAAAAGGCCCTCTATTATTCACTTTTACACTCAAACCCTAACTAGGTTTCAGCCGCAACCTCCAATCTATTAATGGCTGAAATTTCATCTCTTTGCTTCCTCATTTTCTTCAAATCCATCAACAATTCCGACAAACATTCAACTACAAAGTTGTAGAGAGCATCAAGATCTCGCTATCCAACGGTCAAGATCGTAAATAGAGCTATGGATCGACGGCAAATCAAGTTCGAACGCATGGAAGTTGCGCACGGTTTTCGAGGTCAGGGGCCGACCAAGCTCGACACTGTCTTGGCCGATGGTGGCTCGTGCGATGGGCTTTTGGGTGATGGTCGTTGATCGTTGCAAAAATGTTCGTACGTGGTGCAATAATTGGTGATGGAGTGGCGGCCGTGGGTTTATTTGATCGTGCGTCGTTACTGAAGGGAGAAGATGAAGGGGACGGCCAAGATTCTAGGGCTAAGAAACGTGCGGCCCAGATTGGAAGAAGGTTTAAAATAAAAAGAGAATGTAAATTGTTTTATATTATATAAATTCGTTCAAACTTTGTAATGTCATAACTTTTTCATACGAGGTCCGTTTTGGACGAAAAGACTTGCGTTGGAATCGTATTGTCGAATACTACGCAATGGAGCTTGATTGGAATTGATTGGAGCTAGTGAAAATTTTGGGTAAAATTAAACGCGCATTTGATTTTATTCGAAATAAAACGCTGAAACTATTATTTGAAGCAAGGTGAGAACTTCTCACTCAATCGAATTTGTTTCGATTTAAATTTTAAACAGTTAGATTTAAAATTGCTTGATTGTGTGACTGAATGATAAATTATTACCTGTTGTATTGAAATAGACCCTATACGCCGTATATTAAGCGGATGTTATTTATTAAACACATATACCGCAATATTTTCCCTTGACGTGGAATTGGTATATATATGTACTTGGAGTTGATTTTCCCGCATTATATAGCGGATGAGACCCTATTGCGTCGCATAATAACGGATAATATTTTATAAAACCCATATACCGCGATATCCCGTATTGGAACGAGATTGGTATTGTGCTAACATCCGTGGATGCAGGGAACAGGTTGGAGGGATCCAACTGGATTCCTCACCCGTATTGATTTATTTACAGATATTTACGATATATTCTGTTATCATATGATATATGATGTTTTGGATGCCGTGATTGTTATATTTAGTGCTGTTGCAGCATTGGGCCTATTTTTGAAGTTTTAAAAAATGTTAAAGTAACGATTTCGAATTTAAAAGGATTTTTAAAGTGATTTTTGAAAGTATACGTTTTATTGAATTTTGGAATTGATTTATTTTAAATAAATAAACGTTATAATTTTAATGTTATAAAATTTATGATTTTTGAGAAATATAGTTAAAATGTGATTTTTGAAATATGGAGTTAATGAATTTTATAAAATAGTTTAAATTGGGATTTTGAATTTTTATAAACGGTTTATATAAAAGATTTATAAAATTGATATTTTAGAAATTAAAAATATTGGAATTATAAAACGAGTTTTTATAAACGTTAAAATGAAGTATAAAGGGATTTCATAAGTGAAGGAGATTTATAGATTTATAAGTTGTGAAGTTATAAAATGAATAGAGTTTGTAAAATAAAAGATTTATAAGTAATTAACTTATAAATTAGATTTTGGCATTTAAATGAGATATAAATAGAACTTGTTAATTAAGGGATTTTATAACTTGAAGTTTTTTGTAAAATATATAAATGTGAATTTATAAACGTTGTTTTATAAATCCAAAACCAATTGAATTTTATAAGAAAATATGAAAGCTTATTAAAGGAGATATATCCACGATTTTGGACAGTGAAAAATCCTTTAAATTAAATATGTAGAAATGTTGAATTTGGTTAACGAAGTATATTCACGATTTTGGACAGTGAATAATATATTAAAGAAATATTTTAGGAAGTGATATTTTAAATAGAACTAAAACGATTTAAAGATGTTTTAAAATGTATTAAGTGTCGAAACCATAGATTTCAACATTCATTGTTGAAATAAACGTTTTCGAGGAATAAAAGGAAAGATGGACTATAACACTGTTGTTATAGTAAATGATTTTCGAAAGGAAATGTTTTGTATAGTATTAGGATTTATATATCTATCTAAATTTCGAATCCCTATACTAGTGATTTTGGGTTGTCGTAATCGATGTTTTACGCAACATTAGTTTTGACTCAAATGAATGTGTTTAAGAGAATGTTTTCCTTAAAGAATAAAATATATACTTAATCGTGTTTTAAGTATGTTGAATATTTTCTAAGTATTGAATATATATAGATTTGTGAATTACTTATTCTTAAATAAGTATTTGGAAATGTTTTCCAATGTAGAAATTGAAATGGTTTAGAGAATATATCTTTTTAAAGATAAATTGAAGTGGATATCTGGCAAGTTATTTAATTTATGGAAGATTAAAAAAAAGAGCCTAGTGATTGTTATGGCGTTGGTTATTTTTTCGTTGGCCTTGATAGTTAAATAACCGACTATCAATATTTACCTTTAAATGGGTATTTGTTGTGATTTGCTTGAATTTGAAAGCTACACTTATTTTAAAGTAAGCGCCCGTTATTCGGTTTAGCCGGGAGAGGACCTTTGTGTCATAAATCCCATTCTGAATAGTGATATGTCAAAATGGATAACATTTGAAGATCGGTGTTGAAGACCGGATATTTTCGAAAACGGAAGGATTACCATCGAATGACTCTGCATTGGCTGATCTCCGATATAGAGATTTTATCACCCTTTATGATGGAAGTCCGGTCGTGATTAGTGAATATCCGGATTGCAAGGACTTCTTTGGAAGTGCCTTCGGTTTCGTTAGATCTCGGAACGGACTTGTATGGATGTGTGTCTGACATTACAATTTGAGATGTAAAGCTGGTTTCTATCAAATACATTTCTGTTGGCGGAGGAGAATTTATTCTCTTAGCTTAACACCCTTCTTTGAGACGTACGAGCTTAGATGTTATGTAGTTGATGGTTACTAGTGATACATTCCCAATTTGGTAATGTGGCATACGAAGTGCTGTTGAGCATTTGTTGATCAAAGCGTGGCTTTTATGAAAAAAGTAGCTTTGTGGACGAGACTTCGTCGGACCTCACACCCCGAAAATGGTCAAAACAGGAAAGATGCAGCAAGGTTATTAGGGGATAGCGCTCCCTTAGTGTATGTCATTCCTTCTGGATAGAGGTGGTATTATGGTGTGGAGCCCTGATACTTAACCTATGTTGTTGCTGCAAACTTATTATTTTGTGGTTGTTGGTGAATCCCGGGATTTAGGTCGGTTACGACCGGGTGATGGCAAATTCGTGTCAGTCGTTACCCAGCTAAGGGTAACCCGGCCTTGTGTTGGCAGAGATCCGGTTAGGTTCTCGGGGCGTCTTTCCAGAGGCGTACCCATGTGGCAATGGAAAGTTCCTTGGCCTGACCATTTGTTGGAAATCCAAGGAAACAATACGAAGCCTTTACAATTGCAAATTGTATAACCTGCCTCCTCAGGAGGTAGTTATAGTAGGCATAATATAATGGTACCTATGCTGGCTAAGATTAATATTGTACTTTCGAAATGTTTTCTACACTTTGCACTTATAATAATAATAATCAAATGAAAAGAAATTTGTGTATCAAGCATCTTTGACTATCATAAGGAGAAATCTCCTCCAAGTTCTGCGTTTGCATTGTGTGTGTGGCGGGAGGCCTTATGGTAGTTACATTTTCCAAAGGCATCGCGGATCTATTTTAAAAATATTTTTTTGTTTGTTTTTAAAAGATAAACTGTTTAAGTTCTCACACCAGTCCCATGACTGACTTGGAGTTTATTGTTCTCTTCCTAAACTCTGGGTGCCCACTAATTTCCACACGGGCAGTCTAGAGTCAGGTTATCAGGTTATTCTGGAATTCAGGAGCTGCTGTAGAGATCTGGAGGCAAGCTAGATGGCTTAGCGTATCAACTAGTATATAGTATTTCTTTTCCGCTGTTTGTTGTTGTAAACTCTGATAACGTAATGTAATGAAATAACTGATATAGTTCTTTGTTTTGAAGATATTCATCGATATATTATATGTTGTTCCGCTGCGATTGTAAGATTCTGTTATTGTTTCTGTTTTCTTCTTCTTTATTTCTTTCTTCTTCTATCTTCTACCTCTTCTTTAACCCTAACGGTACGGTTTTCCGGCCTTCGATTGCTCGGCAGTTGATATAGTGGACGTATTAATGTCGACTTTCGTGAGTCGAAAATCCATTACATTACATCTGGTATCAGAGCATATGGTTAGGTGACAATCTTGGCTCTGTTGGGTGTTACTCATTAGAGATAGAGTCAGTAGTACTCTAGAATGAGTGTGAGTGTAATCAGAGATACGAGCGCGTATTTGTTAGTGAATATGAAATTGTTTTGTATTATGTTGACTTATCGGTTGATTGTTTATAGATTCTGGTCGGTGCAGTCTAGCTAACTGTTTCGATAGGGGTTTCTAGACTCTTAAACGAGATAAACCGACATAGTATCATTTTAAATTGGGTAAATGAAATAATTTTACCTCTATTATATTTTATATATAAAGGAATAATTTTTTCAGAATTATTATACTGTTTATAATAATTGATTATTTGGTTGTTGAAATGTAAGAATATATATAAGTTAATCAAAAGATGTTTGAATAATCTAAAAAATATATTTGTATAAGCAAATGATTGTATAAGTATGGAATTATAATTAACGTGATTTACAATTGTGAAATAATCTTATATATATATAAGAAATGAAACTATATGAATATATTTATAAATATGAGTTGTAAATAAAAATGAATTTGAACTATGAATTGAAATTGTTGAATATAAGTGAAACAAGTTGTGGACTTATAATATGAAATAATAAATTTGGCTTTGGTAAAGAATAAAGAATTTAGGTTAGCATAATGAATATATGATTTGAAATTTAACTAAAGGAAAGTTAAATAGAATTTACTTTAGAATTGGAATCTAAATTGGATTTATAAGTGGAAATTTAAGCTAAGTTAAACAAATGATGTTTAAATGGAATATAACTTAAGTGATGTAGAATGAAGTTGATTTTGGTATCGAAATTAATAAAGTGAATTAAATGGATGTGAACTTGAGTTATATAAATGAAATTCAACCTTAATTGTTAAATGAATTAGCAATTGGATTAATAAATGGATTGAATATGAATCAATCAAATGTAAATGAATTGATATAGAATAATGAATGTATGTATTAATTCATTAAAGCTAATTAAAAGTGATGAACCAAATTAAATGAATGTAAGCGAAGTAAAGAAATTTGGTACTGTTGGATATACATTGTTTGTTAGATGAGTGTCAGTGGATTGAATAAAAATCCATATGAGGTTGAATTAATGAAATTGAAAGCTATAAATCATTGAATTCAAATTGGAACTAAGTAAACCTAAATAGAATTGAATTTGATTTGGAAGTGAACAAACTTGAATATGAATTAGTGAATGTAAACTAATTGAATATGAATAAATGAATGTTAGTAAAAACATCCAATGATAATGAATCAATTATGAATAAATTGAAAAAAACCAATTCATTGAATATAATGAGAAGTGAATTTATATTGATTTGGTTATTGATTGATAGGATAGATATTAGATGTAGTTGGATGATAGTTGGTTGATGGTTGAATTTATTGCTTTTGATTGCATTTGCTATATTGGCACATATAGTTGTTGGTATATGTTGTATATTGACATTATTTTCATATAAACATGTTTCTCATTGTTTGTTGAGTGTTTAGTTGGTGCGGATTGCGCTTGCTTCGCATTTGGAGCTCGATTTCGCGCTATATTAGCTGTATATGCTCGCTAATAATATATAAGGTACATATCTCGGATTACATATCGTACTTTTACACTTTTTTCCTTGCGGGATGCGTCATTACTTTGATGAGATGTATATTTGTGATATATATATTGCCATTTTTTTTCGGATCGAGCCGCGCAAAGGAGACGCTGGCGAAATTTTTCGAAAATTTAAGGCGTTAGAATATTTTTGAGAAAATTGAAAATTTTTGTGAAAACTAAGTTTTGATTTGGGGTGAAAAGTTAAAACGATATAGTTGGTTTTGAAAAGATAACTAAGTATGATTTGAAAACTTAGTAAAGTTGTTGTACGAAGTTTAACTATGGATTTTGGGAAAGTGAAACACTCTAATGAATTTGAAATCTAATTTGAAGGGTTTTGAAAAGTTAATGGATTCTGTAACTTTTTCTTACTTGGTAATTTCGAGGACGAAATTCTTTTAAGGGGGGAAGTTCGTAACGACCCAGAATTTCTGTCAATTGAAATTCGTATATTTAATTGATTTTTAATATGTAAAAGTTAAATTTATAAGTCGAATAAATTTTATTTCGAATATCTACATTTAATTGGATAATTAAATCGATAATTTAATATTTGAAATTACAGAAATAATTGGAAATTGGGTTTAAAATGATTAGATTTGATTTATAAAATTGTATTATATCATATTGGAGTTAGAATGAAGTTTTAGAACTTTTAAAATTGAATTAAAAGTTAATTTGCAGAAACTGAATATTTTAATATTTAATTGACGAGTAAAAATAGCCATTTTTCGAACACTCTCAGATTTTGACGAAACTAGTTTCATCGAATCCGTAATGTTATATTATTATATGGTTTCAAATTTCGTGTCAATCGGACTTACGGTTTGTCCAGGGCAAGCTAAAACGCACTGAAATCGGTTCGAGTGAATTTTGAATTTAAATAGTCGATTCAAAAACTTATCTTTCAAATTTGATCGAATTGGCTCCCGATATATATTCCATTGCGTTCGGAATAGGGGTAAAACATTATAAACGCCAGGCGGCACGCTTCGTTTGGAGTTTGGAAAAATTTCGGGTGAATAGTGCATGGAAATTTTCTATAAAAGGCCCTCTATTATTCACTTTTACACTCAAACCCTAACTAGGTTTCAGCCGCCACCTCCAATCTATTAATGGCTGAAATTTCATCTATTTCCTCCCTCATTTTCTTCAAATCCATCAACAATTACGACAAACATTCAACTACAAAGTTGTAGAGAGCATCAAGATCTCTCTATCCAACGGTCAAGATCATAAATAGAGCTATGGATCGACGACAAATCAAGTTCGAATGCATGGATGTCGCGCACGGTTTTCGAGGTCAAGGGCTGACCGAGCTCGACACTGTCTTGGCCGATGGTGGCTCGTGCGATGGGCTTTTGGGTGGTGGTCGTTGATCGTTGCAAAAATGTTCGTACGTGGTGCGATAATTGGTGATGGAGTGGTGGCCGTGGGTTTATTTGATCGTGCGTGATTACTGAAGGGAGAAGATGAAGGGGACGGCCAAGATTCTAGGGCTAAGAAACGTGCGGCCCAGATTGGAAGAAGGTTTAAAATAAAAAGAGAATGTAAATTGTTTTATATTTTATAAATTCGTTCAAACTTTGTAACGTCATAACTTTTTCATACGAGGTCCGTTTTGGACGAAAAGACTTGCGTTGGAATCGTATTGTCGAATACTACGCAATGGAGATGGATTTGATTGGAGCTATTGAAAATTTTAGGTAAAATTAAACGCGCGTTTAATTTTATTCGAAATAAAACGCTGAAACTATTATTTGAAGCAAGGTGAGAACTTCTCACTCAATCGAATTTGTTTCGATTTAAATTTTAAATAGTTAGATTTAAAATTGCTTGATTGTGTGATTGAATGATAAATTATTATTTGTTGCATTGAAATAGACCATATACGCCGTATATTAAGCGGATGTTATTTATTAAACACATATACCGCGATATTTCCCCTTGACGTGGAATTGGTATTATATATGTACTTGGAGTTGATTTTACCGCATTATATAGCGGATGAGACCCTATTGCGCCGCATAATAGTGGATAATATTTTATAAAATCCATATACCGTGATATCCCGTATTGGAACGGGATTGGTATTATGCTAAAATCTGTGGATGCAGGGAAACAGGTTGGAGGGATCCAACTGGATTCCTCACCCGTATTGATTTATTTACAGATATTTGCGATATATTCTGTTATCATATGATATATGATGCTTTGGATGCCGTGATTGTTATATTTAGTGCTGTTGCAGCATTGGGCCTATTTTTGGAGTTTTAAAAAATGTTAAAGTAACGATTTCGAATTTAAAAGGATTTTTAAAGTGATTTTTGAAAGTATACGTTTTATTAAATTTGGGAATTGATTTATTTTAAATAATAAACGTTATAATTTCAATGTTATAAAATTTATGATTTTTGAGAAATATAGTTAAAATGTGATTTTTGAAATAAGGAGTTAATGAATTTTATAAAATAGTTTAAATTGGGATTTTGAATTTTTATAAATGGTTTATATAAAAGATTTATAAAATTGATATTTTATAAATTAAAAATATTGGAATTATAAAACGAGTTTTTATAAACGTTAAAATGAAGTATAAAGGATTTCATAAGTGAAGGAAATTTATAGATTTATAAGTTGTGAAGTTATAAAATGAATAGAGTTTGTAAAATAAAAGATTTATAAGTAATTAACTTATAAATTGGATTTTGGCATTTAAATGAGATATAAATAGAACTTGTTAATTAAGGGATTTTAAAAGTTGAAGTTTTTATAAAATATATAAATGTGAATTTATAAACGTTGTTTTATAAATCCAAAACCAATTGAATTTGATAAGTAAATATGAAAGCTTATTAAAGGAGATATATCCACGATTTTGGACAGTGAAAAGTCCTTTAAATTAAATATGTAGAAATGTTGAATTTGGTTCACGAAGTATATTCACGATGTTGGACAGTGAATAATATATTAAAGAAATGTTTTAGGAAGTGGTATTTAAATAGAATTAAAACGATTTAAAGATGTTTTAAAATGTATTAAGTGTCGAAACCATAGATTTCAACATTCATTGTTGAAATAGACGTTTTCGAGGAATAAAAGGAAAGATGGACTATAACACTGTTGTTATAGTAAATGATTTTCGAAAGGAAATGTTTTGCATAGTATTAGGATTTATATATCTATCTAAATTTCGAATCCCTATACTAGTGATTTTGGGTTGTCGTAAGCGATGTTTTACGCAACATTAGTTTTGACTCAAATGAATGTGTTTAAGAGAATGTTTTTCTTAAAAAATAAAATATATACTTAATCGTGTTTTAAGTATGTTGAATATTTTCTAAGTATTGAAAATAAATAGATTTGTGAATTACTTATTGTTAAATAAGTATTTGGAAATGTTTTCCAATGTAGAAATTGAAATGGTTTAGAGAGTATATCTTTTTAAAGATAAATTGAAGTGAATATCTGGCAAGTTATTTAATTTATGGAAGATTAAAAAAAAGGGCCTAGTGATTGTTATGGTGCTGGATATTTTTTTGTTGGCCTTGATAGTTAAATAACCGACTATCTATATTTACCTTTAAATGGGTATTTGTTGTGATTTGCTTGAATTTGAATGCTACGCTTATTTTAAAATAAGCGCTCATTATTCGGTTTAGCCAAGAGAGGACCTTTGTGTCATAAATCCCATTCCGAATAGTGATATGTCAAAATGGATAGCATTTGAAGACCGGTGTTGAAGACCGGATATTTTCGAAAAAGGAAGGATTACCGTCGAATGACTCTGCATCGGCTGATCTCCTATATAGAGATTTTATCACCCTTTGTGATGGGAAGTCCGGTCGTGATTAGTGAATATTCGGATGCAAGGACTTCTTTGGAAGTGCCTTCGGTTCCGTTCGATCCCGGAACGGACTTGTATGGATGTGTGTCTGACATTACAATTTGAGATGTAAAGCTGGTTTCAATCAAATACATTTCTGTTGGTGGCGGAGAATCTATTCTCTTAACTTAACACCCTTCTCTGAGACGTACGAGCTCAGAGGTTATGTAGTTGATGGTTACTAGTGATACCTTCCCAATTTGGTAATGTGGCATACGAAGTGCTGCTGAGCATTTGTTGATCAAAGCGTGGCTTTTATCAAAAGCGTAGCTTTGTGGACGAGACTTCGTCGGACCTCAGACCCCGAAAATGGTCAAAACAGGAAAGATGCAGCAAGGTTATTAGGGGATAGCGCCCCCTTAGTGTATGTCATTCCTTCTGGATAGAGGTGGTATTATGGTATGGAGCCCTGATACTTAACCTATGTTGTTGCCGCAAACTTATTATTTTGTGGTTGTTGGTGAATCCCGGGATTTAGGTCGGTTACGACCGGGGGATGGCATATTCGTGTCAGTTGTTACCCAGCTAGGGGTAACTCGGCCTTGTGTTGGCAGAGATCCGGTTAGGTTCTCGGGGCGTCTTTACAGAGGCGTACCCATGTGGTAATGGGAAGTTCCTTGGCCCGACCATTTGTTGGAAATCCAAAGAAACAATACGAATCATTTACGATTGCAAATTGTATAACCTGCCTCCTCAGGTGGTAGCTATAGCAGACATAATATAATGGTACCTATACTGGCTAAGATTAATATTGTACTTTCGAAATGTTTTCCACACTTTGCACTTATAATAATAATAATCAAATGAAAAGAAATTTGCGTATCAAGCATCTTTGACTATCATAAGGAGAAATCTCTTCCAAGTTCTGCGTCAGCATTGTGTGTGTGGCGGGAGGCCTTATGGTAGTTACATTTTCCAAAGGCATTGCAGATCTATTTTAAAAATATTTCTTTGTTTGTTTTTAAAAGATAAATTGTTTAAGTTCTCACACCAGTCCCATGACTGACTTGGAGTTTATTGTTCTCTTCCTAAACTCTGGGTGCCCACCCATTTCCACACGGGCAGTCTAGAGTCAGGTTATCAGGTCATTCTGGAATTCAGGAGCTGCTGTAGAGATCTAGAGGCAAGCTAGATGGCTTAGCGTATCAGCTAGTATATAGTATTTCTTTTCCGCTGTTTGTTGTTGTAAACTCTGATAATATAATGTAATGTAATGTAATGTAATGAAATAACTGATATAGTTCTTTGTTTTAAAGATATTAATCGATATATTATATGTTGTTCCGCTGCGATTGTAAGATTCTGTTATTGTTTCTATTTTCTTCTTCTTTCTTTCTTTCTTCTTCTATATTCTACCTCTTCTTTAACCCCAACGGTACGGTTTTTCGGCCTTCGATTGCTCGGCAGTTGATACAGTGGACGTATTAATGTCGACTTTCGTGAGTCGAAAATCCGTTACGTTACACAGCATTTCAGAGTTATAATTCTAATCTTATCATCGGCCTGGAGAGTTATAATAGTATTTCCTCACAAATGTTGATATGTGTAATGTAGTAATATAGCGGAAATAAGAATACTATGGTTGGTGGAACATCCATTGTCTCCTCGAGCTCCAATGAACATTAATGAAAACCTGCCTTTCTCAGACTACTCGAAAGAGCACACGAGGATTTGAGAGAAAACGAAAACCACTTGTCAGACATAAATCTACCATGAGAAACTTGAAAAATACGTATCTAGCATATAAAAGTACTTTTGAGACCGCAAGGGATGCCGTAACAGTTATCCCCTCAAAAGAACCACTATCTAATAAGTACATAATGTAATATAATAGATAATGTCTAGAGTGAAAGTATAAATTAAAGAACAACTGTGGTGCTTACATTGATCACACAACAACATATTGATGGTACAATCAAAATCACTAAGGTATGTTCGCATGACTTGATATACAATCAAAATGCCTTATGGACGTAAAAATTATTTACATCTAATCCCGAAAGTATGATTTAATGTAAAAAAGATATACGTATATATTATTACCCGATGTTTAGTACTGAAGTTTTCCTTAAAGGATATTTGATATAAAATATAGAGTGATTTAATAAAGGTTTTGAAATAAACTTTATATATGAAAATATTTATATGTATGCTATCTAGGGCGCCCAATGGTAGTGGCATAACCCAAAATAAATGTTGGAACATTTCATGTTTTTTTCTTTTTGGATAAAGTGCATTTAATAAATAAGCGAAACCTTGTTAAATTATTTTATTGGACACATTTACCCCACTGCTAGAACGGTTTCGTATAGCGACGGGCTTTTGCGACGGATAAAAAATACGGCCGTCGCTGTACGAAATATGCAGGCTATCCGCGAGCAGAACTTTCATTCCTTTCCCACCAAAATTAAACCCTCCTTCCCCCAATCTGCTGCCCCCCGTCACCGCAGCCGCCGCCCCGCCTTCCGCCGCCTCCAAATCACCAAAATTCGCCTAGGTATGCTTCTGATCTTTATTTTGAATGTGAATTTGATGTTTTTAGGTTTAGTTTAAACCCTAATTAAATTAGGATTTGTTGTTAAATTAGGTATTAGTAGTGTTGTTAAATTAGGTATTAGTAGTGTTGTATGTTGATTTGGTAGATTAATTAGTTTATTATTATGAAGTTAAATTAAGTATTAAATTAATTAGTTTATCATGAAGTTGAATAAATGGTTGATGTAGATAATTAGTGTTGGCGATTAACATGGTTAGTTGTGTTAGGTGAAAAATTAGTGTATATTAATGATTAACTTGGTTATTGATAAATTTACATGAAAGTATTTCATAGTTTATGAAATTGATAAATTACAAATTTAAGTTGTTAAGTGAATTTAAATTGACAAATTTTTATTTAATAATTAGATTTTTATTTTTTTTCTAATTATCTATTTGATAATTAGATTTTGTTGTTTTATAATTATCTTCATTGATAATTCTTCTATTTATCTTGTTGATTTAGCGACCGCTAGCGACGGCCATTTTAATAATTTTAGCGATGGCTAGCGACGGCCAAAATGCAAAAGGTTGTATATATTGTACAAAAATAAAGTTTATACAAAAAATTAAAAAATGAATATGAGAACATTAAAAATTCTGTAAATATCTAAAAAAAATTAAAAAAAATTAGGAAATGACTTTAAAAACAACTGATATTGTACTAAAATCGATTTTGTAAAGAAATTAAGAAATGAATATAACAATAACAAATATTCTGCTAAAATCTATATCGTAAAAAAATAAAGAAATGAATATTGAACTAAAATTGTTAATTGAATGTTGAACTAAAATTTAAATACACAAATTTATGAAATAAAATTTAAACAGTTGAAACATTGTCAAAATTTGAAAAGAACAACAATATTTGATAAAATTTAAAGAATTTTTTTTATCCCTTAGATTGGCTTTGGCCCTGTCTGGTATGTGTTGTATATGATCGTTATATGGATGTTCGTTTTGTAATGGAACACACATTTATATTCATCTGATACAATATTTGTCGGATTTATCCCTGTATTGGACAAGTTACAAACACAATAAAATAATTACATATTATAAATCATTTCATTTAAACGGTTACAAAATTTCGACAGCACTTCCTTTACGTTCCCTGTGTACACACATTTGTGTACGATACAGAGAACGGAAGGGAAGTGCTGCCGAAATTTTGTTGAACCGTTTAATCTGAAATGATTTATAAAATGTAATTACATTATTGTATTTGTAATGGGAAGTAGGATGACTGATCACCGAAGTGAAAACCAAAATACCGAAAAATAAAAAAATAAAGTGAAATTTTTATTTTGAATTTTCTGCAACGATGAACTGTTTACAATGGAGAATGGTTGAAAATTAATGATTTAAATTGTCTAACATACATTTTCAAATCAGGAAAAATGTAATTATTTTCTCGACCGTACTTGGATGTATGAAGTCAGAACTGGAAAGAAGGGATCAATAAAGCAACATTCTACAACGGTGTACACGAATTCATTAGATTTGCTAAATCTAATAACCGAAACAACACAGAAATTCGTTGCCCCTGTAGTAAGTGCCAACATTTGAAGCATTGGAAACTAGATATAGTTGAAGTACGTTTGTATCAATGTGGTTTCGTGCCTGATTATTATTTCTGGGATCGTCATGGAGAACTTGTTGAACCTACACCTAATACTGAAGTGTTAGAGGACGGTAATATAATGACGAATCCGATAGAAAATATGGTGGATGATGCAGCACGATCAATGTTTCCTACAACCGAAGCTGTCGATGAAGACGAAAATGTCGAAGAAGAACCGACCGCAGGAGCTAAAAAATATACGATTTGTTGGATTCTGCTAAGAGGCCATTGTGGGACGGATGTAAAAGCGGAACCGAACTTTCAGTAATCGTCGAATACATAACTATGAAATCAAAATTCAACCTTACGGAAGCTGCATTTACAGCAGTTGTACAAGCTGCAAACCAACACATGCCACCCAATAATCTGATGTGCGATAGTCATTATAAAGTAAAAAAATTGATGTCCGCTTTCGGTTTACCGTACGAGAAGATAGATGCATGTGTGAGTGCATGTTGTATTGAAAGACGACGTTGACCTCAGAAAATGCAAAATATGTAATAAAGAAAGATACAAACCAAGAAAGAAGAAAGGGAAAGAAGTCCCGTACAAGAGAATGCATTATTTACCCATCACTCCTAGACTTCAAAGATTATATGCATCTTCTGCTACGGTCTGTCATATGCGATGGCATAGTGTGAGAACAGCGGAAGAAGGAACTTTGATACATCCATCCGACGGAGAAACATGGAAACATTTCGATAAGACTTATCCCGCATTTGCTGTGGAAAGCCATAATGTCAGACTCGGTTTTTGTACGGATGGATTTTCACCATTTTCACAGTTTGGTAGTGTCAGGCCAAGGAACTTTCCATTGCCATATGGGTACGCCTCTGGAGGGACGCCCCGAGAACCGTCCCTCGGTCCTCTGCTAACACAAGGCCGGCTACCCCCTTCCCGGGGAATAAAACCTAAGATATACCACCACCGGTCCTTTGGGGCCTTTAACCGAGGATCCTCAATACCAACAACATCACATAGTAATAAATATACTACAATTCCCACATGAGTAAGTATCTGGGCTCCATACCATGATACTACCCTTTTCCAAACGGAATGGTCATACCCTAGGGGAGCTACCCCTGTAACCTTGACAATGTAACGACCCGCCTTTCATAATACAGAAAGACACATCATTAAGAAGAAAGAAAGGGATAGAAAAGAGAAAAGATAGAAAAGAAAGAACCAAACAACAACAGAATCTCACAACGGAATGAATAAATTATATTAATCAAATAAAATATTACATAGTATCATATACATCAGAGTTATACAGCTAATACAAAACAAACTAGACAGTTATAACACCTGTCTAGATATTACAACTCAAGTACATCACAGATACAGAAATGACTCAAACACGGCGGAACCACTATATACATATCTACACGCTGAAGCCACTTGCTCCATATCTCCTCCAGACTCGTCAAAGAAAACTTGAATCCCTCGACTACTCATATATAATATGAGTACCCAAGAGTTTAATAAAATAAAAAATAAACACTCGGGTCAGACATGGGTCTGGTGTGAGTAAACGGTTTAAGATTGCTTAACTTTAGAAAATCTTTTGAAAACAGAGGTATCACGTAAGACTTCCCACACATAAAGATGGAAAAGTTTTTACCTTACGCTAACCAAAACATTTGATAGGAAATCCAGTGATTTATAATAGTGTCTAGGGTTTTCAAAATAAAATACAGAAATAGCTGGAATGCTTACATCCCACGTTCCAACATAGTTGGGCACAATCAAAACCGTACAGGCACTTATTGGATTTTGGATTTCATACAATGGCCGGGCTACTGGAGTACCGCCCGTCACAGTACGTGGCCTAGATCACCGTACCGAGGAGCCACCCTAACTATCCTGCAACACAAGGCCGGAACCATATTTCAAGTTTAAAACATCAGTAAAATAGTGTCTGGCCTCCAGGAAACAGGTGAGCAAACCCAACCTGACATATTTTTTTTGAATGATCTATGAAATTTGCTCCCAAATATGCTTGATTGATGCTTTGGTTATGCTTGCATGTATGTGTATGTTGAGGGATAAAGATATGCATTCCTGTATTAGGCTCTGTCCTTTGATGTTCAGGTTTTCAAACTTAATTTTTTTTTTCAAATCTTCTTCCTTGAGGCTCTTTAGACTATAATATGTATACAAAATTCATTAGTTATACCAAAATAACCATTTAAAAAGTTTTTTTTTATTTAAACTGTAGCTGGTTTAAATAAAGGAAGAAGAACAGTTCCTTTGAAAATTTATCAAGATTTCGATCATAGAAATAGTTTGTTTCAGGTATATATTTTGTTATGCTACCGAAAACTAGGAATTTTGAAATGAAAATCAAGATCTTTAGGCTTATAAATAACGAGAAATTGAGAGTTGAACGTTATATGGATATCGGGAATTTTCTGGTGATTAGCGCAGCAATTGGCCTCGAAATTTTTACTAAAGCATGAATGAAGATGGGGGATCTCGGCAAAAATGATCGAAAAATTTTCCGATCATCGAGATGGAGGTGCGAGGATAAAATAGGGTTTTACACCCATTTTTGATTGTCGAAGTTTCCCATGTTCGTTCGACGACTACGGTGAATCGGACATAGTTGCAGGTGGTGGAATTGAAGTGTTGAAACATGGTGAGGGTTCAGAATGGTGGGCGTAATTTCTGATGGTCAGAAGTAACGTCGGCGAGGCATTTTTTTTAACTGGGTTTGGTTGCCTGGGTGTTGAACTACTCGATTTCAATTTGTGGCCGTTTGAGTTGATCTGGGTACGTGGGAGGCTAGTTGGCGTTGTTGACGACTTGTTGGAGGAGGTGGTGACGATCAGATCGTCGTTGACCGGATGTACACGCGCACGAGCATTCAAACCGTGACATTTCACTTAATTAATTCATAATTATTTGATTAAATTAATCCCTAATCATTAATTAAAATCTTAACTTATCTAATTAATGATCTTATTTCAAATTAATTAATTAATTAAATGGTTAAGGATTTGAATTAATTTATTAAGGTTGAAGTTAATTAATTAAGATTAATTAATTTGAAATAAGATCATTAATTAGATAAGTTAAGATTTTAATTAATGATTAGGGATTAATTTAATCAAATAATTATGAATCTGGCATGTAAGTTGGAAATTTTAAAAATCTGGAATAGATAGGAGTGTGGCATGTTTGAGTTTTGAAAGTTGACTTGTTTGAATCATCGAAATTTTCAAAATCTAGAAAAAGTTAGTAACCTAGTATGTTGAGTTTTGAAGGCCTGACATGTTGAGTTTTGAAAGTTTCGGAATTCTGGAAATATTTAGTAACATAGTTTTGTACAGAAAAAAAAAGTTTGAAAATCTTGCCATGTGTTGTTGATGTTGAGTAGATTGAACTGTGATAATATGGTTTGCCTATCTGTTATAAAATGGCAATATGTAATACTAGATAAATGGAATTGTTTAAACTAAAGCAGCTTTGTTTTAAGATGATCTTCAACTTGCAATCATATTTGATATCACTTATACTTTTATTATAAATAACCTTACAAAGTAAAAGAACATTACCTGTACGCATTAAGATGAACAACAATGCCTGACATGTACGTACTTATAATCTTGCTTCCATATTTGGCTTCTGTCTTTGCCTTGATTTGTACGGGCCTATGTTAAGAATTTTTGCATGATATCTTTGCTTGTACTTACGTCTCTTAGTGCACCTGGTATATATATGCAAAATAGGTTAACATTGTTTTTTTCAGTGAATGTACATGTGAAATGTACAGGTAGTCTGGAAATTTCGAAACCTGAAATTGTTATTAGTCTGGCATGTAGGTTGGAAATTTTAAAAATCTGGAATAGATAGGAGTGTGGCATGTTTGAGTTTTGAAAGTTGGCTTGTTTGAATCATCGAAATTTTCGAAATCTAGAAAAAGTTAGTAACCTAGTATGTTGAGTTTTGAAGGTAAATATTCATCCTGGCCAATTATCGTTACTCCGTATAATTTACCTCAATGGATGTGTATGAAGACACCATATATATTTCTCACCACCGTCGTTCCCGACACTCATGATCCAACCCAAGGAATTGATGTTTATTTACAACCATTGATCGAAGAGTTGAAGAAACTGTGGAATGAAGGAGTCGAAACTTACGATGTATCAACGAATTTTTTTTTCCGTTTATTCTCTTCTTTGTTGTGGACTATTAATGATTTTCCTACATACGGGATGCTTTCTGGTTGGAGTACGGCCGGTTGTCTAGCATGCCCTTATTGTATGGAAGAAACACGAGCATTTTCGTTACGATATGGGAAGAAAGTTTAGTGGTTTGATTGTCATCGGTGTTTTCTTCATCCCAATCATACTTTTAGAAGAGATGAGAAAATTTTCATAGCTAACAGAGAAGAGAATTTGAAACCACCCAAGGTTTGGTCAGGCGAGGAAATATATGAAATTATAAGGGACTATCCAAAGATACATGAAACTGGAATCCAGACTGAAATCCCAGGAAAGTCATGCATTCATAATTGGTGCAAACAAAGTATATTTTGGGAGTTACCATATTGGAAAGATCTCTGACTCTGACATAATATTGACGTGATGCACAACGAAAAGAACGTGTTTGATAATCTATTTAATACAATTTTGAATTAAAGGGAAAAACCAAGGACGATTTGAATTCAAGGCGTGATATAGCAAACTATTGTAAGCGTCCGGAACTTCATATGAAGCCTAATGACAATAAAAAACCAAAAGCATGCTATGAGCTAGACAGTAAGCAAGTAAAACTCGTGCTAAAGTGGGTGGAAGAATTAAGATTTCCCGATGGGATTTCTTCCAAACTTCGTAGATGTGTTGACTTCAAAAATAGTAAACTGAGTGGGATGAAAAGTCATGATTGTCATATCATGATGGAATATTTACTACCCGTGGCTTTCAAAGAACTGTTGCCCGTAAAAGTATGGAACGTTATAACAGAGTTATGTTTGTTTTATAAACAATTTTGTTCGACAACATTAAAGGTGGATCGTATACGTAAACTTGAAGTAGAAATACCCATATTGCTATGCAAACTGGAGAAAATACTTCCGCCTGGTTTCTTTAGCGTAATGGAGCATTTACCTATTCATCTTCTATCCGAAGCACTTCTTCGAGGTCCTGTGCACTATGGATGGATGTATCCGTTTGAGAGGTAAATTAACATGTGCAATGTTCAAGTCAATTTCAAATTCAAATTTGTATATCTAAATATGTAATAAACATCTTAATAGGTACTTTAATCATCTGAAAAAGAAGATTCGACAAAAAGCCCGAGTTGAGGGTTCGATATGCAAATCGTATCTTGAAGAAGAAGCATCATTTTTTTTCTCTCACTACTTCAAGGATGATGTGAACTTATCGTTTGTAACTGTTCCTCAAAATGAGGAAGTCGTTGAACAAAATTCTTCTCAAACAATGTTCTGTTTTTAGACAACATGGTAGACCTGGTGGAAAATGTGTGGAAATATGGTTGGACGATAGAGACCACCATGTAGCACACACGTATGTTCTTTTAAATTGTGTCGAAGTCGCACCATTTGTCAGGTAATAATTAATTCACTTGTAATTTACTTGTACGTACATAATAATTATAACACATATTACATATATGCAGTATCTATGAATCACAGTAACCATTTGGCGATCTCAGTAAAGAATTTGCCAAATGGTTTTTGAACTATGTTTATGAGCCAAGAAACTGTGTCGTTGATTAAGGCTTAAGACATCTTGCGATTGGACCGAAAAGAAATGTGAAGACTTATCCAATATTCTTCGTCAATGGGTTTAAGTTCAACACGAAAGATTACGGGGCTGAAAAATTAACATATAACAGTGGGGTATTTGTCAAAGGCAGTGATGATCCAGATGAGCATTTAAAAGATTTTTACGGCATCTTAACACAGATTCTAGAGTTGACATATTATGTTGAACCTTTAGAAAAGGTTTTTTTTATTTAAGTGCAATTGGTTCAGTAACGTTCCTGGTTCCGGAATCAACGTGCATAAAGAGTATAAACTTATTGAAATAAGGCATACATCACACTACTATAAGTACGATCCTTTTGTATTAGCTAAGCAAGTGCTACAAGTTTATTTTGCTCCATATCCATCTTTGGAAAGAGATAAAGCGTATTGGTCTGCTGTTTTCAAAACAAAACCAAGATTTACATTTGATGGAAATAATATTCCAGATGAAGCAGCATATCAAGCCGATCTTGAACCAAATACAGAAATAATAATAATAACTGATGATATTGATGTAGAGCCTTTGAATGATGAATTGAACGTCTTATTTGATGCATTCGAAAGTACCGAAGAAAATGAGATACAATACGAGACTGAGTCTGAATCAGAAAACGATGAAGACTGATCGTTATTGATATAATTGTTTTGTGATAGTGATTGAAACATGCTATGTAATAGTAAATTTCTGTAATTGTTCTGTGATGATCATTTAGTTAATTTTTATCCATGTTTTGTACTAGTAAATTTTTATAATTGTTCTGTGAAAGTGATTGAAACATGCTATGTAGTAGTGAATTTCTATTATTGTTCTGTGATGATCATTTATTTAATTTTTATCCATGTTTTGTACTAGTAAATTTTTATAATTGTTTCTGTGAAAGTGATTGAAACATGCTATGTAGTAGTGAATTTCTATAATTGTTCTGTGATGATATTGTTTTTCTATAGTAGATATGTCTGGCAGGAGACGAAGTATGACAGGCACGCCATCCCCATCCCCCAGTGCAGGTGGTAGTGGCACTGCACCGGACTTACGTCCGATGGCAGAAGTTGTTCCGAAAAGTGCCGGGTAAGTATCAATTATATTTAAAGTATAAGTTTTAAAATCCACTAAACATGTATACCATAACTTTTGCAGGGGCTTTGAGGTGGAGCCATCAGATTATATTCTACATGTTTAGAGGAAGGCTTTTCAGAGCCGGATGGATGGTTGTTGGCCTCGCTGGGATGACATCCCCCTTCATGTCAAGAACGCAATACAGACCGATTTACTTGTAAGTAGTAGTTTGAATTTCAGTTGTAAATTAATATAATCTATATAACTTAAAATAATTTTAATTTACAGGCTGCAGTCCGCGTTGACTCTGACGACATGGACGTTTTCTTAAATCACTGGAACAAAAGAATGAGGAAAAATTACAGGGATACATTGTCCAAGGCTAAGAATTCAGGCAAAAAGCCGAATTGGATGGGTGACGGTGCATGGACTGATTTTCTTCGGCTTTGGGACACTCCGGCAGCAAAAGTAAGTAATATATGTTTGCTTTGTTATTTAAATCTAATATAAATCTTGCAAGATATATACATGATAATTTATCTTAATTTGTAGGAATTATCTACGCGGAACCGGGCTAACAGGAATAAAAATCCTGTATTGCACCGTGGTGGCTCCAAATCCTTCCAGGAGCATAAGAGAGAGCTGGTAATTAAATTTATAAACCGTGTTTACATTTTATTAAAATATTTTATAATCAGATTAGCAATAATATTTATATATTTTCAGGCCGCGAGATACAACCGCGAGCCCACTATGACCGAGTTGTTCAAGGTGACGCATGTCGTGAAGAGGACTGATGAAGAATGCAATGCTTCTTACGAGTGGACGGATGACAAATCCCAATCCGTAATGGTAAACTAATTTATTGTTAACAACAATATTTTGTCTTATTTTATTTTCAAAAACTTGAAATTTGGTTTTTAAAACAATTGTTTATAATCGCAGGAGAGGTACGAAGCTGAGCGGGCTCGGATAGCACAGTCCACTGGTCGAGAAGAGCTTATGCTAGAGAATGCGAACAATATCTGGAATGCTATTATTGACCCACCTTCTCGGACCAATGTGTGCTATAGTTATGGAAATCTGGAGGTAAATTTTGACATGTACTAATATATAAACTTACACATTCATATGAATAGTTAAATAATTTTAATAATATTATATATATACACACACTAATATATAAATAATTATGAACTATTTTACAAGCGATGAGATTGCAGAGTGCATACAGGAGGTCTCAGCAAGAAGAGAAGATTGCTCAGTTGAAGAAAACAGCGGATGCAATAAATGATTAGAGGAAGAGTTTCTTCGAGCAACAGCTGGATGAGCGGATTCCAAGTTATTTGCAACAACATGGGAGGATGCCTGGAGAGGATGGCGGCGATGGTGAGGAGTAGGTATGCTTGTTTGCTCATGTTACAGTTTGGTATATACACATTTTGGTTGGTTTGGTGTATATATATTTCGGGATATTATGTACATATTTTGATGACTTGTAGTTGTGTTAACGGTTTGTTTGGGTTAACGGTTTGTAGTTGTGGTTGGAAAACTATGTATACATTTTGGTTGGGAAACTATGTACATATTTTGATGACTTGTATTGGTTGACATGATATGTATTGTTGTTGGGATTGTATATGATTTTGTTTGTTTTTGTTGGATTTTATATTGTTTGAATGTATAGTGATGTTATATGATGGATATATGATGGTTATAAGTTGATGAATATAGTGTCTAGTGGCTGTGATGATGGTATTTGATGGTTATTTTTGAAGTGTATATGGGCTGTGCAAGTGCACAAAATTTTGTTCAGTATAGCGATGGCTAGCGACGGCTGACGACGGCCATTTTGTTCAGATTAGCGACGGCTAGCGACGGCCATTTTGTTCAGATTAGCGACGGCTAGCGACGGCCATTTTGTTCAGATTAGTGACGGCTAGCGACGCCAATTAGACGTTGGAAAATTTCCACGTGGCACATTTGCAGTCGCGAGTCGTCGCTATTTATGTGATGGAGCAGTCGCTAAAGCCGTCGTGATTCTATTGGACGACAAGGTAAATAGCGACGTGATTCTATGTGATGAAACAGAATTTTCGACGATTTTGGACAGTCAGAAAATCATTAGGGAAACATGAAAATAAGTGTTTTTGTGAAAATATTAAATTGAGTTTGTATAACACTTGAATTGAGAAGGTAGTAAATTAAAAAAAAAGTTTAAATTTTTTGAATATCCATGCTAAGTAAAATGAATTTGATGTTTGTATATACTATTAGGATGTGACGGAGTATTATACGAGTATGAACCTATGTTATAAAATGCTGACAAAATTGAAGTTATGTTTTATGAAGTGGTTCATAAATGATTTTAATACCGAATAAGACATATTATTTGTATAAAGGAATGTGATAAAAATGAAATTAGTATAGTTAAGAAACTATTATGATAAATACATAAGCTCTACGTAGATCAATTTATTCGCATGACTATATTTTGATCAAGTTTTCGAATACTTGGTCTCGAGGTGAATTACAACGGTTCGAATAATGAATTTTCACTCAGTACTTGATGTCGAACATTTGATATGGATTCTTGATTTGATCCCAAGGTTTTCTATTATAGGATATGACTATGTAAGGAGAACAGAGGTTTCTAATTAAGGAACCTGATTGGAGTCTGCACTAGAGATGTCAAGTGATCTATACTAGTTTGGAAGTGAAATTTATGTGATGGGCAAGTAATCGGTTTTAATATTGCATATTGATGGTCTGTGTGCATCATACAGACTTTAGTGTATACTTTCCATGTTTTGTTGGCTGTGGAAAGTTTGGGGGATGACTCTTTGATTTGTTATGATCTAGCGACTAAGTATTGATCTGAGGCTCTGAGCGTGTATGCTTAGTAGGTTTTATATCTTCCTTGAGTGATGAGAGGATTTGTGAACTTGAGAAAACCCTGAGTTTTTTTTGCTAGTAGTTTTGAATACTGTTAAGTATTGCTATGTGATTGATTCCCTTTGTTTCTTATGTTAGAATTTCAGACACTTTGTATGTAAATGTCTAAATTATTTAAATATTTGAATCTTGTATTAAATGTGTTTAAATTGATTTAATAACCTTGTTAACCCCTTTTTAAACCATATCTAATGATGATAAACTTATTTTAGAAAAATGTTTACAAAAACAGTTACTTTTAAGAAATATCGATATTGTGATAGAAATCGTTTTATCGATAAACAACTTTTTACTCGTCGGATTTTGTTCAGACTTTCTCTGCATATACTTATTTGCTTAGGGAATCACTAAAACAATATAAAAATATCTTACCATTTAATAAAATAAAATATTTGATGATGTCATGGGAAGATATTTTGAAATAAGATTTTAAGGAAAGACTTAAATGTTAAGCAACAGATAATGAGGTGTAAAGCAAAAAGAGCATGAAAGGCACATGGGGAGGGGACTTGTTCGTGTAAAGGAGAGGTCTAAGGTTGTTAAACACTTCATTATCTCAAAAAAGCTGGAAAAGAATTAAAATAATAAAAATGGTGAAAGTGGGTTAGCACCAATCCAATTTGTTTTTCACTAATCTTTCTCTGATTAGTTCAAGTCTCTTCTAAATTTCATCAAAATTTCACCAACATCTTAGGAAGAAAAGATCTAAAGTCAAAATTGGAACAGTATGGAAGAAATGAGGGAGCTTGCTTTGGACCGTGAGTTTTGAAGATGTGGCGGAAGTGTTGACTTGGTTTGTAAGTGCTAAAGATTGAATCTTTAGGAGTTTGGTGATGGTAGATGTGTTCTTGGATTTGTGAGTATTTGATAATTTGATTTTAAACCCTTCCTTAATTGAAACTAGTTTATAATTATTAATTTTAAATTTCAAAACATATAAAATAGTTAATTTTAAAATTTAACATATATGTGCGTATGCATATGTATATGTATACATATGCATACACACACATGTATATGTTTCTGTGTGTATGTGTGTATGCATGTATGTGCATGTGTGTGTGCACCATATGCATATTGTTTAAATCATAAATTTGAAAAATAAAGGCATATATAAAGGGATAAATAAATCTGTTGCGATATAATTTCCAGCTCTACATATGGTCACATTAGTCATGCACACTTCATATTTTTATAGCATGTGCATTACATATAAGAGTATTTGATATACTTATAAAAAAACTTTTTATTTTAAACAACTTAAATAAAATAAAATTTATTTAAAATAAAATTTGGATTGGATCTAATAAATCTTTTGGCTTCATAGGCCCAATATATCCAAAAATACGAAAAAAAAATTAAAATCTACACATTTCACTATTTTCTGACTGGTTTGGTTCCTTCAATAGGAAAGTATGTTTGGATCATTGAGAAGCATAATATGACTTATGGATGAAATTGATATATTAAGATTATTTCACTCTTTTTCCGATAGAGTATTACCTTTACATACTATAGTTTGGATTGCGTGATTAGGAAAATTGCATGTGTTACTGTATTATGTGTGTTTAATTCATTATCGTGAATGAATTATAGTGTGTCATGATTGATTGTGTTGCATGGTTGTCGTATAATGCACTAAAGATGTTTAATTTATGATTAGTATACCTCCCTTGTTTTTTGATTTAATCCATGATGATGCTTATTTGATTTTGTTAAGGGTTGTAGTTAGAGAATTGCGGAGGCACAATTCTTATAAGGGGGAGAATATAATGACCCACAAATTTGAAATTGTTGATATTAAATTGATTAAAAAGTGGATTTTTAATTTAAAGTTGAATTGGGTATTGTATTCATAACTGTTGTGCAGACCTTTTCGAGCTAATGAATTTGGACTATGAATTTGTTATTTGGAGTTACGGTTTATGAGATATTAATTTTATAAGTTTGAAAGGTTTGCACTATCGACGAATTGTTTTTAGTGTTATATTTTTGAAATAAAAAACATTTTTCGTGTAGTTGGTTAAGAGAGTGAGCTTCAATCAGGGAGGTCACTCTCTGATTACATATTTCTATACGCAGTTAATCTAATGTAAGAAAATGTAAATTTGGTACTTATGCGGATTTTTTAAATGGTATGAATTATGGATATATATAAATTATGTATATGTCCATAAATAAACATATATTCAATGCAACACTTTTATTCCATATATCTTAATTTTTGAATTTATATATAATTAGTTATATATTAATTTCCTATATCGTGGAAAATTATTTGTGTAGATTAGCAATTAATTCCACATTGGTTGGCATATAGGTAAATTAATCTTTTTATTTTAGGCGATTGATTCCCTATAAATTGGAAATCAATAGTCTGCATTTAAAAAGTAAAATTTTAATTAATATCCATGCGGTATACTCATTATATAGCACATTTAAGTTCCCTTTATCCATCAGCCCACCCTATAAATAAAGAAGGCTAAGGTGATAGGAAATTAACTCTTTGAAAAGCAACCATAAAGAATATTTCTAAAAATAAAAATACATAAATAAAAAAGAGGGCCAAGGATTCATTTAATAACGTGTACATTATATTTTGAAAGCGGTTTTGGTTACAAGGAAGGAGAAAACGCTATCTTCATTGATTTGAAATAGATCATGGTTAATCTTCATTTGAGGTTAGTGTATACATATCCTTTAATGGATACTTATATACATACATACATACACATATATATACATACTTACATATATATATATATATATCCATACATATATACATATATATATACATATATATATACATATACATATATATACATATATATACATACACACACACACACACACATATATATATATATATACATATATATACATTTGGGGTTTCGTGGTTCGTAAACACGTGTGCACGTAGGGGAGGTGGAGGCTGGCGCGACGGCAGGGCAGTTGCACGTGATATGGCAACGATGTTCGACGGCGTCGTTCATGAGGAGCGAGCGACTATCTAGTTGAAAAAAAGAAACACGAATGTGAGCCTAGGAACGAGCAGAGAGAGGGAAAGAGGAATAGGGTAAAGTTTAAAGTTTAAGTTTATTTAAATTTAGTTAATTAAATTTTAGTTATCGAATGTTTCTAAATTCATAACTTTCTCGTACGAGGTCTGTTTTGGGCGAGGCAAGTTGCGTTGTGTTCGTATCAGCGAGCATTATGCTATGGAGTTGGATTAGACGGATTAAGAGCTAGTTGGACATTTTGATTCAAATTGGACGTTCGAAACGTTTGGACGATAATTAAAATCAAAGTGAGTAAATCTAACCTTTTTGGTCAACCAGAAAATTTGTATAGTCAATAAGAATTATTTATTGGATGTTGGGTATTTGTTATCGATAATTATTGACTATTTGGATAATTTACTAATTATTATTAGTTGGATTTGATATATTCCTGCTTATTGGAGCGGATGAGACCCTATTATGTTCTCGTGTAAGAGCGGATGACCCTTTGTTTACGAATCCTGCCTCGAAGCGGTTGATTTATATTATTTGATCATATACTATATGTGATGTAGGAAGACCTGTTAGAAGGATCCAACAGGATTGCTCATATAATTGATTTATTTTCATATAAATTGATATATGATATGTTGGATGTTATAAATGATGACATGGACACGATTCTGTTTATTTAGTGCTTTATTAGCACTAGGCCTCAATTTTGGTATTTTAAATTTCTATAAAATAGCGATTTGATTTAAAAAGAATTTTTCAAGTGATTTAAAACTATGATTTTGCAGATATTATAATTTAATATTTTTATAAAACATTTTAAATAGAGTTTTAAAAACTGAGAGTAAAATTTTCAAAATTTGGAAAAATAAGCCAGTCTTCTAAAATAAGGTGTTATGGTCTTAAAAGAAAATAGAAATATTGTTATATAAATATTATTAACCATTATATATATAAGTATATATATTGTAATTTATTTACAAAGGTGAAATTTATAAATGCGCTAAGTATACAAAAGCGATATTTTTCAAATGAAGTATAGGTTTGTAAAATCGTATTTTGTTAATAAAAGTATGGATTTATAAATGGTGTTATAAATCGAATGTTAATTACTATCACTTAGCAAATGGTGAAATAAATCAAGTGGTGGATTTATTATAAGACGAGGAGTAATATTTTGAAATAATTTATTTTATTTGGGAAATTTACGGTGAAGGTAAGAATTGGAATTGTTAAATGATATTTTATAAACTGAAGGAAATTTGTAAAAGAAATTTATACCTATTGAAGTAAGGTTATAATGGTTGAAATAATGTTTTGAATGGGGTTTCATAAATAAGTAGAATTTGTAAAGGTATAAATGGGTTCATAAATAAAGGAATTTTTATGAAAGGAAGTTTATAAAATGGGAAAAGATTTATAAACATGGTTTATAAATATGGAAATGATTATGTTGAATTAAGTATGGATTTTTATCATGGAAATATATTTATATTATAAAGGTTGTTTGTTAATATTAATATTGTTTAAAAGTTTTTTTATCAATACTTTAAATGCTTTAAAGGGTAAAATATTTAAAAATATTGATATGGGCTCAAATTAGTTTTAAATTATTTATCAGTAAAGTTTTGGAAACTTATTATTATTATTTATTGCAATGTTGAAGATAAAAATTAAATTTTATTTAATAATGTTTGAAATTGTTAAATTTTATTTTAACATTTTTAAAATTTAGTATTTATTTATTTATGATGTTATTTGTATATAGTAGTGTTTAAAGGTAAGTAACTGGAATTTAATTATAATTAATTCTGAGATTTATAAATGGAGTTTTATAAATAGATAGGGTTTTTATAAGAGGAATCTTATAACATGTTTAGGAAAAAAAGTAAAGGAAGATTTGTTAGAAAGATAAAATGGGTTATAAATGATTTTAGATATTTATTAAGGAATTTTAGAAATGAGTTTATGGCTTTATAAAAGGAATTTTGTAAATGGTTTTGTGGATGTAAAATGAAGTTGTTAAATGATTTTAGAATTTAATTAAAAGGAAATCTTCTCCAAATGTTAGTGAATATTCTTATACCGTTGAGATAAGTATATGGATATTTTTCCTAATTATTGAGAAATAGGAATTTGTGGATATATATATATATATATATATATATCTTTGTAAAAGTATTTTGGTACAAATATTTACAAAGTGGTTTGAGTTATTGAAAGGATTTGTTAAGAAGGCTTAGAGTTGCTTGGTGCTAAACCAATGTTGTTTTTCCTTATGGAATTAATTCCTGATTGAATGATTGTTATTCGATAGTTAAATAACCGACTATCGAATTTGGACTCAAACGTAACTTTGGAAATATCTAGGAGAAATACGTGAGTTATATGGCACAGTCATCTCCGGCGATGCTGTACCATGCGTGTAAATCTCGTTTCGTTCTCCTATGACAATGATAAGAAAATCCGTCCACTAACGGTTAGGAGGTGATCTCCTATCTTATCTTTGACTATTTATTTCCTAAAGAAACGGGGTTAAATCTACTGGGAATTATCGAAAAGTTATTTCGAAGAGATAGGGATTAGATCTGTTTCGAAGAGACTGGATTAGATCCGTTTCCTTTTGTTGGATTAACGTGATAGTGGGTTCTCGCTTTTTTTGGTGGCGAGCAAGAGACTCTTATCCTTGAACGTCCCGTAGAGGTAGTATAAGGCCTTGATGGGTTGGTTTGCTAGGTGCTTACAATCGCGAGGCTGGACGTAAAAGTAGATTCGAGGTACCAATATATGCCTCGGTGGGGCTGAGATGGTTGAAAAGCCTACCAGTCGTTATTGTCGGATGGTTGAAAAGCCTACATTCATTACACTTGGTATCAGAGCTTAGGTTGAGCGAACATTATAACAACGCGGATTCCAACGGGTCCAGATTTTTCACAAAAATACTAAAATCCAAGCCCATTGAATCCTGAGTTAAGTATCTAGTATCTTGCAAATAGGAAAAGATAAATATATCAGATCTCAAATAAATATCTCACAACGGAACTGATAAAAATATATAGTAAGTAAATACTCACTAAGGTAATAACACTTTCTAAACAAGTGTCACAAAGATAGATAATCTCTTCCTTCTATCTAACATGTGTGATGTTATGAGGAGTGGGTCAGAATTAAAGTTCTGTTGAATGGATAAATTATACACTTCTAAGTATAATCCTACATATACCATTCTATTTCCATTTTCTATTATATTAGGTTTATTGGGTTTATAATACTCTCGCGTCTGTGCGTGAATCGTATCCATCTACTCCCTAGTAGATTAAGACCTAATAACCAATATATATAGCTACATGCCAAAGACCGTATTTTGTCCTAGGTACTACCCATAGTACCTTTCGTATCCTCCTCGAAAATGACTCCATCGTCTTGTTGCTAGAGCATACTGAAACTATATCCTCCTCGAAAATGACTCCATCGTCTTGTTGCTAGAGCATACTGAAACTACATTTGTAAAGGATAGCTTCGTGAGACCTACAATATAGATGTTTCGTTGTCTGCTAGGAAAACGTGAAACTGCATCCGCACTAGCTTATACCAGTGCTCAGACATCCACAATGTACCACCCAATGCATACCTTGAGGACTACACGTAATCATTCTATCTACTCCCTGAATTCCGCCAACAAGGTCTACCTTGCACGGAACTCGGTTGGGGATTTTCTATATCTGTAAAGGACAACTTTGTTAGGCCTACAATACAGATATTCTATGTGGTCTGTCTCTTCTGTCATCGTGGCTATGGCCCCACGCAACCTCTCCTCAACTAATCAAAAGACCTCTCAAGAGCTAAGTGGTTGTGCTCTACTGCAAACAATCTAAACATCCAGTTGGTTTCGTCCCTCATCCAATGTCTCGATAGTGAAAGAATTATTGGCTTGTTGGTTTAATTCTAGTTTTTCCCGAACTTTCTCTGATTGATGATGGATTGATCTCCGCATACGACTATCGTTTTGGGTCCTTCCCACTATAACCTACTCACAACTCAGAGTACCTTGTCGTATGAATATCCTACTCCATCATCAACCTTTTGACCGCCTACAAAGGTCCGCTTTATTAGGCATGCAATGCGAAAGCAGTTAAGGCACACTTTCTTGATGGAACACTAACAAATCTGCTTCCGGGGGTGCAGCTTCGTTAGGCCTACTCCAGAGGGCCATCCTAGAGTATCCTCACATCCTGTCGGTCTCGTACTTCCTTCTAGACCAAACTAACTAAGTTGGACGTGCTCTTTCTGTACTAAAATCTACGATGAACTGCTTCGTTAGGCTCTTTATCCATCTCTTTCGGGTTGCTCCAAACGCACCTTACCATTTTATTAGCCCCTACATCTAATCTTTTGCTATGCATTTATTTTACTTTTCTTATTCTTTTAGCTACTTATTTATCCTAATCAGCAAGCCCAATCTCACATATGTGTGAGACCGATCAGCAAGCCCAATTCCATATATGTGTGAGACCATCACTCCTAGACCTGAAAGGAAATGCTGCCGGTACGGACCACTTCCCTTATTTTGCTTATTAACTTAATTCAAGATCTAAGTTTGATAAAAATAAGTCTCTTCTATTTCTTTCTTTTTAATTATAACCTATGTGTTACAATTATACTTGCAATTGTCACTTTTATATTCTATTCTTTCTTTCATAACCTACATGTTATAAATGTAATTGCAAGTGTCTCTTTTCTATTATAGTCTATCTTCTTTTATTATGATACTAAATTTTCTTTAGTTCTATTATATTATATAACAGTCTTATCTTGGGACTACGTCCAACTGTCATAAGTTACTTATCGTACTAACTGCTTTACTTTTTACTCCACTATCTGCGCAATAAATGCAGATCTAGTCACATTTTATGTTTATTGTTTCTAGTCTTGTCAAATAACTAACTTTATTATTTCTTCTTCTTTAATTTCTTTGACGCTTCGTGTTATTCTCTTTTATTATGGGAAATAATTCTATTCTATTTGGTTGGTTACAAAAATTGTGCTAAAATTCCATTTTCATATTTTAACACTAAAAAATGCAATAAACAGTAACTCGTAACTGCAAGATATTTCTTTTATCGTTTCTCTAATTATTGGGTAATGCAAAATACAGTAATGTCTCCATTTTTACACTAATTCCATTTTTCTTGTTTTTATTCTTGCAGTTACGTTTATCGTTGTTCTTACAAAATCAAAATATGGAAATGTATTCCCTTTTCTAAACAAACCACCCAATCTATCACTAACTTCCAAATCAAGTTATTTACATTTTCCCCTATTTTATTCATTTCTCCTGTTTTAGCATAATTTGCTGTAAATTTCTCATTTTTAGGCTTATGCCTTTCTCTACATCTTTTAAGCCTTATATTATTTATATTTAATTGGATTTCTTTCCTTTTTCATATAAATAACATTTAAATATAAGTACACTTCCCTTATAAAATTTACAATTTCAACATAACTAATTACTGAAATAAATGTTGAATTAAATATTTAACGGTAATATAACGATATTATATATCATAAACATAAAAGAGATATAATTTAAATCCACTCACCTATAGTCGTTAACTTTACTTTAAGGCCTTCTTGGATCCCCTTCTAAGGCATCTATTATGTTTTTTTAAAAGATATTCTCCCTAGAAATATTTTCTATTTAGGGTTCAGCCTCAGGCAATAAACTCAATTAAGAGAAAACGTGATTGTGAGAAAATAGCTAGGCCTAGTGTTCTATTTATAGTGGAGTTTGGGGATCTCAAGCCTCGGATTTTGAATTGAATCTTGTGCAACCACGTCATAGGTTCACTACGAATCGTTGGATCTAGAAAACAATGCTTTAGATTACACGAAATTCGAATAAAATAATTTCGGCACGTTCTTGGACGATTTAACATCCTAGGCAAACGTGGGTCGACCTATAAGTCGACGTGTGTTCTTTCCGAGTCGGCTTCTGTGCTTTGTGGGTCGACCCATAAGGTCTTTTTTTCTTGCTTTTTCTTTTCGAAAAATTCTGATATCTTGTTCTTCTCGTAACTTCTTCGTATTAATTCGGATTTTGATAAATTATATATGGAAACTGATTAGAAAATCATCATGAACACAATGGTATAGGTTTCGAGGCCATATTTTTACAATTCTAAAAATTCTTATTTTTACTGTTCATTGTTATTTGATTATTTAATTTTCTAAAAATGCGGGGTGTTACATTCTCCTTCCCTTTAGGAAATTTCGTCTCCAAAATTCAAAAAGGTAAAACTATGTAATTCCTCGAATCAATCACATCCATTTTGTGTACATCCAATTTTGTGACCATCTGTGTCCTTGTGCAGGGTGTCATTCAACATAAAATATATGCATGTGCATGAATTTCTAAGCAATACCTCCTACATGAATGCTTTTCTTCTTTAAAATCTCCTTTTTAAAATATGATGCATATATACTAAATATACTTGCAATTTCGGTATGAATGCAATCTTTTGAAAACTCAAAATATTTTTCATCCAATTTTTCCCACACTCCCACTGAATAGGGGTGTAGTTCAACGGATCTTCATCCAAATCCTACCACACAACTTTTAATATTCGAATTTCAAAAAAATATAATTTTTCGAACTCGATTTCTTATATCAGAAAAAGGTAGAAAACAAAAAACCTTACATTTCCCGTTTTACTTTTTGCGCACCTCTTTCTCCGTACTTGGAACTTATGTCGCTATTCTATAAAAACCTCTATTTTCTTTCCCAAGCACAGTTCACATAAGAAATTTTTTCTTTTCAATTATTTTTTTGTTGACGTTTCTGTCGCTTTCTTTAAATTTGTTGTTCTTCTTTTAGTTATTCTTATCTACTTTTACTTTTTCTTTTATTATTTACGCCCTGTGTTTTTATTCTCTTATTGTGAACATCACAGAAAAAGAACATTATACTGATCATCACTTATTTACTACACTAAATGCTTAAACAGGAGTACAATCTCATAGCTAAAAAAGAAAACAAGTCCTACTATGACGTGATACTAGATAGGTAACTATAGCAGCTAAATACAACTATCATCTAGGACTTGAGGCCTAGGACCATGTCCACTCTGACACATAAGGGTCCTACTATAGGAATCCAAGTAACTCATATGCTCTTCCTGCGGCCTATTACTCGTTACTAACTTACGCTGTGTTACTCACGATGAATAAGATATATTCATCTCTTCCATTCCATACTCAAAATGGAATAACCAAGTTTCATTTACTTCAATGAATAAGAGTTTCAATCTATGCAGTCTCTATCTAAAAATGTAACTAAGTTTGGGGAAATTTTCTCTTTACCTTTCATTATTCCCCAACTAAAGTCTACCGATCCCAACCACGTGTGTCTTGCTATCTTACTAATATCACTTCACTATTCTTCTACAGTCTACCCATATGAAGCAACATTTCTAGGTTCTCACTAGTGTCCCATACTCTTTATGGTAACTTTTATTATTACTACTAAAAGTAATCACTGCTATAGCCTTACGCTTTTCCCGTCACATCTAGAAAATGATTCATATCTACTTCATATTTAAAAGTTTGGTTTGGTATTTATCTTTTCATCTCAAAAAGTAAAGCTTCTAGTTTTTATTTGAAACATCAAATCCCAAAATTCTTACCTTTAAAAGTGTTACTTTGAAATTTCTATTGAATTCAAATGTACTTGGTTACTTTACATTTTATCTTTCTAGACTTGCACTTTACAGCTCTTTGAATTTAAATTATTTTCCAAACCTAGAGGGGAAAACATAGAAATTCTAAGTTCAAAACTTATTATTCTTTTCCTTTTAAAGACCTTTACATCTTTCCGTAAAAAAATTTGGATTTTTAAATTTAACTATTTACTAAAGTTTTTCTCTTCCAAAAACTTATTTAATTTTTTTCCAGACCATTTTTCTTTAAAACATGTCTTGCTTATCCTTAAATAATATTTTCTCGACTTCCTAAAATGTCCTCACATGTTTTCAAAACATCTTCTTTTCATAGATTTTCAAATTTACAAAAATTGGAGTAGATAAGATCAATTATTTAATCAAAATCCCTTAACTTTGTTACTCTTCCAATTACCTAAGTTTGGAGGAGTTTCTAACTTACTACAAATGGGGACTGTCTACAAAGGCAAGCAACCAATGCGCATAATCAATGGAAAAATATGAAATTTTCATTGCTTAGCTTTTTTTACTAAGGCTCTCTATAATATCTCTCCTAAATAACATTGTCTCTAGTTATTGCACTTCTTATTACACCTAATGGTTTTATAACTTATTGTATTGAAACTACTTTCTCTTATGAGAAATCATTAATGCTAAAACCTTCTATGAATCCTTTAAAAGAGGATTTCATGTTTACGTGAAATTACAAGGAACTTATATTATATTTTATCAAAATAGGCTATACAAAATATGGTGCTTTCCATACCTTGTACATCTCTTTCATGTATTCCTTATAACTCGCATAAAACATCTTTGTTTGTGATTTGGTTTCATAGAAAATTACATCATTATTCCTTTCAAAACAGGCTATACAAAGTATGTTAAATCTATGTTCACTTATAATAGACATTTCCTACAGGATTTAATAATTTTCTAATATTTAACTTACATCTTCTTCTTTTTTTCCTCAAAAGAACTCATTTTCAAAATCATTTTAATATTTTCATAACTAGAAAACATTTCCATATACATATTTAAATAATAAGTATACTTATAAACCACTTTATTTCTATACTTAGAAATTATCTTCAAAACACCTTTTTTAGGTCAAAACAGATGTTGCGTAAAACACCGTTACTACAACCTAAAAATACTATTATATGGATTCAATTAAAATAAATATTAATAAATCCTATATGCTATGTAAAAACATTTTCTTTGGAAGCCAACTACTATAACAATAGTGTTATAGTCTATGCTTCCTTTATTTTTCACGAAAACATCTATTATAACAATAAATGTTGTAACCTACATTTTTGTTACTTAACACACTCTAAGTTTTTATATTTAAAATCTTTGTTTACTTGCAAAGAAACTAGCGAGCTATACATGCTCTACAATTCTTCAAAAAAAATTCACTTTTAACAAAATTTACATCATATAAAAACCACTATTTACTTCCTCAAACATATTAACAATTATATTTTTCAACTTTTCAATTCAAAAAGTCTGATTTTATTAGGCTAGACATAAAATGGATATTCTTCTTACTACCCTAGGAATACCCTTCCTAAACCTTGAAAATCTCATTTCCTTACTAAAATCTCTTATTCTTTCTAAAATAAAAATACTCTCCCTACTATCCTTAGGGAACTTTCCCACTTCCTATAACATATGGATATCAATCTTTTCTCAAAACATAGTATTATTGTACATTATAAATCAGTAATAACATAGGGCTCAACATCCATGGTTCATCCCAAACCCAACTAGCAAACTGTGCACAAATATACTTCTAAAAACTTTCCATATGTTAAATCTTATAATTAGAGACTACTTGGATTTTAGTACATAATATATTTATATTTTATTCAAAAATACAAATACAATTCATATTTCCTAATTTACTTAGGATCTGCTAACTTAAGCTTTGGTACCAAATGTAACAAACCAAATTCCAGAGGATCCAGATTTTTCGCAAAAATGCTAAAATCCAAGCCCACAAAAGCCCGAGTTGGGTATCTGGTATCCTACAAATAGGAAAAGATTAATACATTAGAGCTTTTATAAATATCTCACAGTGGAACTAACTAAAATATAATAGCAAGTAAATACTCACCAAGGTAATAACACTTTCTTAACAAGTGTTACAAAGTTAGATAATCTCCGCCTTCTGTCTAACTCGTAGGATGTTATGAGGAGGGGGTCAGAACTAAAGTTCTGGTGAATGGACAAATTATACACTTCTAAGCACAATTCTACATATACCGTTCTATTCCTTTTTTGTTATATTAGATTTATTGGGTTTATAATACTCCCACCCCTGTGCATGAATCATACCCATCTACTCCCTAGTAGATTATGACCTAATAACCAATATATATATATATATATATATATATATATATACACACACACACACACGAAGCTGCATGCCCAAATACTGTATCATTCCTAGGTACTACCCATAGTACCTTCTGTATCCTCCTCGAAAAGGACTCCATCGTCTCATTGCTAGTGCGTACTAAAACTACATCTATAAAGGATGGCTTTATGAGGTCTATAATAAAGATGTTCCGTCGTCTGCTAAGAAAATGTATAACTGCATCCGCAATAGCTTATACTAGTGCTCGGACATCCATAATGTACCACCCAATGCATACCTTGAGGGCTACACGTGATTGTTTTGTTTACTCCCTGAATTCTACCAACAAGGTCTACCTTATACGGAACTCGGTCGGGGATTTCCTATATCTGTAAAGGACAGCTTCGTTAGGCCTACAATACAGATATTCTATTTAGTCCGTCTCTTTTCTCATCGTGGCTATGGTCCCACACACCCCCCTTAACTAGTCGAACAACCTCTCAAGAGCTAAGTGGTTGTGCCCTACAACAAACAATCTAAACATCCAATTGGCTGCGTCCCTCATCCAATGTCTCGATAGTGAAAGAATTTTTGTCCTGTTCGTTTAACTCTAGTCTTTTCCAAACTCGCTCTGATTGATGATGGATTGGTCATTGGCCTATTAATTTATCTGTTGATTGACTTATGAATTTTGATCGGTACATGGGAATCTATGTTATCTATAGGGATTTCTAAACACTTAAACAAGGCAAACTGATACACAGTATTATTTTAAATATGGGAAAATGAAATAATTTTACATAAATTATATTATATATATAGGAATAATTTTCAGAAATTATTATTGCTATATGTGGTATGTTTTGTTGTTAGTGGATGGTAATATTTCATTATTATCATTTGTTGTTTGTTGACATAATATAAGTTGTATTATTATACATTGAACAAAGATAAACAATTGTAAATTGAGTTATATAAGAAAGAAAATTTATAAGTATGAATTATAGAGTATTGATATTAAAATAATCAACATTTGTTAGTAAAATTGCATAAGTATATCTATAAACATGATTTGTATATTAAATGGATTTAAAAGCTGAGAAATTGGGAAATTTAAAATCCCGCAGATTTTGGAAAAAATATTTTCAAGGGTTTGAAGAATAATAATAGTATTATTTTGGAAGCGTTTTGAGCAAATATATTTTAAATGGTATTTAAAAGAGATAGGAAGCACTAAACTCATTTTAGTTGTTGAAAAATAATTTCGATGATGACTGCAGCATCATCGGCGTTCATTTTCGAATTTCTAAGTGAGGGATTGCTACCATTGAAGTTTTAATTTGGTAAAACAAATTTTTTTTATATTCCAGAAGTGTAATTAGAAATATAAAGAGTTATGTATGTATGTATATATATATTAATTTCAAAATGATTTGAAATAAACCGGGTGTTTAAAATCCTGAAATTCCTATATAAATGTTTTAAGAAACATAAGATAATAAGTTTTTGAACTTAAAATTTGGAAACAGTATAGATATGAAAAGAAATTTGGAAGTGAGATATGAAATTATAATTTTGACTTTAATAAAGTTAAATAAAATTGAGTAATGAATTAAAAAGAATGAAGCTTAACTAAAGATAAGGTTAAATGAAGTTGAATTGATTTGGAATGAATTAAACGAAGTAATGGAGTGAATGGGAATTTGAGTCAAAAATAACTTAAGTTATGAAAGTGAAACTAAAGAAATAATTAGATTTATTTAAATTGGATGTAAATTAATGAAATGAACTAATGAAGTAAGTGAAATGAAATATGAATTTGAGATGTAAAATGAAATTCAGTTTAAGTGTAAAATGAATTAAATATGGAATAAAATACTGTTAAAAATAATGTGAATAATTCAACGTGAACCAATGAATGTGAATTAATTGAAAATAGATTAATTGAATGTGAATTAATTAGATGAAAATTAATTGGGCATGGATGCGAATGAATTAGATGTAAATAAGAAAGTTAATAATTGATTGAAACTCAAGTGAATGAGAATAAATGAGTACTTGTGAATTTAATGTAAATAATTGAATTTATTTTAATTCAATGTAGATCAATTGAATGAGAATAAAAGGAATGTTAATAATTAGATGTCAACCAATTGAAAGTAAAGAAATTGAATGAGAGTCAATTGAGTAAAGATAAATTAAGTGTGAGTCAACTGAATGTTAATAAGAAATGAAAGTATACGATGTTACATTGAAAATGCAAGATGATTTGTTGATAAATAAATTGGATGTTATTTAATAAGTTCTCTTATTACATTCACTAAAATTGCATATGGTTATTGTATATGCTTATTATATAGTGATGTTGCTTTATATAAGCATATTCTCATTGGTTGTCGAGTGATTAGTAGGGCGGATGGCGTATGCTTATGCTTTGGAGTCCGCTTCCTAATATATTGATTGTATATGCTTACTAATGCTAAAATAAAGTACACATCTCGGATCCTAAGGGATGCCACATCCTCGAAGGTGAGATGTATATTTATGGTTATATATACATTGTAAAAAAATTCGATCGAGCTACACAATGGAGACGTTGGCGAATTTTTTTGTAAATTTAAGAGTTAGAAATTTTTGAGAAATTTAGGGAAATTATTGATAACTAAAATTTGGATTTCAGATTTTTAACTTTGAATGAATGAATGTATGGTTTTAACTGGCATTGGTGAATGAACTTAAGGTCTTAAAAGAATTTTGTTGGGCGAATTCTCACCCAGAAGATCTCGAGACCAAGGAATCACAGTTTCACCCGGGCTCGCAACCTCAACTTCGTTCAACAAACACAAGGCTCAATACAAGCGTAGAAGTCCATCCGACATTCTCAATGTACAAGCTCATTCGGCATAAGGACATTCGGCCATAGGCTCCCATTCGGCCACGAACCAACATTCGGTCATCCCCATTCGGCCACCGAACCAGCATTCCACAAACTCCATTCGGCATACCGGTCCAAACACGTACCGAACCAACCCTCTCCTCTACGACCGATCCAAAGCTCCACCGATCCATCATCAAAACCCTACCACCGGACCAGCCACACCGGTCCATCACAACACTCCTACCACCGGACCAGGCTGGTACCGGACCAAAGTCCTACCGGTCCAACACCACACTTTCAAGGCCGAATGAAGCCTCGCCGAACCAGATAACTGCCAGTCCAGATTGCTTCAGCCCGGGCCCACCAACAGTTATATACATCCAAGACCCCTGCCCCCTGCCTCACTCTATAAATAGAGGGGCAGGGGTACAACAATGGCGGACAAGTTTGAGAGCTCAAGCACGGAAGGAACTTTCAAACTACTTTCATATACTTGTACACAAAGCATTGTACTTGTAATCTGAAAGAAAGAAGATAATAACATATAAAGTGGACGTAGGCACGTTCTGGCCGAACCACTATAAATCTGTGTGTCTTTTACATTTCAGCCCCTGCTTTTTTTCATATTTACATAACTCATCTAAATCATTAAGAATCACATAAAACCAATTAAATCTCACGACTTGGAGGTGTTTGCCCACTTTTCGCGCAAACATTTTTGGTGCTTTCACTGAGAACTTCGAACTCGAAGCTTCAGCTTTCCTCATTCAACCTTCTTTCCCAATAGCACCCTTCATTGCCTAGGAAACATGACTTCCAGGCCAAGAAAAGACGCCAACAAGGGAAAGAACGCTGCAACTAGCAGCGCTCCAAATCCAGTGGATCCAGATCAAGAGAACCATCCCACTACAGCAGCAGTGCCACATGAAGATCAGGCAATTCCAACAGCCCCTGCCGCGGAACAACTGACAGTAATCACTAGAGCAGACCTAGACAGAGTTGTGGTGGAAGTGACTAACCGCTTCGCATCCCAACAAGAAGCTTTGGTGAACCAACTCATGTCACGCTTGAGAGATGTCGAAGAATCCAACCGCAACACTGAATCATGGGATGAATCTCAATCTGGAGGATCTCGGAGATAGCAAAGGTCTTCCCTCTTCGAGGAAGCCATCAACAGGAACAACAATGATAGGGGTCGCGCCCGGGCTCAGCCCGAACTCCGACTCGATGAAGCGCTTGGAACCGAACCCAGTGGGGGAGGCGCCAGGCGAGGGTCGGATGTAGCTGAGCCAGTCATGCCACCTAATCATAGAAACCCCGCTGAACGGAGCCGAGCTAGAACCCAGCCCGAAGTTGACCCCATGGAAATGCTCGAAACAGAACCCCGCAGGGGAAGATCAAGGCAGGGGGCAACTGTAGCTGGTCCTAGCATGCATCCGAGCAGCCAGAGGCAACCACTGGATAACGTCAGAAGTGATAGACTATACCATCCCTACAGGTCATCTGGACGAGATCGATCCCGCAGGGAAGAACCAAGTTCATTTCTATCCGCTCCAAATTCTGATGAAAGAATGACACGACTATTCAGAGAATGCGTCCAACGGGAGCAAAGGGACCGAGGAATAGGCGCTAGGGTCACCAGCCCCTTTACCCGCAATATCGAAACTGCCATCACCCCCCGGGAATGGAAAATGCCAACCATGGAACCTTACAAGGGAACTTCCGACCCCATCGTACACTTACAAAGATACACCCAGCATATGCTCATGAGCGGAGCAACAGAAGGGGTGCTGTGTAAATGCTTTCCGCTATTCCTAGCAGATCTAGCTACCTCCTGGTTCTGCCATCTACCCCAAGGATCTATCAGCTCATGGGAGATGTTGAAAGAAAGGTTCATTAGCCGCATCCATGTAGAACAACCCAAGGATGCTTATTCTCTATCCAATGTCAAACAGAAATCCGGAGAGACACTGCAACAATATCTAACTCGGTTCAACGCCGCAGCGGCCGCAGTCCAAGATGCCGATGAGAAACTCACCCTAATGGCCCTCTGTAGCGGTGTACACCCAGATACCAAGTTCGCAAGAAGACTAACTAAGGAAAAACCAGCTACTTTACCTAATTTCTTCCATGAAGCTGGAAAGTATATGAGACTCGAAGACGCCGCCACTGAGAGGCAGTCAGGGCAACATGGTAAGACAACTTCGGACAAGGTTCCCGCTGCAGCCAAGGACACTCGAAGAAATGAATCTAGAGACAATGCTGGGGGCAGGAAGGTTGAAAAACGCCAATATCGACCAGGACCGAGATTTGACTCCTACACTCCTTTGAATGAAACAATCGAAAACATCTTTCTAGCCACTCAGGGCGAACTCGGATACAAGCGCCCCCCGCACAAGAAAGAATCTGATAACGCACTCAAGTCTGGAAAGTTCTGCCGCTTCCACGAATCCCACGGACATGACACCAATGAATGCCACCATCTCCGGGACTTGATCGAAGAACACATCAGAAGAAGAAGGCTGGAACGCTATGTGAAAGGTCAGAACAGGACTCCAACTCCTGCCAATGAGAACCCAAAGCGACCCGTCCCAGAAGTAGGCGGAGGGAATCGTAACACCAGTGGCTCTAGTCAAGAGAAGATAGTGGTCCATACCATCTCGGGAGGACCACACATCGCCGACAGAAGCTGGGCGGAGATGGAAAGATACGGCAAGTCACTTAGAAATGCTGAAGGCTATGTTAACTTCATTATGGAAGAACACCACCCGAAACGGAAAGAGGGTGACGACATCGTATTCAGTAGGCGTGATTTAGAAGGAAGACAGTATCCGCATATGGATCCCATGGTCATCTCTGCCTGGTTCGGTCCAGCTAAAGTTTTCCGAATTCTAATAGACACAGGAAGCTCCGTAAATATCCTATTCAAGCATGCTTTCGACAAAATGAAGCTGTCAATGAAGCATGTGACTCCCTGCAACAAACCCCTGCACGGTTTCACTGGAGATGCGAAAATACCCCTCGGGCAACTTGACCTCTTCGTCGAAATAGGAAGTCATCCCCGCTCCGTTGTGCGAAAACAAACGTTCGTACTAATAGAAAACCACTCGGCCTACAACGCCTTCTTGGGAAGACCAGCCTTGTCTGACTTCCAAATTGTCCTAGCCCCGTGGTGCCTAAAGATGAAATTCCCAACATATAACGGAATAGGAGAAGTTGAAGGAGATCAAGACGCCGCTCGAGATTGCTATGTAACTGAACTTCGCAATAACCGTAGAAAGAATAAAGGGAAAGATGCAGAGACTAGTCTCTGCATGAAAAGCTTGGAAGCATAGCAATTAAAGAAAGCCCCTCCTCTTCGATACACCAGCGATCCTTTCAATGAACTAGACCCCAGGGATAAGGAGGAGGAGGCTACCGCTGAGCCTGCGGAGGCCATGGAATTCGTATCTGTAGACAAACATGATTCAAGTAGACTATTAAAAATAGGATCTCAGCTAAAAACAGAATTGAAGGATCAACTCATTGACTTTCTCCGCCACAACTTAGATGTATTTGCGTGGAGACATGCCGATATGACGGGAATCTCCCCAGACATAGCATGCCACATGCTGAACGTCGATCCCACCAAGGTACCGGTAAAGCAGAAAAAGAGAAGCATGGGAGCAGAACGATCAGCATCCCTCGATGAGGAAGTAAAGAATCTACTTGCTAATGACTTCATACGAGAAGCCATCTACCCAGAATGGATCGCTAACCCAGTACTAGTAAAGAAAGCTAATGGGAAGTGGCGAACATGCATTGATTTCTCCAACTTAAATGACGCTTGCCCGAAAGACTGCTTCCCGCTCCCCCGAATCGATCAGCTTGTGGACAGCACTGCCGGGCACGAACTTTTATCTTTTATGGATGCATACTCCGGATACAACCAGATTCCCATGCACGCTCCCGATCAAGACCACACTAGCTTTATCACTGACCGGGGATTATATTGTTACAAAGTCATGCCTTTTGGACTCAAAAATGCCGGAGCTACCTATCAGCGCCTCGTCAACAAGATGTTCGCGGAATTAATAGGACGAACTATGGAAGTATATGTGGATGACATGTTGGTAAAGTCCAGAAGAGCCGACGATCATGTAAGCCACCTTAGCGAGATGTTTCAGGTACTTCGCCAATATGGAATGAAGCTGAATCCTCTAAAGTGCTCCTTCGGAGTGTCATCGGGAAAATTCTTAGGATTCATCGTCCATGCCAGAGGAATTGAAGCAAACCCTGAACAAATCCGGGCTCTAAAAGAAATAAGGATACCTTCTACTCGAAAAGAAATGCAGAGCCTAAACGGAAAGGTGGCCGCCCTAAGCAGATTCATTTCCAAAGCAACTGACAAGTGCGTCCCTTTCTTCGAAGCTCTCAAGAAAGACAAAGGAAAGTTCGAGTGGACCGATGAATGCTTAAAAGCCTTCCTTAACCTGATCGAACACCTTCAGAAACCACCAGTACTCTCAACTCCAAACGAAGGCGAAGAGCTATACCTATACCTTGCTGTATCATCTCATGCTCTAAGCGCTGCCCTGGTAAGAGAAGAAGACCGCACACAACGCCCGGTGTACTTTATAAGTAAGAGATTTACAGGGGCAGAAGCCAGATATCCTAAACTTGAGAAATTGGCATATTGTTTATTGATCGCGTCACGAAAACTGCGACACTACTTCCAATCTCACTCCATCAGAGTTCTAACCGATCAGCCACTAAGACAGGTGCTCCATCGTCCCGACACTTCTGGACGACTCCTCAAATGGTGCATTGAACTAAGTCAGTATGACGTCACCTACCATCCTCGCACCGCTATCAAGGGGCAAGCCATGGCCGATTTCATTGCCGAATTCACTACCAACGAAGGCAAGGATCAGTTTGAAATAGCAAAAAACATCAAGTGGAACCTCTTTGTAGATGGAGCATCAAACGAACAAGGCTCGGGGGCAGGTATTGTGATAATCACCCCCAGGGGAAGAAAGCTGTACTATGCATTAAGGTTGGAATTCGCGGCCACTAACAACGATGCGGAGTATGAGGCAGTAATAGCGGGATTGGAGCTTGCCTTAGAAATTGGAGTCAATTCTTTATGTCTTCATAGTGATTCTCAACTTATCGTAAACCAAGTACTAGGAGAATTCCAGACACGAGGAGAACGACTCACAGCATATCTAAAGAAAACCAAACTGCTGCTCGAACAATTGGACCATTATCTAATCAAACATATTCCTCGAGAAGATAACCAAGAGGCCGATGAACTAGCAAAGCAAGCTAGTATGAAGAATAGCACCATTTCCGGAGCACTAGCCATCTCAAGGCAGCTAGCCCCAAGTTTCGAACAAGTGAATCTGATAACTGCAATTGAAGAAGCAACTTGGATGACTCCTATCCGGAAATATTTGCAGGACGGCACACTACCAGACAAACGTGATGAAGTCAGGAGAATTTTGAGTAAAGCTCCCTACTACACAATACAAGAAGGCATCCTCTATCGGCATGGCTTCTCTAGCCCCTTATTCAGATGCGTCGCTGGAAGGGAAGCCAAGGAAATCTTATTCAACATCCATCAAGGAAGTTGCGGAGATCACACTGGAGGGCAGACTCTGGCGAAAAAGATACTCCGATATGGATATTACTGGCCCACACTAAACAAAGACGCCTTAGACTTCGTCAAGAGATGCGACAGATGTCAGAAATTTGCCAAGATTCCTCGACTACACACAAATGAGATTACTCAAATGACCAGCCCTTGGCCCTTTGCTGTATGGGGAATTGATTTAATTGGCAAACTGCCAACGGGCAGGGGCGGAGCCAAATATGCTATAGTGGCAGTCGATTATTTCACCAAATGGGTGGAAGCGGAACCCCTAAATAAAATATCTTCAGCAAAAGTTATCAACTTTTTGATCAGAAATATTCTGTGCAGGTACGGAGTACCACTCAAGATCGTATCAGACAACGGACTCCAATTTGACAGCGAAGAATTCGCCGACTGGTGCCAAGAGCATGGAATTCATAAAAGCTTCTCATCAGTAGCTTATCCTCAGGCAAACGACAAGTCGAAGCTGTCAACAAAATTCTCAAAACCCTAATCAAGAAGAAACTTGAAAAGTCAAAAGGCGCTTGGGTGGACGAACTTCCCACGGCACTTTGGGCCTACCGCACATCTTTCAGAACATCAACGGGACATATTCCTTTCTCTTTGGCATACGGATCGGAGGCAATGCTCCCCGTTGAGACTATTGTTCCTTCCCACCGTAGGATCCACTACAATCCAGAAGAAAACGAAGAACTCCTCCTCATGTCTTTGGATCTGATTGAGGAAAGGAGAAACGATGCAGCACTCAAAGCAGCAGCTCACAAACAAAAAGTGGCAGCACTATACAACTCCAAAGTCAAGCATCGCATCTTACAAGAAGGAGATCTTGTCCTCAGGCGAATCTTTCCGCGCCCCGGGGCACTGGACCCCATCTGGGACGGACCATATGTAATTCATAAAGATCTCCACAACGGAGCTTATATTTTGTCAACAGTGGACGGAGAGGTGTTCCAGAGGGCATGGAACATCCGACACCTCCGTCGATACTTTTCTTAACTTGTACTGCCCATATGAAGTGAATTAACAAAGAGAATCAGCGGACGTAGGCATTTTCATGCCGAACCACTTTAAAAAATCTTGTCTCTTTTTAACTTGTTCCTTTATATCTTGGCTGCTTGTTAAACTTTATCCTTTTCTGTTGAACAAAATCTTATGGCATCTCCACTCAAGACGCACCACGGCCTCATCTGGACAAGGCCTAACAGGTACGCTACGATTCTATGCACTCGCCAATGAGACTCTTTTGCTCCAGCATCCCTCTGCTGCGGGTTAACTCATTGCTCGCGCCTGCCCTCAAAGCCAACTGCAATGAGCCGATTATAAGTCATCATAAAGGCCGACTATAGCCGATGGCAGCTCATTACGGCGTTCGGCTTGCCGGCAACTGTGAACCTACTTTAAGCCCCAACATAAGGTGTGGCCAGCCAGGGGTAGTTCACGGCCAACGGCACCCACGCTAGCCGGCCACGGTAAATCGAATAATACCCACGATTACGGACCATAATGGTTCGTGTAGTTACCGTGCGCGATCTCGGCTCCGATGTGTCTTAAGTGCGGCTGTGGTAAAAAAGAAAACTCCCCGCGGAGGCGTAAGATGGGTGACAAATGTCTCCAAGACCCACAGCTAGGGAAAGTGACTACAAAACCCGTTTGCCACGAACTTAAGCACATCGACGGCCTTCCGTGACTGGAAGTTTTACTTTTTCTATATTTCCATTTCATTTAAATACTTTTCTCCTATCCTGTATAACAAACTCTAAAGTACAGGAAACCAAATAGGGAGCACTCACTCATGAGAATCTAAGCCTGCGTACTGGGTGGCAAGGTACTCAGATATATTCATGATCAGTTACACAAGAAACTCGAAGCCACCGCCGGCAAATAAAACATGAAGGGCGGTACTCTCTTCTCTTGTACATAAATACATAACTATAGCTTATTCGTATGTCACACTAACATTGCAAAACATGAAATTATATTTCAAGCAAAGGCTTAACGTCCAACACAACTAAAATCACAGGCATATACATAGTTATACTTCTCACGCAGCACGTCAAAATGACAACAACATTTAAACATAACAAAATCAGCTTATATTATAAAATCACACAAAGTTATTCTCTGCAAATAATATTATTACAGTCACATCAATGTTTTGGACTAACGTAAACAACAGTAAAAAGAAATAAAAAGCGGCCGAATCCGGACAAGTAACCAGCTGCGTCCACACTCCATCACCAACTTCCCAAGACTACTTGGCCGCAGGGCCGGAACCCCTAGTATGTTGATCGGAAGTTCCACCTGTCCAATTCAGAAGAGGAATCCATTAAACAAACGATAAACGATCAAGTTATGGAAACCCAGAAAGAAAAGGAAAAGAGAAGAATAACTCACCAGCGTCCGCCGCTTGATCCTCATCCTCCAGTTGCACACCCGCTTCCTCCGCAGCAAGCAACCGCATCCCCTCCTTCACCGCCGCTTGCTCCTCTTTCGAGAACTGAGCAGTGACCACATCCAGACTAAAAGCCTCTCCACCTTCCTTACCCGCATCGACCCTGGCCTCCTCTAAAGCCCGAAGATATATCTTGGCCATGACCCGGGGATAGTCATCCATCCAAGACAAGCTGCCCTCCTTCCAAGTGCGGAAGTACATGTCCTGCAGCATCTCGTCCATCATCCCCTCATTCTCCTCGAACTCCCTCACCCGGGCCTCAGAAGCCTGCAACTTGACGACAGCGACATCCCTCTCTGATCGGTATCTCGAGCAGTCAGCCTGGAGAGACCTCCTCATCTCCTCCATCTCCTCCTTTAACTTGACTTGAGCCATCTCCGCAGCCTCAAGCCTTCCAGACAACTCCTCTACCTGCTCGAGATCCGCATTCCGAACCTCATCCACTGTCGCAATGGCCATGTCGATCTGCTCCTTACAGGCGGCCTCCATCTTCCGTAATTCCGCCCTAGTAGCCTTTTCCATGGTCTCTTTCAGCCGCCTGGAGGCTTCCTCGTGCTGAGAAATCTGAACAGCTTGACCGGCAAGCTGTTCGGCCTGATCAGCAACCTTCAGCCGCAACCGAATATTAGCACTCCCAATCTCCTCCCCGGCCTTGACCAATTGAGCATGATATTTCATTAACTTCTTGGTCTCTTCAGCCACCCGATCGATATTAGCTTTGGCCTCGTCTCCCATGGTAACTACCCGAGTGGTAAGCAGATCAAGATTTAGGGACTTAGCCTCGTCTAACACCCGTACCATGGGGTTGCGGGGAAGAAGGTGTTCACCCGTGGCCTCATCAAATGAAATATCCCGAGAGCTTGGATCTAAATCGGGATGACCGGCAAAGGGGTCACGAGGCACGTCAGGATGCCTTATACGGATAACAGTGGGATTCTTAGAAGGACGAGGAGGGGGGATAAACTCCGTGCTCTCCTCCGTGGTATCACGAGGAGGCTGAACAGGAAGCTGCGGACCAGGGGAAGGCTCGAATAAGGAACGGTTCCTCTTCTTTTTCTGAATGCTCTCTTCAATGACCCCAAAAAGAGGACGGTATTTGACCACGTCCCCAGGACGACCAGTAAGAGGCTTCGACTTATCAGAAGCTCTCATCAACTTGAATTGTTCAAGGCGGTGTCGGACGTCTGACGTTTTAACCACCTGGCCTGCCCCTGGAATAAGAGATAAGTGTTACGAACATACAATGGTCCACAATTCAAGAAACATGTTAAGTTAAAAAGAAAGAAAAGTGAGAAGGCACGTCTATTATACAAACCCTGCGGAGGAGTGGGATACTGCAATAAGTCCTGAATCTCATTCCAGGACGGAAGTGAACCATAAAATATTCCTAAGTCCTTATCGAAAATGGAATCGGCGGAAGTCAAAAGTTCACCTTGCACCGCCGAAGTTACCCTAGCTGAGGAGCCTTTAGGGGATGGATCGGCACCAGCCACAGCCTTGCCCGCCTCCTTTGCCTTTTCCGCTTCCGATTCTTCCTCCGATTCCCCGAAGGCCTGACGGAGAGCCTCATCCAGTTCAGGGTCTTGCCCAGAGGTTAAGGCACCAGCATCACCATCACCATCTCCATCGCCATCTCCTCCGCCTCCTGACTCTCCCCCCATATCGCCTCCTTTGCCCTCTTCCACACCTTCCTCCTCCGGGATGATCGGGCGAGTACTAGGTGAGGGGCCATCAGACTCCTTAAGCTTCTTACCTCCCACGACTGGGTGTTGTGCAAAGGACTTCCTCTTGCCACTCTTCACCGTGGCCCCCTCCTTAGCTTTAGCGGCCTTCTCCTCAACCGTGTCCCTCTTCTTAACCACGGACTGGTGCGGCAGGATCAAGTTGTACTCCAGGAGGGTAGCGTTCCTGATCAGGAAAGAAGCCGACCTGTCCCGTGCCAGAATGGCCTTTATTTCAGCAGCCATCCGCGTCAAAGAATCATCTTCCACGACTGCAATGCCACCTGTCGCTAGCAAGAAACAGAAGCGTGTCAGAAGAAGCACTACAGTTAGAACATGGAAAATATAAATGAAATTCATCTTACAGCCGGAAGTGAAAAGGCGGAAAGAAACAAAATCGTCCTTAATAAAAAACCATTCTTTCTTGAACATGGTAAACTTTGAATATAAGTCCAAGACCGGTTTGAAGGGCACGGCCGCTTCTAGACTAATATACGGAGACCCCTTCTTGTAGCCTCTCAGGTTATACAAATATCGAATTTCCCGGTTAGAAGGAGGGCGCCCGTACCTCCTCTGGAAGATGACGAAAAGGCTTACTAGAATGGCATAAGAGTTCGGCTGAAGCTGGAATGGAGCCACTTTCAAATATGTGGTAAAGCTGACTATCCAGGCATTGATAGGAGGGATATCACCACACATGCAATGGTACCTGCTGTAAGCAAAGTAACCTTCGGGGGGATTATACGGCATCACTCCATCTCCCGGCAGCAGCATAAGAGCCCTGTCTATCCCAAATGAACGAGATATGACATCAAGTTGCTCCTCCTTTAGGGAGCTAGGAAAGCAATCGAGAGGGGAGACCAGAAGTTCCTGTGGACCATATCCGTCCACTAACGGCCTCGGAACAGGTCGATGCTGCCCGGATCCTGGTTGGGCTGGGGGCACGGAGGAAGACTCGCCTCCATCCTTGGATTTCCGTCTGTCTGATCGTGTTTCCGCCTTGCGAGACATTTATCTGCATACACAAAAGTGAAAAGACAGGTTGTTAGAACAAGGAGTACAGAGATGTAAGCAAAAAAGAATGCATAAGTCCAGAGTTCCACTCAAAGTCCAAATACAAGAGTTCATTCGGTATACATGTCATTCGGCACCAAGAGTTCATTCGATATACATCCATTCGGCACTAAGGCCTAAGGCCCATTCAGTAAAACGAAGACCTTCGTATGTATTCGGCAAATTAGGCCCATTCGGTAGTAAGTCCATTCGGCAATAAGTGTATACCTGATTCGGTAGGCAAGTTGGTTCGGCACGAAATGGTTCGGCTTTCGTTTGATTCGGCTAAAGTTTGATTCGGTATAGTATTGGTTCGGCGCTTGTTGATTCGGTGAAGAAAACCTAAGGGGGTGTAGCCCCTGTATATAGACTGGAGGAACACCACCGGACCAGATGGTTCGGCATACCGGACCAACCTCCAACCGAATGAAAACATATACCTACTCGAAGCCGAATGAAACTGTCTCTACCAGCAGAAACCAGAAACAGGGGGCATGCAAGGCACCGCATTCAGATAAGTACCGGACTCTAGAACCGACTGATAAAGTAAAAGTTATAATAACGATGAATGAGTAGTAAATCTCCCACCAACACGGGTTAACCATTTACACATGTACGCGACCACGAACGGTCCACAGGCATGCTCTGAATGGCTATCAACCCTATTATCGTGAGAATTTACGCTTTGACATCCTTTTGAAACTCATCAGTTGGATGACTATTCAGTCCTGCTAACTCAGAAATAGCTAAGCTACTTACACATGTACGGGGTCGAGAACAATCCCTAGGCATGCTCTGAGCTGGCGATAAACCACCTTGACAAACGATCCATGGACCCACTCTAACGTGAACCCGGCATCGATAATGCTAAGCCCCCTTGGGGCGCACTCTCTCGCCCCGAACGGCGCGATTCACTTCATCTCAAATATTTCGATCCTGAACGGTCGTTACCGGAAATCACACTAAAACTGTGAATTCCCTTGCAGGACATCAACAGGATATGAACATCCAGCCCATGGCATTACAAAACAAGCCTTCCTACCATAAGGAAACAAAGCGCGACACATGCAAGCACGTGCCCCACTTTGGGGGGCAAATGTTGGGCGAATTCTCACCCAGAAGATCTCGAGACCAAGGAATCACAGTTTCACCCGGGCTCGCAACCTCAACTTCGTTCAACAAATACAAGGCTCAATACAAGCGTAGAAGTCCATCCGACATTCTCAATGTACAGCTCATTCGGCATAAGGACATTCGGCCATAGGCTCCCATTCGGCCACGAACCAACATTCGGTCATCCCCATTCGGCCACCGAACCAGCATTCCACAAACTCCATTCGGCATACCGGTCCAAACACGTACCGAACCAACCCTCTCCTCTACGACCGATCCAAAGCTCCACCGATCCATCATCAAAACCCTACCACCGGACCAGCCACACCGGTCCATCACAACACTCCTACCATCGGACCAGGCTGGTACCGGACCAAAGTCCTACCGGTCCAACACCACACTTTCAAGGCCGAATGAAGCCTCGCCGAACCAGATAACTGCCAGTCCAGATTGCTTCAGCCCGGGCCCACCAGCAGTTATATACATCCAAGACCCCTGCCCCCTGCCCCACTCTATAAATAGAGGGGCAAGGGTACAACAATGGCGGACAAGTTTGAGAGCTCAAGCACGGAAGGAACTTTCAAACTACTTTCATATACTTGTACACAAAGCATTGTACTTGTAATCTGAAAGAAAGAAGATAATAACATATAAAGTGGACGTAGGCACGTTCTGGCCGAACCACTATAAATCTGTGTGTCTTTTACATTTCAGCCCCTGCTTTTTTTCATATTTACATAACTCATCTAAATCATTAAGAATCACATAAAACCAATTAAATCTCACGACTTGGAGGTGTTTGCCCACTTTTCGCGCAAACAAATTTGGAATTCTATTACGAATTGGTTTTGAAAAGTTGATGGGTTTGGGCATTTTTTTACCTTGGAAATTTCGAGGACAAAATTCTTTTAAGGGGGGATGTAATGACCATGAATTTTAATAATTTGAATTTGGAATATTTAACTGATTTTAAATATTGAGAAGTTAATATTATAAGTTAAATAACTTGAATTTCAAAAATAGTGACTTATTGAAAATTAAATTGTTGAATTTAATATAAATAGAAATGATTTTAAAAGTTGATTTAAAATATATTTGAATAAGAAGATAGTAAACTTTAAATTGGAATTAAAAGTAATTAAGTTGATTTTGGAATTATTCGTTTTAATTAACATATAAAAACAGCCTTTTGGGACGCTGTCTCGGATTGCGACGAAACCAGTTTCATTGGAACCGTAATAGTGAATTATTGTATGCCGTCGAATTTTATGACGATTGGATGTATTGTTTGGTCGTGCGAGTTCAAAACGCGTAAAAATTAATTAAATAAATTTGAAGTAAAATAACTCGATTTGAGAAGCTATCTTCTGAATATGATGGAACTGGCTCCCGATATATATTCCATTGTGTTCGGAATAGAGGTATAACACATAAAACGCCAGGCGACAAGCTTCGTTTGGAGTTCAAAATTTTCATGGATGAATAGTTTCATAAAATTTTCTATATAAGGCCATCTATTTTCTTCCATTTGCTAAAACCCTAGCTGGTTTTCTCAGATGCCATTAACCACTAAACCAAATCAATGGCCATCATTGCACGACGAGATTGAAGCAAAATTAGGATTAATGTCCAACGCGAAAGTTAGAGAGCTCGGTGAGGGGAGTCGATTTATGGTCTTGGATTGTAATGACCCGCCCTTCTACTACCAGAAAGGCGTTTCATCATTAAGAAAAGAAAGGGATAGAAATAGAAAAGAATAGAACGAAAGAATAACAATATCAGAATCTCACAGCGGAATAGAACAAAATATAATATATCACATAATTACTACATAGTTTTACATACCTCAGAGTTATACAATATCATACATGACAGTCATATACCTAAATCTGTCACTATATACATCAGAGATACAATATACATAATCTAACACAGCGGAACTAGATATCTACATACGTCTGGACTCCTGCTCCAAGCTCCTCCAGAAATCAAAGTCCAAAACCTATCACTTGGCTACTCATAAAAATTTGAGTACCCAAGAGTTTATGAAAAAAAAATATAAACTCCGGGTCAGACATGTGTCTGGTATGAGTAAACGGTTTAAAGTTGTTTAACTTTGGAAAAAAAGTTGAAAATAAAGGTATCACGTAAGACTCCCCATAAATAAATACGGGTAAGTTTTTACCTACGCTAACCAAAACATTTTATAGAAAATCCAGTGATATTATAATAGTGTCTAGGGTTTTCAAGTAAAATACAGAAATAGCTGAAGTGCTTACATCTCACATTTCAACATAGTTGGGCACAATCAAAACGTACGGCGCTTATTGGAGATTGGATTCCATACAATGGCAGGGCTACTAGGGTACCGCCCATCACAGTACGTGGCCTAGATCACCGTACCGAGGAGCCACCCTAACTCGCCTGCAACACAAGGCCGGAACCATTCCTTACTGAACAGTCCCGAACAAGATAACCCCGCAGTTGGTGCGCATATCCAACCGCCCACACAGCCGAAATAAAAAGGGACATCTAGACAGGGGTATATCTTGTCCTGCTTGGGCATGACCCACCTAACCTTGCTGCACCTCCCCTGTTTTAGCCATTCCCGTGATGAGGCTGGAGGCTGCGATTACCTTTACAGGACATATCTCTTAGAATGCTCATCGTCCACCTGACGATGTGCTAAAAGCATTCAATCCATACAAGTTCGTTCCAGGTTCGAACGAAACCGAAGGCATTATCTCATTACACTCATTTTGGAATCACCCTCAGAGTCAACGACGATAACCCTTGTATTCTGAAAACACCATCTCAATCTTCACTTGAGAATTCACGACCTAACGTTTAATTTGGATCGATGTGGTTTTCGGAATATCAAATTGACACCCGATCCCGGTCTCATCGAAATCCAAACGGCATTTTAAGGGCCAAGTTGTCTATTTAGTCTTAACAGTTTAATTCAATACTTAGAATTCACATAACAGATATCACAGATAAATCATATACAGTCAGCACAGTTATATCCAGAATATATCACAACATATCACAGAATATCATCAAACAGATATTAAAGCCAATCAAACAGAATTATCAATTCATATCAAACTGGTTTGACTAACTTAACTTAATTAATTACTTAAGAATAAACTGCTTTATTCTGCTTAATTAATTACTGATTAATTAACTTATTAAATTTATTGATTATTACTTAATTACTCAGTTAATTAATTGATTGTTAATTATTAATTAATAAAATTTAATTACTTATTTAATTATCATAAATTATTTTAATTAATCATTTATTATCAATTAATTAATCATTTATCTTTAATTAATCACTTAAATTAACTACCATTTATTAATTAACTTTAAGTAATCAATTAAATTTCTTAAGTTAAATTGATTAAACACCAGAATAATTTCTAATTACAAATTTAATTAAAGTCATTAATTTAATTACAAGTATAAGTAAATTTTTACATTTATAATTACCTTATACTAATTAACTATCTTTACAAACTTTTCTTTAATAAACTTTTAAATCACATATTAACTTGACACTATCTAACATTACTTATAATATTAACTTTGTTATTCAAAGTACTAAAGTAATTAGGCAAGTCTAAAGACCCGAGGCAATTCCACGTTTCCTTCGAGTAACACACGAGCCTCCTCCCTATTTTTCGCGTCCACCTTCCCACTACCTTCTTCTTCCCTCACCTGTTACTTTCCTTCTTCTTCTTTTTTTATTAGCTTTAGTTATAAAAATTTAAACAACTGCAGTATTAAACTTACGCACGCGAACCAGAATAACTCGAAGCAAAACCCCAAACTACTCGCGCAAAACACACGACAACCATGACAATCCCATCGGACATCCCAACGCCACCATGCACGTGCACGGTGGTTCGCCTCACCTCCAGCGACCCACACTATCACCCACAAACCATGATTCGTTCCAGCACTCTAAATCAAAACCCAGATTTTCGAGTAAAGGTCGAAATCAAAAATTTGCCTGTAACTCGAACCCAAAAGTTCGAGCAACCACGAAAGCGCTTAACACTGACTACCGGAGGCGATGGAGCTTCGCCTATGCCTCGACCACATCCTCCCCTAACACCTCCCAGAATCGTAATCAACTCGATCACGCGATGGCGACACAAACCGAAATTTACAGAACATTCAAAAACGTATGAACAAAACCCTATCTTCGATTCATTCCACAAATTCTTGCATTAAATTTTTTTTTAACATTTTTCCTATGTTATTACATCTTCAAGCTTGCATCATAACAAATTTCATCAGTTAAAATTAATCGAATCAATCGATTTTGACAAAAATGTAACTTTTGTTTATTTTCGATCTACACCATCAATATTGAATTAAAAATCATTGTTTTCGGTTTGAAAATCCTCACTTTGTATATGTAATCAGAGTATGTGATCAAATTCACAAATTGAAACATTCGAATTTTAGCTTTCAATTTCTTTTTACCTACAACTTGAATATACAGTATATATAAAATACTGTTAAACTTCAAACAAGTTCCAGTCCTTTGATTTAAGATAAACAAACCTACTTAGCTTCATTTTCTAAGATTAATTTGGTTTAAATGAAGAATATTGGTATTCTTTCACTTCTTTGCTCAAAGCTTATGAATTCTGAGGATCATCACATGTTAAATCTTACAGAAAGCATTCCAGAACCATATACTATAGCATATGGCAACACAAGATACAAGAACTAACTTAAACTTTAAAAATTAAAAGTTTACTCACAAATAATTTTGTTGAATAGAAAGTAAAGTTGATGAAGACTGCAGATGAATCACTGTAAAACCTTTCTTGTTTTTGCTGTTTTGAATTTGTTTGAGTTGCAGGGCAATAAATGTTTATTTTCCCTTGTTCTTTTCTAGGTTTGCTCTTATGTTATAGTTAATTTTTATAAACGAACACAAAAGTATGGTGTACATAAATAGAAGGAATTTGAACAGCTGTAGGTTTTTTGTACAGGTACAAATTTCATTTTTTTGACCAAACAAGACTTGTATTAAATTTCTGCAATATGACATGATACAGAGATTTCGGCTGTAAGATTTCCTTGGACACAAAGTTGTGCTAATTAATGCATATGCTTTCATTTATGTTTACACATAATTAATGTTTGCTGATTCTTAATCTTTGGTACAAAGATATTTGTTCTGGGCAAAGATATTGTATATGTATAAAGGCATTTTGTTGTACATATGTGTGAATATTTGTTTTCTTATGCATACAAAATTTTATAGCGGCATGATACAATCTTTGTTAAAGGTTTTGTGGTGTATAAATTCAGATTGCAGGTTATTCTTTGTATTATTCATGTGCATATATTATATAGGCTATTGTTTTGACTATATTAATTGTATTCTATTTGTAATTTAATTTTCAAGCATTTGATTCATAACATTGTATTTGTAAATTTAAATTTCAAACATTTATTTATAACATTCTATTTGTATATTTATATTTCTAGTTACTTCTTATATTTTATAATTATGTTTTTATGTTTATGTGTAACATTGATAAAGTTATTTATTATTTAAACTTTATTATTTCAATTACATTTTAGATGTATATTAGATCAAATATCAATAATATAAAATCTTTTATTTTAGTGAATAAGACAGAATTTTTTTTAAACATTTTTACAAGATTCCATTTTAAATTTTCAAATCAAATTTTTTTTTACAGAGCATATGTAACTGATAAATATCAAAGATCTCATTAGTTTATAAAATTGAAAAGCTTGTATCTTTATTTCAATTCGTATTTTAACTTTGACTATCAATACATAAGTTATATTCAATATGGTGACTTATATTTTATTCTTATATTTACTTCTATTTGTATTTCATATTTTAACTATCAATATTTAAATTATGTACAATATGATTTACTTACATTTATACATATTTTTATATTTATTTCCATTTGTATTTTATTTAATTTATATGCATAAGTTTGACTTATATTTCACATTTATATTTTATATTGATTGACTTTGATTCTATTTCAAACATTATCATTCATATGTATACTTACTAAATATAAACAAAGTAAAGTATTTTAATTCAATCATATAAGACAATTTTATTATGAATATTATTGAGATAATTTATTTAAAATTTCAAATCAATTTCCTTTTAAAATACCATTTATATAAACAATGGCAATTATTTCAAAATCATATCCATTTTAAATTGATAGGTTTACATTTTATTTAAATTAATTTGAATATTTATTAAAATAAATAGGGCCAAAATCAAGGGTCGTTTCATTCCTCCCCCCTAAAAGAATTTCGTCCCCGAAATTTAAAACAACAGTTAATTCAAAAGCGTTTATATTAACAATCCAAACATACATATCATCCATACAATAGCAAACAATCAAACAGTCTACTCTAACAAACATCACTAGTTATCCGAACACAAATCCGGATAAGCTTCCCAAAAACTATCAAGAGTTTCCCAGGTGTAACTTCTGGGATCCTTGCTCCACTGCACTCTGACAAGCTTCACTACCTTACTACTGAGTTGCCTCTCATCTTAATCACCAATCCGAACTAGATTTCTATCCACGGTCACATTCGGCTCAACTTCAAATCTTTCTGATCTACCGGTTCTACAACAAATGATGGATCATGAACAAATTCCCTTAGATGGGATATATAGAATACACTATGAATTCTAGACATCCGTTTTAGCAATTCAACTTTGCAAGCTACAGCTCCCATCCTTTTCAATATCCGAAATGGTCCAATATATCTCGGGGCAAGTTTTCCTGTCTTTCCGAATCTAATAGCTCCTTTTTATCGGAAGACTTTGGCCAAAAACAAAATTACCAATCTCAAATTCCAATTGTCTCCTTCTCTTATCTGCGTACTTCTTCTGACGGTCTTGAGCAGCTCTCATATTTTCCCTTGATAAGCTCAACCTTAGCAGAAACTTCACGAATCGAAACTGGTCCAAACACAAGATGGTCCTTCGACTCTATCCAACAGAATGGGAATCTACACAGTCTTCCATAAAAAGTTCCATAAGGTGCCATCTTAATGCTAAAACCCTAGCTGGTTTTCTCAGATGCCATTAACCACTAAACCAAATCAATGGCCATCATTGCACGACGAGATTGAAGCAAAATTAGGATTAATGTCCAACGCGAAAGTTAGAGAGCTCGGTGAGGGGAGTCGATGTATGGTCTTGGATTGTAATGACCCGCCCTTCTACTACCAGAAAGGCGTTTCATCATTAAGAAAAGAAAGGGATAGAAATAGAAAAGAATAGAACGAAAGAATAACAATATCAGAATCTCACAGCGGAATAGAACAAAATATAATATATCACATAATTACTACATAGTTTTACATACCTCAGAGTTATACAATATCATACATGACAGTCATATACCTAAATCTGTCACTATATACATCAGAGATACAATATACATAATCTAACATAGCGGAACTAGATATCTACGTACGTCTCGACTCCTGCTCCAAGCTCCTCCAGAAATCAAAGTCCAAAACCTATCACTTGGCTACTCATAAAAATTTGAGTACCCAAGAGTTTATGAAAAACAAAATATAAACTCCGGGTCAGACATGGGTCTGGTATGAGTAAACGGTTTAAAGTTGTTTAACTTTGAAAAAAACAGTTGAAAATAAAGGTATCACGTAAGACTCCCCATAAATAAATACGGGCAAGTTTTTACCTTACACTAACCAAAATATTTTATAGGAAATCCAGTGATATTATAATAGTGTCTAGGGTTTTCAAGTAAAATACAAAAATAGCTGAAATGCTTACATCTCACATTTCAACATAGTTGGGCACAATCAAAACGTACGACACTTATTGGAGATTGGATTCCATACAATGGCAGGGCTACTGGGGTACCGCCCATCACAGTACGTGGCCTAGATCATCGTACCGAGGAGCCACCCTAACTCCCCTGCAACACAAGGCCAGAACCATTCCTTACTGAACAGTCCCGAACAAGATAACCCCGCAGTTGGTGCGCATATCCAACCGCCCACACAGCCGAAATAAAAAGGGACATCTAGACAGGGGTATATCTCGTCCTGCTTGGGCATGACCCACCTAACCTTGCTGCACCTCCCCTGTTTTAGCCATTCCCGGTTGATAAGGCTTGAGGCTGCGATTACCTTTATAGGACATATCTCTTAGAATGCTCATCGTCCACCTGACGATGTGCTGAAAGCATTCAATCCATACAAGTTCGTTCCGGGTTCGAACGAAACCGAAGGCATTATCTCGTTACACTCATTTTGGAATCACCCTCAGAGTCAACGACGATAACCCTTGTATTCTGAAAACACCATCTCAATCTTCACTTGAGAATTCACGACCTAACGTTTAATTTGGATCGATGTGGTTTTCGGAATATCAAATTGACACCCGATCCCGGTCTCATCGAAATCCAAACGGCATTTTAAGGGCCAAGTTGTCTATTTAGTCTTAACAGTTTAATTCAATACTTAGAATTCACATAACAGATATCACAGATAAATCATATGCAGTCATCAAAGTTATATCCAGAATATATCACAACATATCATAGAATATCATCAAACAGATATTAAAGCCAATCAAACAGAATTATCAATTCATATCAAACTGGTTTGATTAACTTAACTTAATTAATTACTTAAGAATAAACTGCTTTATTCTGCTTAATTAATTACTGATTAATTAACTTATTAAATTTATTGATTATTGCTTAATTACTCAGTTGATTAATTGATTCTTAATTATTAATTAATAACTTAATTATTAATTAATAAAATTTAATTACTTGTTTAATTATCACAAATTATTTTAATTAATCATTTATCTTTAATTAATCACTTAAGTTAACTACCATTTATTAATTAACTTTAAGTGATCAATTAAATTTCTTAAGTTAAATTGATTAAACACCAGATTAATTTCTAATTACAAATTTAATTAAAGTCATTAATTTAATTACAAGTATAAGTAAATTTTTACATTTATAATTACCTTATACTAATTAACTATCTTTACAAACTTTTCTTTAATAAACTTTTAAATCACATATTAACTTGACACTATCTAACATTACTTATAATATTAACTTTGTTATTCAAAGTACTAAAGTAATTAGGCAAGTCTAAAGACCCGAGGCGATTCCATGTTTTCTTCGAGTAACACACGAGCCTCCTCCCTATTTTTCGCGTCCACCTTCCCACTACCTTCTTCTTCCCTCACCTGTTACTTTCCTTCTTCTTCTTTTTTATTAGCTTTAGTTATAAAAATTTAAACAATTACAGTATTAAACTTGCACACGCGAACCAGAATAACTCGAAGCAAAACCCCAAACTACTCGCGCAAAACACGCGACAACCATGACAATCTCATCAGACATCCCAACGCCACCGTGCACATGCACGGTGGTTCGCCTCACCTCCGGCGACCCACACTATCACCCACAAACCACGATTCGTTCCAGCACTCGAAATCAAAACCCAGATTTTCGAGTAAAGGTCGAAATCAAAAATTTGCCTGTAACTCGAACCCAAAAGTTCAAGCAGCCACGAAAGCGCTTCGCCCCATCAACACTGACCACCGGAGGCGATGGAGCTTCACCTATGCCTCGACCACATCCTCCCCTAACACCTCCCAGAATCGCGATCAACTCGATCACGCGATGGCGACACAAACCAAAATTTACAGAACATTCAAAAACATATGAACAAAACCCTATCTTCGATTCATTCCACAAATTCTTGCATTAAAAAAATATTTAACATTTTTCCTATGTTATTACATCTTCAAGCTTGCATCATAACAAATTTCATCAATTAAAATTAATTGAATCAATCGATTTTGACAAAAATGTAACTTTTGTTTATTTTCGAACTGCATCATCAATATTGAATTAAAAATCATTGTTTTCGGTTTGAAAATCCTCACTTTGTATATGTAATCAAAGTATGTGATCAAATTCACAAATTGAAACATTCGAATTTTATCTTTCAATTTCTTTTTACCTACAACTTGAATATACAGTATATATAAAATACTGTTAAACTTCAAACAAGTTCCAGTCCTTTTATTTAAGATAAACAAACCTACTTAGCTTCAATTTCTAAGATTAATTTGGTTTAAATGAAGAATATTGGTATTCTTTCACTTCTTTGCTCAAAGCTTATGAATACTGATGATCATCACATGTTAAATCTTACAGAAAGTATTCCGGAACCAAATACTATAACATATGGCAACACAAGATACAGGAACTAACTTAAACTTTAAAAATTAAAAGTTTACTCACAAATAATTTTGTTGAACAGAAAGTAAAGTTGATGAAGACTGCAGATGAATCACTGTAAAACCTTTCTTGTTTTTGCTGTTTTGAATTTGTTTGAGTTGCAGGGCAATAAATGTTTATTTTCCCCTGTTCTTTTCCAGGTTTGCTCTTATGTTTTAGTTAAGTTTTATAAACGAACACAATAGTATGGTGTATATAAATAGAAGGACTTTGAACAGCTGTAGGATTTTTTTTTACAGGTACAAGTTTCACTTGTTTGACCAAACAAGACTTGTATTAAATTTCTGCAATATGACATGATATAGAGATTTCGGCTGTAAGATTTCCTTGGACACAGAGTTGTGCTAATTAATGCATATGCTTTCATTTATGTTTACACATAATTAATGTTTGCTGATTCTTAATCTTTGGTACAGAGATATTTGTTCTGGGCAAAGATATTGTATATGTATAAAGGCATTTTGTTGTACATATGTGTGAATATTTGTTTTCTTATGCATACAAAATTTTACAGCAGCATGATATAATCTTTGTTAAAGGTTTTGTGGTGTATAAATTCAGATTGCAGGTTATTCTTTGTATTATTCATCTTCATATATTATACAGGTTGTTGTTTTGACTATATTAATTGTATTCTATTTGTAATTTAATTTTCAAGCATTTGATTCATAACATTGTATTTGTAAATTTAAATTTCAAACATTTATTTATAACATTCTATTTGTATATTTATATTTCTAGTTACTTCTTATAGTTTATAATTATGTTTTTATGTTTATGTGTAACATTGATAAAGTTATTTATTATTTAAACATTATTATTTTAATTACATTTTAGATGTATATTAGATCAAATATCAATAATATAAAATCTTTGATTTTAGTGAATAAGACAGAATTTGTTTTAAACCTTTTTAAAAGATTCCATTTTAAATTTTCAAATCAAATTTTCTTTATAGAGCATATGTAACTGATAAATATCAAAGATTTCATTAGTTTATAAAATTGAAAAGCTTGTATCTATCCACCGGTTGAAACAAATAGCCAGTTGCTTTTATTATTCTCTGAATTCTAACATTTCCGACTTTCACTATTCCCTATTCAATTTATATTCTCTGGTTTGTTCCATATTCTTTCTCTCCCTTTTCTCTTTTCATTCTGTTCTATTGAAAAATATATAACAAAGCTTATATATTTATTTGAACCCAGCTGCTCGTCCTCTTTAGCAAATCCTCCATCACCTTGCTCGACCATTTCCAACCAACCCACACTCCAATCTACCATCGCCTTCCTCTCCATCCTTTCTCGGCTTTACTGCAGCCCTCCCTTGCCACCTCGCGCCTCTGCTTCTTCCCACCACCCAACGCACAGCCGCCAAACTTCATCAGCCACGTCCTTTCCCCTCCATGCACGACCTGACATCTGATTCCCCTCCTCACCCCACTGCTTTGTCCCTCTGGATCACATAACCTTCCACCAGCCGCACGTCTTGCCGCCACCGAAACCCTCTATTCCACCTCCTTGCTCCGTTTCCACTCGCCTCCACGCAGCAAGTCTCTCCGTCCACCATCACCAAACGACCCACAGCCTTGCACCACCGCCAGAAACTCCTGCTTGTTCCTTCTCCCTTGCTCAGCTGCCAAAAATCCTCCCATAACCGAACGCCTTCCAACCCTTCTCTCAATTCATCCACGACCAACCCTCACTTCACCCATCGCGCCGCTCGAATCCCCTCCCCTGACCTGCTGCAATTCTCCTCCTCTTTGCCACCCCCGCCTCCATAGCACCCTCCACCTCTCTTCACATAACCGAATGACCTAGCCTCCACCCCCTCTCCAGCCAACTGTCGCTCCGCCGAACCCACTGCCGCCACCTCCTCACCCGCTATGTCGAACCCCCATGGCCTAGCCTTTCATCAAACATGCAGACACACCCCTCACCATTCCCCACCCAGTCCTCCACCTCCACAGAACTCCGAGCACATCACCACCGTCGCAACATGCAAACCCTACCATATCCCTGACATTCGCATCCCCACTAGCAACTCTCCAGCTGAAGTCGCATCCCTCCTGTCAGCTAGCCTTGCACTCCACATCGCTAAGCAGCTTTCTTCTCCTTTATAAAAAAGGAATATATATTTCATTCGCAACTCTTCTTTCCGTTGTCTAGAATTTGTCATAGCCTTCTTTGTTCGCTTTGTTATTGTCTCGTTGTGTGCGCACATGTCCATGTGCACTAGTCCATGTTCGTTTGCACCGTTCTTCGCTATCATTGATTTCTCTAGCCTCGAAAGGTGAGTGATCCCTCGCGATTGGCTTTCATATGTTTAGTAAATTTATTTCACATGAAATAACGATTGAAATGTGTTGTTAAATTTGAATTGGTAAGTGATTTGATCGTTGAATATAGTATGTTAATATTTAAAATTGTTTACCTATGTTGATTGACATTTGACACCATAACATGTTAGTATATATATTATATTTAAACTGTTAATGATTAAATATGTTTGTCATTGATATGTATGTCATTTTATGTTATTATTCTCGCACCGCAAGTTTCCTATTAGTTAGAAAAATCACTCTGGGTTGAAATGATACATACCCGAACGATCTTATAGATTAAGGAAAATCGTTGTGGGTTGAAATGATAAACCCAAACGATTTTATTGATTTTGAAATTTTGGGATTAAGGGTTGAAATGATATATACCCGTAAATTTTTAATTACTACAAATTGAAATGATAAATATCGTATTACTTGACCATATGATAGAAAACTATATACGGACATCGTTGGTCTATTTTTAAAATGATTTTCAGTTTTTTTGAAAATATATGGGTTTTAAAAAATATTGATTTTTATTTTAATGCGTGTAAATTTTAGATTTTTAAAATTATATGTTTTGGAAATTTTAAAATTATAAGTTAAGTTTTGAAAAATGTAAATTATAAAATTTTACTTATAACTTTAATATTTTTAAAATATATAAAATAAGATTTAAAATAGATTTAATAATATGGTTTAATTAATAAAATTTAATACAATAAAATTTAATAAAAATTTAATTTAACTAATATATATGTGTGTGTGTGTAATATGTTTAAAATATTCATTTAGATTTATGTTAATATTGATAAATAGATTTTGTAATAACTTCAATAAATAAAGGCTGGAAAGGTAAATTAAAGTTGACTTGTAATTTAATTTGTTTAAGAATTGAATTTAAATACACTACAACAAAAATACCCTATTACAACGCCCTTTTACAACGGGCATTTGCTGCCCGTTGTAATAGAAGGCTATTACAAAGGTCCACTCAGGAACGTTGTAATAGATTCCCTATACAAAGCGCTTTTTACAACGGGCAATGAATGCATGTTGTAATAGAATGCTATTACAACGGTCCTTTCATGCTCGTTGTAATAGATGCCAATTTTACAACGTTCACAAATTGCTCGTTGTAATAGATGCAAATTTCACAACGGTCATAAAATGCTCGTTGTAAGAGGTGCCTATTTTACAACGCTCATAACGCCCGTTGTAATAGGTGCCAATTTTACAATGGGCTAAAATGCCCGTTGTAATAGGTGCCAATTTTACAATGGTCATAAAATGCCCGTTTTAACCGATGCCAATTTTACCACGATCATAAAATGCCCGTTATAATAAATTTCTGTTGCAACTTTCGACAATCAATAATTAATAATTAAAAAGCTTTCATAAAAGTAATATTTAATATTTATTAATTTTTAAGAATTAATCATCAATTATATTATATTAATCATATGTTACTAATTACTAATTATAATATTGTATTACTAATTACTAATTACAAATCATTAATAATATTATATTATTTATTAATATTTAATATTTAATAATTATTCATTAATAATGTTATATTAATCATTTATGATTAATAATTACTATTAAAAAAAATAATTACTATTAATAATTAATAATTAATATTAAAAATTAATAATATATACATATTAATTATTAACAGTCAATAATTAACATTAAATTATAATTAATAAATATGAAGTAACATTTAATAATAAAAACGTTGTAATCGTACTTTTTTAACAACTTTTATTATAAAAAAGTTGCAAAAATATTGCTTTTAACAACCTTGTCCCTAAAAGTTGCAATTATTAGTTTACTAAAATAAAAAATGTTTTACTCATGGGGTTGAATTTTTTTTTGAGGAAACGTTCACTAAAAGAAATTTCCAAATTAACGTTAATTTTTTTTGAATATATTTACTATTTTTTTAAATATTATAACAATCAGTAATTTATAGTTAATAACAAATAATATATACTTACCCAATAATTTATAATAATAATTATAAATGAATAAATTTAAAATTTATAAATTATCAATAAATTTGTTTAACAATTATTATTAGTACTTAATGTTAAATAATTGCTATTACTATTATTAATATTTAATAATTAATTTAATAATTAGTAATTAACAATTAGTAATAAATATATAAATAATTAATAATTACTATTGGTATTTAATACTTAATTTAATAATTAATAATTAATAATATTACATAATTAATTATAAAATTAATATTTAGTGTTTAAAAATTGATAATTAATAATAATATTTAGTGATTAGGATGTAATATTTATTATTTAGTATTAAAATTTTAATAATTATATCTAATGTTTAAAGAAAATAGAAATTTATAATAAATTAAAAAATATTTATAGAACTTAAAGTCAAAATTTTAAAATTTTCTTTAAAAGTTTAGGTACATTCACTAAATATTAGATTCAGTAATGATCTACCAAAAATTCGTAAAATCAAATTTAACAACTTTTTGAATAACTATTTTATAACTGTAAAATGATGAGCTGGATCCACAAGATTTTTTTTGAAGCGACAATTGGACTCTAAATTAGGAAGGATATAAATACATTTTGGCCTGTAACTAAGAAAAGATTACGGTCCAATGTTTAGACAAACACAGCCCAGTACCTCCTTTATAACAACCACTGAATTCATCATCTCGAATTTGGGGTTTCAGCCGCCTCCTTCGAGCACAGCAGCAAAAAATGGTACTATTTTTTTGTCGCCTTATATTCTTCTTCCTGTTTTCTCTATTGACCAACGAGCAATGGTCGATCTGATCACCGTTAACCATTTTATAAACAGCCGTCCCACAAAACGTTCATCATCAAGAAGAAACTCGCTAAGAAGATGAGACGGAATAGGCTGATCCCGCACTAGATCCGTATGGGTAAGGACAACAAAATAAGGTACTCAATCACAATCAGAATAGGCTGCTCATTGTTCGACTGTTCATTGTTCGACGATGGCTGCTATTGGGCAGGATGATGCTTTCGTCGGAGATGAAAGCACTGACCGGAGCCGAGTCAGGAATTCTAGTGAGGTGTTTTAGGTTGTGGTTGATGATGTTTTATAGTATTATGCAAGGCCCAACCCACGGGCTCTTCCAGAAAGGCAATCTGGGGCTATGGTGAGGATTGCATTGTATTAGCTGTAAAAAGGAGTTTCTAAGCTTTGATAAATTCCACCAACTCCAGCTTGAAAAAGAAAGAATGGGCATACTCCAAAAATCCTTGTTTTTAATTAAGTTGTTGTTGACCTAGTTAGCCTATAGGTTGTTTGATGGGGTAAGTAACTTATTATAAAATACCAACATTGCAGCCTTGTTTCAGATTTTTTTATTGATATATTCATTATACCAATCTCTTTCACTTTCAGCACAAGAATAAACAAGTGAACTTGGAACTTTGGGAAAAAAGTAGAAACCTACGGTGATATCCAGTTGATGCCGTTTGTGGACTACTACAGTTTGATCACTTTGAAGACAGTAGCAGTCTGCATTCTTGGGGTAAATGTTATTCTCTTTTAAAGTATGGAAAGTTAGATTATTTCAAATAACGTAAAAACCATAAGCTTTACTTCCGTCTGAATATTAAATGACCATCTTACATCATTCAGTTTTTGGTACACTTGAAGGAAAGCGCCCACGTACACACACATGTATATATTGCATTAATTGTATAAGCTCAAAAAATAATATAAAACACTAGGAAATAATGCTAAAGAAATAAAAGAAAAAAACGAGCATTTATCAAAAATGATAATTTTCTTGTGTAATGCTTTACCTGTATTTCTCAGTATTGTTTTCTTGACACATTTCAATATGGTTTTTCTTCTTTTTGTTCTGCGATACATAGACAAAGATTATCCCAGCTAAATATATTATGGAAAACAGACGATGATGCATTCGTTAGGATAGATGAAGTGCTGAATCTTCTCAAGAAGATTACTGCAAATGGTGTTCTCTGTGGCCTCATCTCCTCCGAATCATCTCCAGAAAGAGACAAGGAGAGTAAATGGTATATTAGCCTTGAGGTAATTAATTAGCCATCATTTGTCTACTACATATGCTTTGTATATTGTGATGATTATCTATTAGTTGATTAACATGGCATAACATGTATTATTGCGGTAATTAAATGTGAAGGAATGGCCACATGAAACATATCCACCATGGGCTCATGGGCCTGGATACATCATATCAAGAGATATTGCCAAGTTTATCGTTCGAGGCCACCAACAACACTCTTAAAGTAAGAAATTTTTTTTAACATCATTTACATATTATTATTATTTGAAACTTGGTGCTAATTATATAGCCCGTGGATGTTTCTATTATTGTTTCTATTATTATTAAATTTTGTCTTCCATTATAGCTATTCAAATTGGAGGATGTGGCAATGGGAATTTGGATTCAAGAATACAAAAATAGTGGAGAAGAAGTACATTATGTAAACGATGAACGTTTTCATAATGTGGGTTGTGAAACAGATTATATCCTTGCCTTTGGGATAAACTCCAGAAAGAGAAAAAAGCCATATGTTGCGAGTAGTTACACTATGTGATTTAGAAAGAGGTATTTTTTTATTACATGGTTTATTCCCAAATGTAGAAACATTGAACTGACATTTGTTGTGCATTTGAACAATTTTGCAATGTCCGGTGAGATATAGGTTGATATTTATGTTCTTCCTTGTAGAAGGTTATAATAGTAATCATAATATGTTATCGGTGGTCTAGCATGGTATTAGTTATATGTTAATCAGACAGCAGTGCAGTGAATCATATAAAAAACTCCTTTGTGGTAGCAAAAGATCCAAAATTACTATTTTCTACTGCTTTTGTTTATCATGTACACTTGATATTGTAGGCAGAACAGCTGCAACTTTACCACATGATCAGTGTTGAAATTATTCAAAACAAAATATATGAACTTTATTGCTACTGCAGTGAAATAGCTTTATTCGAACTATCAACCTATCGAGCAATAATTTCCATACAATTCTGACTGAATCGACATCCTTTATCAACACTTGTACTCTGGCATTTATTCTGATATTCTGTACTTAATTTCTCGCCAAGCCTAGGGTTAGCAGGATCCAATATGTCAAACATGCATTTCTGAAGCTTACAAATTTGAACAATAAAACTATATATACTGACCCTTGCATTGTTTTTGTGTAGAGAATACGTAGCTTCTGAATATGTATTGAGGGGAAATTTGGCAGGCAAGGCTAATGTCTACAGCTATGGAGTTGTTTCGTTAGAGATTCTTAATGGAATGAGCAATATAAGTTACAAATCTATGGACGAGCATATTTATCTTCTTGATCGGGTAACTTTAATCTTAAGATTTATTTTCTACGTAGCAAAAATCTCACTATGCATACTTATGGGTTGTTTTGGCAGTGGTCGAGGAATAAGGCACCGAACTCAAATGTGGCTGTGTTTGTTGCAGCACAAGCAGTAATATGGAGTTGTCAATTTCTATGTTCACAAATATAATTCCCCGTGTTTACGTAGAACATGATATTTGTAGCGGACTGTTATGTGTTAATGCTTTATGTATTTGGCATGTAAACTTATCTAACTTTTTGGAGTGTTAGAATTCTATGACTAGCTTTTAGTCTTTTCGTATATGATTTTAAATATTTTACGACAATATTTAGTGTTAGTATGGATGTATCACATGGATGCTGCTGTATTTTTTTTTTAAATTTGTATTTATTTTGTAACGGGCAATGTGCGTTGTTATATGAGCTTCTTACAACGGTCACTGCATGTTGTGAAACAGGCTATGCAACTAGTATGATTAGTTTATTGCAACGGGTTATGATCATTGTATTATAGTCTATTACAACGGTCATAACCCGTTGTAAAAAGGTATACTGCAATGGTTTTTACAACGTGCTTTGCCCATTGTAAAATGTGGTGGATCTATTACAACGAGGCCTATTACAACGGGCACATGCCCGTTGCGAAAACCATATTACAACGGGCATTGCCCATTGTAAAAAGACTCTTTTGCTGTAGTGATAGAAATTGGTTTGAAACTTATTGATTTGAGATTTTAAAGGATATGAATCTATAACTTGATTTTGATTAAAGGTGATTAAGTGAATATTTTCAAAATTAAATATAATTGAAGTTGAATATTTAATTTTGATTTAAAATTGTAATTCAATTTTTTATTTAAATGTTTACAAAAGTGATTTTATAAAATGACCATGGTGTGAAATAAGTGTTTGGTTGTTAAAAGGATCGAGATCGGATATTGTTACACTCTTTGCCAATACCGAAAATCACTTTAGCAACTGTGCATGTAGTGGAGAATCTAGAACAAAGTAGGATAGTTTGGCGAACGCTACTGTATGAGGTATGAACGTAGCCTTGATCCCCTCGGGTTAGGTTGATATGACTAAAACATGAGCTATACCCAGGCCAAGTGAGGTCGTACCTCTGATCGAGCATGCTTATTCTAAACCTTATGTATTACTTTGTGATTTGATTGGGTGCACTTTTGATTATGGGAGTGTGTCTCAAGGTGGGCAGTAGTAGCTGCTATGCACTACCACCAGCCCGGTTCTGCAAAACGGTAGTATCCTACTCTGGGCATTACCTTGCGTGCCTCGTCATACGCCTTATCGAGTCCATTACGACTTTGGTTTGTATCATACCTATGGAGTTCTCCCTGAGTATCCCACTAGTTTGGTGGAGCTTACAGTATCTGCATAAACTATGATATTTATGTAAAAAATATGTTAAGGGGGATATGGGTAACGCCTTAATGCTATTTTGATATTTTACTTTACTATAGGCATTATCTATGTAGCGTATTGTATTATGTATGTAGATAGTTTAATGAGTCCTTAAAGGATGGAAATCCCAAACATCCTTTAAGTTATATTGTATTTCACTTGGACATTTCACTTGAGTTGATTTACTTACATAAGAATGTTAACCTTGAATCGAGTGTTTTGTGTTTTACTTTATGCTTGGGTCAGCCTGAGTGTCACAGCATTTAAGACTCACATTTGGAACTTGAAGCTTCGCTTGGAGATCTATCTTTTATCTATTCATCTTTCTAGTTATTTCAGTTATTTCCAGTTATTTATGTTCAGACATGTCATTTGCTTAAGTATTAGATCTATGTAATTGGGATTTCTGTTGTATTTTGCTTTAAACTCTGATGTTTTTGTAGTAGGTTCATAAACTACTATTTATCTATTCTGCTGCTTATTGTTGTAAAACTCTGTGTCTGTGATTTTGTGATTGATTCATTCACTATATATGCTAAGTTTTGCCAAATATAAATAACAGTCTGTTGTTTTAAGCAATTCAAGCCTAACATGTATGGATTATTATCGATTTGAATGGTTCGAAATGACGGGTCGTTACAGTTGGTATTAGAGCTTTGGTTTAGGAAAAACTTAGCTTATGAATTGAAAGATCATTGGAGATGGATAGTAATGCCCTAGAATGAGTAGAATTAACCATAAAAACATCTTTGTTCGAGCTTGAAATTCTTAATTAGGATCTTCTTTGATTAGGATTTATTTCGAATTTTGGAACTTTACCTTTGTTCTAAAATGCATTTTTGTCTCTTCCAGATAAGTAACTGTAGGAACTTTGAGGTAGGGGTCGTGAAAATGCCATGCACCGCCTGTTGTTGCTCCCATTCCACCAGCTCAGCCAGTTAGGATTGTCCTACTCGGTAGAGAGGAAAGACCACTGGAGTCTTTACCATGACCTCTTCCACTCCTCCTTCTGCCAGTGATACCCAAGGTACTCTTCGGGGCACCTTTTCTTTGCATGATTTTCCTGTCCCTGTTATTTTTGATACCGGTGCATCCCATAGCTTTATTTCTGTTGATCTTTGAAATAAATTTGAGCACATCTTGCAACCTCAATTGGCACCTTCATCCTTATGTGTGACTAATCCCGTCGAAGGTCCCGCCAACCTTATTATGATTTGTAAAGGGGTGAAACTCCTTTACAACAGGCATTGATTCACCGAAGATTTCTATGTTCTGGTTTTGATGCATTTGAGACTAAAGTCTCCTACCGCTCTAAGCATAAGAAAAGAGTAGGAACGCATAGGTTCCTTGCCAAAAAAGGGTTAAGGTACCACTGAGGTCTTACTTTTTCATGTCTATAGTTCGTACTTAAGGGTAATTGGTTAAAGCGTTATGATGCTGTTATCTCTTGCAAATCCCAAACGTTTCTTTAGTAGACGGCCAAGAGTACTTCTCTTGTGATCGAATGTTTATGCCTCAGGATTATGCGGGTAGTTTTATCTTTTTGCTTGATGCTCAGCTTAGTGATCTTGACTCCACCCGATAGTCAGGGATTATCCTGGTGTTTTTGCAGAGATCACTTCTCTACCTTCTAAGCGGGAAATTGAATTCTGCATCAATCTTATTCCTAGAGCCTGAACTGTTGTTCTTCCTCCCAAATAAATGGCATCCAGAGAGAAAGTCGAGTTAAAGAAGCAGATTAAAGACCTGTTCTCCAAAGGTTTGATTGGGTAGAGTTTTTATGAATGGGGAGCAGCTGCGGTTTTTGTCGCCAAACCTAATGGTTCTTTGAAGATGTGTGTTGATTATAGAGAGCTGAACAAGCTCACTCTGAAGAATAGATATCCTATGCCTCGTATCAATGATATATTCAATCAACTGTACAGGGCTAAAGTATTCTCTCAGTTGGATCTTGCTACCAATTTTCACCAGCTTCGTGTTGCTGTGAAGAGCATTCCCAAGACAGCTTTTCGAACAGGGAATGGTTTCTATGAATGGTTAGTCTTTTCCTTTGGATTAACTAATGCTCTTTCCTTCTTAGTTGATCTCATAAATCGTGTTTTCCATGATATTCTCAACAAGTTTGTCTTGGTTTCGTTGATGATATTATCATCTTTTCAAGTCAGAGAAGGGGCATGAATCTCATTTGAGCTATGTTCTCTAAACTCTTAAGAGTCATCAGTTGAAAGCCAAATTTTCTAAATGCCATTTATAGGGGGATGAATTCTGATTTCTTGGGCACATTGTTTATGATCCGGTTAAGGTTGTCGCGATTTATGTAAGTTTATCCACCTTTCCTCTTTTTGTAGTCTAATTATCTTATTTTCTTTGGACTTATCCACCTTATTCTATTTCTCGGATTGAGAGACACCTAAGATTCCTTTTGATATTCGTTGCTTTCTGGGCCTAGTTGGTTATTATCGGAGATTCCTTGAGAATTTTGTTTGAGTAGTTTCACCTCTCACTGATTTAACTCGTAAGAATGCTATGTTTGTTTGGAGTGATAAGTGTGAAGCTGAATTTAATGAGTTGTAGCAAAAACTTACATCTGCTCCTGTTCTCACCATTTCGAATGGGAGTGAAGGATTATCGGTTTATACTGATGCTAGTCGAGAAGGTTTGGGTGCTTCTTAATGCAAGATGGGAAGGTCATTGCTTATGCCAATTGTTTGTTGAAGCTCACGAAGCGAACTATGCCACTCATGATTTGGAATTGCTTGCTGTTGTGTTTGCTTTGAAGTTATGGAGGCACTACCTTTTGGAAACCAAGTTTGAGCTTTTTACGATCATCGATCTCTTAAGTATATTTTCACCCTAAAGGATTTGAACCGGAGGCCGTTTAGATGGCTTGAGTTCTTAGCATCTTATGATCTCGACATCAACTACACTCTTGGGAAAGCCACTATTGTAGCCGATGCTCTAAGTCGAAAGAGAACCATGTTATGTCTGATTGTAGCTTCTTCTTCTTCCCTTATGGATCGTATCGCAGCTAAGTAGGATGAGGATGAGATGTTTATGCACGTAAAGGAGAATATTCAGAATAGGGAAGGTGATAACCGGAGTGAGTTAGGAGCACAAATTGATCAAAGTGGAGTTCTGAGAATCAATAACCAGCATGGTTCTGCAAAACGGTAGTATCCTACTCTAGGCATTGCCTCGCGTGCCTTGTCTAATGCCTTATCGAGCACATTATGACTTTGGTTTGCATCGTACTTATGGAGTGCTCCTTGAGTATCCCACTGGTTTGGTGGAGCTTACAGTATCTATATAGACTACGATATTTATATAAAAATTGCGTTAAGGGGGATATGAATAATGCCTTAACGCTATTTTAATATTTTACTTAACTGTAGACATTATTTATGTAGCATATTGTATTATGTATATAGATTGTTTAACGGATCCTTAAAGGATGGGAATTCCAAACATCCTTTAAGTTATATTGCATTTCACTTGGACATTTCACTTGAGTGTACTTACTTACATAAAAATGTTAATCCTTACTCGAGTGTTTTGTGTTTTGCTTTATGCTCGGGTCATCCTGAGTGTCACTGCATTTGAGACTCACCTTTAAAGCTTGGAGTTTGGAGATTTACTTGAAGACTATCTTTTATCTATTCAGCTTTTCGGTTATTTCAGTTATTTTCTGTTATTTATGTTCAGACTTGTCATTTGCTTGTGTATTAGAGACTTCTATGTATTTGGGATGTCTGTTGTATTTTTTATTTAGATATTAATGTTTTTGTAGTTACTTCATGAACTACTATTTATCTATTCCGTTGCTTATTGTTGTAAAACTTCGTGTTTGTGATTCCGTGTTTGATTTATTTACTATATAAACTAAATTTTGCCAAATAAAAATAGCAATCTGTTATTTTGAGCAATTCAAGTATGACATGTGTATATTATTATCAATTTGAATGGTTTGAAATGGCGGGTTGTTGCATGATTCGTATGAATGTATGCGTGCGGGGAAGGTAGAAGTAGGCGTGACGGCAGGGTGGTAGCGCACGACATGGCGGCGTCGTTTGTGGGGGCGCAAATGCGATCGAGTTGGAAAAAAAAGAAACGTGAGCGTGAGCGTGAGTCTGGGAACTAGTAAAGAGTGGAAAAGAGGAACAGGATAAAGTTTAAAGTTTAAGTTTATTTAAATTAAGTTAGTTAATTTTTAATTATCGCGAATATTTATAAATTCGTAACTTTCTCGTACGAGATCTATTTTGGACGCAGCAAGTTTCGTTGCATTTGTATCAGCGAGAACTAGGCTATGGAGTTGGATTGGATATATTTATAGCTAGTTGGACTTTTGGATTAAAATGGACGTTCGTTCAATTTTAATTCAAAATGGAACATTTGGATGACAATTAAAATCAAAGTAAATCTCGCCTTTTTGGTTAACCAAAAAATTTATATAGTCAATAAGAATTATTTATTGGATGTTGTATATTTATTATCAATAGTTATTGACTATTTGGATAATTTACTAATTATTATTAGTTGTGTTTGATATATTCCCGCCTATTGGAGCGGATGAGACCCTATTACGTTCCTGCGTAAGGGCGTATGACCATTTGTTTACGAATCCCGCCTTGAAGGGGTTTATTTATTTTATCTGATCATATACTATATGTGATGTAGGGAGACAGGTTAGAGGGATTCAACAGGATTCCTCACACAATTGATTATAAAATAATTTTTATAAGATATGATTTTGTGATCATATACTATTTATGTTTAAATAATTTTTATAAAATAAAAATATGATTTTGGGTTTATTATAATTTAATAGTTTTGTAAAACATTTTAAATAGAGTTTTAAAAATTGTGAGTAAAGATTTTCAATATCTAGGAAAATAAGTCAGCTTTTTAAAATAAACGGATATGGTCTTAAAAGAAAATAGAAATATTTTTATATAAAAATTATTAACCATTATATATACAGGTATATGTATTTTAATTTATTTATAAAGCTGAAATTTATAAATGTGCTAAATTTATAAAAGAGATATTTTTCAAATGAAGTAAAGGTTTGCAAAATCGTATTTTGTTAATAAAAGTATGGATTTATAAACGGTGTTATAATCGAAAGGGAATTATTATCATTTAACAAATAGGTGAAATAAATCAAGTGGTGGATTTATTATAAGAAGAGGAATGATATTTTAGAAATAATTGATTCTTTTTTGGAAAATTTACGGTGAAGGTAAGAATTGGAATTGTTAAACGATACTTTATAAACTGATGGAAATTTATAAAAGAAATTTATACCTATTGAAGCAAGGTTATAATGGTTGAAAAAATGTTTTGGATGGGATTTTATAAATAAGCAAGATTAATAATGGAATAAAGGCATAAATGGTTTCATAAATAAAGGAATTATTATAAAAGGAGGTTTTATAAAATGGGAAGAGATTTATGAACATGGTTTATAAATATGGAAATGATAATGTTGAATTAAGTATGGATTTGTACCAAGGAAATATATTTATATTTTAAAGGTTGTTTATTAATATTAATATTTTTTAAATTTGTTTATCAATATTTTAAATGTTTTAAAGGGTAAATTATTTAAAAATATTAATACGGGTTGAAATTAGTTTTAAATTATTTATCAATAAAGTTTTGGAAATTTATTATTACTATTTATGATAATGTTGAAGATAAATTATTAGTGTTTATTTAAGAATGTTTTGAAATTGTTAATTTTTATTTTAAGATGTTTTAAATTTAGTATTTATTTATTTATGATGTTATTTGTATATAGTAGTGCTTAAAGGTAAGTGATTGAAATTTGTATATAATTGTTTTTGAGATTTATAAATGGAGTTTTATAAATAGATGGGGTTTTTATAGGAGCAATCTTATATCATGTTTTGGAAAAAAACATAAAGGAAGATTGGTTAGAAAGATAAAAGGGGTTATAAATGATTTTAGATATTTATAAAAGTAATTTTAGAAATGGGTTCATGGATTTTTAAAAGGAATTTTATAAACGGTTTTGTGGATGTAAAATGGAGTTGTTAAGTGATTTTAGAATTTAATAAAAAGGAAATCCTCAAATGTTTGTAGAATATTCTTATACCGCTGAGATAAGTATATAGATATTTTTCACAAGTACTGAGAAATAGGAATTTGTGGATATATATATATATATATATATATATATATATATATATATTTGTAAAAGTGTTTTGGTACAAATATTTATAAAGTGATTTGAGTTAATGAAAGGACTTGTTAAGAAGGTATAGTGTTGCTTGGTGCTTAACCAATGTTGTTTTTTCTTATGGAATTAAATTCTTTGATTGAATGATTGTTATTCGATAGTTAAATAACTGACTATCAAATTTAGACCCAAACGTAACTTTGGAAATATCTAAGAGAAACGCGTGAGTTATATGGCATAGTCATCTCCAATGATGTTGTATTGTGCGTATAAATATCACCTTGTTCTCCTAGGACAATGATAAGGAAATCTATCCACTAACGGTTAGGAGGAGATCTCCGATCTTATCTTTGACTGTTTATTTCCTAAAGAACCGGGGTTGATTTTGCCGAGAATCATCGAAAAGTTATTTAAGAGACCGGGATCAGATATGTTATCTGAAAACCACTTCAATGCAACGATTGCGTTTCTAAGTAAATATATCTTGAAGACGATGGAATTTGGAGACGAAGCTCTCAAGCATTTCGTTTAGGTCCAGAACGAACTTGTATGGGTGAAATGCTGATATTACACTGTTGGCTAGGGGGTAATGTTAGCATTCTAAGTAGGAAGTGCTATACAAAAGGTAAAACGTAGCCTCAAGCCTCATCAACTGGGAATGACTAAAGCAGGGGAGATGCAGTAGGGCTAAGTGGGTCACTCCCAAGTAGGGTATGATCATCTCTATCTAGAGTCTATTATCTCTCATTTGTATGATTCGGGACCCATTAACGGAGGGGTGATCATATTCGGTACTATCGAGTAAGAGGTAGGCCGGTTCTATGCTGGTAGGGGATCCAGGCGAGTCCCCGGTGTTATTTTATCTAGAGATGCATCATGACGAGTGGTACCCCGAAAGCCTAGTCATTGTATGGAATCCATTCTCCAATATGAGCCTTTAGGTTTTAATTGTATACCTATTATGCTGGAATTTAATTATTGTAACAATTTCGGCTAAGATTAATAAGTATTTGTAACTTAGATACTCTTATAGTATGAGAGAATTTCATATGAAATGTTTTGGTTATCGTAAGGTAAAAACCCATCAGTGTTTATGTGCTGCGTGGTCTTACGAGATACTTTTGATTTCAAAGATTTTTATAACTTTAAAACTCGGTTGGGTGTGTTTTCTAATGCTAGTTTTCCAGACTAACTCGGGTGTTATTATATTATAATGCTCGGGTCAGAATGAGCATATTTACAGATTTTAGCTGGAGGCTTTGGAGCTTCAGGAGACGAGTTGGAGGTCTAGAGATGTATTCACGTATATGTTTTATTTCTGCTGTTTTATTGTTGAAATCATCAGCATTTGTGAGGACAGGCTGTTATAACTGTCCAGGCCGAAGATCGTTATTTGTGTTGTACTCTGACGGATATAAGTACACAATAGTTTCTCTTTATAAAGATGTTGGTATTATATTATATATTGTCCCGCTGCGATTGTGAGATTCTGTATTGTTTTTAATTTCTTTACTTTCTTCTCTTCTTCTCTCTTCTTTCTTTTCCATAACTATCCGTCTTTCCGTTCGATTTGGACTGGACATGTTTGTTATATTGTCAACTTGAATATTATGGATTGGCGTATCGTTACATTCTGTAACTTTTTTGGTTCACTCCTTCTTCTCTAATGGCTAAAAATACGAGATCTTCCATGGCTTTAATAATTCTGAAAACTAAATACAAGTAAAATCAATTATGAAAAGTGGTTTGTTCCTCTTGATGCTTGCAAATCTAGAGGCTGATTTTGAATCTAGGGGATTTGATTCGTCATTCAAGGTGTGATTTATTGGCTACATCTAATGGTGAATTCATTACTTCGAGTTGTGATTCAAGGATTTAGAATTAAGGTATGATCTTTTTATTCTATTGATTTTGATATAATGCTTTAATGAATAAAATTAAATATTATAATTTATATTCATACAACATTGTCTCATTTGATTTGAAAATGGTTTATATAGTTTGAATCGTTTGTTATATGAATTGATTGGAGTATTATTCAGTTGAATCAAAATTAAAATTAGTATGTATAATTTTATAATGTTTTAATCATAAATCTATGTTTCAAACTTTCAAATAAAGTGTAATATTTTAGATTTAAAAGTTTGTATGCTCATATTAATTGATTTGATTTCACTTTGACAGATCAAAACAATGATTTGTATATGATTAGTATAATGTTTTAATTGTAGATCTACATTTTAAGCACCTAAATCAAAGTATATATTCTAAATTTGAAAGTTTGTATATTCTTATTATTTGCATCTTTAAAGTAATAAAACTTACATATAATTAAAGAATGTTTTGATGACAGATTGATTCACTCATTTTCTAAATTGTATATCCTGTTTGATATCTCAAATATCATTCTTTAAATATTTTAAGGATTGTTAACATATTGTTTTGTTTAGTATGTTTTGCTTTTGTTTTCAAAGAAAAAAACAAAGAAATTTTTATTCATATAGGTTGTATCTCTTGATTTAACTGTACATATATGTAGTTTGTTAATTATTTAAGTTTACATAAGTTCACAAATATGTCTGAATATTTTAATAAGGAAGTTAATTTTGAATTAATTAAGAATTTTTGGTTTAATCTTTAAATAAACATAATTATATTTATATGTATGTGTACATATAAATTTTGTGCTCATATTTCAAATTGTATAATATAATCGCTTTATTTTTAATAAACAATTTAAAACGAGACAATAGTATATGCATATCAATTAATGTTGGTTGTTCTCATTCTTGTGTCATAATGATTCATTGATTATTAATTGAATGTTGCATATGTTAAGTTTGCCAAAAAGGAAAGATGAATCAATCATTTTTGTTATCTTTTATTTCTTTCCTCTTTGTCCCTTTTGTAAATGCCTTTAAATTGATTCTGATTCATTCATATATACCCAGTTATCAATTAACCATGCTTGCCTATATTTAACTATTATGTCACACAATTGAGGAACGAATATATTTGATATATTCAAACCTTTTTCATATGTTAGCACTTTTTACATATTCACACAAATGGATGTATTTGATACATCCATTATAACACCACAATGTTGTACATTCATAATTCATATTAGAATATATTTAGACAAACTTACATTTTATACCATGTATTAATTTCTAATTAATGACATTTAATAGATCAATTAATTCAATTAAAAGAGAGAGAAATAGAAGGTTTCTCTCTCCATATAAAGCATACTATGTCTTTAATTAATCTTATAACCTTTGGAGTAAGAAATAGAATTTCCTTCTCTAAACTACATAAGTTTTGGAGAGAGAAACGAATAGTTTCTTACTCTTAATTTACTCTTATGAGCAATTATTCGGTGTATTTGATACCTTATTTTTAAATTTTAAATTAATTAAAATCTTCTTTTAATCAATTTCAAATAAAATACAAGTTTATTTAAAAAAATTGTTAGGGCAGATCTAATGTATCTTTAGACTTCATAGGCCCAAAAGATTCAAAAGTGGTATTTTTTTTGAAATTCTACAATTTCTTCCGCTGTGGGCCGACCAAGTTCCAACAATATATATATGTGTGTGTGTGTGTGTGTGTGTGTGTGTGTGTTCGAAATTCAAATTTCGAATTATAATATAAACATATATTAAAGTGGAATGTTTTAGTTAATTAAATCATGTTGTTGATGCAATATATTAATTATGATAATGCTTTAAAGGTAATTTTGTTTACATATATGTTTATGTGATATGTCAAATCTGAAATATTAATGCTAAGATAATTTTGGTAATGGCTAAATACATAATCATTGTTCATATAGAGAATAGATATAATATTAATTGGGTTTTTCTGAAGAGGAAGGTAATATCAATTAAGATATCACATTTTCCTTTTCCTCTTTAGATCCTAATTTGATTAGATCCACATCTAATATATATTTTATTCCATCTTCTCTTAAACGCTAAGTATTCACCTATTTCGAAGATATCAGATTTTTCTAATATTAATTTTTTTTCACACGCACAGATATATATATATATATATATATATATATATATATATATACACACCTATGGGCGCGTGTGCGCGTGCGTATGCGTGCATGTATAATATATACGTGACAATATAAATATCATATATACATGTGTACATATGTCTAAACTATATATATCGTACAAAAAATATTTATATACATATGATACACACATACTATATTATATTTAAACATGTACGTATACAATTAGACATTTATATTCCTGATATTCAAATGAAATTATCATATGCATATGTAAGTATAATATATATACATATATGTAAGTATAGTATATATACACATGTATATACAATAGACATAAATACCAATATTCATATATGTGTGTATAGTTATACTAATGTTTATACTTCATTATGCTATCTTGTCATGTGATTGAATATTTACATGATATATTCGAAAAAACATTTGACTAAATTAATTAATATGATTAATTAATAAATATTAAACAATTTTAAATAAAATATGATTTTATTTAATAAATAGATTAGATCTGATGCTAGTTAATAGACTTCATAGGTCCATTAATATCCAAAGAGGAAGAAAATTAACATTTACTAATTTCACTCGCTGCTAATTGGACCGAGTTCTAAAAATTTTGTCATAGTTGGTAGCTTGAATTTAATGAAAATTTTTTGTGATGTTTGTAGTTTTCTATCTTTCTTTCTGCGTTAAGTTTCTTCTTAAACATCAACTTGCAGGCAATGAGTTTTATTCTATCACATACATCATCCAAAGTCTATAGTTGTTTATGTGCATGGAATCCATCAAGGATTTCATAGCTTCAAACAACAACACATAGTCTTTACTCTATAGAAGGGAATGTCTTCTTCTAGGATACAATCCTCTTTCTTTCCATCCATGAGAAAACCGTAGTATCTCTCCAATGCACGAGATTCCCAATTAGAACTTTTAATAAGTTTCGTGTTATTGCATATTATTGAATTTGATTCTTCCACATGTTTAGTCCTCATATTAGTTTCTTGAACCTCATCTAAGTCTACAACTTCGCTATTAATTTCTCTTGACTGAAATTCCTTTTATAAAAAGATAGCATGTTGAGAAATAACAACCTTTTATTTCTCTTATTATAGAAAATACATTTCATTGAATACGAGGGCTATCCTATAAACTTACACCAAATTGATATTGCCTCAAGCTTATTGGAGCGAACATTCTTAATGTAGGCTGGACAACCCCATGCCTTCAAATACTTGAGGTGCGGTTTCTTTCCATCCGACTTCTCATATGGTGTCTTAGGCACTGATTTAGCACTCGTCATTAGTCGAACCATATCCAATAGATTTCGATTCTCACTCTTTGAAAAATCATTGTGTTGTGGAATATAGAGCGGAGTAATCTGAAAGATAATCCTATTATCTTTTATGTACTATTGGATTTCTTGCCCAGTGTACTCACCTCCTCGACCGGATCAAAGTATTTTAATTTTGTGGTTATTCTTTTTTTTACGTCTTCCTTATACTCTTTAAATTTCTTATGGAAATTGGATTTATTCTTCATAAGATATGCATAACCTATTCTAAAGAAATCATCGGTAACTGTTACAAAGCATGAGGAATTTTCTTTAGTCACTAGAAGCATTAGACCATATATATTGATATGTACGAGACCCTAGATTTCATTTATTCATTCATTACTCCCACTAAAAGGTGCTTAACATTTTCCTTTGAGAAACGACTTACAAGTATCAAATGTTCATAATAAAAGATGAGAGAAAAGCTTATATTTTCAATTTGTGTAGCCTCTTGTCACCATTGTGACCTAGCTTACAATGCCTTAATAACCATCTTTAAAATTAGTAGCAAAAAAACTATGGATCGTAGATGCACATTTAAAATTAAGAATATAAATGTCATTATCTAAAACAACATTGTGAATACTATTTCCATCAAACATAATAACATCATTATTACACCATACCCAATCTCAATTAATCTATATATAGATATTATTCTACAAATAAAGTTTTATACACAATAATAACTATTCAAAATAATAACATGTCTATTAGGCAAACGTAGACTAAAATCTTCAACTGCAATTGCATTTACTATGTATCCATCAACAATTTGAAACCTCGTTTTATAACGACTTGTAGTTTATGTATCATAAGATTATAAAATATTATTTTTGAATATATATTAGGTGCATTTTAGGAATTATGCTAAGTTGGGCTTATAGGATGCTCTCTTGCTCATTACATACTACCTAAGAATAGTAAAAATCTACATTAGTCCTCTCTCTAGCCAAAACCATCATTTTCCCTTAATTTAATTAACCAAATCCCATCAATAAGAGCTAACAAGAAAAGTGGTTAGCTTGATTACTATTTGGATCATCTTGGGTTTCATGCTTCTAAAATTTCCTCGAGATTTCTGCATTTTGGGATTAGGCGAGTGATTTTGTATCTTTCACTATCATATTTTAGTTAATACAACAAAATTGATGTTTTTAAGATGGTTTCAAATGATAAAACATTTCAAACTTCGATCTAACCTTAACATCTTTAAAATGGTTTTAAAAAGATAAATGGGTGATTTGATTCATTTTGAACATTTTGATAAACCACTCATCATTTTGTGCATGGTTAGATCTGGGACAATATATGTGTTTGAATTGCGTCTGGATTGCTTATATTTGATGTTTGAATGCTATGTGATGTTTGTATATAGTTGTTTGTTGTATTTATATTTGTTTTAGTATAGTTAGAAAGAAGTCATCATTTGAGTGATTTGATGAGTGAAAACGCTCAAAACAAGATGCGATCGAGATATTGTTTTTCTAGAAACCGAGGAAGCCTACGTTTTTAAGTGCAAGTGATGTTGGTTGGATTTGACAGAGTTTTGGGGTAATGGAAAATAACTAGTTGGTGGTCATGTAGAAACAAGTCGGAGGTAAGGTGGCTTCGAGGATTTGATGGCATGACTTCAGGCATATGAGGGAAAACCTCCCGGCTTAGAATGGAATGAAAGCTTTTGGGTTATGGTGGAAAACTTAGCTAAGTGTTCTACCATCGAGAGGTCTAGGATGAGAAATCCAGGCTTGGCTATAAATGATTTTGAGCTGCATAGAAAAGGACTTAGGGGCATGAAGATTTTATGAGACGGTCCATATGCGTGGACTTAAAAAAATAAGTTAAGGCATGAACTCAATGCCAACATGATTCTATCCAAGAATTTGACATGGCTACTTTAAGGTAGCAAATGGAAAACTTTAGGCCGTTTTAGTAACAAAAAATTCGAGTTACATGACTTTAAGCACTTCACATCGGTCCTAACATGATCAAGTAGGTGATGACATGACTATGGTTGGTGTCTTGGTGGTGACCATATAAGGTCCAAAGGGGTATGATATGTGGACTTTGGGATCAATGTCATGCGTGTTCATTCGTTCGTTAGGTGTTAGATTTTGACATTATGACACGATGAAGAACGACTTTGGCGGTGAAGCAACAATGTGACGTTCGATGTGATGGCTTTGGAACTTTAACGAGAAGATTCTATGACTTATAATGGGTATCTAGAGGTGTTTCGATGATGATAAATTGATGATGGGAGTCAAGGTGAGGATCCAAAAAGATGAGTTTAATGATCGGGACTCCTAAGTTGAATTATGGTTATGTTCTACTATGGAGATGAATGGAATGAGACGTTAACTATGTACTACCGTAACAGCCCAACTTTCCAAGCCTCGAATGTCAACACTAAATACATCCTCAGTATTCATATGTCGAGCACCCAAGTTCCAGAAAGATAGATAGTTAGGGTAAAGTAAAAAAGAAAAGAAATAGAAAAGGAAAGAAAGAACACAGTATCAGAATCTCACAAGCAAAACGATAATTTACAATATCCAAAAAGAAAGTACAAAGGGTAATTCCAAAACATAGAATAGTTACAGAGTTGCTAAACCTAAGTACTATCATCGGTCTGGACAGTTATAACTGCATATCCTCACAGTGCCGATGCATACATAATACTAGTGCAATAGAAATAGAAATAGTTAGATACACGAAAGCCTCCAACTCATCTCCTGAGATCAATCCTGCCTTACTCAGCCTACTGAAAGAGTACACATGGAATTTAGAGAAATCAGAGTCATGTGTCAGACATAATTGTAGTATGAGAAACTCAAGATAAATGCTTCCATGTAACAGTAATTTTTGAGACCATACGGATTATCGTAACGGTTTTTCCCTAAAAAGAAATCAAGCCATCTGATGAGTGAATATAGCAATATAATAAATAAGGTCTAGGGTGTAGAATATAAATAAAAATATAGTTGTGCTACGTGTACACCACAACAATATTAGAATTACATCTAAAATTGCTACGATATGTTTACATACGGATTTTCCACGGAGACACCTCCAGTAAACTAAAGCAGATCTCCATGATGAAGATTAGAACTACCCTTCGAGCATCGTATATCTCTAAGTCAAATATACCACAAGTTAACATGCTGGTCCACACCTGTACATGTGGCTCCAAGTATCAACAATTTCTGCTAGCAATATCAATAAGCATACTCTAGATATTGAGTTGATATACCTAGTCGTAGGCCCGCTAAACCCTAGGTTGTGCATCCTACTTTGTTATATATCATTTCCAATGTCAAGGTTACATTCGGCATCTCTTATATAAATCATCATCACTCGAACATATCATGAATCTCCTAATGGATCCCAGCACAAATCGAATGACAAATGCTAATGCTGACCTCTCCCTTAGACTTAACCTTAGAATAGATTGTCAACTATATTGCATTAGTCTAAATGTTAACGTTGACCTCTTCCTTAGAGTTAACCTTAGGATAGAAGTTCAAATCTATAACATTCCACCTTATAACCACTTCTGAAACGTAGACTCGTATAGTAATTTAGAAGTGGTATCCGGTAAGTAATACATAAGTCTACTTATCTAATTCCAAACTCTTCAAAACTAAATCGATGAATTTCTAGTAAACTCAATTCCAGTTCTTTAAAGAAGTAAGCGAACAATATATACTGAGGAGTCCTCCCCAGGAGATCTTGTATATATAAGTTCTTAAAGCTAGAGACGTTTCATACCAATGTTCCTCCCCGAGGAATCTCAAATCATATGGAGCCATGAAGCTATTAGATACTCCTAAGTTAATGTTAGGTCAAGTTTGATAGTTGACTAGTCAACTATCTTGTTCCAAAATGATCACTTACGAAAATCAAGTTTCATATATTTAACACATTTCTAACCTTTTCAACTTAACTATTACTTGGTCAAGAGTGAAGCTAATAGGTTAGAGCATTGTTGCTTCTAAACGCTACCTGAACAACATTCTTAAATCTCACAAATAGATAAGCCTGCTCCATCGGCTTTTGGTATTAAGCATAGTTGATTGTTTTCCATAAACAAATATCCAAAAAAAATTGTGATTAAGACACTAATCAATTCCTAAACCTCTTTTACAGAAGATTTGTTTTATAATTTAAAAACCTATTAACAATGATATAGATGTATGTATAATAATTTATTTATAGGATAATATATTTTAAAATCAATTCAAAAAATAGTATATTATAAAAGCTTTATATTTCTTCAAATAAATAATAACTAATTTTATAAAAACTATATGTAATTAAAATATACTTTAAAATACTTATAATGTGGTTTAAAACATTTATTTAAAATATTACTTAAAATATCTAACTTATAATATTTTTAAAACTTCAAAAATAACATGTTTTCCTTTATTTAAAAATAAATCACTTACTTTAATAATTCATATTAAATTATTTAATATGTATAAAAATTCCAAACCACTTTTATAATACTCTAATATATGTTAGAAAATGTTGTAAAAAGATTGAAGAGAAATAATTAAGTTTAAAGTCATTTCAAAGCAATTTAAATTCTCAAGCAGAAAAGATATTACAGAATGCTTTAAAAAGAGGTTTAGGAAAAGACAGCGTTTTTAAAGTGTTGAGGCTGATTGTTAAAAGGCTGTGAACTAGGCCATTTTTGACATCTTGAGTATTTGATGATTTTCGATATGCAAATAAAATTTTTAGCATCCAATCATATTACAGTAACTTATATGCAGATAGTACATCACAACTATTGTCAGCAGCTCTAGTGAAGTTGGTAGGATTCCCAACTCTCTACCAAAGGGAGAGGGTTCTAGCCTTGGCAGTTACACTTTAGCATCTTGTAATTTGCAAAGGCATGCCATAATCCCTTAAAATGAGTTGAAAATCTCAGGACTGAAAAGTGCCTCTACGAAAGCCTAGCTAAAAATGAGGGTCTACTGGGGGACCTACCAAATTTCCTAGCTTTACTCTGCATAGTAGTTTTTTATATACAAGAACTATGGCGAGAAACCCCTAAGGATATATCTCTACAAAAATTCATCAAAATGCCGAACATAAGGCATTTACTAAGTGCATTTAAAGCAACTACCGTTATAGAGCCACTTTCAAACTCAAGTTCGATTCAACCAATGTTCAACCAAACCCTATGTGCTTTATTTCAAGGCTATTCCACAAGTTATACAAAGTCATATAAGTCCATATCCATTAATTACATATGGCATTTTCTTTTCAAAGCAATAATCAAAACTGAACAATGCAATATAATCTCAAGCAACATTTCTATTGTTCAAACAACAATATTATCACTTCATATCCATTCAAATAGTGAGTTAGCTCACTCTTCAATAAGCAAACAAGTAACACGAGCCCCCACTTCCTACTACAACCTTGCAACCTCCTATATTGCTCACAACGTAGGAGTGTATGGGGGCGTTGTGCTCCAAATCTCTGAGCTTTGAATCAAGTAAGGTGTTTTGATGTTGTAGTTGGCTTATAGAAGAAGTTTGAAAGGATTTGGAGGTTTTTTGATTAGTTTAGACCTTAGTAATTTATGAAGAGAAGAGAGTGAAGAGGGATTGTTTTACTTTTGTAAAAATGCAAAAGTGATATAATGAAATATACATGGCCTTATATAGGCTTCAAATGGTTAGCTTACCTCTCCCATCAAATTCCTATTTCAAGCCAAGAAGGCTTAACCCTCCTCCCCCTCATGCCTTCATGTGCTTGCTTTACACCTCACCATGCCTTAGAATCTATCTCTTTCCACTCACACTTATCCCCTTATCTTCTAGAAGATTCTACAAGATTCCTAAAGTGATTTTAATGCTAATTGTTTTTATTAGCTATTAGTGATTTCCTAAGTTATTTAGTGTATGTAAAAAAATTGAACAACCTATATCGAGTAAAAAGCTGTTTATCGATAAAATGATTTTCGGTCACATTATCAATATTTCTTCGAACTATTTATTTTTGTAAACTAATTTTAAAAACAAGTTTTTATCATTATTCATTAATTAAAAGATGTTTAACAGGTTTATAATATCCTATTTATAACACTTTACCATAATTTCAAAAGTTACGAAATTCAAAGACGAAGTGTTTAAAATTACGGGTCGCTACATTCTCCCCCACTTAAAACATTTCATCCTTAAAATTACAACACAATTAACTAACAAGGAAACAAGCATACAGCAATACTTACTACATTCACAGTCACTAGTAAACAAAGCTCATGGTTTGCTTAAGTTTTAAAGATCCTCTTATCGCATAAGGAAGACAAACAATCTACTAAGCGTTCTTACGCTAAACAGCCTCAGGCTATAACTTAGACGATTATTCAAGCTACCTTATAGCAATTCATAGAGTCGTTTTCTAAACTCTCCATAAGCCAACAATTCATAGTATGCATATACTCAAGCCCGTATGATGTGCTTGATCATCTATATGCAACATCAAATCTGATCACTTGTTCGATCATATAAATTTGACTTCCAAACTAGTATAGGTCACTTGACCTCTCTAATGCGAACTAGGATCAGGTTCCTTGATTGAAAACTTTTGATCTCCTTACATATCCATATACTATGATTGAAAACTTCAAGATCATATCAAAAATCTATATTAAGTGTTCGTCGTTGAGAACCAAGTAAAAAACCCTTGTTCGGACCAGCGCAAATAACCTAGAAATCATGTGCTCAAATCCTAGATCAAGGATAATTACGTGAATAAAAAAAATCTACGTACAACTTATGTACTTATCTTGCCGGTTTCTTAACTACACCAATTACTCTTTAATCACGTTCTTTTACACTAATAGTATCTCCTATTCACTACTAAAATCATTCATGAAACATTTCATAAAACATAACTCAAGTTATAACTCATACAGTACTCTATTACATCCTAATAGTATATACTAAATATCAAATTCATTTTGCTTTCTAAAATTCAGAAGAAGGCAAAAATAAATCTGGGTCTTATAACTGAGTCAACCTTCTAGATTTCTTGAACCATCGGGTTAGGCAAGTAGCTAGGATGGCATGACACCGGTACCCAAACTCAAGACTAGAGTCTACTTTCCCTAGATAACCCTAAGGTAAAGACATTTATCATAGATGTTCAAACCAATTTTACAACTTGTTCTAACTTACAACATTCTCACTTTAAGTGCTATCCGTTCTCATCTTTATATTTTCAAAAACACTTAACTTTACGTTCTATAATAATTTGGAAGATTTTGATTCTCCAAAATCACCAAAAATTCCATTTTATTTTAATATATGAAAATTATCAAACAATCATATCATAAAATGATGTACGTCTCACGTTGTCCTAATGTATATGATATATGTGTCAATAAAACAACTTATCAAAGTTTTACTTATTTATTAGACATGCTTTCTTTAAAGAACAAGAAAAGATTTCTTGATTATTTGGTTTATGCCACTACTACTTGGGCACCCAACATAGCATACAAACAAATTTTCTATAAGAAAGTCTTTACCTAAATCTGTAATATTTAAAACTATTCTTTATTAAACTATTCTTCACTTTATCTTAAGCTCGTTTAGGAAAAACTTTAGAACTAAACACGGGATTTCATTTAAAATATTTTGAAATAATAGCATATACATATGTCCTTTTGTATCAAATCATATTTTTGGTATTAAATCAAAATTCGTTTTACCAAAACTACTCTATAGTGTCCCCCGTTTAGAAATCAAAAAATGAACGCCAATGATGCTGCAGTCATTACCAGAATTATTTTCAAGCGACGGAAGTGAGTTTAGTACGCTTAAGCATAATTTTTGTTAAATCAAAATTATTTTCAAAGATGTATCAAATACTTTGTATAATAGTACTAAGTATAATTTCATATCCAATTTCCTAAGTATATACTTTACAAATCTATTAAAGATATACATATAGATCAAGTAGCAAAAAGTGATACTATGGAAACGGGTCGTACCAAGTCATACTATATATTCCCTTACTAAGAAGGGTAATGTCTATGGGAAATGTTTACCCACTGAACACATCTCTTGCCCATTTTTAGTTACTTTTGAGCCACTTGAATCAGATAACATAAAATACTTTGTTCCAGAATTGACTCGTCGACTCTGAGAGCAATCTCGAACTCTAACAAATCTTAAAACTATTTTCAAAGATTAGTATTCACATATACTTTCAAATAATAATATTTTTATTTTCTTCCAAAATTTTAGAAAACCAATTTAAAAAACATCGAGATTTAAGTTCTCGAAATATCAGTTTAAATCCTCTTTATTTAGTACCCATATTTTATAAATCATATGCTTATAAAATTACTTCCTTATAAAAAATCTTTCTCTTGTATAACACTACTTCACAATATTTATTTCTAAAATTTTCAATTTTTCCTTTAGATTATAATAAACACCTTATACTAAATTTAACTTCTAACCTAACAATATCAGCAAACGCCATATAATTAAACCATGAAACTTAATTTACAAGGTGTCCGTTTCAATGTATCAACGAATACGATGTACCTAACCCAAGTAGTAAAAAGGTAAACTACTCATAAACTGGTGGAGTACAAATAACAATTAGCAAACAATAACCAATGCTCATAATCCGACTAAGCATGATTAAACAATCATCAAGGCTATAGGATATAAAACTATGAGAAGCACTAGTATCAAACAAAATGTGAATATGGGTCATAAATAGATAGTATACCATCTAGAATCAGCTTCCTCTTTATAGATGTAGAAGTGGAAGGTGTTGAACCAAGTGGGAAAACCCTAGGCTATTATCCTATCTGAAGCATCGTACACTTCCTAACATAATGACCTGGTTCATGGCAGTTATAGCAAATCCTCATTGCAAACTAAGCTTTGGTTGCTTAAGGCTCCAGCTTCGGTATCTTTGCTATTGGTGCTTTAAATACTCGTTGTCCTCACCATCTTACACTTTCTATAAAAATGCCTCTTCTTCCCTCACTTAAAGCAAGCTAATTTGGAAACATCCTTCGAAGGTTGGAACTTATGTTTGTTGCTTCAAGTCGGCGCAGATATAGATGGCTCTAGAGCCAAATCCTCAAACCATAAAGCTACACCTAATAAACGGATGAACGCTACATGGATATGATTCATCATGTACTTACATAACCTGTCATACAAACTAATCCAAGCCTGAACCTCGATGATAGTCTCAATGTTGTTAAACCTCTTCCCGCTCAAAATCTCAAAGTCTTGGTATACGAAGCAAAGTCCTATTATGGTTGAACTTGCACCACTCCTTCCATCATACTTCCCTCAACATTAGAAGCCCTAGTACCCATGGTTCTTAACCTAATCAAAGCATAACTTATTTAGCACACTTAAGGATATACTTATTTATAAGAAAGAGTTATTCCAAAGGAAATACTATTAAGGGATAGGTTCATAGAAAATTATAAATACGCTCTCGTATATATGTAATACATTCTACTCATTCTAGGGTGCCATGTACCGTACCTCTAATAGGTCATACCCAAACAAAGCCAAGGTATTTGCTAAACCTTTGCTCTGATACCAAATGTAACGACATGACTTTTTGACCCTTGAATGTCAACACTAAATACATCCACAATAATCGTTTGTCGAGCACCTAAGTATCGAAAAGTTGGATAGTTAGGCTAAATTAGAAAAGAAAAGGAAACAGAATAAGAAGGAAAGAACACAATACCAAAATCTCAGAAGCAAAATGATAATATACAATATCCAAAAAGACAATACAAAGGGTTACTCCGAAATATAGAATGGTTACAAAGTTACTGAACCTAAATACTATCATCAACCTGGACAGTTATAACTATCTGTCCTCAAAGTGCTGATACATACATAATACTAGTGCAACGGAAATAGAAATGGATAGATACACGAAAGCCTCTAGCTTATCTCCTAAAGCTTTAAAGCATCCAAAGTCAAACCTGCCTTACTTAGTCTACTTGAAAGAGTACGCGAAGAATTTAGGAAAAACAAAAACCACATGTCAGACATAAGTCTGGAAAGAGAAACTCAAGATACATGCTTCCATATAACAACAACTTTTTAAAATGTACGGATTACTGTAATAGTTTTTCCCTCAAAAGAAACCAAACCGTCCGATGAATGAATATTGCCATATAATAAATAATGTCTAGGGTGTAGAATATAAATCAGCAAATAGCTATGCTGCATGTACAACATAACAATATTAGATGTACAACTAAAACCACTAAGATTCATTTGCATATGAATTATCCATGGAAACACCTCAAGTAAACTGAAATGGATCTCCATGACAAGGACCATAACTACCTTCTGAGCGTCATACATTTCTTGATCAAATATACCATAAGGTAAACACGACTAGTCCATGCCTGTACATGTGGCTCCAAGTATTAACAAGTCCCACTAGCAACATCGATAGCATACTCTAGAAATGGAGTTAATATACTCTATTGTGGGCTTTCTTAACCTCAGGCCATGCATCCTACTTTATTTTCTGTCATTTTTGATGTTGAGGTTACATTCGGCATCTCTCACACAAATCTTCATCACGAATCTCATAATGGATCCTAGCACAAGTCGAACGACAAATACTAACGCTGACCGCTCCATTGGACTTAACCTTAAGATAGATAGTTCAACTCTATAACATTAGCCTGGAATTTTGACGTTAACCTCTCCCTTGGACTTTATCTTAGGGCAGATAGTTCAACTCTACAACCTTTTACTTTATAACGGTTTCCAAAACATAGACCCGTATACTAGTTATGCAGTGGTATTTGGTAAGTAATACATAAGTCTACTTATCCAATCCCAGAATCATAAAATCTAAATCGATGAATTTCTTGTAAATTCGATTTCGGTTATATGTAGAAGCAAGAAAACAATATATAAAGAGTAGTCCTCGTTGGAGGATCTCGTATATGTAAGTTCTTAAAGTTAAAGATGTTTTATACCAATGCTCTTCCCAGGGAATCTCAAATCATATGAAGCCGTGAAGCTTTTAGATACTTCCTAAGTTAATGTTAGGTCAAATTCGATACCCGACTAGTCAATTATCTAGTTCCAAAACAATCGCTTAAGAAAATCAAGTTTCGCATACTTAACACGTTTCCGGCCTTTTCAACCTAATTATTCCTCAGTCAAGAGTGAAGTTAGTAGGTTAGAGCACTATTACTTCAAAATCCTACTTGAACAACATCCTTAACTCTCACAAATAGATAAGCATACTTCATTGGCTTTTAGTTTTACTACTTTCCATAAACAAGTAACCCAAACAAATATGATCAAGCCACTAATCAATTCCTAAAACTCTTTTATAGAACATTTGTTTTATAATTTAAAAACCTTTCAAGAATTACAAATATGTATCTATAATAATTTATTTGTAAGATTAGATATTTTAAAAAGAATTCAAAAGATAATATATTATAAAAGCTTTATATTTATTTAAATAAATACTTAACTAATTTTCTAAAAACAATGTATGATTAAAATATATTTTAAAATAATTATAATATTGTTTAAAATATTTCTTAAAATATCTAATTTATAATATTTTTAATACTTCAAAAATAACATGTTTTCCTTTATTTAAAATAAATCACTTACTTTAATAATTCATATTAAATTATTAAATAATATAAAAATATAAAAATTCCAAACAACTTTTTTAATACTCTATTATATGTTAGAAAAAACTCATAAAAAGATCGAAGATAAATATTTAAGTATAAAGTCATTTCAAAGCAATTTAAAGCCTCAAACAGAAAAAACAACATTTATAGAATGCTGTAAAAAGAGGTTTAGGAAAATGACAGCATTTTTAAAGTGCTGCGGCTGACTTTTATAAAAGGCTATGAACTGGACCAGTTTCGGTATCTTGAATTTTTGATCTATTTTTGGTATGAAAACAAACATTTTAGCATCCAATATTTTACAGTAACTCATATACACATAATACATCATAATAATAGCGTGAAACCCCTACGGGTCACTTTTTGAAAGCTAGAGAAATGCTGAACACAAAGCATTTCGTAAGTGCATTTATAGCGATTATCGCTATAAAAATGCTTTCAAACTAAAGTCTGATTCAACCATGTTTAACCAAACCATATGTGCTTTGTTTAAGGTTATGCAACAAGTTATACAAAGTCATATAAGTCTATATCCATCAATTACATATGCCATGTTCTTTCCAAAGCAAGAATCAAAACCAAATAAAACAATATAAACACAAGCAATATTTCTATAGTTTAAACAACAATATTATCACTTTTTATTCATTCAAATGATGAGTTAGCTCTCAACAATAAAACAATTTAACATGATCCTCCACTTTCTACCACAATCTTGCAAGCACCTTACTTCCTGCCCTCTTCCTTCTTTGCCCATGGCCAAGCTTAAAAGCCTTCTATATTTCTCACAGCCTAGAAGTGTGTGGGGCTATTGTGCTCCAAATCTTTGAGTTTAAGTAGATGGAAGGTGCTGTAATGTTGTAGTAGGCTTATAGAAGAAGTTTTGAAGAGATATGGAGTTGTTTTGAATAGTTTAGATCTAAGGAATTAATAAAGAGAAGAGAGTGAAGAGAGCTTGTTTTACTTTTGTAAAAATGTAAAAGTGATCTAATGAACTATACATAGCCTTGTATAGGATTCAAATGGTTAGCTTACCCATCCCATCACCTTCCAGTTTTTATCCAAGATGGCTTACCCCCCTCATCCTCTATGTGTTTTCTTTCCAACTTACCATGCCTTAGAAAGTACCTCTTTCCTCTCATACTTATCCCCTTAATTTCTACAAGCTTCTAGAAGATTCCTAAAGTATTTTAGTGCTAATCATTTTTATTATCTATTAATGATTTCCTAAGTTATTTAGTATATATAAAAAAGTGTGGACAACTTTTGTCAAGTTAAAAGCTGTTTATCGATAAAACGATTTCCAGTTACATTATCGATATTTCTACGATCTATTTATATTTGTAAACAAACGTCAAAAACAAATTTCTTATCATATTCATTAATTAAAATATGTTTAAAAAGGTTATAAATCCATTTATAATACTTGAATATATTCTCAAAAGTTACGATATTCAAAGACAAAGTGTTCGAAATTATGGGTCACTACATCTACTATAGAGACATGTGCAAAGGAATCGTCCATGCTCGTAGGTTTTCAATGTATTCTTATAGAGAGGCTACATGAAGACACCCACCAGAATAATGATCGTGTCCCGATCTTATGACTATGGATTACCCTAGACTTTATGATTATGTTTCTAGCTCCTAACCTTACGAAGTGGCATGGAATTTGACATTGAGAAACTCAGACTTTGATTATGTCGCTAGCTAATGATTAGGATACATAAGTTATCTTATATTTTAACAGCCCACCCTTTGTAACATTTTGAATTAATGTCGAATGAAAAAGATGACTCTTGATTACCATAAAAAGCGGTCTATCGGGTTAAAATTAAATCTAAACATCATAATCAAGGCATATTGGTAAAATCTCACTACGGAATGATAATATATAATATACTCAATATAGTAGAAAAGGATAAATAATATATAAGTGACTACATAACGGAAGCAACTGTTAAATAAATATCAATACAAAAGTTAGAATACATCAACTCCAGAGATAGTCAAGCTTATACCCATTCTTCTTGCACTGATGGAATTGCGATCTCAATGGTGGGCTCCTCGAGTCCCAATTCATTCATCTCCAAATGTTGAGTACAACGGTCGTTTGGTTAATTAATGATTTAATATTCATATTAAATATTTAAATACCCAGTCATTAAAAACGCAGGTTGTTACATATATCCAAGACACTCGAGTGATGGGATTATTGTTTGATGGATGCTATATTTGTTATGTTTGTTCTATCACCCTAGGGTTGTCACATGACATAGGTATTATGACCCGGATATCCAAACACTCAACATATATAGACTTGTAGTACACTCACATGATGGTGATGATAGTAAATTAGCATAAATTTTTTTATGTGCCAACTCTTTGAATGTAGGGACATGTTAGGTATGAGACTGTATACCCTATGTCATATGTACTATGTTGACTTTTTCATAGTATTTTGATATTTTTTATCACTCATACTAGGCTATTATTTGACTCGAAATATTAATCTTTGCTTTTTTATTATCTCAGATACTCTTAAATGGGTAGACTAGGTAGCAGGTATATGTTTGTACCAAAATTAGACACAACATTCTTCGAAAGTGTTTGAAGAGATAAAATGAAGAAAATAAATGTAAAAAAAGGATTATTTAACAAACATTTCAAACAACAATCAGAAAACAGCAAAGGAACACAAATATTTAGAATGGTTCGGCGTATGGCCTACGCCTACTATGGAATGATTGACTTTTATTAAATTTCTTCTGCTGGTTACAATGAATTACAATAGTTAATTTTGAGTACAACAGTGAATTTCGAGTACGATGGTGGTTTCGGCAGAGTCTGAACGTTGAAGAGCCAAAAAGTCCCCTTTCGTAGGTCCTGAGATGTTATTTATAGGCGTAGGCTGCAAATATCTCGCTCAGATCTCGAAAGACCTCTTCACTCACATAGGTGGGCCCACATGATCGATCCCATGACATTTGCACTTGGTCCGTGATCGATACAAACGAACTTCGTATTGATCAATATCTCGTCCAACCGAGCCGAGATCGATCATGAACATTCTTGACGTAAGCTCCTATGAAAATTTGGTAGCATTTGAACTTGTGAATTTCGAGTTATGATCGATGCAATTTTGGATTTATTGAAGGCTACTAAATTCGCATCGGTCCTTCTTCGCATTGCTCTGTTCGTATCGATCCGAGCACGTGCCTGCAAGTTGATGTGGTGCTACATTCTTGGATTGATCCACTTTTTAAGCGTAGTGACCGATTCTTATGGTTGACTTTGCCTTGTTCATATCCATGGGTCGTGATGTATTTTGTACCCATCTTTTAATCCTCTTCATATCGATGGGGGGATATTGCCTTCGCATCGATCATGTAATTTTCATCTCATATTGACCAAACAGTTGTTAGCACGTGCTTCATATCATTCCATTCGTAACTTCATCTGAAGCCCCTTCGTATCGATACGATACGTCATAAGGTAATGGATACGAAATGGAGGGGATGTGATCGATACGAAGTGTGGTGCTTTTTCATGGATGTGAACTAACGGTCATCTGATGGATACGAAATGATGTTCATGTGATGGATATGAATCAATGTCTACTTGATGGATACGAAGTGATGCTCATTGATGGATACAAAACTATACGATTAATGGATACAAATTGTTGATGGATGTGAATAGTTGAGGCTGGATGGATGCGAAGTGTATGGATACGAAGTAAGCATGCTTTTCATGAAACTTGATCGATCCATTAACCGAGCATACAAAATCCAATTAACTTGAAATTTGAAATGTTGGCCTTCATGGCTTTTCTTGTCGCATCATATCAATTGTAGCTTGATACGGACCCGTGTATACCGTTTTTTGGGACGAACTATCTTTGATTCTCAGTCAATTTCTTGGTGTCACGGCCTGACCAAAAGATGGGATGACATTTGCCCCCCAAAGTACGTCTTGTGAGAACATGACGTACTTTGAAAAGCTGTAATCTTCATTCTGAACAGTTTTATAACTGACTCATCTGAACGGTTGATTTCTTTGTGTTGAAAGCTATGACTTTTGATTGATCTTTAGTAACATGAATTATTGACTGCCAATTGTTCTACCATGCACTGTTATAATTGAGTATTGAACGGTAGCAAACAACGGACTGTTTCTATGACCGTCATTAGTTGAGCATTTGTTCCCTGTGAATTTTAAAAATTGAATGCTAGTCCGACATTCATGTACGTATGTTAGTCTGACTCTCGCCAACGTTCACAGGTTGGCAAGTCGTTGTTAGTCTTCTTACATCGAATTCTGCATCGATCCTCTCCTGAATCGGTGTGAAATTCGAGGTGTAGTAATGACCGATAGCTATTTTACGTAACTTCTTTCGTATCGATCCTCTCTTAGATCGATCCGAGATGTTGGAATGCATGCCTCATATCGGCGACTATCGATGTGAAATGGATAGTCCTTAGAAGTGCTTCGTATCGATGGATATGAAGCTTGGATCTTTGAGCATATGCATACGAAATAAGTGTTTCGTATTAGTGAAATCTAGCGATTCAAGTAAGATTTCGTTGTAAGTTTCGTATCGATGAGGTTCAAATTGATGGATACGAAATAGAGGGTAACTCGGTGATGGGTATGAAGTGTCAACCTCTGCATTGCTCTAGGCTGATGGATATGAAGCTATGCCTTCGTATCGATGGAGAGATTCATTCCAGTGTGTTGCATCGATGGAGGGATTCATTCTAGGCATGTTTGCCCTGATCATTTCAATCGGTCCATTTAACTGGGATACGAATCGCCTTTGTTCCCTTGAGTTCGAGTCCATATAAATACATTTTGGACTTATAAAGAATTCCACTTGCGTTTGTTACTACACACTGCCTTCGTATCGATCAGAGTAAAAGAGAAAAGAAACTTTCCTTCGTCTTCGAGTCGTTTAAGTTGTATTTTCCTTGAATTAACTATTCTAATTAGGTAATTAATCAATTAAAATCAACTCTAAATGACGAGAATCGAATTCGTGTGCCATTCCACTTGTGTTCCTAGTTGATTCTGATGATATTGTTGCCGGAGTTGGGTCGGAGTGAGGCCAAGGAATGGTTAATGGCATTTGAGTTGATTGGAGAAGGAGTGAGGAGGGATACGAAGGAGCTGGTGGATAGCTATTTGGCCTTAATTTAGTGTCGATGAATTGGGGAAGAAGATGCTTCGTTACGTATCGATCCATAACTGGGAGCTTGGTCTCCTGGCTTTGATCTCGTATCGCTTATTGGTTCTTGGATTCTGCATCGAGCGTCTTTGCTTCGGTCATCTGCCTCTAATTTCGTATCGATTGTGGGTTCTTAAACTTCGTATCGATTGCACTGAATCGATATGGATATGAAGCTAATGAATCTAGATCGGTACGAAGTTGGTGCCTCTTTGATTGATATGAAGCTGAGTTGTTCGATCGATGCGAAGTATGATTTTTGTATCAATATGAAGTTGATGCATTCGACTGATGCGAAGTATGTTTTCTGATTGATGCAAAATGAACATTTCTGATCGATACAAAATGAACGTTTCTGACTGATATGAAATTAACTTTTCTGCTCGATACAAAATAAAGGTTCTTTGACCGATACGAAGTTAATGCTTTTGCAAGGAACGATCCAAGTTTGGACACGGATAGATATGAAACTTCATGTATATTTGATCCCTTGACTTCGAAGAGCTTCTGCCTTGCATAATTTGACTTGACTGTTAAACTGCATATTTGACTGCCTTTCAGAGCTCATCGGTGGAATTGTAACTTTGAGAGAATTTAGTGAACTTTAACTTGGATCGATCTCCAAAGGCTAGGTGGCATGATTGTGACGGTCAGCGATGACGGTCACTCCGATTGAATTCTGAAGTCTTATTGTTTGAATATTTCTTAAGCTTTTGCAGAATTTTTTACGTAATATGTAGCACTGCACTGCACAACACGTTTAAGCACTTCACGCTGGGGAGAACACGGGCTTATTATCATCTAGTGACGGTTTTTGATAAGTTGATTAGTTATGGAATCTACAAGTTCACTGCAGCAGGATGCACAAAGTTCACCTCCTTTGGTAATAGAAATACTAGCTATCGTGGCTGAAGTTACAAGCTCAGCTCCGAATGAGCTTCTTGGAGTAAATGTAATTCTGAAACCTCAAGATTCGATTCCATCGAACATTTTCGGATTTATGATAGGAAAATTTTGCCTACGTCATGGGCTGTCGCTAAACGATTTTCTGCTTCCAGTGCCAAATGACAGACCATATGCTCTCAGTGGGGTATACTGCATTTAACCGATATTCTTGTACAGCTGGGACACTTTCTCCATTTAACCGGTACATTTGAGAAGTGTTAGCTTTCTTAGGGATTGTTCCATTGCAATTGCATCCGAACGGGTATTCTTTGTTAAATAGCATATTCGTTGTCTTCATGGAGCATCTCTTGTGGCCCCTAACTCCAGAAGAAATCGGATTTATATTTAATGCTAAAAGTCAGGGAGATGGCCCTTCTTTCATGTTCTTAGAGGCGGTTAGGAACTGCCAAATTATGATCTGCTCTTGGACCAGATTGAGTTATTTCAAAACTGAATGGTTTTATGTCCAATGCCCTTCGAGTTTCGCCAGGCGATGGATAGTCAGGCGTAAGGGCACCCACTTTAAAGAGATAATTCAAATTCTTCAAAAGGTGCCGAGTGAAATGAGAGAAATCGATTCGGTACTTACGGATGAGAATTTGAGGACTTTTGGGATAGTCGATCAAAATTAGAGCATTAGACTCGAAGGATTGATTAGAACGGTGTCGACAAAACGGGGCTAACATAGAGCGCCCGGTATTGTAATAGTTAAGGAAGGCATAAGGAAGATACACCTACCGATGATGAGCCCGTAGTCGGACCTTCAGGTAGTTTTTAGGATTTGGAGGGAAGGAGAAAAGGCAAGGCGGCCACTTATAAGCGACATAAGTCTCTAAGTTGGAAATCCGAAGTTATATCTCCGCCAATTTCCGGTGCTAGAATCATAAATACTCCTCCCCCTTAAGTAGAGAATCCTTTCGAAGGGCTTGTCGATATCCCAATCCCAGACTATGTATCGCTTCAACATGACACCGGATTGGAGGAGCTTCAAAGTGCTCTAGACTTAAGCGAGTCTCTTCCCACAAACATGGTCGACATTACCGGTTGGTCGGGGGATTGCACATACATATACACTTCACGGCACTACACGGTTTCCCGTCTTGAGTTATCCGCTTCAGGGGATTACTAGTTCTGTTTTTCCTTTACTTTTCAGATATAATGACCATGCGAGATTCTATGCTAGGGAATCTCCGTTTAGCACGCCAGTCATCTAGTTCATATTATGAGCCCCGCCAAATGGAGGATGATAGAAACCGCGATTGCGGTTATTCAAGTCAAGAGCATTATGAGAGGGATAGAGATAGATACAGAGAACATAGATATCGATCCCGATCGCGTTTTCCACCTCCTCGAGTCCCTACACAACCTTCTACTCACAGCACACATCTACCGGAGCCTCCACGCCAAAAACCATCTTCTCATTCCCCGAGGTCTGAGTCTCAATGCCACGGGACCAAAGTAATAGCTCCCACTATTACTGAGCAAGCTATTACTGAGCACACGGGGGAAGGGGCGATCAAAATCACCCAGCTGAAGAAATACTTTCCCAATATTTGCTTCGACGCCTTTGTTTTTCCCCCACACTTAAAGAAAATTCCCTTTGAGGTTGAGCAGACCATGCATGACTACATTCACGATGTATATAGCCAATATAAGGAGTGATTGAAGACTGCTGATAAGGTCTTTGCGGTGGCTTTCGAATGGGTGAAGATGACTGAGAAGTTAGAAAATGATCTTGCTCAGAAAGACCGTATTATTCAAGTGCTCAATGATGAAGTTGAATCCTCTTGAAAATATGAAATAGAGGCCACCAAAAAAGCTGATGAGGCAACTCAATCTATGGAAAGAATGCGACAAACGCATTTTCCTTGGTGGAGGAAATAGGCCACCGAAACACCACCGTCACAGCCGAAAGGAACGCTGTTCTGAAAGAACTTAACGAGCTTAAAGCCAAAATTTTTGAAATCATCAAGGAGAAGGATGATGCAAATAAAGCAGCCTAGGAGGCGTGTGAACAGGCTGTGGTGCTTCAAGGTGAACAATATGCGGCATCACTTAAAATCTGGGAGGTTGAGGCCAAGGTTGAGGATGAAGTTAAAATGGCTTGAGCCAGGTTAGAGGCAGATATTGAGGACCTTCTCATCACTTGCAATGCCAATGTTTTAAAGCACAGAAATCTGACCCAACTTGACAACTATCCCACACACCTCTTCAATGACTGGGGCCAATTAGTAGAAGATGAAAAGGTTGCTCACCAAGCTGAATCGATTGATGAGTTCGAGCTCGAGAACCAGGTGTTGAGCGAAGACGAAAGAAAATTTCTCCATGATACAATGATCTCATATGAAAAGGAGAGACTTGGCACTCAACTCCTAGAGGCTGAAGAAAGTTCTGGTGTCGTGCACCATGATACAAGTCCTGAAACTCTCATGCCAACTCAGCCTGAAATTTCATCTGCGGTCGATCTCCAGTCTATACCTGCATATAATCCCGATAAATTGCAGTTGCCTCCAGTCCAAGAGCAAGAACCTGAAGCTGCTCCGCCAACTATGAGTCAAACTAAGGAAGGTACTCTGAACATTTCCTATGCTTTTTCAAAATCAAAGGTGTAACTTGAAGTAACCGTTAACAAATTTTCTTTTTGTCTCCATTTAGTGATTGGAACTACGTTGATCGTGCCTCCTGCAACTCAAAAGCAACACCAAGAGCAGGAGGCCATCACAACCGAAGTGATCACAACGATGGCTACTGCACCTACGGATGGGGTACAAAGGAGCACATTACTTTTGACAAAAAGATGATGGAGGAGCTTCTCGGTCATCACAGTAATCCCTTTGCCGACTTGCCTTTTGTTTTGGGTGGAGTAGCACCTGTGAGTAGTTCCTCGGGCCCAGCCGCTAGCGCTTCCAACAATGCACAGACAACTCATGAAGAGGAAGCAATAGCCGAAATCAACGCCGAGATGGAAGCGGCTACGCGGGCTAGTAGTTTTGGAGGTGGAATGGCTATCCCTGGTCCAGCTCCTTTGCGGATGATAACTCCAGGAGGAACGGTCGTTGAAACAAGTATATCTATCTTGCTTCCTGCTATTGATCATGTTCCTCCGACTCTGCCTTTAGGAAGCATTTCCACACACGTGAGTTCGGAGGAGGAAGTTGATATAATGCCCCTGACTAGAGATCGGCCATCGAAAGGCAAGGGCTCAAAGAGAAAACCAAGCGGTAGCTCCAGCGGGTCCACACCGAAGAAGAAACCAAGAGAAAAGAAAAGGTAGACATGTCTCTTCGGCTCATTTTTTGAAGATAGATAGGAATCTGTTTTTGCTTTCTTTTTGTAGGCTGTGTATAGATGCGGGTTCGGACCCTACTAGTAGGATTTTTAGGATAAACTTGTACTTAATTTTCTTCCACAAATAGTTGAAATAAAATTCCATCTTGTCTTCATCTCAATTTTTGCTTATTTGCTTAAGTGTTTCAGCATTTGAACTCCAGTTCAATACACTTGTGAAGTTTCAACTTTTGGATTGGGTCTTAGTTATTTGTTAAGTCCTTAAATCACGGCTACGAGTCATGACCAAACGTTAAGCTGGACTCTGATGTTGCACTGTCTCAGTTAGTAATTGGCACTTAAGTTCTGCCCCCAGCTTCAGGGACGAATTGTAAAGATTGGTTAGCAATTATATTTCGCCTTCAACACATTGAGCTTGATGTCGTTGAATTGCTGCTGAAACAAGGAAAATTCGAGTGGTCAAATCACACTCTCTCATCTGTTGACGGTTGCATCCACACTCTGGGGATTTGCATTTGTACGTCGACGGTCGATTATGCCTGTTAGGTTTTAGTGGTACGTCCACGCTTCGGGGACTTAAGTTATTTTCACGGGCGTCATTCACGCATGTTTAATATTTATAATTGCGCCCACACTTTGGGGACTTTAGATTGATTCGTGGGTGGTCAGTCACACCCGATTAAAGCTTATACTATGACCGCACTCTGGGGCCGCAGAGTTATGTTAAAGGTATTTATTTTTAAACTCCAATCCGCACTATGGGGATGTTAGAGTTAGTCCGTGTTTGTATTCCAATCCATGCTCCGAGGACTTAGAGTCAAATGCTGTCGATACTCTGGTCTGTACTCTGAGAATCCAGAGTTAGTTGATGTTTACACTCCAGTTAACACTCCAGTTCGTACTTCGAGAATCTAGAGTTTGTTAATGTTGACACTCCGGTTCGCACTCTGGGAATCTACAATTAGTTGATGTTTATACTCTAGTTCACACTCCAGGAATCTAGAGTTGGCCGACAGATGGTCAGTTCACGTCCACCCTGAGTTAACAAGCGATGTCGTTAGATGGACGGATCCATCCTCCTCAAACTTAGTCAAGATACGGGTGAGGTCGTTAGGTGGATGGATCCACTCTCTTCAAGACCATATTATAAGTTTACACTCCAGTTCGCACATTGGGAATCTGGAGTTAGTTAAAGGATTGTCATATATTAGTCCTTTTTTGGCTTCTGTGTGATAACTAGCCCCCGAGCTCGGGTTTCGTTTAGCGAGTTACCGGTTGCATCACAGTTATTCCCTATTAGAATAAACACCACCGTTGGGTGGAATTTAGCTCTCCATGCATAGTGATAGTAGTATGTCGTATTTTAAAAAATCACAGCTCTGGCTCGAAGAGATTACATTTTATTGCTAAAATAAGAAAATACAACACAATCAGTGGCCTTATTACAAATTCAAAATTTGAAATTCATAAAAAAATTGCGAATGAAAGGTAAACTGAACGATTAAAGTTGTCATGTGTAGTAGCGACAAAGGCTTTTGCTATTCCAGGCTCTCGACAGAGTAAGACCATCAACAGTCGATAATTTGAATGTGTCATCTCCGAGCTTTCGTTCGATGACATACAGCCCTTCCAATGTCGGTTTCATGTGCGAAGGAACCAGGTAGATTCTTTTGAGGACGAGATCACCGAGTTCGAAGGTTCAGGGTCGAACCTTGGCATTGTATATTCGAACGACTTGACTTCGGTATGCAGCTGCCCTCAAATCGTCCTCTTCATTCTTCTCATCCAACAAATTCAAAGATTCGGCAAGTAATATGGCACTCATTTTCGGATCGTAATAAGTCATGATGAGAAGGTACTTCCATCTCGACCGAAATAACGGCTTCTGAACCGTAGGAAAGAGAGAATGATGTGTGGACGGTCGCGGACTTGTAGGTTGTTCGGTAAGCCCATAGAGCCATAGAAAGTTCATCAATCCACTTGCCTCCGGCCTTTTCCAGACGTTTCTTTAGAATAGACTTTATAACTTTATTCACAGCTTCAACCTGTCCATTCGCTTAAGGGTGTGCAACTGTGGAGAATTTCTTTTGAATGTGGAACCATTGACAGAAGTTCTTAAATTCAATACCGTCGAATTGGGTTTCGTTATCAGTGATGATGGTATATGGAAGACCAAATCGGCATATAATGTTGCGGATTATAAATTTGATCACCTTCTTCGTCGTGATTGTAACACGGGCTCAGCTTCCACCCACTTGGTAAAGTAATCAACTGCGACGATGGCGTACTTCACACCACCTTTGGCTATAGGTAGAGAGCCAATAATATCAGTGTCATATACTGCAAACATCTATGGACAGATCATCTGAGTTATCTCAGTAGGTGGGGCTCTAGGAATTCGAGCATGCTTCTAACATCTGTCACATTTTCTGGCGTTGTCTGATGCATTACTATTTACAGTCGGCCAATAGTATCCATATCGGAGCACTTTCTTGGCGAGGGCTTGCCTTTCGGTGTGATCGCAACATTCTTCTTCGTGCACATCACGCAGTACGCATTTGATTTCATCGTGAGTGATACATCGGAGTAAAGGAACAGAGTATTCTCTTCTATACATGACCCCATTCCGAGTAATGAACCGCCAAGCTTTTCGAAGAATTTGTCTCTTTTCACTCCTGCGTTCTGGCAGGGTCCCATGCTCGATATAATTTCTAAACGGTGTCATCCATGACTCCTTATCGAGAACGACCTCAAAAACCCAATCCATCTCCATTTGATCGATGGTCGGGGAAGGCAACATTTCTATAGGAATGAGTCCCATTTGTTGTGCCTCACCTATACTGGCTAACTTTGCTAATGATCCGGCTTTCTGATTTCGCTCTCGGGGGATGCAGTAGATAGCATAATAATTGAAATGATCATGTATCTTCTGAGCCCGGGCTAGGTAAGCAGCAAGTCTTCGACCTTTGGCCTGGTACTCCCCCCGCACTTGACATACAACCAATTACAAATCACGATAAATCTCCACAGCAATGATTTTTAAATCTTGGGCGAGTCTCAATCCGGTAAGCAGGGCTTCATATTTATCTTCGTTGTTGGTCGCGCTAAAGTTGAACTTTAGAGCATAGCATATGGATCGACCTTCAGGAGTTTCAAGCACAATCCCGGCACCTGAGAAACGGTCGTTTGATGCACCATCGATATGTAGCTTCTAGATATACTTGGAAGATTTGATAGTTTCGGACAAGTCCTCTGTGATAGTAAATTCAGCTATGAAATTTGATAGAACTTGCCCTTAAATAGCTTGCCTTGAAGTGTAAGTAATGTCAAACTGACTTAACTCGATATTCCACCTGAGTAAACTAACAGACGTCTCAGGCCGCGTAAGGACCTACTGTAAAGGTTGGTCGGTGTAAACGGTGATAGGATGAGCCGATCTTCTTTAAGGAAATAATGAGACAATAAGCCAACTTCTCTAGCTTAGGATAATTTCTCTCAGCTCCAGTCAGTCGTTTGCTTATATAATAGACCGGCTTTTGTATTCGGTCTTTCTCCCGAAATAGGCAGCACTGATTGTGTTTTCTGACACCGTCAAGTAAATGTACAATTTCTCGTGATCAATAAGCTTTGACAGGATAGGCGGTGTGGAGAGGTGTTGAACTAGTGCTCGGAATGCGCCCTCGCATTCTGTAGTCCATTCAAATTCTGTTTCCCTTTTCCGATTAGATCGAAGAAGGGAATGCATTTGTCAGTAGATTTTGAAATGAACATGCTCAGTGCTGCTACTTTCTGGTTGAGGCTCTGGACTTTCTTTATGGTTCTTGGAGTCTTAGGATTTCTGATTGCCCAGATCTTTTTGGGATTGGGTTCGATTCCTCAAGCGTTGATGATAAACCCAAGAATTTTCCTGATGCGACCCCAAAGTGACATTTCAACGGATTGAGCTTCATTCAATATTCTCGAAGGATGTTAAGCATTGATTCTAGGTCTTCGGTATGATCGATGGAGAAGCATGACTTCACTAACATGTCGTCCACGTATACCTCCATGGTTTTCCCAATCTGGTTGGCGAACATCCGATTAACCAATTGTTGGTAAGTTGCACCGGCGTTCTTGAGTCCGAAAGGTGTAACTTTGTAGCAGTAAAGTCCCAGATCAGCTGCGAAACAGGTATGCTCCTGGTCGGGTAAGTGCATGGGTATCTGGTTGTAACCGAAAATGCATCCATGAAGGATAAGAGTTCGTGCCCAGCCGTTGAATCTACGAGCCGATCGATTCAAGGAAGCGGAAAATTGTCTTTGTGGCAGGCTTTGTTCAAATCTAAGTAATCAACACAAGTTTTCCATTTCCCATTTGGCTTTCAGACAAGTACAGGATTGGATACCCATTCTGGGTATAATGCATCTCGAATAAATCCATTCTATTTAAGCTTATCCACCTCTTCTTTAAGGGTGGCAGATCTCTTTAGATCCATACCATGCCTTTTTTGTTTGATCGGGATATACCGCGAGTCGATATTCAACATATGGCTTGCGATGTCAGGTGAGATTGCACACATGTCAGAATGTGTCCAGGCAAACACATCAAGATTTGCCCAGAGAAATTCAACCAATTCCTCCTGCACTTGTTGGCTTAACTGAGATCTAATCTTTATCATTTTAGAATCATTATCATCATCGATCAGGACATCGATCATCAGCTTAGTTGAGAAAGCTTGATTGTCTTTACTTTCATCTTTGCTTTCGGTATCTCTTAGGTTAAGATCCTTTTGGAATTGGTTGTGATTTGTCAATTCTCAACAAAACGGGCGCAGAGAGATTCCTTTACACCCTTTCTTTTTTCTCGTCACTGCGCATCTCACAGTTGTGCAACATAACAGGCTCATCCAGCAGCCTGATGTCCTTGAACGTCTCTAACCCCATGATCGGTGGGGAACTTTAAAGTCAAACACCATGGAGCAATAGCAGCCCTGAACTCAGCTAGGGCTGGTCGGCCCAAGAAAGCATTGTATGGTGAATCTATATACAGAACAACAAATTGAAAGATCCGGACTCTCCTGCATTCTCCAATTCCTAATTCCACTGGCAGGTCCACCACTCCAGTGTGTATGGTTGCACTTCTGTTAAAGCCATGAATACGGGACTGACAAGGCTTCAATGTTTAGTCTCCATTTTCATCTAGTCATAGGCTCGCTTAAACAATATATTCATAGAACTCCCACTGTCTACCAAGATCCTCTTCATCCAAGCAGGACCTACTTGAGCTGATATGGTAGGTGGATTGATGGTTGGGGCTTCGACCCGGTTGGTGCCTTTGTCTCGAAAGACGATGTCGTCAGTCATCGTCCTCTATTGCTTGGCTGTAGCCCCATCTTCCAAGCTGCTACAACATTCGAAGCTTGATGCCTCACAATACTGGCATACGACTCCATTTCCTTCCCGCTTCGGTCTGCTGGATAAGGGCCACCACTAACAATATTTATAACCAACCTCCCGTCGGTACAAATGGGTTCCTCCGGTCTCACCTGATTCGGCATAAGGTTCTGATTTGATGGGCCAGCACCTCCAGACTGCGACGCCCACACAAACTGCTCCAATTTTCTCTCACGTATCAATTTTTCAATGATATCCTGCAAATGACGGCACCCATTCGTGTTGTGGCTGTAGCTTTCGTGGAATCTACAAAACTTCCCTGTCTGAATCTGTCTCTTCGAATAACTGTTTCAAAGCAGGTTTTTTGTACCGCGTAGTATTGCGGGTCTATAAATTCACATTTTCCAATGACGTATTCAAAGGAGTATAATTATCAAACATAGGAGCCCTACGTCGTGGACCACAATTCTGATCCCGCTTCCTATTTTGGTTATCATCGCCTTTCTGTTGATTTTCTTATTCTATATGTTCAATTGCACTTTTTTTGGAACTCTCCCCGGTTTGTTTAACCGCAACATTGCTCTAAATTACTTCCACGCAAGGCCCTACGTCATCCATTTTCCTAGACTGTTTGCATCCTTCCTCTTCAATAATTGGGCAGCCTTGGAATAGAAATGATCTAATGACGTAAGAGGTTTTCCGGCCAATCAGTTGCCAAACTCAAAATCGGGATCAGTCCCTTAGTCAATGCCATCAGAAAGAGTTATCATTGGGATTGCTAATCTCAGTGCATGCAGCATGAAATCTCTCCAAATAACATCTGCATGTCTCTCCAGGAGCTTGAGTGACACTAGACAAAGTATTAACATCCTTCGACCTCGTTACATGCATGTGGAACTGCTCAACAAACTTTATCGCCAACTGATCAAAACACGAGATAGATCGAGGTGGTAAACGGATGAACCACATAGTCGCTATGCCCTCCAGTGAGTTCGGGAAACTTCGACATTTAACTGCATCATCAGCTCGTGCAGCATTCATTATCCATTCATACTTCAAGATATGTTGATTAGGATCAGAGTTTCCTTCATAAAAGGGTAAAGTAGGCATCTTGAATCGTCGAGGTAGTTCAGCATAGAGTATCTCATCAATAAAAGGAGTATGACTTCGGAAGATTCCCTAGTCGTCATTGGTGAGGCCTTAACTTTCTCGGATCATCTGATGGATCATCGTCGGGATATCCGATATCTGGACGTTCTAGGCCTGCTGAGCCAAGGTGTGGCCGAGTTCCACAATGCGAGGATGGTTCGGACGTGTCGACGATCCATGTCTCACCTCCTTGGTTCTAAGTTCTCTGGAACATAAGGTTCGGGAGTATGTTGGCGAAGGTTTGGATCTGTCTGATTCCGGGCATCAACTCCCGGTTCAGTGGCAGCGGTAGCGTTGCAGTTGTCTGTAACATAATGAGGAACAGTACCTTCCCGAGAGGAGGGTCCAGTCTGATAGCTGGTTGATGGGCCAACACTCGGCTGCCTAATATTCAATGTATGCTGATGTCCAGTAGCTTGAGTATAGCTTCCATCCAGCTGTGGACGTATGGATCTATGATGGAAATCTAAAGAAGCCAAACTCTCAATGGATGAATAGGAAGCCTGATCCCTCCTGGATCTCCATCGTAGTTGACGGTTCAGTTGGTTGGTCAATTCCGCATTAGCACGGAGTTGTCGAGTGAGCTGTTGGCGGCCCTGAGTCAGTTCTTGCATAAGAAGCTGAAACACTTTCCTGGTGATGGGGCCTTGCGAATCTGATGGTCCAGCAGCATTCTGATCGGCAGGAGATAGTTGTACGGGATTCTGTCTGTCCCGTCCTTTTGGTTTTGCAGCTGTAGAAGTAGTCCTAGTGTTAACCATGATGGATAGCAAAGCTCTTTCCTAAACTTGATGCAAATTCGAATAGGATGGAAGAACTTTAAACTTTAAAATCTGGATCTTCTTTTGAGATTTATGCAATCCGATATCGATAGTAGATCCAACGAGCAGGATAAAAACTGGTTTTTCAATAAAAGCATCAAAGTGTTTGTAGCAAAATTGGGCACAACATCTTCGGAAATGTTTGAAGTGATAAAATGAAGAAATTGTAAAAAGAGGATTATCTAACAAATACTCCAAACAATAATCAAAAAACAGCAAAGGAACACAAAGATTTAGAGTGGTTCGGTGTATGGCCTACATCCACTATGGAATGGTTGACTTTTATTAACTTTCTTCTGCTGGTTACAGCGAATTTCAAGTACAGTAGTGAATTTCGAGTACAAAGGTGGTTTCGGCAGAGTCTGGACGTTGAAGAGCCAAAACGTCCCCTTTTTGTAGGTCTTGGGATGCTATTTATAGGCGTAGCCTACAAATATCTCGCTCAGATCTCAGAAGACCTCTTCCGTCACGTAGGTGGACCCACATGATCGATCCCATGACATTTGCATTCGGTTCGTAATCGATACGAACAAATATTGTATCAATCCGTATCTTATACAATCGACCCAAGATCGATCATGAACATTCTTGAGGATGCACGTAAGCTCCTGTGAAAATTGGTAGCATTTGGACTTGTAGATTTTGAGTTATGATCGATGCAAGTTTGGATTTATTGAAGGCGACTGAATTCGCATCGGTCCTTCTTCGTATCGCTTTGTTCGTATTGATTCGAGCACGTGCCTGCAAGTTGACATGGCGCTGCATTCTTGGATCGATCCACTTTTTAGGCCGAGTGACCGATTCTTGTGGTTGACTTTGCCTTGTTCATATCCATGGGTCGCAATGTATTTCGTACCTATCTTTGAATCATCTTCGTATCGATGGGTGGCTATTGCCTTCACATCGATCATGTAATTAGCATTTCGTATCGACCAAACGGTCGTTGGCACGTGCTTCATATCGTTCCATTCGTAACATTCATCTAAAGCCTCTTTGTATCGATAAGATTCGTCTTCAGGTGATGGATAAAAAATGGAGTGGATGTGATCGAAACGAAATGTGGTGCTTTTTCATGGATGTGAACCAGCGGTCATCGGATGGATATGAAATGATGTTCATGTGATGGATACGAAGTGATGCTCATTGATGGATACGAAACTATACGATCAATGGATACAAATTGCTAATTGTTGATGGATGCGAATCGTTGAGGCTGGATGGATGCGAAGTGTATGGATATGAAGTAAGCATGCTTTTCATGAAACTTGATCTATCCATAACTCGAGCATACGAACTCCAATTGACTTGAAATTTGGAACATTGGCTTTTATGGCTTTGCTTGTCGTGTCATATCAATTGTAGCTTGATCCGGACCTATGCATACCATTTTCTTGGACGAACTGCCTTTTATTCCTAGTCAATTTCTTGGTGGCACGGCCTGGCCAAAAGACGGGATAATAGTATATGTTTTGATTTTCAAGGTTATATAGTAGTATATATTATCGTATTGCATATACTAGCATCATTGATCCAACTTTTCTTGATCATTCTTATTACTGATTAAGAATGAGCAGGCTCCTAAAAAAACATTACCAGGAACTCCATCTCCGGAGTTAAGGGGTAGGTTTGGGGCGGCTAACCCCGATTTGCAAAACATGTCCGTTGAGATGGTGCGAAACATGGTTTAGTGTGCCTAAATCCCTCCTAATGCTGATGGTGCTCAAGTGCAGGCACCCTGGGTTGATTTTGCTAAATTGAGTGGAGATTATTCTAGCTTGGGAAGTAAACCATTCCTTGGAATGGAGTTGGCCGTGGATGTCCAAGATTGGATCAACAATTTTGAAAGGATCTTTAAGGACTTGGAATTAGAAGATGCCATGAAGAGGAAACTGAACTCTAGACTACTTCAGTGGCAAGCAATGAGATGACAGAATGCCATCAAGATTACTATTGAGAGGATCAGATTGCTTAGGAATAGTGTAAGATTAGGTTTGATGAGAAGTACATACCAACCACTTAGAATTTAGCATTATTCATAATTTTACTGTTTTGAGGCATGGAGATATGACTGTTTCTCGAAGTATGTGGTCTATTTCGACATACTATTGAAATATCACCTATTTTTTTATTGATACTTCATTGGAAAAGAACGAGAAGTTCATCATGGGTTTGGACAATTATCTAGGAGAGAAGTTGGTAGGGCATATTGATTAGTCCTTTAAAATGCTTATTTAGAAGGATCTTCGACAAGAGAGTCTGTATCCTAAATCTAAGCCACCCATTGTTCCTAAGGATGGGCCAAAGCCATAAGTTGGTGAGGGAAGCAAGAGGAAGTAAAACAATAATAAGAAGGAGTAATTTCAGAAGGATAACAAGAAGAAGGGTAAGTGGGAGCCTACTTGCTATAACTGTGAGGAGAAGGGCCATTTTATCAAGAACCAAAAGCCTGAGAAGAAAATGCTACAAACGCAACAAGCTCGGGCATACTCAGAAGGACCATCCTAAATCATTGAAGCAAAAGAAAGTGATGAAGACATGCATTGATTGACGTTCACTTCATCAAGTACTTCATTGACGAAGGATGAGGCAAAGGACATTATTATTCAAGGTATGTTTTTCATTTATGATGTTCTCATACATTTTTTGTTTGATACCGAGGCTTCACATTCCTTCATATCTAGTTACTGGATAGATAGGTTGGGAACGACACTCGACGCCTAATGTTATAGAGTCATGGATGCTATTTTGTTTGTGTTTTTTTTCTATTGAGTTTCGTTGGTTTGGCATTATTCTTAGGACAGACTTGCTGAAGGGGTATGGAGTAAAGGTGGACTGTTAGAGGCTATTGGTGATGATAGGGACTGATCATGGGCGGAGATTAGAGCTAGGCTATCTACTAGATGATAAGGTGATGGCTAGCTTTCTATATTCTTAGGGTCCTACATGATGTGTTGTTGTCGATGCTTATATCTACGAAGTATCCAGACAAATTTAAGGAGTCGCTATATAACCACCACATCACAAGTAGAGTTTCATGTTGACCTGGTCAAATATGCTAGACCAGTGGCTATGCCATTGAGGCATATGACACCCAAAGAGTATGACACCCAAAGAGCAAAGGGAATTGGAGGTGCAAGTGAATGACTTATTGATGTGTACATAAATGTGCATATTTTTACCACCATATTTATTCTAATTAATTTAAATAAATGATCATATTGGGTACTTTAACTTGTTTTGACCAAAATCCATATTAATTCCAAATTGTCACATATCCATCTTCATATAGGAAAAAACGGTCATTTGTGTTCTTATATTTCTTTGAGAAAAATTAATTAGAAATTTATATATATTTGTGTAGGAATTGGATCTCAATTAGGAGTGGTTTTATGAAGACACATGCATGCACAAAATGAATACAAAGGAATGAAGATGGAAATAATTCAAAGTGAAGAACATGGAGGGCCCCATGCACTTACCTTGATTTTCAATTAGAGACTAATGCACATGCTTATGAAGTTTATGGCTTCATGTACACTTAAATGATGATTAATAGAAGCTAATGATTACTTGGCCTTCATACTTTCTCAAGGGTAGTTTGGGCATTCCCCAAATTATGGGTTAGGGTTTCATGCTTGTATTAATAACCCCTCATGTTTCATGTAATCCTCTCACTAAGTCTCTCATTTAAGCTCTCTTCTCTTAGGAAAATAAAATGAAAGCTCTCTTTCTTTTCATGGCTACTTAGCCATTTCTTCTTTTATGTAATTATTTTTTATACAATTTAATACATGTTCTTTACCTTTTCTTGTTTATTTCCTTTCATGTTGTAGTGTAGATCTCTTTTACTTTATGCAAGTAGAATAGTAGTTCTCTTTTCCTTTAGCTTTCATTTTTCTTTTCTTTTCTTTTTGCTTTCATATTGCTAGCTACATTTGTTAATCAAATGAAAAATATGAGAGGCTAAACCCCTTCAATTTAGGGGTAATGAAGCTCTCTAATTATGTAGCTTCAACTAATTGTTAATTCATGCTCTCTTTTTGTGCTTGATGATGATCAATGAAGCGTTTATTTGTTGTTCTTGCTTTGAATTTGATAGCTTATATTGTTGACACCAAATACGCTATGCTTAAACAATCACTAACACAAATGCCTCTTCATCAAAATATGATTATGGAAAAAGAAAGTGATTTGAAATTAAAATTTGATAGTCTATATTTCTAATCAATAGTTAATAGGTCATACTTAAAATAGATTTCATTTTCATTTTCTTTGTCAAGTTCATGAAAGTTAGTAAGTGCTTTAAGGGATGTGTTATAGTTTGATGGCTTATGTTGACTAATCAATAGCACAAATATGTCATACTTATGATAAGCACATCAATTAAAGCATTAATGACCAAAAAAGAGAGATCATGATTTCATATATGTTGAATTATGTGATCTAGAGAATGGATTTATTCTCTAAATTGTCATTTCTCTTATATTTGCATCTCTTTTCTTTTAGTTAGTTGGCTAATTTTTTAATTCTCTAGCTTAACTTTCACTCAACTTTGGTATAATTTGATTGAATAGGATTTTTAAAATTAACAATTCCCTGTGGATCGACATGTATTCGCAACGTACTACGATAGTACGCCGTGCACTTACGGTAATTTTTATTATAAAATTCGTTCGGCTATTTTCTAGTTCATGGAAATTTAGTCGATACGAACAACTTTTTGGCGCCGTTGCCGGAGAATTGATTTAATTTTATTTTATATTCTTCTAATTATTTTTGTGTTTTAATTTTGTGTGTGTTTGCATTTTAAAAAAAAACAAAGAAAAAAAATATTGTGTGTTTGTTTGATTTTTGTTTGCATTTTGATTTTGTACTCGTTGTTGTTCTCTTGTTTCATTGCATTCCTATTTCTATAAAAGTAAAAAAAAAAAAAAAAAAAAAAAGAGTGTACACAATTTCTAAAAAAAACATTTTATTAATTTACATTTGCATTTTGCATCTATATTTTTGCATTTACACTTTGCTTTTTCTTTTCTTTTTTGATTTACATTTACAAAACCAAAAACAAAAGAAAACAAACTACCCAGTGCACACATCTACGCCACTGTGCACTCTCATTTCTGTATTTTTGCATACAGTGCCACTTCTACCTCCTTCCACCATCAGCCAGTTTCAATACAACACGACAAAACTTCAAACAAACAGCAGCACAAACATCTGCCACCTCACTGATCAACTGGCCACTTCCACAATCCATTCATTCAAGCACATACAAGCCATCAACATAACCACCGATCATCAACCACTTCACTGCACTTCTCACCTACATTCCGTAACACATTCATCTCTAACCATTCGCACTGCATACAACATTTAAATTCATAGCATAGTGCGCCAACATCCCATACTTGCTTTGACCATAATCACAACCAAACTATCAACTTCCACCATCACCTTCCACTGCCACGCTCCCATACCAATTCATCACCACTGTTGTCCTTAACTTTAGTAAAGTCTCCAACATCCACTCAGTTCTGTCCATTGTTGCTTCTCTTTCCATCGCCTGACCACATCTCTTTCATCAAGGAAAACAACAAACTGCTTCAATCAACCAGCCATCATCTTCATACCCACCACCGCTGACTTTTAACCATATACTATCATCCTCCTTCAGCTATCAGCAGATAACCACTGCACATCATCAATCAGTGACAACACTTCATCCCTCTCCAATACCAACATTCACTGCCATTGCTCCGTGCTTGCTGCCCCTGCCTCTTCCCTCAGCCATTCCATCATCAACATTTCATCCCCTTCAAACACTTCATAACTGATAACTGACAGCAGTTCCTCATCGTCTCAATACAGCAATTCGACCATTTCAACCACCATTTCATACAACTACAACCACCACCGCACTATCATGTCAACATATACATCAACACATATCATCGCCCCACTTCATAATATCACAGTTCACCACCATACAAGCTTCACCTCAATTGCTGAATCACGCAATTACCCAATCGTCTGAACCCAAATCCATTTTCTTCACCATCGCCTCGCCAAACCTACAATCGAATCGCCTCATCACCAAACTCGAACTCGACCAACGCACTAATTCCCAATCGCGAATCACCAATATCCACCTACTACATCGCGAAACCTCAATTCACTTCAAATTATCACCTCTGCAGTTGCGTATTTCAATTTAACCACCTGCTAAGCCATTGCAACTTCCACTGCAATCAACAATCCAAGAATTCACCCAGAATCCCCTATTCGAACACTCCAATCGCCTCTCTCTACCATCACGATCTTCGAACAACCTCAACCGGCGACCGTTTTACAAAGTGCGATTCGTTTTGGGAATTTTATTGCGTGATTTAGCGAAGAATTTGTGTGCGATTAGTTGAGGAAGGTTATTTTCTGTGAAGATCTTGTGAAGAATTTGTGATTTTGTGAAGAATTATATTGAGTTATTTGAGAAAGTTTTTTTTTTCTCTACGTTAGTTTAGTTTGGGCCAGGCCCGTGTGTCTCTTAAAGAAAAATTGTGTTAAAGCTTCATCTTTCTTTTTAAGTCTCTCACTTAAAATAATAAAAAAAAAAATGGCCCGAGTACATTTGGTTTATTTTGAGCAGGGTTTGTTAGGTTTAGTGAATTTCATTTTGAAATTTCATCTGTGAATTAATTTTGTTTAGTTTTAATTTGATTGAAGTTCCATCATTATAAAAAACAAAACAAAAAAACAATTGTATATATTTTGTTTGAATTTCAGGTTGCCAAAGCAGAATTGCAAAAGGAGCAGAAGTGCTTGTCAAAAATAATTGCTTCACTTTGCTTGCCAAAATAAAATAAATTGCTAGCTAAATCTATTGTTTTTATTTGTCTTGCATTGTTGTTTGCTTGCATTTTAAAAAAAAAAAATCAAACAACCAAAAACACAAACAAAAATTCATTCTTAGTTGCATTGTTAATACATGTTTAATTTCTGTTTTGCATTTCATCTTAGAATTTTGATTAATAAGAATGATAGCTTATAATTGTATATTGACAATTTGTCTTTTTTGAACAATTTGATTTCTTGGTGTCTAGGCTACGACAGGTAATAAACATTTATAAATATTACGGTGATTCGAAAATATTACAGTGGTTGTTCCTCTGAAGGTACTTAAACCTTCGGCTGCATTGCTACGGTGATTCGTGGTGCACCGATAACCCCAGCCCATTACCTGGCTAAGAAATATTTTTGTTGATTTAATAAATAATTTTTGGTTAAATTAGGATAAATAATTTGTAATTAAGCCCTTACATTCATTTAGTTGCATTAGTTCATGCATATTAAAAACAAATTCAAAAGCCAAAAAATAAAAAAAATTGTAAATATTTCTTAACTTAGTTTTTTCATTTTCCTTTGAAAATTTTCAAATCAAAATTCCAAAAATTCGAAAAAAATATATACTTAGTTTTTTATATAGAAAATCAAAAATCCAAAAAAATATAAAATCTTTTCAGAAAAAAATTGAAAAACCAAAATACAAAAAAAAAAAAAAATTCGTTTTGAAAAATAAATTTGAAAATTTTTTCCTTTACAAAAAAAATTCTTGAAAAATGTCCGAGTTTCCCCACTCACGTGAATTTTACAATAGTTGTGAAAATCGATATAATCCATATGATTTCACTCCAAATTCATATGGATATTTTAACTACAATTTTTGTATAAACAATTCAAATTTTGAACAACAAAATTTTCAAAACAATAACCAACCCTCGACTCTTGAAAATAGCATTTCGTCTTTACTTGAATCTCCACACAACAAAATCAAAGTATAAATGAATTATGTAATTCATATTTGTGTAATAATACGAGTCAAGAATTTCAAAATTTGAATTCAATTCAAAATTCAAATGAGTACAATCATAACCCATGTTAATTCAATTTCGAACTCCAAAATAAATTTCAAATCGACATGAAAATGGGAACAACTTTTCAAACGAATTTACAACGAGAATAATATTAACCACGTTACGAGTAAAAAAATTGTTCTCAACAAATCCAAATCGAAAATTCTCAAGTCAATAATTATAAGTTGGATTTTGTTGAACAAATGAACAAAATTTACGATGATCACACAAATTTTTTATTTGAAATATATATGGAACAATGTGAAAAACAAAACCAAATCCCAATGTGTGATGAGTTGAGTGATAATCCATCTTTTAACCAAATCGATGATTTTCAAATAACAACTTTTGAAATTGAAAATAAAAATCTTAATGAAGTTGTTGATTACACGGTAATTGAGTTGGATTTCAATTCTTTTGAGAGTATGAAACCAAATTTAAAATTCGATTTTCCTTTTCTCGATTTCTAAAATTTGAATACAACGACTTTGGATATTGAATTTGACACATGTAATAAAGTTGTTGATAATTCGATAAAGGAAGTCGAATTAAATGAACATGATTTCTTTGGAATTTTCGAAAATGAGTTGTTAAATTCTGAAGGGACGATTTACATCACTATTTTGATTTTTGAAATCGATAAATTTGAAGAAGTTTTCAATGATAAGCTTGAATTTCAACTTGGTGAAAATAAACTTGAATTTCAATCAGTTGTTTTATCAACCCCAAAAATCATCGAAAATAAAACAACTCATTCGATTTTCAACAAAGCGACATTTGTTTTTCCTAATCCATATTCAACTTCGAAATCTTTTACGTTTTAGTTTTTCGAGCTTAAGCGATGTCTCGTATACTTAATGAGACAAATGAATCGGTTTTTGAAAGACCGTTTCATTTACTTTTTGACGATATACTTTCCGATGTCGTGTAAAAACATTTCATTTTCATGTAAATAATAATAAAAGTTCATTTCACTTGGGTTGACCGTGGGGACACATTCAAAATCAAGTGTGAGGAGAGACTCATCTTCTTTTCGATTTTTCATGATTAATTTTTCATTTTTTCTTCCAAAACTCAAAAGAAACAAAAAAAATTAAAATTTTAAAATACAAAAAAAAATTAAGCATTTTGATTTATTTTTAAAGAAACATTGTAGGATATATGTATGTATGTATGTATGTATGTATGTATGTATGTGATTTTGGTTTATTAAACTGAAATTATTGAAAATTTAATTTTCTTAACAAAAATAAAAATGAAGTTTGATTACAAATAACGATAGTTTAACTAGTATATAGGAAGGTTCATACATGATAATTATGAATATATCCTAATTGAAAATCTTTGTTTTAAAAAGTGGTTGATTTAAAGTAAAAGATATAACATTTTTTTGTCTTATAAGTTAAGTGGTGCTAAGATTATTGTTTGTACCAAAGATGGGCACAACACTCTTCGGAAGTTTTTGAAGAGATAAAAGTGAAGAATATAAATTTAAAAAGAAGATTATCTAACAAAAACTCCAGCAAACGGAAATGTAAATGCACAGACAAGCAATTTAGAGTGGTTCGGCGTGTTGCCTACGTCCACTATGAAGTTTTTATGATTTTACTAATTCTCTTTCAACGATTACACTTGGTTACGGCGAATAACAGTAGATTACAGCTTAGGATTCGAATACAATAGCAAGACTAGGATGCAAATCTCGATCCGGCAGAGTCTGGGCGCTTGAGAATCAAAAAGATCCCTTTTCTATAGGCTCTGGGGCTCTATTTATCGGCGTAGGAGGCTGATATTTCGCTCAAACTTCGGGAGACTCCTTCTGGCACGTGAGTGGGCCCACGCGATCGATCTCGGAATGTTTCGACTCGATTTGTGATCGATACGAACTCAATTCATATCGATCAAGATAATGTCCAATGGAGTTGAAACTTGGTAGGAACATTCCTTGGCTTGTACGTAATCTTCTGTGAAAATTTCATAACTTTTGGATCAGTGGATCTTGAGTTATGATCGATACGAGTTCGAGTTTCTCGGTGGTTGCTGGTTTGAATCCATCAATTCGAATCGATCCTCTTTGAATCGATTGCGCACGTGACAACGCGGTGACGTGGGGCACATCCCTCGCATCGATCCACTTTTCGCTCCGAGTCGACCGAGTCGTCTCCTTGAATGTCGGCTTGTTCGAATCAAAGGCCGTTGCCCAGTTCGTACCGATGGATACGAATGAGCAAGAATTCGATGGATACGAACAACAGTTCCATCGATAGATACGTATTAATGAAGATTGATGGCTACGAACAGGACTTTCCTCGAGGGATACGAGTAAGGCAGTCACTTGGTGGGTACGAAGTAGGCTTTAGCCGATCGATATGAAATGCAAGCTCTGCCGATAAGTACGAACTTGACGGATGCAAATCGAGGTTTCTTGATGGATTCGAACGTGATCGAGTCGAACTAAAGCTATAGGATGGATGCGAGGTCGCTGCCGCTTTGATCGATACGAAAATGATGGATGCGAACCGAGGTTTGATGATGGATACGAAAATGAGATTATTTCCTCCTATTTGCATCGATCCTAACTTGAACATACGAACTCAGATTGACTTGAAATTTGGAATGCTGACTTCCATGGCTTCGCTTGTCGTGTCTTGTTGATTGTAGCCTGATCCGGACTCGGACTAAAATCATCGACATCCATAGCAACCTGGGCATGCTCGACACACAGGACGAATGATCCTTGGTTTTCGACCAGTTCCTTGATATCTCGGCCTTGCCAAAAGGTGGGATAACATTTTTCCCCCAAAGTACGTCTTATGGAAACAAGACGTGCTTTGAAAAGCTACAGTCTTCACTCTGAACAGTTGTTCCTTTTTTGTCAAAGGTTGTAATCTTACGTTGTTGTAACTGATTGCTGCACGATAGTGCTTAGTTGTTTGTCGTCGTAATCGTAGTTGGATGAATATCCAATTCTTATTAATTTTGAAAATTGAATATTAGTTCGACATATATGTATACATGTTCACCTGACTCTCGTTAACGTTGCACGTTCACGAGTCGTTGTCAGTTTTCTTGTGTCGAATTCCGTATCGATCCTCTCCTGAATCGATATGAAACTCGTGTTGTAACAACACTTAACAATTGCTTTAGGATGATCCTTCATGTCGATCCTCTACTGTTAGTTTCTCGCATCAACTGTTAGACTTAGGTAATTCATCAAACGAATCTAATGCGAAAACGATGAGACTCAATCTTTAATACCAAACCACTTAGATCCATGACCGATTCCAGCGTCGTTGATGTTGGAATTGGTTGAATGAAAGTCGTGGAGGAGGTAGTGGCATTTGTGCCGTTTGGAAAAGAAGGATTGATAAAGGATTCGAAGGAACTGATCGAAGATTATCTGGACTTCGATTCATATCGATCTGGAGTAAGTGCTTCGAGATGGTAAAATGGAGGCTTTCGTATCGACCGATGAATGAATGATGAACTTTGAATCGATCCCAGCGATATCAGTTCGCCTCGATCGGAGTCAATCGATACGATTTCGAGTGGCTAAGGTATCGATAAGAAGCTCTTGGCCTTAGATTGGTGTGCGCTTCCTGGTTCGAGATCGAGTCGAAATCCGCGAGTGTTCGATCGTTACGAAATAACGACTTCGAACCGATACGAATCCACGAGCGTGTCGATCGATACAAATCAAAATTCCCTGATTGATATGAAACTAGCAATCTCTTGATCGATACAAAGTGTGTTCTTATGATCGATACAAAATGCATCGACACGAACATGGTCGATACGAAATTGATAATTCCTTGATCGATGCGATCTTGAACATCGGGATCGATTCAAAGCTTCTATATTCTGATCGATACGAAATGAAGGCCCCTTCGATCGATTTGAAATTGAACTGTGGTGATCGATTCCAAGCTGAAATTTGACGAATTCGGAGAAATTTTTGATATTTGAACACTTGACCCCGGCGAGCTTCACTCCTGCATATCTGGACTTGACCATAGAATTGCATATTTGACAGCCTTTCAAAGCTTGTCGATGGAACTTTGACTTAAAACAAATATAATGAACTCTAACTTGGATCGAATGTCAAGAGTCTGGACGGCATGGTTTTGACGGTCAGCGATGACGGTCATTCCAGCTGGATTCCGAAGTTCTGTTGTTTGCAAATTTTCTTTAACTCTGTAAAACTTTTCAAGTAATACACAGGACTGTACTGCACAACACACACTTTACACGTGGGGAACACACGGGCTCTTTATCGTCTAATAATGATTTTTCGTGAGTTAGTTAGTTATGAAAACTCCAACCTCGCAACCACAAGAAACCCAGAGTTTAGCTCCTCCAGCAATTGATATACTGGACATTGAGGCCGAAATCATTGGCCCTGCCACGGACGAAGCTCCTGACGCATCTTTTATCAATAGTCCGCCAGACTCTGTTCCGTCCCATATTTCTGAAGACATGCTAGGGAGAATATGCTTAAGACACGGTCTGTCGATGGATGACGTATTACTGCCAGGACCAAACGACAGGCCGCACAATCTGCCGGAGGGGTATACCGCATTTAATCGCCATGCATGCGCAGCTGGGACGCTCCCCTCGTTCAATCAATATATAAGATAAGTGTTGTCGTTTCTGGGGATCGCTCCATCTCAGCTACACCCTAACGAATACGCGTTGTTGAATAGCCTGTTTATAGTATTTATGGAGTATCTTTATCGTCCACCGAACCCAATCGAGATCTGATACCTGTTCAACTTCAAGAGTCGGACTGATAGTCCATCTTTCACATTCCTGGAGGTAGTGAGAAATTTCCAAGTAGTCACGGGATCTTGGACCAGGCAGAGCTACTTCAAGACAGAGTGGTTCTATGTCAGGTGCCTTCCAGGATTTGCCAGTCGATGGCTATTTAGACGTGAGTATTGCTATCTTCCCGAGTAGTTGATAAGATAGCTATAGATGAAGCTAAACTCATATTTCTTTTTCTTTACAGCGATAATTCAGCGACCTGAAGGTGCTCGTTATAAAGAGATAGTCCGGGTTCTCCAAGAGGTCCCAAGCAAAGAGAGGAACATTGACTTGGTCTTGACGGATAGAAACCTTAGGATTCTTGGGCTGATTGAGCGAAGGCAAAGTATAAGGCTCGACGGTGCACTAAGGACTATCTCAAGGGAAAGAGTTAAGCGCAAGAAGCCCAGAGTTGTCATAATTGAAGAGGCTGATTTCGAAAGAACCCACATTGATGACGAACCTTTGGCCAGGCCTGCGGATGCGATCCAAGATTCTGAAGAAAAGAGAAAAGGCAAGGCAGCTGTCTTTAAGCAATCCAAATCGGGGAGATGGAAATTTGTAGTTACGTCCCGATCCGCCTCGGGAGTTAGAATTTCGGAGGCGTCTCCCCCACAAACGGAAAATCTCTATGAGGGGCTCGTCGATCTCCCAATTCCGGACGACTTGTCCATGCAACATGATGTCGGATTGGATGAATTCCAACATGCCCTAGTTTTAAGCGATTCTCTTTCCACTAGAGCGGTCGACAAACCGGTTGGTCATGGGGTTGCACATACATACACACTTCACGGCACTACACGATTTTGGACTGTAAAATGCCTAGTGTGAAAGATTTCTAACTTTTGTCCCTGTTTTGCTTTGTAGATACCATGTCCGGTCAAGGCTCAATGCTTGGTAGTCTACGCAGCAAACGTCGATCTTCATCATACTATGAATCGCGTAGGAGAGAAGGAGACAGAGACTATGATCAGGGGTACTCTAATCAGGAACGGTCTGACAGAGATAAGGGGTATAGGCATCGTTCTCGATATTGTACGCCACCTTCCAGGGCTCCTGTACCGCCCCCAGTTCATGTTTCACGACCTTCGGAAGCTCCGTGGCACAAACCATCTTCCCAATCGTCTAGGCCCGAATCTCAACGTAGAACTGAAGGCAGACCCCTCAACTACTGCACAGGCCCTCGTCGAGCCCACTGGGGAAGGAGCGATTAGGCTTGCTCAGCTGAGAAGGGATTTTCCTGATATTTGTTAAGATAGGTCCGTCTTTCCTCCGCGCTTGAAAAGGATTCCGACGTTGGCCGAACAGACAGTGCATGATTATGTTGCGGATATATTCTTCCAGTATCAAGAGTGGTCGAAAACTGCGAAAAAGGCATCGAAGGTGGCCTTCGAATAGGCAGTCATGATTGAAAGGCTAGAGAAAGAACTCGGCCAGAAAGACCGGATCATTCAAGCGCTCAACAATGAGGCCGAGTCTTCTCGTAAATCCAAGATTGAAGCTCTTAAGAAGGCGGATGAGGCCCACACGACAATGGATAGAATGAAATGGGAGCACTACGCTACGGTGTAGGATATGAGTCATAGAAACACCATTGTGACCGCTGAGTGGGATGCAGCCCTGAAAGAGTTGAACGAGCTTAAGGCCAAAATCTCTGAAATCATAAAGGAAAAGGATGCTGCTAATGTTTCCGCACAGGAAGCATGCGATCAAGTAGTGGTGCTCCATAGGGAGAAAGACGCGGCCATGGAAAAGGTCTGCGAGGTTGAGGCTGAAGTGGGTGAAAAGGTTCGGCTGGCGGAAGCTAGGCTTGAGGCTGACATAGAGGAGCTTCTCGTCACTTATAATGCCAATGTACTAAGATACATGAATCTGGCTTGGCTTGACGACTACTCGACACATCTATACAATGCCTGGAGTTTGCTGGTTGAAGAAAAGAAGGCGGCGCTGTCGGGTGGTTCCCTCGACGAATTTGAGCTAGTGAACCGCATATTGAGCGAAGATGAAAAGAAGATTCTATGATTTCTCATGCAAGAGAGAGACTGGGCACCCAGCACATAGAAATTGGCGAGGGCTCCAGCATCCCACATCAAGCTACAAGTTCTGAGATGGTTACTTCATCTAAATCCGTGCCGGTTCCAGTGACTGAGCCCCAGCCCGTTCCGGCTTACGACCCAGAACAGCCATGCCTATCTCCTATTAAGGAGTATTCATCCAAAGCCGTTCAGCCAACCGCAAGTCGAACTGAGGAAGGTACTCCGAACAAATTTCATGTGTATCTAAAATGAAGGACTTGTTTTGAAATGTATTCTAACAACTTCTTTTCTTCCTTGTCCAGTGACCAAAGTTACATTGACAGTGCCTCCTGCAATCCAGAAATCACATCAAGTGCAGGAGGCCATCATTACCGAGGCGATTACCACGACTGCGGCCATGCCTATTGAAGTGACACAAGGAAGCTCACTTTCTTTCGATGAGCAGATGATGAATGAGCTCCTAGGCCGACATAGCGAACCTTTTGCGGACTTACCGTTCGTCCTTAGTGGGCTTCCGCCTGTTTCTAGTGCTTTGACATAGTCCACTGCTGCCTCCAGTGAAACTCGATCTGCTTGCGAGGAAGAGATATTAGCTGAAATTAATGCCGAGTTGGAGGCGACAGCACATAGCGGTGGTTCTGGGAGTGGAACGATGGCGGTTGGCCCAACTCCACTTAGGGTGATATCTCCTGGGGGCACACTCATCGATAGTAGCATGTCCATTCCGCCCCCGGTTGTAGACCCGACTCCTCCGACTCCTCCTGCTGGGAGCATCCCATTAGATTCAAGTTCGAAGGAGGACGTCGATATCATGCCTTCGCCAAGGGATGATCCACCAAAGGGTAAAGGCTCGAAGCGAAAACCCGTTAGCGGTTCCAGGGGTTCCACGTCGAAGAAAAAGCCGAAGAAGAAAAAGTAGATCAGTCCCTCTAACACATTTTTGGTAGTTAGGAATCTGCTTTCCCTTCGTAGGCCGTGTATAGATGCGGGTTCGGCTCCCGCTAGTAGGAATTTTTTGGAATAACTTGTATTTGAATCTTCACATACAATTAGTTGAAATGAAATTTTGTTCCTTGGCTTCAACTTTCATTCCTTTTATTCTTAAGTATTGCGGTATTTGAATTTCAGTTCGGTGTACTTGTGGAGTTTCAGCCTTTGAGTTGAGTTTGTTTTATTTGCCAACTCTGAAAACATCGAACACAAGTCGTGACTGGCGATTGAGTTAAACTTGGATGTTGTACTGCTTCGGTCAACGATTAACACTTAAGCTTTGCCTCTAGTCTAGGGGATGAGTTATAAAGATCGGCAAGCGATCGCAAATTATTTCTACCCCTTCGGGATCAGCGTCGTCGGACCGATGCTAAAATAAGTGTGAGTTGAGCGGTTGAATTACGCTTGTTTATTTATAAATAGTCACATCCACACTCCGGGGATCAGCACTTGTATTTTGGCGATCAGTCGCGCATATCGAAGTTTTTAAACACATATCCACGCTCTGGGGACTTAGGTTAACTTATGAGTGGTCGTTTGCACTCCAGTTATACTTATACTCTGACCGCACTCTAGGGGCTCAGAGTTATTTGTAGTCGATAATCTGATTCGCACTCTAGGAATCCGGAAACTATCGACGTTTGTAATGCGGTCCGCACTCCGGGAATTTTGTCTTAGTATTTATACTCCATGTCACACTCTGGGAATTTGGAGTTAACATTTATACCTCGGTTCGCACTCCGGGAACCTAGGGTTGATGTTTATACTCCCATTCGTACTCTGGGAATTTGGAGTTAGCCAACAGATGGTCAGTCACATCTGTTTAGGCTTTTTAGGAATACGTTCACACTTTGGGAACGATGGATTTATCGGGATCGTGGATGGTCGGATCACATCCACCCTTAGTTAACAGGCGAGGTCGTTAGATAGACGGGTCCATCCTCCTCTAACTTGGTTAGGACATGGCCGAAGTCGTTAGGTGAACGGATCCACCCTCTTCGAAACCGCATTTATAAGTTTTATACTCCAACTCGCACTCTGGGAGTTTGGAGTTGGCCGACAAACGGTCAATCACGTTTGTTTAGGCATTTGGATTGCGTTCGCACTCTGGGAATGATAGTATTATCAGGATCGTGGATGGTCAATTCACATCCACCCCGAGTCGACAAGCGAGGTCGTTAGATGGACGGATCCATCCTCCTCGAACTTGTTTAGGATACGGTCGAATTCGTTAGATGGATGGGTCCGCCCTCTTCGAAGCCGCATTTATAAGTTTTATACTCCAACTCGCTCTCCGGGAGTTTGGAGTTAGTGTTTATACTCCGGTTCACACTCTAGAAACCTAGAGTTGATGTTTATGCTCCAATTCACGCTCTACGAATTTGGAGTTAGTTATACGACTGTTGTGTGTCGGTCCAGTTCAGCCTTTAATGTGATGGCTTGCCCCCGAGATTGGGTTTCACTTAGTGAGTGGTCGGTCGTATCACAGTCACTCGCTATTTGAATAAATTCCATCGTATGATAGAACTTAGCTCTTCGTGCGTCATGATAGCTGAATGTCGCATTCAGTGAATCACGGCTCTAGCTCGAAGAGATGACAATTTATTGATGGAACGAAAAAACATGGCAAAGTCAGTGCCTTATTACAAATTCGAACTTCAAAATGCAAAAACAAATTGCAAGAGATTTATAGGCTAAATAGATAAAGTCTGTCATGTGTAGCAGTGACGAAGATCCTCATTGTTCCAGGCTCTTGACAGAGCGGGACCGCCACTAACAGCATTTATTACTAGTCTCCCGCCGATATGGGCGGGTTCCTCCTGTCTCGCCCGATCGGCCGTATTATTCTGATTTGATGGGCCCGCTCCTCCGGGCTGCGGTGCCCGTACAAATTATTCCAGCTTCCTCTCTCTAATAAACTTTTCCATGAGATATTGCAAACGACGACATTCATTTGTATTGTGCCCGTAGCTTTCATGAAACCTGTAAAAATTTCCCGTCCCGATTTGCCTTTCGGACGACGGTTTTGGTGCAAGTCTTTTTTATTGAATTGTATTACAGGTTTGTAAATACAAGTTCTCCAGTGATATATTCAAAGGAGTGTAGTTGTCAAACATAGGATTTTTGTGCTGCGGGCCATGATTTGATCCCACTTTCTATTTTGATTCACGTTCTCCCTTCGCTGAGTTTGTTTGTTCTGAATATTTAGCTGAACTTTTCCGAAGCTTTCACCGGACTGTTTGACCGCAACATTACTCCATATCCCTTCCCTACTCGTTCCTGTATCATCTTGCTTCCTAGACTGTTTCGCATCTTTCCTTCTTAGAAATTGAGTCGCCTTGGCATAGAAACGGTCCAATGATGCAGGCGGTTTTTCGGCCAACCAGTTGCAGAATTCAGAATCGGGGTCAATCTCCTTAGTCAAGTCCATGAGAATGTTGTTATCGTTCGAATTGTTGATTTTCGCACATGCAGCGTGGAATCTCTCTAAGTAGCGTCTGAGTGTCTCTCCAGGAGCTTGGGTGACAATAGATAGAGTGTTGACATCTTTCGGCCTTGCGACGTGCATGCGGAATTGCTCAACAAATTTAGTGGCCAACTGGTCAAAGGAAGAGATGGACCGGGGTGGCAATCGAGTGAACCACATAGTAGCAATGCCCCCTAAGGAAATCGGGAAGCTTCGGCATTTTACCGCGTCATCTGCTCTAGCAGCACTCATTGACCATTCATATTTTAGAATATGTTGATTAGGGTCAGATCTCCCTTCATACACTTGTGGAGTCGGCATTCTAAATTGCCGAGGGAGTTCAACAGTAAGTATATCGTCTGTGAAAGGAGTATGACTCCGAGAGATTCCCCAATCATCGTTAATAAGACCTTGACTTTCTCGAATCATAGTTGAAATATCTGGCATTTGGGCATTCTGTGCGTGTCGAGACTCAGTGTGGTCGGGTTCCACATTGTGAGGCGGGACAGGACGCTAATGGCGGTCCACGTCCCGTCTTCGTGGCCCAAAGTCTTCTGGGACGTATGGTTCAGGAGTACGTCCATGCTGATGATGGTCCAATTCTGGCTGGTTTCGGGCATCAACTCCCGTTTCTACGGCGATGGTTGTAGCGCGGTTGCCGGTGGCATAGTGAGGAACGGTGCCCCCTCGGGAGGAGGGCCTGGTCTGGAAACTGGCCGATGGATCAACTCTCAGTTGTCTAACGGTTAGTGCGGTTGATGTCTAGTGCCTGTGCATGACTCCTGTCCAGTCGGGGTCGCGGAGATCGATGATGATAGTCAGAAGAGGCAGAACTTTCTATGGAGGAACAAGAATCATAATCTCTCCTAGGTCTTCTGCGCTTCTGGCGATTCAGCTCACTAGCCAGCTCAACGTTGGCGCGCAGTTGTTCAGTTAGCTGTTGATGACTCTGTGTCAACTCTTACAGCAACATCTGGAATTCTTGTCTGCTAATTGGGCCCAACGACTCTGAGGATCCGGTAGCGTCTTGGTTGGATGGAGGTAGTTGTGCGGGATTCTGCCTATCCCGACCTTCTTGATCGACAGCATTGGAGGTGGTTCTTGTGCTAGCCATGGCAATGAATGAGATCCTTTCCTAGACTTTATGAAAATCTGAACAGATTGGAAGGAATCTGGACTAGAAATCTGGATCTTTCTCTTAGATTTATGCAATTCGATATCGATGATAAATACAAAGAGCAGGAGAAAATCTGGGTTTTCTCAGTGAAAGCACCAGAGTGTTTGTACCAAAAATGGGCACGACACTCTTCGAAAGTTTTTGAAGAGATAAAAGTGAAAAATATAAATTTAAAATGAAGATTACCTAACAAAAACTCCAGCAAACAGAAATGTAAATGCACAGATAAACAATTTAGAGTGGTTCGGCGTGTTTTCTACGCCCATTATGAAGTTTTTATGATTTTATTGATTCTCTTTCAACGATTACACTTGGTTATAGCGAACAACAGTAGATTACAGCTTAGGATTCGAATACAATAGCAAGATTAGGATGCAAATCTCGATCTGGCAGAGTCTGGGTGCTTGAAAATCAAAAAGATCCCTTTTTTGTAGGCTCCGGGGCTCTATTTATAGGCGTAGGAGGCTGATATTTTGTTCAAACTTCGGGAGACTCCTTCTGGCATTTAAGTGGGCCCGCGCGATCGATCTCGAAAAGTTTCAACTCGATCTGTGATCGATACGAACTCAATTCATATCAATCAAGATGATGTCCAATGGAGTCGAAACTTGGTGGGAACATTCCTTGGCTTTTACGTAATCTTCTGTGAAAATTTCATAGCATTTAGATCAGTGGATCTTGAGTTATGATCGATACGAGTTCGAGTTTCTCGGTGGCTGTCTGGTTCGAATCCATCAATTCGAATCGATCCTCTTTGAATCGATTGCGCACGTGACAACGCGGTGAAGTGGGGCGCATCCCTCGCATCGATCCACTTTTCGCTCCGAGTCGACCGAGTCGTCTCCTTGAATGTCACCTTATTCGAATCGAAGGCCATTGCCCAGTTCGTACCGATGGATACGAATGAGCAAGAACTCGATGAATACGAACAACAGTTCCATCGATAGATACGAATTAATGAAGACTGATGGTTACGAACAGGACTTTCCTCGAGGGGTACGAGTAAGGCAGTCACTTAGTAGGTACCAAGTAGGCATTGGCCGATCGATACAAAATGCAAGCTCTGCCGATGGGTACGAACTTGATGGATGCGAACCGAGGTTTCTTGATGGTTCGAACGAGATCGAGTCGAACTGAAGCTATAGGATGGATGCGAGGTCGTTGCCGCTCTGATCGATACGAAAATGATGGATGCGAACCGGGGTTTGATGATGGATACGAAAATGAGATTATTTCCTCCTGTTTGCATCGATCCTAACTTGAACATACGAACTCGGATTGACTTGAAATTTGGAATTCTGGCTTCCATGGCTTCGCTTGTCGTGTCTTGTTTATTGTAGCCTGATCCGGACTCGGATAAAAATCATCGACATCCATAGCAAACATGTGCATGCTCGACACATAGGATGAATGATCCTTGGTTTTCGACCAGTTCCTTGATATCTCGGCCTTGCCAAAAGGCGGGATAACAATTATTTTGCAAAACTCTCTCTTTAAAAAAAGTTTGAAAAAAATACATTTGTATATATGTAAATATTTTCTATTAACATATACGGTCGACAGGTGTACACACTTGTGTGTACACTTGCCATGCTTTGTACCTTTCTTACGTAACCCCGAAAGACAGTGCACGATCAGTATATCCGGCCTCAGTTTATCTGAGCTAGGTGTAAATATAAAAATTCTTTTTAATAACGCCTATAGTCAATAGGTGTTCACACTCGTATGTTCACTCGCCACACTCTGTATTCCCCTCACATAAGTCTGCAAGGCAGTGCGTAGGTAATATATCTGGCCTCAGTTTATCTGAGTTAGGCATATGTAAATATTGTAAATATCAATAAAATTTTCAAAAAAAATGAGAGAGTAAGCAAATGAAATCCAAGCACTATTTTAACTTATTTGATTTGACTTGTTATTGAAAAGAAATGAATATACCACCTTGATAAACTTTGATAATCAACTAATGATCCATTTCATAGTTACACTGTTATCAACCGAAACAACGAGTTAAACTGTAGTCTATTTGTTATGATAACTTTGTTTGTTAGAAACTTTGATGAGTAAATGACTTAAATCTCAAGATAATGACCAAAACCTATATTTAACTTATTTGTGTCGATTTAAAATTAAATCCTTCATTTGTAATATTTCAAAAATTCACATTCATCTCTTTATAAATAAATCTTGCACTTTGAAAATATTTTCATTCTGCATTTGAATTTTGTGGGTAATATCTGCTGAAAACCCTCACGAGACAACATTCGTCCTACTGGGGACACCCAGAGGTTTAACGGCTTGTTGCATGCGCTCAATGCAATCGTGCTCCCTATGAAAACGGATTTATCTTAGTTTTCTTTATTCGAGGACGAATTAAAAGATAAGTGTGGGGGTATTTGATGTGCACATAAATGGTATTTTATGTGCACATAAATGTGCATATTTTTATCACCATATTTATTTTAATTAATTTAAATAAATGATCATATTAGGTACTTTAACTTGTTTTAACCAAAATCCATATTAATTCCAAATTGTCACATATCCATCTTCATATAGAGGCAAAACGGTCATTTGTGTGCATATATTTCTTTGAGAAAAAATAATTGGAAATATATATATATATATATATATATATATATTTGTGTAGGAATTTGATCTCAAATAGGAGTGGTTTCATAAAGATACATGCATGCACAAAATGAATACAAAGGAATGAAGATGGAAATAATTCAAAGTGAAGAACATGGAGGACCCCACGCACTTACCTTGATTTTCAATTAGAGGCTAATGCACATGCTTATGGAGTTTATGGCTTCATGTACACTTAAATGATGATTAGTAGAAGCTAATGATTACTTGGCCTCCACACTTTCTCAAGGGTAGTTTGGGAATTCCCCAAATTATGGATTAGGGTGTCATGCTTGTATAAATAACCCCTTATATTTCATGTAATCCTCTCACTGAGTCTCTCTTTTAGGCTCTCTTCTCTTAGGAAAATAAAATGAAAGCTCTCTTTCTTTTCATGGCTGCTTAGCCATTTCTTCTTTTATGTAATTGTTTTTTATGCAATTAAATACATGTTCTTTACCATTTCTTGTTTATTTCCTTCCATGTTGTAGTTTAGATCTCTTTTATTTTATTCATGTAGAATAGTAGCTCTCTTTTCCATTAGCTTTCATTTTCCTTTTCTTTATTTTTTGCTTTCATGTTGCTAGCTACATTTGTTAATCAAATGACAAATATGAGAGGCTAGACCCCTTCAATTTAGGGGTAATGAAGCTCTCTAATTATGTAGCTTCAACTATTTGTTAATTTATGCTCTTTTTTTATGCTTAATGATGATCAATGATGTATTTTATTTGTTGTTCTTGCTTTCAATTTGATAGCCTATATTGTTGACACCAAATACGCTATGTTTAAACAATCACTAACACAAATGCCTCTTCATCAAAATATGATTATGGCAAAAGAAAGTGATTTGAAAATAAAATTTGATGGTCTATATTTCTAATCAATAGTTAATAGGCCATACTCAAAATAGATTTCATTTTCATTTTCTTTGTCAAGTTTCATGAAAGTTAGTAAGTGCTTTAAGGGATGTGTTATAGTTTGATGGCTTATGTTGGCTAATCAATAGCACAAATATGCCATACTTATAATAAGCACATCAACTAAAGCACTAATGGCCAAAAAAGAGAGATCGTGATTTCATATATGTTGAATTATGTGATCTAGAGAATGGATTTATTCTCTAAATTGTCATTCAACTCTTATATGTGCATCTCTTTTCTTTAGTTAGTTGGCTAATTTTCTAATTCTCTTGCTTAACTTTCACTCGACTTTGGTATAATTTGATTGAATGGGATTTTAAAAATCAACAATTCCCATATGGATTAACCCGTATTCGCCACGTACTACGATAGTACATCGTGTGCTTGCGGTAATTTTTATTATAAAATTCGTTCGGCTATTTTCTAGTTCATAGAAATTTAGTCGACGCGAACACCTATTGAGGTTAGGGTTCATTTATCAGATTATATCCTAATGTGGAGCAACTGTAGTATTCGCCACTAAGAATGATAGCTCTTTAAGGAAATGTGTTGATTACGTGAGCTAAATAAAGTGATGAAGAATAACAAGTATCCGCTCCCACCTATTGATGACTTATTTGATCGACTTCACGGTGCGAAGGTGTTTTCTCGGTTGAACTTAGCTATGGGAATTTACGAACAGAGAGTGGCTAGAAGAGTGCTGATTATAGCGTTTCTTACACCGTTTAGATCTTACAAGTGGTTATTTATGCCGTTCTGGCGAACCAATGTGCCGACATACTATGTTGATCTTATGAACCGCATCTTCAAGGCTCAGCTGAATAAGTTTATGGTTGTGTTCAATAGTGATATTCTCATCTACTCATGGATGAAAGAGGTACATAAGGCACAGTTGAGGACATCAACGGAATAGTTGAGGAAACACCGATCGAAGGCAAAGTTTTCAAAATGTCACTTCTAATGGAGGAGAAGCGTGATTTTTAGGTCATGTTGTTTCCGAACAGGATATGGCCGTAGACTCCATGAAAGTTATAATAGTTCGGTATTGGTACAGACCTAACTATGCTATAGACATAAGGAGTTTCCTTGAATTGGCGGGATACTATAGGCATTTTATTAAGGACTTCTCAAAGGTAGTGATACCATTAACCAATTTGACAAAGAAGAATCTAACTTTTTTTAGGACGCAAGGTGTGAGCATGTGTTCAAGAGTGTGAAAGAGAGTTTGACAAGTTCATGGTGTTAATCATCACGAGTGGGAATAGGGAGTTGATGTTATACATAGACGTATGTGGTACTGGTCTAAGTGCAGTGTTGATGCATAGGGGTAAAGTAGTGGCATATGATGGTCGATAGCTAAAACTGCACAAGAAGAAGTATTTGAATCATGATTTAGAATTGGTAGCAATAGTATTCACTTTGAAGACTTGGAGGCTTTATCTATAAGGAGAGAGGTTTGAGTTATTCATGGATCAAAAATCATTGAAGTATCTCTTTTCCAAAAAAGATCTCAACCTTTGTCGGCAAGGGTGGTTAGAGTTCCCGACCTTCTACGACTTTGACATTTCATATACGCTTGGTAAGGGAAATGTGGTCGTTGATGCTCTAAGTAGAAGACGTGTTAGCTTAGTGGCGGTATTCCTAGAATGAAACAACTTGAATTTATTGTTAGTTATGACTCAGATCTCGATGTGAGCTAGAGCCGTAGATGTTGCCAAGTTTGACTATCAAATTTACTTTGATTGAGTGGATCAGTACTAGTTAAAGATGTGATGCTAGACTAGCGAAGATTGTTGCTAAGATTAAGAGCGGATAAAGTCTAAGGATATGGGGAAGTACCGTGATGGGGTCCATAAAGACAGTGATTATTTGTATCTGTATCAATGGGTTGAGGGATAAGTTGCTGCGAGAGTCGAGGTTGAACATATATCCCGAAGATAACAAATTATATTGTGATATGAGGTAAGCATTTTATTGGGATGAAATGAAGAATGACATCGGGAGATTCATCATGAAATGCATGAACTGTCAGTTGGTGAATGCTAAGTTGAAGAAACCAGGTGGTTGACGTAACCGTTTGAGATTCCCAAATGGAAGTGGAAGTAGATATCGATGGACTGTATCAATGGATTGCCAAGGGTAAAGGGTACAATAGCATCTGGGTTATAATCATAAATTGATGAAGAATGATAGATTTATACCATAAAATCGAACAGAACGATGTCCTAATTGGCCGACTTGTATGTGAAATGGATTAACGATTCTATAGTGTACCAAAGAGCATTTTGAGTGAATGAGACCCGTAGTTCACTAGCGGGTTTTGGAAGAGATTATATGAGGCATTGAGGATAGAGCTAGACTTGAGTACAGCTTATCACCCACAAACTAATGGGAAAATCGAGAGGGTGAATTGTATCTCAGAAGATCCCTTGTGAGCTTGTATTCTTGACTTTAGGTGTTTACGGGATGATAAATTGCATTTTTTAGAGTTCACATACAATAATAGTTATTAGTCTAACATCGGTATACCAACATTTGAAGCATTATATGATCGATCATGCAACACTCCTTCGTGTTAGTAAGAGACGTGCGAAAAAATGACATTAGGGCCAAATATGGTTAGAGTGACATCAAAGAAGATCGAGATCACTAGACAACAAATGAAATCTACTCAGGATAGACAGAAGAGTTACATTGATAAAGATGTAGAGATTTGGAGTTCTCTACTGACGATATAGTCTTTGTCAAGATCCCTATATTGAACAATGTGGTTCAAATTGGTACAAATGGGAAGTTGGTGTCAAAATTCATAGGTCTTTCCCGATACTTGAGAGGATTGGGAACCTTGTTTATAATGTTGAATTACATCACATGGTGGTAGATATGCACAATGTGTTCTGCATTTATCACTTGCATAATTTTGCGTACAACTCAGGCGTGACTATTTCACCAAATCGGTTTGATTATTTTGGTTGAACCAATAGCTTTGAGACCTTATAGGCCCATTCGTATCTTGGACAAGATACAAAGAAGCTTGTGAGGAAGAATGTAGAGTTAGTGAAGGTTCAATGGAGTGAAAGAGAAGGCGATTGCACATAGGAGATCAAGGAGAGCATGAGGACCACTTATCCAGAGCTCTTCACTTAATTAGATTTCCATTTTATCATTAGCTTTCACGTTTGATATCATATTTGATGTTTATATAGAATAACTTAGTATCCTGCATGCTACAGTAGGCATATATTACACTTGATCGCTTATGATTGCATGGCTGCATGTTTGATATTCGAGATGACAGATTATGGTTATCAAACCGACCGTTAGGGAGGTTTGCTTACTGTCACTGACCAAAATCAATTTTTCTGAAACCAAAAAAACGTGGATCTTGTCTCATCGCGGTTTTCCTATGGGCAAGGTAAGGATACTATGGTTGTTTTTTTGGAAGTATGCATTAAGCAATCGAGTCCTCACTGGGGAACTCAAATAATACCCACATACCTCTAGAGTCAAAACAGGTCCTCATTGATAGTCAGTTTTTTAACTATCAAATAAACAAAGAACAACCAATTCCATTTGATATTTATTTATCCATAGCAACCACTAAGCCTCAAAATAAATCTTTATTTAATAAATCTCTTTTCAAAACATTTGTTTATTCATATAATTATCTCTCTAACATCAGTATATTCGCAAAACACTTATGAATAACTTCTTACTTGCAAATCATGTCAAAAATGATATAAACAAATGTTGTTTAAATTGGAGGTAAGGACAACACTAAACACAATCCCCTTGGTGGTAACTGTGGAATGGATGTTCTATACCACCATTTTAAAAGGTTGGTTTAGAGAAACCTAGATCTCAAATTCTTTTTATATTTATTTCGGTAAATCCTTTTTAAACAAATCTATTTCATTCATAAAATATCCTTTTATTTTGAAATCAAAACCATTTCAAATTACTTTCCAAATTCCAAATTCATTTATAAAACCCTTTTATAATTATCCAAAATCATTTATATAAATTTGTTTTATAAACATCCAAACATTTTATATAAATATCTTATAAATATACAAACATTTTATAAACTCCATTCATGAATATCCAAAACATTTTCAAAAACTTTTTTTAAAATCGTTTATAAAACTTCTTTATAAACCTTTCCTGTTTAAACAACTTCCTAAATAATCTTAATCAAATTAGCTTCCTTTAATAAGAAAATCCATTTTATAAATATTCTTTATATATGAAATCTTCTTTGCTTAAAAACTCAAATCCATTTACCTAAAACACCTTATAAATTCCCAAATTCCTTTATAAAACTCTTTATAAAAACTTCTTTTTATAAACGTACAAATCATTTAGAAAACTCTTTGTAAACTTCTTTTTATCACAATGAAACCATTTCAATCGGTTAAAGCATCTTTAATAAAACCATTTGCCAACTCATCTATTAAATATCTTGTTCAAAATGTAATAATTTTGAAATCATTTCAAAAGGAAAATGTATTTATCCTTATAAAATCAAATGGAGACTTTATGACCACAATGATGTTTTTAATTTGATTTTACTTATCCAATTTAACATGGCATCACATAAAAACATGCATGTAATGGATCAACACATAACAATCAATCAACTTAAGTAAATGTCCAAGTTAATTTTAATAGCAGAATGGTGTTTTGTTCAGCTAATAGATGTCATTTAGCTTTCCTAATCATATGTGGTTACACAATGGAAAGCGACACAGAAATCCCTTGATTTAAAACAAATTTGAAAAGAAAACAGTTTAAAATAAAATTGATTACTTAAACTCAAAGCGATTTTAAAATAAATTAAACCCCTTATAAATGAGAATCAAATCCTTGTTAAACGGTAATTAAACTCTAATTAAAAGTAATTAGACTTTAATTAAACCTTATTAAAACATAATTAACTTTAATCAAAGATTAATTAAATAAAACCCTTTTCAAAATAATAATTATCTTAAATAAATAATTAAATATTGATTAATTAATCCTTAAATAAATAATTAACTTTAATTAAGTATCAAATCATAATTAACTTAATTGATAAACACTTAAGTTTAAAAACTATTATTAACAAATGATTAAGTACTAATTACCTTTATTTATTAATTAATTATTCTCTAATTACTAAATTAAAGCTAGAAATCATTTTCTAAAAAGATTTGAAGTTAAAACAAGTTTAGATTAGACAAATAGTTAGATTTTCTAAACTGCGCGTATAGCGACTATCATTATACGGACCCATAATTTTCAAAACTTGAAATTTTGATTTTCTAACTTTTAAAACTTCCCTTTTGAACTCTTTTCTTCTTTAAAACATGAAAATAAACTTTTGAAATTAAAATCAAATTTTTAAACTTGGAAACTTTTCACTTTGGACAAAAATCAGACTTTCGACAAAAAAGCGAATTTCTACTTCGCTTTTGGTTGGCGAATCGCAACCTTTGTGTCATGAACCTACGTACAACATTCAATCACAATACCACATCATAACATTATAGCATAATCATAAACTAGAATATTTCTTCACAAATACTAACCAACTTTTTCAATATTCAAGGTATAATCTTTATCCCTTACTCAAACTTCGACATAAGCAATTAATACCAACCAACATATATGCATGCATACACAACATATAACATCACCACATGCTTAAGCAGCATTTTAAATCATAAATTTTACAACTTTAAAATTTTAGTAACTTGAGTTTTAAAACATGAACTTTACACACTAAACTTTTCACTAAATCAAACTAAACTTGCTCTCGACCGAGTTCACTTGCTCCTAGCTCAATAAATTGAAGATGTGGACCTTTGGAAGGCTAAACAGGCTCGGCCTTGGACCAATTTGTCTTATCCATGGCTAGAACAAGGCTTATTCTTGGTGTTTTTGTGGAGTATAAGGCCTTAGTAGCGAATGGGTTTGGAAGTGAAATGGAGGAGTTTTTACTAGATTTTTGGGTGAATAAACCAACTTTCCCTCTTAGGGATTTGGAGGTGGAAGCCATGGAAATACATGAAGATAAGAAGAGGATAGAAATGAATGTAGGAATGATGGTGTAAAGGAATAATGTGTTGAGATATGAGGTATTTATAAGCAATTAAAAGAATTTATAATTTAAATTAACTTTACATTTAAAATATATTAAATGTTGCCATGTAGCATGCTTGCCATACCTCCCCTCATCTCTCTCCACACATCCTCCCCCCATACTCTCATGTACTAACCTAGGTGTTTTAGATAATGTTTAGGTACTAACCTAGGTTATATATATGTATATGTACATGTATATAAATATGCATAAATAGTCACATCATGAATGTATATATTATTAAGTATTCATGTACGTATACATGTATATGCTTGTGTATTATTTGCAATATTGATCAAACCCTAGTTAAATAGTGTGTGCATGTTTAAACAAATGTGCACAATGTTTTCTGATAATTTTTTCGTGCCAAAAAATCGAAAAACGTTCTTCGGTCACATTTTCTAATTTTGTTTGAACTATCTATATTGGTAAACAAATTTTGAAAACTATTTTATCATTGTTATTAATTAATTAAAATAGGTTTATTTGCTAATAAAACCCATTTATTGATTATATAAAATATATTTAAAATCCTATTTCAAAGTGGCAAAATCCTAGGTCATTACTAATCTATTTTACCATCATTTGTTATTATTTAAAAGAGACATATTATTTTAATTTATAAAACCTATTATTTGAATATTTAAATTTATTAAATATTCGCAAATCAAGGTGGTAAAATTCTGAGTTGTTACGTTATTAATGTCAAGAAATGAATTTCCTCGATTTTAAATAAGCCATTAAGATTATTAACTCTACTATATGACATTATGTGAAAATCCAAAATGAATTCCTAGTATGTTATCAAAATATGATTTTGATATTGGTGGCCAAAAGGATATGATCCATCGACAGAAAAAGTGTCTTTAAGAAAAAGATCAATGCAGTTGGAATACAAGCCACTTTGATAAGAATAACATCGTAAATTTATCGCTTGGTATGACTTTGAGTTTTGGTACATATATATTGAAACAAAATTCTAAATAATGATTTAGAATAGATGATTCACATATAATAACCAAAATATCTCGAGCTTAATGGGAGCGATAATTAAGTTTGTAAGTATTGGATATGATCCAAGAAATGATATGAAAGTATTATTTAGTAAGCATCAAAGTTAGGTATTTTCACTGAGAAATCAAATAAATTTATATTTCAATCAAATGTAAAGGAATTGTCTATCTATAAGAAATAATTTTAATAGGTACTAAAATATATTTCTAAAACTAGAAGTAAACAAAAAATTTATGATTGTTAACGATGTATTCATGTTAAAATAATTCCAGTTTGATTGTTTAATCCTCAACATTGGTTTTAAAAATAACATCTTTTATAATTAGTATAAAAGGATGATGGGATCGTCCCAAATGATATACGAATACATGATATAAGATGGGTTCCTTATACGTTGGCAATAAGAATTATCACACATGTTATATTTTCTATAATATCACACTTCACTCATGTATTTGATAAATATAGCAAGTAACAAATCAAAATTAAGACCAGTTAATGGCAGTTTAGAGAGTTCTTGAGTGTTTATGAAATACCAAAGAATTATTTATAGAAACAATGAACTCCTTATGAAGGAATGTGCAGATTCGAAGTGCAACAATGATATCTAGTATAGTATGCCAATAACAAATTCATGTTCAAACTTATGTTAAAAACTTTAAGTTAGAATTGTACCAAACGATAAGTAGTAGCTTATTCAATCAAAGGCTACTACAATGTAAGAAACATAAATAAATGCAAAAATTTATACTTGAGTTGAGGGTAACCAAATGCTGAGAATACCATGGTATTATGATGATAATATCGCGATACGGTTCATAAAAGAACTTAGAGCTCAATAGAAGTTGGGAAACATAATTTGAATAGTTCCAAATGATAAAAGCAATTTATCAACATCGAAGAGAGTTGATTGACAGAGTAGATAATTAAAACAAATATCATACACGTTCACTAAAGGATTGACTCGATTAGTTTTTAAGAAAATCAATCGATGAAGTTATAGAAAGATTCCATAATTGACCCCATGTTCAAGTGGGATATAACCAATCTTGTTCAAAATAAAAGGTGTTTTTCCTTATATTATATACTTGTTGTATATCGATATAAAAAACTAAGTAATTAATTTAAAGTATACGGGTGGAAAATCCTTTAATGATATATTATGTGATAGAAATTACATACTGTTGTAATCATGAGAATTTTATCGCATTGAAAATAAAAATTATTTTAAATAGTCCTAGTCAAGATGTATCGAGAAAGGATCGATTCATCCGTTGGGACTAGAGTACACAATGCTCTTCAGATGTTGAGCAGTGTATTTCTAATGGCTACTGGAGGAACCAAGGGTTTATGCACTAATTGTTATCAGATAACTATAGAATGACTTCCTCGAGAGTACTCTGTTGGTTAATACAACTAAGGTCAAACGAATAATCTCAAAGTGATGATGCTACACTATTCCCTCGACTTGAGAATACTATGGAACTTGAATATGGATACTACACTTTGATTATAGTTAAATCATGGCATCGCTCATTAAATGACTATAGTTGAGTTAGAGTTGAAGCATTGGAAGTGTAACATTATTCAATAAAGAATTCATCTCCTTAGTTACATGAGATTTGCATTAAAGTCAACTACAGTCAACTTAAAACAAAGCCTCTGACCAGAGTAATAATAATAATAATTAAACTAAGGACTTTATGTTTGGAATTACAAAGTTGAATGTGGAAAATATTGGAACTTTGATCAAAACCAAATTTCATAAGTCCTAATGTGATACAATTTTGACGAAGAGAATTGGTGTAAATAATCATAACTACCGGGAGATGCTTATAATAGTAAAATTGGATTTTATCAAAAAAAGTATAAGCGAAAAATTTCGCTAAAATTTAACTAAGGTGATGAGTGAACTTTAATATTCAGATAGTTCGTATTAATCGGTGAATGAATTTACACCTACGAGTCGAACAACTACATTGATAGATTCTCCAAAATACCACACGGTTTAATTGTTTAACAAACTATCATAAATTAATTAAATTAATTAATATTTTGGAACAGTAATGTTACCTAGTATCCTGATACGACTATATTGGACTGATCATGCAAAACAGATTCGACTGTTGTCTAGAAGGATGACCACAAAACAATAGCTATAGGGCTCAGAAGTTGAGTTCAGACAGTTATATGAAGCCCGGATTGAATGGAGTTGATAGATAGACAATGCAGGATGTTAAGAATATGGAAAATAACTTGGATTAGCAAGGGATCAGCATAGCAAGGTAGAGTAATAGGGATCGGCATAATCATTTGGAGTAAGGACATAGGTGATGATGCCTGGTTCAACATGTCTTGTCAGTACTAGAGGGATCGGCATAATCGTTTGAATGGATTGCGAACATGGATGGAATATAAGAGGGATCGACATAGGTGATTAGGCCTGGTTCAACATGATTTGTTATCGCTCGAGGGTTCGGCATGATATTCAGGAATAAGAGGGATCGGTATGGTTGGAAGGCTAGGGTTCGGCATAGCCTAATGAAGCACGATGGATCGACATAGCATTATGGATGATCAGAAGGGATCGACATCATGTGATGCAGTTCAGAGAATACAAATGAATGGCATATTGAAGGGATCGACAGAGCATTATAGAACCTTAGAGATCGGCATAGTCCATCAGAGGGGTTCGGCAGCAATAACATCAAAAGTGATTCGAACCAAAAGATTAAGAAAAAGAGTGAGCTCCACATATCCAATCAACGTGATATTCAAGATATTGTCATATTCAAGCATGAGGAAGCTACTATAGAATCGCTGCCCCAAATTCAACAAATGGAGGGATCGGTACCGATCCCTCTCCACTGAGATTTAGGCTTAGCACCTTTATGGTGGGCTCATATGGATGAGGAGGTCCTATTATCAAAGTTCCAGTAGATTGGTGGTCGCCTACACCTTTATTGTAATCAACTTCCTACATTATTCTCTTACTTCTTGCTGTTTGCCATTGTAATCAAGATTATAGTGAATCAATAAAGAGAATATTCAAAGTAGATGGAGGCAATTCGACGCCGAACCACTATAAATCTTGTTGTTATTTTTTTGCTTTGATTTTCTTACTATTGTTCTATATTTTTATTTTTTAATTTATTTTTCTTCTTTTACTTCTCTACAAAAACCTATTCTTGGGTGTCCGTGACCAATTTTGTTGTAAACATTTTGGTGTTTTCACTGAGAACCTTATTCTCAGCGCGTTAGGATCCCCTTTGTTGTTGCTATATTGAACAAATACCCCGAAGAAGATCCATTGTCATCTTCAAAAGCTTGCCGATACTACTCAGATGTACTAGAATCTAAGCAAGGAAATCGATAATGATGCGATGTACCAGATCAACTTCTCAGAATGTGGATGCAAATGAAACTGCCAACATTCAACAAGGAGCCCCATGCAACCAACCTGCAAATTTGAATGTGGAGCCTACTGAAGTACAGAACCGTACTGATTCTATAACTAGAGATGAATTTGATAAATTAATGAGGGAGTTGATGGAAATCTATAGACAGCTGAATGAACAAGTTCAGACTAATGCTACCTAAATGAACTAGATTGCTCGACAATATCGTGAGAACGCCTAAAGAGATCTCACTTCTTACTCGGTGTTAGAGAGTTCTAGCTCATAAGATGAATACCATAGGCATAGGCGTTGCAGGGTTGAAGGAAATCAAGCTAAAACATCGGGGCATCGCTTGGCAAACCAATATGGTCTGCCAAGATGGATCGGTGCCGATCCCTCCTAAGGTATCGGTACCAATCCTTTCTTCAAATAAGGAATTCACCACAACACTTGGGGAATCCAGCAGGAGAATTTTCCAAAAGCTTGGATGCTGGAGTTCGACTAAATGCTGACCAACTACCCCACCAAAATGACGATGAGTTGAATGCCCAAGGTGCACGTCAAGAGGATGGTGGACCAAGACGGTGTGAAACGGCCCGTAGACGTCTACCAGACCATTCACGTAAGGTGGAGCACGACCATCGCTTGGCACCACCCATCCAAACATCAGATTTGTCGGTAATGGTCAGACAGTTAGTGAGAGAGAACCAGGGTTTGACAAATGATGGCTGGGTAATTTTGAGAAGTCATACCCTATTTACTGAAAATGTTTTGCGTGCGGAATATCCGAGAAAGTTTAACATGCCTTCGATGCCTGCCTATGAGGGAAAAACCGACCCCAAGCAACAAATCATGAGGTACGAATGGTTGATGGATTCAGCAAGAGCTAATGACGCAACAACATGTAGATGCTTTCCTATAACCCTCTCTGGAATAGAGACGATGTGGTTTACAAGACTACCCCCACGATGGATTTTAAGGTTCAATGAAAAGGAAACTAAGTTTGTAGAGCAGTTCCGGATCCACGCCACTCGCCCTAAAGACCTGAATTCACTTTCCAGCGTAATTCAGGCCCCAGGGGAATCGTTGAAGGACTATTTGGAAAGATTTCATATTGCTAGCACAGAAGTTAGTAATCCAAATGATCATGCTATACTTATGGACATGGCGAGAGGGATTGATCCGAAATCTAAGTTTAGTGATTGGCTAGATGGAAAACCGTCGGCCACATTGGATCGATTCAATTCAAAGGAAGCTCATTTCTCGAGGAAGGAGGAAGCCAGGTACTATAGGAAAAACAATGTTGTGGGATCGAAAGGAGAAGAAATACAAAGCAATATTGCAATAAAGCAATCGGATGATAGTTCCGGGAAAGTCCAAGTTAATGTTCAGAACAAACCGGATCAACAAAAGCGAAATGGGGATAGGAATCAAGACCGGAGGAGGGAGCCTCGAAGACCAAGACCTAGGATTGTTAAGTATGACAACTACACACTCTTGAACATATCCTTAGAGAATATTTATCTATCCACTTGTAATATTGTTCAATATAAGAAGCCATGTCTAAAGGAGTCGACAGAGACGCAGAAACAGACTGGAAAGTACTATCGGTTTCACCAGTGTTACGGGCATAATTGAACGAGTGTAGGCATCTCTAGGATGCTATCGAGAAGGTTATTCCGCAAAAGGAATTGCAGCAGTTTGTGAGAACTCCGCGGGATGGTGAACAAGGGACATTTGACCCCAGTCGAGGACAACCTCTGTGTAAGGCTGAGGAGCCTGCATGGACTGGTGGGAGACTAGTGATAAACGCAACAGTTGGAGGACCACACCCTGGGGATAGAAGTTGGCGGGAAATGGAGTGTTATGCTAGCGCGATAAGGCATGTGGACTTTGAGTATTGTTCAAATACAGAGGACGGAGCTCCAGCTAAGCAACATCGCACGATGACTGATGATACAGTGTTCAGAAGCAGGGATGCAGATAAAGTGGAGGCTCCTATGATTGACCCGATGGTCATTTCTGCCTTGATAGGTCCTACTTTGGTGAGAAGGATTTTAATTGATTATGGAAGCTTGGTGAATATTATTTTCAAGATGATGTATGATCAAATGAGAATGGATGCTAAATATTTGAAACCATCTAAAGCTCGCATGCGTGGTTTCAATGGTGTGGCAAATGAGGTTGTTGGTTATGTAGAGTTGCCTGTTGAATTAGGTGAAGGTGAATGTAGGAGAGTGCGCATCCTGCCGTTCATTGTTTTGGATGTTGATTCGTCATACAATGTTTTTCTGAGCCGACCTACCCTGGCTGAACTTCATGCAGCTCTTGCCCCGTGGTGTTTAACCTTAAAGTTTCCAACTGAAATGGTGTAGGAGTGGTTCATGGTGACCAGGAAACTGCACGTGCCTGTTATGTGACTGAGTTGAGGGAAGCTTTGTGTAAGGAGAAGGGCAAGGGTGTGGACAAATATGCCCGCATCCAACTTACTGAAGATTGACAATTGGTGCCTAAGCCTTGGCTTGGTTCCCACAGTCGGTTCTATAGAGATATAGATTCGATGGATGATGAAGAGGAAACCAAGGTAGCACTGGCTGAGCTGACGATTGATATCACAGTCAGCCACGATGACCCATCATAGGTCTTGAAGATTGGATCGTAGCACAACCCTTCAATAATGAGAGAACTTGTTGATTTTCTCCAAGCAAATCTGGACACATTCGCTTGGACTCATTCGAACATGTGTGGGATCTCTACTGCCATTGCTAGACATGCATTAAACATTGATCTGAAGTATGTTCTGGCGAATCGAAAAAGGCAAGATATGGATTCAGAGAGATCAATCGCCCGTAAGGAGGCGGTGGGTAAACTGAAAGTCGATGGGTTTATTCGCAACGCTCTCTATCTTGAATGGATGTCTAATCTCATGCCAATGAAGAAGGCGAACGAGAAATGGAAAACGTGCATCAACTATTCAGACTTGAACAAGGCATATCCAAAAGATATTTTCCTCTTCCAAGGATTGATCAGCTTGTTGATTCAACAGCAGGACATGAATTTTTGTCTTCTATGGATGTATGCTCGGGGTATAAACAAATCCCAATGCATGTGCCCGATAAGGAACGCACCAGCTTTGTTGCGGATGTTGGGTTGTATTGTTACGTGGTGATGCCATTTGGATTGAATAATGCTGGAGCAATCTATCAACGCTTGGTTAACCGGATGTTTAAAGATCAAATTGGAAGGATAATGGAAGTCTAGGTGGATGATATGCTCGTGAATTCGCGATGATCAAACGAACATATCCGAAACTTGGTAGACATGTTCGACATCCTCCGATATTACAAGATGAAAATCAATCCCTTGAAGTGTTCGTTCAGTGTTGCGTCAAAAAAATTCTTAGGATTTGTTGTCAATGCTCGAGGAATAGAAGCCAATTCTGAGAAGATCCAGACAATTCGAGATATCCAAGCGCCAAGGACTATTAAGCAAGTGAAAAGCCTGAATGGGAAAGTCACTACCTTAAGTTAATTTGTCTCTAGAGCAACTGAAAAATGCATTCCTTTCTTTGATTTGATTGGAAAGGAAAGAGAAATTTTGAATGGATGCGGGTTTGCAAAGATGCATTTCGAGCTCTCATGAATCATTTGGAGAGACTCCTCATCTTATCAAAGCCGTGGATCATGAGGAGTTGTAATTTATTTGGCTGTATCAACACATGTTATAAGTGTTGCCTTGATTTGCAAGGAGAACCGGATTCAGAGTCCGGTGTATTATATTAGTAAGCGATTAACAGGAGCAGAAAGAAATTATCCAAAGATAGATAAATTGGCATACTGCTTGCTAATCGCCACATGGAAGCTTCATCCATATTTCCAAGCGCATCCGATCAACATTCACACCGACCTGCCGTTACGACAGGTCCTACAGCGACCTGAGACATCTGGGAGGTTGCATAAATGGAACGTTGAGATCTGCCAGTTCGACAATACCTATCTACCTCGAAGAGCTATCCAGGGTCAAGCGTTGGCGAACTTTATAGCAGAATTTACCATGTAAGACGATCTTCCGGAAGGTAGCGGAATTCCAACCGTACGGTTGAAGTTGTACATTGATGGAGCATCCAATGATCATTGTTTCAGAGCTTGGATTGTGCTTGTAACCCCTGAAAACCGGTCGATTTGTTATGCTCTAAAGCTTGATTTTCCTACCACAAACAACTAAGCCGAGTATGAAATGTTGATTGCTGGACGTAAACTTGTTAGAGAACTTGGAGTTAAGTCTCTTGAAATATTTTGCGATTCACAATTGGTGGTGTAACAAGTCAGAGGAGACTATCAGGCTAAGGGACAACGACTTGCCCTATATCTTACCCGATTTCAAGAGTTATTGGTAGAATTTGAATATTATGATATTTCACACATCCCACGCAAGCAAAATGAACAAGCTGATTCATTGGCAAAGTTTCCGGTACCGACAATGCGCAACAGATGGGTTAGTTCTGGTCGAGATATTACATATCCCAAGTATAAATATAATGGAAGTCGATCGAGTACTGGAAGCGCAATCTGAGAGTGCATCGTGGATGACTCCATTTAAAGACTATTTACTGCGTGGAATCTTGCCTGAAAGAAGAAATGAATGGCAGCAACTTCTTAGCAAAGATTCATGGTATATTGTGCAAGAAGGAACTATGCATCGAAAAGGTTCTTCCGTTCCCCTACTCTGATGCATCGCTCGCAACGAGATAAAGCATGTTCTTAAAGAAGTTCACGAGGGGAATGTGGTGATCACACTGGGAGGCAAACTCTAGCAAAGAAGATACTCCGTTATGGATATTATTGGTCTATCTTAAACTAATATGCTATCGACTATGTAGGGCAATGTGATAAATGCAAGATATATACAAAAGTCCCAAGAGCTCCGCCAACAGAAATCACGCAAATGGTCAGTCCATAGCCATTCGCTATGTGGGGTGTTGACATCTTCGGCTCTTTACCAATCTCTAAAGGTGATGCGAAGTACGCTATTGTCGCGGTTGATTACTTCACCAAATGGGCCGAGGCGGAACCGTTGGCTATGATCATAACCAAGAAAGTAATCAATTTCTTTGTTTGAAACATCATATGTCGCTTCAGTTCCATGAACTATCGTAATAGATAATGGGATTCGGTTCGATAGTGCCGAATTTAAAGAATTTTTTCGAAGTTATCGTATTGAAAAGAGATTTGCAGCGGTCACTCACCCTCAGGCGAATGGACAAGTTGAAGCCGTAAATAAAATTGTTAAATCCATTCTGAAAAAGCATCTGAAAAAGGCTAGAGGCAAGTGGGTGGATGAACTTCTTACGTCCCTTTGGGCTTACAGAACCACTCATAAGTTCGTGACTGGCCATACTCCATTCGATTTTGCTTATGGATTCGAAGCCAATATTCTGGTAGAACTTGAAGTCATTTCTCATCGAGTGACTTACTACGACCCCAAAATGAACAAAGATCTTCTTTTAGAATTCTTGGACTTTATAGATGAGAAGCGCGAAGAAGACGATTTGAGAGCTGCTGCACACTAATATCGAGTCACCCGATATTACAACATTAAAGTGCGATCGAGGACCTTCGAAGTTCGCGATCTCGTACTAAAACGGTTTTTCCGACCTCGTCGCATATGAATCCAACATGGAAAGGACGTATGTCATTGAACAAAGGCTTAGAGAAGGAACTTTCAAGCTAGCGACTTTCGACGGCATTACACTCCCAAGAGCATGGTATAACGATCATTTACGATGCTACTTTACTTAGAACATTTCCTTTGCATTTCAGTTCTATTTGCTTTCAGTATTTGCTTTAGCATTTGGTTTTTCAATTATGTAATAAGACAGATTAGTTTATTCCTATCCATTTGGTGAATAAAGTCTCAAACTTCCTTTGCATGTATAGTTATTATTGCATTATATGCTAAGTACATAACGAAATTGATTGATATTGATATGTGTGAACAGGTTCTCGGAGTTCAAAATCGATCGATCGTACTAATCCCCGATTGGATCAAACAAGATGAGCTCCTTTAATTTTCCCGATTAATAATTCCCATAGACGATTCAAAGGATGGGACACGTAATAAGGAACAAATGTCACCTGCAATTTGGGGATTGGAAAATTTCCTACCCGGACCGTGGGACTGAAATGAAATCAAGGCGGCCAAAAGAAGCATAAACACCAAACGGGTGTGACCGACCACCCATCGACTAACTCTGGTCCAAGAGTGCATAATGGAGTATGAACATAAAATGGGTGTGACTGACCACCCATCGACAACTCTAAGTCCCCGGAGTACGGGCTGAAGTATAAACATGATTCGGGCGTGAACCGACCACAAGGAAACAACTCTAAGTCCCCATAGTGCACACTGGAGTATAAACATGATTTGAGCATGAACCGACTGCCCAGGAGACAAATTTAAGTCCTCCGAGTGCAGGCTGGAGTGTAAACGTGATTCGAGCGTAAACCGACCGCCCACGAAACAACTCTAAGTCCTCGGAGTGCGGACTGGAGTATAAACGTGATTCTGGCATGAACCGACCACTCTAATCCCTGGAGTGCGAACTGGTGTAGAAACGTGATTTGGGCTTGAACCGACCGCTCATGAGACATCTCTAAGTCCGCGGAGCATAGACTGGAGGATAAACGTGATTCATTGTGATCCGAGCGCCCACGAGACAACTCCAAGTCCCTAGAGCACATATTGGAATATAAACACGATTCAGGTGTGATTGACCGCCTACGAGATAACTCTATGTCCCCAAAGCACGGACTGGAGCATGAACATAAATCGAGCATAAACCGACCGCTCGCAAAACAACTCTAAGTCCAAAGAGTGTGGACTAGAGTAGAAACACAAATGAATAGATGGGTGAATTTCAACCATTCTCTATTCTACAAACTCCAACCTGAAATCGACATGAGGAATGCATACTGCTAAAAGATGAATACAGCGGCTCACTACAGCTCCGGTTTAATGTTCTTTACGACTTAAGGCAACGACCGCAAAGAGACCTAAAGATAAAGATATAGGTTGTTAATAGAATTTGCAATCAAAAAATTACAAGTACTCTAAAAGGGAAGTAATCATTCAACTATCAAAACAATAATTCAACGATGCCTAATTGAAAACGAAAAACTTTTATTCTCAAGTGTCAAAATTCTAGTACAAGTTATTTCAGGAAACTAAGATTCATACCCGTACACCTACGACTAGGGAAAGAAATAATTGTGCAAGTTATATACAATGATTTGAAGTAACAGTTACTTCTTTGACTTTATTTTCCTTTTGAATTTTTCAACGGTGGAGCCGCTCAAGCTTCTCTTCTAGGATCCTTTGCCACCCTTGGTCAGAGTGCTTATGGAAGAAGGAGGGATTTCACCAGGGATTGACCTGCTCATTGGAATAACTTGTAATGGTACAAGATCTAGATATTCGACTTCTACCTCGATAGGCTCACCTTTAACTTTTCGCTTCAACTTTTCCTCCTCCTCAATCCCCTCCTTCATGTTGGTTTTAGCAGTATGCTCCAAACTGCCAGTAATTATCAAATCATCAAGGTCATCGGTCTAGAGCAGATATTTAGTTTTATCTTCATCAAGAGCACCGATGATTTGGGCATCGGACCTTGGAACTTCAACAACAGCCGGGTCCTCGGCCGCTTTCTCATGTTGTTCCGCAGCAGCACCACTTTTGGGAGTCAAATCAGGGCCTGAAAGACCTGTAAAGTTTATCAAAACACGGATGTTAGTTGAAAGCCATTGCACGTGAAGAACAAGAACTTTTCAAATATGAGGAAGTTTAGTATGATACCAACATCCAATTGACTTTCCGTAGTCATCGGACTTCCCCCTTCTAGGATGGGAGATAACATTTATGGTCCAAAGCCATGATTGTCCGGATCATAGCCGAGAATCTGCCCTAGGTCATGAGAATTTGACGATCCGACTACTTGGGTTGGAGAGGAATACATAAGAACAGCTCCAGAAGACTCGGCGATGTCCTCTCCATCTTTAGTAGGTGCTGGAGCCTTGATAAATTGAAGTTTAGCGGCAGCCAGATCCAACGGCTCTTTGTTTTAACGATATGTTCCTAGGCTTCAACAAGCGATCCGAGGTAACCCTCGCCAAGAAAGCTTAAGTCATGGTGGAGTAGGACCTTCACATTATATTCGATAATCAATGGATTGAATAAGTCCTTAATTTCTTTCCTACCGGATCCAATGGCGGCCTCCACCTGGGAGTTGGCTTGCTCAAACATCTCTTTTCTGTTAGAGCTTCAATTTTGGCAACTGTTCATCAAGTTTTGTTTTCAAGCTCCTTGCCTCTTCTTAGTATTTCTATGACTCCTCCTGGGCCTCAATCTTCTTCCCCCTCTCCTTTTTCAACAATTCTTTGAGCTCCTCAATACGGAGAGCTAAAGTGTCTTTCTCCTTTTGCAAGGATTCCTTTTCTAAGGCAAGTTCTCTACTGCTTTGAAGTGTCATGTCGAGTTCTTTTTTGTGTGAAGTTTCCAGACGACTCACTACCTCTGCCGTCTCCTTAGCATTCTTTTCAGACTCGGCAAGTTTGGTTTTGAAATCAAGCAACTCAGCATCCTGATGCTTGATTATATCTTTGTCATGAATAGCCTATAACTTGAGACGATCTATTTCATTTTAACGCTCTATGGAGACTTCAAAAACTTTCTCTACCAAATGAACGAATGATTCATGTTGAACAAATACGTCTTTCACACACGCTAAAGATCTCTCCTTGGCATTCCCAAGGATAACATAAATAGAAGGGAGGAATTTGAGACTGTCAAAGCAAATCTTTGGGAAAGCGGCTGTAAGTTCAGCCAACTTATCTTCTACAGAAGAGTCCAAAGCAGTAGCTGGCAAGGGTGGTTCAAAAGTGGTGAGTGGGTGCTTGCCAGATCGGTGCTCACGAGGCTGTATTGAACTTGAAGAGCCAGAGTGTTGCTCATAAGGGCTGTGGTAAGAAGATTTTCTTCCACTTTGAACCAAAAGATTAGAATGTTCTCCCTAGTGAGACGCATGAGATTGAGACTTTCGCTTGGAAGACGAGCAAGACTCCCTCGAATGATAATATTTATCTTTCCCTTTGTCCTTATCTCTACGTCAAGCAGACTCAGAATCCCGGCTTGGGCGATGATAAGCAAAAGAGCTTCAAAGGCAATCGAAGGCGCGTTATGGAGACATTGTACCTGTAAAGACCAAATAAGAGTGTATTAGAAGTTATCGTATGAGAAACCAATAACAAATGTATAGTGGAGTGCAAGTGATTGTGAGTGTCCTAGTGTTCCCCCCAACGGACCGGTAACTGTAGCTTTACTCGTGGGTGTGCTCTCCCCTCTATTAGAAGGTTGGGTGCCTTCACCGTTTCTCGTAGGAAAGTTAAGTCCTTCGAAGTTTATATTTGGAAAGTTGTAGGACATAATGTCGTCTGTATTTTGGAGGTTGGAGATACCTTTTAACGAGCTTTCCAAACGCTAAGAAGATGATTCCTCTTCAGGATGAGTAATAACAAACTCTGGGTCTGATGCGGTTTTTATTCTGCTTAGCTGGTATACTAACTTCTTCTTTCTCTTTGGAGGTGTTTGCGATTGCCCGACTTGCGACGGACCAACCATCGGCTCTTTTCCAAGGCCCGCATCATCATCTCCTGGTTTCTCATGAGAATCTTTGATTTTGCCCTCCTATGTATCTTCCCAAGTCCCCTCAGCAGGAGGCATGACAAGGTTGATTGTTTCCTCTCTTTGTTCTGGAAAAATCTTTGGAACTGCCTTGCTTTCGGGATGTCCGATTTTACGGCCTCTTCTAATAGCCCAAGCAAAGATAGCAGTTCGTCAGTTACGAGGAATTTGATATCCCGATCCTTAACGAGGATAACACTGATAGCGCCGACGGCTTTAGAGAACTCAACGCCTTCAGGACATAGATAAACATCTAAAAGAACTTCGGACATTAGCAAGTTCAAAGGAAAAAGTTGTGACTTGATTCAGCAAACTTAGGAGAGAAGTGGAAGTAACACTTACATCCTCTAACCATCTTCTTGTGAATCCAAGGGGACATTACACATAGAACTATTCGTATTTGAATATTGAAAGCTTGTTCCAAGTTTCCATCAAGACCTGACAATTTGGTGAAGGCTCAAGGAAGACATAAGAAGGGCTTCCCGGTTGCATTTTGAAGTTATGAATAAATCTGATGTCTTCGGGAGTAGGCGGATGGAACATAACATTCATGAATAGAAGGAAAGTCCCATGAATGAAAGCATAGCTTTTAGGATGCAACTGAGTAGGGATGATCCCAAGATACCTCAACATCTCCCAAGCAAAAGAGTTAAAAGGTGGAACGCATCCAACCCAGCACTTAAATTTGTTGCATTCTGTATATCCGGCTGGGGGAAAGTGAGGTCTATCTTGCCTCGTAGGAACTAAAACATCCCCAAACAGAATCCCGTGGATGGAACATAACCGATGAAGAGTGGCTTTGCTGATTCGAGAAGCTTGGGAGTTAACAGGGTTATCGAGGACAATGGCACCCTCAACGACATCAGGAGCAGTGCTGATGGTTTTTGTTGGAAGAATTAGAATATCGAAAAAGAGATCGATTTATGGATTAGAAGCTTCTGGTTGTTTTGCATGATGTCTTAGAGAAGGCCTTTTAGATATAGTGGCAGAACTTGATTTTGCTTCAGAACCGATGTGTCTCGCTGCTGAAGCAGAAGACATGTTGAATGAATGCTTCATGCGTCCAGGATCTATGTCAGCTATACTAAGTAGACAATCGAGGTCGGAAATAATAACCTGTTCCCCCTTTGTCAAGTGTGAACTAGTGCAGTGCAATGTGAAACAAGCATATACAGTTTGAAATCAGAAAATAAAAAAACGAGGAGACTTGGAGTTTTGTCCAAAGAGATCATCATTGCTGACCGTCTCAATTGGCAAGAAAAGTTGACTGGCAACGAAAGATTTGGGATCAACTATCGGCGCATTAGATTATGAAGACTATTATCTAAGTTCATTAGCTAAGTTACTAGTTAGCCCACACTAAGAAGTTCGGAAGTTTGTTCGTTTAATCTTAAGTTCGACGGTCCAAGTATGCAAGTCATATTGTCCATTGTCATCTCATGTTCGAGTTTGGCAAGTCAAATTTGTGTGAAGTGTTCAAATAAGTTAGTTTAGATTGGTCCTTAATGTGAAATGTCGACTCTTATCCTCATTGCCGATCCCTTCCCCAAGACTCCATACTGATCCCTCAATTTAAAGCATCTACACCAATCCCTCTTCATGGCTATTTCCTACTGATCCCTCGCCAAAACTATTCCTCAAAACCTCCTACCGATCCCTCATCTAAGTTATTTCCTACCCAGCATCGATCCCTCATCAACGCTACGACCTACCGATCCCTTTCTTGAACCTACCCTATACTGATCCCCATCCCAACTCCTCCTTTCCAATCCCAAAACTTAACTATCCTCCATCCCTTCAAAAACTTTGGCCAAACCTCCTCTTTCATCTCATACTCCTTCTCCTCCTTTCTACCTAAAAGATGCTTAAACTCACCGCCCTACACGCGCATTAGAAGCTTAAAATTCACAAATTAGTTACATGATTAAAGGAGATTTCATACCTATGTATATCAAGTTAGGTTTAAAAACGAATGTTCGGAGTTTGTTGGATTGATGGCGAAGAAAGATCGACCTTGGGGGATATTGTTTGGTATCGTGTCTGGGACTAAGGATTAAAGGTTGAATGATTTTCGAATGTAAAAAGAGCTTTGAGTAGTGAGACGACCCGACTTTCTACTCCCAGAAAATCGCGTCATCTTTAAGAAAGAAAGGGATAGAAGAAGAAAAGAAAGAGAAAGAAGAAACAGAACAACATCAGAGAACTCACAGCGGAACGAATAAAATATAATATATCTCATAAAATATTACATAGTATCTCATTACATCAGAGTACACAACTTAAACAATAGATAATAGACAGTTATAAACTTCTGTCTAACTATACAACTGAAATATACAAGATACAGACACAAACAAACACAGCGGAATCAATATATATCTACACGTCGAAGCCTCCTGCTCCATATCTCCTCCAGAATTCGTCAAGCTAACCTGATCCACTTGACTACTCATACATAATATGAGTACCCAAGAGTTTAATAAAACAGAAAATAAACACTCGGGTCAGACAGGGGTCTGGTGTGAGTAAACGGGTTAAAGTTGCTTAACTTTAGAAAACCTTTGAAAGAAAAAGGTATCACGTAAGACTTTCCACACATAAACATGGAAAAGTTTTTAACTTACGCTAACCAAAACATTTGATAGGAAATCCAGTGATATTATAATAGTGTCTAGGGTTTTCAAGTAAATAAGAAATAGCCGAAATTGTTACATCTATTAAATTCAGCTACTAGCCAGTGGGTAATACAAACAAAACCGTAGGGTCTCGTAGGGAAAATGGGTTTCCATCAATGGCAGGGCTACTGGGGTACAACCCGTCACAGTACGTGGCCTAGATCAACGTACCGACGAGTACTCCCACTCCCCTGCAACACAAGGCCGGAACCATCCCTTACTGGACAGTCCCGAACAAGACAACCCCGCAGTTGGTCGCGACCCAACTGCCCACACAGCCGAATAAAAAGGGACATCTAGACAGGGGAAAATCTTGCTCTCTAGTGGGAGCTACCCACGAAGCCTTGCTGCACCTCCCCTGTTTTAGCCATTCCCGGTTGATGAGGCTTGAGGTTACGATTACCTTTATAGAACACAAATCTAAGAATGCTCATCGTCCACCTGACGATGTGCTGAAAGCATTCAATCCATACAAGTTCGTTCCGGGTTCGAACGAAACCGAAGGCACTATCTCGTTGCACTCGTTTTGGAATCACCCTCAGAGTCAACGACCATAGCCCTTGAACTTTGATTCGCCATCTCGAATCTATAAGCACTATTCCGTCAAACTCATTACGGAATCACCCACAGAGTTATACTGACGTATAGCCCTTACACCTCGAGTCTTCACTTGCTCCACTTGGATTAACGACCTAACGTTTAATTGGAATCGATGTGGTTTTCGGATATCCAAATATGGAAACCCGATCCCGGTCTCACCGAAACCAAACGCCATTTTAATGTCCAAGTTGTACTTAAGGGTTTTAAACAGTTTAAAACTTATATACAGGATGAAATAAACAGATAGATGAATCATTTATCACAATAGATAATTCATAACAAACATTCATCTCACACAACAGCATCTCACATGTCACTGACATTCAAATCATCCAATCACATCCAATATCAACCAATCACTCAATATCATCCAACATCCAATATCAACCATCCAATATTGATCATCTAAAATCAATTTATCAACAAATATTAATCAATTATCCAAAGCAAAATTGATTAATTCTTAACCAATTGGATTACCTAAATCCTTCTTCATTAATTAATATTCCAAATAGATTAAATTAATCATCTCTAATGATTTCCCTTAATTAATCTTCCTTGATTAATTATATTTAATTACATTCAAGTAATTATCTTTAACCATATTCAGTAATTAACTGTTGAGTCACAGCTTCTATGAAGATTTTGATTGCTGACAACAATATTAAAGCGATCGACAAATCAAGACCTACATATGGTACTCTAGGTTATAGGTTGATTATTTGATGTTATAATAGTAATAAAATTGTCAAAATCTATCCTCAAATAATCATGCACAAAATATAATATATATATATATACACATTTATATAGGTTGTGCACTTTATTGTGCAATTTAACAGAGACCGGTCGACCGGTCCAAATATAGGCGGTCGACCGTTCCTGTTGGATGTGCACAATAAACGTGCACACATGCACATAACGACTATATTTTTAAAAACCTGTCTACCGGTTAGTTTTTGACCTGTCGACCGTTTTTAAATAGAGAGCAACTTCTTCCAAAAGACACATCTTTCTTCAATGGTTGCGTCTCTTCTTCTTCATCAATGATCATAACTTTTGACTGCAACTTTTCACCAAGGGTTATAACTATTTTCTCTCTATAAATACACATCAATATCATTGATTAAAAAAACAAGTTTTTACACGATCATATATGCTCTCTAATCTAATCTCTAACACTCCTGCATTCTAAAAATTAATTTAGCTTATTGAATCATTGAAATTATTTCATATCTTTTGATTCAATAAGTAAATACCTTCTTTAATCTTTACAAAACATCATTCATATTCTTTGAGGATAAGATTATAGGAAGGGTGTACTACTAGTGACAAATCCGTGTTTTCAAGAACAAAAGTTGTCAACAACAATTGTATTTGTTTTTGTTGAAGTCCTCGTGTTGTAAGAGGCAAGTGTTGAAGTCCTCGGTATTGTAAGAGGCAAGTGTTGAAGTCCTCAGTGTATTAGAGGCGTGAAATCCCGTTCGGCTGTTCGGGTATTGTAAACCTGTTCCTCCGGGTGAAGCGAGGTAGTTAATAGTGAAAATCCAGATAGGAGTCTGGGACTGGACGTAGGACGGTGCTCCGAACCAGTATAAAAATCTCTGGTGTGATTTTTCTATTTTTTATTTACTATGCTATTATCATCTATTTCCGCATTTATATTGTAGTCCATATTACACGATCCGTGTGTACTATATTAGCACATATAATTGTATACACACCGCACTTTCATTTGGTATCAGAGCATAGCCACTTTCAATTGGTATCAGAGCATAGCCACTTTCAATTGGTATCAGAGCATAGCCACTTTCAATTGGTATCGGAGCCTGGTTTTCTAGAGATCGTAACAACATCCTAGAATAAATGGCTACAAAGAGATCTAGTCAAGGCAATAAGAAGAGGAAGAGCAATAAAGAACAATCAAAGGAGCAAACAAACAAATGCTTCATGGCAAAAGATAACGAGGTTAGTGATCTAACTTTTGATGATATGATAGAAATAAATTCAGAACTTCTAGACACTTTAAAAAGTGTCAAAAGAAAATATAAGGAAGCTCTAGAAAATCAGAAGAAAGCAGAATTCGAAAGAGATATGCTTAAAGACGAGAAGAGAATATTAGAAGAAGAACTTGAGAAAATTCAAGATTCAGACAATTCTCAACTCGCTCTATTAAGTCAAGAAATAGAAGCTCAAAAAGAAAAGAATAATGCTCTAGCTTCTGAAAATCATGAGTTAAAAACAAAAATTAAAATTGTTGAGTTAGATAACACTAGTCTCAAAACTAAGCTTGATGACATTACTAAAAATATTTCCAATTTTAATAAAGGGAGAGAAAATTTATGCAGAATTATTGAAAATTCTCAACCTGCTTCAAATAAGAAGGGATTAGGTTATGTTAAGAATTCAAAAGCTCACAATGATAGAAGTGGTGTAGGCTATAAACAAGCTAAAAGTAAAAATAGTACTAGATATGCATTCATGTATACTAACTCTAGTGCTAGTACTAGTAATCAAGATAGTTCTAAAACCAGTTATAGTCATAATAGTACTTTGTTTAGAAATGATAGAAATTATTCTTCAAGTACTAAGCTAATGACTAATAGTATTAAGATATGGATTCCAGCTAATATGATTGATCATGATAAACAACTTTATATTAGCAACTATTATAAGAATGTAATTTGTAATGAAAATTATATTTATAAAGGTTCAACCACACCCAAATGGGTATGGTTTCCAAAGACCTAACCCCCCGGACCCTAACATAGTAAGTGGGTACCGAAAATTATTATTATTTTTTACAGGTACTTAGAGAAACAAAAGGAAAAGGATAGATTTTGGAATTTCAAAGAATGTTCCATATGTTTAATAGAATTACGTGCTTACAATAAAATATGGACTTCGGTAAATATGGTAAAATTTATTTTACTTTTCCTTCATAATTAATAATGAGTTTATCTCGTTATATACAAGATATTTTATAATTTTATATATTTCCTCATTCTTTTTGATAATGACAAAGGGGGAGAAATTCATATGCATATAAATAGAGGGAGATATTATACTTAGAAGGAGATGTTATACTTAGGTGGAGCTTTAAAGACATTATCTGGCACTTGTGTGAATGTTACTTTTGATCTGTGATAGTGGTTTTATGTTGCCTATGGTTTTATGTTGCCTATAATCTGTTTTACATCTTCCATTTAACAACTCCTTTTTGTCGATGACAAAGGGGGAGAAAGTGCTAACAATTATTTGCAGGAATATATATATATAAGACAAAATCTCAGGGGGAGATCACATATTCAGGGGGAGATTCAGAACTTCAGTTTTTATATTGTCATCAATCAAAAAGGGGGAGAATGTTGAGTCACAGCTTCTATGAAGATTTTGATTGCTGACAACAATATTAAAGCGATCGACAAATCAAGACCTACATATGGTACTCTAGGTTATAGGTTGATTATTTGATGTTATAATAGTAATAAAATTGTCAAAATCTATCCTCAAATAATCATGCACAAAATATAATATATATATATATATATACACATTTATATAGGTTGTGCACTTTATTGTGCAATTTAACAGAGACCGGTCGACCGGTCCAAATATAGGCGGTCGACCGTTCCTGTTGGATGTGCACAATAAACGTGCACACATGCACATAACGACTATATTTTTAAAAACCTGTCTACCGGTTAGTTTTTGACCTGTCGACCGTTTTTAAACAGAGAGCAACTTCTTCCAAAAGACACATCTTTCTTCAATGGTTGCGTCTCTTCTTCTTCATCAATGATCATAACTTTTGACTGCAACTTTTCACCAAGGGTTATAACTATTTTCTCTCTATAAATACACATCAATATCATTGATTAAAAAAACAAGTTTTTACACGATCATATATGCTCTCTAATCTAATCTCTAACACTCCTGCATTCTAAAAATTAATTTAGCTTATTGAATCATTGAAATTATTTCATATCTTTTGATTCAATAAGTAAATACCTTCTTTAATCTTTACAAAACATCATTCATATTCTTTGAGGATAAGATTATAGGAAGGGTGTACTACTAGTGACAAATCCGTGTTTTCAAGAACACAAGTTGTCAACAACAATTGTATTTGTTTTTGTTGAAGTCCTCGTGTTGTAAGAGGCAAGTGTTGAAGTCCTCGGTATTGTAAGAGGCAAGTGTTGAAGTCCTCAGTGTATTAGAGGCGTGAAATCCCGTTCGGCTGTTCGGGTATTGTAAACCTGTTCCTCCGGGTGAAGCGAGGTAGTTAATAGTGAAAATCCAGATAGGAGTCTGGGACTGGACGTAGGACGGTGCTCCGAACCAGTATAAAAATCTCTGGTGTGATTTTTCTATTTTTTATTTACTATGCTATTATCATCTATTTCCGCATTTATATTGTAGTCCATATTACACGATCCGTGTGTACTATATTAGCACATATAATTGTATACACACCGCACTTTCATTTGGTATCAGAGCATAGCCACTTTCAATTGGTATCAGAGCATAGCCACTTTCAATTGGTATCAGAGCATAGCCACTTTCATTAACCTTTAATTACTATCATTAATTACAATAATTAATGATCATACATTAATTAATTACTATAATTAACTAACATTAATTCTTAATTAATTACAATTAATAAATCATATTTAAATTAATTACTTATATTAATCAATCTTGATTAATATCATTAATTACATCAACTAAGGATTCTTATTAATTAATAATTTATTAAATAATTAACTTATAATTAATCAACTCATTAATCATAACTAGTGTATTAACAATTTGTAATTACTTATTTTAATTAATTAACTTCTTAATTATTTATCTTAACCCTTGATTAATTAATTTAATTAATTAATCTTTAATTACTTCATTAAGTAATTATTAATCAATTTAAATTAACAATTAATTCTTAATTAATTACTTTATTAATTAATTATATTTTAATTAATTACACTTAGTAATTAATCTTCCAAATAATCACATTTATTAATCAATCACACTAATTAATTCTAAGATAAATTAAGTAATTAACTCTTAATTACTTACATAAGTAATTATCTCTAATTACTTTCATTTCATTAATAAACCTTAATTAATCTCTTAATTAATTATTTAATAAATAATTAATCACATCATTAATTAATTCTTCATTCTTTAATTAATTAGTTACTCCATAATTAATTAATTTCAAAACAATTATATAAATCAATTCTTTAATTGATATTATTAAGTGATTAACAATTAATCACTTCAACTAATTACTCCATGAGTAATTACCATTAATTACTTCCATAAGTAATTATCATTCTTAATTACATTCACTTATTAACCATTAATTACTCATTAAGTAATTACACTTAATTAATTCATAATTAAGTGACTATTTAAAAATTAAATAAATAATTAACTAATTATTTAAAATTAATTAAACAATTAATTAACTAACTTATTACATTTCAAAATCTTTAATTAATTAAGAAAACCATAAATCTTAATAAATCTTTTACTTATAAATAAGTCATAGTTAATTAAGTATTCTCAAGTTTATATCAAAATAATTTAACCTTGTTAATCTTCATAAATGAATTATTTGAATTAATCAAATTTTTATATAACTTAAAAACAAATTATTTCTATTTGGTTTACAAAATTATAACTCTAATCTTTATTTGAAAATACAGCATTTAGAAATCAATTTGAAATTTAAAACAATCCAATCATCAAATTTAAACTTATTTGTTTTCCATATAATTTGAAAACTTGGATTGTAAACTTTACTTAAACTTTGATTTAATAACTAAATTCAAATACTCCTTTTTACAAAAATTCAAACTTTAATTAAGTAAATTTACTTTCAAAGAAATCATCACAACCATTTAAATTTGAAAGTAAATTCAATTTATAATTTAAAGTTGGATTATCTTAAAAACAAACAAGTTTCAAACTTGTTCTTTACTTACTCCCAGATTAAACTGCACTTGAATCATTACAGCGCCTAACAAGAAACCACCCTCCAACCTAACCCGATACAAACACCCCACGTCCTCGTGCCTACCCCGAAGCAGTACCCACTCCACTTCCTTCGAGTCACCCCCGAGAGTCACGCGAATGATTACCCGAGCCCAACTTGCCTTCTCCAAAATTCCCAAACCCAGTGCACAACATATACACGCATGCACGTCTCCCTTCACCTTCGGCCATTACTGATCGTCGCGACCATCGTCGTCGACCACATTATCGTACGCGAGTTCGAATTCAAGCCCAGATCCAACAAAGTGTAACTGAGTCGAAATATGACCATACAACTCGAAACTGTAGAACAACACGAACCCAAATTCACATCGTCAACGACCATCAATCGCCGATGAACTCTACTAACTCCATTATCGAGAACACTGACCACAAGCTTCGTCATCACCACGTCGCGATCGAACTCGATCCACCACTCACGTCACAAATCCCTCGGCTACCCAGTCAAAAAAAAACCCATACCAAACCCTACTTCGAATCAATTCGAGAAATTCTATCATTTAAAAATTTCAATTGTATTTTTCCCATTATCCATAACATACAAGCAACCTTTGCTCAAAATTCTAGCTACAATCATCTTGCCAATCAACGACAATGGCCAAAAACCCCTATTTCGAACAAAACCAAAATTCTCAAGAGTTACCCATCTAAAATTTTTGAAATGCATGTCTAAATTCATGATTTTCTAACACCAATCTGAGTATATAATCAAATTTAGAAACTAAGATGTTTAATTTCTGGCCATTTTTATTTCTTACTGTTATTCTTGATTAAAAATTGTTATTTAGTTTCAAATTTCCAGAATTCTAATTTTTAAAACCTTAAGTACATATGAACAAACAAATTTCATTTATGTAACAACGCCTAATATTAGTTTGATTGAGAGATTTAAATTTTCCTTAAGAAAAATCAAACCCAGTAAATAAGCAGAGTACATAATTTACACATGCACTGTATTCTCTGATAATTCATACTTCTAACTGGTATACACAAAAAATTTCAAGTAAACAAAAATACATAATCACAGCAACATTCATCACATGCATATGGAATTCAACTGCAGATATTATTTAAAACTGTTTTTAAAAGTATTTACTCACCTCTTAATTTGCAGAGCACAGAGAATAGAGTAGAATAAATTTCCAGGCTTTAACACTTTAATTTGAAAACTGTTTGATTTTGCATGCTGTTGAAATCCTACTGCTTACTGCATGCCTTCAAATTTTGTTGATTCAACTTGCAGTTGAAACTGTTGATTTCCCTTTGCATGTTGAAATTACAGATTGCAAGTTGAACTCAAATGAAATGCAGGTTATAGCTTTGTACAATGCAGATTTGAAGTTGAATATCCATTTGAATTTGCAGATGATGAATTTTGCAATTTTCATTTTGCTTGCAGATTTTAGTTTCAGATTTGCTTTTTATTTTTGCATTTAATTTTCAGGTTTTTGAAGAGTAATTCTGGTTGCCATTAAAGTTTGAGAAGAGGAAAGAAATTTTGAAAAAGAAAATGAAAAAGGAGAAACAATTTTCTTTTATGTTATAAATTTCAAATGAATGAAAGATGAATGCCACATGTTCATAAATCTTACATTTGTCAATTATGATATTTAGTTAAACAACACATGTTAACATTTGTCTCTAAGTGTTTTTAAACTTTTATTTAATTTAAATGTAAATATAAACTTACATTTTTATTTTACTTCATAAATGAGTACTTACATATGTAAATATAAACTTCCCTTTTAAAGAAAATATTATAAACTAATTATAATACAAATGAATCTCTTATATATGTATTCATAAATCTAAAACTTTTATATTTATACATCTATACCATTTTAAATTTAAGCATTTTAAATACAAACATAAAACTTATTTAAACTATCATATGTAAAATAAATAACAATTATCTTACATTTGAAATCAAATGAATTAATCTTTGAATTAACTTTTTAAAATTAAAACAGAGCTCCAATTACAATATTCATTCATTCTAAATTATCAATAGATTAAAATTAAATCTCAAAACAACTCAAACTATAACATATACATACATATATATTATAATTTGAAAGTTTATCTTTAATTAAAAAACAAAAGCACTTCTATTCACAATATATATATCAATTGTATATATTATAAACAGAATAAAATCTGATTAGCTTTGAAAAACAATTCTTATCAAATTTAAATTGTCAGAAAGATATTGATTACTATTAACGGATTAAATATTTATTAACCATAAAAAGAATAAATTCATCAGTTTAAACTAAAATTCCAAAGAAAAATTATCAAACCAATTTAATTATTTACACAGATTATTAAATTCTTATTGCCTAAAATTCCGGGTCGTTACAATCCTCCCCCTTAAAAGAATTTCGTCCCCGAAATTTAAAAACAAAGGTAATTTAATAATTTAGTAAAGATTTTAATTTCAAACAGCAAAGCACACCTAACAACCAGTATCTAACATCCATAGCAATCAATCAAACAAACAAACCTAACTAATTATCCTGACACAAACCAGAATAAATCTCACTAACACTATCTCGAGTTTCCCAAGTATAAAACACCGGAAGACTCGCTCTACAAAAGCCAACTAACTAACCATACAACCAAAACCCAGAGCTCCACTTACCTCTAGATCCTTCAATCTGAACAGAACATCAGACTACTCTCAATCCAGCTCAACACCCAACTCCAACTGAACTACAGATTCAACAACCAATCGATGAATCATACACGTACTCCCTCAGAGATACGTGTTACACAATGAATTCCAGCTATCCAAACTGGCAATTCAATCTTATCCTATCAAAACACAGATAAGAAATCCTCAAATGCCCCAGCACTAACCAATCAATCTTATCCAATATCTGTTCTCTCACCCAGAGAATTCTATCAATAATGAAGTCTCCAACTTCAAATACCAAACTCCTTATCTCTTATCTGTAACTCAACAGACAATCCTGGGCTGCCAAGCTCTTCCTGATCAGCTTAATCTATGCTGATAATCCCAGAAACAACAAGACCAAAACAAACAACCTTCAGGATCCTATCCAATGGAAAAGTCTTCCAAAATCCATCGAAATCCAGAACTCAAGCTCTACCACTCAAGCAATAGCAACAGAACTCGCTTCCTTCCTTGCACAGCTGCTACCTTGCTTCCGCTGCACAACTCTGATTCTAAAGTAAATGAGAATACTGCTGATGAACACGAATACAATCTTATCAACTAAATTCGGAAACCTTGTTCATCAAATCCATAAAAATCTGAGTGACACACCGACTTAGTCACACAACCTCAAAACAGAATCCTATTCCAAAAGCTAGATCAGTCCAATTCCAATTCCAAAAATAATTCTGAGCTACTACACCAACTCTGCTTTCTCCAAGAACCATCCAACTTCCAGGCTAACTACCAACATCGCTTCTGGAACCAAAACAAATGGAACTCAATTCTAGATGTAGACAAACTTCAGATTACATCAGTAGCTACTGCTTCCACATGAGAACTCTCAGTCTCAACACAGATCACCCAAGATAACCTAAGAAAATTCCCAACTAATCGCAAGTCACTTTTGCAATCCTACCTAGTTCGGATTCTAAAGAAACTGTTCTCTCTTTACCAATTAGAACAGCCTTAAACTATTCCAAACAAAGGTTAACTCTTCAAGAAAACTTCCACCAACTACCCAAGCTGCTGCTAGAAGAAACACCAAGATTCCTGGACCATCGGAGAAACAAGCCACACAGCTGCTTCTAAACTCTACTCGATGATACTGCGAAGCAAAAGATTTCCTTGACAGCACACCGAACACTTCGAGTTGCACTGCTACCTCAGCTAACCAAAGACTCTAATCCAAAGGTTTCTCCAAAACCAAAACCATAAACAAACCACACAATGGACCTCCGAGATGGCATACAACTTCTCAAGAAACTCGGACTCCAATCCAAGCATCAACAACTTGCTTACCTTAAGGAATAACAATGAGACCATGCCAAAGAAAATAACTTATAGACCTTAGTCTCATATTCCAAAACAGCCAAACTCCTTACTAAGAATTCAGACAACTTATACACAGATAAATCTTCTCTGCAACAGGTAAAGACTGCTCCTCAACCACTCCTAAAACTGCTTTAAAAGAAAACACCTTTAGAAAATATCCATGGATACTGCATCTCATCACGCAGTTACGAAGATATCATTACTTACTTCTACACTTCCGACAGATCCAAACTTACACTTCAAAGATAAACTCCGAATCTTTTGAAAAGATTTCCTTCGGATACCAAAGAAATCCTTACTCCAAACTACAAAACTCACTCGAGACGGTATTAGGTCTACAGTCTCAACAAAATACTTCCAATCTCAAACATATGGAACCTCTTCCATCAGTGGTAGTCATGTTACACACACACACACCACTGCTCCATCTATCTACCTCTAAAACTTATGTTGGAAAATCCGAACAGATAACCCAACCTATTAGGTAGATACATATATATATATATAGTTATATATAAAAATTACAAGTACGCTCTCTCAAGAAAGACACTACTATAGAGCCTAGGTATTCACTCAACCTACTGCTCTGATACCAAGTGAGACGACCCGACTTTCTACTTCCAGAAAATCGTGTCATCTTTAAGAAAGAAAGGGATAGAAGAAGAAAAGAAAGAGAAAGAAGAAACAGAACAACATCAGAGAACTCACAGCGGAACGAATAAAATATAATATATCTCATAAAATATTACATAGTATCTCATTACATCAGAGTACACAACTTAAACAACAGATAATAGATAGTTATAAACTTCTGTCTAACTATACAACTCAAATATACAAGATACTGACACAAACAAACACAGCGGAATCAATATATATCTACATGTCGAAGCCTCCTGCTCCATATCTCCTCCAGAATTCGTCAAGCTAACCTGATCCACTTGACTACTCATACATAATATGAGTACCCAAGAGTTTAATAAAATAGAAAATAAACACTCGGGTCAGACAGAGGTCTGGTGTGAGTAAATGGGTTAGGGTTAAAGTTGCTTAACTTTAGAAAACCTTTGAAAGAAAAAGGTATCACGTAAGACTTCCCACACATAAACATGGAAAAGTTTTTACCTTATGCTAACCAAAACATTTGATAGGAAATCCAGTGATATTATAATAGTGTCTAGGGTTTTCAAGTAAATAGGAAATAGCCGAAATTGTTACATCTATTAAATTCCAGCTACTAGCCACAAAAGTGGGTAATACAAACAAAACCGTAGGGTCTCGTAGGGAAAATGGGTTTCCATCAATGGCAGGGCTACTGGGGTACCGCCCGTCACAGTACGTGGCCTAGATCAACGTACGGAGGAGTACTCCCACTCCCCTGCAACACAAGGCCGGAACCATCCCTTACTGGACAGTCCCGAACAAGACAACCCCGCAGTTGGCCGCGACCCAACTGCCCACACAGCCGAATAAAAAGGGACATCTAGACAGGGGAAAATCTTATTCTCCAGTGGGAGCTACCCACGAAGCCTTGCTGCACCTCCCCTGTTTTAGCCATTCCCGGTTGATGAGGCTTGAGGTTACGATTACCTTTATAGAACACAAATCTAAGAATGCTCATCGTCCACCTGACGATGTGCTGAAAGCATTCAATCCATACAAGTTCGTTCCGGGTTCGAACGAAACCGAAGGCACTATCTCGTTGCACTCGTTTTGGAATCACCCTCAGAGTCAACGACCATAGCCCTTGCACTTTGATTCGCCATCTCGAATCTATAAGCACTATTCCGTCAAACTCATTACGGAATCACCCACAGAGTTATACTGACGTATAGCCCTTACACCTCGAGTCTTCACTTGCTCCACTTGGATTAACGACCTAACGTTTAATTGGAATCGATGTGGTTTTCGGATATCCAAATATGGAAACCCGATCTCGGTCTCACCGAAACCAAACGCCATTTTAATGTCCAAGTTGTACTTAAGGGTTTTAAACAGTTTAAAACTTATATACAGGATGAAATAAACAGATAGATGAATCATTTATCACAATAGATAATTCATAACAAACATTCATCTCACACAACAGCATCTCACATGTCACTGACATTCAAATCATTCAATCACATCCAATATCAACCAATCACTCAATATCATCCAACATCCAATATCAACCATCCAATATTGATCATCTAAAATCAATTTATCAACAAATATTAATCAATTATCCAAAGCAAAATTGATTAATTCTTAACCAATTGGATTACCTAAATCCTTCTTCATTAATTAATATTCCAAATAGAGTAAATTAATCATCTCTAATGATTTCCCTTAATTAATCTTCCTTGATTAATTATATTTAATTACATTCAAGTAATTATCTTTAACCATATTCAGTAATTAACCTTTAATTACTATCATTAATTACAATAATTAATGATCATACATTAATTAATTACTATAATTAATTAACATTAATTCTTAATTAATTACAATTAATAAATCATATTTAAATTAATTACTTATATTAATCAACCTTGATTAATATCATTAATTACATCACTAAGGATTCTTATTAATTAATAATTTATTAAATAATTAACTTATAATTAATCAACTCATTAATCATAACTAGTAATTAACAATTTGTAATTACTTATTTTAATTAATTAACTTCTTAATTATTTATCTTAACCCTTGATTAATTAATTTAATTAATTAATCTTTAATTACTTCATTAAGTAATTATTAATCAATTTAAATTAACAATTAATTCTTAATTAATTACTTTATTAATTAATTATATTTTAATTAATTACACTTAGTAATTAATCTTCCAAATAATCACATTTATTAATCAATCACACTAATTAATTCTAAGATAAATTAAGTAATTAACTCTTAATTACTTACATAAGTAATTATCTCTAATTACTTTCATTTCATTAATAAACCTTAATTAATCTCTTAATTAATTATTTAATAAATAATTAATCACATCATTAATTAATTCTTCATTCTTTAATTAATTAATTACTCCATAATTAATTAATTTCAAAACAATTATATAAATCAATTCTTTAATTGATATTATTAAGTGATTAACCAATAATCACTTCAACTAATTACTCCATGAGTAATTACCATTAATTACTTCCATAAGTAATTATCATTCTAAATTACATTCACTTATTAACCATTAATTACTCATTAAGTAATTACACTTAATTAATTCATAATTAAGTGACTATTTAAAAATTAAATAAATAATTAACTAATTATTTAGAATTAATTAAACAATTAATTAACTAACTTATTACATTTCAAAATCTTTAATTAATTAAGAAAACCATAAATCTTAATTAATCTTTTACTTATAAATAAGTCATAGTTAATTAAGTATTCTCAAGTTTATATCAAAATAATTTAACTATGTTAATCTTCATAAATGAATTATTTGAATTAATCAAATTTTTATATAACTTAAAAACAAATTATTTCTATTTGGTTTACAAAATTATAACTCTAATCTTTATTTGAAAATACAGCATTTAGAAATCAATTTGAAATTTAAAACAATCCAATCATCAAATTTAAACTTATTTGTTTTCCATATAATTTGAAAACTTGGATTTTAAACTTTACTTAAACTTTGATTTAATAACTAAATTCAAATACTCCTTTTTACAAAAATTCAAACTTTAATTAAGTAAATTTACTTTCAAAGAAATCATCACAACCATTTAAATTTGAAAGTAAATTCAATTTATAATTTAAAGTTGGATTATCTTAAAAACAAACAAGTTTCAAACGTGTTCTTTACTTACTCCCAGATTAAACAGCACTTGAATCATTACAGTGCCTAACAAGAAACCACCCTCCAACCTAACCCGATACAAACACCCCACGTCCTCGTGCTTACCCCGAAGCAGTACCCACTCCACTTCCTTCGAGTCACCCCCGAGACTCACGCGAATGATTACCTGAGCCCAACTTGCCTTCTCCAAATTCCCAAACCCAGTGCACAGCATATACACGTGTGCACGTCTCCCTTCACCTCCGGCCATTACTGATCGTCGCGACCATCGTCGTCGACCACATTATCATGCGCGAGTTCGAATTCAAGCCCAGATCCAACAAAGTGTAACTGAGTCGAAATATGACCATACAACTCGAAACTGTAGAACAACACGAACCCAAATTCACATTGTCAACGACCATCAATCGCCGATGAACTCTACCAATTCCATTATCGAGAACACTGACCACAAGCTTCGTCATCACCACGTCGCGATCGAACTCGATCCACCACTCACGTCACAAATCCCTCGGCTACCCAGTCAAAAAAAACCCATACCAAACCCTACTTCGAATCAATTCGAGAAATTTTATCATTTAAAAATTTCAATTGTATTTTTCCCATTATCCATAACATACAAGCAACCTTTGCTCAAAATTCTAGCTACAATCATCTTGCCAATCAACGGCAATTGCCAAAAACCCCTATTTCGAACAAAACCAAAATTCTCAAGAGTTACCCATCTAAATTTTTTGAAATGCACGTCTAAATTCATGATTTTCTAACACCAAACTGAGTATATAATCAAATTTAGAAACTAAGATGTTTAATTTCTGGCCATTTTTATTTCTTACTGTTATTCTTGATTAAAAATTGTTATTTAGTTTCAAATTTCCAGAATTCTAATTTTTAAAACCTTCAGTACATATGAACAAACAAATTTCATTTATGTAACAATGCCTAATATTAGTTTGATTGAGAGATTTAAATTTTCCTTAAGAAAAATCAAACCCAGTAAATAAGCAGAGTACATAATTTACACATGCACTGTATTCTCTGATAATTCATACTTCTAACTGGTATACAAAAAAAATTTCAAGTAAACAAAAATACATAATCACAGCAACATTCATCACATGCATATGGAATTCAACTGCAGATATTATTTAAAACTGTTTTTAAAAGTATTTACTCACCTCTTAATTTGCAGAGCACAAAGAACATAGTAGAATAAATTTCCAGGCTTTAACACTTTAATTTGAAAACTGTTTGATTTTGCATGCTGTTGAAATCCTACTGCTTACTGCATGCCTTCAAATTTTGTTGATTCAACTTGCAGTTGAAACTGTTGATTTCCCTTTGCATGTTGAAATTACAGATTGCAAGTTGAACTCAAATGAAATGCAGGTTATAGCTTTGTACAATGCAGATTTGAAGTTGAATATCCATTTGAATTTTCAGATGATGAATTTTGCAGTTTTCATTTTGCTTGCAGATTTTAGTTTCAGATTTGCTTTTGATTTTCAGGTTTTTGAAGAGTAATTCTGGTTGCCATTAAAGTTTGAGAAGAGGAAAGAAAGTTTTGAAAAAGAAAATGAAAAAGGAGAAACAATTTTCTTTTATGTTATAAATTTCAAATGAATGGAAGATGAATGCCACATGTTCATAAATCTTACATTTGTCAATTATGATATTTAGTTAAACAACACATGTTAACATTTGTCTCTAAGTGTTTTTAAACTTTTATTTAATTTAAATGTAAATATAAACTTACATTTTTATTTTACTTCATAAATGAGTACTTACATATGTAAATATAAACTTCCCTTTTAAAGAAAATATTATAAACTAATTATAATACAAATGAATCTCTTATATATGTATTCATAAATCTAAAACTTTTATATTTATACATTTATACCATTTTAAATTTAAGCATTTTAAATACAAACATAAAACTTATTTAAACTATCATATGTAAAATAAATAACAATTATCTTACATTTGAAATCAAATGAATTAATCTTTGAATTAACTTTTTAAAATTAAAACAAAGCTCCAATTACAATATTCATTCATATCTAAATTATCAATAGATTAAAATTAAATCTCAAAACAACTCAAACTATAACATATACATACATATATATTATAATTTGAAAGTTTATCTTTAATTAAAAAACAAAAGCTCTTCTATTCACAATATATATATCAATTGTATATATTGTAAATAGAATAAAATCTGATTAGCTTTGAAAAACAATTCTTATCAAATTTAAATTGTCAGAAAGATATTGATTACTATTAACTGATTAAATATTTATTAACCATAAAAAGAATAAATTCATCAGTTTAAATTAAAATTCCAAAGAAAAATTATCAAACCAATTTAATTATTTACATAGATTATTAAATTCTTATTGCCTAAAATTCCGGGTCGTTACAAGCAGCGTGGGTTTGATGGTGAAATTTATGCAAAGGCAAATAAATGATAAACTAAAAAGTGAAGGATGGAAAGAACGAAGACTTGTACATATATGAAGCTATGTCGAATGAACCGGGCGTAGTAGGTCGAGCAAGTCAAAATTGAAAAGGGATTGGCACTGTGACCTGCCGATCCCTATTCACGTGGCCCTAGCAAGGGGTCAGCATGTCGAATGCCAATCCCTAAAAAAAATGGAAAATGAATTAATGTAATAAAAATGAGAAAAGGAGAAATAATGGACGAGCTGAAAGTGAAAGGTGATCGTTATCATGAAGGCTTGACTGAAAACGCGAGCATACAAAACATTATTGAAATTGGCAATGACCCATGAAAGTTCGAACACGTCCGAGAGCAACAACAATATGCATGGGAATGGTTCAAAAATTCAACTTTTTGAAATCAACAGAAATTGCAATCACACCTGAAACTTTCAGGTTCGAGACTGGATCGGATAATAGAAGGCTTATAAGTCCCGCATGACCAAATTTGTGTATGCTAACAGGATATGACATCTGACTTCTTGAAACTCAATAAAAGAATAACAATCAATCAGGAATCTTGATGGACTTCTTTCCAGCAATTCAGACTTTTTTCGATTCAAAGCACATCATCTTACTCACAAGACGTATTTTGGGGGCCAAGTGTTACCCGGTATCCTGACCTGACTATATTAGACTGATCATGCAAGACAGATTCAATGGTTGTCTAGAAGGATGACCACAAAGCAATGGCTATAGGACCCGAAAGTAGAGTTCAAACAGTTATACGAAGGCCGGATTGAACGGAGTTGATAGATAAACAATGCAGGATGTTAGGAATATGGAAAATAGCTTGGATTAGCAAGGGATCGGCATAGCAAGGTAGAGTAATAGGGATTGGCATAATAATTTAGAGGGATCGACATAGGTGATGAGCCCTGGTTCAACATGTCTTGTTATTACTAGAGGGATGGGCATAATCGTTTGAATGGATAGCCAACGTGGATGGAATATAAGAGGGATTGGCATAGGTGATTGGGCCTGGTTCAACATGATTTGTTATCACTCGAGGGTTCGGCATACTATTCAAGAATAAGAGGGATCGGTATGGTCAGAAGGCTAGCGTTTGGCACAGTCTACTGAAGCATAATGGATCGACATAGCATTATGGATGATCAGGAGGGATCAACATGATGTGATAAAGTTTGAAGAATACGAATGAATGGCGTAATAAAGGGATCGGCAGAGCACTATGGAACCTTAGGGATCGGCACAATCCATTAGAGGGGTTCCGCGGTAATAATATCAAAAGGGATTCGAACCAAAGATTAAGAAAAAGAGTGAGCTCCGCATATCCAATCAACGTGATATTTGAGATACCGTCATATTCAAGCATGAAGAAGCTACCATAGGGATCGCTGCCTTAAATTCAACAAATGAAGGGATCAATACAATCGCTCTCCATTGAGATTTGGGCCTAGCACCTCCTATGGTAGGCCCATATGGATGAGGAGGTCCTGTTACGAAGTTCCAAACAGATTGGTGGTCACCTTCACTTATAAATACAGGCCAAGGGAGTCATTCTGAGGATCTTTATACTGCTGGTTACATAACACCTTTATTGTAATCAACTTCCTCCATTATTCTCTTACTTCTTGTTGTTTGCTATTGTAATCAAGATTATAGCGAATCGATAAAGAGAATATTCAAAGTAGGCAATCCAATGCCAAACCACTATAAATCTCGTTGTTCTTGTTTTTGCTTTGATTTGCTTACTATTTTGCTATATTCCTCTGTTTTAATTTAGTTTTCTTCATTTACTTCTCTATACAAACCTATTCTTGGTGTTCGTGACCAGTTGGTTGCAAACAATTAATAATTTATTTATTTGATGTATTGGAAGCATTAGTATTTAAGTTGGTGTGTACATAAAAGTTGTATATGTACAAATCAATATACGATATCGATGGGCATTTAAATTTGATTTAAATATTATTATTTACTAAGTATTATTAAAAAAAATAAAGTCCAATCTAGCCCCGTTCGCGGTAGACCATAAGAAGAAGAAATGAGGCTTGATATCCAATGGTTGGATCTAGAAAATGAAGAAAGGAGGTTAAGGAATATTACATTTATAAATACCTTGCCTTTCATTCACTTTCTACTCTTAATCACTCTCTTTCGAAATCCTAGCCTCCATTTTCATTTTCTAGCATTCATGGCTGAAAATTCATGGTAAAATAAAATATAAAAATTATTTTAATGACATCCAATTAAATCAATCAAATAAAAGGTGGTTCTCCTTCTCTTGCAAAGCTGGAAGGCTATTTTGTATCTTTGAGCGCTTATCAATCTAGGGTGATCCCAAATGTTGAGAATTCCATGACATTTTTATATGATAACTATGTCGCAATACGGTTTGTAAAAAGAACATAGAGCTAACCAGAAGTGTAACGATCCGAAATTTCGGACACTTCGTTTTTAAATGTCTAAATTATTTAAATATTAAATATGATTGAATTAATTTAATAAACTTGTTAATCTCCTTTTAAGTAATACCTAATAATGGTGAATGTATTTCAGAAAAATATTTACAAAAATACATACTCTGAAGAAATATCGATAATTCAACCGAAAATCGTTTTATCGATAAATAGCTTTTATTCAAAAAAAGTTATTCAAACTTTTTTACATATGATAAAACGCTTATGAGATCATTAATATGAATAAAAATATTTTTCCATTTATGGAAAATAAAATATGATGATGTCATGGGAAGAAATTTTGGAGAGAGAGTAAAGTAGTAATTTGCTAAGGAGAATGAGGTGTAAAGTAAAAAGCTTGCAAGGTACATGGAGGGAGGTCCTTGGCCATGTAACTGAGGGGCTTAGCTTGCATATTCACTCATTATTTTCTAAAGCTTGAAAAATATAAAAAGAATCAAAATGGTAGAAGTGGATTCGCACTAATCCACTTTGTCCTTCACTAACTTTCTCCAGTTGAGTCAAATCTCTTACAAAATTCATCAAACTTTCACCAATACCTTAGAATACCTTAGGAAGAATCGATCTAATGTCAAAATGGAAGAAATTTGAAGAAAAATGGGAGATTCCATGTAGGCCGTGAGCATGGAGGTTGAGGGGGAGGCATGTCATAGCTTGGGTGATCTAAAGGTGTTATCTTTAGACTTTTGAGTAATGGTAAGAAGTGGTTCTTTGTTCTTTTGTGTTTGGGCTTGTTGTAGGCTTGGATTTCGTTGAGATATCTCACTACCATGTATGTATATATTGTGTATGTATATATGTGTGTGCAAATATGAAGTTGAAGTGGCATTAACTGATTAAAATTATAACTTTGGACCCCTCTTGCTTTTTAAAGCAAATGACAACTTTATATATAACATCACTCTTATTACCTTCAATAACATGTGGCATTGCCTTGATTTGATATTTAAATGGTTGTTTAGATCGTGTGTTGAACTGAAATATGTTTGAAAGTGATTGAAACGAGAATAGTCGATATAAGTGCATTTTGTTATCCCTTAACTTTAACTTATGTAAATGGAAGATTTATGATCTTAACTTGGTATAACTTGTTTTGGTTGTTTTGTACACATATTTTGGTGTATGGAATAGTAAAGAAATGATTTGGAATGTTATATAAATTTTTGAAACAAATTTGTGAAAGTTAGAAGCGAAAAGGTTGCTATGAATGCACTTTGAAAATGCCTTGTGTTCGATGATTTTTGAAGTCAACTTTGGAAGACATCCTAGGGTCTTCTTTGAATTTTTAACAAGTACTATAAATTATTCATTATAGGAAAAATATGGAAGTTTAAATGACTGATTTACTTGTAAAATAAAGTTGTAAAATGTTATAGCAAGAAGAAGATCGTGATTTTTTATGTTGTTCTTAATTAAGGACTTTAACGGCATTTATAAATATTGTAGTAAGTTGCTTGAAGTTTTAAGTGTCTAAAAATGATATTTAAATTTAATGTTTTTCCCTATCCTTTTTAGGGATGCTTTCTAACACATTTTATTGTATTTTAAAGTTTTTTTAAGTTTAAATGTGTTTTAGTAATTAATTATAAATTTTTAGTAAATGGGTTTTATAATATAAAACATGTTTTTTTAATTATTTTCGTCAAATTCTAAATTAGTTATTTTTAGGTAACATATTATGTAGATATTTAAAGCCTATTCATAAGTATTTTAAAGTATATTTACATATACATAAGTTTGGAAAGGTAAGTTAAGTATTGTATAAAAGAATGAAAGTTAGTTTTGGAATACATATTTTATAATAACGGTTTTGTAAATTTAAATAAAAGTATATTACCATATTTAGTAAGTGTGGATATACTTAGAGCTTTAAAAATAATGTTTTAAAAGATAGTAACAAGTGTGGAATGGTTTGGGTTTGTTGGGACAATGTGTTAACAACATTTGCCTTTAATCCTTTTTTGTTATACTTAGTAATATAATTAGACCTTTGAAAGAATGTTTTAAAAATAATCATAACTGGAATGGTTTTGGGTTGGTACTTTGTAGTAACAATGTTATTAAAACATTTAAATTTAACCCATTAAGATGTACTTATGCAAACATGAAATCTTGTTCAAGATGAATATCCTTATACCATTTGGAATAAGAATATGGATACATTTCTAAGTATTGAAAGAGTATAAATGAATAGTTAGAAATTGATAAATGGATATTAGATTAAAGAAGTTTTTACTAATAAAAGAGGTTTTAATTAATAAAAGGATTAATTAAATAAAATGGGATTAGAAGTTGCTTGTGTGACTTAATAGTGCTTTATGTGACTTAATCGTGCTTTGTGTAACTCAATTGTACTTCATGCATTTACTCATTTATGGAAATTATTTAGTCATGTACTTAGCAATAAAATTTGACTAAGTAGACTTGTCTATTTGTGAGAATTGTGAATGAAGTGTCTAAGCCTGGCTTCACTCTTGACCAAGATATAATATAAGTTGAGAAGTTCAGAAACATGATAAGAACACGAGACTTGGATTCCATATGCAATCATCTATTAAAATTGATAGTCGACTACCGAAATTGACAAAATATAACTTAGGAAGAGTCTAAAATATTCACAGTTTCATATGATTTGACAACCTTTGGGGAGGAGCATCGGTATGAAAAGTATAGCTTTAAGAACTTATATATACAAGATCCCATGGAGAGGACTCCTCTTTGTATATTGTTTGCTTATTTATAAAAGAACCAAAATTGAATTTACCCGAAATTCATCAATTTAGTTTTGAAGAGACGGGGATCAATAAGTATTTTTACTTATCGGATAGTACTTTAAAACCAATATACGGGTACTATGTTTTGAAAGCGGTTGTGAAGTGGAATGATAAAAAGTTGAATTTCCTATCCTAAGGCTAAGTCTAAAGAAGAGGTCAGCGTTAGCATTCATCCGATGACTTATGCTAGGATCCATGTAGTGATTCATGATCTGTTCGAGATGAAGGAAACCATTTAGGGATTTGTAACAACCCTGGTATTGACGATTACCTATGATATTAAATTATAACGATAGTTATAATTTATATATTGAGAATGAAATGAAATAGAGAGGATAAATTTGTTTTAAATTGTTTATTTCAAATAACAATGTGTTTGAAGTTAAAGATTTATCATGGAATTTAACTGAATGCAGTTTTGAGTAATAAATTGGCAATACTGGAATCTAATTTGAGTTAATAAATTAACTGAGGGATGCATTTCAACATTTAATTGTTGAAATAAAAATAAATAGATGGAAATAAAGTTTTAAAAACTTTATTTTGAGAGTTTGGAGTGAAAATAATCAATTATTGAATTTTAATCGAGTCAGTGTAATAATATTGCTAATTATTGCCAATATTAGCCTTTCATTAAATATAAAAGGAGAAATATGTAGAAATTATGTATTTTATTAAAATAAAAGATGCAATATTGGTTGGAAACAATATTTTAGTGTTTAAATAAAGTTAAAATGATTTGTTGTAATTTATTTGACAAGAAAACAATTTTCGGATAAATTGTGGTATTAGAAATAGTGCTTTTGTAATGGTGTAAATTGTGTAATATTGACAAAAATAAGGTTTTATTGGTAAAAATAACTTTTATAGTTGAAATAAATTTTATCTTGTTATAATAATAATTTTATTCATATACTTTTATGCATATATTTTGTTTGGTTTTAAAATGAAGAAGATTGTACATATATTAATAAAATAGGATGAATATGTACATAACATATTCACTAAGTATTATTACCCTTGGGCTTTTTGGATTCCACAATCCATTACTGAAACCATTTTGGAAGCAATTTAGTGAAATTTCTCCTTATTATAGGAAATAAATATTTTAAAATGCTTCGAAATAATTGAATAGTAATTTAAAAATATTTCATAATAATGATTTCAAAAGCCAAGTTTTTTAGAATTTTCTCAAAATTTATTTGGAAGAAATAGTGCTTGAAATCAAAGAAAAACGAAGAATTCACTCCAAATCGATATTCGAGATTAATTCAAATTTAAACCAATTTTTAAAATTTCAAATTCCTCTAAAACTTGGCTAATCCATTGATGGACATCATAGCCCATAAGCATCATCAAAATCATCTCAAAATTGCAAAGGAATTGGCCACAAAAGGCACCGGAATCGGAAGAAAAAGCTTCTAGAAAAACTTGAAAATCAAATATATATATATATATATATATATATATATATATATATATAAAGACCATATGCAGGTCGACCAGGAGGTCGACCATGCACTTCCTTAGGCCGACAGCGAGGCTCGATCGACCTGGGAAGTGTATGGTCGACCTTTCATACGCGAATTGATTTCTTCCCCTTCCAGGTCATTTCTCTAGTGCGATTCAATCTTTGAGAAAAAGTTTAACATAGCTACATGTTGTTTTAGGTCATAAAAATTGGCATACGTAGAGTTTGACAACTAAACTACAATCTGGAAAAGATCTGGTGGCAATTCGACTGAAATGAAAGAGATATTGGTGCTCAAAGTAGCAACTAGAAATTTGAAAACAAAGAAACAACTAATAGACAGAATTCCTATATACAGTAACCTATTTTAGTCAAATTTTCATAGGCAATTCAATTTTCAGCTAGCAATTTGTGAGCTTGAACTCACCTTAGAAATTTGGCAAGAATTCGATAGCAAATTGCAAACTTTAATGAAGAAGAGAGGCTTCAAGACCATGTAAAAGCTAGAGAAGAAGCATACAGAACAATAAAAGAAGTTACAGACAATTCATCTCAAGATCAAAGATTTTGATGAAATTAATTTAGTATTGGTTTGGATTACCTTGAATAATCTTGGTTTAATTGATTCTCTCTTTGAATTTGCAGCAATTTTGAGTGGAAATTGAATTTCATAAGGATGGCCATTGATTTTCTTAGTTTCTATTTATGGTATATTTAGTTTTTAGAAGAAGATGAAGGAAAGACTATGCACTGTATTTTTTCTTTCTCACCAGAAGGTTCCAGTAATGGGTTATGGATTTAAACCTTACTCAAAAAGCCCAAGGATAATAACACTTAGTGAATATGTTAGGTTATGTACATATTTATCCTTATTTATCAATATATGTACAATCTTCTTCATTTTGAAACCAAATAAAAATATATGCACAAATGAATATGAATAAAATTAATATTTCAACAAGATAAAATTTATTTCAACTATAAAAAGTTATTTTTACCAATAAAACCTTAATTTTGTCAATATTACACAATTTACACCATTTATTACAAAAGTACTATTTTTAATACAACAATTTATCCAAAAATTGTTTTCTTGTCAAATAAATTACAAAAAATCATTTTAACTTTATTTAAACACTAAAATGTTATTTCCAACCAATATTTCATCTTTTATTTTAATAAAATACATAATTTCTACATATTTCTCCTTTTATATTCAACAAAAGGCTAATATTGGCAATAATTATCAATATTGTTACACCGACTCAATTCAAATCCAATAATTAATTATTTTCACTCCAAACTCTCAAAATAAAGTTTTTAAACTTTATTTCCATCTATTTATTTTTATTTCAAAAATTAAATGTTGAAATACATCCCTTGAAAAATGTATTAACTCAAATTACCAAGATTCCAATATTTCCAATTTATTACTTAAAACTCCATCGAATTAAATTCCAAGATCAATATATAACTTCAAACACGTTGTATATTTGAAATAAACAATTTAAAACAAATTTATCCTCTCTATTTCATTTCATTCTCAATATTATGTTATAACTATTGTTATAATTTAATATCATAGGTAATCACCAATACCATGGTTGTTACAGACTCCCCCTTATAAAAATTGTGTCCTTGCAATTTCTAAAGGAAATCTGTATTCAACACACTTTATTTCATCAAACAAAGGAAATTTAGATAGATTAAAATGGAAAATTCTTACCTTCGTCGTGAGAAGATAAGAATTCAGGGTATGATTGCTCAATGAATTCTCTGGTTTCCCAGGTACAGTCATTGTGATTATCGGACCACTGAATCTTCACGAGCGGAATGCTCTTGTTTCGAAGACATCTAGTCTCCGAAGAAAGAACTCTCATGGGATGCAGCACATAAGATAGATCAGGAGAAACCTCCAACTTCTCTAAAGCATGAGAATCAAGCATAGAATTTGAATCTCATAGACATTTCCTCAACTGAGAGACGTGGAATACTTCATGAACTCCAGAAAACTGCTCGGTAAGTGCTACACGATATGCAACCAGACTGATGCGCTCTGTATTGGAAATGACCCAATATAGCATGGTACCAATTTTCCTATCTGGCTGAAGCGTACCACTCCCTTCAAAGGAGAAGCTAGGATACAAATAAAATTTCCCACAGAGAATTCAAGAGGCCTCCTATGGTTGTCCACTTAGGATTCGATCGACTCTGAGCTTCTTTCATTCTCTCATGAATAAGATGGATCTTCTCAGATGATTATCGAATAGACTCAAAGCAAAAAATGATCTTTTCTTTTGACTTGAGCAAACATGATGGAGAACGACACAGTCTTCCGTATAAGGCTTCGAATTGAGCCATGCCAATAGAAGTTTGGTAACTATTATTATAAGCAAACTCAACTAGAGGAAGATGATCCTCACAGCTACCACTAAAATCCAAGATACAAGCATGAAGAAAATCTTTCAAGATACGATTCATCCATACATTCTTCCAATCAGACATAAGCTGTGCTAAGGTTAAGCTTTGTGCCCAAAGCTTGCTGGAGACTCTGCCAGAAATGACTCGCGAAAAGAGGATCACGATCACACACAATGGATGAAGGAACACCGTGTAATCGCACGGTCTCCTTAATATACAGCTTCGATAAAAGAGATGTCATCCTATTAGATTTAATAAGAATGAAATGTGCATACTTGGCGAGACGGTCCACAACAACCCATATACTGGTATAGCCTGACCTCGAACAAGTTAAGCCATCGATAAAATCTATAGAAACTTGGTCTCATTTCCACAATGGAACCTCTAAAGGCTGAAGAAGACCACTGGGTCATTGATGCTCGGCCTTAATAAGCTGATAAGTCATGCAATTGCTTACATAACTTGCTACATCTCACTTCATGCCTTCCCAGTAAAAGAGACGACGCATATCAGTGTATATCTTGCTGCTGCCTGGATGGATAGTATACTTAGAATGGTGACATTCAGTTAGAATGTCCTGTCTAAGTTCTGGAATAGAAGGCATGACTAAACGGTTCTTCTTTCAAAAACACCCATGAATATCGATGCTGAAATCCATCATCTCAATATCATTGTGGGATTCAGACTTACACTTCTGAATAAGAGTGGATATACTAGAGTCTTGCCACTGTGCCTCGGCAATCCAATCCAGAAGAGTAGGACGAGCTTCCATGTTATCTATACTATTATATTATTAGTCAGTTAGATTTCAAGAGCACTGAAGCCTCCCTCAAATTTGAAACCGAAACGACGCGATACCCTTTTCTTTTGTTTTTCCTCTTGCTCTCTCCATTGTCTTCCCTCCTCTTCGACTGTGTGTTCACCATCCTCCATTTCCCCAGACCTAAATGAAGGCGTCCCACTCGGTATGAAGCTTATCTACTCCATCCTCCTTTATACCCACTTCTTATCAATCTCGCCTGCCGACTTCCAAACTCTAATTCCCCCGCATCAAAATATCAAATTCCCCCAATTCCAAACCCTAATTCAAAACAATGGATGCAAGGTAGAAAGGGACCAAGCGAGCCCAAGAAGAAGTCAGTCCCTCGATCGATCAAGGCTGGACAATAGTTCCTCGTTGGTCATATCGGCCAATACTTGAAGAAAGGCCAATACGCTCAGCGAGTTGGGTCTGGCGCCCCCACTTATCTCGCCGTCGTGCTAGAATACCTCGTTGCTGAAGTTTTGGAGTTAGTTGGAAATGCAGCAAATGATAACAAGAAGAATAGAATCATTCCGAGACACGTATTGCTTGCAATAAGGAATGATGAAGAGTTGGGTAAATTGCTGATTGGAGTCACAATTTCTCATGGTGGAGTTTTTCCAAATATCTATCCCGTGCTTCTACCAAAGAAGAGTATTACTACTGAAACTAAAGGTAAAAAGTCTCCAAAGAAAGCAGCAAAATCTCCTAAAAAGGTTGCTTGATTTTTATGCTCGTAGCAAATTCCCCTGTATATGTAACACTGTTTGGTTGGCTTTTGCAAGTTTATTGTTGATTTTAGCTCATGAAGGAACCTGTACTTCAGTTAACATTTTGTTAATGGAAAGAGTAGTTTAATTTATTTAAAAAAAAGATACCACGGGTTTTTCTTTCTATTATAGCAGGTGGTGGATAACAATATTAATCATTTAAATATAAGTATTTGATGTAAAGTATGGCAACAATATTTTGAATTCATTTTTGTCTGCATTCATACACTGTTATCTTTGTAGTATAATAAGTGAAATACTGATTTTAAGTGCGTACAATCATCTTCCAATAGTTAATCATATACAAACTTCACATATGAATAAATCCTTGAATCAGGCCTTTTGGGAGCGATTCTTTTATTCATCTCCTTGGCTTGATAAATCATCAACTTACCGACCACAAGAACTAAAAATATCACATATTAGCTTGCAGGATCATGTGATATTCACTCAAAGCCAATTATAAAGTACTATACGGTCAACTATGCAACACAAGGATTATGCATGATGTTAACTTCACTCCTATTTTAAGTTACCAGAACTATAGTTACAAGTACAGTAATGTTCTTTACAATTTTATCATCTACATGGATTATAGCTAATATTTAAGCATTAATATTGTTATCATCCCTAGCTGTTAAACCTACATACACTAAATCTGAAGAAAAAAAAATATGCCTAAGGAAAAAATTAGTCCATTTTCTTTATATGAACCATTTATGCCAACGAATTTGTGGTTGAGGAAGAAAAAATGTTATACCAATTTCCGTTCAAGTCATGTGTCATTTTGCATTTTAAAATATTAATTATTTGTTTTTATTTTTGACCGATTCTATCCATAATAATTATTAATTAACTATATTGATATTCTATTTGCAGAGCAGCAGGTAGAAAAACTATATGTTTGTCTGACCAAAAGATATACACGTTAAACTGATGGCAATTATTTTGTGACTTTTACGTTGTGTGCAGTTTCAATAAATACCGACTTTACGAGGATAAGTCATATTGCATTCCAACTGACATGTCTGAATAAGAGGACCTACGTTATGGTTTCATAAAAGTTTGTATGTTTTTTCTAGACCATTTGTCATACGCCTGAAAATAACCTTTAAATGCTCGCAACAAATTTGGAATAGTCGTGAGCAAAAGGAGTAAACATTTTAGAGTGTGGATGTACCGACCAGTTTGTACTAATTTATTACCCACAAATATAGTTGTAAGTATATTATGTTTGGTTTAGGTAAGCAATATTATTGTTTCATGATGATTTTAGAGGACAAAATGTAAATGAGGCTTTAAGATAGTTGGGTCCGTAATTTGTAACCCAAATTTTATTGTTCTTTTTAACTTATACTATCCGTACTGATTTTAATTTAACCGTGTTAATATTTTATTTGTATGGCAAAAAACAGCTATATAATTTTTTTAATCACCAAGAGGTATGCAAGTTAAATTCCTGACAATTATTTCATGAATTTTGTGACTTCTGTAGCTTTAGTAAATATTGACTTTATCAAAATAAGTCCTATTGAATTCCAATTGACATGTCCGAAATAAGAGGACATTTGCATTATGGTTCCACAAAAGTTTGTATATTAGACTTGGTATACTAGGCGCCAATGTTTATATTGGCGGTATTAGTCTCAGCTGTCCCTCCATTGTCTTTTTTAGGTACTTCGCACTACACATGGACATAACCTATAAATGTTCGCATGAAGTTTGGAATAGTAATGAACAGAAGCTGTGAACGTTGTACAGTAATGATGTACCATCCTGTTCAAACTAATGTGTTACCAACAAATATGTAGTAAGCACTTTGTGTTCGGTTTAGGTCAGCAATATCACTATTTCATAACAAATTTGGAGCATGGAATATAGCTGAAGTTTTAGATAGTTGTATTCTTAATTTGTAACCCAAATTTTAGTGGCAAGAACTTTTGATTGTGTTGGATTTCAATCAATCATTGTTCATGTTTGTATCCAAAATTGACAATCCATGCCGTAACGATTTATTGAAATAAGTCCCTTACAGATATATATATATATATATATATATATATATGGCATATTCATTCATCATATGCTAAATGGTGTATGTTTGACTGATTGTTTTCAAATTTTTACCATTCCATTTTCAAAATAATCACATGCTGTGAACTAACTGAAGCCACCTGCTTTGTTTTTCCAGACCAATTAATCAAAATCCGTACAACATCTACTAAATACATCAAAATATGGATTATGTGGTTAAAGATTATATTAGTTTATGTATTATGTTGTAGTAAACTAAATATCCTGTATGCATTACTAATCTAAATATCTAAATGTATAAGAAGATTTTTATTTATAAAGACAATGAATGGATGTTTTCAAGTTTTCAGTTTATTCTTATAGATTCATATACAAAAGTTGTCTAAAAGAACGGCCAAAGGGATGAAGCAGTTGGTTTATTCAGGCCATACAATGATGTACAATGTTACCTCATCTTAGTAATCATATTACTATATATTTTATATAATCAACAACGTATATAAATTTGTGTACTAAGAAAACAAATGGGTTTTGTTTACCTTCACGATATGAGTATTTTGATAATAGGTATCATACACAGATTTCACAAAATAATTTATAAATGTACTTAAACATGGTTAATACTTACTCAATAATCATTGTTTATATTTTAAATGGTATTTAAAGTAACTACTAATTAGCTATAATGGTACAACCAGATTATGATAAAATTATTGCATAGGTCATTAGTTAGCTACATCTGTTAGTTTTAAATTTCTATAAATTGCACAATAAATACCAATAAAAACCATTTCAGTATCAATAATAAAAAGCAAACTCTCAAACAAATGGACCAAGTACGGTTGGTTTACAGTATAATTTTGTAGTTGGTGATGTAATACAGACGGCAACAATTTTAAACACCAAGAGTTGTCCCAACATAGGTCATTCTGTGAGTGATTAACTCCAACAAGGGTTAATGAGTATAAATTTGGACTCAAAACTGTCTCACGGGTCGCTTTGACGACCCTATCAGTCATTAAGTTATCCGGTATTAATAATGTTGGTTGACTTATCCGATATTATTAGTGATAGATAACTTGGTGCACATCGCAAATAATGCTATCGGTGTCTATTTATCTGGCATTATTAACGTTTCACACCAAGTTATTAGGCATTAATATTTTGGATAAACTTATGGTTTTGATTTCACATTGTACAGCATGTGGATCACGAACTCTACGACTATGATTCAACCCAGTTTTATTCAATGCTATAAATGTCGGATAACTTGGCTATAATCTTATTCAATGCTATATATGTGTATGTAACTATGTGCGCGTATATAATGGACTCAAACCTTCTTATCGTTTTAAAATACTCAAAATAAGAATTGACTCAACTGATAAGGTTTTGGTAAATTTAATTTCAACGTCGATATATAAATGTAGCCCGTGTGCATAGCACGGGTTCACACTAGTATAATAGGATAGCTGAATCTAAAGTGGAAGCACGATCACGAATATCACACATGGAAAGAGACCCAAGAACTTTCCATTCCGCTATCATCATAGATACAATAGCTGAATGCTTACGACTCAAAGCATCAACTACTCGATTTCCCTTGCTAGGAGTATATTGAATATCGAAATCATACGAAGCTAGAAACTCGAGCCAATGATGCAGTCGCATGTTGAGCTCCTTCTAGGTGAACAGGTATTTGAAAGACTTATGATCGGTGAAGAGAGTAAAGTACTCTCCCAACAAATAATGATGCCACATCTGTAACGACCCAGAATTTCAGTCATTTGAAATTTGTATATTTAATTGATTTTAAACATTCACAAGTAAAGTTTATAAGATGAATAACTTATTTTTCGAATATAAGGATTTAATTGGATAATTAAATTATTAATTTAATATTTGAAATTGCGAAAAAATTAGAAATTGAATTTAATGTGAATGAAAATGATTTATAAAGTTATATTCAATTTTATTTGAATTAAAATGATGTTAGAGAACTTTTAAAATTGAATTAAAAATTAAACTGCAGAAATTGAATATTTTAATATTTAGTTTACGTGTAAAAATAGTCATTTTTCATACAGTCTTGGATTTCTATGAAACTAGTTTCTTTGGATCCGTAATGTTATATTATTTTAAGATCTCAAATTTCGTGTCAATCGGATTTACGGTTTGTTCGGGGCAAGCTAAAACGCATAAGAATCGGTTTAAGTAAATTTTAAATTAAATAATTCGATTCGGAAACCTATCTTTAAAATACGATCGAACTGGCTCCCGATATATATTCCATTGTGTTCTAAAGAGGGGTAAAACATTATAAACGCCAGGCGACATGCTTCAATTGGAGTTCGAAATTTTTTCGGGTGAATAGTGTCGCGAAATTTTCTATAAAAGGACCTCATTTTTTCCATTTTGTACAAACCCTAAGGTTAGAAACCCTAGCCGCCACTTCCCTTTTCAATAGCCAGAAATTTTGAATTTTCTTTCTCCAGTATCTCTCAATCCAAAAACAATTAGTAAAAACGTTCAACTACAAACTTGAAGAGGATCGCGAGAGCTTCAAATCCATATGGACGTGATCGATTTTAGAGCTACGGATTGACGTGGATCTCGAGGGAAGGGCCGCGCGTTTGGGTTCGTTTATCATGACGATATGGAGGCCGAGCTTCATGATATGGCGGCCGATGGTGGAGCTAGGCGAGGCGCATTGTTCGACGCTATCTGATCGACGCGTAGGCTAGCGAGGAGGTGGCGACAACTAGGGTTTTGCGGCGGCCTTTGGGTTGTACATGCGTTATATTCACGTTGGGAAGAAGATGAAAACTAATGGCCTAGATTTGGTGCTGCAATGATGAACGGCTCTGATGGAAAAAGGTTATAAAAATAAAAAGAAAATTGAAAATAAATTTTATAATAATTTGTATAAACTTTAAAACCTCAAAACTTTTTCATACGAGGTCTGTTTCGCACGAAACAAATTGCGTTGGAACCGTATTGACGAGCACTATATTATGGAGCTAGATTAGGATTTATTTGAGCTAGTGAAAATTTTGGCTGAAATTAAACGCTCGTTTAATTTTAATCGGAATAAATCGCTATCGCGACGACTACAAGCAATGTGAGTACAACTCACTCTTTCTGACTTACTGATATTTTTTTATAAGTGAGAAATAATTTATTTTATAATGATTGATGATTGTTTGGATGATATATGATATATTGATTGGTATCTGGATATATTCCTGCCTAGTGGAGCTGATGACCCTATACGTTCCCGTGTATGAGCGGATGACCCTTTGTACATGCGTCTGCCTCGAAACAGACATTGTACACATATTCTAATCTGTATATTTGTTGCAGGTGACAGGTTGGAGGGATCTAACTGGATTCCTCGCCAGTATTGAATTATTTACAGATATTGTTTTATATGCTGTTATCATACGATATATGATGTTTTGGATGTCGTGATTGTTGTATTCAGTATTGTTGCAGCATTGGGCCATATTTTGGAATTTTAAAAATGTTAAAGTGATGATTTCCAAATTTAAAAGAATTTTAAAGTGATTTTGGAAATAAACGTTTTATTGATTTTTGAATTGTAAAGGAATTGAATTTATTATGAATAAATAAATATTATAATTTTAATTGTTATAGTAAATTTTGATTTTTGTGAAATAACACTTAAGTATGATTTGTGGAGTAATATAAGTTTTAATAATGATTTGTAAATTATTGAAAGAATAATTTTAATTAAATCGAGATCTTTTAATTATTATAATTAGTATGTATATGAGATTTATAAAATTGATATTTTATAAATCAAAACAATGGGATTATAAAGAAGTTTTATAAGTGTTTTAAATGAAATAATAAATGGAACTGGTTAGTAAAGGAATTTTGTATATTGAAGTTTTTATTAAAATATAAATGGAATTTATAAACATTGTTTTATAATTCCGAAATCAATTGAATTTGATAAGTTAATTATTATAGTTTATTAAAGGAATTATATCCATGATTAATGACAGTGGGTAATCTTTTAATAAATAAATATGTAGAAATATTGGATTTGGTAAACGATTTATATTCACGATTTTGGACAGTGAATAATATATCAAATAAATGTTTTTGGAAGTGATATTTTAAATAGAATAAAATGTATTAAAGATGGTTTTAAAGGTGTTAAGTATCGAATACATAGATGTGATATCCTGGAAATTTTGGCAATATCAATTTAATCTGTATTAAAATTAAATTGATTTGATAAATTTTGTTAATAAAATTTACTTGATTTAATAATCCAATTAAATAAATGTTTAATTGGTAAATTTTATCTTTTAAAAGCTAATAAATTGCTTTCTATTTATAATGTGTATATATATTTATATATATTATAGATAGATAAGTTTTGATTTGAAGTTTAATAAACAAATAAAATCTTGTTTTTAAATTCTGATATTCATTTTGATAATTTGGAAATTATTATTTTATTTAATAAATAACTATTCAAAACTATTAAATAAATAACTATTTGGTTTTAAGATACTTAAAGAAATTGTTTTAAATTGTTTAAATATATTTTAAGCATAGTTTAAATTTTAATAAGATAAACAAAAGTTTATTTTATTTTCTTTTTGATTATAGCTAAATAAATATAATTTGAAATTATATATGAAAATTTAAAATACCATTTATATATTAAACATTAATGCATTTAATTAAGATAAATAAGATATGTAATTTATAATTTCTTTTATAAATTATTTATATTAATACATATGTTATTTTCAAATAATAGTAATAAATGTATAAATATAGATAGATATTAAAAGATAATGTTATTATTGTTAAAATTAAATATGTTAATATAAATTAGTTTTAAATTGGATTTTTAAATGTATGAATAGAATTTGAAATTGAATTTAATTTGGAAATTTCAAATGAATAAACATATATAAATCTTGTAAATAAGCTTTCATTTTTATATAAATTGTTTTGTTCTATTTTCTTTAAAAAAAGCAATGCATGTACATTTATTTATGAGAATAATTTATATATATGTATTTAATAAATAAAGAGAGAGGATTTCATTTACTTTTAAAATAAAATAAAATACAAATAAAATAACTTAAGACACATGTTATTATCTTAGGTGATATAATGACAAGTGTACTAGAGTTAAGAGACTAATGTAACAAGTGTCTCTTATTTTTAATATTTTCATTTAATTTTAAAATAAATCAATTTCACTTATAAAAGCATGTTTCCTTCATTTCTCCTTCTTTCCTAATCTTCATTTTTTCAAAGTTTAGAAGAAAAATTTCAGCTAAATCAAATCTGAAACAAATTTGTATTCCAAACTCTCCAAAAAAAACCCAAAATTAAATTCAATTCAAAAATCTGAAAGTTCCTTCTCAAATCAGAAAGAAATCTGCAAATCTCTTTTCTAAATCCAAATTCTTCAAATCATTTTACAAATTTCCATATGCAAATTTGTTCAAACATACAAGCCTGCAGTCCTCTGTAAAACATTTTCAAATGCAAAAGATTTGCCTGCATGCAAATTTAATCAACAAACAAGTAAACTCTGCATTCTTTTATCTGGGAATATAAAGTTTAAATCTGAAGCTAGTTCAAGTTTCAAATGGCATGCATGCAAGTTTTAAATCAAGTCATATGTCTTCAACAAAGTTTTATTAGCATGCAATTCAACTTCAAGTAAAAGCCTGCAACTTAGTTTAAAATCAAAGGATTAAAAGCAATTTCAATTTTGTGCTCTGTCTTTCAAATATATCAGGTGAGTAACACTTTCTGTTTAAAACTTAAGTATTAAACTGTTGCTTGATTGATGACTTGTGTATGTTTATCTGGTTGCACGTTGATTTGTATGTTGAGAGGTAACCTCATTAATTTAAAAAACTTAAGTATAGTTATGAAGTGCATGCTTGTTCCTGTAATAAAGATTGTATTGTGTATATGAGTATAAGATTGCTGTTTTATTATTATTACAGTATTTTTCTAAGTTCCAGGTCCAAAATTTAGAAAAAAACTTAAGTGTTCTTGTATTAATCTTTAATAATACAAGAGACTTGAACAATGTATGTTTAATTTATCATAAATTATAAGTTTAAGATTTTGTTCAAGTTTAGAAAGAAAAAAAAACCTGTAGTTTTACTGGAAACAAAGAAATAACAAAGTAAACTAAAATCAGGTAGAATTCAATTTGATCGTTTCTTAGTTTCAGGAGCATGAATCAAAAGATAAAACAAAATTGTGATTTTTGAAACCAAAATTACAATTGTTAGTATTGGGATTCATGAGCATTACTGTTTTTACTGGAAATTGTAAAAAGGGGAAATTCTGATGAACTCTGTAATCTGGAAGATAGGGGTTGATTCTGGTGATGGTAGGATGATCTGAGAGTGAGAAAAATAATAATGGATTGATGTATAGTTGATCGTGGCGATGGTGGTTGTTAGGGAAAGTCTCTAAACCTAGTTTCTGGGCAGTGAAATGTTTTGATTGGCATGAAGGCTACAGGTGACCGAGTGCTTCTATTTTTGGGGTGATGGCTGCTTGGGTGTCGAAAAAGCGTTGGACGGCATTGCGAGGCCTTCGATGGCCGGAGGAGGGGAAATGAACAGTTTCCAGGTTTGGGGGTTCGATGGTGAACTGGTTCCAGTATTCTTTCAGGTTTTGGATTGGGGGAAACTCAGAATGATTTCATGATTTTTGTGGGGTTCTGATGATCGTGGATGGATCTGGGTGCAAGCGTCGTCTTGTTTGATACCTTGGTAGTGGCCGGAGGTGGCCAAGACCACCGTCCATATGCATGGTGAAGAATAGTGTCAGGGCGAATGTTGGGTTTTATAGAAGTGCTGTACTCGGGTCATACTCGAGTAAATTCGAGTTTTTGCCCATAGATTGTTTAGGTTTTACTTGAAGCTATATCAGGGGAGGCTCAGGTATTTTATTTAGTTTCAGGTTTCCAGAGAAACCTGTTATTTCCAATTCTTAGTTTGGGTTTAAAATCTAAAACAAGTTCAAAATAGAATTTAAAACCTAAATTTAAAGTATGGTTTTCAAATTGAGTTTGAATCCAAGTTTTAAAATTTAATTTAAACTATTTAAATTAAAATGTTTAACAACTTTTAAAAGGGTTTAAATAATTGAATTTAAAGATAAAATTTTAAAAACTAGAGTGGAATATTTAAACCTAAGTTTTAAATCTGAAATCAAAACCCAATCTGAATCAATGTTTTGAAAATAAAGAAAGTTTTTAAAATTATAAAAGGTTTAAAAAACTTTTGATGTTGAACATATTTTAAATATGATTTGTATCTTAAAAATGAAATTGGTTTAAATTTCCTTTTAACTTCTTTATAAAATAAGAAATTATTTAGTTGAAGTTTTAAAAAGGTTTTTAAAATGCTTTTAAAATTTTGTTAAAAGTTTAGTTTGGTTTTCATTTTAAATTTAAAATTTAAAATGTAATTTGGAAACAAATTTTAAAAGTACGTTGTTTTAAATTTATTTGTTAATGATAATGTAATCATTAATAAGAAATGTTTTATTTTAAAATAAATCAAAGATTTTAAATGATTTTGGTTTATTAAATTAGTAAGGTAATTAGATGGTTAATTAAATAATTTATTTTATTAATTAAATAAGGATTTTGAATTAATTAATTAAGATTGAAGTTAATTAATTAGGATTAATTAATTTGGAAAATAAGATCATTAATTAAATAAGTTATGATTTTAATTAATGATTAGAAATTAATCAAGAGGTTAAGATTAATTAAGTTAAAAACTTAATTAATTAAATAATTAGTGATTAATTTAAGTAATTATTAAAGATTAATAAATATGCGATTAATAATGATTAATTTAAATTAATTACTTAAGTAAGGTAGTTAAGGAAATTTTTGATAAGTTAATGAAGGTCATTAACTTGGGATTATGTATTAACTAATTTAAGTGATTAATTTTGATAATTATTTAGATTAATTAAATTAGACAATCATTATGGTATATGGTTAAGTATGATTACTTTTTGAAGGTAATTAAAGTTATTAATTACTCGTTTATAATTAATTAATTTATTTGATTAGTTTAAATTAATTAGTTAAGTTTAATTAATTTAGAATAATCATTTGATGGGTTGATAAGTAATGGAGAATAATTACTTAGAGAAGTAATTAAGATGAGTAATTATTGAATGTATTGAAGTATGGAAGAGTTGGGGTTATTTGCTTGTGTAATTATAATGGAAGATAATTACTTTGTGAAAGTAATTTATAATTAATTACTTAGTGTAATTAATTCAAGCATTGATTGATTAAGTTATTTGGAAAATATTTCAGCAATGTAATTAATTAAGGGTAATTAATTACTAATAAAATTTATCAAGGATGATTAATAATTTATTAATTATTAAATATAATTAATTTAGGGGCAATCAATTTACTCAATGCAGTAATTAAAAATAGTTAATTACTGAAGTTAATTAATCAAGGGTGATTAATAATTATGGTTAATTACTTAATGAAGTTAATTAATTTAAATGTAATTAGGAATCATTAATTAATATAATTAATGATGTGATTAAGGATTAATTAATTGAGATTAATTAATCAATGATAAGTGATTAAAGTAATTAATTAATGTAATTAATTAAGGATTAATGTAATTAATTATAATTAATTAATTAATGAAGTAATTAGAGGTTAATTACTGTAATTTGTGAGATTAATTACTTGAATCTAATTAAAGGATGATTAATCAAGGGTAATAAATCAAGGGAATTAATTAGTGGTTAATTAATTAGTTGATTGGTTTGTAATCAATGGTTATATAAGCAGGATTTGTAGATTAAGGTAATTAATTTAATTTACTTTAAATTAATTAGAGATGATGTAATTAATTTAATTCGTTTTAAACTAATTATATATGGTGTGATTATTAATCCTTGTTTATATATGGATGATATAGATTTCCTTGAATGGTTTGCATCTCAGATATGAGATTAGTAATATTGTATGGTATGGATGCATTGGTTGCATTGCGATGATGATTGGATTATCTTCTGATAATGATAATATGGATTATCTGTGCCGAATGGATCCTTTGACTCGAACTACCGAATGAAATTAGGGAGTATGAGTGCTGAATGGATCCTTAGATTTGTGCTACCGAATGAAATTAGGGAGTATGAGTGCCGAATGGATCCTTTGGCTCGAACTACCGAATGAAATTAGGGAGTATGAGTGCCGAATGGATCCTTAGATTTGTACTACCGAATGAAATTTTATGTTTTGAATTATGAATGAGATTCCAGACTGTATGTACTTGCTTGTTTATATCTCTACACTCCCTGTTCTAACAATATGTTTTCTCGTGTTGCAGATAATGTCTCATAAAGTAGAAACTCGTTCTGACAAAAAGAAATCCAAGGACAAAGAAGAGTCCTCCATAGTGCCCCCAGTTCAGGTAGAACCAGAACGACATGGACCACCCCCGAGATCGTTAGTAGATGGGTACGGTCCTCAAGAGCTCTTGAACTCACCGCTAGACTGCTTTCCCAGCTCCCTCAAAGATGAGCAGCTTGACTTTATATCTAGATCTTTTGGGATAGACAGAGCGCATATGATTTTGCCGGGGAAAGGAGTGATGCCGTATAACCCCCCTGAAGGATATTTCACTTACAGTAGGTATCACTGTATGTGCGGAGCCATCCCTCCGATCAACGCTTGGATAGTTAGCTTTATCACATACTTGAAGGTGGCCCCTTTCCATCTTCAGCCCAACTCCTACGCCATCTTGGTGAGTCTTTTCATTATCTTCCAGAGAAAATACGGGCGTCCCCCCTCCAACCGGGAAATCCGATACCTATACAACTTGAGAGGCTACAAGAAGGGGTCTCCGTATATTAGCTTAGAATCGGCCGTGTCTTTCAAGCCAGTCCTGGACTTATATTCAAAATTTAGCATGTTCAAGAAGGAATGGTTTTTTGTCAAGGATGAGTCTGTTCCTTTCCACTGCTTCACCTCTGGCTGTAAGTTGAATCTTATTTATAATTTCCGTTCTGACTGCAATGCTCCTCCTTATGTGCTTTATTTCTTGCTAGCGACAGATGGCTTTGCGGTTGTAGAGAACGATCGTCTGGTTCAGATGGCTGCCGAAATAGAAGCCATTCCGGAAAACGAGAGGGCAGTTTCTTATTTGATCAGGAACGCTACTCTTTTGGGGCTCAACTTGATTCTACCACGCCAGTCTGTGGTCAAGCGAAGAGGCGCAACTGAGGAGAAGACCGCCAAAGCTAAAGGAGGGGCTACGGCGAAGAGCAGCAAAAGGAAATCCTTCTCGAAACATCCAATTGCCGGAGGGAAGAAACTTAAGAAGTCCGATGGACCCTCCCCCAGCACATGTCCAGATGTCCCGGAGGAGGAAGATGTGGAGGAGGAAAGAGGCGAGGATGAAGGAGGTAAGGAAGAGAGTGGAAGTGGTGGAGAAGGTGATGGTGATGGTCATAGCGATGATGGTGGCGACGGACAGACTGGTGATGGTACTGGGGCTTTGTCTTCTGAGCAAGCAGGTGTGATCCAGGAGTGGACAGATGACGCTTTCCGCCTAGCTTTTGAAGGGTTGGAGGAAGGATCGGCTTTAGTGGAGAAGCCAAAGAAAGTTGACAAGGCCGGGACCGGCGCCGATTCATCTTCTAAGAGCGCTTCAGCTAAGGCAATTCCTGCGATTCAAGGTGAATTTTTGACTCCTGCCAACTCCATTTATGATAAGGATTTAGGAATATTTTATGGTCAGCTCCCATCTTGGAATGAGATCCAGGACTTATTGCAATATCCTACTCCTCCCTAGGGTTTGTATAACAAAAGCGTCTCTTTACTCTTCTTAACTTGATATATTTCTTGAATTATAGCTCAATGTATGCCTGTAACACTTGGTTTTTATCATAGAAGCGGGTAAGGTGGCCAAGACATCAGATGTCTGGCACCCTCTTGAACAATACAAACTTCTCAAGGCTTCTACTAAATCAAAGCCTCCGACTAACCGCCCTGGAGACGTAGTCGGCTACCGCCCTCTTCTTGGAGTTATCGAGGAGGATATCCAAAGGAAGAAGAGGAGTCGTTCCTTGTTTGAACCCTCACCTGGTCCTCAGTCCCCAACTCAGCCTCTTCGGGATACCACGAAGAAGAATACTGAATTTATACCTCCTCCGCATCCGTCCGAAAATCCTACCGTTACCCGGATAGGCCATCTCGGCTTGGCTCGTAATCCGTTTGCAGGTCATCCGGATCTGGATCCGGGTTCTTGTGATATTACCTTTGATGAGGCTACCGGTGAGTACCTTCTTCCCCGTAATCCTATGGTAAGAGTATTGGATGATGCTAAGTCCCTAGACCTTGATTTGCTTACCACTCGGGTCGTAACTTTGGAGGACGAAGCTAAGGCAAACATTGACCGGGTTGCTGAGGAAACCAGGAAGCTGATGGGTCATCATGCCCGACTGGTCAAGGATGGAGAAGAAATCGGGAGTGCTAACATTCGACTGTGGTTAATGGTTTCCGACCAGGCCAAACAACTCGCTGATCAGGCTATTCAGATCTCTCAACATGAGGCCGCGTCTAGGCAATTAAAGAAAACCATGGAAGAGGCCAGCAGGGCAGAGTTATGGAAAATGGAGGTTGTTTGTAAGGAACGGATTGATATGGCTATTGCAACAGTGGATGAGGTTCAGAAAGCGGATCTCGAGTGGGTACAGGAGTTATCCGAGAAACTTGAAGCCGGAGAGCTTGCTCAAACCAAGCTGAAGGAGGAGATGGAGGCGATGAGGAAATCCTTTCAGGCTGACTGCTCGCGATACCAATCAGAGAGGGATGCTGCCACTGCAAATCTGTTGGCTTCTGAAGACCGAATAAGGGAGTTCGAGGAGAATGAGGGGATAATGGATGAGATGCTTCAGGATATATACTTTCGCACTTGGAAACAAGGCAACTTATCTTGGATGGATGATTATCCTCGAGTCATGGGCGGGATTCATCTCAGGGCCCTGGAGGAGGCTAAGGCCGATGCAGATAAGGAGGGTGGCGTGGCCTTTAGAATGGATGTGGTTACGGCTCAATTCACCAAGGAGGAGAAAGCGGCGGTGAAGGAGGGTATGCGGCTGCTTACTGCTGAGGAGGTAGGTGTGCAGTTAGAGGATGATGATCAAGGAGCAGATGCTGGTAAGTCTTCCCTTTTAGCTTTTCGTAACTTGATTGCTTATTGTTTATTTAATGGATTCTTCTCCTGAATTGGACAGGCGGGACCTCTGAAGCACCAACTACCTCTGGTCAACATGCTGAGAGTTCCAACCCTGCGGTTAAGTCGATCTCGGAGGGCCAGTAGGATAGAGGTGAAGCTCCGATGCAGCCGACTCCTTGACTTGATCTGGATATCTTTTGGTTTACTTGACATTGCTGTCTATGGTAGCCCCAAAACATTAATGTAACTTTTAGGCTGTAATTATGTTATTCGTAATGAACGACTTTATTCTTGGCATGTAATTTTTAACTTAAGTTGATTCTGTCATATTTGAATGCTATCGTTATTTTGGTGTGTTGCATAAGAAATATAGTTGGGCACATTCCTGTGATTCAATTGTGTTTGATGTCAAGTTCTTGCTTAAAATATAATTTCATATCTTGCAATGTTAGTGTGATGTGCGAATAAATTACAGCTACGTATTCATATACAAAAGAAGAAAGTACTGCCCTTTATGTTTTAGTCGTAGACGGTTGCTTTGAATGTCTTGTATGACTGAGCGTGGAATGCAGCTGAGTGACCTGTCATCCAGTTGTGAGTTCCTATTCCCATTAGCGAGCGTCTCCTATTTTGTGTCTTGTACTTTAGGGATCGTAATAGAGGATAGGAGGAAAGTTTTTAAACAAAATAGAAATATAAGAAATAGTAAAACTTCCAATCACGGAACGCCTGCGATGTGCTTAAGTTCGTGGCAAACGGGTTTTGTAGTCACTTTCCCTAGTTGTGGATCTTGGAGACATTTGTCACCCATCTTACGCCTCCGCGGGGAGTTTCTCTTTTTTACCACAGCCGTACTTAAGACACTCGGAGCCGAGATCGCGCACAGTAACTACCCGGGCCATTATGTCCCGTAATCGTGGGTATTATTCGATTTACCGTGGTCGGCTAGCGTGGGTGCCGATCGTCAACTGTGAACTACCCCTGGCTGGCCACACCTTATGTTGGGGCTTAAAGTAGGTTCACGGTTGTCGGCGAGCCGAACGCCGTAATGAGCTGCCTCGGCTATAGTCGGCCTTCTCGGTGGCTTATAATCGGCTCATTACAGTTGGCTTTAAGGCCGATCGCGAGCAATGAGTTAACCCGCAGCAGAGGGATGCTGGAGCAAAAGTGTCTCATTGGCGAGGGCATAGATTCGTATAGTACCTGTTAGGTCTTGTCCAGGTGAAGTCGTGCTGTGATGTGTCTTGAATGGAAATGCCATTACACAGGATTTTGTTCAACAGAAAAGGATAAAGTTAACAAGCAGCCAAGATATAAAGGAACAAGTTAAAAAAGAGACAAGTTTTTAAAGTGGTTCGGCACGAAAATGCCTACGTCCACTGATTCTCTTTGTTAATTCACTTCATATGGGCAGTACAAGTTAAGAAAAGTATCGACAAAGGTGTTGGATGTTCCATGCCTTCTGGAACTCCTCTCCGTCCACTGTTGACAAAATATAAGCTCCGTTGTGGAGATCTTTATGAATTAAATATGGTCCGTCCCAGATTGGATCTAGTGCACCGGGGCGCGAGAAGATTCGCTTGAGGACAAGATCTCCTTCTTGTAAGCTACGATGCTTGACTTTGGAGTTGTATTGCGCTGCCACTTTTTGCTTGTGAGCTTCTGCTTTGAGCGCTGCATCATTTCTTCTCTCTTCAATTAGATCCAAGGACATGTGAAGGAGTTCTTTGTTCTCTTCTGGGTTATAGTGGATCCTGCGGTGGGAAGGCACTACAGTTTCAACTGGGAGCATGGCCTCCGATCTGTATGCCAAAGAGAAAGGAGTATGCCCTGTTGATGTTCTGAAAGATGTGTGGTAGGCCCAAAGTGCCATAGGAAGTTCATCCACCCAAGCGCCTTTCGATTCTTCAAGCTTCTTTTTATTAGAGTTTTGAGAATTTTGTTGACAGCTTCGACTTGTCCATTTGCCTGGGGGTAAGCCACATATGAGAAGATTTTGTGAATTCCGTGCTTTTGGCACCAGTCGGCAAACTCTTCGCTGTTAAACTGAAGTCCATTGTCCGATATGATTTTGAGTGGAACCTCGTACCTGCATAGAACATTTTTGATCAAGAAGTTAATAACTTTTGCCGAGGATATTTTATTTAGAGGTTCCGCTTCCACCCATTTGGCGAAATAGTCGACTGCCACTATAGCATATTTGGCTCCGCCTCGGCCACCTGCAGTTCGCCAATCAAGTTAACTCCTCATACTACAAAGGGCCAAGGGCTGGTCATTTGAGTGATCTCATTTGTTGGTAGTCGAGGAATCTTAGCAAACTTCTGACATCTGTCACACTTTTTGATGAAGTTTAAGGCGTCCTTGTTTAAGGTGGGCCAGAAATACCCATATCGGAGTATCTTCTTTGCCAAAGTCTGCCCTCCAGTGTGATCTCCGCAGCTTCCTTGATGGATGTTTGATAAGATTTCCTTGGCTTCCCTTCCAGCAACACACCTTAATAAGGGGTTAGAGAAGCTGCGCCGATAGAGGATGCCTCCCTGTATTGTATAGCGGGAAGCTCTCCTCAATATTTTCTTGACTTCGTTACGCCCATCAGGCAGTGTGCCATCTTGTAAGAATTCTCGGATGGGAGTCATCCAAGTTTCCTCTTCGATTGCAGCTATCAGATTCACTTGCTCGAAACTCAGGGTTAGTTGCTTTGAGATGGCTACTGTTCCGGAAATGGTGCCGCCTCTCATGCTAGCTTGCTTTGCCAGTTCGTCGGCCTCTTGGTTCTCTTCTCGAGGAATGTGTTTGATAAAATAGTGATCCAATTGATTGAGTAGCATCTTGGTCTTCTTCAGATATGCTGTGAGTCGTTCTCCTCGAGCCTGAAATTCTCCTAGTATTTGATTTACAATAAGCTGCGAATCACTGTGAAGAAATAGAGAACCGACTCCAATCTCTAGGGCCAGTTCTAATCCAGCTATTACTGCTTCATACTCTGCATCGTTGTTGGTGGCAGCAAATTCCAACCTTAGAGAATAATGTAGCTTCCTTCCCTTGGGAGTGATTATTACAACCCCTGCCCAGCCTTATTCGTTTGATGCTCCATCCACAAAGAGATTCCACTTGATGTCTTTTGCTATTTCAGATTGCTCTTTACCTTCATTGGTAGTGAATTCGGCAATGAAATCGGCCATGGCTTGTCCCTTGATGGCAGTGCGAGGATGGTAGTTGATATCATATTGACTCAGTTCAATGCACCATTTAAGTAGTCGCCCAGAAGTGTCGGGAAGTTGGAGTACCTGTCTTAGCGGTTGATCGGTTAGAACTCTGATGGAATGGGATTGGAAATAGTGTCGCAGTTTCCATGATGTGATTAGTAAACAGTATGCTAGCTTCTCAAGTTTAGGATATCTGGCTTCTACCCCCGTAAGCCTTTTGCTCACAAAGTATACTGGCCGCTGTGCGCGGTTGTCTTCCTCACTAAAGCGGCGCTTGGAGTATGAGATGACACAACAAGGTATAGGTATAGCTCTTCGTCTTTGTTTGGAGTTGAGAGTACTGGTGGTCTCTGGAGGTGTTCGATTAGGTTAAGGAAGGCTGTTAAGCATTCGTCAGTCCACTCGAACTTTCCTTTGGCTTTCTTTAGAGCTTCGAAGAAGGGGATGCACTTGTCGGTCGCTTTAGAGATGAATCTGCTTAGGGCGGCCACTTTCCCATTTAGGCTTTGCATTTCTTTTCGAGTGGAAGGTATCCTGATATCTCTTAGAGCTCGGACTTGTTTGGGGTTTGCTTCAATCCCCCTGGCATGGATGATGAATCCCAACAACTTTCCTGATGATACTTCGAATGAGCACTTTAGAGGATTCAGGTTCATTCCATATTGGCGAAGTACTTGAAACATCTCGCCCAGGTGGTTACGTGATCGTTGGCTTTCCTCGATTTTACTAGCATGTCATCCACATAAACCTCCATAGTTCGTCCTATCAGTTCCGCAAACATCTTGTTGACGAGGCGCTGATAGGTAGCTCCGGCGTTTTTAAGTCCAAAAGGCATTACTCTATAGCAGTACAATCCCCGGTCAGTGATGAAACTAGTGTGGTCTTGATCGGGGGCGTGCATAGGAATTTGGTTATATCCTGAGTATGCGTCCATAAAGGATAAGAGTTCATGTCCGGCTGTGCTGTCCACCAGCTGATGGATTCGGGGGAGTGGGAAGCAATCCTTCGGGCAAGCGTCATTTAAGTTGGAGAAGTCAATGCATGTTCGCCACTTCCCATTAGCCTTCTTTACTAGTACCGGATTAGCGATCCACTCTGAGTAGATGGCTTCTCGTATGAAGTTATTGGCAAGCAAGTTCTTTACTTCTTCATCGAGGGCTGCTGGTCGTTCTACCCCCATACATCTCTTTTTCTACTTTACTGGCACCTTGGTAGGATCGATGTTTAGTACGTGGCATGCCAAGTCTAGAGAGATTCCAGTCATGTCAGCGTGCGTCCATGCAAATACATCCGAGTTGTGGCGGAGAAAATCAATGAGTTGATCCCTCAATTCTGCTCTTAGCTGAGATCCGATTTTCAACAGTCTACTTGAGTCGTGTTTGTCTACAGATACAAACTCCATAGCCTCTGCAGGCTCGGCGGTGGCCTCCTCCTCTTTGTCCCTGGGGTCTAATTCATTGAAAGGATCACTGGTATATCGAAGAGGAGGGGCCTTCTTTAGTTGCTATGCTTCCAAGTTTTTCATGCAGAGAGTAGTCTCTGCATTTTTCCCTTTATCCTTCCTGTGGTTATTGCGAAGTTCAGTTACAAAGCAATCTCGAGCGGCGTCTTGATTTTCTCTACTTCCCCTATTCCATTGTCTGTTGAAAATTTCATCTTCAGGCACCACGGGGCCAGGACAATTTGGAAGTCAGATAAGGCTGGTCTTCCTAAAAAGGCGTTGTAGGCCGAGTGGTTATCTATTAGCACAAATGTTTGTTTCCGTACAACGGAGCGGGGGTGACTTCCTATTTCAACAAAGAGGTCCAGTTGCCCGAGAGGCATCTTCGCATCTCCAGTGAAACCGTGTAGTGGTTTGTTGCAGGGAGACACATCCTTCATTGACAGCTTCATTTTGTCAAAAGCATGCTTGAATAGGATATTTACTGAGCTTCCAGTGTCTACTAGAATTCGGAAAACTTCGGCTGGACCGAACCAGGCAGAGATGACCATAGGATCCATGTGAGGGTACTGCCTTCCCTCTAGGTCACACCTATTGAATGTAATGTCATCATTCTCTTTTCGCTTCGGGTGGCGTTCTTCCATAACAGAATTAACGCAGCCTTCATTGTTTCTAAGTGACTTTCTGTATCTTTCCATCTCTGTCCAGTTCCTGTCGGCGATGTGTGGTCCTCCCGATATGGTATGGACCACTATCTTCTCTTGACTGGAGCCGTCGGTGTTGCGATTTCCCCCTCCTGTTTCGGGGAGGGGTAGCCTTGGGTTCTCATTGGCAGGAGCTGGGGTCCTGTTCTGACCTTTTACATAGCGTTCCAGTCTCTTCCTTCTGATGTGTTATTCAATTAAGTCCCGGAGATGATGGCATTCATTGGTGTCATGCCCATGAGGTTCGTGGAAGCGGCAGAACTTTTCAGACTTAATTGCGTTATCTGATTCCTTCTTGTATGGGGGGCGTTTGTATTTAACTTCGTCTTGGGTGGCCAGGAAGATGTTTTCGATTGATTCATTCAAAGGAGTGTAAGTGTCAAATCTCGGTCCTGGCCGATATAGATGTTTTTCTCCCTTCTTGCCCCCAGCATTGTCTCTAGAGTCACTCCTTCAAACGTCCTTTGCTACAGCGGGCGTGCCGCCATGAGCTGCCTTGGTTTGTTTCCCTGTCTGTCTTTCAGTGGCAGCGTCTTCAAGTCTCATATATCTTCCGGCTTCATGGAAGAAATCGGGTAAGGTAGCTGGTTTTTCTTTCGTTAATCTTCTAGCAAACTTAGTATCCGGATGCGCACCACTACAGAGGGCCATTAAGATGAGTTTCTCATCGGCATCTTGGACTGCGGCCGCTGCGGCATTGAATCGGGTTAGATATTGCTGCACTGTCTCTCCGGACTTCTGTTTGATATTAGATAGGGAATAAGCGTCCTTGGGTTGTTCCACATAAATGCGTAGCTGGCTGATGAACTTTTCCTTCAACATTTCACATGAGCTGATGGATCCTTGGGGTAGATGGCAGAACCAGGAGGTAGCTAGATCTGCCAAGAATAGTGGAAAGCATATGCACAATACTCCCTCTGTGGCTTCGCTCATGAGCATATGCTGTGTGTATCTCTGCAAGTGTACAACGGGGTCAGAGATTCCCTTGTAAGGTTCCATTGTTGGCATTTTCCATTCTCGGAGGGTGATGGCTATTTCGATATTGCAGGTGAAAGGGCTGGTTACCCTAGCGCCTATCCCTCGATCTCTTTGATACCGTTGGACGCACTCTCTGAACAATCGCGCCATCCTTTCATCAGAATTTGGAGCAGATAGAAATGAGTCTGGTTCTTCTCTACGGGATTGATTCCGTCCAGATGATCTGTAGGGGTGGTATCGTCTATCACTCCTAATATTTTTCAGTGGCTGTCTCTGGTCTTCTGGGGGCATGCTAGGGTCAGCTACAGTTGGCCCTTGCCTTGATCTTCCTCTACTGGGTTCTGTTCCGAGCACTTCCTCGGGTCCAACTTCGGGCTGGACTCTAGCTCGACCCCGTTCATTGGTGTTTCCATGACTAGGTAGCATGACAGGCTCAGCTACAGCCGACCCTCGCCTGGTACCTCCCCCGCTGGGTTCGGTTCCAAGCGTTTTCTCGGGTCGGAGTTCGGGCTGAGTTCGGGCTCGGCTCCTACCATTGTTGTTTCTGTTGTTAGCTTCTTCGAAGAAGAAAGATCTTTGTCGCCTCCGAGATCCTCCAGACTGGGACTCACCCCATGATTCAGTGTTGCGGTTGGATTCTTCAGCATTCCTTAAGCGTGACATGAGTCGATTCACCAAGGCCTCTTATTGGGATGTGAAGCGATCAGTCACTTCAGCCACAACCCTGTCTAGATCTGCCCTAGTAATTGCTGCCGGCTGTTCCGTGGCAGGGGCTGTCGGATTTGCCTGATTTCCATTTCGTACTGCTGTTGGAACGAGATGGTTCTCTTGATCTGTGATCACTGGATCTGGAATGCTGCTAGTTGCGATGTTCTTTCCTTTTCTAACATCTCTCTTCTGCCTGGGAGGCATGTCTTCCAAGCAATGAGCGATGCTGTCAGGAAGAAGGTTGAGTGGGAGAAGCTGAAGCTTCTAGCTCGAGTTCTCAGTGAAAGCACCAAAAATGTTTGCACAAAAAATGGGCAAACACCTCCAAGTCGTATGATTTAGTCGATTTTATGTTGTTCTTCGTGATTTGGGTGATTTATGCAAATATGTAAAAAGCAGGGACTGAACTGTAAAAGACACATAGATTTATAGTGGTTCGGCCAGAATGTGCCTACGTCCACTTCATATGTTATTCTCTTTCACTGTTCAGATTACAGGTACAAATCTTTGATTACAAGTGTATGAAAGTTGTTTGAAAGTTCTGTCCTTGCTTGAGCTCTCAAACTTGTCCCACATTGTTGTACCCCTACCCCTCTATTTATAGAGTGAGGATGGGGGTAGGGGTCTTGGATGTATATAGCTGCTGGTGGGCCTGGGTTGTCGTGATCTGGCCTGGCAATGTTGGTCCGGTAATGCCTTGGTCCGGTGATGGTTGGAGTGTGGATTGGTCCGGTGGTGAGTGGTTTGGTAGGGCCTTAATTCGGTAGTGGGAGTAGGTGGATTGGTCCGGTGGTGAGTGGTTTGGTAGGGCCTTGATTCGGCAGTGGGAGTAGGTGGATTGGTCCGGTGGTGAGTGGTTCGGCAGGGCCTTGATTCAGTAGTGGGAGTAGGTGGATTGGTCCGGTGGTGAGTGGTTCGGCAGGGCCTTGATTCGGTAGTTGGAGTGGGTGGATTGGTCCGGTGGTGAGTGGTTCGGCAGGGCCTTGATTCGGTGGTGAGAATATGCCCAACAGATGGTGAACTGGTTCCAGTATTCTTTCAGGTTTTGGATTGGGGGAAACTCAGCTTGATTCCGTGATTTTTGTGGGGTTCTGATGATCGTGGATGGATCTGGGTGCAAGCGTCGTCTTGTTTGATACCTTGGTGGTGGCCGGAGGTGGCCAAGACCACCGTGCATATGCACGGTGAAGAATAGTGTCAGGGGGAATGTTGGGTTTTGTAGAAGTGCTGTACTCGGGTCATACTCGAGTAAATTCGAGTTTTTGCTCGAAGATTGTTTAGGTTTTACTCGAAGCTATATCAGGGGAGGCTTGGGTATTTTATTTGGTTTCAGGTTTCCAGAGAAACCTGTTATTATCAATTCTAAGTTTGGGTTTAAAATCTGAAACAAGTTTAAAATAGAATTTAAAACCTAAATTTAAAGTATGGTTTTCAAATTGAGTTTGAATCCAAGTTTTAAAATTTAATTTAAACTATTTAAATTAAAATGTTTAACAACTTTTAAAAGGGTTTAAATAATTGAATTTAAAGATAAAGTTTTAAAATTTAGAGTAGAAGATTTAAACCTAAGTTTTAAATCTGAAATCAAAACCCAATCTGAATCAATGTTTTGAAAATAAAGAAAGTTATTAAAATTATAAAAGGTTTAAACAACTTTTGACGTTGAACATATTTTAAATATGATTTGTATCTTAAAAATGAAATTGGTTTAAATTTCCTTTTAACTTCTTTATAAAATAAGAAATTATTTAGTAGAAGTTTTTAAAAGGTTTTTAAAATGCTTTTAAAATTTTGTTAAAAGTTAAGTTTGGTTTTCATTTTAAATTTTAAATTTAAAATGTAATTTGGAAACAAATTTTAAAAGTACGTTACTTTAAATTTCTTTGTTAATGATAATGTAATCATTAATAAGAAATGTTTTATTTTAAAATAAATCAAAGATTTTAAATGATTTTGGTTTATTAAATTAGTAAGGTAATTAGATGGTTAATTAAATAATTTATTTAATAAACTAAATAAGGATTTTGAATTAATTAATTAAGATTGAAGTTAATTAATTAGGATTAATTAATTTGGAAAATAAGATCATTAATTAAATAAGTTATGATTTTAATTAATGATTAGAAATTAATCAAGAGGTTAAGATTAATTAAGTTAAAAACTTAAATAATTAAATAATTAGTGATTAATTTAAATAATTATTAAAGATTAATAAATATGTGATTACTAATGATTAATTTAAATTAATTACTTAAGTAAGGTAATTAAGGAAATTTTTGATAAGTTATTGAAGGTCATTAACTTGGGATTATGTATTAATTAATTTAAGTGATTAATTTTGATAATTATTTAGATTAATTAAATTAGATAATCATTATGGTATATGGTTAAGTATGATTACTTTGTAAAGGAAATTAAAGTTATTAATTACTCATTTGTAATTAATTAATTAATTTGATTAGTTTAAATTAATTAATTAAGTTTAATTAATTTAGAATAATCATTTGATGGGTTGATAAGTAATGGAGAATAATTACTCAGAGAAGTAATTAAGATGAGTAATTATTGAATGTATTGAAGTATGGAAGAGTTGGGGTTATTTGCTTGTGTAATTAAGTTATTTGGAAAATATTTAAGTAATGTAATTAATTAAGGGTAATTAATTACTAATAAAATTTATCAAGGATGATTAATAATTAATTAATTATTAAATATAATTAATTTAGGGGTAATCAGTTTACTCAATGCAGTAATTAAGAATAGTTAATTACTGAATTTAATTAATCAAGGGTGATTAATAGATATGGTTAATTACTTAATGAAGATAATTAATTTAAATGTAATTATGAATCATTAATTAATATAATTAATGATGTGATTAAGGATTAATTAATTGAGAATAATTAATCAATGATAAGTGATTAAAGTAATTAATTAATGTAATTAATTAAGGATTAATATAATTAATTATAATTAATTAATTAATGAAGTAATTAGAGGTTAATTACTGTAATTTATGAGATTAATTACTTGAATGTAATTAAAGGATGATTAATCAAGGGTAATAAATCAAGGGAATTATTTAGTGGTTAATTAATTAGTTGATTGGTTTGTAATCAATGGTTATATAAGCAGGATTTATAGATTGAGGTAATTAATTTAATTTACTTTAAATTAATTAGAGATGATGTAATTAATTTAATTCATTTTAAACTAATTATATATGGTGTGATTATTAATCCTTGTTTATATATGGATGATATAGATTTCCTTGAATGGTTTGCATCTCAGATATGAGATTAGTAATATTGTGTGGTATGGATGCATTGGTTGCATTGTGATGATGATTGGATTATCTTATGATAATGATAATATGGATTATCTCTGGTGATGATTATCTATTGTGATGATGTGAATTATCTATCTGTGTGTATAGATAATTAAATTGAATTGTTTTAAAACTTAAAACAACTTGGACCTAAAAGATGGCATTTTGGATTCGATGAGACCGGGATCGGGTTTACATATTTGGATATCCGAAAACCACATCGATCCAAATTAACGATAGGTCATGAATCTCAAGTGAAGATGAAGATTCAGAGTGCAAGGGTTATCGTCGTTAACTCTGAGGGTGATTCCAAAATGAGTGTAACGAGATAATGCCTTCGGTTTCGTTCAAACCCGGTACGAACTTGTGTGGATTGAATGCTTTCAGAACATCGTCAGGTGGACGATGAGCATTCTAAGAGATGTGTTCTCTAAAGGTAATCGTAGCCTCAAGCCTTACCAACCGGGAATGGCTAAAACAGGGGAGGTGCAGCAAGGCTAAGTGGGTCATGCCCAAGTAGGACGAGATTTTCCCCTGTCTAGAGGTCCCTTTTTATTCGGTTGTGTGGGGCGGTTGATTCGCGACAACTGCCAAGGTTGTCTTGTTCGGGACTGTCCAGTAAGGGATGGTTCCGGCCTTGTGTTGCAGGGGAGCGGGCGTACTCCTCGGTACGATGATCTAGGCCACGTACTGTGACGAGCGGTACCCCAGTAGCCCTGCCATTGTATGGAATCCAAAATCCAATTAGTGCCGTACGTATTAGTTGTGCCCAACTACGTTGGAACATGAGATGTAAGCATTCCAGCTATTTCTGTATTTTATTTGAAAACCCCAGACACTATTATAATATCCCCGGATTTCCTATCAAATGTTTTGGTTAGCGTAAGGTAAATTTTTTTCCATGTTTATGTGTGGGAAGTCTTAAGTGATACCTTTCTTTTCAAAAGGTTTTGAAAGTTAAGCAACTTTAACCTGTTACTCACACCAGACCCATGTCTGATCCGGAGTTTATTTTTGATTTTCATAAACTCTTGGCTACTCAAATTTTTACGAGTAGCCAAGGGATTCAGGTTAGCTTTGACGAATTATGGAGGAGAAAATGTAGTAGGAGGCTTCTGCGTTGTAGTTATCTGGTATTCCGCTGTGTTGGTATCTCTGAATCGTTTGTTTGAGTTGTTTTGTACTGTGTTGTAATAACTAGACAGGTGTTTATAACTGTCTAGTAAGTGTTGTATTATCTACGTAACTCTGATAGTTGTTGTATATCTATGTAATACTTTTGTTATTAATAAAATTTATTCGTTCCGCTGTTGAGATTCTGTGTTGTTTCTTCTTACTTCTCTTTCTTTCTCTTTCTATCCCTTTCTTTTTTTTAATGATGCGTCATTCTGTGGAGATGAATGGCAGGTCGTGACAGTTGGTATCAGAGCATTAGGTTGAGTGAATACCTAGGCTCTGGAAGTGGTGTCTATCTTGAGAGAGCGTATTTGTAATTATATATATATATATATATATATATATATAGTTATTTATACCTATTTGTTGGGTTACCTGTTTGGGTTTTCCAATATAGGTTATAAAGGTAGATAAGGTAGTGGTGTGTGTAACACGACTACTACCATTGGTTGGAGTTTGAATGTTTGAGGTGGGAAGTGTATCTGTCGAGACTGTAGACCTAATACCGTCTCGAGTGAGTTTTGTAGCTTGGTAAAAAGATTTCATCGATCTCTGAAGGTAACCTGTTAAGGTGCGGAGTCTATCTTTGAAGATGGATAAGTAGAGTTTGGATCTGTCGGTTTGGCAGAAGTGTGTGATGGTATTTTGATACCTCAGAAAGTGGTAGCTGCGTGATGAGATGCAGTGAATATGGATGTCTCCGAAGAAGTTTCTCTTTGGAACAAGTTTTAGGAAGTGTGTCTGCTTCAGTGATGTGGCAGAGTCCAGCTGGTTGTTTGTATTTGGCTTTGAGGTCCGAGTTTCTCGAAGAGCTTTGGATTAAGTAGTCTTTGGCTTTGGTGTCAGCAGTGCGGCTCGAAGTATTCTGTGTTGGCAGGAAGTTTTCTGGCATAGCAGTTTCTGAAGGAGGAGTTCAGAAGCAGTAGAGTGGATCCGTTTTTTCGGTGGATTGGCTAATTAAGTGTAGGCTGTTCTGTTTGGTAAAGAGAGAACAGTTTTCTTTGGAAATTGGTCTGTGATGATCGCAAAAGTGATTTGCGATTGTTTGAGTGTTCTCTTGGATCGTCAAGATTTTCTGGATATCTTCGGAGGAGTCAGAGGTTTGGCTGTATCTGGAGATTAAGTTTTCTTATCGACCGGATTCCAGGAGTGCTACTGATGGAGCAGCTAGTAGAAGGATGGTTTCTCGATAGAGGATTTGGTAAAGTAGCTCAGGATTGGTGGAACTTCTGAGTTTTCCTTTGTGGATTTGTTGAATCATATTCTGGGATATGTTGTCCAGATTGTGCTCGTGTTCTTCATCAGCATTTTTCTTCTATTCCAGATCAGAGTTGTGCAGCGGAAGCAGTTTGGGAGTGTTTCTGTGTTGTCTTTTCCGGATAGAAGAAGTGAGTTGTTCTTCTGATGTTTGAAGTGTAGAGTTGGTGATCTTGGTCTTGGTTGATCTTGAGGAGATCATTGTGTTGGATTGTTTTTGGTCCAGCTTGTTTCTTTTGGGGAGTCAGCGAAGGTTGAGCTGATCAGTAAGGATGTAGGCAGCCAGGATCGTTAGAAGATTCTGTGGATTAGAGACGAAGGAATTTGGATTTCGGAGTCGGAGATTTGTTTTGGATCTCTTCTGTGTTTTGGTTGGATTGGTGTTTGGTTTTCAAGAGTTGAATTTGCCAGTTGGATAATTTGATTCAATGAGATTCACGTATCTCTGAGGGAGTACGTGTATGAGTTATCTCTGGTTGTGGAACCAGCTGTTCAGGAAGGTTTGGTTATTGAGTAAGACTCGTTTGTAGTCTGATATCTTGTCTAGTTTTATAGATCTAGATGAGAAGGAGCTCTACCTTCGTAGTTTTGATTGTTGGATTTCTATAGAGTGAGTATCACGGTATATATATATATATATATATATATATATACTTGGGGAAACTCGAGAAGATTTTATCCAGAATTTTGTATGGATAATTAAATTTGTTTGATTAAATAAATTGGTTGCTTGGTTGTTAGCATATGATTGATATATGCTTGTGTTTAAATTAAATCTTAAATGAGATTATTAAATTACTTTTGCTTTTAAATTTCGAGGACGAAATTCTTTTAAGGGTGGGGGGGGGGGGGAATGTGATATCCCGGAAATTTTGGCAATATCAATTTAATAATCTGTATTAAAGTTAAATTGATTTGATAAATTTTGTTAATAAAATTTACTTGATTTAATAATCCAATTAAATAAATGTTTAATTTGTAAATTTATCTTTTAAAAGCTAATAAATTGCTTTCTATTTATAATGTATATATATATTTATATATATTATAGATAGATAAGTTTTGATTTGAAGTTTAATATTCATTTTGATAATTTGAAAATTATTATTTTATTTAATAAATAACTATTTAAAACTATTAAATAAATAACTATTTGGTTTTAAGATACTTAAAGAAATTGTTTTAAATTGTTTAAATATATTTTAAGCATAGTTTAAATTTTAATAAGATAAACAAAAGTTTATTTTATTTTCTTTTTGATTATAGCTTAATAAATATAATTTGAAATTATATATGAAAATTTAAAATACCATTTGTATATTAAACATTAATGCATTTAATTAAGATAAATAAGATATGTAATTTATAATTTCTTTTATAAATTATTTATATTAATACATATGTTATTTTCAAATAATAGTAATAAATGTATAAATATAGATAGATCTTAAAAGATAATGTTATTATTGTTAAAATTAAATATGTTAATATAAATTAGTTTTAAGTTGGATTTTTAAATGTATGAATAGAATTTTAAATTGAATTTAATTTTGAAATTTCAAATGAATAAACATAATAAATCTTGTAAATAAGATTTCATTTTTATATAAATTGTTTTATTCTATTTTCTTTAAAAAAAAAGCAATGCATATACATTTATTTATGAGTACAATTTATATATATGTATTTAATAAATAAAGAAAGAGGATTTCATTTACTTTTAAAATAAAAAAAATACAAATAAAATTACTTAAGACACATGTTATTATCTTAGGTGATATAATGACAAGTGTACTAGAGTTAAGAGACTAATGTAACAAGTGTCTCTTATTTTTAATTTTTCTTTTAATTTTAAAATAAATCAATTTCACTTATAAAAGCATGTTTCCTTCATTTCTCCTTCTTTCCTAATCTTCGTTTTTTCAAAGTTTAGAAGAAAATTTTCAGCTAAATCAAATCTGAAACAAATTTGTATTCCAAACTCTCCAAAAAAAACCCAAAATTAAATTCAATTCAAAAATCTAAAAGTTCCTTCTCAAATCAAAAAGAAATCTGCAAATCTCTTTTCTAAATCCAAATTCTTCAAATCATTTTACAAATTTCCATATGCAAATCTGTTCAAACATGCAAGCCTGCAGTCCTCTGTAAAACATTTTCAAATGCAAAAGATTTGCCTGCATGCAAATTTAATCAACAAACAAGTAAACTCTGCATTCTTTTATCTGGGAATATAAAGTTTAAATCTGAAGCTAGTTCAAGTTTCAAATGGCCTGCATGCAAGTTTTAAATCAAGTCATATGTCTTCAACAAAGTTTTATTAGCATGCAACTCAACTTCAAGTAAAAGCCTGCAACTCAGTTTAAAATCAAAGGATTAAAAGCAATTTCAATTTTGTGATCTGTCTTTCAAAAATATCAGGTGAGTAACACTTTCTGTTTAAAACTTAAGTATTAAACCGTTGGTTGATTGATGACTTGTGTATGTTTATCTGGTTGCATGTTGATTTGTATGTTGAGAGTAACCTCATTAATTTAAAAAAATTAAGTATAGTTATGAAGTGCATGCTTGTTCCTGTAATAAAGATTGTATTGTGTATATGAGTATAAGATTGATGTTTTATGATTATTACAGTATCTAAGTTCCAGGTCCAAAATTTAGAAAAAAAACTTAAGTGTTCTTGAATTAATCTTTAATAATACAAGAGACTTGAACAATGTATGTTTAATTTATCATAAATTATAAGTTTAAGATTTTGTTCAAGTTTAGAAAAAAAACCTGCAGTTTTACTGGAAACAAAGTAAACTAAAATCAGGTAGAATTCAATTTGATCGTTTCTTAGTTTCAGGAGCATGAATCAAAAGCTAAAACTAAAATGTGATTTTTGAAACCAAAATTACAATTGTTAGTATTGGGATTCATGAGCATTACTGTTTTTACTGGAAATTGTAAAAGGGGGAAATTCTGATGAACTCTGTAATCTGGAAGATAGGGGTTGATTCTGGTGATGGTAGGATGATATGAGAGTGAGAGAAAAAATAATGGATTGATGTATAGTTGATCGTGGCGATAGTGGTTGTTAGGGAAAGTCTCTAAACCTAGTTTCTGGGCAGTGAAATGTTTTGATTGGCATGAAGGCTACAGGTGACCGAGTGCTTCTATTTTTGGGGTGATGGTTGCTTGGGTGTCGAAGAAGCGTTGGACGGCATTGCGAGGCCTCCGATGGCCGGAGGAGGGGGAACGAACAGTTTCCAGGTTTGGGGGTTCGATGGTGAACTGGTTCAAGGATTCTTTCAGGTTTTGGATTGGGGGAAACTCAGTTTGATTTCATGATTTTTGTGGGGTTCTGATGATCGTGGATGGACCTGGGTGCAAGCGTCGTCTTGTTTGATACCTTAGTAGTGGCTGGAGGTGGCCAAGACCACCGTCCATATGCATGGTGAAGAATAGTGTCAGGGCGAATGTTGGGTTTTGCAGAAGTGCTGTACTCGGGTCATACTCGAGTAAATTCGAGTTTTTGCCCAAAGATTGTTTAGGTTTTACTCGAAGCTATATCAGGGGAGGCTCAGGTATTTTATTTGGTTTCAGGTTTCCAGAGAAACCTGTTATTTCCAATTCTTAGTTTGGGTTTAAAATCTAAAACAAGTTTAAAATAGAATTTAAAACCTAAATTTAAAGTATGGTTTTCAAATTGAGTTTGAATCCAAGTTTTAAAATTTAATTTAAACTATTTAAATTAAAATGTTTAACAACTTTTAAAAGGGTTTAAATAATTGAATTTAAAGATAAAATTTTAAAAATTAGAGTGGAATATTTAAACCTAAGTTTTAAATCTGAAATCAAAACCCAATCCGAATCAATGTTTTGAAAATAAAGAAAGTTTTTAAAATTATAAAAGGTTTAAAAAACTTTTGATGTTGAACATATTTTAAATATGATTTGTATCTTAAAAATGAAATTGGTTTAAATTTCCTTTTAACTTCTTTATAAAATAAGAAATTATTTAGTAGAAGTTTTAAAAAGGTTTTTAAAATTCTTTTAAAATTTTGTTAAAAGTTAAGTTCGGTTTTCATTTTAAATTTTAAAATTAAAATGTAATTTGGAAACAAATTTTAAAAGTATGTTGTTTTAAATTTCTTTGTTAATGATAATGTAATCATTAATAAGAAATGTTTTATTTTAAAATAAATCAAAGATTTTAAATGATTTTGGTTTATTAAATTAGTAAGGTAATTAGATGGTTAATTAAATAATTTATTTTATTAATTAAGTAAGGATTTTGAACTAATTAATTAAGTTTGAAGTTAATTAATTAGGATTAATTAATTTGGAAAATAAGATCATTAATTAAATAAGTTATGATTTTAATTAATGATTAGAAATTAATCAAGAGGTTAAGATTAATTAAGTTAAAAACTTAATTAATTAAATAATTAGTGATTAATTTAAATAATTATTAAAGATTAATAAATATGTGATTAATAATGATTAATTTAAATTAATTACTTAAGTAAGGTAATTAAGGAAATTTTTGATAAGTTAATGAAGGTCATTAACTTGGGATTATGTATTAATTAATTTAAGTGATTAATTTTGATAATTATTTATATTAATTAAATTAGACAATCATTATGGTATATGGTTAAGTATGATTACTTTTTGAAGGTAATTAAAGTTATTAATTACTCATTTGTAATTAATTAATTTATTTGATTAGTTTAAATTGATTAATTAAGTTTAATTAATTTAGAATAATCATTTGATGGGTTGATAATTAATGGAGAATAATTACTTAGAGAAGTAATTAAGATGAGTAATTATTGAATGTATTGAAGTATGGAAGAGTTGGGGTTATTTGCTTGTGTAATTATAATGGAAGATAATTACTTTGTGAAAGTAATTTATAATTAATTACTTGGTGTAATTAATTCAAGCATTGATTGATTAAGTTATTTGGAAAATATTTAAGTAATGTAATTAATTAAGGGTAATTAATTACTAATAAAATTTATCAAGGATGATTAATAACTTATTAATTATTAAATATAATTAATTTAGGGGCAATCAATTTACTCAATGCAGTAATTAAGAATAGTTAATTACTGAAGTTAACTAATCAAGGGTGATTAATAATTATGGTTAATTAGTTAATGAAGTTAATTAATTTAAATGTAATTAGGAATCATTAATTAATATAATTAATGATGTGATTAAGGATTAATTAATTGAGATTAATTAATCAATGATAAGTGATTAAAGTAATTAATTAATGTAATTAATTAAGGATTAATGTAATTAATTATAATTAATTAATTAATGAAGTAGTTAGAGGTTAATTACTGTAATTTGTGAGATTAATTACTTGAATGTAATTAAAGGATGATTAATCAAGAGTAATAAACCAAGGGAATTAATTAGTGGTTAATTAATTAGTTGATTGGTTTGTAATCAATGGTTATATATGAAGGATTTATAGATTGAGGTAATTAATTTAATTTACTTTAGATTAATTAGAGATGATGTAATTAATTTAATTCGTTTTAAACTAATTATATATGGTGTGATTATTAATCCTTGTTTATATATGGATGATATAGATTTCCTTGAATGGTTTGCATCTCAGATATGAGATTAGTAATATTGTGTGGTATGGATGCATTGGTTGCATTGTGATGATGATTGGATTATCTTCTGATAATGATAATATGGATTATCTGTGGTGATGATTATCTATTGTGATGATGTGAATTATCTATCTGTGTGTGTATAGATAATTAAATTGAACTTTTTAAAACTTAAAACAACTTGGACCTAAAAGATGGCGTTTTGGATTCAATGAGACCGGGATCGGGTTTCCATATTTGGATATCCGAAAACCACATCGATCCAAATTAACGATAGGTCATGAATCTCAAGTGAAGATGAAGATTCAGAGTGCAAGGGTTATAGTCATTAACTCTGAGGGTGATTCCAAAATGAGTGTAACGAGATAATTCCTTCAGTTTCGTTCGAACCCGGAACGAACTTGTATGGATTGAATGCTTTCAGAACATCGTCAGGTGGACGATGAGCATTCTAAGAGATGTGTTCTCTAAAGATAATCGTAGCCTCCAGCCTCATCAACGGGGAATGGTTAGAACATGGGAGGTGCAGCAAGGCTAAGTGGGTCATGCCCAAGTAGGACGAGATTTTCCCCTGTCTAGATGTCCCTTTTTATTCGGCTGTGTGGGGCGGTTGATTCGCGACAACTGCCGGGGTTGTCTTGTTCGGGACTGTCCAGTAAGGGATGGTTCCGGCCTTGTATTGCAGGGGAGCGGGCGTACTCCTTGGTACGATAATCTAGGCCACGTACTGTGACGGACGGTACCCCAGTAGCCCTGCCATTGTATGAAATCCAAAATCCAATAAGTGCCGTACGTATTAGTTGTGCCCAACTATGTTGGAACGTGAGATGTAAGCATTCAAGTTATTTCTGTATTTTACTTGAAAACCCTAGACACTATTATAATATCACCGGATTTCCTATCAAATGTTTTGGTTAGCGTAAGGTAAAAAAATTTCCATGTTTGTGTGTGGGAAGTCTTACGTGATACCTTTCTTTTCAAAAGGTTTTGAAAGTTAAGCAACTTTAACCTATTACTCACACCAGACCCATGTCTGACCCGGAGTTTATTTTTGATTTTCGTAAACTCTTGGGTACTCAAATTTTTACAAGTAGCCAAGGGATTCAGGTTAGCTTTGACGAATTATGGAGGAGAAAATGGAGCAGGAGGCTTCTGCGTTGTAGTTATCTGGTATTTTGCTGTGTTGGTTTCTCTGAGTTGTTTGTTTGAGTTGTTTTGTACTGTGTTGTAATAACTAGACAGGTGTTTATAACTGTCTAGTAAGTGTTGTATTATCTGTGTAACTCTGATAGTTGTTGTATATCTATGTAATACTTTTGTTATTAATATAATTTATTCATTCCGCTGTTGAGATTCTGTGTTGTTTCTTCTTTCTTCTCTTTCTTTCTCTTTCTATCTCTTTCTTTCTTATTAATGATGCGTCATTCTGTAGACATGAATGGCGGGTCGTGACAATAGATTTCAACATTCATTGTTGAAATAGACGTTTTTGAGAAATAAGAAAATGATGGACTATAACACTGTTGTTATAGTAAATGATTTTCGAAAGAAAATATTTTGTATGGTATATGGGGTTTATATTTCTATCTTATTTTCGAATCCCTATACTAGTGATTTTGGGTTGTCGTAACGATGTTTTACGTAACATTCGTTTTAACCCAAATAAAAGTGTTTCAAAAGTTCGTTTTCCTTATAGAATAAAATATATACTTAATCGTGATTTAAGTATATACAATATTTCTAAGTGTTGAAAATATAATTGATTTGTGAATTACTTATTTTTAAATAAGTATTCAGAAATGTTTTCCAAGATTGAAATATTGAGATGGTTTTGAGATTATATCTTTTTAAAGATAAACTGAAGCGAACATTTGGAAAATGGTTTAACTAATAAAAGATTAATTAAAAGGGCCTAGTGATTGTTATGGTGCCGAATATTTGTTTGTTTATTTTGATATTTAAATTACCGACTATCAAACTTGGCCAAATTTTAGTTCCTCGACTTGATGTGGGAACTATTTTGTCGTACACTTAGTACGTAGCCTTCTGTGTAGGCTTGATTATCATTTGTGTTGAGGATGTTGATTCATATAGTGCAGAGTATTACTCCAATCTATCGAGCTTCCTTCTTGGCCCGAAGGATAGCAAGTTGAAAGTTGGAGATGCGATAAGTCTATGAGACTTAGTTTCTATGTGGGGTTGAGAAATGCTTTTGCATGCGAAGAGACTGGGATCAGATTTATCTGAAAACCACTTCGGACCAACGTATATGCGATGATTGTGCAGGCTGCTTGTGATGATATTGATATTCCGGATTTTCATAGTGGAGGACTGCTTGTTGATCATTTGGGTTTAAAATCCCAATATACATCCAGTAGCAGTGGTCTCTTCATTATGAAATATCCAACGCGAGGACTATTCGCTACTAATTCTAGGGATTTTCCGACAGGATGTGGTAGGAAAGTACCTTCGGTTTGTCCTGTTCCTGGACAACTTGTATGGACGTTTGTCTGGCATTGCATTTCTAAAGATTATGTACATTGGTTTTTACAAATGTACATCAGTGGTGGCGGAGAAGGCAAATTCTCTTAGCTTAACACGCTTCTTGAGACGTATGAGCTTAAGGGTTGTATTTTTGTGGAAGGAAATGAGTAGTCAACGGAAATGGTCGTATAGCATTCTAAGTGATGTGATTGTGCTTTGTGAAAGGTAATCGTTACCTCGTCAGGCCTCATCAACCGGAAATGACCAAAACAGGGTTAGATGCAGCAAGGCTAAGTGGGTCATTCCAAAGTAGGATATAATCATCCTCTTCTAGATATATCTTTACACGCTATGACGTCGTGTATCTGATGATTGTGGTTTGTATGCTATGAGGGCCCTCAGTAAAGGTCGGTAACGACCGGAGGATGACATATTCGGTAGGTGGACCGGTCTTGTGTTGGTAGAGAAACTTTGTGATGGTTTATCGGTACATTCTTCTAGAGATGTATGGCCAGAAGGTAGTCCCTTCACCTGGTCATTTGTATGGAAATCCAGACCCCACTACGTGTTTGCCATTTTGATTTTATTACCCAATTGGGCTATATGATGGAATTTAATCAATGTAACAATTACGGCTATGAGTAATATTATTTGTATATAGTAGACACTATTATAATATCACATGAGTTTAATATGAAATGATTTAGTTTCGTAAGGTAAAAACATGACTGTGTTTATGTGTGGACTTGTCTTACGAGATACTTTTGTTTTGAAAACTAAGGAAAAGTTTTGGTAACTTAATAAATTCAGTTGAGTGTGTTTCTCACGCTGGTTTACCAGACTGATCCGGGCGTTCTTCCCTTTCAATGCTTAGGTCAGACCAAGTATATTTACAGGTTTAGATTGGTGCTTTGGGAGCTTCAGCAGGAGAGCTGGAGATCTTCATTTACGTATACGCGTATCTGTTTTGTTTGATTATCCGTTGTGCTTTGTTTCTTGTTGTATAACATCGGCAATTGTAAGGACAGGTTATTATAACTGTTCAGGCTGATAATTATTGTTTGATTGTTGAACTCTGATTACTGTCTGTATATACAGTTTCTATTTTGTAAAGATCATTTATATGATATTATATATTTTCCACTGCGATGTGAGATTCTGTATTATTCTGTTTGGTTCTATCTTCTCTCTTTCATCTCTTCTCTTCTTCTCATCGGTCTGTGCATTTTGGATCGGACATGTGTGGTTTATTGTCGATTCAGAGGGTATGGATTTGCGGGTCGTCAGACGTGGTATCAGAACTTAGATTTTGTATATTCCTAAGCTTTGATGTGTACTCGGTATAGATAAGGGACAGTAGCATCCTAGATTGAGTTTGAGTGTATTATATATATGAGCGCGTATTTATTAGTTGATATAAAAATGTTTTATATTGTGTTTGCTTATCCGTTGAGCTATTTGTGAATTCTGGTCGGTATGTGGGATGCCATGTTATTGATAGGGATTTCCAAACACTTAAACGAGGCAAGTCGACATAGTATTATTTTAAATTGGGTAAATGAAATAATTTTACATCGATTATATTTTATATATAAAGGAATAATTCTTCAAGAATTATTAAAGTGAATATAAATTGATTTTTTGGTTGTTTATAAATGTAAATATATATAAGTTATTAAAAGCTGTTTGAATAATCTAAATAAAAATAACAATTGTAAGAGAATGAATTATATAACTAAAGTGATTTACAATTGTGAAATAATCTTATATATAAGAAGTGAAGCTATATGAATATATTTATAAATATGAGTTATAAATAAAAATGAATTTAAACTAAAAATTTGTAAATTGGGATCCCGTTGATTTTAGAAGTTATTTTTCAAAAGTTAAAGAGATTATATTATTGTAAATCTAGATAAGACAAATAAGTTGAAATAATCTTATATAAGTAGAGTAAAATAGTGAAATTATATAAGTAAAGATTTAATAAATGTGATTTATGAATAAAAAGAAACTTTTGAAAGAATATAAAGCATTGAATTCACTAGTGTTGCTGGGAAATAATAAGGGTGATGACTGCAGCATCATCAGTATCATTTTCGAGTTTCTGTGTGATGGATTTGCTACCAATAGTAAATTGAAATTGAAGTTTTGTTACGATAAACAAATTTGATATAAAATCCAAGCTATAATTGATAAATATAAGTGAAACGAGTTTTGGATTTATAACATGAAATAAAAATTTAGCGTTGGTAAAGTTGAAATAAATTTGAGTTAGCATATTAGATATATGATTTGAAATTTAACTAAAGGAAAGTTAATAAAGTGAATTGGATTTGAAATCATAAAGAATGAGTTTAGAGAATGGAAGTGAACTTAGGTAGATGTTCACGGAATTATGAATAAATAAGTTATATAACTTATTAAATGAGCAAAGGTAAGTAAAACCAATTGTTAAAATGGTTAAACAATTTTGTTAAGCAAAGCAAAATCTGAATTTGAATAGTGAGATGAAATTTGACTTTAGTAAAAGGTTAATGAAATGAATTAGAGATGAACTTAAGTTGTATAGTGAAAGTAAATGTAAATGAAGATGAAATGAAACATAACTTAGGTGACGTTGAATGAAGTTGATTTTGCTGCCGAAGTAAATTAATTAATAAAGTGAATTAATTATATATGAAATTGAGTTACATAAAGAAATTCAACTTTATTTGTAGATTGAATTAGCAATTGAAACAATGAAAAATGGATTGAATGTAATTCAATCGAATGTAAATAATTGATAAGGAATAGTAGATGTATGTGTTAATTCATTAAAAAGCTAACGAAGTTGAGAATTGAATAATTGAATGAAAGTCATTTGAATGTTAAACCAATTGAAATTAAAAGTGATGAACCAAATTGGATGTAAGTAAAGTAAATTAATTTGGTAATGTTGGATATACATTGGTTGTTAGATGGATGTTCGTTGATTGTATAAAAAATTCATATGGAACTGAATTAATAAAATTGAAAGTAAAATAACTGAATTCAAATTGAAAGTGAAGTGAGAATAAATAGAAATGAATTTGATTTGATTTGAAAGTGAACTAATTTGAATATGAATTAGTGAATGTAAACTAATTAAATATGGATAAATGAATGTTAGAAAATCCAATGTTAATGAATCAAATGTGATTTAAATTGAAAACCAATTCAAAGAATGTTAATGAGAAAATGAATTTATATTGATTTGGTTATGGATGTTAGTTGGATGATAGTTGTTTGATGGTCGGATTTGTTGCTTTTTGTTGCATTTGCTATATTGGCATATGTAGTAGTTGTGTTGATATATTTTGTATATTCATATTATTTTCATATATGCATGTTACTCATTTGTTTGTTGAGTGTTTAGTAGGTGCGGATGGCGCTTGCTTCACATTTGGACCTCGCTTTCGCGCTATATTAGACGTATATGCTCGCTAATAATATATAAGGTACATATCTCGGATTACATATCGTACTTTTACACTTTTTTCCCTTCGGGATGCCTCATCCTCGATGATGAGATGTATATTCGTGATATATATTGCTATTTTTTCGGATCGAAGCGCGCAAAGAAGACGCTGGCGAATTTTTTTGAAAATTTAAGGCGTTAGAAATTTTTTGGGAAAATTGAAAAAATTTGTGATAACTAAAATTTTAATTTTGAGTTAAAGGTTGAATGGTATTGTTGTTTTTGAAAAGATAGCTATATATTGATTTGAAAACTTAGAAAAGTTTTTATAAAAAGTTTAACGAATGATTTTGGAAAAGTTAACACTTAAGAAATTTGATATCTAATTTGAAAAAATTATTTTGAAAAGTTAATTGATTTTGTGACTTTTTTCTTACTTGGTAATTTCGAGGACGAAATTCTTTTAAGTAAGGGGGAATGTAACGACCCAGAATTTCAGTTATTTGAAATTCGTATATTTAATTGATTTTAAATATTCACAAGTAAAGTTTATAAGATGAATAACTTATATTTCGAATATAAGGATTTAATTGGAGAATTAAATTATTAATTTAATATTTGAAATTGTGAAAATAATTAGAAATTGAATTTAATGTGAATGAAAATGATTTATAAAGTGATATTAAACTTTATTTGAATTAGAATGATGTTAGAGAACTTTTAAAATTGAATTAAAAGTTAAATTACAGAAATTGAATATTTTAATATTTATTTGACGTGTAAAAATAGTCATTTTTCGTACATTATCAGATTTCGACGAAACCAGTTTCATTGGATCCGTAATGTTATATTATTGTAAGATTTCAAATTTCGTGTCAATCGGATTTACGGTTTGTAGGGGCAAGTTAAAACGCGTAGGAATCAGTTTAAGTAAATTTTAAATTTAAATAATTCGATTCGGAAATCTATCTTTCAAATACAATCGAATTGGCTCCCGATATATATTCCATTGTGTTTGGAATAGAGGTAAAACATTATAAACGCCAGGCGTCACGCTCCGATCGGAGTTCAATTTTTTTTGGGTGAATAGTGTCGCGAAATTTTCTATAAAAGGACCTCATTTTTTCCTTTTTGCATAAACCCTATTGTTAGAAACCCTAGCCGCCACTTCCCTTTTCAATGGCCAGAAATTTCGAATTTTCTTCCTCCATTATCTCTCAATCTAGAAACAATTAGCAAAAACGTTCAACTACAAACTTGAAGAGGATCGCGAGAGCTTCAAATCCATACGGATGTGATCGATTTTAGAGCTACGGATTGGCGTGGATCTCGATGGAAGGGCCGCGTGTTTGGGTTCGTTTATCATGACGAGATGGAGGCCGAGCTTCATGATATGGCGGCCGATGGTGGAGCTAGGCGAGGCGCATCGTTCGACGCTATCTGATCGACGCGTAGGCTAGCGAGTAGGTGGCGACAACTAGGGTTTTACGCCGGCATTTGAGTTGTACGTGCATTATTTTCACGTTGGGAAGAAGAAGAAAACTAACGACCCAGATCTGGTGCTGCAATGATGACGGCTATGATGGAAAAAGGTTATAAAAATAAAAAGAAAATTGAAAATAAATTTTATAACAATTCGTATAAACTTTAAAACCTCATAACTTTTTCATACGAGGTCCATTTCACACGAAACGAATTGCGTTGGAACCGTATTGAAGAGCACTATATTATGGAGCTAGATTGGGATTTATTTGAGCTAGTGAAAATTTTGGTTGAAATTAAATGCTTGTTTAACTTTAATCGGAATAAATCGCTATCGCGACGACTACAAGCAATGTGAGTACAACTCACTCTTTCTGACTCACTAATATTTTTTATAAGTGTGAAATAATTTATTTTATGATGATTGATGATTGTTTGGATGATATATGATATATTGATTGGTATTTGGATATATTCCTGCCTAGTAGAGCAGATGACCCTATACGTTCCCGTGTATGAGTGGATGACCCTTTGTACGCGCGTCTGTCTCAAAGCGGATATTGTACACATATTCTAATAAGTATATTTGTTATAGGTGACGGGTTGGAGGGATCCAACTGGATTCCTCACCGGTATTGAATTATTTACATATATTGTTATATATGCTGTTATCATACGATATATGATGTTTTAGATGCCGTGATTGTTGTATTCAGTGCTGTTGCAGCATTGGGCCATATTTTGGAATTTTAAAAATATTAAAGTGATGATTTCTAAATTTAAAAGGATTTTAAAGTGATTTTGGAAATTAACGTTTTATTGATTTTTGAATTGTAGAGGAATTGAATTTATTTTGAATAAATAAATATTATAATTTTTATTGTTATAGTAAATTTTAATTTTTGTGAAATAACACTTATGTATGATTTATGGAGTTATATAAGTTTTAATAATGATTTGTAAATTATTAAAAGAATAAGTTTATTTAAATAGAGATCTTTGAATTATTATAATTAGTATGTGTATGAGATTTATAAAATTGATATTTTATAAATCAAAATAATGGGATTGTAAAGAAGTTTTATAAATGTTTTAAATGAAATAATAAATGGAATTGGATAGTAAAGGAATTTTGTATATTGAAGTTTTTATTAAAATATAAATGGAATTTATAAACATTGTTTTATAATTCTGAAATCAATTGAATTTGATAAGTTAATTATTATAGTTTATTAAAGGAATTATTTCCACGATTTTGGACAGTGGATAATCCTTTAATAAATAAATGTGTAGAAATATTGGATTTGGTAAACGTTTTATATTCACGATTTTGGACAGTGAATAATATATCAAATAAATATTTTAGGAAGTGATATTTTAAATGGAATAAAATGTCTTAAAGATGGTTTTAAAAGTGTTAAGTATCGAATACATAGATTTCAACATTCATTGTTGAAATAGACGTTTTTGAGAAATAAGGAAATGATGGACTATAACACTATTGTTATAGTAAATGATTTTCGAAAGAAAATATTTTATATAGTATATGGGGTTTATATTTCTATCTCATTTTCAAATCCCTATACTGGTGATTTTGGGTTGTCGTAACGATGTTTTACACAACATTCGTTTTAACTCAAATAGAAGTGTTTTAACAATACGTTTTCCTTATGGAACAAAATATATACTTAATCATGATTTAAGTATGTACAATATTTTCGAAGTGTTGAAAATATAATTGATTTGTGAATTACTTATTTTTAAATAAGTATTCGAAAATGTTTTCCAAGATTGAAATATTGAGATGGTTTTGAGATTATATCTTTTTAAAGATAAATTGAAGTGAACATTTGGCAAATGGTTTAACTAATAAAAGATTAATTAAAAGGGCCTAGTGATTGTTATGGTGCTGAATATTTGTTTGTTTGTTTTGATAGCTAATAACCGACTATCAAACTTGGCCAAATTTTAGTTCCTCGACTTGATGTGGGAACTATTTAGTCGTACACTTAGTACGTAGCCTTCTACGTAGGCTTGATTATCATTTGTGTTGAGGATGTTGATTCGTATAGTGCGGAGTATTACTCCAATCTATCGAGCTTCCTTCTTGGCCCGAAGGATAGCAAGTTGATAGTTGGACACATGATAAGTCTATGAGACTTGGTTTCAGTGTGGGGTTGAGAAACGCTTTTGTGTTGTTGGTGCGAAGAGACCGGGATCAAATTTATCTGAAAACCACTTCGGACCAACGTATATGCGTCGATTGTGCAGGCTGCTTGTGATGATATTGATATTCCGGAATTTCATAGTGAGGGATTGCTTGTTGATCGTTTGGGGTTAAAATCCCAATATACATCCAGTAGCAATGGTCTCTTCATTATGAAACATCCGATGCGAGGACTATTCGCTACTAATCCTAGGGATTTCCTCACAGGATGTGGTAGGAAAGTACCTTCGGTTTGTCCTTTTCCTGGACAACTTGTATGGATGTTTGTCTGGCATTGCATTTCTAAAGATTACGTACATTGGTTTTTACAAATGTACATCAGTGGTGGCGTAGAAGGCAACTTCTCTTAGCTTAACACCATCCTTGAGACGTATGAGCTTGAGAGTTGTATTTTTGTGGAAGGCAATTAGTGGTCAACGGAAATGGCCGTTTGGCATTCTAAGTGATGTGATTGTGCTTTGTGAAAGGTAATTGTTACCTCGTCAGACCTCATCAACCGGAAATGACCAAAACATGGTTAGATGCAGCAAGGCTAAGTGGGTCATTCCCAAGTAGGATATGATCATCCTCTTCTAGATATATCTTTACATGCTATGACGTCGTATATCTGATTATTATGGTTTGTATGCTTTGAGGGCCCTCGATAAAGGTCGATAACGACCGGAGGATGACATATTGGGTACCATCTAGTTATAGAGGTGGGCCGGTCTTGTGTTGGTAGAGAAACTTTGTGATGGTTTCTCGGTACATTCTTCTAGAGATGTACTATCGGAAGGTAGTCCCTTCACCTGGTCATTTGTATGGAAATCCAAACCCCACTATGTGTTTGCCATTTTGATTGTATTACCCAATTGGGTTATATGCTGGAATTTAATCAATGTAACAATTACGGCTATGATTAATATTATTTGTAATATAGTAGACACTACTATAATATCACATGAGTTTGATATGAAATGATTTAGTTATCGTAAGGTAAAAACATGTCTGTGTTTATGTGTGGACTTGTCTTACAAGATACTTTTGTTTTGAAAACTAAGGAAAAGTTTTGGTAACTTAATAAATTCAGTTAAGTGTGTTTCTCACGTTGGTTTACCAGACTGGTCAGGGCATTCTTCCCTTTCAATGCTCGGGTCAGACCGAGTATATTTATAGGTTTAGATTGGTGCTTTTGGGGCTTCAGTGGGAGAGCTGGAGATCTTCATTTACGTATACGCATATCTGTTTTGTTTGATTATCAGTTGTGCTTTGTTTGTTGTTGTATATCATCGGCAATTGTGAGGACATGTTATTATAACTGTTCGGGATGATAATTATTGTTTGATTGTTGAACTCTGATTACTGTATGTATATACAGTTTCTGTTTTGTAAAGATCATTTATATGATATTATATATTTTCCGCTGCGATGTGAGATTCTGTATTGTTCTGTTTGGTTCTATCTTCTCTCTTTCTTCTCTTCTCTTCTTCTCTCTTCTTTTCTTTCTCTCGACTTTCCATCGGTTTGTGCATTTTAGGTCGTACATGTGTGGTTTATTGTCGATTCAGAGGGTATGGATTTGCAGGTCGTCACAACATCTTTGAAGCAAAGACAATGGCGGCAAGCTTTAAATCATGGATATCGTACTGAACCTCTTTCGGACGTAATTGCCTTGAAGCATAGGGAACTACCCTATCCTTCTGCATAAGAATAGCACCGAGGCCACTATGACTGGCATCAGTATGGACAATAAGATCCTGATTCCCTTCCGGAACCACAAGAACATGAACATTAGTGAGAAGCTCCTTCAATCTCTGAAAGGAAGCCTCACACTAATGCTCCTGTTCTTGTGGTTCTCGAAGGGAATCAGGATCTTATTGTCTATATCGATGCCGGTTATAGTGGCCTTGGTGTTGTTCTTATGCAGAAGGATAGGGTAGTTACCTATGCTTCAAGGCAATTACGTCTAAACGAGGTTCGATACGCTACCCATGATTTAGAGCTTGCCGTCATTGTCTTTGCTTTAAAGATATGGCGTTATTATTTGTTGGGATAGCACTTTACTCTCTTCATCGATCACAAGTCTCTCAAATACTTGTTCACCCAGAAGGAGCTCAACATGCGACAGTGGTGTTGGTCGAGTTTCTAGCTTCATATGATTTCAATATTCAGTATACCCCTGGCAAGGGAAATCGAGTAGCTGGTGCTTTGAGTCGCAAGCATTCAACTATTGTATCGATGATGATTGTGGAATGGAAAGTTCTTGAGACTCTTTCCATGTGTGATATTCATGATTGTGCTTCCACTTTAGATTCACCTATCCTATTATATAGCATGTAAGCTCATCCTACTCTTTTGGATCGGATTTCCAAGGCACAACGCAAGATTTTGATATATCTGCTCTTATTCAGAAGTGTAAGTCTGAATCTCATAATGATATTGAGATGAGGGATTTCAGCATCGATATTCATTGGTGTCTTCGAAAGAAGAAACGTCTAGTCGTGCCTTCTATTCTATAATTTAGGCACCACATTCTAGCTGAATGTCACCATTCTAAATTTACAATCCACCCAGGCAGCATCAAGATTATGTTGATATGCGTCGTCTCTTTTACTAGGAAGGCATGAAGCGAGACGTAGCAAGTTGTGTAAGCAATTGCATGACTTATTATCTTATTAAGGCCGAGCATCAATGACCTAGTGGTCTTCTTCAGGCTTTAGAGGTTCCATTGTGGAAATGGGACCAAATTTCTACGGATTTTATCAATGGAATACCTCGTTCGAGGTCAGGCCATGCCGGTATTTGGGTTGTTGTGGACCGTCCCACCAAGTCCTCACATTTCATTCCTATTAAATTTAATAGGATGGCATCTCTTTTATCGAAGCTGTATATTAAGGAGATCGTATTGCATGATATTCCTTCATCCATTGTATGTGATCATGATCCTCTTTTCACGAGTCACTTCTGGTAGAGTCTCAAGCAAGCTTTGGGCACAAAGCTTAACATTAGCATGGCTTATCACTCACAGTCTGATGGATAGACGGAACTGGTGAATCGTATCTTGGAAAATTTGCTTCGTGCTTGTATCTTGGATTTTAGTGGTAGCTGGTAGGATCATCTTCCTCTAGTTGAGTTTGATTATAATAATAGCTATCAAACTTCTATTGGCATGGCTCCTTTCGAAGCCTTATACAGAAGGTCGTGTCGTTCTCCATCATGTTGACTCGAGTCAGGAGAAAAACTCATTCATGGCTCCAAGTATATTCAAGCATCATCTGAGAAGATCCATTTTATTCGTGAGAGAATGAAAGAAGCTCAAAGTCGACAGAAATCATACACGGATAACCGTAGGACCCTCTTGAATTCTCAGTGGGCGGTCTTTTCTGTATCCAAGCTTCTTCTTTAAAAGGGGTGGTACGCTTCAACCAGACAGGGAAATTGGCACCACGTTACATTGGGCCATTTCCTATTACATAGCGTATCGGTCCTATTGCATATCATGTATCACTTCCAGAGTAGTTTTCTAGAGTTCATGATGTATTCCACGTCTCTCGGTTGAGGAATTGTTTACGAGAATCAGAATCCGTGCTTGATTGTCGTGCTTTAGAGAAGTTGGAGGTTTCTCCTGATCTATCTTATGTGCTGCATCCCGTAAGAGTTCTATCTTTGGAGACTAGATGTCTTCGAAATAAGAGCATTCCGCTCGTGAACATTTAATGGTCCAATAATCACAATGACTGCACCTAGGAAACCAGAGAATTCATCAAGCAATCGTATCTTGAATTCTCATCTTCTCACAACGAAGGTAAGAATTTTCCATTTTAATCTACCTAAATTTCCTTTGTTTGATGAAATAAAGTGTGTTGAATACAGATTTCTTCTAGAAATTACGAGGACGCAATTTTTATAAGGGGGGAGTCTGTAACAACCCTAGTATTGGTGATTACCTATGATATTAAATTATAAAAATACTTATAATTTAATATTGAGAATGAAATGAAACAGAGAGGATAAATTTGTTTTAAATTGTTTATTTCGAATATACAATGTGTTTGAAGTTAAAGATTGACCTTGGAATTTAATTCAATGGAGTTTTAAGTAATAAATTGGAAATATTGGAATCTTTGGTAATTTGAGTTAATAAATTAATTAAGGGATGTATTTCAACATTTAATTGTTGAAATAAAAATAAATAGATGGAAATAAAGTTTTAAGGGACATTCGACAAAATTGAAACGATATAGAGAAGATTAATCTGGCCCATGCACAAAGATGACAAGCACAAATCGAGAAACGGTCTTTTTACAGTTGTATCTTGAAATTTATATTTATTTGGCTTGTGTTTATAGAGTGGTCGTCATACCACTTTGATGTATCATTTGTATTGTATTGAGATGTATCATTGTATATGTGTACATGTATATCTGTTTTTGTTCTGTGATGTGATGTTCATTTAGTTATTGTATTTTTTTCTGATAGATCCGTTAGCCACCTGTAGTTTTTTTTTTGAAAAAGGATCAAACACTTTATTGATAATGTCAAAAACATTACATACACTGTATATACATAATAAACAGATGGACAATAAGCGACCCGTATACTCAAAACCAATGCCCTAAATTCTTTGCGAAAACCTAGCAATCATGGCGGCTCATTCTCTCTACCAGGCAATCTTTCTTCTCTTTCAACGATAGTGATAATACTATCAGTGCGTCTAGACAATCTCGAGCTTTCAGTTTCATTATCTTCTCTATCAATCATGTATCTAGAGGATGAAGCCGTATTTGGGAAGTTGGGGTTTTTGGTCAAGGTAAGGTCAACTCGCAGAGGTAAAATCTCCCATTTCTGAATGATATCATCAGCGTTAATCATGCTTTGACTGAAAAACTTGGATCTGTTAATGATAATGTCGCGAACCTTGAATTTTATGGTATTACAGGCCATGATTTTGTCTATCCTTTCATTGTTAAAAATGATAGAATTCCTGCTTTTCCAAATGAACCAAACAGAGGAGCTAAGCGCAGCTATTATGATATCTTTCTTTATGTTGTTAGCTGCAAATTTCTGAGTTATATATGCAATGGCATCTGTGATTGAAATATGAACATTTCTATGCGTTATAGGGTCTCCCATCATGGTTCTGATCCAGCACCACACATGCTTAGAAAAAGAACAGTTGAAAAATAGATGTTTACATGTTTCTGTTTCCCTTTTGCACAAAACACAGATATTATCTTCAGTTATTCCTTGCAATTGTAGTTTGTCCTTTGTGGGTAGGAAGCTGAATATAGCTCTGTATAAGCATACATTCATTTTTGGCAGAGAGATGGTATTCCATATGATTTTGTGATGATTGATGTTCTGATGTTTGACTCTTAACTCATTCCATGCATCATGAAAAGAAAAAACGCCATTTTTACTGTTTCTACAAAACCAATAATCTTCTGTCTTATCATGATGTATGGGTATTTGTCTTATTTCCTCACTTATATTACCAAGATATGCGATGTTTTCAGGCCTCCAACTGTTACCAGATATAATTTGATCTACCTTGTGATTATGTCCTCTTGAGTATGATAAGGTTTCATGCCCCAGTTTCTCCAATAAGGTTGAACCATTAATCCAAGGTATAAACCACAAACTAGTAGATTTGCCATCCACAATTCTTCTGTCGATTAATTTTTGAGCCTCTTTTCTGTGATATAACATTTTTTTCCAAGTGCATGAAGAATTGTTACTAAAGTTAGCTTCCCACAAAGTCTCATTGTTTGCATATTTCACATTAAGCCACTTAGCACTGTAAGTTGAATTGTTAAGAGTTTCCCATATTCTTTTGATGCAGAAAGTTTTATTTATATCTGACAGTTTTTTCAACCCTATCCCTCCTTCAGCTTTAACATTTGTGACTGTTTCCCATGGTATTTTACTTTTCTTGCCTTTCCAAATAAATTGTTTGCATAACTGATTGATTTTATGGATAGTTAAGCTAGGTAGCATGAAACATTGCATCCAAAAACTGACCATTGGATAAACAACAGCTTTAATTAGTTCAATTCTACCTGGAACTGTGAGAAATTTGCGCTCCCAACCATGCATCTTATTTAACACTCTGTCTATAAGTTGTTTACAATTTGAATGTTTGATGTCTGTGACAGATAAGGGTAATCCAAGATACCTCACAGGTAGTTCTCCTTCTTGAATATCCAGTATATTAAGCACTTGATCCTTATTGTTGCAAAACTTGTTGATAAAAACTTGGGTTTTGAGATTATTCATTTCCAAGCCAGTCACTTTCTTTAGTTTTTTGAAACAGTTTTTAACAGATTTGGCTCCAACTGCAGTTGCATTTATGAAAATTAACAGATCATCTGCATATATAAGATGTGTTATGTTAGAATTGTTCTTGATGACTGATTCTACTTTTCCTTTAGTAGCTTTAGCATCCATCAACAGAGTGAAATATTCCATGCATAAAGTAAAAAGGTAAGGGGATAAGGGGTCTCCTTGTCTTAAACCATTACTCCCAGTTAAATATCCCTTATGATATCCATCAATAGAAAAAGAATAACTTGGAGTACTTATCATTTCTTGAATTATTTTTATCCATTTAACTGGAAAGTCCATGCTTCTCATCATGTGCAGGATGAATTGTCTATTTACTGAGTCATATGCCTTCTTAAGATCCACCTTTATGCACATTTTATTACTGCCATGCTTGTTAAAATTTCTGATGTGCTCATGTGCAATAATTATCCCATCTTTGATTTGCCTGTTTGGTAAGTAGGTTGTTTGATTGTCTGATATTAATTCTCCAAGAACAAACTTCATTCTGTCACATAACATTTTAGATAGGATTTTGTACGGCATGGAACAACATGCTATAGGTCTGTAATCTGAAACAGATTCTGGGGTTTTAACTTTTGGGATTAAGGAGATAATAGTGTGATTAATTTCTCTCACTATTCTGCCATTATCAAAAGAAGACTGCATAGCTTCTAAAAGAGGTTTTTTTAATTCATTCCAATGTGTTTTGTAGAATTTTGCATTAAAACCATCATATCCAAGAGCAGTATCATTATGTACACTGAAAATGGCTCTTTTTAATTCATTTTCCTCAAATGTAGCATTAAGGAAAACTTTTCCCCATTCATTTATCTTTCTTTTTGGAGTGATATTGGGGAACTGATCAGTCATGTTTCCTCTATTATATATGTTGGAAAAATATTTGACAGCCTCTTCCTCTATCTCTTTTAGAGTTTTAACTACTTCTCCATTTTCTTTTATAATGTTGTGACAGCTATTGACAAATCTCCTGGTTGTTTGTTTTGCAAAGAAAAATTTTGAACAACTATCATCCCATTTGATCCATTGGCATTTTTTTTTTGTTGTCCATTGCTAACAGCTCCAAATTTTTTGCCAGTTCTACTTGAGCATCATACAGATTTTGAGCTTTTAAGGAGTTATGGTTATTTTCTAATATCTGTAAAGCAGTGTTGACCTTTTGCTTACATTTTGATATCTGTGACTGTAAATCATTTTTTCCTTTGCACCATCTTTTAATTTCCTTTTTGATATTTTTCTGCACTTGAATAAGGTTGAATAACTGATTTTCTTCAGGGAAAACAAAACACTTTTCAACTGTTTCTTTGTACCCCTCACACATGACCCAGTGATTCCTGAATTTAAATGGCTTTGGACCTTCTAAAGTTTGTGTGCAATTAAAGTGGAACATAATGGGTACATGATCACTGGTAGATAATTCTAAATATTTTGCATGAGAATTTTTGAACATGTTCATTCATTCAATGTTGCATAAAAGTCTATCGATCTTTGTAGCAATATTTTTGTTAGGCCCTGATCTCCATGAAAACTTAACCCCTGAAATGCTGAGTTCTATGACCCCTACAGAGTTGATAAAATTGTTAAGCTCCTGAATGTTTCTGGTTGTCAACTTATTTACTCCCATTTTTTCCTTCAATAATCTAACACAATTAAAATCCCCTATGATGCACCAAGGTGTAATAAATGTGTTTGCTTCTTTTTCCAGTTGTTTCCATAAGGTTTTCCTTTCAGATTCAAGATTTAATGCATAGATGACTGTAACAATACATTGGGCCCCTGCAGTATTATTTAGCATGCATGTAATATGTTGTTTGCTCATAGAAATTACGTAACTGCTCCAAATATCTGAGTTGATCATAATGAGAATTCTGCACTTGTGATGATACTCAATGTTATTTATGCATGTCCATTTTTTTCCCCACGATTCCATATACATCTGAATTTTATTTCTTCTTAATTTATTTTCAACTAAGCAAAACATAGAAGGTTTTTGCGAGAAAACAATGTTTTTTACCTCTAACACGTGTGCTGCCTTGTTAAGACCCCGCACATTCCAACACAAGATTGACATTATTTGGATGAACTGGCTTGACTCCTGGTCCTTATAGTGGGAGTCACACTGTCATGAATCACTTTATTCTTTTTCTTTTCTTGAAAATTTTTTCTTTTCATTTCTGTAAGCACTTTTTCAAACTCAGGATTGATGGATGTGAGGTTTGTAGGTGAATTGTTGGGAGGATTAATGGTTGAAGGGTATGTGGGTTTGATACATGATTGAGATAAAGAAGATGCTTCCACTTTTGAGTCTTTCATGTCTTTCTGCACCTGAAAAGGATTAAGCACTACAGTTGTTAGATCTGAAATTTGAGGGTGTGAATTATTTAAAGCATTATCATTGTGATTTGATAACTCCCTGTTACATAAATTCTCTGATGATGATAGATTGACTGAGGCTTTTGTCGATGACGTCAGTGCAGTTGGATCCAGAGGTGTTCCTTCTGCAATGTTTTGTATTTGAGATGTATCAGAGATACGAGCATAGGGTCCCTTTGCAATTGTAGCAGCCATGCTGATTTGTGGAGGTGGATCACATCCTTCTGTTTCAGTTAATGGCGGGGCTGCAATTGCAATTGCAGGATTCTTTGATGATATCTGAGATGTCTCAACATTCAAAGCAGTTGTGTCTGATGGAGAAACATTTTATTCTTATTAAATGTATAATCTTGAACATTGGACTCTTCTATTGTAATAACTTCTGCATTGTGATGTGCTATTCCTTCTGAATTAATGTAAAGAGTTTGCTGGTTTTTGTTTTCCTCTGAAACAATGTCCATACTATCAGTCTCATTGTTTAATGTTGTGGCCTTTGGTATCCATTGTTGCGTAAATGTTATAGGACATTCCTTATTCTCATGACCAAAGCATACACAGTTTTGACAAACTGGAGGTACATATTCATATTCAACATTTTGCATTACGCAATCCCCTTTAGGCAATTTGATTTGCACTTCCTTTTCAAAATTGAAAGATGCATCTACTTTAATGAGCATTCTGGCAAAAGGAATTCTGCTCCTATTTTTGGTATGTTCATCCATTGCAATAGGTCTACCAATAGTACTAGCAATTTTACACAGTGAAATATGATTCCAATATGCAAAATTTAGATTGGGAAATCTCACCCAAATAAGAATGGATAGCAATAGGTCTTTTTCATATTTGATAGAACTATTCCATTTTTTCATGATAATGAATTTTCCATCCATCATCCATGGTCCTCCTTCTAGTATTTTATTACAATCCTCTACTAATTCAAATTGAACAAGATAGAAACCATTATCCCTAGCAAAGACTTCAAATTTACCTTTTGGAAGCCACATTCTTCTTATATATGCTTTGAAAAACATATAATACGGTCTTTTCCCCACCAAATATATAAGAATAGAATTAGACCACATTTTCTCTGCTGAGATCAGCTCCTCCTCTCCAATTATAGCTGTTTTTCTATCATTAACAATTACTGGATCAAAGTATTGAATAGTTTCACCTTGTTTTTTTCCTTTGACCAGATCACACCAGCTTTTAGGTGTAGACTTTGCAAACACACCTGATCCGCTCGCTGACTTATTCACCTTCATCCAGTCCCCTATCTTTACCCGAGGAACATGTAGATCTGACTTTCCCTTTGCGTGATCGGCCACCATAGCTCGAAACCCTTTCTGCCCATTCACACCTGAAGTCGCCTGCCGCTTTCTCCGATCCATCACCCTAGTCCAGCCCTCTTCCTCCGTGACCTCCCCTCCTGGATCTGATTGATTCGCCATTTTTTACTTTTATAAAATCACCTATAGTTTTGTATTAAGTATTTGTTGAATATGTCGATCCACTTGAGTTAGAAAAAAAAAGTAGAGCTTTTATCGACGTATTCAATATATATTTAAGACAAGGTTATAGATGATCGCTCCATACTAACCATGTTCTCCGCATTAGCAGACAGTATCACCCAGTAATACTCTTTGTTAATTTTAGATCTCGGAGTGGGGCGTCACAGCTTTGTTTCAGAATGGTTTCAAAAGATTATTTTTAAATTTATTTTCTATAAAAAAATATTTTATAAATAATATACTTTATTTTATACTTTTCGGGCGTATGATAAAGAGAATTAAACGATTTAGTAAAGCATGTGGTATGGGACATGTAAGTTTACTTTTTCAGCTAATTCCAGACTTGTATGATCGAAATCTCTTGAGTATATTGTTTTGAATGGATTATTGAGATTTATAATACCTATTATAGGAATTATCTGAGTTAGCCAGTATTTGGCAAGTTGAGAGGTTCAAGATCTCCTATTATAGGAGTAATAATCGATGAGAACCATTTATATATGTTGTTTTACTCGCCAATGAGACGAGGTAAGTCTTGAGATGAGATTTCCCTTTTCAGGAATTATGGCTTATGAGAAACCACTATGAGGTTTATTTTCACTTGTCAATGAGATGAGGTAAGATATATGAGTATTTTGAAATTTCTTAGGATTGAGATTTTATTTTTACGATGTGGAGTTAACTATCGGTTAGTAAATCGTTTAGTGCGAACGTGTGGTATGGGATGCACATTAACACATTTCGGGTTCCTTTCCGAGAGTTTGTGACACATCCACGAGAATGCGAGTGTTATAGACCCTCGGGTCATCTAAGTATGTGACTTCGAACACCATGAGTTATGTTACTTCGGTCACTACGAGTATAACCTTCAGGTCTACGAGTTAGGTACCTAAATTATAAATAGCACCGGACAAGAGTTTAGCGCGTGCAACATTGCTTCGGCTTTGCAATCGAGGATCTGGCCAATCGGGATTTTTTGAGTTTTTTGAGTTTTACACGATTGCATCGAAAGCTTAGAGCTACATAAGATGTTATATGAGGTGATTTCATTTTCATGAGATTTGAACTCTATTTTGAGTTCCATGTGATTTATATTGGAAATTTTGATGAGTTCTCTTATAACTTTTGAATGGTTACTTGCATTTATATTGAATGCCTTTGTGTTTAGAATAATATGTTGAACTAAACCTATTCATGTGACAACCCTTAATGTATCTATTCCATGGCATTACATTTGAGCTATACTTGTATACTATTCCTTTATAACTAAAGGAAGAGTTCCCTTATGCACTTATATTCCTCTTAACTTGTACTGATCTCAAGTTCTAATTTGCCTGACCCGTGTATTTATTACTCACGTCAGACCGAGTTGTGGTTAGGTAATTGGACTCTTAGCTTGCTTTAACTTTTAGACTCCACCATCGACTTTGGATATGGCATAATTTTTGTGTAGTAGCCTTTTATTTGGGAACCTTATGATGTATATTCTTTTGTGGGGGATGTATGTATATGTATTATGGTCGAATACCACTTGTGATATGTTGTATGATATTTGATGTATGTGTGTGTGTGTATTATCTATGTCGCTGTTCTGTGACTTACGATGGTTGTAGTTATTATATTTTGTTTCTGAATCAATCCTGTAGCCATCGTAGTAGTATATTAGATAGGAATTAAGTATGTTTAATACATGAGATGAAATAGGAAAAAAAGTACAAATACATACGTACTTAGCTCTTATCTAATGCAAGACTATGTTGGTCTCCCTTAACCAGCACTACTCTCTGCAATAGCAGACAGAATTACTAAGTAATTCTCTTTGTTAATGTGGGTCTCGGGGTGGGGTGCCACAGGATTTGTGTTCTGTTTGAGTGATGGAGACTCATGTAAGAGATGTCGTACATGACCTTGACATCGAGAAATGGATAAAGACAGAGTAAGATGCATTGTCTGGGGTTTCGCTAACTTGGAAGGGTACATCAACTCCATATCTAGAGTATGCTTGCTAGCGGGAGTTGTTGATACTTGTTTCCACGTGGTTCATGTTATGTTAGGGTGTGGACCACCTATTTTTGCATTATGATATATTTTAACAAGATATATATGATACTTGGAATGGTAACTTCTGATCCTTATGTATGGAGATCTGCTTTAGTCTACTAGAGGAATCTTTGCGGAAAATCCACATGCAAATGTACCATAGTGGTTTTGATTGTACCCTCAATATTATTATAGTGTGATCAATTTAAGCATCGCGGCTATTTTATGACACCTTATGTACTTGTAACAACTAGGGATTTTCGACCCTTGAAAATCGATAATAATACGTCCATTGTACTGGGTATCGAGCAATCGAATGCTGAAAAACCCAATTGTTAGGGGAAAGGTAGAATGAAGAAGATAAAAAAACAACATAGAATCTCATAGCGGTACCAATAATCTATAACATACAACAAATCTTTACATAAAGAAAAATGTAATATTCATACACCAATCAGAGTACACTAACCTATTTCAACCCGGACAGTTATAACAGCCTGTCCTTATAATTGCTGATAAATACAACCGATAGACAACACAGCGAAACAAAAAGAAATAGACATGTCTTGGACCTCCAGCTCGTCTCTTGAGATCTAATACATCCAAAGTAGTCTGTAACTATGCTCAGTCTAACTCGATCATTATTATAAAATAACACCCGAGTCAGTCTGGTAAACCAACGTGAGAAAACATACCACAATTGAATGTTAATGTTTCAAAAATCTTTTGAAAATAAAGGTATCTCGTACGACCATGCCGCACATAAACATGGATGATTTTTTGCCTTACGAAAACCAAAACATTTTATATAGAAATACATTGATATTATAATAGTGTCTAAGGGTCAAAGTAAAATATAAATATAGCAAAAATGCTTGCATCTCACATTTCAGCATAGTTTGGCACAACAAGTCTGTAAAGCTCGTATTGGGGATTGGATTCCATATTATGACAATGTAAGAAACTGCCTTCCAGTGGTACATTTCTAAATAAAATGCACTGGGGTCTGACAAGAACAACTTGTACCCTTTCCACACAGTGATGGCCTACCACTTGACTAGTAACGCCGAATATGATCATCTCTTTCGTTAATAGGCCCTGAAGCATATATGAGTAGATAGTAGTCGATCTAGATTTTGGGATGACCATACCTTGATGGAGCGACCTACTTGGCCCTGTTGCATGCTTGATTTTTGTCATTTCTCGGTTGATGAAGATTGAGGCTACGTTTTATTTGTATATAGCACTTCCCACTTGGAATGCCACATTTCCTTCCAGTCGATGACACAATGTTAGCATTCATCCATACAAGTCTTTCAAGAGATGAATGAACTAAAGGCACTGCTTCCACTACGTCCATTTTGGAATCACCCTCAAGATTAGTAGCAAGCAACCCTTACACTTCAAAAGGATCCATCTTAAATTCCATTATCTTCAAGATGTCTTCACTTAAAAAATGCTTGAATTGGATCTAAGTGGTTTTTAGATAACACATCTGATCTATGTCCCTTCTAAACAACTTTCGATAATTTCCAGTAAATTCAACCCCGGTTCTTTAGAAAATATATAGTCAAAGATAAGAGTGGAGTTCACCTCCTAACCATTAGTGGATGGATTTCATTCATTTTTATTAACTAATACCATTCCAAGTTATAACATAACATAAAATCTTAGTTATCAAAAAATTTCTAAAATTCTCAAAAAATTCCGAATGCCTTCAATTTTTGGAAAATTTCACCGGCGTCTCCTTTGCACGATTCGATCAGAGAAATTTACAATATATTTATATATATAATCACAAATATACATCTTCAAGGATGTGGAATCGCATAGGGAAAAACATAAAAATACAACATGTAATCCAAGATGTGTACCTTTTATTAGCATTAGCAAGCATATACAATTAATATAACGCTAAAGCGAGCTCTATATGCGAAGCATACGCTATCTGCACCTACTAATTACTCAACAACCAATGAGAATATGTATATACAAAATAATATCAATGTATAACATAGACTTTACAATAACCATATGAAAATGTAGCAAATATAACTAGTGAAAGCATCAAACAAGTAATACCCTTTCAATTAATTCATAAGCAAATCAATTTACATTTTTCGTTGTCAACATTTAATTTATTAAAGCCCGTATGATGTACATATACCATTCATACGCAATATCATACCCGATCGCTCGATCGATCACACTATTTCACTTTCGAACTAGTATCGTTCACATGACCACTCTAATGCAGACTCAGATCTGGTTCTTTGAATAGAAACCCCCATTCTCCTTGTATAGCCATGTATTATGATAGAGAATAAAAAAATCAATCAAAAATCCATATCCAATGTTCGCCATCGACAATCGAGTGAAAAATTCTAACTCGGATCGATTTAAATCATCTTGGAATCGTGTACTCAAATTTGGATCAAACAGTTACGCGAATAAAATAGTATGCGTACAACTTACATATTTATTTCAATTGGTTTCTCATTATTCAGAATTTTTTACTTACATTTATTTATTCATAATCATTTTTCACATTGCTTTATTCACATTCATTTATTGCTTAGTATATTTCTCTCAATACTAATGTCACTTAAGAATCGTTCCATCAAATTTTACTTAAGTTTATTATAAACATTTTATACAATACTTCTCATGTTTATTATCATTTCAACACTTAAATTCATATTCAATTTACTGGTTCATTTTGTTTAATTCACTTTATTTTACTTGAGTTAAATTTCTTTTCAAAATTCATTTCCTTTAACTTAACTTAAGTTAAAATTTTCAAATTTGCTTTTCTTAACATTCATATTCAACAATTTTAAAACTTTGTTTAAGCTTATTATTCCTTAATTTATGAGTTACAAAACCGATTTCTTATAATTTCAACAAAATATTTGATACTTTTTTTTAGAATTTAAACATTATGTTTTATTTCAACTCTTTTTTGAAATACTACATAATATAATATGTATCTCTTTTTTATAACAAATCATATTTGGCATCTAAATCGAAACATGTTTTACCAAAATAAATCTCCTATGGTAGCAATTCCTCTCTTGGAAACCGAAAATGAACATCGGTGATGCTACAATCATCATCGAAATTATTTTCCAGCGACCAAAGTGAGTTTAGTGCTTTCTTCTTTTAATTCCATTTTAAAATATTTTCATTCCAAGATATTTTCCAAATAATATTATTATTCTTTTCCAAAACTTTGAAAAACAATTTTCAAAACCAAAAAGATTCAAATTCTCAAATTCTTAGCTTTTAGTCCTTTTTATTTACAAATCATATTTATACATTTCCCATATATATAACTTCACTATGGTTATATAAAACCATTTCTTAATTGTTTATTTTCATTTACACTATAATAATAACAACTTTTATTAGAACAAAAACAACAAACTACAAAAGATAAGAATCAAATATTATCATTCGCTAACAACCAAACACACCATATATACGGTAATAATTTTTGAAAAATTATTCCTTTATATATAAAATATAATCATGGTAAAATTATTTCATTTACCCAAATTCAAAACAATACCATGTCGAATTTTCTGTCAATGTTTAGAGATCCCAATCAATAACATTAATTACTTATATTGACCATAATCCATAAGCCACTCAACAGAGCAACCAACACAATATAAAACATTTTTATACCACTAAAAAATACATGCTTATATATATACACTCAAACTCATTCTAGGGTGCTACTGACCCTATCTATAATGAGTACTCCACCAAAGTCAAGGTTCTTGCTTAACCTTAAGGTCTAATACCACGTGTAACAACTTGGGATTTTTAACCCTCGAAAATCGATACTAATACGTCCATTGTATTGTGTGCCGAGTAATCGAATGTCGAAAAAACCAATTGTTAGGGTAAATGAATAAGAAAGAAGATAAGAAGGAAACTAAACAACATAGAATCTCATAGCGGAATGAATAATCTATAATACAAATCTTTACAATCTAATTCTGTATCGTAGTATTTGTCGTTGTGATTGTAACGCAAAAACCCACGTTCAAATCCAACCTAATATCATCAGGTTATTGCATTAGTACGATCAAAAATTAAATAACATATTTCTATTAACTAAATACATCATTAACTTAACTTAATCTCCTTTTATACTAATCCCTCTCCCTCTACATCTCTTTCCCATGCGAACGAAACTCCAGACCAAACTTCCCCTCATTGTCGCAGCCTCGTGCACCCAGCCACCACCGCGACCATCCCTAAAGGTACCCAAGGCTCCAACGCCCCCTCTTCCACGAGCCTCATCCACCTAATCGTCCAAACGAACCCAAAATGTGGATCGATATTTTTCATGAATTTCGGCCACCTCCGATGAACTGACATAGCCACGACCTCACTGGAGCAAGCCCCTATCGACACTGTCCTAAAGGTGCTAGTGTTGTCCTCCCACGTCCCTTAAATCACCTCCGTCGAATCGAATGCCATGCACCGTTCATCAAAGAACTTTGTCCACTATAGCTCAATCCAACCCAATTTAGCCGTTGAACACTATCACCTTAACATTGCTAACATTTTGTTAGTTGAAGATTTCGCTTGAAAACGCAGTTAATGGCTCCGATCATTATCAATCATTGGATTTAGAGGAGTAAAATTTTGAAAATTTTGAACTACTTCTGATACATGCATAATGCTTCTATAGGGGAGACGTGGTATGGTTTACAATGTGGGAAGGATGGCTTGAACAGTGAATAGGGTGGGGGTAGGATATGGGCTAAGTATGGTACACATTATTTTATTCCAAAATATATCTGATTCTACACGTTAAAAAAAATCTCAAATTCGTACCAACGCATGCCGCTTGGTGTTCTATACTAAGCACCCCTATTACAAACTCAATGGAACTTGTCTCGAGACCTGATTCGATCATATACAGAAGATAGCTTTTCAAACCCGGTTATATTATATTAATTTTTGTAATTAGTTCCTAACCGTTTCGAACTAGCACGACCAAATGATTCATCCGATCACCATGAAATTCGTTAACATACAATAATACTCTATTGCGGATCCAGTGGCGCTGGTTTCTTCGAAATCCGCGGCGGTCCTCTAGAAGACTATTTTCATATGATAATTAAAACGATTATTATAAAAAAGTTTAATCACTTTTCAAATTCAAAAGTTTAATATTTTCATTCTTATTCAAATAGAATTTAAATTAACTTCCAAAATTATTTTTATTCACATAAAATTCAAGATTTAATTATATAATTTAACAATTCCCATTAGCGAATTAATCCCTATATTTGAAATTTAAGCTATTTGACTTTAAAAATAATAATTCAATGTTTAAAATTAATTAAATATTTCAAAATCAAATGACTAAAATTCTAGGATATTACATAGATGGTGGTTCTTTTAAAGAGATAACCATTATGGCATTCCATGCGATCTCAAAAGTACTATTATTTGCGGGCCACATATTTCTTGAGTTTTTCATCCCAGACTTATGTCTAACACATGGTTTTTGTTTTTTCTAAATTCCTCATATGCTTTTTTGAGTAGTATGAGAAATGTAGGTTTTAGTTGATGTTCATTGGAGCTCAAAGTGACGAGCTGGATGTTTCACCTACAGTAGCATTCCTATTTCCACTGCATTACTATTGTATATGTCAGCATTTGTAAGGACAAGTTGTTATAACTGTCCAGGCAGATGATAGAATCTAGAACTGTAACTCTGAAATGCTATGCATCTTAGAGTGACAATTTGTGCCATCTTTTAATATTATATGTTATCATTTCGCTATGAGATTTTGATATTACATTCTCTTCTTTCTTGTTCTATTTTCATTTTCTTTTATTTTACCCTAACAAGTCGTCTTTTCGGCAGTTGAGTGCTCAGCACGTGAATACCATGGATGTATTAACGTCAACATTCGAGGGTCGAAAAAGCAAGTCGTTACATCTGGTATCAGAGTTGAAGGTTAAGCGAGAACCTTAGCTTTCTCGGGTATGACCCAATAACAGATAGGGTAATGAAATGCTTTAGTATGAGTTGAGTATATTATACATATAAGAGTGCATCTATAATTGTTATACATGTAGGCCTTAAACAAAATTCCAAATATGAAAATTAAAGATCTTATGTAATATAACTTATATAAGTATAAGTTGATTGTGTAGTTCAATTAATGTAGAGATTAATGATGTTCATATGTTATCCCTTATTAATTAATTTAGCCGTGCTCGACCTTTTTACGAGCATTACTACCCTTTGTAGAATGATTTGACATGCTCGACAAGTTTGTGAGCATTATTATCATTTGTATAATTTTTGGCTTAATATTTCTTATCCAGTTTTGTTATCATCTGTTGATTGATTAGTAATGCTCGACCAGTTTATGAGCATCGACTTTTGTTTGTTGGTTATTGATTTATGCTTGACCGGTTTATGAGCAGTTTTACCTTTTCACTACATGGGTTGGGTAGATAGTATTTTTAAATACATTGAAACGAACAACTTATGAATTAAGTATCACGGTTTGACTATAAGGTGTTCGGTGGTAATGTTGGGTTAATAGTTTAATTTAGTAAAAGATGTTTATTTTAATCTAAACAGAAGATAAGATATTTTGTAAACATACGTTTGTGAAAAGATTTATATAAGAAAGCGATTTATATATGTATGGTTTATAAAGTTTGTAAATGAAGAGGATTTAAACGGAGAATTTGAAAACTTAAATCCCAGTGTCTTTAAAAATGTTTTTTAAGATTTTGGTAGAATAATAATAGTATTATTTGAAAGTAAATATTTAGGAAATTGATTTATGAAATTGAGATCATGGTACTTAGTAATATTTCTGAAGTATTTGATACCATTTTTAAAAATGATTTTGGGTTAAGTCCTAAATGTATGATTTGGATGTACTATGCTCACTTCTATCACTTGAAAACAACTCAGGTGATGGCTGTAGCATCATCGATGTTCATTTTTTAGTTTTTAAGTAGGGGATGCCACAGAGTAGTTTTGGTAAAATCGATTATGATTTAATCCTAAAAGTATAATTTGATATACAAAAGATATATGTATATATTATTATTTTAATTTATTTGAAAACAAACCCGATGTTTAGTTTTAAAATTTTCTTTAAAATAAATATGATATAAAATATAGAGTAGTTTAAATAAATATTTTAAAATGAACTTTCTATATGAAAAGACTTAGTATGTATGCTATGTTGGGTTCCCAAGTGGTAGTCGCATATCCTAAATAATTAAGAATGTTTTTCCTTTGTAGCAAAATTATGTTTAATAAATAATTGGAACTTTGCTAAAATGAATGGGATTTTCAGCTATTTTGAATAGTAGAAAACTTCTGAATCCCTATAGAACTTGAAGCCAAGTGTTTTTATGAAAATAAAAATGTTGAGTTTTTGTAACTCTTGAATTGAGAAGATAGTAAGTTAAAACAAGTTTTAATTGTGTTGTACATACGTATTAAGTAAAACAAATTTGATGTTTTGTATATGCTCTTTGTATGTAATAGAGGATATATGAGTAACATAGTGAATTAAGTTTTTATGAAATGCTTTATGAATGAAGTTATGAAATGTTTATAAACATGAGGTTATGTTTTTATGAAATGGTTCATAAATGGTTTTAGTATTGAAGAGGTATGCTATTACGGTAAACAAATATTGTAACGACCCAGAATTTCTGTCAATTAAAATTTGTATATTTAATTAATTTTAAATATTAATAGGTAAATTTTATAAGTCAAATAATTTATTTTTCGAATATCTGGATTTAATTGAATAATTAAATCTATAATTTAATATGGAAATTACAGAAATTATTGTAAATTGGGTTTAATATGATTGAAAATGATTTGTAAAATTTTATTAAATCATGTTGGAGTTAGAATGATGTTATAGAACTTTTAAAATCGAATTAAAAGTTAATTTGTGAAAATTGAGTATTTTAATATTTAATTGACGAGTTAAAATAGCCATTTTTCAAACAGTCTCGGATTTCAACGAAACTAGTTTCATTGGATCCATAATGTGATATTATTGTATGGTTTCAAATTTCGTGTCAATCGGATTTACGGTTTGTCCGGGGCAAGCCAAAACGCAAAGAATTTGGTTTAAATCGATTTAATTGAAAATCGATCGTTTATTGCCGTAACTCGCACAGATGATCGAATTAGCCTCCGAAACATGTTACATTGTGTTCAGAACGCGGGGTGAACCTTAGAAACGCCAACCGGCACGCTTCGTTTGGAGTTTGGAAAATTTCAGATGAATAGTGTTTGCAAATTTTCTATAAAAGCCCATCCTTTTTCACATTTTACACCAAGAAAAAAACCCTAGGGTTTGAAAACGTTCAGGCCGCCTCCAATAAACATCAATGGCTGAAATTTTCCAATGTTCTTCCTCAAATTCCTTTCAATCCATCAGTTATTAGCAAAAGTTGTTAACTACAACATTGTAGATCGTACGAGAGCTACAAGATCAACGGTCAAGATCGTAAAAGGAGCTGTAGATTGGTCGATAGGGGGGCGCGTTTGTGCTCGGTTTGTGCGCATTTTTCTAGTAAATGGGGAGGCCGAGCTTCAAGTGCTCATGGCCGTGGGTCGAGCTCGCGAAGGGATTCGTGATGGAGGTATTCGATCGTCCTAGAAGTCGTCGATGGGTGGTGCGTTTGAAGCCCTAGGTGACGGCATATTGGGTTCCCGCGTGTTACTGGGTTGGAAGAAGAAGCAAAGGGAAACGCGTCCATGATCTATGCTTGAGAAATCAACGGCCTGGATTGCATCTAGGGTTAGAAAAGGATTAAAATGTAAATTAATTTATATTTAAAATTCGTTGAAACTTTAAAATATCGTATCTTTGTCATACGAGGTCCGTTTTGGACGAAACGAATTGCATTGGCTTCGTTTTGTCGAGCACTACACAATGAAACTGGATTGGAGTCGTTTGGAGCTAGTTTGAATCTCGGGTAAAATTAAACGCGCGTTTAATTTTATTCGAAATAAAACGCTACAACTATTATCGGAAAATCAAGGTGAGAACTTCTCGCTCAATCGAATAGTTCCGATTTAAATTTTAAATAGTTAGATTTAAAATTTGTTGATTGTATGCCTGAATGATAAATTATTTTCTGTTATTGATTGAAATAGACATTATACGCCGTTATTAAGCGGAGGTTATTTATTAAAAACATATACCGCGATAATTTCACTGCAAGTGAAATTGGTATTATATATGTACTTGGAGTTGATTTTCCCGCATTATATAGCGGATGAGACCTTATTGCGCCGCATAATAGAGAATAATATTTTATAAATCCCATATACCGCGATATTCCGTACTGGAACGGAATTGGTATTGTGCTAATGTCTGTGGATGCAGGGAAACAGGTTGGAGGGATCCAACTAGATTCCTCACCAGTATTTATTTGATTACAGATATTGTGATATTTGTTGATTATCATATACTGATATATGATGTCTTTGTTGTCATGATTGACTATTTGGTGATGTTGCATCATCGGATCTATTTTTGAAGTTTTGAAATAATGATTTTGATTTTTAAAAAGAATTTTAAGTGATTTTTGAAAGTATACATTTTATTAAATTTGAGTTGTTAAAATAAATAAACGTTATTATTATTATTATTATAAAAGTTATATTTTTGGAAAATAGTACTTAAGTATGATCTTGGATTATATAAGTTTTAAATAACATTTTGTAAATTATTAAAAGGATTGGTTTATTTAAATTGAGATTTTTGAATTATTATAAACGGTTTATATAAAAGATTTCTAAGATTAATATTTATAAATTAAAAATATAGGAATTGTGAAACGGGTTTTATTAAGTGTTAAATGAAGTATAAATGGATTTCACAAGTGAATAAAAATTTATAGATTTATAAATTGTGAAGTTATGAAATGAATAGATTTTTTAAAATAAAAGATTTATAAATAATTAACTTATAAATCGGATTTTGGGTATAAAGTTGAGTTATAAATTGAATTGATTTATAAAAGGGATTTTTATAATTGAAGTTTTTATAAATAGAAATGGAATTTATAAACATTGTTTATAAATCCGAAATCAATTGAATTTGATAAATTTAATATAGAAGGTTATTAAAGGAGATATATTCGCGATTTCGGATAGCGAATTATCCTTGAAATAAAATGTTTAGAAAATATTGAATTTGGTTAGTGAAGTATATTCACGATTTTGGACAGTGAATATATTATTAAATAAAATGGATATGTTTTGGGAAAATGAATATTATCAAATGAAGTTATTGTTTTAACGATGTATTAAATTGTGTTAAACATCGAAACCATAGATTTCAACATTCATTGTTGAAATAGATGTTTTCGAGAAATACAGAAAAGATGGACTATAACACTGTTGTTATAGTAAATGATTTCCGAAAGGAAAGGTTTTTGTATAGTATTGGGATTTATATATCTATCTTAATTCGAATCCCTATACTAGTGATTTTGGGTCGTCGTAACGATGTTTTACGCAACATTCGTTTTGACTCAAATAAATGTGTTTAAAAGAATGTTTTCCTTAAAGAATGAAATATATACTTAATTTCGATTTAAGTATATTGAATATTTTCCAAGTGTTGAAAATAAATGGATTTGTGAATTACTTATTATTAAATAAGTATAGAAATGTTTTCCAATATGAAGTGAATATTTTAAGATTTTATCTTTTAAAGATAAATTGAAAATGAATATTAGAAATCGATTTGGAAATCGTATATTCATAGATATTTTGGAATTGTAAATTCACTATGGAATTTATAGAAGAAAGGGAAATTTGTTTAAAAATAAACGTTGATTTATTTTTGAAGTGTGAGAATAAATTTACGGATTTGGAACGTAAATATAAAGTAAATCGGTAAGGATTTATTTAATTGGTTTATATGAATCATTTTGAAATGAAAATGAATAAAGATTTGTGAATATATCCCGTGTAGGGAAACGATTTGAAATTTGTTTTCAAAAGTGGTAAAGGTGAAAAGTGATTTGAAATTTGTTTTCAAATGTTGGAATGTGGAAAATATGTATCTTGTAAAGATATTTTGGAAAGTAAATAATTTGGAAAATTATTTGGAATCTGGTGATGTTGAGCATACCTATTGATAGTTAAATAACCGACTATCAAAATTTACCTTTAAATAGGTATTTGTTGTGATTTGCTTGAATTTGAATACCATACTTATTTTCAAAATAAGCTCTCACTATTCGGGTTAGCCGGGAAAGGACCTCGGGGTCGTATAACCCATTCCGAATATGTGATACGTCGTTATGAATTGCATTTGAAGACCGGTGTTGAAGACCGGATATTTTTGAAAACGGAAGGATTGCCGTCGAATGACTCTGCATCGGCTGATCTCCGATACAGAGGTTTTATCACCCTTAGTGGCGGGAAGTCCGGACGTGATTAGTGAATATCCGGATTGCAAGGACTTCTTTGGAAGTGCCTTCGGTTCTGTTCGAGCCCGGAACAGACTTGTATGGATTGTATGTCTGACATTACAAATTGAGATATAAAGCTGATTTCTTTCAAATATATTTCTATTGGTGGCGGAGAATTTATTCTCTTAGCTTAACACCCTTCTCTGAGACATACGAGCTCAGAGGTTATATAGTTGAAGGTTATTAGTGATATACTCCCAATTTGGTAGTGTGATATGCTAAGTGCTGTTGAGCATTTGATGATCAAAGCACAGCTTTTGTATAAAGCGTGGCTTTGTGGACGAGATTTCGTCGGACCTCACACCCCGGAAATGGTCAAAACAGGAAGGATGCAGCAAGGTTATTAGGGGGTAGCGCCCCTTTAGTGTATGTCATTCCTTCTGGATAGAGGTGGTATCATGGTATGGAGTCCAGATACTTAACATATGTTGTTGCTGCAAATTTATTACTTTGTGGTTGTTGGAATCGAGGATCCTCGGATATAGATCGGTTACGATCGGGGAATGACATATTCGTGTCAGTAGTTACCCAGTTTGAAGGGTAACCCGGCCTTGTGTTGGCAGAGATCCGGTTAGGTTTTCGGGGCGTCTTTCCAGAGGCGTACTCGTGTGGCAATGGGAAGTTCCTTGGCCTGACCATTTGTTGGAAATCCAAAGAAACAATATGAACCTTGTACGGTTTTAGTTGTAGAACCTGCAATTTAATATAGTAGCTATAGTAGGCATAATATAATGGTACCTATGCTGGCTAAGATTTATATTCTACTTTCGAAAGGTTTTCTACACTATGCACTAATAATAATATCAAAAATGATTTGATTTTGCGTAGTAAGCATCTTTGACTATCATAAGGAGAAATCTCCCCCAAGTCTGCGTTTGCATTGTGTGTGTGCCGGGAGACCTTATGGTAGTTTCATTTTTAAAAGCATTTCGAATTGACTTTAAAAATATTCCTCAGTTTTGTTTTTAAAAAATAAAATAAACTGTTTTAGTTCTCACACCAGTCACATGACTGACTCGGAGTTTATTGTTTTCCTTCCTAAACTCTGGGTGCCCACCAATTTCCACACGGGCAGTCTAGAGTCAGGTTATCAGGATATTCTGGAATTCAGGAGTTGCAGGAGGCAAACTGGATGGCATGGCGTATTCACTAGTATATAGTATTTCTTTCCCGCTGTTTGTTGTTGTTGTTGTACACTCTGATGATGTAATGTAATGTAATATGATGTAATGTAATAACTGATATAGTTCTTTGTTTAAAGATTATTCATTTATCTATTATATGTTGTTCCGCTGCGATATGTGAGATTCTGATATTGTTCTGTTGTTTCTTTCTGTTATGTTCTATCTTTTTCTTTCTTCTTCTATCTTCTACCTCTTCTTTAACCATAACGGTACGGTTTTTCGGCATTCGATTGCTCGGCAGTTGATACAGTGGACATATTAATGTCGGTTTTCGAGCGTTGAAAAGTTGCACCTGTTACAAATATGATTAAAAATTAATTGGTATAGTTGAGAAACAAATAAGATAAATACGTAAATTATACGTGGATCATTTCATTTGCATGACTGTTCTTGATCTTGTATTTGAGTACATGATTCTGAGGTGATTTACATCAGTTTGAACAAGGATTTTTCACTCGATTCTTTATGGAAAACACTTGATATAGATTCTTAATATGATCCCGAAGTGTCCTCTCATAGTATACTTCTACGTAAGGAGAATAGAGGTTTCTAACCAAGAAACTTGATCGAAGTCCACACTAGAGAGGTCAAATTGTCTACACTAGTTTGGAAGTGAAATTATGTGATCGAGCAAGTGAATGGATTTGATATTGCATACGGATGATCCATGTACATCATACAGCTTTAGTATATTTGCATACTATGTTTGGTTGTCTTATGGAGAGTTTAGGTGATGACTCTTCAATTTGTTATGAAGTAGCATGGATAATCGTCTAAATGATAAACTGAGGCTGTTGAGCGTAAGGTGTGCATAGTAGATTGTTTATCATCCTTATGCAATGAGAGGATTTTTAAAACATGAGCAAACCGTGAGTTTTATCTGCTAGTAATTTTGAATACTTATGAGTATTTCTTTGTGATTATTTCCTTTTGTTGCTTATGTTGGAATTTTGAGGACGAAATATTTTAAATGGGGAAGAATGTAACGATTTGGAATTTGAATACTTTGTATTTAAATATTTGTATTATGTAAATATTTGAATCCTAGATTAAATATGATAAATTGATTTAATAACCTTGTTAATCCCATTTTAAGTAATAACTATATTATGGTAAACTTGTTATAGAAAATGTTTATAAAAATAAATACTTTGAAGAAATACTGATAATGTGACTGAAAATCATTTTATCGATAAATAGCTTCTTACTCAATGGAAGTTGTTCAAACTTTTTTGCATATACTAAAAAACTTAGGAGATCATTAATATAAAACAAAAATATTTTTCCATTTTGGAAAATAAAATTATATGATGCCATTGGTGATATCATGGGAAGATACTTTGGAGAGAGGGTGAAGTAGAAATTTGCTAAGGAGAATGATGTGAAAAGTAAAAAAGCATGCAAGGCACATGGAGCGGGGTCTTGGCCATGTATAGTAGGGTAAAGTAGAGGCTTAGGCTTGTGTATTCACTTGTTATCTTCTTAGGCTTGAAAAATATAAAAGGAATTGAAAATGGTGGAAGTGAATTAGCGCTAATCCACTTTGTTCTTCACTAATCTTTCTATAGTTAACTCAAAACTCTTCCAGAGTTCAACAAAATGTCACCAACACCTTAGAAAACCTTATTAAGCATGGATATAATGTCAAAGTGGAAGAAAGTTGAAGAAAAATGGGAGATCCCATTCGAACCGTGAGCATGGAGGTTGAGGGGAAGGCATGGCTTGGCTTAGGTGATCTAAAGATGGTATCTTTTAACTTTTTGGCGATGGTAGGAAGTGGTTATTTTTTCTCGTATGTTTGAGATTGTTGTAGCTTAGATTTGGATAAGTTATCTCATCATCTTGTATGTATATATTTTTTATGTGTGTGTGTGTGCAAATATAAAATTAAAAATATAACCATCTCCTAGACGATTGGTTGGTTGGAATTCATATGTGATAGTCGAATGTATCTCTCCTTTTATACCACTATCTGGCTTGGATTTATGTACATATTGGTTAGGGTTGGTACTATGTCTCTTTATTTGGTTATCCGCTACTGATGTTTGCTGTTTCAAATCTTTTTTCAGCCAATGATCAGGCTTGTTGATCATAATATTACTATATTAATATTTAACTCTAATCGGCTGTGTAGTTTCACGCTACGCATCCGTTCTACTCAAAAAAAAAAAAAAACTTTGGACCCCTCTTGATTATGAAAGCAAATGACAACTTCATATTGTATAACATCACTTTAATTATCTTATATAATATGTGTCGTGGCATTGACTTGATGTTTAAATGGTTGTTCGTATTGTGTATTGAATTGAAGTATGTTTGAAAGTGCTTGAAGCAAGAATAGTCTCTATAAGTGTACTTTAATATCTCTTAACTTTAACTTGTATTAATGGAAGATTTATGACCTTTTGTATAACTTATTTTATAACTTATTTCGTTTGTTCTCTACACATATTGGCATAGTAAAGAAATAGTTTAGAAAGTTGTCAAAATTTATGAAACAAAAGGGTGAAGGTTAGAAGCGAAAAGGTCGCTATGGATGCACTTTGAAAATGCCTTACTTTCGGTGATTTTTAAAGTCAACTTTGAAAGGCATCCTAAGATCTTCTTTGAATTTTAAATAAGTACTATAAATTTATTTATTATTGGAAAAATATGGAAGTTTAGTCATTCATTAACTTGTGAAACAAAGTTGCAAAATGTTATAGCGAGAAGAAGGTCGCTATATAAGCACTTTGAAATACCTTACTTTTTAGAATTTTTGTAATTAATTTGAAGGACATTCTTAGAGACTTCTTTACATTTTTAACATGTATTTTATGTGCACTTATTAATAGAAAAAAATCAAGTTTAGAATATTTTAAAATTGGACAAACAAAATGGCTAAAGTTAGAGTAAAAAGGTTGTTAAACAAACATTTTATTAATAAATAGTTTGTTCTCGGGAATTTTTATAAATAAATTAAAGGATATCATAAGGGATTTCTTTCCATGTTATTTAAGTATCAAATGGGTAGCACTTACTGTAAAAATTTCAAGTCCTAAATCAATTTTTAAGTGGTTAAAACTGATTGCAAAGTTCATGCTTTTCTATATTGTTCTTTATCAAAAACTTTTAGCATCATTTATAAATGTTGTAGTAAATTTCTTAAGGTTTAAGTGTCTAAAAATAATATTTAAATTTGGTATTTTTCCCTATACTTCTTGTTTTCTAACACATTTTTCAGTATTTCGAAGCTGGTTTTAAGTTTGAATATAATTTTAGTAATTAATTATGAATTTTCAAAATAAAGGGGTTTTATAATAAAAAAACATGATTTTTAATTATTTTTGTCAAAATTTAAATTATTTATTTTTAAGTAATATTATACATAGTTATTTAAAACCTATTTATAAGTATTTTTAAAGTATTTTTACATATACATAAGTATGGAAAAGCAAATTTTGTATAAAAGAATGAAAGGTTGTTTTGGATTATAACACCTATGTTATAATAACGGTTATCTAAATTTAAACAAATTTATTGTACCTTGTTTAGTAACCGTAGATATACTTAGAGCTTTAAAAATAAAGTTTTAAAGATAGTAACAAGTGTTGAATGGCTTGGGTCTGTTATGACAATGTGTTAACAACATTTGTCTTTAGCCCTTTTTTATTATACTTGGTAATATAATTAGATCTTTAAAATAATGTTTTAAAGATAATTATAAGTGGAATAGTTTTGGATTTGTAGTAACAATGTTTTAATGACATTTTTTAACCCATCAAGGTATACTTATGAAAATATAAAATCTTGTTTAGGATTTGTGAATATTCTTATACCATTTGGAACAAGAATATGGATACATTTCTAAGTATTGAAAGAGTACAAATGAATAATTAGAAATTGATAAACAGATTTTTATTAGTTAAAATAAGTTTTCACTACTAAAGAAGTTTTAATTATTAAAAGGATTAATTAGATAAAAAGAGGATTATAAGTCGCTTGTGTGACTTAATCATGCTTTCTACGACTTAATTGTATTTTGTGTGCATTAAATATCAAAAATGGGATAAGTACATGAGACTTGGTTTCCATATACAATCGTCTATTTGAACTTGATAGTTGATTAGTCGACCATCGAACTTGACCAAATATAACTTAGGAAGTATCTAAAAGCTTCACGGTTTCATACGATTTGAGAACCCCTTGGGATGAGCGTTGGTATGAAACATCTCTAACTTTGAGAACTTATATATACGAGATCCCCCGGAGAGGACTCCTCTTTATACATTATTCGCTTACTTCTAAAAGAATAGGAATTGAGTTTACTAGAAATTTATCAATTTAGTTTTGAAGAGACCGGGATTGGTAAGTGTTTTACTTATCGAAAACCACTTCAAAACCGATCTACGGGTTCTATGTTTTGGATGCTGTTGTGAAGTGGAATGCTATAGAGTTGAACTGTCTATTCTTGGGAGAGGTCAACGTTAGCATTCGTCGGACGATATGTTGGGATCTATGTAGAGATACGTGATCTGTTCGAGATGGAGGAATCCATTTAGGGATTCATGCTATGTTTGAGCGATGAAGACTCATGTAAGAGATGCCGTATGTGACCTCCATATAAGGAAATGGCTACCAACAGAGTAGGATGCATAGTCCGGGTATAGCTAACTCAGATAGGGTACATCAACTCCATATCTATAGTATGCTTATCGATGTTGCTAGCGTGAGTTGTTGATACTTGGTTCTACGTGGTTCATATTATGTTCAGGCATGGGCCAGTTATGTTTGCCTTATGGTATATATTTTATCTAGAGATATATGATGCTTGGAAAGATAACTTATGATCCTTATGCATGGATATCCGCTTCAGTTTATTGGAGGTTTCTCTATAGAAAATCCATATGCGAACATAACTTAACGGTCTGATTTTACCCTCAATATTGTTATGATTACCAATGTAAGTATAACAACTATTTTCTAATTTATTTTCTTCACCCTAGACATAATCTATTAAATCACCTTATGTACTTACTAGATGATGGTTCTTTAGAGGGGATACCCGTTACGGCATTCTTTACGGTCTTAAAAGTACTGTTATATGTCGACTGCATATTTCTTGAGTTTCTCATACTAGACTTATGTTTGATAAATTGTTTTTATTTTCTCTAAATTCCTACCATTCTCTTTCGAGTAGTCTTAGAAAGGAATGTTTTATTTGATGTCCATTGGAACTCAAGGAGATGAGCTGGATGTTTCACCTACTATGGTGTTCTTATTACCACTGCATTAATATTGTAAATATGAGCATTTATGAGGATGGGTTGTTATAACTGTCCAGGATGATGATAATATTTAGAACCGTAACTCTAAAATGCTATGTATCTTAAATTTATATTTTGTACAGTCTTTTGATATTATATGTTATCATTCCGCTGTGAGATCTTGATATTGTGTTCTCTTCTTCCTTGTTTTGTTTTCTTTTTATTTTATTTTACGCTAATAATTTGTCTTTCTAGTACTTGAGTGCTCACTACGTGAATACTATAGATGCTTAGTGTCGGCATTCGAGGGTCAAAAAGGGGAGTCATAACAAGAAGTCAAGCGACATACTCCGAATAGCTCCACATGATAAAGGTAGTTTGTCAGCATCGGAGGGAGTTGATTGACATAGTAGATAATTAAAACAACATTGCATGCCTGTACACTGAGGGGATGATTTGATTTTTTTTTTTTTTGAGAAAAACGAGCGATGAAGTTGGAATAAGATTCAATAATTGACCCCAAGTGTAAATGGGAGATTGATAGAGTAAGGGGTATTCCCTAGAGACAATTATGTAATTTGTTACATATATCTAATTCGATAACAATCTTGTTCAAAATAAAAGGTATTTTTCTATTATATACTTGATATAATGTATTATATTAATTATTTATATAATTAAAAGTTTATTAGTTATAGAAAATCCATAAATGGTATGTTTTTTGATAGTAGTTACAAAGTATTATAATCATGAGTGATTTATCACAATAAAGTAAACATACGATTTTAAATATTTCTAGTCAAGATGTATCAAGATTGGATATCAATACATTCGTTGAGACTAGAGTACATAACTCTCTTGAAATGTTAGGCAGTGTATTTACTCATGGCTTTTGGGGGCATCAAGGGGTTATCTACTGAAATTTATTGAATAATTATAGAATGATTCACTCGATATTTTTCTTTTAGTTAATATAACTAAGGTTAAATAGAGAATATGTAACGATATGAATTTTTCGCGTTCGAAAATCGACATCCATACTTTACATCGTACTCGAATGCCGCAGATTCGAGCGTTCAAATCCAAGTTGCCGAAGCTTATAACACAACTAAGTAAACAACACAGTGGAAGAAAAAGAATAATACATTGATATACAGCATTGATACAATATCTGATACAACAGATGATACAATAGATATCAATATACATCGGAGATATGATACAATAAAATAGCAGCGGAAAGAAAATAGTTAACGCTAGCAGCGGAACAAATAACTCAAAGATAGTCTTCAAGGAAGAACTCCAGCAGCAGCTCGAACCAACATCACGATGGACTAAGACAAGCAAGTATCGTCCATATCCAAAAACTGAACTAGCTCCAGATAATCTACCAAACCTAACTATCTGAAAAACCCAACTCTAGACTGCTCATGTGGAAAATAGTGAGCACCCAAAGTTTAGGAAAGGAACTGTAAAATCCCGCCTTTTCGCACACTTTAAACCGACACACGTGCCAATTCAAAGCATACGCAAGGGCGGATAGTTATGGGGTAAATAAGAAAAATAGAGAAGAAATAAAACAAAACAGAATCTCACAGCGGAAGGATAAATATAATAATCAAATATACAGTTCATGAAACTGTTCTACAAAATAATTTATTTTTCTTGTGCAATAAATATCAGAGTTACACATACCAATACAACAATGCAGCGGAATAGAAAGAGTGTGGTGTAATAATATATATAAAATAATACTGATTCTTCGTCTTCGTCCTCCAAAGCTAAAATCTGCTATCCTGAAATGCTCGGACTGACCCGAGCGAATTTGAAAAGACAAAAACACTCGAGTCAGACTAGAAAATCTTATGTGAGTTAAATAAACAGAAATAAATATGAGTACAGTAACTCAAGAGATGCTCGGAATTTACATCTCCTAAGGATCCGTTAAACTATTTACTATGTAGTATATTGCGCTATTATAATAGTGTCTAATTGTAAAATAAACTTACTTTTAAATAGCGTTAAGGCTTTACATTTTCCACCTTAACACGTAAAATGCCAATAGTCTATACGGTACCGTAATACCTCCTGATCGGGAGGCTACCAGAGGATACTCCATAGGTACGACACAAATAGAAACTCGTAGTAAAGGCTCGATATGGTAGGTGACACGGCACAACCAGGCAATGCCAGGGTAGATATACCAATTGCTATACAGGCTGATGGAAACGCGTAGCCGCAGTTACCGCCCACCTCGGACTAACTCCCCAAAATCAAAATATAGAAGTGGCCACTGAATCAAATCCAAGTCAAAGTATAATATCGAAGAGGAGCGTCCGATCAGAGGAATGACCTCATTGGCCTGAGAATCGCTCCTGTTTTAGCCACCTTATGCCAACTCACGGGAGTTGGGTCCACGTATTTACCTTACAGGAAACGTCGCCACCACCTACTTCATTCTGGAATCTCCACCGCGTACACGGTTAGTCAAAGTGGTTTTCGGTATCGACAGAGAGTATGTCCATATCCGATCCCGGTCTCTTTGCCAACCAATCGTTATTTTAACACCGCGGTTATTTAAAACAGTTTATACTTTAAAACCAGAATATAATCCCTTTCAAAACCATAATATTACGATATCATTTCTTCTTTAAAAACACAAACAATTTATTTTCATATTATTTTATAAAAGCCCAAATCAATGATATCGTTTCCCAAATAAAATTTTCCTTTCCAAAATTTATGTCACTTTTTATTATTTAATATCCCATGTAACCAATATTTTGTTTGTAACTTTCAACATAATTCTTCGAAAATCCATAGTATTTTAAAACCATTATTTTCAAGACTAAATGGTTTGGATATTCAACGGTATGCGAATTAAAAAGGTTTAACTTTACTGTTGCTTTATAAAGAATAAATTACATGGCTTTCCAAATATTTCTTGTTTTAAAGTTAAACCAAAATCCAAAATATTACTTCAAGTCCCAAAACCATTTCAATTTTATATATATTTATATCCATTTTTGAGCACTAATATTTCAACTAAAGTTGGATTTTTATCCTTTCAAAATCAATATTCTATTAATTAATCTTGACCATTCACATAAAATCCATAATTAATAAGACTTCAATTTCTAGTAAAATATATATATATATATAGAATTTTTCCACTTCAAATTATACTAGAATATCCATTTCTATTTATTTTGGGAAAATCCAATTACAAATATCATATCTTAAAATTTCCAACTTTACATTTAAACATAGGATATAAATTTACCAAACTCCATTTTCTAAATTTCTTCCATTTTCAATAAAGAAATTTATATTCCTTTTAATTTCAAAATTTCAACTTCATAGGTATATAAATATGGAATAAAATATTTATACAATATAAATTTAAGATTTATAGACCGTATTCAATCCAAACCACAGAAAACACATTAAAATAGTTATATATAGACCGCGGTGCCTGTATATAATTTTCTATCCTATGGTCAAGTGATACGAATATTTATCATTTCAATCCGCAATTTAAAAAAAATAAACTGCGGTTGTATATCATTTCAAACCGCAATCCCGAATGAAATGAAAAATGCATACTAACTTGCAGTTTAATTATATCAAATAAAACATCCATTCAATAACACATCCATCATCCAATCACAAACATCAAGCAATATCAATCAATAACAATATATGTTTGGTAATATACAACAGGTAGTAATTGGCAGTTTTATTTCAAATTATATTTATCAACTATTAATCTAACAATTTATATTCAGTGATAATTGACATAACTGTTAACTAGCAGTTCATATGCAAACAATAATTTCTAACAGTCAATTAATACGCAATAAATCAATTAAATTTACAGTTAAATTCAATAAAATGCAATGTAACAGATATGAATGAAATAACATGCCAAAAACTCATAAATAAATTTCTATTCATTTTTAAAATTTATTTAACAAACATAAAAGCTTCTAGTAATTGTGAGTGAGTTAAAACACTCACCTTTTGAATTTAAATCGAATTTAAATTCAATTTAAACTCAAAAATTCGCCCGTCTCAGAATTCGTCCAAACTAGCGTCATCGAGTCCGGAATTAAATTACGATCCTAACAAAAAAAAATTCGTGTGAATCCGAGTTCGTATGAGAAAGTTATGGCGAAAAATGGTGATTGAATTCAAAATTAAAAACAAACAAAAATGACACACATTTATAAACATAACTTGCCACGTCACCAGGAGCATGCGCCTTCTTCTCTGTTGCGCGACTCCAGGACCGAAACCCCCCTACAGAACGAACGCACTCCCTCACGCGTTGACCCGCCTTTGACCAAAATTTTTGACCCCTAGCCGCCGCCGTTTGCCAGGCCGACCACCACCTCCGTGCTCCCCTCGTCAAGCCGCACGCAACCCCAAGATCCGGCCCCCTTTTTCTCTCAGCCACCGCCGCCCCCTTCAAACTCTAATCCAATTGTAGCCAGCAATCCGACCATCAAAACGACAACCAAACTACATAGATGCGATCCCCTCGGTTCCCTCTCCAAAACCCAGAAATGTTTTCCCGATCCGACAAATTTTTTTACGACGATGATGTGAGGCCGAAAATGATTTGAATTGTTCTGGATGAACGATAGCTCCAATTGAAAAACGAATTATACCATGAGATTACGCGTATCGAATACTTCAACATATATTTTTTCTGGAATTTTCTGAAATTTTTGAGTTTTGACTTTTGATTTTGAACTGTGGATAGATCTGGAATTGGATCTGAGATGTATGCATTTGGGGAAGAGAAAAGAGTGAAGAAATGAACGTACAGCAAAAGAATAGAGACTAGGGTTTATAGCTGTATATTTATAGATAGGCTAGAGGTAGGGTAGCTAGACTGGATACGCGAACGTACGGAATAAACTATGGCCCAAAAAGCCCGCTATGCCTCCGGAGTTGAATTTGTTAAAACTATATATCCAAATAGGTGTTTTAAAATATTCTGAACGCGATGGAAAAAGTTTCGCGACCAAATTCGATCGTATGAAGAAGTTATGCTAAAAAAACAAAAATTTCACATTGATTTCAAAATGCGTAAATTTCAAGGCGTTTCGAGTCCGTACGATCAAACGACAAGTCCGATCGCTACGAAACTTGAAACATTATTATAATTCAACGTTACGGATCCGATGAAACTAGTTTCGTCGAAATCCGAGTCCGTGACCAAAATGGCTATTTTTAATATTAATTAATTGATTGATTAAATCCAAATTTTAAAATTTTAAATTCTAAAATTTACAATTTATCCTCTTATATTGCTCAAACGTTTACGATGATTCTAACCAAATTAAATGTCAGTATAGAGAAGACGAATTTATCCAATCAAACGTAAATCTCATTTTTAATAATTAATTTCATTTGAATCCACAAAATTTATAAAAAGATCCTAAAATTCTATTTAGCTAAATAATTTAGTTATTATTCCATTAAAATTTCAAACAGAAGGGTTTACCATTTTAATTTAAGATTATGATATAAATATTTCCCGTATCCAACTAAATTTTCACTTAACGTAGAATTTATATCAAATTTTAATTAATTGCAGTAAATCCAAGTAAATATATAAAGCTTGATTCCCGTTTAAACATTTTACTCATTTGATTGCAATAAACCCTTTATCATATATTCAATTCTGATATATTAATAAACTTTAATTTCATCTTTATATTCACAAATCATCATATTATGAAGACATTTACGTTCTTCCCCAATGATTACTTAAATTTATTTAACGCAACACTTAATCTACACCTATTGCGATGTTTCAAATTTACTTGAATGAACAATTTCTTTACTCAAAATAGTTGTTGTAAACTCTTAATTCCACATTTATAAGTGTATTATTATTTTCACTCAAATATTATACATATATATAGAGTATTGGGTTTTTATTTAATCATCATTTATCATATATATTAATTAATTAAATTCAATATTTAAGTCTGACTAAATTTATTCCCCAAATACACGTTTACCTTTCTCAACCAATAAATATAACCAATCAAATTCTCATTTTATTGAACCTTGGTCAATTCCACACGTTAATTTTACTTAAAGTCTCAATTAATTAATTTACCTCGGTTTCATTACCTTATTACCTTATATGCATAATTGACATTGTTATATCTTCCATTACATCAATAATTTACCATTTCATCTTACCATTTATTTACGTATCCTTTTATTGCACTGATTGAAATAAATTCACTTATTAAATTCCCAATTCCACCCTTCTATTCAAACCAAGTATCATGCTATGATAATATTTTACGTTGGTTACACACAAAAAAAATCAACTTTTTATCGTTATCAATTAAACATACATTAATTGCACAAATTAAAGGAATTAATTGCCATTTATCCAATTAAATTTTTCATACATCAATCTATTTCATCTAAATCCTTACCTATGAATATTGCAACCTTTAATTCCATTAAATACCAATTAACCCAAATTATTTCATTTATTCTAAGTCATATCACTAAAATAATTCATCATAATAAACTTAAAATCTATACGTTTATTGATTTATTTCTATTTGTCTTATGTTAAATTCTAAATTTAGTAAGACAACCTAAAGTACTCCATTCAATCGACAGTCCCTTTCAATTGTTAATACGTACTTAAATTTCTACAGTTGCCTTCCATCTGCACTTCCGTTACTATGATAAAAATTAGTAACGTTTATGCCATCAATCCATCATAATTACTTACCCTTAATTGAGTTTGATTTCCAAATAAATTTGCTGACCCTTAATTAGCCAATTTATAAAAGTTTGTCATCATACCTATAGTTCTACGCTTATGCTATGTCTTAAATTTCAATAAATTTATAAATTTTGAGATGTTCATTAGGGTTTACAAATTTATTGACTTGCAAGAACAGGGTTTCTTAATCTATTCAATTTATCGTTCACAATCTTTTATTGCATTAAATTGGTTTAATATTCCCATAATAAATATTATGTCCAGGTAAGAATTTTTCTTTCTTTCTCTACTTAATTCATTTGAATTTTATTCAAATGTCTTTAAATAGGTTTCTAAGTCACTCCTATATAATTTATTCTAGCCTTCATTTTAATATTTATCTACCACCTTTATTCTTTCAACTAAAATAAATTACAAAAATCCTATTAAACAACAATTTTAAATGGTCGAACTTTACGGGTCGTTACACTCTCCCCCACTCAAAACTTTTCGTCCCCGAAAAGGAAAAGGAAGGGAGAAGGAAGAATAAAACAGTATATCTAATTTCAAATATTAACTTATAACAATAATTTACTAAATTAATTTCCTTTAATGAAATACACTTGTTTTATAATCATTATGTCTTTTAATACTTGAATTATTAAAGTTGGAAAATATCTTTAACAAAATTCTAAGTCCAAAATTTACGAAAATTTTTGGCAGAGTCTCCTTTGTACGGAGGGACTCTGGAGAAAATATAATATCCAAATATACAAATATATTACATATATATCCAAAATAAAATATCCCACACGGGAAAATATATAAATAGCGCTTTAATCGTAATCCGAAAACGTACCTATTTGTCGGGCAATACGCTTATTATTTTGGAACCAAAAGCAGTAGCAGTTGCTTCCAACCCCTGTATTCACTTATATATTCTAAAAGTTAAATATCTATATTACAGTGAAATGTTTGGGTAGATTCAATCATTCATATCCAAATCAAATGCAACAACCATACATTTTAACAAACAGCACACACCACAAACAACAATCATTCAATCAACAACCATTAGTTGTTCGGGTTCAAATTCTGAAATTTTACGGAGTGAGAAATAACTATCAAGTGCATCCGTTACTCAACAGTCTTAGATGGAACAAAGATAGATTATTTATCCATCCAACAACTTCAAAATTCCTTACCCAATAACCATACATCAACCAAACAATTCAAATCAACACCAAAATAGCTTATTTACATTTATTTCATAATTCAGTGGTTTGATTTTCTTTCCTTCATTTATGGAGGAATTTCTTTTTCTTACAAGTTTTATTTTCCAATTATCACAAAATTCATTATACTTGTATTTCCTTTATTACTTAAGTTTATAGAATAACTTCTCATTAATAACAACAAAGATTTTGAATATCTTCATTTCCTTACTCTTCACTTGTAAGATTTCCCTTAAATTCTTAATCTGCTAACATTCATTCTTATAAGTGGAAGTTTTTATTTACTTTAAGTTCATCTCACCTATTAATAATTCTTAACTTATTTTCAGCAAAATTTCAATTATAACTTAAGTTTATACCATTGAATTCTTATTATAATAGTAATTTATTGAATACTTCATTTTTCCTAAATTCCTACTTGTAAAATATTCAATTCCAGTTTCTCATTTAACACTTCAACTTTTATATTTGGGTAAGTTATTTATGTTAAGAAAATTGCAATTGAACTTATACAAGTTTAATCTCCATTCTTTTAATTAAATTTAATGTTTATCCATATTACCCTTTGTCTCATATGTATGCAAATTCCTCTTTATAGCTTTGCAATTATTCTCTTATTTCAATTAGAGGTTTCAATTCATTTATTACTTAACTTTTATTTCGCTAATAATTTATTAATGGGAGATTTTAGAATTAAATTCCGGGTTAAATCTCAATTTATTTCAAAATAATAGATAATTAATTTCTTGCAACTCAATATCTCTAATTATATTTAGAACAATAAAAGAAAAAATTTAGAAAATTTCAAAATAAATCTGCAGTAGAATTTACTACAGTGGCCTTTCCCCTTCGAAACTCAAAAATGAAAGTCGATGATGCGGCCGTCATCACCGAATTTATTTTCCAGCGACAGAGAGGAAAGTACAGAATTTAAATTTTTTTTCAAAATCTTCTTTAAAACAATTCTTCCAAATTATACTAAATACTTATATAAGAAAATACTTATAAACCAAATCATTATATTTCATAAATCCTTTGAAAGCAGATTTTCAAAATCCCGGACTTAAGTTCTAAAATCTCCCATTTGATTTATTATAATTTCAACTTAGCTTCAATTTATTATAAAATATTTTTTTTTCCTAACACCCAATCTATAGCAACCAAATATATATATCTTTATAAAACTATTTTTATATATAGAAAATATAATAGGCAAAATTATTTCATTCACCTATATTAAAACGGATATTATGTCGGTCTGTCCTATTAAGTGTTTAGAAATCCCTATTGATGGCATAGCGTCTCATGCATCAACCAGAATTTATAAATACAAAGCGGAACAGATTAACACAATATAAAAATCTGTTCATTAATACTAACAATGTAACGACCCGTTAAATTTATGATATTTAATAGATTAAATTAATGAAATTTCTAATTTGTTTGAGTATAAAATGCAGAGATTTGGTATATTTGTAGTAATTGCAATTTACCGTAACTACAATATTTTATGATAATAGATGCGGATAATGTAAATTGTCACAACTTAAATTGAAGTAATTTTTAAGAAACAAATTAAAGTTGAATCTGTAAAAGTTAATATAAATATTTACTTAAATGGTATTCATTAATATAAAAATGAAATTAGTGCAGATAGTAATAATTTATGTCTGTAGTAAAGGGAAAAGAAAACTAATAGTAATATAAAATTTATTATATGTAAACAAAGCATAGTTTGAACAAATTTATCAAATTTAAGAGAAATAGTATGGTAATCAGTTGGTTATTAATAATTGAAAGATAGATATGTGTAAATACGTAAATGAATTTATAATGGGAAGAAATGGTAAGAATATAAGATATATATATCAATAAGCATCTGATCCAATTAAGGGTATTAAATTTTAATAAATGGTCATTTAATAATTTAACGTTCTGTGAGTAATAATTGGGTGAAATCAGTACAAATTTGGAAGAACATATACCTTAATAAACATTCTAACTTAATAAAATTTGCAAATGTAGGAATTAGTTATAAGCGTATAAATTTTGGGTAGGATAACTATTAATATAAAATACCTACATATTGGAAACCCATTTGTAAGGCATAATTAATTGAGTTAGGAGATTGAGAATGGTTTCAAGGTATATGAACATTTGCGTTACTTAAATTAGAATGTATGCAGTAGCTAAATTTGTGGAATCTAAACTTATGGAACATAGTGTGTAAGATCTTTACTGATAAAAATTTACTTTACAGGTAGTGTATATTCCTAATAAAATGAGACTATGGGTTATAGTAAAGTTTTAAAACCAGATTTTATCTATGTGAATAAAAGAATGGAGGTAATTGGATTTTTGCAATTAAGAAATTTAAACGTTTATTTTTACGTTAAATGAAATTTAAGTTGAGTTGAAAATATTTATGTATGTTAAATTCATGCATTTGACTATAACGGATTTAATAATAAAAATGGAATAGTGAAATCAAATGGATATAAAGATTTCAATTTTACCTTGAAATTCATGTTCACCATAAATGTTAATTGAAACCAAAGAAGTTAATATATGAGCCAAGCCTCATTTATTAATTTGGATTTATTGAAATAGTTGATACCATAGGATAAAGTTAAAATGAAGGTTGTAAACATTTGACTTGGAGAACAATTGAGTGAAATCTTAACTAATGTAAATTTCATCATATTGACATCCATAACTGTGGATAATAGGAGGAAGGTAAATTAAATAAACTTAACCAAACTATTAATGTTGAATATTAAAAATTTGAATTAATAAATAGTTAAGAAAATTAAGGGGATGGAAATAAAATTTATTTATAATTTGGAATTTTAATTATGGTGAAAAGGTTAACTGCAATTAAAAGTGAGTTGAAATGAAAATCAAGTTATTTATTTAATTTGGTTTAAGATAAGAGTATATAAGTATAAGATTAGATAATTGGTGAGAATAAACTTATAATTCCCAATTAATAAGAAAGTGCAGAAAATTAAAACTACAATTAATATACTTATGAATTTTAATTCACATCCAAGCTTGTTAAATCAATTGGAATTGTTTGAACTATCTAAGTAATGAAATTGGGCCAATAATAGAGTTGAAACGTAAAATTTGATTTTATGATTTATTTGATTGATTTAATAAATATTAAAAATAGCCATTTTTGTCACGGACTCGGATTTTGACGAAACCAGTTTCATCGGATCTGTATCGGTAAATTATTATAGAGTTTCAAGTTTCGTATCGATCGGACTTGTCGTTTGATCGTACGGACGCGAAACGCCTTGAAATCAATTTATTAAGAATCAATTTGAAATCAATTTGGAAATCTTGTTTTCAGCATAACTTCTTCATACGATCAAATTTGGACGTGAAACTTCTTCCATCGCGTTCAGAATATTTTAAATTACCTATTTTGATATATGGGTTTACCCAATTTCGCTCCGGAGTCGAATCGGGCTTTTCGGGCCATATATCGTGTAGCGCGTACATCTATCGTATCCGTTCCAGCCTTTTTCAACTTAGTCTATAAATATATCGCTATAAACCCTAATTTCCCTCATTTTTTTATTTGGCTGTACGTATATCTCAGCCCTTTCTCCTCCTCAATGGCAGACAATAATTTTAGATCCAATTACAATCAAATCAAAAGTAAAAATTTAAAGTGCTCAGAAAAATTCGAGAAAAATATATGTTGATCTTCTCGAAGCGCTTAATCTGCCGGTATAATTTGTTTCTCGATTGGATCTGTGGTTTGCTCAGAAATATTCGAAACAGTGCCGGCCGTACATAGATAGTTGCTCGTTTCAACGGTAGATCTTCAGCGATAGCTCGATCGGGGGGTATGGTTTCGTAGAGGACGTCGAGCAGGCCAGATCCATGCGGCTACTTTGGTCTGTAATGGCATGGATGCATGCAAATTTACGATGGAAGGGCCGACAGGGGCTCTCGGCCTGGGTTGCGTGGAGGCGCCGTAGGAGGGCCGGTCTGGGGTGTAAGGGGCGGCCGGTGATGGCCTTCACGCTGGTGGTCTTGGATCGGAGGAAGGGGGAGCGGTGACTTCGGAAAAATTGAGGTAGGGTTTACTGATGGTAGCGGCCTCGATCGGTTCAGGCTTGAGAAGATGGTGTCGCGTGCTGAAGGGGGTGAAAGCAAATTGCTGACGTGGAAATAATTTTAGGTGAGTTTAGTTTTTATTTAATTTTGTTTTCAACTCGAAATTTCGCTATAACTTTCACATACGAACTCCGATTCACACGAATTTTTTTTTGTTAGGATCGTAATTTAATTCCGGACTCGATGACGCTGGTTTGGACGAATTCTGAGACGGGCGAATTTTTGGATTTAAATTGAATTTGGATTCAATTTAAATTCAAAAGGTGAGTGTTTTAACCCACTCACAATTACTAGAAGCTTTTATGTTTGTTAAATAAATTTTAGAAATGAATAGAAATTTATTTATGAGCTTTTGGCATGTTATTTCACCCATATCTGTTGAATTGCATTTATTGAATTTAGCTGTTAATTAAATTGATTAATTGCGTATTAATTTGCTGTTAGGAATTTTGTTTGCATATGAAATGCTAGTTAACAGTTATATAAATTATCTCTAAATATAAATGGTTAGATTAATAGTTGAAATTTAATTTGAATAAACTGACAGTTATTACCCGTTGCATATTATCGAACTAATATTGTTATTGATTGATATGGGTTGATAGTAATTGATATCGATTGATGGTTGGAATTGGGTGATGGATGTGTTGTTGAATGGATGATTTATGTGAATATCATTAACTGCCAGTTAGCATGCATTTTACATTTTCGGGATTGTGGTTTGAAATGATAAAACCGCAAAGTTTTATTTTTAAATTGCGGATTGAAATGATAAATATCCGTATCACTTGACCATAGGATAGAAAATTTTATACAGGCACCGCGGTCTATATATAACTATTTTAATGTGATTTCTATGGTTTGGATTGAATACGGTTTATAAATCTTAAATTTTATATTGTATAAATATTTTATTCCATATTTATATCCCTATGAAGTTAAATTTTAGGAATTTAAAAGGTGGATAAATTTCTTTATTGAAATGGAAGAAATTTAGAAAATGGAGTTGGTAAATTTATATCCTATGTTTAAATGTAAAGTTGGAAATTTTAAGATATGATATTTGAAATTGGATTTCCCAAAATAAATAGAAATGGATATTCTAGTAAAAATTTGAATTGGAAAATTTATATATATATTTTACTAGAAATTGAAGTTTTATTAATTATGGATTTTATGTGAATGGTCAAGATTAATTAATAGAATATTGATTTTGAAAGGATAAAAATCCAACTTTAGTTGAAATATTAATGCTCAAAAATGGATATAAATATATATAAAATTGAAATGGTTTTGGGACTTGAGGTAATATTTTGGATTTTGGTTTAACTTTAAAAGAAGAAATATTTGGAAAGCCGTGAAATTTATTTCTTTATAAAGCAACAGTAAAGTTAAACCTTTTTAATTCGCATACCGTTGAATATCCAAACCATTTGAGTTTAAAAGTTATGGTTTGAAATTATGGATTTCCAAAAATATTAAGCTTTGAAAATACTCGATTTTCAGATATTATGAAGCTAAAGCCTTTTAATTTTTGGAAAGGAATTATATTTGGAATAAGTGGTAAAATAGGGTTTTGGGTTTTGGAATGATATCGTAATATTATGGTTTTGAAATGGATTATATTCTGGTTTTAAAGTATAAACAATTTTTAAATGACCGCGGTGTTATAATAACGATTGGTTGGCAAAGAGACCGGGATCGGATATGGACATACTCTCTGTCGATACCGAAAACCACTTTGACTAACCGTGTACGCGGTGGAGTTCCCAGAATGAAGTAGGTGGTGGCGACGTTTCCTGTAAGGTAAATACGTGGACCCAACTCCCGTGAGTTGGCATAAGGTGGCTAAAACAGGAGCGATTCTCAGGCCAATGAGGTCATTCCTCTGATCGGACGCTCCTCTTCGATATTATACTTTGACTTGGATTGATTCAGTGGCCACTTCTATATTTTGATTTTTGGGGGAGTTAGTTCGAGGTGGGCGGCAGCTGCGCGCTGCGCGTTACCACCAGCCTGGATAGCAATTGGTATATCTACCCTGGCATTGCCTCGTTGTGCCGTGTCACCTACCATATCGAGCCTTGTACGAGTTTGGTTTTCTCCCGTAGCCCGTGTGGTATCCTCTAGTTGCTTCCCGAGTAGGAGGAGCTATGGTATTGGATGGACTACTGGGACTATTACGTGTTAAGGTGGAAAATGTAAAGCCTTAACGCTATTTAAAAGTAAGTTTATTTTACAATTAGACACTATTATAATAGCGCAATATACTACATAGTAAATAGTTTAACGGATCCTTAGGAGATGTAAATCCCGAGCATCTCTTGAGTTACTGTACTCATATTTATTTCTGTTTATTTAACTCACATAAGATTTTCTAGTCTGACTCGAGTGTTTTTGTCTTTTTCAAATTCGCTCTGGTCAGTCCGAGCGTTTCAGGATAGCAGATTTTAGCTTTGGAGGACGAAGACGAAGAATCAGTATTATTTTATATATAGTATTACACCACACTCTTTTTATTCCGCTGCATTGCTTGTATTGGTATGTGTAACTCTGATATTTATTGTAAAAGAAGAATCAAGCTTTTGTAAACTGTTTATGAACTGTATATTTGTTATTATATTTTATCCTTCCGCTGTGAGATTCTGTTTTTGTTTTTATTCTTCTCTGTTTTTCTTATTTACCCCATAACAATCCGCCCTTGCGTACGCTTTGAATTGGCACGTGTGTCGGTTTAAAGTGTGCATAAAAGGCGGGATGTTACAAACAAATACGCTCTCTCATATATATACACTCAGCGACTCCCATAGGATATTTCTACCCTATTAACAAAGAGTCAAACCCCACAAAGCCAAGGTTTATCGCTAAACCAAAGCTCTGATACCAGATGTAACATCCCGCCTTTTCGCACACTTTAAACCGACACACGTGCCAATTCAAAGCATACGCAAGGGCGGATAGTTATGGGGTAAATAAGAAAAACAGAGAAGAAATAAAACAAAACAGAATCTCACAGCGGAAGGATAAATATAATAATCAAATATACAGTTCATGAAACTGTTTTACAAAATAATTTATTTTTCTTGTGCAATAAATATCAGAGTTACACATACCAATACAACAATGCAGCGGAATAGAAAGAGTGTGGTGTAATACTATATATAAAATAATACTGATTCTTCGTCTTCGTCCTCCAAAGCTAAAATCTGCTATCCTGAAATGCTCGGACTGACCCGAGCGAATTTGAAAAGACAAAAACACTCGAGTCAGACTAGAAAATCTTATGTGAGTTAAATAAACAGAAATAAATATGAGTACAGTAACTCAAGAGATGCTCGGGATTTACATCTCCTAAGGATCCGTTAAACTATTTACTATGTAGTATATTGCGCTATTATAATAGTGTCTAATTGTAAAATAAACTTACTTTTAAATAGCGTTAAGGCTTTACATTTTCCACCTTAACACGTAAAATGCCAATAGTCTATACAGTACCGTAATACCTCCTGATCGGGAGGCTACCAGAGGATACTCCATAGGTACGACACAAATAGAAACTCGTAGTAAAGGCTCGATATGGTAGGTGACACGGCACAACTAGGCAATGCCAGGGTAGATATACCAGTTGCTATCCAGGCTGGTGGAAACGCGTAGCCGCAGTTACCGCCCACCTCGGACTAACTCCCCAAAATCAAAATATAGAAGTGGCCACTGAATCAAATCCAAGTCAAAGTATAATATCGAAGAGGAGCGTCCGATCAGAGGAATGACCTCATTGGCCTGAGAATCGCTCCTGTTTTAGCCACCTTATGCCAACTCACGGGAGTTGGGTCCACGTATTTACCTTACAGGAAACGTCGCCACCACCTACTTCATTCTGGAATCTCCACCGCGTACACGGTTAGTCAAAGTGGTTTTCGGTATCGACAGAGAGTATGTCCATATCCGATCCCGGTCTCTTTGCCAACCAATCGTTATTTTAACACCGCGGTTATTTAAAACAGTTTATACTTTAAAACCAGAATATAATCCCTTTCAAAACCATAATATTACGATATCATTTCTTCTTTAAAAACACAAACAATTTATTTTCATATTATTTTATAAAAGCCCAAATCAATGATATCGTTTCCCAAATAAAATTTTCCTTTCCAAAATTTATGTCACTTTTTATTATTTAATATCCCATGTAACCAATATTTTGTTTGTAACTTTCAACATAATTCTTCGAAAATCCATAGTATTTTAAAACCATTATTTTCAAGACTAAATGGTTTGGATATTCAACGGTATGCGAATTAAAAAGGTTTAACTTTACTGTTGCTTTATAAAGAATAAATTACATGGCTTTCCAAATATTTCTTGTTTTAAAGTTAAACCAAAATCCAAAATATTACTTCAAGTCCCAAAACCATTTCAATTTTATATATATTTATATCCATTTTTGAGCACTAATATTTCAACTAAAGTTGGATTTTTATCCTTTCAAAATCAATATTCTATTAATTAATCTTGACCATTCACATAAAATCCATAATTAATAAGACTTCAATTTCTAGTAAAATATATATATATATATAGAATTTTTCCACTTCAAATTATACTAGAATATCCATTTCTATTTATTTTGGGAAAATCCAATTACAAATATCATATCTTAAAATTTCCAACTTTACATTTAAACATAGGATATAAATTTACCAAACTCCATTTTCTAAATTTCTTCCATTTTCAATAAAGAAATTTATATTCCTTTTAATTTCAAAATTTCAACTTCATAGGTATATAAATATGGAATAAAATATTTATACAATATAAATTTAAGATTTATAGACCGTATTCAATCCAAACCACAGAAAACACATTAAAATAGTTATATATACACCGCGGTGCCTGTATATAATTTTCTATCCTATGGTCAAGTGATACGGATATTTATCATTTCAATCCGCAATTTAAAAAAAATAAACTGCGGTTGTATATCATTTCAAACCGCAATCCCGAATGAAATGAAAAATGCATACTAACTTGCAGTTTAATTATATCAAATAAAACATCCATTCAATAACACATCCATCATCCAATCACAAACATCAAGCAATATCAATCAATAACAATATATGTTTGGTAATATACAACAGGTAATAATTGGCAGTTTTATTTCAAATTATATTTATCAACTATTAATCTAACAATTTATATTCAGTGATAATTGACATAACTGTTAACTAGCAGTTCATATGCAAACAATAATTTCTAACAGTCAATTAATACGCAATAAATCAATTAAATTTACAGTTAAATTCAATAAAATGCAATGTAACAGATATGAATGAAATAACATGCCAAAAACTCATAAATAAATTTCTATTCATTTCTAAAATTTATTTAACAAACAAAAAAGCTTCTAGTAATTGTGAGTGAGTTAAAACACTCACCTTTTGAATTTAAATCGAATTTAAATTCAATTTAAACTCAAAAATTCGCCCGTCTCAGAATTCGTCCAAACCCGCGTCATCGAGTCCGGAATTAAATTACGATCCTAACAAAAAAAAATTCGTGTGAATCCGAGTTCGTATGAGAAAGTTATGGCGAAAAATGGTGATTGAATTCAAAATTAAAAACAAACAAAAATGACACACATTTATAAACATAACTTGCCACGTCACCAGGAGCATGCTGTTGCGCGACTCCAGGACCGAAACCCCCCTACAGAACGAACGCACTCCCTCACGCGTTGACCCGCTTTTGACCAAAATTTTTGACCCCTAGCCGCCGCCGTTTGCCAGGCCGACCACCACCTCCGTGCTCCCCTCGTCAAGCCGCACGCAACCCCAAGGTCCGGCCCCCTTTTTCTCTCAGCCGCCGCCGCCCCCTTCAAACTCTAATCCAATTGTAGCCAGCAATCCGACCATCAAAACGACAACCAAACTACATAGATGCGATCCCCTCGGTTCCCTCTCCAAAACCCAGAAATGTTTTCCCGATCCGACAAATTTTTTTACAACGATGATGTGAGGCCGAAAATGATTTGAATTGTTCTGGATGAACGATAGCTCCAATTGAAAAACGAATTATACCATGAGATTACGCGTATCGAATACTTCAACATATATTTTTTCTGGAATTTTCTGAAATTTTTGAGTTTTGACTTTTGATTTTGAACTGTGGATAGATCTGAAATTGGATCCGAGATGTATGCATTTGGGGAAGAGAAAAGAGTGAAGAAATGAACGTACAGCAAAAGAATAGAGACTAGGGTTTATAGCTGTATATTTATAGATAGGCTAGAGGTAGGGTAGCTAGACTGGATACGCGAACGTACGGAATAAACTATGGCCCAAAAAGCCCGCTATGCCTCCGGAGTTGAATTTGTTAAAACTATATATCCAAATAGGTGTTTTAAAATATTCTGAACGCGATGGAAAAAGTTTCGCGACCAAATTCGATCGTATGAAGAAGTTATGCTAAAAAAACAAAAATTTCACATTGATTTCAAAATGCGTAAATTTCAAGGCGTTTCGAGTCCGTACGATCAAACGACAAGTCCGATCGCTACGAAACTTGAAACATTATTATAATTCAACTTTACGGATCCGATGAAACTGGTTTCGTCGAAATCCGAGTCCGTGACCAAAATGGCTATTTTTAATATTAATTAATTAATTGATTAAATCCAAATTTTAAAATTTTAAATTCTAAAATTTACAATTTATCCTCTTATATTGCTCAAACGTTTACGATGATTCTAACCAAATTAAATGTCAGTATAGAGAAGACGAATTTATCCAATCAAACGTAAATCTCATTTTTAATAATTAATTTCATTTGAATCCACAAAATTTATAAAAAGATCCTAAAATTCTATTTAGCTAAATAATTTAATTATTATTCCATTAAAATTTCAAACAGAAGGGTTTACCATTTTAATTTAAGATTATGATATAAATATTTCCCGTATCCAACTAAATTTTCACTTAACGTAGAATTTATATCAAATTTTAATTAATTGCAGTAAATCCAAGTAAATATATAAAGCTTGATTCCCGTTTAAACATTTTACTCATTTGATTGCAATAAACCCTTTATCATATATTCAATTCTGATATATTAATAAACTTTAATTTCATCTTTATATTCACAAATCATCATATTATGAAGACATTTACGTTCTTCCCCAATGATTACTTAAATTTATTTAACGCAACACTTAATCTACACCTATTGCGATGTTTCAAGTTTACTTGAATGAACAATTTCTTTACTCAAAATAGTTGTTGTAAACTCTTAATTCCACATTTATAAGTGTATTATTATTTTCACTCAAATATTATACATATATATAGAGTATTGGGTTTTTATTTAATCATCATTTATCATATATATTAATTAATTAAATTCAATATTTAAGTCTGACTAAATTTATTCCCCAAATACACATTTACCTTTCTCAACCAATAAATATAACCAATCAAATTCTCATTTTATTGAACCTTGGTCAATTCCACACGTTAATATTACTTAAAGTCTCAATTAATTAATTTACCTCGGTTTCATTACCTTATTACCTTATATGCATAATTGACATTGTTATATCTTCCATTACATCAATAATTTACCATTTCATCTTACCATTTATTTACGTATCCTTTTATTGCACTGATTGAAATAAATTCACTTATTAAATTCCCAATTCCACCCTTCTATTCAAACCAAGTATCATGCTATGATAATATTTTACGTTGGTTACACACAAAAAAAATCAACTTTTTATCGTTATCAATTAAACATACATTAATTGCACAAATTAAAGGAATTAATTGCCATTTATCCAATTAAATTTTTCATACATCAATCTATTTCATCTAAATCCTTACCTATGAATATTGCAACCTTTAATTCCATTAAATACCAATTAACCCAAATTATTTCATTTATTCTAAGTCATATCACTAAAATAATTCATCATAATAAACTTAAAATCTATACGTTTATTGATTTATTTCTATTTGTCTTATGTTAAATTCTAAATTTAGTAAGACAACCTAAAGTACTCCATTCAATCGACAGTCCCTTTCAATTGTTAATACTTACTTAAATTTCTACAGTTGCCTTCCATCCGCACTTCCGTTACTATGATAAAAATTAGTAACGTTTATGCCATCAATCCATCATAATTACTTACCCTTAATTGAGTTTGATTTCCAAATAAATTTGCTGACCCTTAATTAGCCAATTTATAAAAGTTTGTCATCATACCTATAGTTCTACGCTTATGCTATGTCTTAAATTTCAATAAATTTATAAATTTTGAGATGTTCATTAGGGTTTACAAATTTATTGACTTGCAAGAACAGGGTTTCTTAATCTATTCAATTTATCGTTCACAATCTTTTATTGCATTAAATTGGTTTAATATTCCCATAATAAATATTATGTCCAGGTAAGAATTTTTCTTTCTTTCTCTACTTAATTCATTTGAATTTTATTCAAATGTCTTTAAATAGGTTTCTAAGTCACTCCTATATAATTTATTCTAGCCTTCATTTTAATATTTATCTACCACCTTTATTCTTTCAACTAAAATAAATTACAAAAATCCTATTAAACAACAATTTTAAATGGTCGAACTTTACGGGTCGTTACAGGAACAATAAACTCCGGATCAGTCATGGGAATGGTGTGAGTAACAAAAACATCTTATCTTTAAAAACAAACAGCAAAAGAATTTTAAAGTCAATTCGCAATGCTTTTCAAAAATGAAACTACCATAAGACCTCCCGCCACACATACAATGCAAACGCAGAATTGGAGGAGATTTCTTCTTATGATAGTCAAACATGCTTGATACGAGAGAATTTCTTTAATATTATTACTATAAGTGTAAAGTGCAGAAAACATTTCAAAAGTATAATATAAATCTTAGCCAACATAGACATTTCGAACTATGCCTACTATAGCCACCATCCAAACAGTGGGGCGCCACCATAAGTAGATGGCAGATAATACAACTAAAACCGTACAAGGTATGTATTGGAAGATTGGATTTCCAACAAATAGTCGGGCTAAGGAATTTCCCACTGTCCATGGGTACGCCTCTGGCGGGACGTCCCGAGAACTTAACCAGCTCTCTGCCAACACGAGGCCGGGTTACCTCTGTAACTAGGTAACTACTACACGAGCATGCCATCCCCCGGTCCTTTGGGACCTTTATCCGAGGTACCTCTAATCCAACAACATCACACAGTAATAAATGTATGGTGTCCACATAAGTAAGTATCTGGGCTCCATACCATGATACCACCCTTTTCCAGAAGGGAATGACACACCCTAAAGGGAGCGACCCTCATAACCTTGTCGCATCTTTCCTGTTTTGATCATTTTCGGGCTGTGAGGTCCTGATGCAGTCTCGTCTGCAAAGATACGCTTTATACAAAAGTCATGCTTTGATTACAAATGATCAACAAATGATCATCAACACACAGCAGCACTCAGAATGCCACACTACCACATTGGGAGTATATCACTGATAACCTTCAACTACATAACCTCTAAGCTCGTACGTCTTAGAGAATGGTGTTAAGCTAAGAGAATAAATCCTCCATCACCATCAGAAATGTATTTGAAAGAAATCTGCTTTATATCTCAAAGTGTGGCGTCAGACATACAAGTCTGTTCTGGGTTCAAACAGAACCGAATGCACTTCCAAAGAAGTCATTGCAATCTGGGTATTCACAATCCCGATCGGACTTCCCATCACTTAGGGAATCTCTATATTGGAGCAACTCAATGCAGAGACAATCGATAGGTCATCCTATCGTTCTCGCAAATACCCGGTCTTCACCACTGGTCTTCAAATGCTATCCATAACGTCGAATCACATATTCGGAATGGGTTATACGACACAAAGGTCCTCTCCTGGCTAAACCGAACAGTGAGTGTAATATTTAAAACATATGGATATGGGATTTCAATTAAGTCCCAACTTAATAATTCAAAACTTTCTTTCAAATGGTTTAAACAAATTACCATTTCAAATCTCTTGAACAAAAAGATTTATTTCACTAAGTCCACCCATTTTCACAAAGATCCATCTACGAATTTCAAAACAATTTCCATTTCAATTGGATTAGCTCGTTTAAAATCTTTAAATTAAAGATTTAACTTATAGCTTTCGAACCGTTTCCATAACTTGGAAAATCATTTTCATTTTTAACTTGAAATCCCTTTTTACACAATTTGGAAGTTCACTTCTTATATGAAAGCTTTTATTATTTGGAAACAAATAGTTTCATTTCAGAAAGATCCAATTTTATTTACACGGGTTAAAACCTTTGAATTTAAATTCAAATTCCCAAATCAATACCTTTAAAATAGTTTAACCCATATATAAACTGGTATAACATCTTTAGTCCCTAGTTTCCAAATCATAGAATTCAATTTCAAATATTGAATTTAAATCAAAATATTTTTAACTCCAAAACTCAATCAAGTTATTCAAAATATATTTCATCTTTGAAATTCTATTTCAAAAGCTTTTCACTTTAAACCCAATCCATTTCCAAAACATTTGAATTTAAATATTCAACTTTGAAAATCATTTCAAAATCTGTGACTTAATCGATTTCCTCAAGAAATCCATATTTGTGTGTGTACAAGTGTGGTCCAGAGGTTTAACACAATAGTGCAACATCATTCAATCATCATAGATCACAACACAGAAATATAGTTGATAAGCGAAATAAAACTATAACGCTTATCGTCCATTCACAGATTCATAGATAATATACGAATGTATCATCAATAAATGAATAAATACACAGCTCAATTCACCGAACAAAATATCACAGATCAGATAGGACAATCCATTCAATGCATCTTACACAATACAATCATTCATAAGTAAGGTCAAGCATTCAATAAACATTTATAAGTAGGATTGACTAATATTAAATCCTAATTAATTCAATTTATTTCCAATTTAATTTAATTACTTATGAATTAATTATCCAATCCTGATTTATTAATTACAAATCATTTAATATAAATTAATTTATCAAACATTTTAATTAATTAAATTCTTCATAATTAATCATATTAATCAAACCAACCTTTAAACCAATTACTTAATTAATTAATCCCTTAATTAATTATTTTAAGAAATTAAACCTTTAATTACTTGCAATTAAGCAATCATCTCATACCAATAAATCATTAATTACCTACTAATCTTTATCAGTAAATAATCAAAATATCCAATTTAAATTACAATTAGTAATTAACCCTTTAATTACTTTCATTAAGTAATTAACAAATTTACAATTGATTATCTTAATTAATAAATCTAATTAATTATTAAAATTTATCACAGTAATTAATACTAAAAAAATCCTTAGTTAATTATCTTCATTAAATAATAACATTTCTTAATCACTTTTAAATTAATCTCTAATTATAAATTAATCTAAATCATTAATTTATAAATTAAATAAATTATCATTCCTTAATTATCTTATAAATTAAATCATTTTCACCATTTAATTATTTCTGAGATAATTTATTTCTTTATTAATGATTTAAATAAATAATAAAGTGTATTTTAAAAACATTACTCTTTTTGACTTTAAATTTGAATTCCATTTTGAATTCAAGATTCAAAATGATTTACCATTTAAACATTAACCAAATTCAAATATCAATTTATAAACTTTTAAAATAAATGTAAAACATTTATTACTTATATATGAAACTTATATAAGAAAAAGCTTTTAAACTAACTTACTTAACTATGTAAATTCATATTTTAAAATACATAAATTATTTAACTTGTATATTCAAGTTTTAAACATTTGATAACTTGTTTTTAAACCTTGTTTTAAAATCCAAATTTTATTTTTAATACACTCAAATACTTAAACTCTTTAGTTAATAAACAATTTAAATTTAATAAACTTTATTTCAAAGTTAAGCTTCAAAACTAACTTTGGTTCACAGTTAACATTTGTTTTAAAACCTCAGTTTTAACTCTGTTTGAAATTAAAAATTTAGTTTTAATTTTTTTGCAAAGAAACAGGACCTGCTGTCAAAAGCCAGGCGACTCACACCCGAGCCAACATCCATTATGCTTCGAGTTGCATGCTAGTTTCCCCGAGAACACACCCTGTACGCAACTCTTCTTCCTCTTCTCTCTTTTTTTTTATACAGTAAGTTAAGTTTTAAACTTAAGCAAAAGTTCAAGCATCGGGAATACCACTCACTCAAACACGAATACAAACCCGAAGCGATCCCCCATATTTCTCGAGAACGACTCACACCCATGACTTCTCCTCATTGACACGTATCACCGCCGCCGTACACGTGCACGGCGACACACGAGGCTCTGGCAAACTTCCTAGATCACCGGCAAGTCCCAATTTACTCGAAAACTTGAAATCCAAGTTCGAATTGTCCTCAAAAATTGCGAATCGAAAAAATGCCTTTTGCTCGAACCCTGTAGCTTACCACAGTCGACACTTCCACCGCGCCACCGTCACTCACGCCACCGAAGTCGCCCAGATCTCGTCCACGCCTCGACAACACGACAACTAACCATCCACCAAGAATTCGTGACACTCGATCACGTATAGGAGTTGCATTCGGCATCTTACTGACATGGACAAAAACAAGAACGCAAACCCTACTGATCTCGTTTCAAAAATTTACTCAATAGAAATTTTTTTAAACATTTTTCCTGAATTCTACGAAGATCAAGCAAGCTTCGAACAAAGTTTCAACACCCAGTGCCTAGAACACTTAACTAAAAATCACTATTTTTATTTCAAAAATCTATTTTTTTTAATGTTCATTCAAGTTATAAAATCAATTCAACAAATTAAAGTATTCGAATTTTTCATAAATTTATTTTTACAGTAAATTCGAATGTGCAGAGTCTAAGTTATACTGTCAAACTTCAAGCAATTTCCAGATTGTGATTTTAAGTTTACACAACATGATTTGCTTTAAAATCCTAAGTAAAAATGTTCATATGAAAATTTATTAGATTTTTTTCTGTTTATGATCATACTATAAGTAGAAACTAGAAGAACAAACTCTTCAAAATTTCACAGAGCAGCATATACAAATTTCAACATTAAATAAACACAAACACATGATTATCTTCAGGACTAATCAAGTAACCAGATACTTAAGTTTAGAAAATAAAGTTACTCACTCTTGTTTGAGAAGATGAACACATAAGTAAATTTACACAGATCAAAATAAAACTGTTTATAAACTTATGTATACTCTCAGAGCATTCAAATATATAAAACTATACTTGTTTTCCAGATGTAAATGCAACCAAGTCAAGTTTGTTAAAATTTTAAGAGGTGGATGTTACTCACCTGGGTTTCAAATGAACAGAGCTGCCTTATTTTTGTTGAAACGGGCTTTTGACTACAAGCTGGAATCCCATCTTTACTTTCTGGTTTATAGTTATCTGTTTTAAATTGAGTTATTGATTTTGTTTAAGTTATTAAGATGATGTTTACTCTGGTTTTACTCAGCTCGACTGAAATGAGGAGAAGCTTGATATATAGGAGGGAGTTTATAGGTGAATCTGTATATTTATACAGGGTATATGATTTTGTTTGTACAGGTGATAATATTTTATACAAAGCAGGACAAAGATTTTTTCTTTGCAGGCTGATAGATATGTTATGGTGACTCATGTATAACATTTTATATATGCTGAGATGATATATTATAACGTGTTTCATTTATTAAACTTAGTGGCTGAATTTATATTTTAAAATAATTCGAATTGACTTTGTTTGCTGCCAAGATGATGGCATTTAATGCATATGTACTCTATTTTGTTTACATATGAATTGTATATGTGCAGTTTATATTTTGTAGATATTTTCTTTCTTTTGCTTTCTTGCTTATGAGGTTGAACATCTTGTATTGTGGCTGAAATGATAGGGTATTGAATGCATAAGCTTGTACATAGTTATTAATATTCAAATTCAATATATTGTTGTCTTGTTTCATACTTATCCAAGTTGTTCTTTGCATTTTTGACTAAAGATTTTTTCTACTTGAATATCATTTGTTGTTTCTTCTACTTGTTGATTCATATTTATGTAGATGCATTTGTTTTGCTATCTTGCTTTGCATTCAGCCTCATTACTTAGGAATATAAGTGAAGTCCTATTGTTAGTATGTTGTTAGAATTAGCTAATGTGTTCAATTTATATTTCATAGTTATCTTATGTTTTTGTTGTCTTGTTACTTGTCTTATGTTTTGTTAAAATTTTAGCTATGATATTCACTTATATTTTTTATAATTCATTAACATATTGTTTGAATTTGAACTATGTATATTTATTTGATTTATTTGTTTAACTTAATATTAATTGTCTTGTATTTCTTTAATACATATTTATATTCAAATATCCAAATTAAATTTCAATTAATTCATATTTTAAACTAACATTTTATATTAATTAACGATTACTTCACAAATTTTTATTCAAAAATTAAATTTATTATCAATTTAAACCCAATTAATATCCGGGATCGTTACAAAATATCAATGTGATAATTTTACATAATTCCCTCAATTTGAGAATACTATCAAGCTTCAACATGGAAACTCCACTTTGATTATAGTTAAATCATGGCATGATGTCCATCGAATAACTGTAGATGGGTCTAGTGGAAGCATTGTAAATGATACACTATTCAAGAGAGAATTCGTCTCCTCGGTTATATAGGGTTAATGTCACTTGGTCAACTTAAGTCAAAGTATCTGGCCAAAGCAGTACGATTAATAATAATTGTTATTATTGGACCAAGGATTTTTTGTTTGCACGTACAAATTTGAATATGGAAAATGTTGGTATTTTGATCAAAACCAAATTCTATAAGTCCAAATGTGATATTGCTTTAACGAATAGAATTAGTGTAAATAATTGTTACCATCGGGTACCGCTTACACTAAGGAAAATTGAATTTTACCAAAAGATGTGTAAGTAATAAATTTAGCCAAAATGTCATACCACTGGCTAAAGTGATGTATCAACGTTAATAATTGAATTTTTTGATATTAGTCGCTGACTGAATTCACACCTTTAAGTCGAACAACCGAAATGATAATACAACGAATGACCACATGATTTAATTAATTTATAATCATTGTAAATTAATTAATATTTATGTAATATTGATTATTAAATTTCATTTAGTAAGTTTAAATACCATTATTTTTTTTAGCATTATGCAAATATAAAAGTTATAAACTTACATATCGATATATGATGGCGGTAGAGCACTTAAATTAGATTTTAATGGAAAAAACATTAAGTATGTTTTTGAACAGATTAAATTAATAAATATTTATGAAATGTTAATTAATATTAATTTTTTTATGTTTGATTGCCATTGTTATCAAATGAAATGCGTATGTAAAAGTTATAAACGCAAGCAGCGATATATGATACCGATAGAACATATAAACTGGATTTAAATGTAATTAATGCTAATGGGTTTTGGAGATTTTGAGGGACAATCTATGACCAGAAATATATTTTGAGAGAGAGGATTTAATGATATTTAATTAATAATTAAATAGAGAATGTTTAGAAGGAAGTAATTGAAAGGTTTCAATGTTTCCTTTAAAATAGATTCTTCCTTATTCATTTCATTTGACACTCCTTGGCATTTCATTTCCTTTTGTCATCTTCCTCTCTATTTTGGTCTAAAATTCCATGGCTTCTAAGCCACAAAATTTTCAAAAGTAAATTATAATAAAAACAAATAAATTCAAGGTGGTTCTTGTCTCTGGATCCTTGCAAAATCCAGAGGTCGATTTAAGTGAATTAGGGTTTTATTCATCATTCAAGGTGCAAATCATTAGCTTCATTTTCAAGTCAATCTAATTTTATTTAGTTTTATACCCTTTATGTTTAGATGGATTAAATTCTATTTTGTTTACATATAGTTTTATCATGTTCATATCTTTCTATTCTTCTTCTATTCAATTTATTCATTTGTATGTATTTGGACAATGTTTTGGATATTTAGTTTATTCTACTGAACAAGTTATATCCTCATCATGTTAATATGATTAAAATCACGTTGTTCACATTCTTCGTTACTCATGTGTCACTTTTGATATTAATTTTGGACTTATCTCTATTTTTTTAGGATGTTTATTTTGTTTATATAACTTAGATTTGCATCTCATTATCATGAATTTATACGTGCCTATGTTGTCTAATTCATTCATATAGAAATCGTTGTCTGAATAAAATATTAAATTAACCTTTTTACATAAAATTTAGTTTCATATTACAAATTGAAAATTGATTCTTTTTTAAGTTATTTTAGAATAAATTTGTTTATTGTTTAAAAATTTAAATGGACTTTTATGCAAAAATCATATGACTTTTTATCCCTTTTTAGTTAAGGTTGGATTTTATTTTATTAACCTTAAATTTAATACACATATACACAAATGTGTGTGTGTGTGTGTGCGCGCGCGCGCGCGTGTGTGCGTGCGTGCGTGTGTATATGTGTGTTTTTAACTTAAAGCTTATAAAATGGATCCGTGTGTGAAATCCTCAATTTAATTTCAGACTCTTATTAAATTAGATCTTGTTACAGGTTTTGATTTCAAAGTGTACAGAATAAACAATCTTAATTTTAATATGTGTATGTGTGTGTATATGTGTGTGTGTGTGTGTGTGTGTATGTGTGATTATTATAGATCTAACACATATGTATTTTATTCGTCAAAAACTTAGACAGCAAAAGCAAGTGTAATCTTAGGTTTAAATTCCATTTAATTTGTCAATTAATTTAGTCAAAGAGAAAGGGAGAGAGAGACTTGAAATGTTTATCTCACTGCATTTATAGCTTCATCTTCTCTTAATTAATTATATATATGTTAAGAGAAAGAAAAAAAAGGTTTCCTTCTATGAAATTTTAAAGTTTATATGTTTATCTCTGCTTATATGTTGCACTTACACTATACACGTATATATAGATGATTTGATACATTCACTATAAAACATACAAATTTAAATTTAAATTTAAACTTCCTTTTACCAAAATAAATAAAATAGGATTTTGTATCATACTACATTAGCTTGGATCCAATAATCTATTAGACTTCAGTGGCTCAATAGATCCAAAATAGGACTTTTTTTAATCTACCTATTTTACCCACTTCTGACTGGACCGATACTTCTACAACGAGCACTGTATATTTATCCTTTAGTGAAATTTTAGTTGCTCAACATTTTAAGAAGCTCAACAAGGCTCACTTCCATCTGATTCTATAAATCACTCAGCCTGTGGAGTAAGTGAGCTTAAAATCAGGTTTATTTATAGCTCTCGATCTTTGCACCAAGCTTAGAAAGTCAATAAATATAGCCTCTCATCATTATGACATAATCATGTGCTCTAATTCCCTTGCTCATCTTTATGTTGAACAATTTCTTAGTTATCTCATACCTAGCGGAATGAGTTTACTTGCCAAAAAAATTTGAGCTGTCGAATATTTTATAGACATACATGTTTTCGTGCCGCCTTAGTAATAGTTTGTCTAAAGAAGACTACAGTAAGCTTGAGCTATGTCACAATCACCTACAAAAGTGGTATAAAATTTTGCTATTTCGGGATCCGCATCCGCAATGGGTTTGGTTTTAAAAGGTTCACTTATGTTAGACCATAATCTTTTATAAGTAGTCCTATCTTTATTTCTCTTAGCTAGTGGGTGTACTTAGGTCTGATGAGTTTAGCATTTTCAAAAAATAGTCTTAGGTGGATCATTTTTCTACAAATTTATTTTCAAGCAGATTAGTATAGTTTTATATATCATATGTCTTATGAATTATACCATTAAATATAGTCATTTAGTTTATCTAATAAGGCTTCTACTAGACTTTTATATTTCCCAAAGCCAAAAAAGTGATATGGGTACCTTTTGATTTCTCCAGTGAGTGCTATAATTCACTTGCCTTGGGATTTGACCTTGAGTTTGCTTAACAAATCATAGTCCTGCAAGTGATGGACAACTCTTTATTAGTTATACCAAATATAACTTCGAACCATGGTCATTGCCCTAATCCCGATCTTGACCTTGAGTTTACTAAAAAAATCAAAAGAGATTATTCAATCTTAGCTATGATTTCTTAATGGCCTAAGTATATATTCTTATACCTTGTTTTTCCTCAATAAACACAAGCATTTATCTTACCTCATCTAGAAATATATTAATAATACTACACATAACAACCCTAACTTCAGTTTGCTTAACAACTAATGCATATGCAAGTACGTATTAATACATAAAATAGATGGAAACTACACCAAAGATCATAATATTTAATACATTTTAGAGTGATATAGATTTAAAGAACACGTATTCATTATGACATACCCTCGTGATATAAGTGTCAGACCCATCTGATATCATGGTATACGTAACATACACTTGTATTTATTCTGGAAATCTATTTTGGGTTTATTTTAGTTCCAGTTATATTTAACTAGTACATATAATTTAATAATTTCAATTTGTTTATAAATAATCTAAGTAATTAACTTATACAATGTCATATGCATCTTATTAATTAAAGCATTTTTAAATTTAATTTCAATTCTTAATTTAAGTAACTAGATTTTATTTAAAATTTCAAAAAACTTACTTTATATTTTAAACTATTTAAGAAAACGATTTAACTATAACTTTACAATTATACACGTGCAAACATACATATATTAGTTAGTTAACTATTAATTATTCTATATTTAATTAAATAATTTTAGTCAAACTTTAAAAATTACTTAAATTAATCTTAAAAAAAATTGAAAAATTAAATTTTTTTTTTACTGAATAACGTTTATTAATCTTTTTATATTTCAAACTTAACATATAAATTTATAATATACTTTAAAATTCTAAATTTTGAATTTAGTCTAATGCCCAAATTAAATCCATGCATTACATTTGGGATAATTTTTTGAACTTACTCCACCTACTGGGCTAGCCAAGAACTAGGAAGAGAAGAATACTTTTCAGGAATTTTTTTTGAAATAGGTTGATTTTCAAAACTATTTCTTGTTTAGAGCTACTTTGCAAACTTATACCAAATAGTTGGTTTGCATCCAATCAGCAGCCACATCAACCTTTTTGTAATTCCAACGTTTTAGCGTAACTATGAGTTGTACCTATACCAAATTAATGCAGGCGCAACCCATAGTTGTGCATAATAAATTTGATATCAAAATGACATAGGCGCAACTATGAGTTACGCTTAACAATTTTGCTTGCAAACTAATATGGTGCAACTATGAGTTCCGTCTATGTTATGAATTTTAAGGCTTAACTCGTACTTGTGCCTGTATGACCCGTTGTATATAAAAATAGCAACATCCATACTTTTTTACCACACTGTCACTTTACCATATATTGCTCCTTCCTACTTTTCTAATTCCAGCTCAAAATGTCCCAATCAATAAATTCTAATTTATTCGTTAAGTCCACTCAAAATCGTCATATTTCTACATCATTAATTGATAGAACAAAGCTACAACAATTTTTGCAAGGTAATTGACTAAACCATATTTTTGAATCTAGTGTCATTTCTTCTTTTATGTTTTCATGTTGATTTTTAGTTCCATACCTTTTATATTAAGCTAGCCGAATAATATGGATAAGTGGGTGATCGAAGATAAAATATTATAAACAATGGGAAGCTAAATGTGAATTTATTCCTGAAACTCAGTTTGAAAAAGTTCCTTAAAATATTGTTGTTATTATTGAATTTGGTTTGGAGAATCAGGTTTGCTTTGATGAACTGAGTTAATGAACAGGGAAATAAATTAGCCGCGAGGGTCGAGTGAGACGGCCAACACATCCAATTTGTCATTGTGCAATTATTTAGGAGGTATTTGTATGTAAGAATCAGAAAAATGCAGGGCGTGGGTTTTACGGATGTGCACGGTACCTAGATCATATAACTAACCCAAATGGTGTTGAGTGTTATAGATACTTCAAATGGGTAAATCCTCTGTTGACTCCCAAAGGAGTTGAATATGCCTTAAAGATGCAAGCCGAAGTGAGGCGAATGGAATAGGAAAAGAGTATGTTATGACATCAGGTAAACTATTTGCAGCCCTTAATTTCGATTTGGAAAACGGTCTAGTAAAATGGTGTTATGTGATGGTTGTGTATCAGATTGATTTGATGGCGTTATGTATTCAGTAGTTTTAATGGTTGATGTATTACTTGGTTATTGTAATGGTTATGTAATGTTTGATGTATTACTTTGTTGTTGTAATGGTTACGTATTACGTTGTTGTTGTAATGGTTATGTACTGGTTACGTATTGTTTGATATATTACTTTGTCGTTGTTCGACTTTGCGTACAATGAATATTGCGTATAAAACTAGTGTACAAAATAAATCACAATCACAGAACATTGCAACTAACATCAATGTTCGACAAAACATAACTTCTGATACCAAAGTTATGTACAAAATAAAAACAAAAGTTCTACAATATACGAATGATGTGAGTAGCAAAAGCAAACAAACTAGCTATTATTTCCCGCGCGTTCTTCTCTTATGACCCAAGCTACTACATTGTCCACATCTGTCCTATCTTCTATCCCCCATTTCGTCCATGAGTCCTCTGATTCTTGCGGACCTTGGGCTTCTTGTATTCCTATGTGTTGGCGGTGGCTGTACAGTAGGGCCTTCATGTACATCCCAATATATACTATCGGGCATGGGATAAAAACTAGGGAATAACTATGTCTATAACTCTCTGCTATAAACCATGTTGAAATAAGATCATGGTAAGCCATGTTAGCTCCTCCTCTGCATCATGCACATGCAGCAAAAACATGAGAACATGGAAAATTGGTAAGAATAGTAATATTTCATGAAGCATTCAATTGTCATTGACGATATTTATTATATAGTTACATGCATTTGTGTGTGGTACTTACCACACCGTCAAGCTGAACCTGTTAATGCTCATATTTCATGCTTCTACTGCATATTTTTCCATCTTTTTTTCATACGTTGGTGTGAGTACGAATGTGTACTCCATTCCATCAGTACGTCCTTTGTAGAAGTAGCTATTAATGTGATTAAAGGTACGTGCTACTAACACCTTCACTATTAATGATCTTACACCTTTTAGAACTCCATTGAAACTCTCCGAAGCATTGGTAGTCATCATAAAAATCTTTCACAGCTGTCCTTATAAAGAGCCAGTTGTTCATCCTTCTGTCTGAGACTCCTATCAATCCATCTATCAACAGCCGACTAATAATTTTTAGTTGCACTCTTAGTTCTTTGTATGTTGTCTCGTCACTTGCTTTACTCAACCATGGCATAAATTTTACAAAATTTTGCTACCAAAACCTGCCTTTTTGAAGTTTGCTTTCGAAAGGAAAAGGCAGAAGCAATGATGATGAGGCCTTCTCCATTTCTCTTGCAAGGAGATTGGAATTCCTTTCATTTTATCAGAAATGAATGTAACACATCTTGCATTTAACGATGGATTTAAGTGTCCCATGCATGAAAACAACCACCCCCAAGTCTCTCTTGATTTGGTTCGTGCAATGGCAAATGCCAAAGGAAAAAGGGAGTTGTTTTCATCAACTCCAATATCCACAAGCAATGTACCTTGATATTTACCCGAAAGATGTGTTCCATCAATAGAATGAATAGAACGATAATGCTTGAAACCTTCTATGCTCGATCCAAATGCCCGGAAAGCCCTTTAAAATTGAATGATGTCTATATGAACATGATAAACAATGCATGTATTGTTTTTCTGTATTGCACGAAGACACTATGATAAGTCATTGTATGATGCTTCCCAATCACCAAATATTTTCAACACGTCTTTGCTTAGTCCTTTCCAAGTTCTTATGTAGCTTATCTGAATTTTGTACGTATTTGCCATAAGCTCTAGGCAGATTTTACAGTGCAACTTTGGTTTGATCGAACATTTGGAAGGACTTTGGAGTATATGAACTTTGTTGTTGCTTGTTTGTGATTCGAGTTAATGATTGGATTTGAGCATGTGTGATGACTACCGTATTTTTTTATCGTCCACCATCTCTTTTAGAAACAATAGCATGAAGCCTCCATGGACAATTATCATTAATATCACATATAGTAGTGAACTCTCTAGCATGAGACTTGATGTTTTTAAATGAAACTGAACACTTTATTGACCATTTACTTATATGTTCAATTAAAGATTCCTTTAATTTAAAAATCATACCGACTCGAGGGTCTTTCTCCAAACATTCCGGTCCAAACATTTCATCCGTAAATTGAACTTCTTGCATAATAGATTTTTTTTCATGATTATGTCGTTGCATTGGTCATCCTCTAACGGTTCTCCATCTCAAGATGCTCATCAAAGTTGTCAACTTCCTTTTAAATATCATCTAATAGAGCACGGTTATTAACATTTATAGCATCTATCCATGTATCATCTTCATCAAGTGAAGCAAGGATTTCCATGCTATCCAAATGTAATACATCATTATCAGCATTTCCACCCTCGATGTCTTCAGTCTCAACATCCTCTTCTTCATTTTCTTATACGTATTCAATTGAATGTTGAGTTGGAATTTACTATGAAGGATACGACATGAAACCATTCCCGGGTGACTACAGTGGATATGACATGAAACCATAGTCAGGTGTCTATGTATACAACTTGTAAACAAACAAATAATTGTTAATTATAAATATACACAAGAAGAACGAAACATACATGCATCACATGAAACCATACCTAGGTGTTTGTGTGTAAACGTTCAGTGGCTGGTTGGAATAATATGGGTAATACATTTGACTTTGCTTGACAATATTACTCGGTCCAGGTTAGCTTTTTAATCTACGATATGAGCTTGAGGTTCAGTTGTTTGTACCACCCCTCCTTTTTAACGTACAACTCGATCACTTTAATCCCGACATAAAACATAGAATCGATATTGTCATCATCATTCACCTCAATAGCAATCAAATTGTCATTCATAACCTATTTACTTACGAACGAGATGTCAAATTTGGCTGAATTAATCTTTATAGCTTTGTAAATTGTTGTTTTCGACTTAAGGTAATTACAACCCTTCCTCACTTTAGATTTTTTATGCTTTCCGCCGGCATAGGTTGGTCTACTATTCTCGTCGATGGTTAAATCACCATCGTTGTGACAAATAATTGGTACGGTTGTCATAGATCTAGCAAATTTCAAGAAACTGAATTTCAGTTACATATGTAACAAAATAAGTAGACAAGGGTTTCAAATCTTTACCTCAAATCTAAAAGAAAGTAAAATTTTATATTGTTCTTTGTCGATTTAAAGAATTTGAGTGGATTTGTTATATTTTTAGTTGAGTTGTAGTAAGAGAATTGGAATTTAGGTTTCTGAAATAAGTTGGGGAAGAAGAATTAAGTTGAAGTGGAGAGGGGTATAAGGTATAAGCTGCTGTTGGGCCAGAATCAAGTCCATGTATGGGCATAGCTTATAGTTGCGCATGCTACTTTATATGGTAGCGCAACTCAAAGTTGCGCTGTTGTCCAAGAACAGAGCGCAACTCAAACTTACGCTCTGTTGCGAGTTACAAGTGCAACTCACAGTTGCGCCTGTAACCTGCTGCGGTTTTTGAAACAACAGCTCATATATGTCTATATAGGCACATCGACATGATTTAAAATCAATTTATTTCAGATAAATCGAATTCAGATTAAACACATCATACGCATTTCATATAAACCATATATATGAAAACAACAACAAGTTTCAAAACCACAAATCAATTAAACAACGTAATTATTTTGTTCTTACATCAACAAAGTTCAACTTCAAATGCCAGTGCAATTTAAAAACAAAAACCCAAAACAATAATCTAACATGCAATCTATCGTCTAAGGTTCCTACTATACTACCTAATTTTGTAAGTACACTTACCATACTACCTAATCTCTTAAGTTTCTAATTTCACACGGTGTTCTTCTTTGTGTTTAGGTCGAAAGCAGTTGAGATGGTCCAACTTTAATTACGTCATGCCCCCGTTGAGTGCCTTGCGAAGATTCAGCCACGTCTCTCCGACATCTTCTTTGGTATGTTCGAGAAAAAGCTTTAGGTGGATGAGGCACATAAGGCGGTGGTCATTCAAGCTTATGTAAGAATCGATTTGATAACTTCTTTGATGTTGAAACACTTACCTTTAACTCGATCTTCACCTCTAGGATCTGCGAGAACATCATCAACTTCATTCGAAATAAGGTACAACCAACCTAAAGCAAAAGAAGTATTGACGTAAGTAAGTAAAGCTACTTGAACGAGCTAAGAGATGAAAATTTAATTAATCAGACCAATCAAGTTCCACGGGTCCTCGTGGAGCATATCTAGGCAATCTAGTATATGGTTCTTTTGGAACAAATCGTCACATTATAAGCCAGTACCAATTGTAGTACTGTTCAGTACCAATTGTAGTATTGTTCAATGGTGACTCTTGGTACGCGTTCAACTTGTACATGATCCAATCTATGATGCCATCTGGCTACATAAGTGTTATACAAATATTTACTCCAACCATTCAAGAACATTTGCTCGGTTGCATCCAGTATATGCTGATTAAGGCCAAATTGCCTCATCACTATATCCAGGTAGTGCATGGCCACACTTTGCAAGTAAATGATTGGGGTTCTTGAATACAAAGTCTGTTCTCCATCCTAGCAAACTGGCGGCAAATCCTATACACTTTCAACTGTGTACAGCATCCAATCAACATTATACTACTCCATAACATCGTGCTCATTGTGATAGAGTGTGGGATGATGGGTTGGACTCTCCAATGTCTATCATCTGTCCGACAACAATCAATAAACAAAATAATGTGTGAATATTGTATTAAAACATAGAGTTTTCAATAGATATTACTAGCGGTTTTACCCAACCCCGCAAGGTAACCCAGTAGTGACATTGGAATGATCATTTGGACGACCAATAAAAATAAGCGTCCATGACAAAACCTACACATCATCAGTATTAAACAAGGTCTTTAAAATATTAGTACAATTATAAGTGAAAAACGTTATACCTATAGAAGGTTTAGACAACCGACTAACCGCTTGACATCCTTAGCACCACGTTATCCAACTGCTTATACAAAGCGCATAAATCAATGCTACCCCACGAATAATTAGAAATAGTGGCAAAATCCTATAGCAGGCATAGCTTTTGACACTTACTCGACCCTTTGAATGGGTTGGTAGAAGCCGAGATTCTATAATAAGCAAAATGACAGCCCATGTGAACTGTTCTAGCTTCTCAACCGATGAATCAGGAGTAATGGCCTGGCCAATTATAAGGTCGTTATTCTATTTGACCATCAATTCCCTACTATTAACCATCGCTTCGAGGGGGGTCTCACTAAGAAAAGGGTGACAAACATCATTGACGTCCACATTACCAAAGTAATTAAGAATGGCGCCTTCTATTGGAAGGCCGAGCAAAACAGAAACATTTTGCAAAGGAATTGTCATTTCTCCAACAGAGAAATGAAAGGAACTAGTCTTGGGTCTCTATCTATCGCATAATGTTGTGAGTAAAGACCTATAAAATCCGATATACTTTGTCTTCATGAAATACCAAAAGCTTATGTGATGAAGTAATTGTTAAACTTGATGGTCGTCAACCATCTCCTTTAGGTCTTCGCGACTCTACAAATGATCTAGACAGTTAACGGGTTTTACACTCTACAAACAAAGAATTATAACATATAGTTAGTTCGAAATGTTAAAACTCTTCAACCATTTACTATATTTAGAAAATAAAAAAAATTACCCATAATAAATCTTCAACATTTATGTGGTGATTATCCTAAAAATATAACACGCTACCATTCGATAGGTTCACTCTATGATTGTGAATGTTCATGCAAATTAAACGCAAGTTAATAACACTATTTACAAGCTATGATTGATTCAATGGTAAGAATTGGATTACGACCACCTAGACTAAGTTATTTGACAATGTTTATTACAAATAGAAACAAATAATATGCAAATTAGAAACTAACAAACAAACCTAGGGTATAGACAATACCAAAAAGCATATTGTGTTGATGAAGATCCCGCTTCTATTATTATAGATTTTTTCTACTCGAGATTAGTGAAGAAATTTGTTAATTTTAAGTGGAATTGATGAAAAAAGCAAGATTTGGGGTTTGAGGGAGATAGGCTCGTGTTGCTGCAATGGGGAGGAAAAGGGAATTTGAGGAGATAAGTCAGGTTATGGGGTTGCTGCTGTCTTTATGGGTAGTAGAAAACCCATGCAAGCGCAATTATGAGTTGCGCCTATATGTATACTATTATTGGCGCAACTCATAGTTGCACCTATATTTTGATATTGAATTTAATATGCACAATTATGAGTTGCACCTATATTAATTTGCCAGAGGCGCAACTCGTAGTAGCGCTAAAACATTGGCAATTACAAAAAGACTGATGTGGCTATTGACTTGGTGCAAACCAACCATGTTTGGTAATAAGTTTGCAAAATAGCCCCAAATGCGAAATAGTTTCAAAAATTATCCCACTTCGAAAATTTATCCTGCTTTTTGTCCAACCTCAAGCCTAGATACTCTAATTCTCCACACCTATTAAATATAAAATTTTATTATATAGCACTAAAGGCTGACAAATATATTTGCGTCAACTAATTGGGCTTTGATATTAGTGTTGGATCTGGCTTGTTTGGTAGTGGATGATACAAAAATTTCTAAAAAAAATCCCTGTTTGGATCTAATGGGTCTATGTAAACACTGTCACATTGAAATTTCTTATTTGACATAATTGTTATCAACCAATAAGAAACTCTCGACCGAGGCATTATGTATTTATCCAATAACTATAAGCACCTTACCCCTTGGTGCACCCATTAGCTAAGGGTAATACATTGTCTAACATTTGGAGAGAGTTGCATACTCCGGTCCCAAGGGATGTATCGATACCAATTCTCAAAACATTCTAACCAAGAATATTTAGAACAAAATATTATTTTATATTGTGATTAATAGCATCTTATATAAGGATTTTCTTATTTATACATTGTAAATTATTATTTAATTATTTATATCATAATATAACAAGGTATATAAAAAAAAAAGCCAAATAACTTTTATTATGAACAATATTAATTGTAAAGTTTATATTTATGTGTACGTATGTATACTAAAAATTTGGTCAGTGGTTCAAATACACAATATACTAAAATTTGCACAAGACTCAAATAGTTGATGATACAATTTTATTTTCTTGTTTAAGTTCAATTGGATCGGTGAGGAGGAGTGCTCGTCTTCGTAGAGCAGCCACTAAAGTATCTGATGACTCCAGCTCAGTTAGTAGTGAGACTGGTTCTACAGTGCATAGAGAGGTTGAACGTAGCTCGAGTGCATCTAAATCGGTAAAAAGGATTGCTTGTCTTCATAGAGCGACCATTAGAGTTTCCGATGGCTCTAGCTCAGGTATGAATTTTCTTTTGGGTAGTACATATAGTCCATGTGCTTTGAGTAGTCCATCCACTTGTGATATGCAATACTTTGGTAAGAGTTCAAGCTTTATTTTTGATGTGGTTCAGATAGACACAGAGTATGTTAGGAGTAGAGAATTAGAGCGGGTTAGATCTCTTGAATTATGAGACAGATTAGTCGGAACGTTAGGCATTTACATGATTTAAGTAAGTGTAGTAAATTAAACCATTTTCAAAGATAATAACATTAATATTGTATTGTTACAAAAAACAAAAATAGAACATCCTAATTTTCGCTCTTATATGTGTTTAAGGTTCCTCTATTTTAGTCAATAGGTTCACCTCCCTGCTAGGGATTGTTTATGGGGATTAATGGTGGGCTAGGCAGAACACTATATTGAAGTTTTAATATCTATTTCTAAAGTTCATTTGATGCATCTTATATTTTCTTATCTTAGTGATGGTTCATTTCTAAATGTTATTAATGTTTGCGGACCGAACTCTAAGATAGATCATAGAGTTCTTTATAGCGAGTGTCTTGATTTTAAATCACTCACTCGAGGCTAATGGGTGATGGGTAAAAAATTTAGTGTCATTATATTTGTAGGAGAAAGATCCCGTAGAGAAGGTGGTTTGTCGTTATGGAGGAATTTGATCAGTTTATTGTTGATTGTAACTTAACAGAGATAAAATTAAGCAACACATAGTTTACTTGGTCGAATGGTATAAAAGACCTATCGACGGCATGCACTTTTAAATATATTTCTATTAATGATGAAGTAGAAACAAATTCCCTGTTTGTATGGTAATTGAACTTTTGAATATCTATTCAGATCATTTCCCAATTATTCTATCTTGTACTAACCAAAATATTAGGAATAAAAATTTCGGATTTGAAAAGATATGGTTATTAGAAAATAATTTTAATGATTTAATAATAAATAAATGGATTCCTATGACTAATTATAACTATATATTTTTAGGAAATATAGATAGATATTTGTAAGTAAGCTTAGAGACTTAAGAATATTTCTTATGAAAAGGAGTAAGATGTTTATGGCAACATTAGAATTAAAAAGGATAAACTACTATATGAGATTTTAGAGTTGAATAAAATAGAAGAATCAAGAAATCTAAGTATTTCAAAAAAATGAGCTTTCAAATTTAAAAGAAGAGTTAATTAAAATTATTATATAAGAGGAAGTTATGTGGAAACGAAAACCTAGGGAACCTAAGGTTTAATGGATGATGAGAGTGGTATGAATACTAATTTTTCTCATAAAGTAGCTGATATTAGAAAACGTAGTGATACCAATAAATCTATTTTAATTAACAGTGTTGAGATTTTGATCAAAAAGAATTAAACAATGAGTTTACCTATTATTATAAAGTATTTTTAGGACCAAGAAAGGGCATAGAATCAGAGCTAAATGAGATAATTTATATCCCCATAACACTATGATTGATTTAGTTGGATTGGATATGTCATTTACGGAAGAAGAGATTTTGAGGGCTATAAAGGATATGCCCAATGATAAATTACTGGGTCTTGACGAGTTCCTATTTATTTTATGAATTTTTTTGGAATGTTTTAAATATAGTATAACAAAAATGTTTAATGAATTTTATTATTGTTCATTACAGTGAGGTAGGTTTCACCAATGTAATTTTACTACATAGGAAAGAGGTAGATAATGAGTAGAAAGGCTTCAGATCTATTTCATTATTAAACTATTCTTAAAATCAATTATAAGGTATTAGCTAATAGGTTAAATAAAAATAATAATGATTTAATATATAATACCCAAACTGCTTTTATCAAGGGTATAATATTATGGATGGGGGTACTTATAGTTCAAAAATTCATTAATTACTATTACAAAAATAATACCACTTGCGTGCTTTTAAAACTTGATTTGCTAAAACTTTTGATTCTGTCGATTTGGATTTCCTAAAGGATTATTACTAGCTAGGGGTTTCAGTGCTAGATGGGTGGGCTGGATTATGTATTTACTTAAAACTGTAAATTCAAGTATTATGGTTAATGGTATATTAGGAATAAAATTTGAAACTTGGATTTAGGCAAGGTGACCCATTAGCACCTTTTTTTTAAATTAACAACTGATGTTTTTGCTAGGATTACCAAGTTGACCATTAGCAATAGGATTTTAGACAATATAGAAAATGAGATCACAATTAATGGTCTTTTTGTTCTCCGAATTTTGGATGATACTATGCTTTTAGATTCTCATTTTCCTAAGCATATCATAGTGCTTAAGTTCATTTTATACGGTTTTGAATTACTCTTTGGATTAAAAATTATTTTGTATTAAAGTTTGATACTAAAACTAAATGACATAGATAAGGTAGAAAACCAAGTTGCTTATACGTTAAATTGTAAAACAATAAAAATTTCCATAGAATATTTAGGATTTTCGATAAGACCAAAAAAACTAAAACATGAAGATAGGTTAACTATAATAGATAAAATTAATAAACGATTGTCTTAATCGAATGATAAATATTTATCAAGGGCAAGTAGGATAGTTCTTATTAATTCAGTTTTATCTACATTACTAATTTATTTAATGTCATTTTATCTCTTTCCAAAGTGGATAATTGATCAAATGGATAAAATTAGAAGAAATTTTTTATGGGATGAGGATAATTAAAATGGTGGCTTTAAGTGTCTTATTAAATGGGAAATGGTTTGTAAATAAAAAAATGAGCGAGGATTAGAAATTAGAAATTTACTTAACCTAATTATATCATTATTAGGAAAATGGCTATGGAATTTAATGATAATACTGAAAAATTATAAACGAAAGAAATATTATTGAATCAACGGTATTGTGGCACATTTAATTTGCAACATATTTCTATTAGTAATACAAATAATATTTCTCACTTTTGGAAATCGATAATAATAAATTTTGATATTTATAAATTAGGAATTAATAATATGGTGCATTCTAGGAATGTCACTTCGTATAGTAGTTATTCCCTTTAAAGTAAAATTTAACTTTATGAAATTTGTAATTATAAAAATGCATCGATTCAAAAATATATAGGCCGAATATGATTTTTCCTTAGGAATTTAGTTTTAATCGTACGCTAGTGAGAACTACTTTATCATAGTTTGCCTTATTGAGTGCTAAACTAGAACTGTACAACACCGATAATGAAAATGACATTAAAATATGGTGTTGGGATAAGAGTAAAAATTATACATCTCATTCATTTTATAAAATTTTAAACTTTTCTAGAGAAAAATCAAACAAATTTAAGTACCTTTGGAAAGTTTATGCTCCTCATAAACAAAAGTACATATGTGGCTTATTTTCCATACAAAATTGAATACTATAGAACTTTTAAAAAAGAAAAAATATTTTTAGTGATAAAAATGGTTTTTTATGTAACAATAAAAAAGAAAATGTTATGCATTTATATTTTGAGTGTCGTATCACTATCTTATTCTTTTAAATATTCGTAGTATGTTTTATTTAATAAAACAAATAGTGATATTAATTGTGAATTATATTGGCGTAGGCTTAGACATTATTATAAAGGATATTATAGGTTTTTACTGGACATTGTTTTCACAATTACATGTTGGTATATTTGGTTTAAAAGAAACCAACTAGTGTTTAATAATATTAATCTTTCCTTGGAAAATTTTGTTAGAATTTGCGCTTTCTATAAAACAATGTGAAATTAATCTTAAGGCTATTTAAACACTAGAGACGGTGAAGTATATATTAACTACTTACTTATGAATTTAAAACCTTATCTACTCTAATTGCAAACAAAAAAAAGTAATCAGAGAATAAGTCAGTAATAAAATAAAATGTCGTAAAGTAAATAACACCAAGGAATTTTATATTGATTCGGATTAACCAATCCTATATCCGGTCCTGTACTGCATGGTGTAGAATTTCACTATCACGACTTGCTTTCCACGGGTGGAAAGAACACCTTACAATCTTGATTTCATGGGCTACAAGATGCATCCTCTTGATTTATGAGCTACAAGAACATCCTCTTCTCTATACAAATAACTATAGAGTATGACAAGTAGTCGTATCTTCAATACATGTTCTTGCTGTTTTGGTACAACAAGTAGTCACATCTACAATATAGATTTTTGCAGATTCGATACAACGATCCTATAGACCTCCAGTGGTAATATATCTTTGATTTCTTTGAGGAATAGGATGAAATCAAAGACAGAATGATGCGAATTCAATTACAAACTCTCTGATATTGTATGGTTTAGAAATCTTTGAAGAGTTGGATTGAAATAGCACAGATTTGTAAAGAGAATGGAAGAATATGCAATGAATATCTCTGACAATGTTTGGATATGAAAGAGCAAGAAAAAGAAGAGAAAGATGTGTTTAAAATTCGCTTTCCAGGGCCTTTATATAAAGGTTGAAGAGACATATCTTTTAGTGAAGAGGTAGAGGGAAATGTCTTTTCATTTGAAATTTGAAAATATGAAAAACGACATTTATGTCGACATACATGCAGAGGACATGTCGACATATAGTGTTACAAAATGGAACATCAACACCAATAAGTGCTGTAGATTTTCAGATTTCCAAAGTACCTCATATTTGTGGATTTTTGTGATTCGGTTGAGATCAATGGTTAATGATCTTCAAGTATAATTGCCATGGAGTCTTTAACTAAGATTCAACCAATTACTAATCACCTCAAATGCCTCCGTCCTTTCGGTATTTGCATTTCTTCTTCAATCAGTATTGTTCTTCCAGTTGCTCTGATTAATCTTCATATGTAATTTATTTTCTTTCATTGAGTTCTTATTTATCTCTATAAATGTATCCATACTATATCCGAAAAAACTGCATAACCCGGAGATACATTAGTAGTAATATTTACATGGTTATTGTCATCAAAATTAATATCTGAGTTATTAACAATTTCCTCTTTTTTGATGATGACAACCATATAAATATTTGAAAGATATAATATAATATTTTTATGTACAAAAATGGCAAAAAATAATCACTTAAGCACAACTAGACAATATGTATAGAGTTTGTATATAGAGATATACACGTATATATAAATAAAACTTATAAGGGGAATCAAAATCAATACAAAGCATGAGTTAAAATATTTAAAATGTTAGGAGTATTGGAGTTATCGACGTTGCTGATGCTAATAACATATCCTTCTTGAATTATGTCCAATGTTCACTATGTCATCGTCTTCGTAAATAATGTCGCTCGGTATCTATGGATTATATGCTTTGAACATCTGATGTCTAGTATTATTGTTCGGTACTTGAAAAATATAAGATATGCGCACTGGTACCCTATTTTATTTTGGGCTCGATAAGGTTAAGTTTTGGGAAGCCAAACCCTGAAAGTTTGAATGCCTTTTAAAATATAATCATTAGATAAATGAATTTTATTAATAAAATTATCTATATATTTTTCATTCTCAATATTATCTAACCTTTAGGAACCCATAAATTAATGAACCTATTGGTGGTTTTAACTTTAATTTCCTAGGTTTTGGTTTGAATTTGGTATAAAATAATTAGTACTTTGAGTACTATTTTTCTTTAATTCGAGCTCAGTGGTGTATCTAGGTCCATGTTTATTATCAGTGGATTTAGATCCAGATAAAAAAATTCTAGATTATCCTTCCCTCTGTTAAATTTATCAACATCACTTTATATTTTATTAAAATCCTTATTACAATTAAGACTAACATTATCCGGAGATGTTATTTTTTCATTAAGATCAGTGATCTCTGACTTCATTGAAAGATTCTGATTTTAAGAATTCATTTTCACTTTTTGGTTTTTCAAAACTTTCAAGTGTTAAATCATTTTCATCATTATGTCCATTAAGTCTTTTCATTTCATCCTGTAGACATTGTTTTTCTTCGGTTAGCATTTCATTAAACATTTTCAATCTATCTATCTCTGCTAAACTAGTCTTATATTCTTTTCTAAGCATTTTATATTACTTATACATATCATTTAAAATACTAATAATTTCAAATTCATACCCGGTCATCCTTTTTCATGAAGCACATGTTGGCATTTTCAGTTTTTGAATCACTATCACTTGATGATGATCCTAAATCATTCCATTTTGCATTGAAAGTCTATGTCCTCTTCTTATTGAAAGTGTTTGAAGAGAACTTTGATTTCTTCAGATTTGGACAGTCTCGTTTCAAATGACCGGGTTGATCACATTCGAACTTGATAGCGTTTCCATTTCTGGACTTAAAGTTTTTAGTTTTCCATAGTTTGTTTATCTTCCTATATTTTAAAATTTTCTTGAAGATCATGAAATCGATTCCTACATCATCGTCATCTAGTTCATGATTGTCGTTTGTAGTGTTGAGTGCCAGTGATTTCTTCTCATATGCTTGATTTTCTTTTCTAACTTGCAACTTTACTTCATATGACATTAGATTACTAATTAAATCTTCTATTTTCATAGTATTAATATCATTGGCTTCTTCGATTGCCAAAGTCTTCTGATCTCATTCACTAGAAAGTGAATTAAAGATCTTCCTGATTCAGTATTCTTTAATAACATTTTTTCTAACGATATTAATGCATGTAATATATTCTGAAATCTAGAATACATATCAGAGATAGACTCATTTGGTTTCATTTTAAAAAGTTGAAACTGGTTGGTTAGCATAGATATTTTTGTTTGTTTTACTTTACTAGTGCCCTCATGTGTGACTTGCAATATTCTCCAGATGTCATATGCAGATTTAAAAATGGAAACTCTATTGAATTCATTTATTTAAGGCACAAAATAAAATATTCATGGCCTTTGAATTAATAGGTGCTCGTGCTTTTTGGCCTGCGTCCAAGATGAGCACTTAGTATGGGGTTCAGCGTACTTACTTTGTGTAATATTTCAATATCTAAACCATTTGACTGTAAATAAATTTTCATCCTATAAGCCCAATATGCATAATTACTACCATCAAATAATGGGTGTCCAATAGTAGATTGTTCCTCTATAAAAGTGTTACCGGTGTTATTAGTCATTTATACTTTTCAAAGATCAAGTTATGAATTTTTGAGAACCAGTGCTTGATACCAAATGTTAGAAACTGAGCTTTCAATAAAACAACGTGGAATGGATCTTAAGGCTATTCAAACACTAGGGAGAGTGAAATGTGTGTTAAGTACTTATGAATTTAAAACTTTATCTACTCTAATTACAAATAGAAACAAGTAATCGGAGAATGAGTAGGTAATAAAGTAAAGTGCACTAAAGTAAATAACGCCATGGATTTTTATACTGGTTCAGCTTAACCAATCTTACATCCAATCCTTTACTGCACCATACAAAATTTCACTATCACAACTTGCTTTCCATGAGTGGCAAGAACACTTTACAATCTTGATTTCATGGGCTATAAGATGCACCCTCTTGATTTAAGGGCTAAAGGAACACCCTCTTCTCTATACAAACAACAATAATGTATGACAAGTAGTCATATCTTCAATATAGATTCTTGCAGATTCGGTACAATGATCCTGTAAACCTTCGGTGGTATTATCTCTTTGAGTTCTCTGAGGAATAGGATGAAATCAGAGAGAGAATGATATGAATTCAAGCATAAACTCTCTGATATGGTATGGTTTGCATATCCTTGAAGAATTGGATTGAAATAGTATGGATTTGCAAAGAGAATGAAAGAATATGCAATGATTTTCTCCCACAAATGTTTGGATATGAAAGAGTAAGAGATAGAAGAGAAAGATGTATTTAAAACTTATTTTCCACGGCCTTTATATAGTGGTTGAAGAGACATGTCTTTGATGAAGAGGTGGAGGAAAATGTATCTTCATTTAAAATTTGAAAATCTATAAAACGGCATGTATATCGACATACATGCAAAGGATATGTCTACATCTAGTGTTACAAAAAGGATCAGCAACACCAATAAGTGTCGTATATTTTCAGATTTCAAAAGTACCACATATTTGTGAATTTTTGTGATTCGGTTGAGGTCAATGGTTGATGATCCTCATGTATAATTGTCATGGGGTCTTTAAAAAAGATTCTAAGATTTAACCGACTACTCATTACTTCAAATGACTTTATCTTATCGGTATTTGCATTTCTTCTTTAACTAGTTTTGTTCTTCCAGTTGCTCCGATTAATCTCCATATGTAATTTATTTTCATCCACTAAATTCTTGTTTATCTCTGTAAATGTCTCCATAATATATCTAAAAGAATTGCACAGCTTGGAGATACTTAGTAGTAATATTTATATGGTTATTATCATCGAAAACAATATTTGAGGAGTTAACAAATTTGATATACGTAATTACTTCTTTTATTTTTTATTGGATTTCTAATCTAGTTATTAATTAAATAAAAATGTTAGTTTTAAAGAGTTCGTTAAAAATGTAAAATCTTGTATTGATTTTTTAGAGGAAAAAAATCATTATTAACTAGGGTGAATTTGTGCTATGCACATAGAGTTTACCCTGCTTATAGTTGTGGAATATGAATATTATTAATTAGAGTGGCAATGCTAGTCAAAATAATTCTTTTATCCATTCACAAACATGATTGAATTATTCAAAAATTTGTATGCTTTTTCTTGATTTACTACTGTAAAATATATTTAAAAAATGAATAATTGCAGCATAGATAATTTTCAATTTCGTGGTATCATTTATAATTGCTCGAGTATCGCCCTAAAGCAAATTAAAAAAAAACATAGAGAAAATTTAGTTCAGACGCTAAGTTAGAATGGTAGAAAAGCAAAGCATAATGAAATGTAAATTATACGAAAAAACTAATTTCATAGCCGTGTTTGCAATGCAAAGTAGTTAGTGTAGAAAGAAAAAGAAGCAAAAGCCAAAGTAACCTGAATATAGTGTAAGGGAAAAATCACGGTCTTTAAAATAAAGAGCAAGATAAGAACTTTAATAGCTGTTGATAATTCTAAATTTAAGTATCTTATTTTAGTAAAGTTAAAACAAACATTGTATTGTAAGAAGCACATTAGTGTGTTTAGTGCGCTAGAGTTGTCTGTTAGTATTTCCATCACCATTAAATATTTCAGCTATATTACTATTACCGTGGCTTTACTGCACTAACCAAGATTATAAACTTTCGAATCAGAATAATAATCAGAAAAATATATCGATATAACAACGCTCTATGGCTTATCATACGTCATATATGATTAGACTTTTAATCTAATTACATATATATTGGGTTTTGTATTTAAAAAATTTATATTATCGTTATATATCAAAAGTACAAATTTTGTCACATATAAATATTTCTATGCATGCCTGCCATTAGTATAATAAACCAAAATGGTTAATAATATATCATTTTAGCATGCCAAATTGATACTGGTTAAAAATGGTAAACCAATGCAAATTAAAGACCAAAACGATAATGCACTAATTTATTTTATACATTTATTCAAAACTATGCAGTGAGTATACATAAAAAATTAACCAACACTTTGAATGCTCGTTAGGGAAAAGAACATAATATGATCAAAAACATTTCCAATCAGATTCAACAGGATAAAAGACAATGTGTATAATCCAATAATCCAAAAAACAAATAATGTGAATGTTAGGTGTGGCTCACATTGTATTAAAGTGGGTGTATAGCTTGGACTATAATTAGTCCCACGTTGCAAAATATCCTAAAGAAAATAAGCATATATGTGTGATTGATAGTATGTAACAACAATGGATTGTTTTTGTTATAATAAATGTTGCCATAAATATATATGTACTCTAAGGATGATGTAAACATGGGCACTGAAAGAGCTTCATTCAGTGGTCTGGTCTCTTCTACACCATATGAAGTACACGCACGGCGGAAATGCAAAGGGTGCCGAAAATTTCAACATGGTATCAGAGCCTTGGTTCAAGGGGACCAATATGATGCGGCATTGACCCCAGTATACTTCAGAATATGGCATAAGCTCGGGATTCTCATTAGGGTGGAGTTATATGTTAGAATGCAACCTGCTCCAACAGTGGAAAAGAGGACTCTTTGTAAAAACTGTTTGGCCAAACTACTGAGTGGTGGTGGCGACCTAATCTGAACCGTTGAGAGGTTTTAGTGACGGTATCCAAGTGTTTGAGGACTCTATATAACTTTATGTTGAATTGAGAAAATGCTCGCCAAGGTGAAGATATGTTAGGTGTAGATCTCATTGTATTAAAGTGGGCATGTAGATTGGATTATAATTAGTCCCACATCGCAAGATGTTCTCAAGGAAATGAGCATATATATGGGATTGGTAGCATATAACAATAAGGTATTCCTTGTATTACAATAAATGTTGTCATGAACATATATGTGCTCCAAGGGGAATGTAGGTTACAGTCATGGTGTTGAGCTACGTTCAGTGGTCTTGCCTCTTCTAACCTAAATGATGTGCACACATAGCAGAGATGTGAGAGGGTGTCAAAGATTTCAACACTGAATACGACCAAAAAAGAAATGTCAGGTTGCCTCAAATATTCATCGCAGCCAAAATCTTTTTAAATAGTAGCATGAGTAATTATTGAGTTTGCATTGTACGCCAAAAACAGGCCGTAGTTGTTTCTAGTGTTTTAGAATTAAATATCATGAGTTAAAAGAGAATGGTTAGATCAAATTTTATCATGGAGCAGTGGAACACAAACTAAATGAACAATCTCAAGTAGCTAAAGAATAGTGGACAAAAAAGATCGAATAAAAAAACTGCTTATCATATGTGCCTTATTTTCAAAGATCTTTTTAAGGTTTGTATTTAAATTTTACTTGCAATAAGCATGTAATTTTTTGCATTGTATCAATCGTTTTAAAAAAAAATTAGCCATGAACAAACAATAAATATATGCCTTTTAACGCCCATAACTAATGACGACTTACAAATATTTGGACCTAACTGAAAGTAAATTTTAGAGAACCATGTAATAAATCATTCATCAATCTATGATAATCAACATTGTGAAAATGCCATATTCATAATTTTTTTGCCTTCTATTACAATCACAAAATACTAATATCTAATATAATCTTTCAGTATGAACATTAAGTCTAAACAAAGGCATATTTGAAATTAAGAAGCACGAATATACCATACAAATACTATAAGTCTGTATTTTTATTTTATAAGTTTGAAATTATAATACAATATAAGAATATTTATTTATTTGTTTAAATATGACACAATTTGGTTGGGAACTTGATTTATGCTCTAAGCCTTTAACCATGTCTATGTGATGGCTACAAAGTACATCTTTACATTACGACATTACAATTGGGTAAATATTATTAACTAAAGTAGAAAACTTTAGCTCACACAAAAAGGTTTATGCAATTTCAATAATTACGTCCTATTTATTCAAAAACTCCAAAAATATGTGCAGCTAGACATTTCACACTTTTTATCCACTAAAGCTTCTCTTGATAATCATTTTATGGTACCATCGATAAATAATAATGACCACGCAGTTATTCATTATGAATTTCATATTTATTATTGTGCTTATTTGCAAACAATTAAAATAATATATGTTAAATATATTATCGTATATACTTTTCTAAGTCTCAACTACTACTATGGAAATAGATACATCATAAATAACCTTTAATATGACAAATATGGATTAAACTATAACATCTTATGATGCTACATTAGTACAGGTTATTGAAATTTGTACTTATTTATATATCTTAGGTTATAGCTTTAATGGTATGAAAAACTAGAAAAACGATTTAGTTCATGTCTACACTAATAGTGTCTAAATTCAACCATAATTAATCATAAAGTCAACTTAAAATGGAAATGGCAAACAACGAAAATGAAGAAGGTTGAATAGATATAAAAAGTTTAAAATTAAACTGTCAAGATATGTTAATTGATGATCATACAAAGCGTTAATTTTAATTCACCTATTCAAACCATGCTACTAAATGAAATAATAAATCTAGCCTTAACCAAGCCCTTATGGTTGAAACTAAAAGTCTTAATCAACTATACAATAATCTATGTTGCATCAAACTAAAACATAGGAGGAAAGTTATCTAAAAAATTGGTTAATGATAACCATTTATCTAATTTAATAGGGTCACTGTATACGAATATTTTTTTAGGTTGCAAATTTATTCCTATGCAAAAAGAAGAAAAGGAAGATTTATTTCTTTTTATGCTAACATTGACCAAATTCAAACCTAATCCATCATTAATCGGATGGGAAACGAAAATTGATGGTGGAGAAACGGAAGAAAGTTAAAGTTTTGAAAAAAAAATTAATAATTAAACTACCATGATATGCTCACTAATGACTTGACAAAGCTTCAATTTAGATTTCATATTTAAATATTTTTTGTAAAGGAAATTAAAAAATACACATAAATAAAGACTAATTTATAGAAAGTGAAACTGTTTTTCCAATGGTCAAAAATATATTGATCAAGTTAAAATCTATAAGAAAATAAAAGTGAAATTAAGGAACAATGGTAATCCATTTCTTGATCGAGAGATTGAGGATTTCAAGGAGGATTCCACCATTACAATTGATTTTATTAGAAGAAACAAAAATTGAACTTTGAAATTAGGGATGAGACAAACTATAGGCTGGAAATGATTAAATTGTTTGAGAAAACTTATAAAGAGATGAAGAGGAAAGGTCCAGAAAACTCTTTAAATTCTAAATAGATAATGGGTGTCACATATCAGCATTATAAGAGAAAGCTAAATGTGAAGGAGAAAGCAAGGATAAGAACCCAATTAAATAATATAAACTAGTGCAAACTAGTGCAACGCACACGGTTTCACCATATAGCATAGATGTTGCATTTTTTTGAAATTTTTCGTTATATGATGCTGAAAATGCATGTTTATGGATTGTAACTTTTTAAATTAGCTTTTGCTTGAACACTATCAACCAACATTTTTTGATAACTTTTCTTAACAAATCTTAAAGCACAAAAACTATAATTAATATTTTTGAGCTCAATGGTTTTAGACAACAAACAATAACATTAACTTTAGTTATTCCTAAATTGGTAAGTGTTGCATTACTAATCATGCCTATTGATTAATTTTCAAATTTAAGCATTATAAATCAACATAATTTTATTCAATGCTTAATATATAAATTTGAATATATACACAATTTGGTTTTAGAATAGTGTTCTAAACATAAAATGGAAAAATTGTCCTTAAAGTGAAATAATGTTTAAATTTGGTTCGAAAAAAAATCACATTCCAACATTCGAATTATTGAATTTTTATAACACTACACAATCTTAATAAATTAGAGAAAATATTACAATAGAATTGAAACATTTTATTTTAATATAGACAGTGCAATACGACATGAGAATTACGATATATACATTGTACCGTCAAATATTTGGAATAGCCAAATAATTTTCCCTTTTACTTCAAAATTCATGCAAATATAATAACTGGAATAATGTGATAATGAGTATAAATAATGAAAATTAATTTCACTATCAAACAAAATGCTTGTAGATGCACAAAAATAATCTTCATATGATATTTCATCGAGGGAAAGTTTTAAACCAAATGGCATAAAGAAACACAGTCAACATAGCGAAGTATTGAAAATATATTATTATTCATATTTATAAAATAGGCACCGATATATGCATAGAAGCAAAAGGTATTTAATAAAAGTAGGAACCGTGTGTAGTAAAATGATGTTTATAAAATGCAACAAGTACCCAAAGTTAATTTCATTTTAATATGAACCAAAATCTATGGAACTTAAGGGTTAGTCATAGCTAAATGACATCATTTTCTGTTAGTAGAAAAATTAAAACTTCAATATCAATAATATTCATTACTAATCTTCGTTATTTTCCTGCAAAATTTTATAAGTAATTCACTGAATGAAAACATTTATCACACCTCTTGTCCTTCAACAAACTAACATCGCTTAATATATAATTCTTCATTCAAACATATTTATCATTTATATTTTATTCTTGTTTAGTAATTCATCGTCGTGCTTTTTCATGTACTTGTAACTCTGGATAGATAGATTGTGTCGATCAAATGGTAATGGCGGTAAAAATAACTTTTTTATCCATTATTGAACATGCATTGTTCAAAAATTTATGCTATGCTTATTGATTTAGAATTGTAAACCTATAAAACTATAAATGATTACATCATTGATTATTTTCCATTTGTACCATATTATTTGCAATTGCATTATAGTAAAAAAGTGGGGCATAATGAAATGTACGTTATAAAAAAGTAAAAGGTAAAAGTAATTTTATAGCAGTGCTCGCTGTGAATAACAATTAGTATAGCAAGAAAAAAAGCATAAGCCAAAGTAATTTAATATAATGTTAGGGAAAACCATGTCCTTTGAGATAAGAGGTAGTATAAAAACAATAATAGAAGATGACCGTTTAAAATTTAAGTATTTGAGTATGGTATGTGCAAGGAGAGAAGTAAAAAAAACCTTTACTATAGAAGCATATATGTGTGTTTAATGCTCTAGAATTGTCTGCTAGCATTTCAATCTCCATCAAATGTTGTTGCCCTATTACTTTGTTGTTATATTTCACCAGCTAAAACTATGAATTTTCAAAGCAGAAGAATATTTAGAAAACACGTATGCATAAATAATTCTCTACGGTTTATCATAGATAATACATCATTAAGCTTTTAGTATACTCATATATATATAATGGATTCTGTATTCCAAAATAGTCTACAGTGATATACACCAATAATACGAATTTTGGCATAGACAAATATGTCAATACATATGGAGGATTAGTATAATAAACCAAAGCTGTTAATAGTACATCATTTTAGCACACCAAAAGATGATATTAGTTACTAATGGTTATGTGAAACTCAAATGCAAATTAAATACCAAACACATAAAGCATTGATTCAAACCATATATTTATTAAAAGCTGTATAGTGAGTATACACAACAATATCCAATAAATTTTTAGAAATTTGTTAAGGAAAAGAACATAGTATGGCCAAATAAAAGTCTAATCAAATTCAACAATAGAAACGGTAAAACATACAAAATTCGATAATCTAGAAAACGGATAATCTAAAAAAAAAGAAAAAAGAAAATTCAGATTGTTGGAATTTGATACCTACTTCATCGATCAGAGAAGCTTGAAGTCGCAGAAGCAAAGGCGAAGACAGAGGAGGAAGAGTAAGGCCAAACCCTAGTTTCGTTCGAAGAAGAATTGCTTCGTTCGGTGTTGCTAAGTTGGGGATTACCGAACCAAAATTATGGTTCAGTGTTGTTGTGCTACTGCCGCTCCATCTGGAGCGGTTATGAGGAGGCCGGACAAGAAATCGCGTCCGATGATTTTTGGTTCGGGAGTTTGTTTAGAGCGGAAGTAAATACCGAACAAAAGAGCTCATTCAGTTGTTGATGCCGCTCCAATGCTATGCCACTCAGAATAGAGGTGCTAATGTCGGACCATAAGATGTTACTCTATGTGATGCCGAACAAAATATCTCATTCGGTATTTGGGCATGCCGGTCTAAACTGAAGTGGAGATGCCGGTCCAGACTTGAAGTGTCGCTCCTAATGAATGCCGGTCCATTTTTCTTGTTTGGGTATTGAGTGCCAGACCAAATGCATGCTGAGCCAAGTAGTGGCGGTCTAGATTTGAGACGTTGAAGGCCGAACCAAATATTTGGTTCGGTGTTAGAGCATGCCAAAATCATATCGGACCAAACCATGTGCGCTATTCGCCGGACCAAACATACCAAACCAAGACTGCCGAACCAAATCCTGAGCCGCTATATAGCAGTTACCCCTCCTCATTTCTTCACTCTAAAATAGTGGAGCCTCTAGACAATAATAGCAGCCATCCTAGAGAGCTGAAACTCTGCAAAATTTTATATGTATTGTTTATTCTTCTAATGTATAGCCTCTAAAAGTGAATCAATCCTGTAACTCTAATCTTTCAGTGATTTATAAAATATTCTCTCCCTAAGTGGACGTACACTGCCTCACGGTAGTAGAACCACTTTAAATACTGGTGTTATTATTTTTCTACATTGCATAGATCTGTGACTGTCTGTTCTGCTATTTGTCTCTGTTTGTTTTGCCTTATTACAATCATGATCAAGTTGTTTTCCGCTGCGTTTGGTTTTTTATTCCCTTAGACTGATCATCTGAAGAATTTTTCCCCAACAGTCTGGTATCAGAGCTGCATGGTTGATTGAGGAGTGCTAGACACTATGGCAGGAGATGAAGCAACTCCAATTGTTCTAAGACCCTATACTAGAGGGATGTATATCGCGTCAAGATCACAGTTGGCAATTGAGAAATGGAATGGGGATAAAGACTTTGAGAAGTGGTAATGGAGAATGAAGGTTGTTCTAATGAGGAATGAAGTCCATAGAATAGTTTGCCCCTAAGGTGTTGACGGTTGACATCTCAGTCGCGGAAAGGAAGGAGATGGAGAAATGGACATTTACTACTTTACAACTTGCTATGGGAGAGAATGTTATCTCAGAGATTAGCAGTGAGACCACTGCTAGGGGCATTTGGACCAAGCTGGAAAATCTCTACTTGAAAAAATATCTAACTAGCCGTTTGATATTGCTGAAGACATTTTTCACCATGCGGATGAGAGAGGGTACTTCAATGAAGGAATATCTTAAATTTTTTGATGATCTCATGATGAAGATGAAGACGGTTGACTTGAAGATGGATAAGGAGCAAATCACAATGATTCTTTTTTATTATCTTACGGAGCATTACATAGGTTTCGCTAATAGCCTTGTCTTCGCTAGAGACACATTGATAGTGGAAGATGTGAAGTTAAGCCTTCTATCTGAGGACTTGAGAGATCAGATGAAGGAGATACGTGAAGGTAGAGGTGGAAGTAGTAGTTGCGGCCTGTTTATTGAAAGAGGTAGAGAAGATAAGAAGAATTGGCACTCTAGAGGGAGTTCCAAGTCTAGGAATCCCGGTAACGGCAGGAGAGGAAAGTTTAAGGATGGAAGTGCTTTATCTGCAAGAAACCTGGTCTTTTGAAAAAAGATTGTCTAGATTTGAAGAAGAAGGAAGAAGACGGATCTTCACCATTTGCAGTAAAGAAGTATGTATCTGACGATGTGTTGTCTACAGAAGTGTTGGATGTCTCAGACCATTGGGTGCTAGAATTGGGGGCGTCTTTCCTTATGACGCCTAATAAGGATTACTTCAGCTATTTCGTTGGACAAGAGGAAAACTCTATTCTTATGGGTAATGATGCTAGCTGTAGAGCAATGGATGAAGACACAATGAGGATCAGGATGTTTAACGAAGTGATACACACTTTGACAGGTGTTCGGTATGTTCTAGGTCTTTGGAAGTCCTTAATTTCTTTAAGGCAATTGACATCTTTGAGATGCAAGGTAACTATTGAGAAGGATGGTCTGAAGGTTTCGAGAAGTGCACTAGTTCTTATGAAAGGAGATGTGTTCCAAAACTGTATTTGCTGAAAGAAACCACAGTTCTCGGAGAGTCGTGTGTTGGAGTAGATAGTTCTCGTGCATTGGATGCAATAAGGCGCTGACATCTCAGATTGGGTCATATTTTAGAGAAGATCAAAGGAGAAAGCTTCGACAAGATGGACTTTTTCCAAAAGTGTGTGTTAGGCAAGTAAACTAAAATATCTTTTGGAGTTGGACTCCATAAATCAAGGCGGGTGCTTGAGTACGTGTATACAGATGTCAGGGGACTAGTTGCTACTCCTTCTCTTGGAGGAGCAAAGTATTTTATCTCTTTCATTGATGTCTTTTCTTGGAAAGTGTAAGTGTATGTGATGAAGGCCAAATCAGAGAGTTTTGAGAAGTTCAAAGACTAGAAAGCGCTTGTTGAAAACCAATCTGGTTCTAGGTTGAAGGTGCTGAGATCAGATAATGGGGGTGAATTTGTCTCTAGGGAGTTCCTTGATTTCTATAGATAGCATGGCATTCAGAGACATTTCACTGCACCCGAAGATCCGCAATCCAATGGAGTTGCAGAAAGGATGAACAGAACTCTACCGGAGAAGGCTCGTTTCTTGAGATTGACGGTGGGCTTGTCTAAAGGCTTTTGGGGTGAGGCATTATCAACTGCGGTGCATATCATAAATTGAATTCTATGCTCAGCCATAGATGGGAAGATTACAAAGGAGAAGTGGAGATGTAAAATAGTGTATCTTGGTTACTTCCGAATTTTTTGTTATCTTGTGTACGTTCACCATACGGTGATGACAAGTTGGAGGCTAGAGCGTACAAGGGCATACTAATAGGATACACTAATGATATCAAAGGGTATCGAATTTGGAACCCCGTTGATTGGAAGATTGTTCATTCCAGACATGTTACTTTTGATGAGTCTGCTATGTCTAATCCAAAGGAGAAGCTACCTACCACATAGAAGATTCTGATAAGCCTAAGGAGATGGAAGAAGTTCTTGTGTTCCAGCTAAATAGTGGAGTTATTGTTCATGCTGTCGAGGAAAACGCAGTTCGTGAAGCATCACAAGATAGTCTATAGGTATTTTCTAGCAGTGCTGGTGATGTGCATGAATCTATAGGAAGTTCAATTAAAAGTGGGGCTGAAAGAAGTTTAGGCAAAACAGTACCTACCCGGGCAGTCGTAGATTAGGTTGCCCGAAAGGTACGGTGATTGGCAGTTTGTGAACCTTAGCCTTGGTGATTAGTTTGACTATGCCCTACATGTGGTTCATAATGAGCCTCTAGACCTTGATGAAGTTTTGAAGTCATGTGACAGTTCAAAGTGGATGTGCGCTATGGAAGAAGAGTTAGAGTCGTTGAAGAAGAATAAGACTTGGGATTTGGTACCACATCCTCAAGGAAGCCAAGCTATAGGTTGCAAGTGGGTGTTCAAGGTGAAGGATGATGGGAGATACAAGACTGGACTAGTTGCTAAAGGGTTTTCACAAAGAAAGAGATTGGATTATATGATGAGATATTCTCCCCAGTAGTGAGGCATACATCCATCCGCATTTTGCTCGCTATCGTCGCAGCTCATGACTTGAAGCTGAAACGACTGGACGTGAAAACCGCTTTCTTGCACGGAGACTAGGATGAGACCATCTACATGAAGCAACCAGAAGGATTTGTTGTAGATGGGAAAGAAAATTGGGCTTGCAAATTAAAGAAGTTTTTGTATGGACTTAAGCAGTCGCCTAGTGTGACGAACCGAAAATCCATACCCTTTGAATCGACCATAATCCACACATGTCCGACCCAAAAAGCACAAAATGGAGGAAAGTCAAGAGAAAGAAAAGAAGAGAGAAGAAGAGAAGAGAAGAAAGAGAAAAGATAGAACCAAATAGAACAACACAGAATCTCACATCGCAGCGGATAATATATAATATCATACCAATGATCTTTACAAAACAGAAAATGTATATACATACATGCATCAGAGTTCAAAAATCAACAATAGTTTGAACAGTTATAATAATCTGTCCTCACAAATGCTGATAATATACAACAACAAACCAAGCACAGCGGATAATCAAAACATGTACGTGTATACAAAAATGAAGATCTCCATCTCTCCTGCTGAAGCTCCAAAAGCATCAAATCTGGACCTGTAAATATACTCGATCTGACTCGAGCATTGAAAGGGAAGAACGCCCGGATCAGTCTGGTAAACCAGCGTGAGAAACACACTCAACTGAATTTATTAAATACCAAACTTTTCCCTAGTTTTCAAAACAAAAGTATCTCGTAAGACAAGTCCACACATAAACACGGACATGTGTTAATCTTACGATAACTAAAACATATCATATCAAATCTCATGTTATATTACAGTAGTGTCTACTATATACAAATAATATTAATCATAGCCGAAATTGTTACATTGATTAAATTCCAGCATATAGCCCAATTGGGTAATACAATCAAAATGGCAAGCACGTAATGAAGTTTGGATTTCCATACAAATGACCAGGTGAAGGGACTACCTTCCAAAGGGGTACACCTCTAGATGGATGTCCTGAGGCACAGAACATCTGCCCTCTACCAACACAAGACCGGCCCAACTCTATAACTAGATGGTACCGAATATGTCATCCTTGGGTCGTTACCGACCTTTATCGAGGGCCCTCTAGCATACAAACCACAATAATCAGATACACGACGTCATAGCGTGCAAAGATATATCTAGAAGAGGATGATCATATCCTACTTGGGAATGACCAACTTAGCCTTGCCGCATCTAACCCTGTTTTGGTCATTTCCAGTTGATGAGGCTAGAGGTAACGATTACCTTTCACAAAGCACAATCACATCATTTAGAATGCCACACGGCCATTTTCGTTGACTACTAATTATCTTCCACAAAAATACAACCCTTAAGCTCGTATGTTTCAAGGAGGGTGTTAAACTAAGAGAAGTTTCCTTCTCCGCCACCACTGATGTACACTTGAAAAAACCAATGTACGTAATCTATAGAAATGCAATGTCAGACAAACATCCATACAAGTTGTCCAGGAACAGGACAAACCGAAGGTACTTTCCTACCACATCCTGTCGAAAAATCCCTAGGATTAATAGCGAATAGTCCTCACATTGGATATTTCATAATAAAGAGACCACTGCTACTGGATATATATTGGGATTTTAACTGAAACGATCAACAAGAAGTCTCCCACTATGAAACTCCAGAATATCAATATCATCACAAGCAACCTATACAATCATCGCATATACGTTGGTCCGAAGTGGTTTTTTCAGATAAATCTGATCCCGGTCTCTTCGCACCAACAACGCAAAAGCATTCTCAACTTCACACAGAAACTAAGTCTCATAGACTTATCACGTTTCCAACTTTCAACTTGCTATCCTTCGGGCCAAGAAGGAAGCTCGATGGATTGGAGTAATACTCCACACTATACGAATCAACATCCTCAACACAAACGATAATCAAGTCTACACAGAAGGTTACGTACTAAGTGTACGACTAAATAGTTCCCACATCAAGTTGAGAAACTAATTTTTTTTGGGCAATTTGATAGTCGGTTATTTAACTATCAAAGCAAACAAACAAATATTCAGCATCATAACAATCACTGGGCCCTTTTAATTAATCTTTTATCAATTTAATCACTTGCCAAATATCCACTTCAAATTATCTTTAAAAAGGTATATCTTCAAAATCATTTCAACTTCTATATTGAAAAACATTTCCATATACTTATTTAATAATAAGTAATTCACAATTCAATTTATATTTTCAACACTTAGAAAATATTATATATACTTAAATCACGATTAAGTATATATTTTATTCTTTAAGGAAAACATTCTCTTTAAACACATTTATTTGGCTCAAAACGGATGTAGCGTAAAACATCGTTACGACAATCCAAAATCAATAGTATAGGGATTCGAAAATAAGATAGATGTATAAACCCCAATACTATACAAAAATATTTCCTTTCGAAAATCATTTTCTATAACAACAGTGTTATAGTCCATCATTTTCTTACTTCTCGAAAACGTCTATTTCAACAATGAATGTTGAAATCTATGGTTTCGATACTCAACGCATTTTAAAACATCTTTTAATCATTTAACTTCCTTTAAAATATCACTTCCCAAAACATTTATTAAAGGATTATTCACCGTCCAAAATCGTGAATATAGTTCGTTCACCAATTTCAATACTTCTACACATTTATTTAAAGGATAATCCACTGTCCAAAATCGTGGATATAATTCCCAACCAAATTCTTTATTATTACAACATTTAATTTAAAGGATAATTCGCTGTCCAAAATTGCGAATATATCTCATTTAATAAACTTCTATAATTAATTTATCAAATTCAATTGGTTTCGGATCTATAAAGCAATGTTTATAAATTCACATTTATATATTTTATAAAAACTTCAATTTATAAATCTACTTTATTAACAAATTCCATTTACACCTTATTTACATTCAAAAATCAAATTTATAAGTTAACTGCTTATAAATCGTTTATTCACAAACTCATTCATTTTATTCACAAATTATAAATCTAATTCACTTGTAAAAATCCATTTATAACTTTATTTTAACACTTATAAAACTCATTTTACAATTTCAATATTTTAATTTATAAAATACCAATTTTATAAATCTTCCATATAAACCATTTATAATAAATCAAAAATCTAAATTTAAACCATTTTACAAAATAGTTAACTTCACGTTCAAAAAATCATATTCTGGTTTTATTTCAGAAAAATCATAATTTCTATTTATTTCCCAAAACATCATAATTTTTATAACATAAAAATCATCACATTTATTTATTCAAAATAAATCAATTCTTAACGATTCAAAAATCAATAAAACGTTTATTTCCAAAATTACTTTAAAATCCTTTTAAATTCGAAATCGTTACTTTAACATTTTAAAATTCCGAAAATAGGCCCAATGTTGCAACAGCACTAAATACAACAATCACGGCTACCAAAACATCATATATCATATGATAACAGAATATATCACAATATCTGTAAATAAATAAATACGGGTGAGGAGTCCAGTTGGATCCCTTCAACCTGTCACCTGCAACAAACATACATATTAGAATATGTGTACAATGTCCGCTTCAAGGCAGACGCGCGTATAAAAGGTCATCCGCTCATACACGGGAACGTATAGAGTCTCATCTGCTCCAATAGGCAGATATATATCCAAATACCAATCAATATATCATATATCATCCAAACAACCATCAATCATCATAAATAATATTTATTCTCACTTATATAAAAATATCAATGAGTCAGAAAGAGTGAGTTGTACTCACATTGATTGTAGTCGCGATTTTAGCGTTTTATTCCGAATAAAATTAAACGACCATTTAATTTTATCCAAAATTCACAATAGCTCCAATCAACTCCAAACTAGCTCCATCGCATAGTGTTCGTCCATACGAACCCAACGCAATTCATTTCGTGCGAAACGGACCTCGTATCAAAAAATTATACATTTTTAAACATTACACAATTTTTTTATATAAATTAAATTCACAGCTTTTATTTTATTTAAACCTATGTCAATCCTGGGCCGCACGTTTTCAAACCCTAGCATCCTGGCCGTAGATTGCATCTTCTTCTTCCCAGTGAAACACGCGAACAAACCTACCCATCGGCCGTCGTTCCATCATGAATTAACGCACCCCTAGAATCGCCTACACGACGATCAAGAACCATCGATAGACGTGCCGTGCTCCCCCACATCCATGGCCTAGACCCGGTCCAGCTCGACCTCCCCCTCTCCTTGCAAAACACCTTGAAACGCGTGAAGAACGCGGCCAAAATTTGTCGTCAACGTTGAGTTTCAGGCAATCATATCCGTATGGATTTATAGATCTCAACGTTGTCTACAATTTTCGTGTTGAAAGTTTTTTGTAATTGTCGATGGATCGATCAGAATTTGAGTAGGAAGATGACAACATTTTGGCCATAGATATTGAAAGTGGCGGCTGTGATTCCCTAGGGTTGATTTGGTTTGCAAATAGAAAAATAAATGTCTTTTATAGAAAATTTGAAGACACTATTCATCCGATTTATTTTCGAACTTGAAACGGAACGTGCCGCCTGACATTTATAATATTCTACCCCTATTCCGAACGTAATAGAATATGTATCGGGAGCCAATTCGATCGTATTTGAAAGATAGGTTTTCAAATCGAATTATTTAAATTTAAAATTCACTTAAACCGATTTCCACGCGTTTTAGCTTGCCCCGGACAAACCGTACATCCGATTGACACGAAATTTGAAATCTTACAATAATATAACATTATGGATCCAATGAAACTGGTTTCGTCGAAATCCGAGACTGTTTGAAAAATGGCTATTTCTACTCGTCAATTAAATATTAAAATATTCAATTTCTAGAAATTAACTTTTAATTCAATTTTAAAAGTTCTCCAACATCATTATAAATCAAATAGAATTTAATATCACTTTACAAATCATTTTTATGCACATTTAATTCAATTTTCAATTATTTACGCAATTTCAAATATTAAATTAACAATTTAATTATCCAATTAAATCATAATATTCGAAATATTATTTATTCAGCTTATAAACTTAACTATTAAATATTTAAAATTAATTAAATATACGAATTTCAAATGACTGAAATTCTGGGTCGTTACATTCTCCCCTACTTAAAAGAATTTCGTCCTCGAAATTACCAAGTAAGAAAAAGTCACAAAATTCATTAACTTTTCAAAACAATTCGTTCAAATTAGATTTACCAAAATCATTTAAATGATTAACTTTCCCAAAATCATTTAGTTAAACTTCTTGTAAAACTTTACTAAGTTTTCAAATTCATATATAGTTATCTTTTCAAAACCAACTATATCGTTTCAATTTTCAACTCAAAATCAAAAAAATTAGTTATCAAAAAAATTTCCAAAAATTTTTCTAACTCCCTAAATTTTCAAAAAAATTCGCCAGCGTCTCCTTTGCGCGGTTCGATCCAAAAAAATAGCAATATATATATCATAAATATACATCTCATCATCAAGGATGAGGCATCCCGAAGGGAAAAAGGTGTAAAAGTACGATATGTAATCCGAGATATGTACCTTATATATTATTAGCGAGCATATACGGCTAATATAGCACGAAAGCGAGCTCCAAATGCGAAGCAAGCGCAATCCGCACCTACTAAACACTCAATAACAATGAGAAACATGTATATATGAAAGTAATATCAATATACAATATATACCAGTACAACTACTATATATGCCAATATAGCAAATGCAATCAAAACAACAAATCCAACCATCAAACAACTATCATCCAACGACTCCATAACCAAATCAATCCATAAACAAATCAATACACATTCACTTTTCATTAATATTCATTGAATTGATTTTCAATTGAAATCACATTTGATTCATTAACATTGGATTTACTAACATTCATTATTCAAATTCAAGTTAGTTTACATTCACTAATTCATATTCCAATTTGTTCACTTCCAATTCAAATCAAAAATAATTCATTTCTATTTAAATTTAATTCACTTCCACTTTAGATTCAATTATTTAGCTTTTAATTTCATTAATTCAATTCCATATGAATTTTCTACACAATCAATTAACAACCAATACATATCCAACATTTACCAAATTAATTTAATTCGCTTACATTCAATTTGGTTTAACACTTTTAATTAGCTTTAAATGAATTTACATTTACATCCACTATTCCACATCAATTCATTTTCAATTAGATTGCTAATTCATCAAACCACTAATGTTGAATTTCTTTATATAACTCAAGTCCATATTCATCTAATTCACTTTATTAATTTACTTCGATACCAAAATCAACTTTATTCAATATTACTTAAGTTATATTTCATTTCAACTTCATTTACATGTTCTTTCACTATACAACTTAAGTTCACTTCTACTTTAATTCAAATTCTATTTTATTTAACTCTTACTTGAGTCAAATTCATATCACTACTCCAGATTCAGATTTTGTTTTGCTTAACAAAATTACTTAAACATTTTAACAATTGGTTTTACTTACCTTATCTCATTTTATAAGTTATACAACTTATTTTTATAAACTTCCAAATTCATACTATGTAATCATTTACCATCTTATTTTCCATTCCAATAACATATCTAATCCAATTCAAATCCAGTTTAATTTAACCTTCCATAGTTAAATTTCAAATCATATAATTCACTTACTAACTCAAATTTCTTTCAACTTTACTAAAGTAAATTCTTACTTCATATTATAAGTCCAAAACTTATTTTACTCATATTTATCAATTTCAACTTGGATTTTTAAATCAAATTTTTTTATCACACAAAACTTCAATTTCAATTTACTATTGGTAGCAAATCCATCACACAGGAACTCGAAAATGATACTGATGATGCTGCAGTCATCACCCTTATTATTTTCCAGTAACAGTAGTGAATTCAGTGCTTATATTCTTTTTTAAAGTTTCCTTCTATTTATAAATCATATTTACAAATCTTTTACTTATATAATTTCACTATTTCACTTTACTTATATAAGATCATTCCAAATTTATTCATCTTATCTAGATTTATAATATTATAACATCTTTAACTTTGAAAAACAACTTTCAAAATCAACGGGATTCAAATTTCACAAACTCTTAGTTAACTCCATTTTTATTTATAACACATATTGTTTCATTTCTTATATATAAGATTATTTCACATTTGTAAATCATACTAGTTATAATTCCATACTTATAATTCATATGCTTATATAATTTATTCTTTCTACAATTGTTGTTTCTATTTAGATTATTCAAACATCTTTATTAACTTATATATATCTTCAATTTCAAACAACCAAACAATCAATTTATATACACTTTAATAATTCTTGAAAAAAATTCCTTTATATATAAAATATAATAGAGGTAAAATTATTTCATTTACCCAATTTAAAATGATACTATGTCGACCTGCCTCTTTTAAGAGTTTGGAAATCCCTATCGATAATATGGCGTCCCACATACCGACCAGAATTCACAAACAGCTCAACGGATAAGCAAACACAATATAAAACATTTTATATTCACTAACAAATACGCGCTCATATATATAACACATTCAAACTCAATCTAGGGTGCTACTGTCCCTATCTATAATGAGTACACATCAAAGCTTAGGAATATACAAAATCTAAGCTCTGATACCAATTGTGACGAACCGAAAATCCATACCCTTTGAATCGATAATAATCCACACATGTCCGACCCAAACAGCAAAAACTGACCGTCCCTGATTAATATACTGGATGTTAGTTGCCCATAAGTATACTGGGTGACACTGGACCCAATTAATATACTAGAGGTCGCCTACTGTCGCCTATCGGTCGCTCCTTCCTTCGCTTCCTGGGCCCAAAGCAGTGCTTTGTTTCCTGGCCAAATCAAGGATTTGGGGCTTCTTGCTATATATTCATCGAAAGATAGATCCATCCATCTGGATATCTAAAAAAGAATCGATTTCATTCAACGATACAAAGAACGCCCCTCCCCCCTCCCCCCATTCATGAAACGGCTCTGCTGCAATGGATGGCAGAAGGTCCGTAGTGCCCGAAGCACCGGAGTGATCCAGTAGCGGGGAAGGGGCCTAGAAGTGCCTACTACTACACCACACTACACTTGGCTCTACACATTTACAGAGCTAACCCCTATCCAGTGTCTGGAAGAACGTTGGAGGCTTCAATCCTGACTCTTTATCCCCATCTCAGCCCAGGCTAAAGGAGCCTTACTTATTCAGGGGAGAGAGTGGAGCCTCGAGAAGCACTCTTGAGAGGGAGTAACAAGCGCCTTGGCCCCTCTTCATTCTCTACAGGGGTCTGGTCTCTGCCTACATGGAAGCGGGGCAGAGATTGAAAAAGATCAAGGAATTAATATACTGGGAGAAGCCTTCCTTTTTCTTTTGATAGAGGGGGATGGATAAAGTGGACAAAACAGACTCACATTTTCCAGTCGAAAAGATGGTCTCGACATAGAATCATCTTGAAAATGCTCCTCACCCCAGAGCCGTGTATTGTAAGTGATCCGAACCTGCGTAGGCGTAAGGAATGTCAGACTCATGGCCGTCTTTCTTTCGACCATCCTCTTATGGAAAGTCAAGAGAAAGAACAGAAGAAAGAAGAAGAGAAGAGAAGAAAGAGAGAAGATAGAACCAAATAGAACAATACAGAATCTCACATCGCAGCGGATAATATATAATATTATATCAATGATCTTTACAAAACAGAAAATGTATATACATACATCCATCAGAGTTCAAAAAACAACAATAGTTATCAACCTGAACATTTATAATAACATGTCCTCACAAATGCTGATAATATACAACAACAAACCAAGCATTGCGGATAATCAAAACAAGTACATGTATACAAAAATGAAGATCTCCAGCTCTCGTGTTGAAGCTCCAAAAGTATCAAATCTGGACCTGTAAATATACTCGGTCTGACCCGAGCATTGAAACGGAAGAACGCCCGGATCAGTGTGGTAAACCAGCGTGAGAAACACACTCAACTGAATTTATTAAATTACCAAACTTTTTCTTAGTTTTCAAAACAAAAGTATCTCATAAGACAAGTCCACACATAAACACGAACATGTTCACATTATGATAACTAAAACATATCATATCAAATCTCATGTTATATTATAGTAGTGTCTACTATATACAAATAACATTAATCATAGCTGAATTGTTACATTAATTAAATTCCAGCATATGGCCCAATTGGGTAATACAATAAAAATGGCAAGCACGTAGTGGAGTTTGGATTTCCATACAAATGACCAGGTGAAGGGACTACCTTCTGAAGGGGTACACCTCTAGATGGATGTCCCGAGGCACACAACATCTTCCCTCTACCAACACATGACCGGCCCACCTCTATAACTAGATGGTACCGAATATGTCATCCTCCGGTCATTACCACCTTTACCGAGGGCCCTCTAGCATACAAACCACAATAATCAGATATACGACGTCATAGCATGCAAAGATATATCTAGAAGAGGATGATCATATCCTACTTGGGAATGACCCACTTAGCCTTGCCGCATCTAACCCTGTTTTGGTCATTTCCAGTTGATGAGGCAAGAGGTAACGATTACCTTTCACAAAGCACTATCACATCACTTAGAATACCACACGACCATTTCTGTTGGCTACTAATTGCCTTCCACAAAAATACAACCCTTAAGCTCGTATGTCTCAAGGAGGGTGTTAAGCTAAGAGAAGTTGTCTTCTCCGCCACCACTGATGTACGTTTGTAAAAATCGATGTACGTAATCTATAGAAATGCAATGTCAGACAAACATCCATACAAGTTGTCCAGGAACAGGACAAACCGAAGGTACTTTCCTACCACATCCGGTCGGAAAATCCCTAGGATTAATAGCGAATAGTCCTCCATTGGATATTTCATAATAAAAAGACCACTGCTACTGGATGTATATTGGGATTTTAATCTCAAATGATCAACAAGCAGTCCCCCACTATGAAACTCCGGAATATCAATATCATCACAAGCAACCTACACAATTGTCGCATATACGTTTGTCCGAAGTGGTTTTCAGATAAATCTGATCCGGGTCTCTTCGCACCAACAACGCAAAAGCATTTCTCAACTTCACACAGAAACCAAGTCTCATAAACTTATCACGTTTCCAACTTTCAACTTGCTATCCTTCGGGCCAAGAAGGCAGCTCGATAGATTGGATTAATACTCCGCACTATACAAATCAACATACTCAACACAAACGATAATTAAGCCTACACAGAAGGCTACGTACTAAGTGTACGACTAAATAGTTCCCACATCAAGTTGAGGAACTAAATTTTTTTAGGCAATTTGATAGTCAGTTATTTAACTATCAAAGCAAACAAACAAATATTCAGCACCATAACAATCACTGGGCCCTTTTAATTAATCTTTTATTAATTAAATCACTTGCCAAATATCCACTTCAAATTATCTTTAAAAAGATATATCGTCAAAATCATTTCAACTTCTATATTGGAAAACATTTTCATATACTTATTTAATAATAAGTAATTCACAATTTAATTTATATTTTCAACACTTAGAAAATATTATATATACTTAAATCACGATTAAGTATATATTTTATTCTTTAAGGAAAACATTCTCTTTAAACACATTTATTTGGGTCAAAATGGATGTTGCGTAAAACATCGTTACGACAACTCAAAATCAACTGTATAGGGATTCGAAAATAAGATAGATATATAAACCCCAATACGATACAAAAACATTTCCTTTCGAAAATCATTTACTATAACAAGTGTTATAGTCCATCATTTCCTTACTTCTCGAAAACGTCTATTTCAACAATGAATGTTGAAATTTATGGTTTCAATAATTAACGCATTTTAAAACATATTTTAATCATTTAACTTCCTTTAAAATATCACTTCCCAAAACAATTATTAAAGGATTATTCACTGTCCAAAATCGTGAATATAGTTCGTTCACCAATTTCAATACTTCTACACATTTATTTAAAGGAAAATCCGCTGTCCAAAATCGTGGATATAATTCCCAACCAAATTCTTTATTATTAAAACATTTAATTTAAAGGATAATTCGCTATCCAAAATCGTGAATATATCTCCTTTAATAAACTTCTATATTTAATTTACCAAATTCAATTGGTTTTGGATCTATAACACAATGTTTATAAATTCACATTTATATATTTTATAAAAACTTCAATTTATAAATCTACTTTATTAACAAATTCCATTTACACCTTATTTACATTCAAAAATCCAATTTATAAGTTAACTGCTTATAAATCGTTTATTTCACAAACTCATTCATTTTATTCACAAATTATAAATCTTATTCACTTGTAAAAATCCATTTATAACTTTATTTTAACACTTATAAAACTCATTTTACAATTCCAATATTTTAATTTATAAAATACCAATTTTATAAATCTTTTATATAAACCATTTATAATAATTCAAAAATCTTAATTTAAACCATTTTACAAAATAGTTAACTTCACATTCCAAAAATCATATTCTGTTTTATTTCACAAAAATCATAATTTCTATTTATTTCGCAAAACATCATAATTTTTATAACATAAAAATTATCACATTTATTTATTCAAAATAAATCAATTCTTAATGATTCAAAAATCAATAAAACGTTTATTCCAAAATCACTTTAAAATCCTTTTAAATTCGAAATCGTTACTTTAACATTTTAAAATTCCAAAAATAGGCCCAATGCTGCAACAGCACTAAATACAACAATCACAACTACCAAAACATCATATATCATATGATAACAGAATATATCACAATATCTGTAAATAAATAAATACGGGTGAGGAATCCAGTTGGATAACTCCAACCTGTCACCTGCAACAAATATACATACTATAATATGTGTACAATGTCCGCTTCAAGGCAGACGCGCGTACAATGGGTCACCCGCTCATACACGGGAACATATAGGGTCTTATCTGCTCCAATAGGCAGGTATATATCCAAATACCAATCAATATATCATATATCATCCAAACAATCATCAATAATCATAAATAATATTTATTCTCACTTATATAAAAATATCAGTGAGTCAGAAAGAGTGCGTTGTACTTACATTGATTGTAGTCGCGATTTCAGCGTTTTAGTTCGAATAAAATTAAACGACCGTTTAATTTTACCCAAAATTCATACTAGCTCCAATCAACCCTAAAGCAGCTCCATCACATAGTGTTCGTCCATACGAACCCAACGCAATTCGTTTCGTGCGAAACGGACCTCGTATCAAAAGGTTATACATTTTTAAACATTACACAATTTTTTTATAAATTAAATTCACAACTTTTATTTTATTTAAACCTACGTCAATCCTGGTCCGCACATTTTCAAACCCTAGCATCCTGCCCGTAGATAGATGCGCCGTGCTCCCCCACATCCACGGCCTAGACCCGGTCCAGCTCGACCTCCCCCTCTCCTCGCAAAGAACCTTGAAACGCGTGAAGAACGCGGCCAAAATTCGTCGTCGACGTTGAGTTTCAGGCGATCATATCCGTATGTATTTATAAATCTCAACCTTGTCTACAATTTTCATGTTGAAAGTTTTTTGTAATTGTCGATGGATCGATCGGAATCTGAGGAGGAAGATGACAAACATTTCGGCCATTGATATTGAAAGTGGCGGCTGTGAAACCCTAGGGTTGATTTGGTTTGCAAACAGAAAAATAAATGTCCTTTTATAGAAAATTTGACGACACTATTCATCCGATTTTTTTCGAACTTGAAACGGAACGTGCCGCCTGGCGTTTATAATGTTTTACCCCTATTTCGAACGGAATAGAATATGTCGGGAGCCAATTCGATCGTATTTGAAAGATAGGTTTTCAAATCGAATTATTTAAATTTAAAATTCACTTAAACTGATTTATATGCGTTTTAGCTTGCCCCGGACAAACCGTACATTCGATTGACACGAAATTTGAAATCTTACAATAATATAACATTACGGATCCAATGAAATTGGTTTCGTCGAAATCCGAGACTATTTGAAAAATGGCTATTTTTACTCGTCAATTAAATATTAAAAAATTCAATTTTTAGAAATTAACTTTTAATTCAATTTTAAAAGTTCTCTAACATCATTCTAAATCAAATAGAATTTAATATCACTTTACAAATCATTTTTATTCACATTTAATTCTATTTCCAATTATTTACGCAATTTCAAATATTAAATTAACAATTTAATTATCCAATTAAATCATAATATTCAAAATATTATTTATTCATCTTATAAACTTAACTATTAAATATTTAAAATTAATTAAATATACGAATTTCAAATGACTGAAATTCTAGGTCGTTGCACCTAGACAATGGTACAAGAGGTTTGATTCTTTTATGCTTTCACTTGGTTTTGATCGTAGCATCAAAGACGCTTGTGTGTACTTCAAGCATTTAAAGAATGGTAAATGGGTGTACCTACCCTTGTACATAGATGATATGTTGATTGCTTCCTAGGATAAGGTTGAAATCGATAGTTTAAAGCGAAAGCTAAAAGCGGAATTCGAAATGAAGGACCTTGGAGAAGCAAAGACAATTTTGGGTATGGAAATCCAAAGGGATAGAAAGCTAGGACTTTTAAGCCTCGCTCAAAAGGAGTACATTTGAAAGGTGCTTGCTCGGTTTAGCATGGAAGGGGCAAAGGCAATCAGCACACCCATGTCTTTGCACATACAGCTTTCTAGTAAAGGCTCTCTAATCTCAGAAAAGGACAAGGCTTATATGACGAAGGTCCCTTATGCAAGTGCAGTTGACAACTTGATGTATACCATGGTCTGCACTAGGCTTGACATTGCACAGGCTGTTGGATTGGTGAGCAGATTCATGGCAAATCCAGAAAAGACGTATTGGGAAGCAGCAAAGTGTATCTTCAGATACCTTAGAGGAACTCCTAACCATGGACTTATCTTTGGCGACAGAGGAAGAGATTTCAACTTGATTGGATTTTGTGATTCCAACTATGCTGGTGATAGAGATAGAAGAAAGTCAACCTCCGGATATGTGTTCACCATTGGTGGGACAACGATCGGTCAGAGAGCGAGGTTGCAGACGATTGTGGCTCTATCCACTACAGAGGCAGAGTTCATAGTTGTGGTTGAGGCAGCTAAGGAGGCGCTTTATTTGAGGCGATTGTTGTGTGATTTGGGATTCATATATGAAGGCATGGATGTGTACTGCAACAATCAAAGTGTAATTCACTTAGCTGAAAATCTGGCATTCAGCTCGAGGACGAAGCATATTGAGGTGAGAGAGTCGTTCCTTGTCTAGATGAGTGAAGAGAAGCTAGTTCGCCTTTAGAAAGTTCGCACAAAGGAGAATGCAGCATACATGTTTACCAAGTCATTATCTGTTGCTAAGTTCAAGCATTGCTAAGACTTGATTCGCTTAATGAAGTGCTAGGTGCCACGGGGTGGCACGGAAGGAGAGTTGAGATGGTTCACGGAGACATTTGTTTTCATGGTGTAGATTGACAGGTTCTACACGAACTGGGTATTTCAAACACTTTATTGATGGGCGATGGCCTTGCCGGAGTTCGTTGACAGAGTGCAATGGGTGATGGCATTGTCGAAGCTCATTAGATAAGCATCCATTGCTTGGAGCATGAAGATGTAGATGGAGTTGGATCGCTTGTATGGAATTTGGTATCAAGGTGGAGATTGTTGGAATTTGATACCTAATTCATCGATCAGAGAAGCTTGAAGTCGCAGAAGCAAAGGCGAAGATAGAGGAGGAAGGGCAAGGCCAAACCCTAGTTTCGTTCGGAGAAGAATTGCTTCGTCCAGTGTTGCTGAGCTGGGGATTGTCGAACCAAAATTATGGTTTGGTGTTGTTGTGTTGCTGCCGCTCCATCTAGAGCGGTGATGAGGAGGCCGGATGAGAAATCTCATCCGATGTTTTTGGTTCGGGAGTTTGTTTAGAGAGAAAGTCAATACCGAACCAGAGGCTCGTTCGGTAGCTGATGTCGCTCCAATGTTATGCCGCTCCAAATAGAGGTGCTAGTGCCGAACCAGAAGATGCTGCTCCATGTGATGCCGAACGAAATATCTCGTTCGGTATTTGGGCATGCTGGTCCAAACTGAAGTGGAGGCGCCGGTCCAGACTTGAAGTGCCACTCCAGATGAGTGCCGGTCCATTTTTCTTGTTCGGGCATTGAGTGTCGGACCAGATGTATGCTGAACCTAGTAGCGCCGGTCTAGATTTGATATGTTAAAGGCCGAACCAAATATTTGGTTCGGTGTTAGAGCGTGCCGGTCCAAATCATACCGGATCAAACCATGTGTGCTGTTTGTCAAACCAAACATGCCGAACTAGGACTGTCAAACCAAACCCTGAGCTACTATATAGCAGTTACCCCTCCTCATTTCTCCACTCTATAAATAGTGGAGCTTCTGGACAACAACGACAGCCATCCTAGAGAGCTGAAACTCTACAGATTTTTGTCTGTATTGTTAATTGTTCTTATGTATGGCCTCCAAAAATGAATCAATCTTGTAACTCTAATCTCTCAGTGATTAATAAAATCTCCTCTCCCCAAGTGGACGTACACTGCCTTGCGGTAGTGGAACCGCTATAAATACTGGTATTATTTATTTTTCTGCATTGCATAGATCTGTGACTGTTTATTATGGTGTTTATCTCTATTTGTTTCGTCTCACTACAATCACGATCCATTTGTTTTCCGCTACGTTGGGTTTTTTATTCCCGTAGACTGATCATTTGAAGGAATTATCCCTAACACGGATTGCCTTAAACATTCGCTATGACCAAATCTTATTAGATAGTTACACAGATAATTAGCGAGATTGCATTATACGCGAAAAGCATGCCATAGTTGTCTCCAATGTCTTAGAAGTAAACACTATGAGTAAAGAGATGGATTGATCAAATTTCATCAAAGTGCAATGCATCTCTTTTATTCAAATACTTATTGAATGTTTATATTAAATTTTTGAATGCAATAACATGCAAATTTCTTGCATTATATAAACTGTTTCAAAATAAATTAGCCATGAATACACTTTAAATATATGTCTTTTACTGCCAATAATCGAAGACTACCAACAAATATTTGGACCTTGCTGAAATCTCTTAATTCTAAATACATAATGAGTGTCATATGCCGGCATTATGAGAGAAACCTAAGACTGTAAGAGACAATAAGGATGAGAACCCGACTTTAATAATATACTATAGATAATGGAAAATATATTAAGGATTTAAATACAACTTCCTTACACATTTTTACTAGTGACACATTTGATATTATACTATTACTAGGTAACTAGCTTTGAGTTAAAATCCTTTATATGCTTCTTAACTTTTTTTCAACTTGGATGATTTTATGTAATTTGATCTGTATTATACCTTTTACTGTTTCTAATCTAGCTTAATTATATTATTGCTTGTTTTATTATTATTATATTATATTCAGTGCATATATATATACATATAAATATACATACATACATATATATGTATGTATGTATTGATCTTACATGTTTTCTAGTGTTTTTTGCAGCTTCGGATATGCTCATGGCTAGGACGGATTCGACTGATTTGAGAATCTGGTCATCCATCATTTCATTGAGCTATAGTGTTTTTGTTTTTATATTTTTTTATTTCATTATGGACCTTAGTTTTCTAGGAGAGAGGGTTTTTATTTTTATTTTATATTATAATGGGTGGGCATCGCTACCTGTCAAGCATGTTGACAGTTTTATTTTTAGTGTAGAATAAAATATATGAGTGCACTCCTCCTCTAATAGAGGGTCACTCATTTTTTCTCAAAAAAATTATATACGTATATGTATATATGTGTGCGCATAACATTACATAATTGCCTCTAGGGCATACCACTAACTCTTTTGATGTTCATGTATCTTGTGGAATTGATAGTACTTCTCAAAGCGTTTCTCTTCCTCGGTAGCCTCTCTTAGAGCAAGCTTCATGTATCTGACCATGTCGGGCTATTTAAGATCAACTCCATATACTATCCATCTTGAGAAAACCTAAAGCATTTCCTTTCATTGCTTTTTGCCCCTAACATTATTATTATCTCTCTTATTCGCGTCACTGTTGTCATTGTTGTTTACGTTGCTACTGTCCTACTTAACAACTTCATTACCTTTTACCACGCTACTTTGTCCAGCCTGACCGTTGGCATTCAACATCTTCCAAACCCATAAATTGGTTTTCCTTCTTGTAAAAGTCCTTCGGTGTAGTCGGCTTCTTCATTATTAAGCCCTTTTCAAAATCAGATTTGCTCTCCATAGCGCCAACCATTGCCATTAGTACAAAACTATCCTCCAGATTTATCGCTTCCATTATAGCCGCGTTGAATCTTTTCAGATAACTTTTCAATGTTTCTCCACTCCTCAAGTAAATGTTTGCTAATGGCAACATATTCTTTGGTTATACAGAGTGAACTTGCAATTAATTCAAGAATTTATCAGCAAGTTGATCCTACGAGGATATGTATCCTAGCTCCCACCTGTAGAACCACAACAAAGCTAGTCCTTCTAAGAACAACAGGAAGTACATGCACTTCACACAGAAGTTCGCCCTGGCACAATCCATGTGCCAATCATATTTTAGTAAATGTTGAAGAGGATCCGTCAGCCTATTGTAACTCGGTGTCATCGGCATAACAAACTTACTCTACCGCCCTAATCTCCATCGTGAACAAATTTCTACTAAAGGTGGTTTCCCAATTATCTTATTGTTTATCCTTTTGAAACAATCTTCGAATTGCCTCATTAATCATGTCATGGGTTCCTTCATTCCATTCTGGATGGTGGTCATCATGTTCATCATTGTTTGCTCGATTTTGCGAAGGGCCATTATGCCTGCTACCCAAGCTGTCATGACTATCATCACGATGCCCAGGCCTCTCTTTGGGAAGTCTGTTCATCCAATCCATTTATGATGTCATTTAATAATGCATCCTCAAGATTTACTTCTTTTGTGAGCCTCTTTATAAGGATATTTTTTCCAGTTCTTCCTCCAACTAGACTCATAGCATGATCTTCACCATTACCAACATCTTTCATATCGTTCCATTTTTTCCTTAATTGATCGGTATCAATCCATGATGGATCGGTATCAATCGATCTTGGTTCATAAATTTGGATCTAGTTTTATTTATTTGATTCCTTTTAGTGATTGCATATCCATCTCCAAAATTTCCTTTTCTTGGTCCGCGTCTTCCAATAGAACTTCCTTCACTTGATCCAGCTGGAGAACTTCCTCTAATTCCATGGTCCTCTAGGTAACATCCTTCTTCTTTTATAGGTTGTCTTATCGATGAAAATTTCTTTGCTAATTCTGCCAAAATAGCTTGTTGCATCGCTTCCAACCTTTGATTCAACACAATCATCATTCCATCCAACTATTACCTAGTCACTACATCTGGTAGAGGTTGAGTAGTTACTCGCTCCTTCCATCATTTCGTCAAGCTGATTCTTCGTGAATGAACTTCTTCAAAGATTCATCTTCGGTTCTATAACTATCATATCCCTTTGGGTATTTTCCTCAAATCGTAGCAGCAATAGAGATATAGCTTGATCTTTTATTTCTCAGTTAAATCACAAAAAATGTTAGCCAAAAAATCAGTCAACAACCTCAAATCTATAATTTTTCGAAGAGATGACGACTATAAATTATTGAATCGTGTATATAAATGATTACTCATTAAATAAATGGAAAAAAATAGAAATAATAGAATAGAAAAGAAGACGAATGGCACGATCCTTTATAGTGGTTCGGCAAATTATTATCTTATGTCCAATTTATAATTATTTTATTATTTGATTCTTGCTAGTTCTACCAAAATTTCAATGGTATCTCAAAATTTAATCTCGATGAGCAAAAATGATAGAATTTTCCCTAGATATAGAATAAGCAAGTGTCCATATAAGATGAAAAGTCCTTTTTATGCTGGAGATGGTGTCAAGGCCCGTATTTCCATACCCTTTGAATCGAAAATAAACCACACATGTCCAACTCAAATTGCACGAAAATACGGAATTTGAAGGGTAATAAAGAAAAATAGACAGAACAGAATCTCACTCGAATGGAATAATATATATTATTTGAACAAATATCTTTACAGCGGAAAACTTTTAAATACATATAATATAGTCTAACTTAAATTCAGTTTGGACAGATATAAACATCTGTCCTTACAATTGCTGACAAACATCAACTAAAACAAATTAAGTACAGTGGATAATATAATATGTCCATACGTAGATGTATATCTCCGGCTCACCTCTGGAAACTCAAACCGTCTTTGACTAACCTAAAACTACTCGGATCTAACCCAAATATTGAAAATACTCGGATAGGCTTGATAAACCAGCGTGAGAAAACTCGATAATAAATGACAGTGTCGTATATCAGCCTTTGGAAAAATCCTTTGAAAATAAAAAGTATCTCATAAGACCACGCCCACACATAAACACGGACGAGTTTTTATCTTATGATAACTAAGACACTTTTATATCAAAATATTTGATATTATTTCTAATGACATATTTTTGAAGTATTTGCAAATAAACTTATTAATCTTAGCCGAAATTGTTACCATTATTAAATTCCAGCATACTAGGTTCTATAAACAAAACCATTGGTTCTTATTGGAGAATGGATTTCCATACAAATGACTAGGTGAAGGATCTACCTTCGGAAATGGGTACATCTCTAAATGGATGTCCCGATGAACCATTACAAAGCTCCTTTACCAACACAAGACCGGCCTACCTTTATAACTAGATAGTACCGAATATGTCATCCTCCGGTCGTTACTGACCTTTACCCGAGCGCACGATTTCCATACACCACATTAATTTATATCCCGAACATCATAGCAGGAAGAAATATATCTAGAAGGGGATGATCATACCCTAATTGGGAATGACTCACTTAGCCTTGCCGCATCTAATCCCGTTTCGATCATTTCCAGTTTGATGAGGCTTGAGGCAACAATTGCCTTTTCACATAGCACATATCACATCTTTGAATGCCACATTGCCATTTCCGTTAACTACTAATTACCTTCCATAAAAATACAACCCTTGAGCTCGTGTGTCTCAAGGAAGATGTTAAGCTAAGAAAAGTTGCCTTCTCCGCCACCGCTGATGTACGTTTGTAAAAACTAATGTACGTAATCTTTAGAAATGTCATGTCAGACAAACGTCAATACAAGTTGTCCAGGAACAGTACAAACCGAAGGCATTCTCCTACTACCACTAGTAGCGAGTAGTCCTTGCAATCCGAAAAATCTCCATCATGTGGAGACCACTACTATAAATAACTCTATAAAGGGGGCCAACCAGAGCATTTTCAACCAGCAGTCTCCACGCTATGAAGATCCAGGGTCTTCAGTAATCATCATCTTCAACATGTCTTTGCATTTGAATGTATACATTGGTTCGAAGTGGTTTTCATATAGGAATTACCCAAATCCGACCCCGGTTCTTCGAAATCCAATTATCGATAAAAAGTGAATATGAGTACATATGATTTATTAAGTCTTTTTTCACTTTAATTCTTTTCGGATGATTTCGAAATCTCTTTCTTTTGGCTTAGAATAATTCTACGTAATTCATCCTTTTGCTTTGGAAAGTATCTCAAAATTTCTCGCTTAACTCTCGATCCAAATTCCTTAACTTTTAGGCGGGTCAAAAACAATGTTATTTAAGACATCATTTACGATAAACCCTAAATCAATCTTAGCAACATTTTTGAGTAAATAGAAATCATTCATTTTGGAGATTGCTTAAATTTTGGATAATACCAATCTTCTTTTAATTCAAAAACTTAATACAATCTTTTTGTTTAAGAGCATCCGAGCTTTCCTTTCGATCTGTTCCATCCCTCGCCTAAGAAAGAAAACATAGGCCGGGTAAGTTCAGGGCAATGGTTGCTCCATCCCTAACTTTAGTTAAACACCTTGTTTTATCTTTTCAGATCTCACAGGCGGGACAAATGTACCAGTCGTTTCCGCATACTCAAATTTTGAACTTTATTTTGGAACTACTTATAAATATTCCAAATTATCTTTCAAAACGCTTAATTTTTCTTTTAAAAACATTCACAATTGATTCCACGAAAAATCGTTACTTTTAAACTCCTTTTTTAAAAATTTATACAATTCGCAGGATAAAAGTGTTTATTTGATTTAAACAACTTTTACACATTCGATAATTCAATTTTTCCAATCCAAATCTCCATTAAATCATTTAAATAGATTTATCAAATTTATTTCATATTTTTCCACAATTAAAAACGTTGATTTAAATAGATTTCATATTATGGTCACTTAACTGCACTAGCGCGATTTTTCTAGAAAATTGTTTCGGACTTATTTCAAAATTCTACTTATCGAAATTATGACTTTCCTTCCGTTTAGAAGGTATGGATATAATAGTCAGGAATTTTCTTATCTCGAAGAATTCCGAGCTACATTTCACTCTATACACTCATTTGAACTTTTCGGCGCGAAATCGCGAACTACCGTTGCGCGACGCACCTAATTTTAACTTATTTTTCAATATCTGAAATAAATAGTTCAAATTGAATTCTATTACTTATAAAATCATTACAAATCATTTTAAATCAATATCTTCACTTTTTAAAGCATTTAAAATGAATTTTTCACTATTACCATATTATAATATTATTTTATTCCAATTATTTTAATATTAAATTTTAAATCCCAATTTCAATTCAATTTCAATTCTAACCTCAAATTAAATTTATTTAAAACTTAGATTTCAAATCTAATTTCAATTTAAACTTTAGTTCAACCTCAATCTCAACTTCAATTTTTCAAAATCGGTTTTAATTTCAATTTCACTACTCATCTCAATTTCAATTCCAATTTAACTATACTTTTTAAATCTGTTTCACTCCGAATTTCAAATTCTCTTTTATTTTTACTTTAATTTCACTTCTAATTGAAAAGAGACTTATTATTTTCAAAATATCTCATATCACTAAAATATGGTCTTATTGATAAAAGTGATTACTTAATCAAAATAACCAATATCCATATTTATCACTAACATAACATCCATTCAACCAATCACATAACATATGATTTCAAATTCAACATTCATTATTTAAACCATAATGGAATACATTATCGCAATTAAATTATCTAACCAACAATCAAACATTCATATTAACAATCAAATAAACATTCATATGTCATAAGGGATAAATATGATTGTTTTAACATAACCAAAATATAAATTCAAAAGCGATGAAAATTTCTCACATTCATGTCCACTCCGTCAAACTTTAGCCGAATTGGTGTGTTTACGGCTAACGAACTAATGTGTCATATTCAAGCGTCTCGACTTTATCGCTTTTCTTTCCTTCTTTTTCTTTCTTTCTTTTCTTTTCCTTTTTTTTATTTGGCCGAAAGCTTTTGGAGGGGAATGGGTGTACGACCTTGGGTATGTGGAGTATTGGCTTGGGTATGTGAGTGTGGAGGAGGGTATGGCTTGTAGGTGCTTGGGTAGGTGGGTTTTAGGCTCGGTCTTGGGTGTAGGAGGGTACAGCCTTGGTGTGTAGGGGGGTACGTCCTTGATAAGTTTGGGTTTGGTGAGGAGGAGGGGTTGTGCGTGTGTTATAAGGGGTTTGGGTGGTGGTATGGTTGAATTTTGGTGATGTAAGGTGATGGTGTGGTGATGTGGATGTGTTAGCTTGAAGGTGGAAGAGAATAGAGAGATAGGAAGCCATCGAAATGGAGGCGAAGAAGAAGGAGAAAGTGAAGAAGGAAGGTAGAGAATTAAGTATGGAAAATGAAAGGTATGGATGCATATTTATACTTGAGCTTTGGATGACAAATGACTAAAAATATCATTCTCTACTTTTTGACTTTTAATTTACCTTTCTACCCTTGATTTAACCTTTTAAGGACATGCATTAATGGTAATGTTAAAGATAGGAATGATTACTTACCTTTCCTTTCTTAAATTTTGTATTTTAAAGAGAAGACTTTTGCTTTGATTTGATTTGCATTAATGGTAAACGTATGTGTCACTAATCCCTTTAATTAGCTTTCTTTTGATACTTTATTTTGCTTAAATTTTACATGTATAAATCCCATCTTGCATACGAGAAAGAAGTATGTGTAATGATGTTGTTTTCTAAGTTTACTTTTGCACTCTTTTTCAAATCACGTATTAACATTATTTTTATCAATTTTCTTTTATTAACCTATAGAAAGTGATATTTTGATTTTTATAAGATGTAAATGAAAGTGTTGTATAGTTTGTAAAGTGCTAATATATAAGTTATAAAGTGCATATGATCATTCAACGTTGCGACAACTTGTTTTGGTTGAAAACGGTGTTTTTTGTCGACAAATTTTACAGTCAAAATTTGACGTTTTTGTTAAGCTATATATTGAAGGAAACCAAACTTTAAAATGAACTTTTTACTTCTTTAAATGAATTAAAACATGTCTCTTTATATTTTAAAGTCATATTTAATTAATATCAAAATCTCTAATTTTACAATGTATATAAAACTGACAAAATGCGACAAAAATTTGGTTATTTTTGTAAAACGATTATTAACATTATTTTAAATCTTTTAATATACTTTTATTATCTTTATTAGATGTTTTAAATAAGATAAATATTTAAATCCATTTCTTTAAGCCTTTATTTATTATTAACAAAACTTAACTTTTGTCGATTTGTTCTAAAATCCAATTTTATATCTTTTAATTTATTAACTAAAAGAATAGATAATTATTTATTATATATAACATATTTATTTAAGTTTTAAATTTCTTTTAAATTTAAAACGAATGAAATCTCTCATTTTCGAAGTAGTGAAATTTCAGGTCGTTACATTCTCCCTTACTTAAAAGCATTTCGTCCTCGAAATTAAAGTTAAATAAAGAAATCTATCTCATACTCATATCCTTAAATATTTTGACTTATTTATACTGATGACAGAAAAAGAAAAAGGTCGATATCATAACAACACTAAAACAAATAATACCAAACATACATATAAAGATTCCCACATTAACCTGAGTATCTATCACATACTTACAGTTATATATAAATACATTAAGTCAAACTTCTATCCTACCCATCCTAGTGCATACTGCACACTTAAGATAATATATGCAACAACCAAACAAGACTATACATCCAAAAACAACCACACTGATACTATATCAACATGAATACATCTAAATAAATCATTCCCTGACCTAAGCATGTACTACACCTGAGGTCTATATATATACACATATCGAAATACAAGTCTAACCCTTATATCTTAGTGTCTGCTATTTAAGATAACTATCCAACTACTATGTTGACAGACCCAAAACATCATACTACATGTGATATTTGATTTGATCTATTATTTGAATCCAAAACTTTTCTTTCGAACCAGTATCGATCCTTCGATTTTCTAGTGCGGACATTGAACATACTTCCTAATCACAAACTCTTGCTTTCCTTGCATAGCTCTCAACTATGATAGAAAACTTGAGCATATAACCATAAACTTTCATCAATGTTTGCCTTCAAGAATCAAGCGATATATTCTTTTTCGGATTGGCGTAAACACCTCAAAGTTCTGTACTCAAATCTTAGATCAAAAGTTTATGTGCCGAAATGATCTACGTTTAACTTATGTCCTTATTCACATTCATTTTTACCTAATACATTTTTTCAAAATTTCTATTAATCCAAGTTTATTTCATAACTATTTACTTTCTTCTAAATCCATTATTACTTAAGCATACAAATATGACTTAAACTTGTATAATAGACCTTTACTTCCTAAGAGTATATATACATATCCCCAAACTTCAAATCGCCATTACTTCAATTAGGGTGTTTAACAAATGTGGAATTCTACTATTATCTCAAATTAATAAGCTATAAAACTGAATCCTTAGTTTGATTTACCTAACGTCTTAATTTAACTAATATTATTTATCTTTTCCATATTTTAATAAGACAACTTTGCTGAGTATACATTTTTTCTTACTGATTCTATGATTAACTGCTTAACTTATTTACCTATCCATTTTCTAAATCAAATTTCTTAACCTTAAATCCATCAAATACCTTATAGTCAAATTATGAAACTTAATTCACATGGTATTTTTTACTTAAACATTTTCATCCAACAATCAACCTACTAACTATATTATTCAAAAATATCCACTTCTATTCTTACTTCATTTGGAATTACAAATGTTACCCTAAATGTATCATTAATTCTAATTTTTAATTAGGATAATATTTCTTATACGTCTTGTTCCTAAATTTCACTTTGATTTTAACCTAGTCAAAGTGTCTAAATTTCAAATTAGCTTATCTCTTTATAAGTTATAGAACTTATACTTTTATAATATATTTAGTAAAAAGTCTCAAATTAGGTTTATCTTTTTCCTATCTTGTTGATAAGAATTTTTTCTAAGTATGCATTTTCTTTTTACTTTCTCCAATTACAACTTCTAGCTTCAATATTATCATCAAATATCTTATAGTCAAATTGTGAATTTTACTTCACAAGATATTTGTACTTAGCTTTTAAATCCATCCATTATGATAATCACGTAATCATTATTCTTTCTTAATACTAAATATCTAAGGGTACATGATTAAAGTTTTAAATTCTAGCTTTCAACTAATTGATTCTATATGGAATATCTTATAGTCAAATTGTGCAATTCTAATCACAAGGTATTCATACTTTAGTTTTGCTAAGCTAAATACAAACAATCCTTAATTTCTGAACCAAAATTAATAATACCCCCTTTGATATTTAAAATATAAACCCAAGGTAAAATTATTTAATTTACCAATTTTTAAAACAAAGTTACTTTTATAAAATTAACAAATACGTGCTTATATATAATACTCTCATAACTCATTCTAGGATGTTACTAACCCTATCTCTAATGAGTTACTCGTCCTAGGATATTACTAATCCCATCTCTGATGAGACTTTACCCATAACAAAGCCAAGGTTCTTGCTTAATCTTCAGCTCTGATACGAAATGTCGAGGCTCGTTTTTCCGTACCCTTTGAATCGAAAATAAACCATACATGTCCAACTCAAATTGCACGAAAATACGGAATATGAAGGGTAACAAAAAAAATAGACAGAACAGAATCTCACTCGAATGCAATAACATGTATTATTTGAACAAATATCTTTACAGCGGAAAACTTTTAAATACATCTATCAGAGTCAAACCTAAATTCAGCCTGGACAGTTATAAACATCCGTCCTTACAACTGCTGACAAACATAAACTAAAACAAACTAAGTACAGTGGATAATAGAATATGTCCATAAGTAGATGAATATCTCCAGCTCTTCTCTGGAAACTTCAACCGTCTTTGACTAACCTGAAACTACTCGGATCTGAACCGAGTATTGAAAATACCCGGATCAGATGATAAACAAGCGTGAGAAAAACTCGATAATAAATGACAGTGACATATATCAGACTTTGGAAAAATCATTTGAAAACAAAGAGTATCTCATAAGACCACGCCCACACATAAACACAGACGAGTTTTTACCTTATGATAACTAAAATACTTTTATATCAAAATATTTGATATTATTTCTAATGACATATCTTTGAAAACATTTGCAAATAAACTTATTAATCTTAGCCAAAATTGTTACCATTATTAAATTCCAGCATACTAGGTTCTACAAACAAAATCGTAGGTTCTTATTGGAGAATGGATTTCTATACAAATGACCAGGTGAAGGATCTACCTTCCGAAATGGGTACACCTCTAGATGGATGTCCCGAGGAACCATCACAAAGCTCCTCTACCAACACAAGACCGATCTACCTCTATAACTAGATAGTACCGAATATGTCATCCCTCGGTCGTTACCGACCTTTATCCAAGCACTCGATTTACATACACCACATTAATTTACATCTCGAATATCATAGCAGGAAGAAATATATCTAGAAGGAGATAATCATACCCTAATTGGGAATGACCCACTTAGCCTTGCCGCATCTAATCATGTTTCGATCATTTTCAGTTTGATGAGGCTTGAGGCAACGATTACCTTTTCACATAGCACATATCACATCTTTGAATACCACGTTGCCATTTCCGTTAACTTCTAATCGCCTTCCATAAAAATACAACCCTTGAGCTCGTATGTCTCAAGGAGGGTGTTAAGCTAAGAGAAGTTGCCCTCTCCGCCACCGCTGATGTACGTTTGTAAAAACCAATGTACGTAATCTTTAGAAATTCCATGTCAGACAAACGTCCATATAAGTTATCCAGGAATAGGACAAACCGAAGGCACTCTCCTTCTACTGCTAGTAGTGAGTAGCCATTGCAATCCGAAAAATCTCCATCACGAGGAGACCACTGCTATAAATAACTCGATTAAGGGGGCCAACCAGAGCATGTTCAATAAGCAGTCTTCACGTTATGAAGATCCACGGTCTTCAATAGTCATCATCTTCAACATGTCTTCACGTTCGAACGCATACGTTGGTTCGAAGTGGTTTTCGGATAGGAATTACCCAAATCTGACCCCGGTTCCTTCGAATCCAATTATCGATAAAAAGTGAATATGAGTATATAGGATTTATTAAGTCTCTTTTCACTTTAATTCTTTTCGGATGATTGCGAAATCTCTTTCTTTTGGCTTAGAATAATTCTACGTAATTCATTTTTTTGCTTGGAAAGTATCTCAAAATTTCTCGCTTAACTCTCGATCCAAATTCCTTAACTTTTAGGCGGGTCAAAAACAATGTTATTTAAGACATCGTTTATCATAAACCCTAAATCAATCTTAGCAACATTTTTGAGTACATAGAAATCATTCGTTTTGGAAATTGCTTAAATTTTCGATAACATCAATCTTCTTTTAATTCAAAAACTTAATACAATCTTTCTATTTAAAAACATATGGGCTTTCCTTTCGATCTGTTTCACCCCTCGCCTAAGAAAAGAAAACATAGGTTAGGTAAGTTCAGGGCACTGGTTGCTTCATTCTTAACCTTAGTTAAACACCTTGTTTTATCTTCCCAGATCTCACAGACGGGACAAATGTACTAGTCGTTTCTACATACTCGGATTTTCAACTTTATTTTGGTACTACTTATAATATTCCAAATTATCTTTCAAAACACTTATTTTTTCTTTTAAAAACATTCACAATTGACTCCGGAAAAAATCGTTACTTTTAAACTCCTCTTTTAAAAAAGTTATACAATTCACAGCATAAAAGTGCTGCGGAAAGTGCTATATAAGCTTATCTGATTTAAACAACTTTTAAAGATTCAATAATTCATATTTTTCAATCCAAATCTCCTTTAAATCATTTAAATAGATTTATCAAATTTATCCCGTATTTTTCCATAATTAAAAACGTTGATTTAAATAGATTTCATGTTATGGTCACTTAACTACACTAGCGCGATTTTTCTAGAAAATTGTTTTGGACTTATTTCAAAATCTACTTATCAAAATTTTGATTTTCTTTCTGCATTTAGAAGATATGGATATAATAGTCCAGAATTTTTTTATCTCGAAGAATTCCGAGCTATATTTCACTCTATACACTCATTTGAACTTTTCGGTGTGAAACCGCGAACTACCGTTGCGCGACGCATTATTTTTTAATACTTAAAATAATCTATTCAAATTGAATTCTATACTTATAAAATCATTACAAATCATTTTAAATCAATATCTTCACTTTTAAAGCATTTAAAAGGAATTTTTCACTACTACCATATTATATTATAATATTATTTTATTCTAATTATTTTAATATTAAATTTTAAATTGCAATTTCAATTCAATTTCAATTCTAACATTAAATTAAACTTATTTAAAATTTAGATTTCAAATCTAATTTCAATTTAAACTTCAATTCAACCTCAATCTCAACTTTAATTTTTCAAAATCAATTTCAATTTCAATTTCACTATTCATCTCAATTTTAATTTCAAATTAACTATCCTTTTTAAATCCGTTTCACTCCAAATTTCAAATTCTCTTTTGTTTTTACTTTAATTTTACTTCTAATTGAAAAGAGACTTATTTTTTTCAAAATATCTCATATCACTAAAATATGGTCTTATTAATAAAGGTGATTACTTAATCAAAATAACCAATATCCATATTTATCACTAACATAACATTCATTCAACCAATCACATAACATATGATTTTAAATTCAACATTCACTATTTATACCATAACGGAATATATTATCACAATTCAATTATCTAACCAATAATCAAACATCCATATTAACAATCAAATAAACATTCATATGTCATAAGGGTATAAATATGATTGTTTTAACATAACCAAAATATAAATTCAAAAGCGATGAGAATTTCTCACATTCATATCCACTCCATCAAACTTTAGGCGAATTAGCGTGTTTACGGCTAACGAACTAACGTATTGTTTCCAAACGTCTCGACTTTATCGCTTTCCTTTCCTTCTCTCTTTTTTCTTTCTTTTCTTTTCCTTTTTTTTATTTGGCCAAAAGCTTTTGGAGGGGAATGGGTGTACGGCCTTGGGTATGTGGAGTATTAGCTTGGTATGTGAGTGTGGAGGAGGGTATGGCTTGTAGGTGCTTGGGTAGATGGGTTTTAGGCTCGGCCTTGGATGTAGGAGGGTACGACCTTTGTGTGTAAGGGGGTACGACCATGGTAAGCTTGGGTTTGGCGAGGAGGGGGGGGTGTGTTATAGGGGGTTTGGGTGGTGGTATGGTTGAGTTTTGGTGATGTAAGGTGATGGTATGGTGATGTGGATGTGTTAACTTGAAGGTAGAAGAGAATGGAGAGGTAGGAAGCCATGGAAACGGAGGTGAAGAAGAAGGAGAAAGTAAAGGAGGAAGGTAGAGAACGAAGTGTGAAAAATAAAAGGTATGTATGCATATTTATACTTGAGCTTTAGATGACAAAAGACTAAAATACCCTTCTCTACTTTTTGACTTTTAATTTACCTTTTTACCCTTGATTTGACCTTTTAAGGACATGCATTAATGGTGCTTTTAAAGTTAGGAAAGGTTACTTACTTTTCCTTTCTTCAATTTTGTATTCTAAAGAAAAGACTTTTGCTTTGATTTGCATTAATGATAAGCATGTGTATCACTAATTCCTTTAGTTAGCTTTCTTTTCATACTTTATTTTGCTTAAATTCTATGTATATAAGTCCCATCTTGCGTAAAAGAAAAAAGTGTGTGTAATGATGTTGTTTTCTTAGTTTACTTTTGCACTCTTTTGTCAAATCATGTATTAACATTATTTTTATCATTTTTCTTTTATTAACTTATAAAAAGTGATATTTTGATTTTTATAAGATATAAATGGAAGTGTTGTATAGTTTGTAAAGTGGTAATATATAAGTTATAAAGTGCATATGATCATTCAACGTTGCGACAACTTATTTTAACCGAAAACGGTGTTTTTTGTCGACAAATTTTACAGTCAAAATTTGACGTTTTTGTTAAGCTATATATTGAAGTAAACTAAACTTTAAAATTAACCTTTTACTTCTTTAAAATAAATTAAAACATGTCTCTTTATATTTTAAAATCATATTTAATTAATATCAAAATATCTAATTTTGCAGTGTATGTAAAACTGACAAAATACGACAAAATTTTGGTTATTTTTGTACAACGATTATTAACATTATTTTAAATCTTTTAATATACTTTTATTATCTTTATTAGATGTTTTAAATAAGATAAATACTTTAATCCATTAATTTAAGCCTTTATTTATTATTAACGAAACTTAACTTTTGTCGATTTGTTCTAAAATCCAATTTTATACTTTCTAATTTATTAACTATAAGAATAGATAATTATTTATTATATATAACATATTTATTTAAGTTTTAAATTCCTTTTAAATTTAAAACGAACGAAATCTCTTATTTTCGAAGTAGTGAAATTACGTGTCGTTACAGATGCCCTCCTACTTATAGTTGTAGAGGGTTGTTTATAGGTCTTAGATTCGCCAAATCTCGACAGATTGTGTCAACAATCAGGTCTGATGTAACAAAAAATAAATCAAATAAAAAGTGAATCAAATCTCGAGGATCGACGGATCATTACCGATCTATGATCTTGGTCCAAAACTTGTTTTTTCCTTCAATCATGTTAGAACCTTCATTGTACTTGAATTTGAGGAACAAAATGACTACTAAGATGGATTAATACCGATCCATCCATGGATCAGTGATGATTCATCATCCTAAACAAATTTTCTCCCCTTTTTCTTTTACTCTTCGTAGTTGATCATCTTCAAGTTTTGAGTTTATTCTTTCATCATTTCATAGTTAATTCCGTCAAAATATCGCTTGAAAAAAATAAAAGATAAAAATTGCATTAGGGAAAACAATATTCAAAGCATTATCAATGAAAGATTTTTGTCGGTAATCACGATGTTTAAAAACTTATTCGCTTTATACAACAATTTCAAGTTTTGTAGTACCCAAACATAACTATCTTTTTGTTCTTTAGGTAAAAAAATATGAGTCATGATGAATGTTTTATTTGTTAAAGTCATGTCAGCCATCTCAAACAATGACATTTATAATGCTTTATTTTGTAACTATAATTAAGCAGTATAATCGAGGGAACATTTACTCAACGTACTAGATTTCAGATGGGCCAACATTAAATTAACAATTCTATTAAGCTTATCATCTGTTCAAACCCAATATAATAATGATTATCAAGTCGCGTTTCATGTGTTATTACACAATGGATATGCCTTTAATCTATTGAATAATCAAGTTAGCTTTGCATCTTAATATGTCTTTAATATTGTACCATTTTCAGGATTATTTTTCTTTATATTTTATAAGACGTCACTAGTCTTAACCCCCGCAACGCTCATATTCATCATAATTGTTTTCCTCCTTGTTCGTTAATCTTCCTACAAAAGCACGATCGATTAAACTATTCGACAACTCATGATTATGAGTACCATGAACTACTTTCGCTATCCAACTATCTAAAGCTAGATATGCATCTTTAATGAGAAATGACTGTTTACATTTATTTTGTTGCACTTTGTGGATGTTTTCTTTTATTTTTCACAATTGTTTCATCTTTTGGTTTATTTTTTTCAATGTTTTTCGACTCTCTCACATGACAATTGAGTTTGTGGTTTTCGCGAACCCCTAACCTTATCTGATTTAGTTACGTCAAGAACGATATTTATCTTCTTTGCTTGCGATTGGCACCCATGTATAAATGCATCTCGAGAAGTAAATACCTACAGTAAATAGTAAATAATTATTAAAGCCGGTATTTATGTGCAATGTACAAATTTCAAAGTAAGATAATTACTTTATTTGGGAAAAAATGATCTTTAAAGCCTATGAAATCAGGCTACACCGTCTCTATTATCGGTTTCTTCTATCCTGAGGTCATCATATCATGGTTCAAATTAAATAAGTTGAAAATTATATTACAATATGTAAATAGTAATAAATTGATCAACAATTTTTTTGCATACTACGAACTTAAATTAAAAACAATCAAAGTGAAAATTATCTCAGTTGTAGTAATTTTAACATCATTAATTTTAATTTCACAAAGTTCATCACTACTACATACACTTGATTGAGCAACAAAATTATTTTTCTATAAAACAAATTTAAACATGTCAAATACTTCAAAAGCAATAATCTTCAAACTTAATGATATCAATGAAATTACAACAAACAATATCAAATATTCAAGAAAAAGATTACATGAAACAGAGACAAATATGTAATATAATATAAATCATATCATTTTCTTCGTTTCTAATTTAACCAGTGCAAAAACCTAATGTTATATGAAGTAAAAAACAACAATGAAAGAAGAAAAACAACAAGTAGAGGGATATTAATATAGGTTGTAACGTCCCGAAAATTTTCGACTTTCGAAAATTCGACATCGATACTCACTTTATCGACTGTCAAGAAATCGAACGCCGGAAAACCGAGATGTTATGGGTTTTAAAAAGAATTTAGAAAAAGAAAAAGAAAGAAGAGAGAAGAGAGAAGAAATAGAGAGGAAAGAAGATAGAAGATAGAAAATTTGAAAAATAGAAATAGACAGAAAGGAAACAACAGAACAACATCAGAATCTCACAATTCGCAGCGGAACAACATATAATAATAAATGAATAATCTTTAAACAAAGAACTATATCAGTTATTACATTACATTTCATTACATCATATCATCAGAGTGTACAACATCATACAACAACAAACAGTGCAGCGGAAAAAGAAATACTATATACTCGTAATACGCCATGCCAATCTAGCTTGCCTCCAGCAACTCCAGAATATCCAGAATATCCTGATAAACCTAACTCTTAACTGCCCGTGTGGAAATTGGTGGGCACCCAGAGTTTAGGAAGGAAAACAATAAACTCCGAGTCAGTCATGTGACTGGTGTGAGAACTCAAAACAGTTTATTTATCTTTAAAATCAAATAGAGGAATATTTTTAAACTCAATTCGCAATGCTTTTAAAAATGAGACTACCATAAGGCCTCCCGCACACACACACATGCAAACGCAGAATCGGAGGAGATTTCTCCTTATGATAGTCAAAGATGCTTGATACGCATTTAAAATAACATTTGATATTATTACTAGTGCATAGTGTAGAACAAATCCTTTCGAAAGTAAAGATATAAATCATAGCCAGCATAGGTACCATTATATTATGCCTACTAATAGTTACCATATTAAATGGCAGGTTCTACAACTAATACCGTACAAGTTTCGTATTGTTTCTTTGGATTTCCAACAAATGGTCAGGCCAAGGAACTTCCCATTGCCACATGAGAATGCCTCTGGAAAGACATCCCCGAGAACCAAACCGGATCTCTACCAACACAAGGCCGGGTTACCCCTAACTGGGTAACTACTGACACGAGTATGCCATTCCCCGATCGTAAACGACCTTTTTCACGGGATCCCGAAAACCAACAACCACAAAGTAATAAATTCGTAGTAACCACATAGGTTAAATATCTGGGCTCCATACCATGATACAACCTCTATCCAGAAGGAAATGCACATACCCTAAGGGGAGCTACAGCAACCCCTAATAACCTTGCCGCATCTTTCCTGTTTTGACCATTTCCGGGATGTGAGGCTCGACGAAGTCACGTCCACAAAAACACACTTTGTACAAAAAGCCGTGCTTTGGGTCAACAAATGATCAACACAATGATCACTAAGATAGACGATCAAATAAATGATCCTATCACAATAATCAACACAATGATCATTTCAGCATCACTCAGCATGTCACATTACCAAACTGGGAATATATCGCTGATAACTTCAACTATATAACCTTTGAGCTCGTACATCTCAAAGAAGGGTGTTAAGCAAAGAATAAATTCTCCGCCACCAACAGAAATATATTTGAAAGAAATCGGCTTTATATCTCAACTTGTAATGTCAGGCATACAATCCATACAAGTCTGTTCCGGGATCGAACAGAACCGAAGGCACTTACAAAGAAGTTCTTGCAATCCGGATATTCACAATCCTGATCAGATTCACCATCACATATGGAGAACTCAATACCGTAGCTACTCGGTGCAGAGTCAATCGATAGTTCATCCTATCGCTTTCGCAAATACCGGTCTTCAACACCGATCTTCAAATGCAATTCACAACGACGTATCACATATTCGGAGTGGGTTATACGACCCCATGGTCCTTTCCCGGTTAACCCGAATAGTGAGCGCTTATTCAAAAATAAGTGTGCATTCAAATTCAATCAATTCACATCAAATACCCATTCAAAGGGAAATACTGATAGTCGGCTATTGAACTATCACTGGATATGCACACATCACCAGATTCCAAATAATTTTCCAAATTATTTACTTTCCAAAATATCTTTACAAGATATATAATTTCAACACTTCAAAAATAAATCAATATTTATTTTTAAACAAATTCCACCTTTCTTTTATAAATTCCATAACGAATTTATATTTCAAAATATTCATGAATATACAATTCAATTATTCACTTTCAATTTATCTTCAAAAAGATAAATTCTCAAAATATTCACTTTACATTGGAAAACATTTCCATACTTATTAAATAAGTAATTCACAATCATTTATTTTCAACACTTAGAAAATATTCAATATACTTAAATCGAATTAAGTATATAATTCATTCTTTAAGGAAATCATTCACTTAAACATATTTACTTGGGCCAAAACGAATGTTGCGTAAAACATCGTTACGACAACCCAAAATCACTAGTATAGGGATTCGAATTTAAAATAGATATATAAATCCCAATACTATTAAAAACATTTCCTTTCGGAAATCATTTACTATAACAACAGTGTTATAGTCTACCATTTCCTTTTATTTCTCGAAACATCTATTTCAACAATAAATGTTGAGATCTATGGTTTCGAATCTCAACACATTTAAAAACATCGTTAGATCGTTTTAATTCTATTTAGAACATCATATCTAAATCAATTTTCTTTAACATATTATTCACTATTCAAAAATGTGAATATACTACGTTAATAAATATCATCCTTTCTATTCATTTTAATTCAAAGGATTATTCACTATTCAAAAATGTGAATATAACTCTATCTCTAAGTTATAACAATTAACTTATCAAAATAAGTCATTTGCGGATTTATAAAACAACGTTTATAAATTCCGTTTCTATTTATTTATAAAAACTTCCCTTTTTATAAATTCTTTTATTAACCTATTCCAGTTTATAACTCAATTATAAACTACAAGTTCATATTATAAGTTAATTACTTATAAAACGATTATTTTACAAAATCGTTCATTTAACTTCCCAAATTATTAATCTTAACTTATAAGATTGTTTATTTATCCAAAATTCATTCTTTCGATAACTTTATAAATTTTATAAACCTATTGCTTATAAAATTTCATTTATAACTTCACAGTTTATAATTCTATAAATTTCATTCATTTAGGAAATTCATTTCCACTACATTCAAACACTTATAAAAACTCGTTTTATAATGTCCATAATTCAATTTATAAATATCCATTTATAAATCTCTTAATATAAATCAATTTATATTATTCTTTTAAAAACATCTTTAAATTCCTTTATAATTTCACCTTCTCTTGATTTATAAAATAATCAAATTTTATAAATCCTATCTTTAGACTTTTAATAATAAATTCAAATTTTCTCCATTTAAACTATTTCATAAATCCTTAACCAATATTTCTCAAAAATCAGCTTTTAACTATATTTCACAAAAACTATAATTTTTATAACTTTAAAAAATTATAACGTTATTTATTTATAATGGATCAATTCCAAAAATATAGTATATTTTCAAAATCACTTTTAAAATCATTTTAAAATCCCAAAATCTGGGTCCAATGATGCTACACACCAAATAGTCAATCGCGACTAACAACGATATCATATATCGATATGATAATCCATCAGATATCAAAATATCTGAAATTAAATAAAAACTGTTGAGGAATCCAGTTGGATCCCTCCAACCTGTTTCCTGCATCCAAAAACATTAGCACAATACCAATTTCGCTCCAGTACGAAATTATCGCGGTACATGTTCTTATTAAATATTATCCGCTTACTAACGGCGTAATAGGGTCTCATCCGCTAAACAAAAAATGCGGGAAATCAACAACTGCAATATATACATATGCCAATATATATATATTGATATTATATATAATACCAATTTCACTGTTTATGAAATATTCGCGGTATATGTTTATAATAAATAACATCCGCTTAATAACGGCGCATAATGTCTATTTTAACAATCAATAATTTACAGTCATCATTCAAACATGCATTCAAATATTTTAAATCTAACTATTTAAAATAAAATTGAAACCTATTCGATTGAGTGAGAAATTCTCACCTTGGTTTTAAATTCCGTTTTAGCTTTTATTTCGAATAAAATTAAACGCGCGTTTAATTTTACCCGAAATTCTCACTAACTCTAAACGACTCCAAACCAACTCCATCGCGTAGTGCTCGTCCATACGATTCCAACGCAACTGAGTTTGCATTTTTTCGACCTCGTATGAAAAAGTTATGAATTTTACAAGTTCGTACACGATTTATATAACTAAAATTACAACAACTTTAATAATTTAAACCTCTCCTCAATCCTAGCCACCAGATCTAGATCCAACGGCCCCTGCTCTTCATCTCCCTCACGTCTTCTTTCTACAGGAAGCAAGGCCGCACCTTGAACCCATCATGGACCAACTAGGGTTTCAATTCTCAACCACAACAAGCGATTTGAACACGATCGGAGACTTGCATCTCGAAGCTCCTTCCACCACACACACTCGGCCAAGATAGCCATGAGCTCGGCCTGCTATTGTGCGTTGAAACTCGTGCGCAAGGCAGCACGGTCGGCCTCCCCTAGCTCCTCCTCCGTTGCACCATTTCCGATCAACTCCGTATGAAATCAAAGCTCTCTTCGTGCTCTCCAACCTTCGTGTTAAACACTTCGGCTAAATCTTGATGGATTGGAAGAGATTAAGGAATGAAATTGGGAAAAATCTGGCCATAGAATGATAAAGTGGCGGCTACTAGTTTAGGGTTAGGGTTTAGTGATATTTTTTATCAAATTTATGAAGGCTCATGTCTATTTATAAGGAACGAGCGACACTATTCATCCCGGAAATTCCGAACTCCGATTTAGGCGCCGTAACCAGCGTACCTAGGGTTTATCCCGCGTTCCGGACACAATGGAACAGGTTTCGGAAGCTAATTCGGAAGTATGTGCGAGTTATGGCTGAAAACGTTCAATTTAAATTAAACCGATTTAAACCGATTTCTAGGCGTTTTAATTTGTACCGGACAAACGGTAAATCCAATTGACTTGAAATTTGAAACCTTACAATAATATCACATTACGGATCCGATGAAACTGGTTTCGTCGAAATCCAAGACTTTTTGAAAAATGGCTATTTTGACTCGCCAAATTTAAATTAAAAATAATTCGATGCGTTTCGAGCTGCCACGATCAAACGATAACTCCGATTGACACGAAAATTGAAATCCGGTAATAACTAACTATTACGGATCCAATGGAACTGGTTTCGTTCAATTCTGAGACTGTTCAAAAATTGACTATTTTACAGTCGATTATTAAATATTAAAATATTCAATTTTCACAGATTAACTTTTAAATTCAATTTCAAAAGTTCTAAAATATCGTTCTAACTTCAATATGATAAAATAAAATTTTAAAATTCATTTTCTATCATATTTAACCCAATTTTCAATTATTTCCATAATTTAACATATTAAATTATCGATTTAATTATCCAATTAAATCCAATAATTCAAATTAAAATTTATTTGACTTATAAATTCACTTATAAATATTTAAAATTAATTAAATATTCAAATTTAAATTATTAAAAATTCTGGGTCGTTACAATCTTTCCCTCTTAAAAGAATTTCGTCCTCGAAATTACAAGTAAGAAAGGTTACAAAATCTATTAATTTTCCCAAAATCCATAATTAAACTTCTTACAAATCTTTACTAAGTTTTCAACTCATACTTAGTTATGTTTTCAAAAACAAACTATATCATTTAACTTTCTATTCCAAATCAAAGTTTAAAGTTTTCACAAATTTTCCCAATTCCTTAAAATTTTTCTAACGCCTTAAATTTCCGGAAAAAATTCGCCATAGTCTCCTTTGCGCGGCTCGATCCGAAAAAAAATGACAGTATATATATCACAAATATACATCTCATCAAGTAATGAGGCATCCCGCAGGGAAAAAAGTGTAAAAGTGCGATATTTAATCCGAGATATGTACCTTATATTTTATTAGCAAGCATATACGGCTAATATAGCGCTAAAGCGAACTCCAAATGCGAAGCAAACGCGATCCGCACCTACTAAACTCAACAAACAACATGAGAATCATGCATATATGAAAATAGTATCACTATACAACATATAGCAACATAACTATACATGTCACATAGAAAATGCAACAATAGCAATATATATTCAACCATCAACCTACTAACATCCATATCCAATAAACATCCATTCATATTCTCATTCATATTTAATGAATTGGTTTTCAATTTAAATCACATTTGATTCGTTTACATTGGATTTACTAACATTCATTCTCAATTCAATTAGTTTCAATTAGTTAACATTCACTAATTAAATCCAATTCACATTCAATTCTATTCAAATTTATTTACTTCTAATTTGAATTTAATTACATTAGCTTTCAATTTCATTAATACTTAATGAATTATATACAATCATATAACAATCATATAACAACCAATTTATATTAATTACAACCAAATTCTTTTCACTTATATTCATTCAATTTGATTTAACACCATTATTTTCAATTGGTTTAATTAAATTGATTTCCATTCAATTTTATTCAACTTCTAATAACATTAGATTTTAATGAATTAATACTTTCATTAATTATTCCTTATCAACTTATTTACATTCAATTTATTCATTATTTCAATTCAATTACAAAGTTGAATTTCATTTACATAACTTAAGTTATATTCCATTTATACATCCTTTATTTACTACTCATATTTTATATAGTTTCTCTTCTTATATATATAAGTTTATTTCACAATTGTAATTCACTTTAATTATAACTCAATTCTTATAATTCTTTTGCTTATACAATTACTCTTTATTTAGATTATTCAAACAACCTAACAATCAACTTATATCCCCTTTAATAATTCTGAAAAATTATTCCTTTATATATCAAATATAATCAAGGTAAAATTATTTTATTTACCCTATTTAAAACAATATTATGTCGAATTGTTCTATTCAAGTGTTTAGAAACTCCTTCAGCATAGTTTCGAGGCTGTGCTAACGAAGGTTCATATACCACTCAACAAACCAATCATCACAATATAAAACAATTTTTATATTCACTAACAAATACGCTCTCATAGCTATTATTACACTCAAACTCAATCTAGAGTACTACTGACTCTATCTCTAATGAGTAATACCCTACAGAACCATGGTTGTCGCTTAACCATCAGCTCTGATACCAAATGTAACGTCCCGAAAATTTTCGACTTTCGAAAATTCGACATCGATACTCACTTTATCGACTGTCAAGAAATCGAACGCCGGAAAACCGAGATGTTATGGGTTTTAAAAAGAATTTAGAAAAAGAAAAAGAAAGAAGAGAGAAGAGAGAAGAAATAGAGAGGAAAGAAGATAGAAGATAGAAAATTTGAAAAATAGAAATAGACAGAAAGGAAACAACAGAACAACATCAGAATCTCACAATTCGCAGCGGAACAACATATAATAATAAATGAATAATCTTTAAACAAAGAACTATATCAGTTATTACATTACATTTCATTACATCATATCATCAGAGTGTACAACATCATACAACAACAAACAGTGCAGCGGAAAAAGAAATACTATATACTCGTAATACGCCATGCCAATCCAGCTTGCCTCCAGCAACTCCAGAATATCCAGAATATCCTGATAAACCTAACTCTTAACTGCCCGTGTGGAAATTGGTGGGCACCCAGAGTTTAGGAAGGAAAACAATAAACTCCGAGTCAGTCATGTGACTGGTGTGAGAACTCAAAACAGTTTATTTATCTTTAAAATCAAATAGAGGAATATTTTTAAACTCAATTCGCAATGCTTTTAAAAATGAGACTACCATAAGGCCTCCCGCACACACACACATGCAAACGCAGAATCGGAGGAGATTTCTCCTTATGATAGTCAAAGATGCTTGATACGCATTTAAAATAACATTTGATATTATTACTAGTGCATAGCGTAGAACAAATCCTTTCGAAAGTAAAGATATAAATCATAGCCAGCATAGGTACCATTATATTATGCCTACTAATAGCTACCATATTAAATGGCAGGTTCTACAACTAATACCGTACAAGTTTCGTATTGTTTCTTTGGATTTCCAACAAATGGTCAGGCCAAGGAACTTCCCATTGCCACATGAGAATGCCTCTGGAAAGACATCCCCGAGAACCAAACCGGATCTCTACCAACACAAGGCCGGGTTACCCCTAACTGGGTAACTACTGACACGAGTATGCCATTCCCCGATCGTAAACGACCTTTTTCACGGGATCCCGAAAACCAACAACCACAAAGTAATAAATTCGTAGTAACCACATAGGTTAAATATCTGGGCTCCATACCATGATACAACCTCTATCCAGAAGGAAATGCACATACCCTAAGGGGAGCTACAGCAACCCCTAATAACCTTGCCGCATCTTTCCTGTTTTGACCATTTCCGGGATGTGAGGCTCGACGAAGTCACGTCCACAAAAACACACTTTGTACAAAAAGCCGTGCTTTGGGTCAACAAATGATCAACACAATGATCACTAAGATAGACGATCAAATAAATGATCCTATCACAATAATCAACACAATGATCATTTCAGCATCACTCAGCATGTCACATTACCAAACTGGGAATATATCGCTGATAACTTCAACTATATAACCTTTGAGCTCGTACGTCTCAAAGAAGGGTGTTAAGCAAAGAATAAATTCTCCGCCACCAACAGAAATATATTTGAAAGAAATCGGCTTTATATCTCAACTTGTAATGTCAGGCATACAATCCATACAAGTCTGTTCCGGGATCGAACAGAACCGAAGGCACTTACAAAGAAGTTCTTGCAATCCGGATATTCACAATCCTGATCAGATTCACCATCACATATGGAGAACTCAATACCGTAGCTACTCGGTGCAGAGTCAATCGATAGTTCATCCTATCGCTTTCGCAAATACCGGTCTTCAACACCGATCTTCAAATGCAATTCACAACGACGTATCACATATTCGGAGTGGGTTATACGACCCCATGGTCCTTTCCCGGTTAACCCGAATAGTGAGCGCTTATTCAAAAATAAGTGTGCATTCAAATTCAATCAATTCACATCAAATACCCATTCAAAGGGAAATACTGATAGTCGGCTATTGAACTATCACTGGATATGCACACATCACCAGATTCCAAATAATTTTCCAAATTATTTACTTTCCAAAATATCTTTACAAGATATATAATTTCAACACTTCAAAAATAAATCAATATTTATTTTTAAACAAATTCCACCTTTCTTTTATAAATTCCATAACGAATTTATATTTCAAAATATTCATGAATATACAATTCAATTATTCACTTTCAATTTATCTTCAAAAAGATAAATTCTCAAAATATTCACTTTACATTGGAAAACATTTCCATACTTATTAAATAAGTAATTCACAATCATTTATTTTCAACACTTAGAAAATATTCAATATACTTAAATCGAATTAAGTATATAATTCATTCTTTAAGGAAATCATTCACTTAAACATATTTACTTGGGCCAAAACGAATGTTGCGTAAAACATCGTTACGACAACCCAAAATCACTAGTATAGGGATTCGAATTTAAAATAGATATATAAATCCCAATACTATTAAAAACATTTCCTTTCGGAAATCATTTACTATAACAACAGTGTTATAGTCTACCATTTCCTTTTATTTCTCGAAACATCTATTTCAACAATAAATGTTGAGATCTATGGTTTCGAATCTCAACACATTTAAAAACATCGTTAGATCGTTTTAATTCTATTTAGAACATCATATCTAAATCAATTTTCTTTAACATATTATTCACTATTCAAAAATGTGAATATACTACGTTAATAAATATCATCCTTTCTATTCATTTTAATTCAAAGGATTATTCACTATTCAAAAATGTGAATATAACTCTATCTCTAAGTTATAACAATTAACTTATCAAAATAAGTCATTTGCGGATTTATAAAACAACGTTTATAAATTCCGTTTCTATTTATTTATAAAAACTTCCCTTTTTATAAATTCCTTTATTAACCTATTCCAGTTTATAACTCAATTATAAACTACAAGTTCATATTATAAGTTAATTACTTATAAAACGATTATTTTACAAAATCGTTCATTTAACTTCCCAAATTATTAATCTTAACTTATAAGATTGTTTATTTATCCAAAATTCATTCTTTCGATAACTTTATAAATTTTATAAACCTATTGCTTATAAAATTTCATTTATAACTTCACAGTTTATAATTCTATAAATTTCATTCATTTAGGAAATTCATTTCCACTACATTCAAACACTTATAAAAACTCGTTTTATAATGTCCATAATTCAATTTATAAATATCCATTTATAAATCTCTTAATATAAATCAATTTATATTATTCTTTTAAAAACATCTTTAAATTCCTTTATAATTTCACCTTCTCTTGATTTATAAAATAATCAAATTTTATAAATCCTATCTTTAGACTTTTAATAATAAATTCAAATTTTCTCCATTTAAACTATTTCATAAATCCTTAACCAATATTTCTCAAAAATCAGCTTTTAACTATATTTCACAAAAACTATAATTTTTATAACTTTAAAAAATTATAACGTTATTTATTTATAATGGATCAATTCCAAAAATATAGTATATTTTCAAAATCACTTTTAAAATCATTTTAAAATCCCAAAATCTGGGTCCAATGATGCTACACACCAAATAGTCAATCGCGACTAACAACGATATCATATATCGATATGATAATCCATCAGATATCAAAATATCTGAAATTAAATAAAAACTGTTGAGGAATCCAGTTGGATCCCTCCAACCTGTTTCCTGCATCCAAAAACATTAGCACAATACCAATTTCGCTCCAGTACGAAATTATCGCGGTACATGTTCTTATTAAATATTATCCGCTTACTAACGGCGTAATAGGGTCTCATCCGCTAAACAAAAAATGCGGGAAATCAACAACTGCAATATATACATATGCCAATATATATATATTGATATTATATATAATACCAATTTCACTGTTTATGAAATATTCGCGGTATATGTTTATAATAAATAACATCCGCTTAATAACGGCGCATAATGTCTATTTTAACAATCAATAATTTACAGTCATCATTCAAACATGCATTCAAATATTTTAAATCTAACTATTTAAAATAAAATTGAAACCTATTCGATTGAGTGAGAAATTCTCACCTTGGTTTTAAATTCCGTTTTAGCTTTTATTTCGAATAAAATTAAACGCGCGTTTAATTTTACCCGAAATTCTCACTAACTCTAAACGACTCCAAACCAACTCCATCGCGTAGTGCTCGTCCATACGATTCCAACGCAACTGAGTTTGCATTTTTTCGACCTCGTATGAAAAAGTTATGAATTTTACAAGTTCGTACACGATTTATATAACTAAAATTACAACAACTTTAATAATTTAAACCTCTCCTCAATCCTAGCCACCAGATCTAGATCCAACGGCCCCTGCTCTTCATCTCCCTCACGTCTTCTTTCTACAGGAAGCAAGGCCGCACCTTGAACCCATCATGGACCAACTAGGGTTTCAATTCTCAACCACAACAAGCGATTTGAACACGATCGGAGACTTGCATCTCGAAGCTCCTTCCACCACACACACTCGGCCAAGATAGCCATGAGCTCGGCCTGCTATTGTGCGTTGAAACTCGTGCGCAAGGCAGCACGGTCGGCCTCCCCTAGCTCCTCCTCCGTTGCACCATTTCCGATCAACTCCGTATGAAATCAAAGCTCTCTTCGTGCTCTCCAACCTTCGTGTTAAACACTTCGGCTAAATCTTGATGGATTGGAAGAGATTAAGGAATGAAATTGGGAAAAATCTAGCCATAGAATGATAAAGTGGCGGCTACTAGTTTAGGGTTAGGGTTTAGTGATATTTTTTATCAAATTTATGAAGGCTCATGTCTATTTATAAGGAACGAGCGACACTATTCATCCCGGAAATTCCGAACTCCGATTTAGGCGCCGTAACCAGCGTACCTAGGGTTTATCCCGCGTTCCGGACACAATGGAACAGGTTTCGAAAGCTAATTCGGAAGTATGTGCGAGTTATGGCTGAAAACGTTCAATTTAAATTAAACCGATTTAAACCGATTTCTAGGCGTTTTAATTTGTACCGGACAAACGGTAAATCCAATTGACTTGAAATTTGAAACCTTACAATAATATCACATTACGGATCCGATGAAACTGGTTTCGTCGAAATCCGAGACTTTTTGAAAAATGGCTATTTTGACTCGCCAAATTTAAATTAAAAATAATTCGATGCGTTTCGAGCTGCCACGATCAAACGATAACTCCGATTGACACGAAAATTGAAATCCGGTAATAACTAACTATTACGGATCCAATGGAACTGGTTTCGTTCAATTCTGAGACTGTTCAAAAATTGACTATTTTACAGTCGATTATTAAATATTAAAATATTCAATTTTCACAGATTAACTTTTAAATTCAATTTCAAAAGTTCTAAAATATCGTTCTAACTTCAATATGATAAAATAAAATTTTAAAATTCATTTTCTATCATATTTAACCCAATTTTCAATTTTTTCCATAATTTAACATATTAAATTATCGATTTAATTATCCAATTAAATCCAATAATTCAAATTAAAATTTATTTGACTTATAAATTCACTTATAAATATTTAAAATTAATTAAATATTCAAATTTAAATTATTAAAAATTCTGGGTCGTTACATAGGTGGTGCTGATCCAAGATTCCTCTCTATTAAAGACCGAGGTGGATTAAAAGGGAAAACAAATGATCCTTTATTTTACCCAACTCGGTTGGTAAACCTGCTCGATGGTAAATAGTAAAGAGTAGTGCTAGACAATAAGAGACTCGATGTTTGGGAAAGTAGATAAAAATAGAAATTTATGGATTTGATGGTGACTATGCCTAGGGATGAACAATATTCAGTTAGAATCGAATTAACCGACCAAACCGGTTCATTTCGGTCGGTTCGGTTATGAAATTATATCGGTTTGACTTGGTTTGTAAAATAATTTTATTTTGGTTATCAATTTAACCAAACTTTTATTATATTATCCAAATTCATGGCATTGTAATACTTCTAACAGTAGGTTTAGTAATAAAAAACAAACCTCATCTATTAAAAATAGGTTAATTTTTCTTATAAACTTAGAATAAATACTCATGATAGTTTTTCTATACTATTATATTAAAGCTGAGTTCACTTTGGAGCTCACACAAACCCCCCCTCAAATTTAGAACCGTAAGGTCACAGACTCTTCTTCCAATTCTACTTGTCATGTGATTTCTTATTTTCAATCTTTCTTTATCGTGCCTCTACCGACAGTAAATAAATTTTCCACTTCGCTTCTCCTTCATGTCTGCTGTCTCCCAAATAACCTTAATCTAATCTCATGTCTACTGCCACCCAAATAGTTTGATTTGTATCCCTTCTTCCTTGCTTTTCCCTCTATGCCCTAGCCTTTATTTCATCTTTTCTCCCAAATTACCCTAATATTTTTCCCATCTACAGGCCGGCTAACATTAATTTTGGTCGCCTCTTTTTTTGCCGCTGACGAAGTGTCTACCTCCTAGGAATCAGTTTACATATTTCTCCAATGCGCTAGCAGTTTCGACCTTCTTCCTCCCATTTTCATCGAAAATCGATCGTCTCCAAGTTTAGTTTAGGTCGTAAAATATTTTGATAGCTTACTTCGATGTGGTAACGATTTTCCTGTTCTCATCCCATCGTCATCACAGAGCAGGATTCTCCTACTTTGGTTCAGGTTATTTTCTTTGTATGATTATCCCAAATTTGAGTTGTATTCTCAATTGGATTTAGTAGAATCCAAATACTTCATCACTATTTCCCTAAACTCCCCACTGACCGAATGTTTATATTTGATGTTTAGGTATAAAAAACAAAAACTATCGAATTCAATGGAAGATATCAAGTTACAAACTAGAGCCAAATTCAATATAGCTGCTAAGGTATTCAAGGATAATATTTTTCACATTTTTCCTTTTTATTTAAACAAAAACCTCTAATTACTGAATTTCATTTTTAAACTATTTTTTGGTAGCTACTCTGTATAGGCCTGTGTAGTTAATGCCCGCTATTACCCCGCTATATCTCATAGCGGATTTCTACCGCTACGATTATTCCATATAGCCCCAAAATATAGCCTTTCCGCTTTAATCCCCGCTATTTCCGCTATATCCCGTTATTCCCGCTATATTTTGCTATTTCCGCTATATCTACTTTAATAAAATGAATTAAAAAATTGCATTTATACATTATAAAAATTATGAAACTAATTTATTTGATTTAATTTTTAATATATTTTCAGAAATGAAAATGCTCTAATATTCTACTAAATTGAATTATGTCATATAACAGTTTTACATTTATTTAAAGTATATTTGCATATGTTTTTTGTTTAAAATTATTTATGTATTAATTATAATTCAATTAAATGATAATTTTTCATTTAATTACCATTTATATATTTGTAAAAAGATTAAGTACGAGTTTCATATGCCATTTTAGAGCCATCCGCTATATCCCATTATATCCTCGCTATATCCCCGCTATGACTTTTTGCACCTTCACCGCTTTGAATCTGCTAAGTGCTTTAACTGCACAGGTATAGGCGGCAATTTTTGTCCAAGATTTTTCTTTTACATTTCATCAAACGTTTGAAATAATGTTGGAATACATGTGTTTGTTAACAGGTTCAATTTTATTATTGGTTATGGTGAACAAATGATTAAAAGTGAAAACTTTAATGCAATTAAAGTTTAAAAAAATCCGAAGTAATTGAATTGATTGGTTGTATTGAATTTTCTTGGGGGTTTTCTGCACTGATGTATAGATCATGTTATGTCATATAATCACCCCAAGCAGCAGTATAGTGTTAGATATGTTTCATCAATATGATTATGACTTTCTTATTTCAATGCATATAATTCTAAGATAGAACATATGAAGTCCTTAATGTCTGCAAAAACAAACGCTCCAGCCACTCAATTAAAGTTTATTCTGTTATTTTTTTTAACTAAGGGATTTGTGATAATTGTAGTAAAATGAAAAAACAAACAATTATTTTAACAAAAAAGTACAACTACTGTTGTCATGTTCATCGAGATAATAGTACTTACTTGAGTTTGATTTACAACAACTATTAGTATTTAGCCATTATGATTGTAAAAGTAAACATTTAAGATATTATAGCTTAATATAGTAAATTTTGAATCCCTTAATCTCCAAGTATGATTCAGTTTTATTAATCTTTTTTTTGATAATGAAATGCTTTGGAACTGCTATTTTAAAATTGCTTATTCACTTCTACTAATAAGGCAAATACTATATAGCGTAGTCACTTTCGAGCTTCCTTGAATACCATAGCTTTATATGTTAAGGTATAATGTCCATGCATGCCATTATTGCCATAGTACAATTAAATGAAATCCACTGAAATCCACAGTAACACCATCTCATTATCTATATAGTTATAACTATGTTTAATTGATTTAGCGTTTTCTATATATAGAAATATGTTTTTTAATTTACAATCAATTTCGAGGAAGCTCAACCAGTAATAGTACAAATTGAAGATTGATTAAAATTTAGGTGTTCTTCCTAGCATTTTCGTTCCTCTTCTATTTGCAAATAATTTTATTATTAACCAATACCATATACAAATTTTTTTGATAAAAATAGGATTTTACATTTTCAAAATTCATGAATTTCAATTAATCATTTGCTATGAACTTTTATATTCATGTTAAAATGATATCCAATAACTTTTGTCTGTTATTTGGTAAAAGATGTTATGTTGATGGCTGTAAAAAACTTGGGTAGTAAAAACTATGTTTTTCTTAGATAAAATTTAATTATGAGTTTCAACTTTTATTGCACTGGCTTGGATTGATGAATGGCTTATGTGAATATGAAGTTATAGACGCTTTTCTGCTTCCTGTATTGATCAACTGTTTCTATGGATGATTTGTTTAGACTTTTATTATTGAGGTAATAATAAAAATAATCAAGAAAATTAGTAGGTATTCAATAACAGATAAGTAGAACCATTTAGACGAAAAGTTAATCACTTTACTTTGTAGTAAGGCCATAAAACAATGGTTATAGTTATGTTTAAAATACTTTTTCTTCTTTATTCAAAGATGGCACATTTGATCCATATAGTGGAGTTGACAGGTAGTATTTATTGGATATCATAGAACCTATCACTTGCATGAAGGGGAAGTCAATGAATTGGCATAAAACCAATAAGTTGAACAATCTTTTATTTAATAATGCATGCAACAAATTTGTACTTACCATATTGCTCTCAGTGTTTTCAATCAATCAGAAAAAATCTATTTGTTCAGTTGCATCGTCATTTTGTTCATGTTAATCTTTTTTAAACATCTATTGGCTCAAGGTAGATGTTTTATACAAAATGCTTTTCTATAAGCAATTTGTCATTTAGATAAATCCAAACTTACCAAATTCACACTAATTATGGCACAAAAGTTCAACTATGATTTTTTTTCTTCAGAATGTTGCTCCTAATATAAAGACCATGTATTGTAAATTCTTTAATCTAATCAGCATTGCTTTCAAATCCAAACTTGAGTGAATTCTTTATTATGCATCTAAAGTTGATTGGATTTTCGAAATTGATCTTTGTACTTCAAACATATACATCTAATCTAATTTCAGTATCAAATATTCTGACTCTCATTTCTTAGCATCTAAAGTGGTCAGTTTTATGGACAGTTGATTTTCCCAAACATTCCTCAGGTTATGACTATTCATACCGTGATTTTATTCAGGTTATGAATTAACACATCAACCGATGCTGCTTAAATTCAAAGCCAGAATGGATTTAAGTCTTAAAATTCACCTCTTGAATGTCATGCCACCAGAATTTGCATGAATAACAAACCCATCAATTTTCAAACAATTAAATTAAACGAAATAAGATATGTTCATGCATATATCTCTAAGGTCTAACCCATGATAGCTTAATGAGCATGCCCAATCAAGATAAAACTAAACAAAGATAAATAATTAATATTCTTCTCTTAGTTTTGTGTAACATTTAAGCATTAAACAAGCACCTTTGTCCAAGTGGTTAATTGATTCGGCTCTGGTGTAGGATGTCACAAGTTCGAAACTTGCTTTCGAACGTTTATTTGACATGAGATATGTTGTTCCAATGATTTGTTGTATATAAAGTACCAGTTCAAAAAAAAAACATTTAAGCATTAAACTGTGTGCTACATTGATATATGCTCCCTTCATTTTCCATGTGCCTTAAACTGGATAGTGAAATTAATTTCCATCTTCTTTAATTTATAATCCCCTGATCAACAAACATATCGTTCTTAGTAATTTTTTTATAACACTTTGCAGTTCGATTTTCAACAACACTTAAAAAAAAATTCGATCTTTTTGTTATTACTCATACAAAGTACAATCATCTACAACATTCAATTAAAATACGATTTTCTGACATCATAGAAAAATCGGTACAAGTAGGACAAAGTCCCTATTTTTCTATTTTTCTTGATCTTTCATTTTTGTGTACTGTTTTTATAATCGAGAATTATTTGCTTGATTGATTTATTTGCTTGATAATATTTACTTCTTCCTTAGTAATTTCACATGATGAAGAAAGAAACATGCATTTATACGCTAATTTCATCCTAGAATAAAAGAAATTATGGATACCCAAAATTTATCGAAATGCAAAACCAAGGTATTTGTTTTGTCCAAATATTTCACTATTATAAAAAATGGTGGATTAATTTTAATTTATGAAAATTATTACCTTAAGGCTTAACATTCAGTGGGTAGATAAGTTGTTTCCTTTTTTAGTTCTTTTGATGTTATAATTGGGTTTCCACATTATTAAGCTTATTTGCAGGTCTGAGTCCAACTCATGGTATATTTTTAAAATGACATGCTTATTGTTTGGTAATTTGGTGTCTTTAGCAGGAACGTTGTTAAATTTTTTAACTTCAGTAGTCGGCATTCATTCAAGCATAAAGCCAAACTTGGAGATGGAAGGGAAAAAATATTAAAAAAAGTAGAATAAGTTGGTGAAGCATTAATTATGCATTTCTTTTTCTCCTTCGTTTACTTTTATTATATCATATATGAAAATTATATGTCATGTATATCATGTATGTAGGACAGTCGATGTGCTTTTATGATGGCTAAAGGAATGCATCAGTTTGTGTTTATTCTATTATTGTTACATATGGAGTTAAAAAAATAAAGATTTCAGTCCTTTGTTAAATAGGTCAAGTGATTTAATTGTACTTCTTTGAAGAGAACCATTCAATGAATATAAATTGGTATTGACAATTATTTAGTTGATAGTATGTAGCTATGTCTTATTTATATCCTAAAATGATTTTTTTTTCTATCATTCAAATCCATGCTAACTGACTGCTATACACAAATGTTTATGAAAAAGTAGTATATAAATCAAATTTTGGCAAATTAGTACAAGTGAACATGTTTATACAATATCGGTATGTGATGCATCTACCTATCCTACTCAATATACTTTTTTTAGTTTAATGTGTGTGATAATCGGTGACATGGAACAACTTTTAATTTTTGACAGTTCGATAAATTTTAAACCGATATCTCTAACCGTAAACTCAGTTTGTTTTTCTTCATTAAAAATTAATTTCTTTGTAGTTTATTTATTGAAATATACAATTAATTGAAAAACTTTGAAACTAGGAACTGATGTGTTTATTTAATAGTAATTGTAACGTATAACAGCTACACCATGATGCTTGAAGTTCAATGCAGTGGTAAGAGTGGATAAAATTATCTCCATAATTCCAGTTCAATAGTTGGATCAAGGTACTGCCATTCAAAGCTAGACAAATAAGGGATAAGGCCTAGAAAGGTTGTCGCGTTCAGGTAATTTACACTATCGTTTTTCTTTGTGCTCTGTTTAATTTATTTTTTGGTGGATGTCTGTGAATCTTTGATTATTGAACGAGTTTTCTTTGATGAGAAGCTCCATGGATATCTTGCCATTTAGACTGAAAATTGTGTTCTGAGTTTAAATTAATCCACTCTGTTAAATAAAATCCTATTTGATGATGGCAAACGTTCTCTTTGACATTTCTAATAATACAGATACGATGTTTGCATTAGCAACTGTAAGATTGATATGGATTTATGCATACTCCATTAGTGCTTCAAGATTTATAATTTTACTACAACACTATATTCATGAAAAGAGAAATACATATTAATAGATGAATTGTTTCAGGTTGATGCTTAATGCATAGTACAAAACCGAGTGTCATATTTATAGGCTTCAATAGTTCGGCTTGGGTAAATTTTATAATAATTTCTTCAGTCTCAAATACAATTATATATAATATATTTGATATCCATCGCATTTTGGGAAAGATGGAACAAATGAAAAACGAACGATGTAAAATAGTAAAGTTTGTTTGTTTACACACGTTGAACACCATCAACTCAAAATTAAGTAAATAAAACATCATATATGTAAATATGTCATTATCTCTATATGTAAATATGGTAAATAAAGTAACTTCGCATTAGAACTTCACCTATCTAAATGGTCCCTAATTGCTAGAAATAGGTTCAACTTCCCATATTTGATTATAAATTGTTATTTTTCTACATTAACCATTAGTTTTGCATATTCTTTCACTTCATTGCATACGTTATCAATTATTGTAAGATAATCTCTTCCAAAGAATTTTATAATATAATTTGATTTACCAATGATCCTTGATTTAAGTACCTCAAACTGATGAAAACACTAGGTATAAATTTTTAAGGCCATTTCAATATTCTATTTTAGTTGAATGGACGGTTGTGGCCTTGCAAACGAAATAATTTTACAGAACATGGTATTATACTTCTGATGCTAGCTGCTTTTCAGGGAAATGGTTTCCAAAAGAAAGAAACTAGTACTTCAAGGATCTTTGAAGGAAGTTGGTTTTACATGGACAAGTGATTATAATTTAAAATTGTATTTATAGCACAAATTAATTGGCTGTGGTATCAACCGAAGGCTGTAATATCATCCAAAATTAATGGGCTGTAATATCAACCAATAGATATTAGTGTAAAAATTAATGTGCTGTAATTGAAATAATTTTGCCATGAGCCATTTTATCAATGCCTATGTTATATTTTTTGTTATTGTATTGATCAATTATATATTCTTTGCTTTTCAGTGCCAACGCTATATTTTATATTTAACTGAAGTCCGACTTTTTTTTTTAAATTTCTTTGGTGTTTTCTTAATTTCACCATTCAATGCTGTTTACTTTGTTTCATAAAAATTATACAGATAATACTACTTTCCATTGGTAAAAAATCTACAGCCACTTACATGGTTATTATCCAGGTAGTGTTCCATTTTCAGGGTTGACTATTATATTACAATGCTTAATTATTAACCGAATAAACATTCTAATTTTGATGCTTCAATTAGTTACTTTCAATTTTGAACTACGCCATCTTATTTAGGTGGTTATGTAAACCATCAATTTTCTTATATATAACATGTACCGTCAGTTTTGAACAATTTCTATAACAGTTGATACTTACATATACACACTATTTTCATTTATATTACAAAATTGGCAATACCCGTATGCGAAGCACGTGTTCGCACTAGTATAGACATAAATTTATGTTTTTCATTGATTAAATCAATCATTTGAATGATAACATATAGTAAATTCACTTACTTGTTTTTTTAATTCGATTACCGATCGAATTAACCAAAATTAATTTGGTTCGGTTCGGTTCGATTTTGATTTTTTTGGACTTCAATTCGATTTTACATTTTTACCTCACAACCGATCGAATCGAGCAAACATTCACCCCTAGCTACGTCGAAATCAGGGTTAAAACTCAGCATGGGTGTGCCCAAAAGTTTCGAATTGGATGACCGACCGTAAAAAAATTATGTACGTACATGGAATTTTAATTTTACTCAACTGACAGTACCGTTTGTTGAATCTTTACCTTCATTTTTTAAGAGCCCATGAGTTGCACCACTCTAATATTCCTCGTTAAACCTTAGGGTTCAAACTTGCCTCTGAATTCTAGATTCTTCAATTCAGGTACGCTGCTTCCTCCTATTCCTTTTCTTTTTTCCTTTTTTCCCCCCTCCTTTTGATTCCTTAATTGAGATGGCAACGCTGAACTAAATCTCTTTTAGTTAAATGAAATCGCGATTCAGTATGGGGCTTCGATATTTTCTTTCTGAAATAAGATCGTACGATTTACAGTGTTGCGAGGGAAGGTTAAGATTCGTTCCAATTCGCGTTTTGCAGCGTGGGGTCATTCCTTACAAAGATGGCTTTTGATCCCAGGTGGCAGCCACCGCCGCTGCAAATTCAACCACCGATTAACCCTAGCCATCGGCCATCGCTTCATTACAATTTACCAATTCAAAACCCTAGATCTGAGGCGACGGCTACAATTCCTGCAGTGGTTGCGGTGGCGCGGCAGAATTTTTACTACTCACAAGGAGCTAGCATTGCTAATCCTGAACAGTTTCCTGTTCCCGAAGCGGCGGTGGCGGGGACACATCAGCAGCAGTACTATTACTATCAACAAGGAGCAGCTGCCAGTAATTTTTCATCTAGTGGACTCCCTAGTGCCGGTCAATACTGCTACAGAGAAGAACCTGTTAGTTCACTTTCTTAATTTAAATTTTGAATTTTTAACTGAAGTTTCATTTACTGGTTATATATTACTAGATTTAACTAAATGAAGCTATTATCCTTATTACATTGCCTATGAATGACAAGGATGATAATTTTGTATCTCTTTATTTTGATTTATTAGAAAGTCTATGGTAAAGCAATTATGTTAAATTTAATTTAAAATTGATGATGGCCAAAAATTTGTGCTTTTGGAATTATTGTAGATGTAGTCGAGAATATCAGTTGTGAGGTTTCATATGTTGTCTTTGTGCAACCTGATAATGATATATTATTATATTCCTTGTAAAAACTAGTAATCATCATTGATTAAAAGAGCACTAAAGCAATTCCTTTATCTTGTTTTTTCGTCCTATTTAACAATTTTAGTACATAATATATAGTTGCGGGAAAAGAGCACTGTTTTTGTTTAGGGTACATTTATGCAATTTGCAATTTTATAATTTTTGGTTGTAGTAACTGAGTTTGAAAATATCATGTACTGAACTAAATAAAAGGAAGTGGACTTTTTTCTTTTGCCTTTTTATTTTTAAATAAATTTGAGGTTTAGCAGATGTTCACAAATTAAAGCTAATATTGTGTTTTTGCTGGAAATAACCATGCTGATGTTTGCAAGATATAAACTAACTTTTGATATAATAAGAAAAGAAAATTAGTTTAGAATATTATGCACTCAAGTAAATTTAAGGAGAATAATTTTTTTTTCTCCTTTATGTTTTTAGATAAATTTGTGGTTTACGAGAGGTTCACAAATTATATTAAAGATAATAAATATGTGAATGAAATAATTAAGGTAATGCTTGCAAGATCTGAGCAAACTTTTGAGATATTAAAATAAGAAAATAAGTTAATATATTTTGTGCAACCTCTTTAATTAAATATTTGTTGAATTATAATTGTAGGTTAAGAAATGGATATATTCAACAATTTTGATAAACAAACTTGATTGAAAATTTATAAAGTGAAATTACTTTTATTTGGATTAATAGCAGAGATCTAAAATTGAAAGAAAGCATTTTCATTACACACACATCTTTTTTCATTTTTATTTTATTGTTACGGAACAAGACTTGCAAAAAATAGTTTCTTTTGTTTGAATAAAAATGATAGGTATCCTTTAAGAGATACTTAATCGTACTCGCATGTGTATGTATGAACTATATAAGAAGCAAGGTTCAAGAACTCGGTTTCGGACATTTAATTTTTTGTTAGTTTCGGAAGATTTTGAAAGTTTCGGTTTTAGTTTCGGTTTTGGTCCCGGTTTCAATTTTCAATAGTTTGTTAATGAAAATTATACTAAATACAATTAAAACTAAATTAAGTTAAACACTGGAACTAAATTATAATAAATACTAATTAAAACTAAATTAAAGTATACCAAATACTAATTAAAACTAATACTAGGGCATCATCATTTAATACCAGCCTAACACTTAATATTTCAGCTCAACACAATTTCAGCCCACAAAAATTTCTATTCTTATACTTACCAAACACACATATGTATAGTTCAGCCCACAAAAACATACCAGTTAGTCAAACACAGGCTACAAAAGAAAATAACACGCTAGAGCAGGAAAAAAGAAAAAAGTACGAACACAGACCCTAAAAAAGCTAGGCAAGGTCGATGTCGTTGAAGAAGAAGAAGACGCTAGGGCAAGGTCGATTTGAGCTAGGGCAAGTCGATCGATTTGCTGAAGCTAGGGCAAAGTCGATGCACGATTTGCTGAAGCTAGGCAATTTTTTTGCGATTTGCTTAGTTTATTGTTTCGTTTTATTATTTTAGCCCTAACCGAAACAGTTTTTGTTGTTCGATTTTGGCTCGCTCAACAACGGCACTTGTACGGTACCCCCGAAATTTCGGGGTACCATCCGATACCTCGTACAATGAATAAGAATACCTCGTATCATGATAAGAAGTATAGCTTGAAAAAGACAAAAGATACAATAGTTGTCTATCCAGGCCAGCGTCCTAATACACCCGAACTATCAACAAGGACGGACAAAAACAAAATAAAAAACTATAAAACCTCCCTTCCCAGACTCAATACATCCACGGGACAAACCAAGATCCGATGAATAACCAACTACAGCCTGAGGGTAAATGAAGCTTCTACCCCATTTAGAATTCAAGCAAAATTAGTGTCATGAAATCTTTCTTCGTATGTTTTTTAATGAATAAGATTTTTTTTTCCAGTTAATATGATATTGACCTCTTTATTTATATATTCGTTGAATTGTAATTCTAGGTGAAAGAACTTTTGTTTACGAAGGGATACATTCAAAAAATTTGATCAAAAAAGTTGGTTGATATTTAAGAAAATGACATTAGTAATATTTAGATTTAGATTAATCACAAAGATCTAATATATGGTGGAACCCAGTGCACGAGACTCCCGCAAGAACTGGGGAGTTTGATAATGTACATAGTCTTTCCCTCACATTGTGAAGTGAAGAGACCGTCTCCAGAGAGTCCGGACTTCTAGATCACCATACAGGTGATCTAACCGTTGTTCAAAAGCTCTACCTCATATATATATATATATATAAACATTAGTTTTCATTTTTACTTTATTATTAAGGAACAATATTTGCAAAATAAAATATAAATTTTAATTTGTTTGAATAAAAATGATAAGTATCCTTTAAGAGATACTTACCATCCTCGCATGTGTGTATATGAACTATACAAAAAGTATAACTTGAAAAAGAGAAATAATACACCAGCTGTATAACCGAATCAACCTCCTAATACATGTGAACTGTCAACAAGGATGGACACAAACAAAAAAGAAAAGAAAAAAAATACCAACCACGAAACAGATAAACCAACCCCATACCATCCGAACTCAATATGTCTGCGTAACAAAGGTCTGATGTGTAGCCAACTACAGTTTGAGAGTAAATGAAGCTTTTATCCCAATTAGCATGCAAAAAAATTAGCGTCGATATCCTCAAACTCAACATCCTTACATAGGTGAAAATATTCTTCATCAATATTGTAATAAGTTTCTTAGTTGCTTTCTCATCTCAAACACTCAACTGGAAAAAAATATTATTCATTAAAAAAATATACTGAGAAAGGTTTCATAACACTTCACTTTCATGACATGCTTTAGCACCCTTATTACATTTTGAATTAGTGCCACAAATGATTAAAAACTATAGGTATGTTCATTCATATTGTATTTGATCATCTGCATATGTTTTGAGTTCATTTAAGTATCTCTAGTATTATAAAATTGTTATTTCAAATCAAAAATTAACACACACACACACACTCTATTGAGGCAGGAGGTGTGTGCACACACACGGACCCACACACATGTAGAGGGAGGGTGTGCGTGTCTTGAAATAAAATTGTACAACAGTCATATGTTGAAACGAGTCCAATATAATTGAAGATTGCATGTAAATTAAAAAGATGGTATATTTGTGATCCGTGTTTATTTACAGAGATATGAAATGAGAGTGGGTGTGGAAGTGTATTAATGTTTTATCAGAGCCGGTTTTGGTGTTTACCATGTCCGGTGCGATTTATTAAATGATGCCATGTCATAAAATTTTGCACAATGGTACTAAATAAAATTCTAATTTTTGAAAACTCAATACTGCTATTATGAACTAACATTGTAAACAAGACAAATGTAAATAACATGTTTATAATGCAAAAGTTATAAATAATAAGTCCTAATATGAAGAAATTTTACATACAAGATTTGAACTTTTCTAACTGCTAGAAATCATCACTTGCTTCTTTTGCACCATTAGATATAATTAGCACTTCGTATATTTGCAAGTTAAGATATGGATAACATGGTCATTTGTGGAAATTGTAATTATAAAATAAAAGACATAAAATACCTTTTTTTAATAATAAATAATATAAGTAAATAGCATGTGAAGCGTATGACGTTCCTTTTTATCTTCTTTGTACCATGACAAGTACAACATTTACCATTTAAAATGTTTTCTTGTATTTTATAAGCAAAATCATCAATGATGTCTTCTTATTCAATGTTTTTTAAGATATCTTTTTCAATGCATATGATTGCTAACTCATTAAGTCTGTTTTGGCTCATTGTTGTTCGCAGATATGGCTTTAATAATTTCAGTTTTGAAAAACTTCGTTCTATAGATACGGCTGTTACTGGAAGATTTAGCAGAATTCTATATACAATCATCACATTTGAAAACATATCCGTACTTTTCAAAAAAATTCAAATTTTAATAGTCGTCCATGGCTTGTCTACATCAAATGATTCACCAGGCAGTGTAAGCTGTAGTGTTTTGTAGCTTCGGACGTAAATCTTTTACATCAACATCGGAGGCACTTTCATTTTTCAAAGCCAAATCAATTTTTTCACAACAATCTTTTAATTCGTAATCTAATGATTTTTTTAATCTCAAGGCATCGAACAAAAAACAAAAAAATTGTCATTTTCTACATGATTTTCCCAACGTGTAGTCGATAAAGATTTCAAAGTGAATATGTCAACATGTTCTAGTAAGATAGTCGCTTAGAAGAATTAGCAAATAATGTATATATGCACTAACATGCTCCAAAAAAGATCTTGCTCGAACACAAGAGCTTTCCATATCACAAATAATTAAATTAAGAGAATGGCAACCACAAGGCATGTAAAAAGCTTTATGATTAATATCACGTAATCTTTTTTGCACACCAAGATTTTTTCCTTTCATGTTATAACGATTATCGTGTTCTTGCCCTCTCACATTATCAATGCCAAGATCAAGTGAGTTTTAATGTATTTTTCAGATTTGTAAAAAGTCCTAACCCAGTTGTTTTTTGAACATTCAAAATTGTAGAAAAAATTCTTCGGTTTTACTTGAACTATTTGTTACATCCACTATAACAACCCACTATTTTGGACCATTCAAATCGACAATAAAACCACACATGTCTGACTTGAACAATTCAAAACAGTATATTGTAATATAATTTGGAGCAAATAAAATCAATCGCAGAATCAGGGCACAGATAAATCAGAATAACTCGCAACGGAAATAAAAATAACCATAGTGGTTCATGAAGCCACCACAAACTCAGTCTCAAACAAGTACAAAATACATAGTCTGAAAAACAAATACAGTTTTGAAACAAATACAGTAGAAATTCCAAATACATAAGTCTCTAATACATAGCTGAAATAGAGTGACTGAACAGAAATAGATAAACTAGATAAGCAGATAGACTCTAGAAATCTCTAGCTTCCAGAAGATAGATCCAAGCTGTGATGCTCAGGCTGACCCGAGCGTAAAATAAAACACAAACACTCGAGTCAGGACATACATACTTATACAATGTAAACCAACTCAAGTGAACTGTAATATAAATGCACAAGTAACTTAAAGGATACTTGGACCGTCCATCCCCTAAGGATCCGTTAAACTATTTACTATGTAGTAATTTACGCTATTATAATAGTGTCTAGAATAAAATATAATATACATGAAAATAGCGTTAAGGAGTTATCCAATAACCACTTAACACATTTTATATATTTCCATAGTCTATACAGCACCGTAATCTCTCCCACACCGGGAGTCGTCAGAGAGCACTTCATAGGTATGGTACAAAACCAAAATCGTATAAGGCGCGCTAGGGTAGGTGACACGGCACACCTAGGCAATGCCAGGGTAGATATACCAATTACGCTTCCGGACCAGTGGTAACGCATAGCAGCCACTACCGTCCATCTCGAACCACACTTCCAAAATCAAAGTGTACCCCAATCAATCGCGAAGTAATAGAATGGTATCGAAAAAGTGTATCCGATAAGAGGAGCTACCTCATTAGCCCGTCAATCGCTCATGTTTTAGCCACCTTAAGCCAACTCACGGGAGTCGGGTCCATGTTCATACCTCAAAAGACGTTGCCACTATCCTACTTCATTCTGGAATTTCCACCGCGTACACGGCTGTCAAAGTGGTTTTCGCTATCGACAGAGAGTATGCCCATATCTGATTCCGGTTTTTTTGCCAACTAATCGTTATTATAACATGTGGTTATAAATATCAAAAATGTTTTATATTCCACTTCAAAACATATTCATTTAAACCATTTAAATTCAATATCAAATAATATTCATTTCAAAGTTGTAACATTTCTAAGTTTATTCATTCAATTATAAAATTTTCAAAACATTGTAAATTTTAGCTATAACAATACTTGTAAAATGTTACGGTAGATATAGTAATATTTCAAAACATTGTCAAATTCAAAAACAGCAACACTTACAAAGTGCTACAGTAGGTATTAGTAATTTAAAACAGTTTAGTTCCATTTCAGCAACAACAACACTTACCAAATGCTACAGTAACTATTTAGTTATTTCACAGTATAGTTTAGTTTCGGTGACAACAACACTTATTGCATAATTTTGTTTATTTTCAGAACTGATAGCACTTAACAAATGTTGTTTTAAAACCACAACATTTCTAAAGTGCTACCAATACTAATTTTAGATTCAATATAAAATTTCGAAAACATTAAAACTTCACTTTTAGCCATTTTAATTTATAAAAATCATATTTTCGCTTCAAAAATATTCATTTGGATATCATTTCTTATGATTTAATAAAATAAATCTTTAATAAATAAATATCCAACTTAAACAATAATTCACTTATTAAGTCAAAAGTAAACTATTTTCTCAACCTTTTATTTTTAACAAACTTAATACTTTATTTTAAAATATCCATTTCGTAAATAAGATTAAATTTCTATTCATTTACTTAACTTAAAATTTTCCATTTAAAACCAAATTTCCATTTTCCAAGTTAAGTCATATTTTTAAAATACACCTTTCCGTTTAATTCTTTATACATTTTAACTTGTCGAAAAATCACTATAGATTCATTTAAATTGTTTGAATCCAATTTAAGTTAAAATGTTATATTTTTACTTTTAAAAATACTTATAAATTTCAAAAAATGTATATAATTAACCACGAGTTTGTATAATATTTTCTAACCTAGGTCAAGTGATATTGATAATATATAATTTCAATCCGTAATTTAAAAAGAAAAATACGGGTTCTATCATTTCAAACCCGCAATCCTAAGTAAATCAAATACAATAAAAATCACTCGAGTCTATCATTTCAGCCCATAATGATTTTTCCTTATTCTAAAGTCCGTTCGGGTATATATCATTTCAACCCATAGTGATAAGGGAACTTGCAGTGTGAGATACAGAAAATAAAATAACACTATAACATATAATATAATAACGGATGATATAACAAGTATAAAATCAGGTTATATATCATATAAACAGATCGCAGGCATATATGAACGTATTATATCAATCATTACGTATTCACTTGTCATCGTTTCACGATTTATGTAAGTACGGATGTTATCACTTTCTCAAGCTAGAGATCAATTCAAAACAAAAAAATCCACACTCCGCAAAGCACGAGATGACACGACAAGATTCGAGAAGAAGTAACACTTAAATTCAAATCTTGTAATCAAATAAATAAAACAAATATAAGTATATGATTTAACATGAACAAGATAAGAATTCAACAATGTAAAACATGAATCAATTTGAAACAAAACTTAGTTTAAATCATAAGTGGGCTCGGCCACATCACCATAGGCTCGGCCATGATCAAATCTGAAACACTAGGCTCGGCCATGGGCAGGAAATAGGAGGCAAAGCATTGGAATATGAAGAAGGTAGGGGTTACAAGCACTGGAAAGGCTAGAGGTCAAGCAATTGAAGAGTTTTGGGCGCGGCCCTAGGACTACATGGCTCGGCCATTGCTAGGCTTGGTCAAGTCAGATTTGAATCATGGCTAGGAAATGGGGATGGGTCACGGCCAAAGCAAAGTGGTGGGGTTTGTGGTGTGGCCGAGGCTAAGGGGAGGGGTTTAGGAAGTGGTGGAGATAGGCTAGGGTTTCAAGGAAATTTGTGGTGGATTAGATCTAGGGTTTCACGGCAAGGCTTGGGGTGGTTGATGTAGAGTGGTGGCCGATCATGGAGGAGGTGGGAAGGGGATGAGGTCGGAAATATGGTGGAGGCCGAGCACTTAATAGAGAAAAGCAAAAGAAAATAAAAGAAAAAGGAAAAAGAAAGAGGAAGAGAAGCCATGGAAACTTACTGCATTTTCTCTCTGGACAAATGAAAATGAGATGTGAGAAAATATTTTTGTACGTGAATTTTCACAAGTAAGAGGCGGCTGAGGTTTGGAAATACACAGCCAAAAATAATGAACGGCTAGGAAGAATAAAGAGGGTGGGCAAATAAAGGCAAGCATTTAAAACAATGTAATGTATGTCTCCTTGATTTTCTGAAGCCATTTATAAAAAGATATAAACAAGTAAAAATTCAATAAATAAAATAAACGCCTAGACAAATAGAATGGAGAAATAAAATCAAGAGATGGACATAGGGAAGTAAAAAATAAAAATGCAGAAATTAATTGCGTGTAAAATGCTGTATTTTATCCAATTTAAAACGTATAAATCAGAGTTTAATGAAACGAAAAACAGAACAGATATTAGAATTATATCCACCTTCAAATAAAAAGATTAGAATTTAAAATTTTAAACTTTTCAAATAAAAGTCAAAGTTTGACCAAAATATATAGTTTCCGAAATTGTTTATTTTATCCTATTTGGAAGATAAATTTCAAACACATTCAAAATTACACTGGTAAAATTTCAAAAATTCAAATTTAAATGATTAAAAATCAAAGTTTTCAAATAAAAAGTTTAAAAATATTTACAAAATTTTGGGTTGTTACATTGTCCCCCACTCAAATCTTTCCGTTCTCGAAAAGAAACGAAATAAGGAAAACAAAGAAAGATAAGATAGCAAAGCAAAAGTACCTGAAATAAACAATTTCAGATTCGAAGCACATATGCTCTCCTCCGTCTCCCAGGTACAATCCCGATTATCGGTGCTCCACTGCACCTTGACCACGTTGACAGATTTCCTTCTTAGCTGCTTCGTACCTCGATCGACTATACGAAGCGACTTGCTCTCAACAGTCGGATTAGGTTCAATATCCAAACTATCAAGAGCAGAAGGCTGGACAATAAGAGATGGATCATGCAGATACCAACGAAGATGCGATAGATGGAATACATTATGTACTCCAGAAAATTTCTCAGGCAAATCCAGACGATATGCTAGAGAACCAATCCTCTTCAAGATACGGAAAGGACCAACAAACCTAGAAGCAAGCTTCCCTCTCCGACCAAACCGAATCACATTCCTTAAGGGAGAGACCTTAAGGAAAACAAGATCACCAACTTCAAACTTCAAACTCCTCCTCTGCCTATCCTGAGCAAGCCTCATCTACCTCTTAATCTCCTCAACCTTCTCAGAAGCCTTCAAATCACATCAGGACCAAGAACCAAACGATTACCTGATTCAATCCAGCAAGATGGATATCTACAAGGTCTTCCGTAAAGAGCAGCAAACGGTGACATTTCAATACTAGCCTGATAACCGTTGTTATAGATGAACTCAACCAGATGGAGATGATCTTCCCAAGATCCTCCATAATGCAGAACACAAGCACGAAAAAGATCCTCGAGAAACTGATTCACTCTTTCCGTTTGACCGTCGGTCTGTGGATGGTAAGCAGTCACAGATTCAGACGAGTACTCTGAAAAGCTTTCCAAAACTGACTGGTGAAGATATAATCCCGATCACAAACAATGCTGATAGGAACACCATGAAGACGAACAATCTCCCTCATATAAATCTTAGCCAGACTGGAAGCAGAACGGGTAGATTTGACCGGAATGAAATCAGCTGATTTGGTCAATCTATCCATAATAACCCTGATGCTCTCATTACCCCTTCTAGACCTCGGCAATCCATCAATAAAATCCATGGAAACCTGTTCCCATTTCCAATTGGGAATCTCAAGGGCAACAAATCAAGGGTCTTCTGATGATCTGCCTTGACTTGCTTACAAGTCGCACACTTACTAACAAAGATAGAGATATCCCGCTTCATACCTCTCCACCAACAAAGCTTCTTCATATCCTGATACATCTTCGTCACACCAGGATGAATAGAAAGTCTGGATCGATGATGTTCCCGAAGCAACTCCTGCCTCAATCCAATAACATTCGGGACACAAATCCGATTATTTATCCTCAAAGTACCTCTATCATTGATCTGAGCTCCAGACTGTAGACAAATGTGGCCGAGATCACGCCTGGTCAACTGAGCTGGAGGAGGAATAACGGCACCAACTAAAGTAGGACAACTATTAGCATAGTGTCCCCTTTGATTGCATCTGAAGCAAGTAATGGAGGATAGGTCGACGGACTACCTCTGAGATGAAGAAGATCCCGAACCTTGAGTCTTGTTCTGATTCTTCTACCGATGGTGAAAGTGGGGTTTTCTCTTCTTAGGATTACCAGAAAAAGACTGAGATGAAGCAGAACTAGCAGCTGGAGAATCCTTAGAAGTAGGATTTTGGTATCTAATGTCCATGTCCATCAGACTAGTGAAAGAACCGTGCACATGAGCAATGAGACGATTATAATATTCCGGACGAGCACCAGCGATGAACTTCTCATCTTTTTTAGAGAAGTGTCAATCAGATTTAGGCCAAATTTAGAAAGTTCATTGAACTTCCTCTCATATTCAACAAAAGACATATCACCCTGTTTCAGATCCATGAATTCCCGATACAGCTGAGATTTCCCTGCCTCGGGCATCCACTTCACAACAAAAGCATCCTTAAAGCACGATAAAGATACATAAGACAGATTTCAAAAAGAGAAACCGAGCCAAAATTCAAAACAAACAGAAGACGATACCTAAACTGTTCCCAAGAAATGTCAGCTTCAGCAGTGTGGGCTGTGACGGACTCTCGCCAATCCAAGGCTACTCCTTTCAATTGCCAAGATGCCAACTGACGCTGCTGGGCATTAGTGATCTCAAGACCGGAGAAGATTCTCTCCAAATTCTTCAACCACCGTTGAGCTTCAATATTGCTCTCAGATTCGGTGAACTTGGTGCCGCCAAGCTCAGTGTATTCCTTACAGAGTTTAGTGAACCTGACTGATGCAGCAGGCTTAGGAGCTGGGGCAATACAACGTCCCCTACCTCTAGCATTCCTATGACTCATCCTGAAAAGATCAAGGATGAATTTTAAGACAGAGATAATTGAGAAACAAAGACAAGATTAGATAATATAATATAAGATTCAACGGGAATTGAATATCCCGAACAAAGAAATTATCAACAAGGTGGATAAGGAAGTTAAGAAAAATTTGATTTCAAAACAAGAAAAGTTTTTATATCAAAATACTCTTTTAAAATCCTTTGAAAATCATTTGAAGATCATCTATACTTTAAAATACGTTCTCTCACAAAGAAAGGATTCTAAAATTGATTTCACTCATTCTAGGGTATTTCTACCCTATCTCTAATGAGTTTTTGCTCCACCGGCTATGGTTTGCCTAAAACCAAAGCTTTGATACCAAATGTAACGACCCACTATTTTGGACCATTCAAACCGACAATAAAAGCACACATGTCTGACTTGAACAATTCAAAACAGTAGATTGTAATATAATTTGGAGCAAATAAAATCAAAAGCAGAATCACAGACACAGATAAATCAAAATAACTCGCAGCTGAAATAAAAATAACCATAGTGGTTCATGAAGCCACTACAAACTCTGTCTCAAACAAGTACAAAATACATAGTCTGAAAAACAAATACAGTTTTGAAACAAATACTGTAGAAATCCCAAATACATAAGTCTCTAATACATAGCTGAAATATAATGACTGAACTGAAATAGATAAACTAGATATGCAGATAAACTCCAGAAATCTCTAGCTTACAGAAGATAGATCCAAGCCGTGATACTCGGGCTGACCCGAGCGTAAAATAAAACACACTCGAATCAGGACATACATACTTATACAATGTAAACCAACTCAAGTGAACTGTAATATAAAAGCACAAGTAACGTAAAAGATGTTTGGGATCGTCCATCCTCTAAGGATCCGTTAAACTATTTACTATGTAGTAATTTACGCTATTATAATAGTGTCTAGAAGTAAAATATAATATACATGAAAATAGCGTTAATGAGTTATCCAATATCCCCTTAACACATTTTATATATTCCATAGTCTATACAGCACCGTAATCTCATCCGTACTGGGCGTCGCCAGAGAGCACTTCATAGGTATGGTACAAAACCAAAATCGTATAAGGCGTGCTAGGGTAGGTGACACGTCACAACTAGACAATGTCAGGGTAGATATATCGATTACGCTTCTGGATCGATGGTAACGCGTAACAACCATTATCGTCCACCTCGAGCCACACTCCCAAAATCAAAGGGTATCATAATCAATCACAAAATAATAGAATGGTATCAAAGAAGTGTATTCGATGGGTCACGTCAAATCAAGATGGAGATGGGTCACAGCCAAAGCAAGATGGTGGGTTTGTGGTGTGGCCGAGGCGAAGGGGAAGTGATGGAGATAGGCTAGGGTTTCTAGGCTAATTTGTGGTGGATTAGATCTAGGGTTTCACGGCAAGGCTTGGGGTGGTTGATGTAGAGTGGTGGCCGATCATGGAGGAGGTGGGAAGGGGATAAGGTCGGAAATATGGTGGAGGCCGAGCACTTGATGAAGAAAAACAAAAGAAAAAGGAAAAAGAAAGAGGAAGAGAAGTCATGAAAACTTACTGTATTTTCTCTCTGGACACAAATGAAAAGGAGATGTGAGAAAATGTTTTTGTACGTGAATTTTCACATGTAAGAGGCAGCTAGGGTTTGGAAATACACGGCCAAAAATAATGAACGGCTAGGAAGAATAAAGAGGGTAGGCAAATAAAGGCAAGCATTTAAAACAATGTAATCTTTGTCTCCTTGATTTTCTCAAGCCATTTATAAAAAGATATAAACAAGTAAAAATCCAATAAATAAAATAAACGTGTAGACAAATAGAATGGAGAAATAAAATCAAGAGATAGATGTAGGGAAATATAAACTAAAAATGCAGAAATTAATTGCGTGTAAAACGCTGTATTTTATCCAATTTAAAACGTATAAATCAGAATTTAATGAAACGAAAAGCAGAACGGATATTAGAATTATATCCAGCTTCAAATAAAAAGATTAGAATTTTAAATTTTAAATTTTAAACTTTTCAAATAAAAGTCAAAGTTTGACCAAAATATAAAGTTTCCGAAATTGTTTATTTTATCCTATTTGGAAGATAAACTATTACAAACACATCCAAAATTACACTGGAAAAATTCCAAAAATTCAAATTTCAATGATTAAAATCAAAGTTTTCAAATAAATTAAATTTAAAAATATTTATAAAATTTTGGGTTGTTACATCTACGCATCGTATGCTCAAAGTCATTTGCTCATTGTTACGTGCAGTGCAGTCATGTATAATAGAAAAATACTTTACTTATATTTTTTTGAAACGATTGCATTTCTTACTTTAGATCCTATAATATCAATCAATTCATTTTGTATATTGCGGCTAAGATAATGATAATGAATTTGTTTATCATGAATGAGGCGGAAATGATGTTGCATTGCTGGATCAAATTCAGCAATCATTTCAACCTAGCCAAAATAATTACCATTAGAGTTCTCATAAAAAAATTCATTTGATCCACAAAATGCTAAATTGTTAACAACAAGACACTTGACAACTGCAATTATTCTAAACATGACTTGTTTTCAATGTTTTTTATCTTTTTAACACGATCTTGCATATCTTTGTCAATCGTTTGATTACATTGTAACCTTTTTTTCAACTCAATCCATGCGCGATAGTTAAGATTTTTGTTCTTTACTTCTTTCATGTTGTGTCTGTTTCTCACTAAGATAAGATACCTCCGGTCTCTAATTCCATCTTTTGCTAATTGGCTTTTAGAAGTCTACAACAAACAACTTACAGCAGATACAAAATACTTAGTCTGTCATTTTAGAATAAACAAGACATCTTCTATCATGATACTCTCCATTACTCATTTGTCTCTTGTAATAACCTGTAGAGAAATGTCTAAAATTTTCATCCCGAGGGTAAGTTAAATTAAATTTTCTAATAGGACCCTTCTCAACAAATAAATCTCTCTTATTCTCATCAACATCATCCCAAACTCCTGGATAATACACATTCAAAACTTGTTCCGAAGACAGGACCTTTGTTTCATTCAAATGATCTAAACATTGGACATCACTTTCATTTTGTTATTTTGTTGTGGTGAAATCTCAGTATCATGTGCATTTTCTTCTATATCATTGATTTGTTCATTCGCTGCAGTTTCATTTTCTACTATATCATCAAAACCAATTCCATGTTCAAAATCACTAGATTGATCTGAATTACCAACTAAATTTGTCTTTTTGAAAAAATACTTGTTAAGAGACACTCTTAATAATTCGGCTATCTCTTCATTTCTTTATTGTTTTTTCCTATTAGAACTTCCAGATAGTTGTTTTCGTGGAAACAGTATACCTAGCTTTTATTTTTTCAACGTGAAAATACGATTCCTGTGGAAAAAAAAAATCAATATTTGCAGCAAGATAAAATCATATGATTTGTTACAACACTTTGTTCATCAAAATTATAAATAAAAATTGACATTTTTTAATATAATTAGCGTTTGAATGTTCTAATATTTGTACCAAAATTCGTATTCTTCTCCAACTTCCCAATATGTAGAAAATCAATCATTTTCTTTCTTTTCTTATTTGAAATCAGAGGAGAAATTAGGGTTCTGTACTTGCACCAACCTTTTTTTTCTTTGTAAAATTACTAATAGAAAAATAATAATTGATGTAAAACTAAAATAGAATAATTTAGAAATTAGGCTTACTTCGAAGCCCTCAAATCCACTTCTTCTACACATGAACAACACACCACAATTTGTCAAATTCGGCTTCTTTTTTCCCCAGTTCCACTCAAGCAATTCGCCTCTACCCTCCTTGTGCGCGATTTTTGTTGGTTACGTGACACCTGAATGCACGACAGCGGCTTATTTTCCTTTTTTTTTTTTGGTCCTGTGCAATGGCCCAGTTAGCACTGGGCCAGGGCCGGCTCTGAGAATAACTTATAAAATATTTAAAAGCCTATAGGGACATACTTGTCTTACCACTTTACGTTCAGTCCTTGACGCACACATACACATTTCAGTCTTGGTTTGAAACGCGTATTATTGACAAGTTTTTCAATATTATTTCCTGTTTTATCAATTCTTAATTTGATCACTACAGGCGAAGCAATAATGAAATGATGTATTAAGAATAATAAATAAGATAGTGTATGATGATAGTCCTCCATTAATGTTATTTAGTACCTCCATATGCTGTCTTAACTGATGTTTGCTTTTACTGTTTTCTTAGGTCCCTGAAATACCTTCCATTGCATCGATCCCCGTGGCTCCACCTCTTATAATACCCCAGGAAAGGAATAATACGCGTAAAGGTAAATCAAAAAAGCGTATGAAGAAAGCAAAAGTAGTGCAACCATTACATTGTGCTGTCTGTAAAATCTTTTGCGACACTCAAGAAGTTCTGGACCGCCACAAACAAGGGAAGCAACATAAGAAAAACCTTCAAAAGTTGAAGGATGCAATCACACCAAAGCCTAAAGAGATTCAGTCAACGTTAAACGAGTCTGAAAATAAAGAACATGAAAAAATGGATCTTGAAAAGAACGAACCTGAAAAAATTGAACTTGAACAGATTCCCGAAGGTTGGAACAAGGCACAACCAATACACTGTAAAATTTGTGACATATACTGTAACACAGTAGAATTCCTCAAGTTGCATGAAGCTGGCAAAAAGCATTTCAAAAATGTTGCAAAGCTTAAAACTGCAGCTGAAACTAATACCGAAAAGGATAAGGAAACAAAGGCATATGTTGTAGCACAGCCTCAATATTGCCAGATATGCAGTATTCTTTGCAGTAGCCAGGAAGACTTTGAAATCCACTGTAAAGGTAAAAACCATAGGAAAAAAGCTCAGATTCAAGACTTTTACAATCTCAAACCCGAAGGCATCCAAATGGTGATGCCTAACAATGAGAATAGCAACCAAATGAAGAGAAAAGCTGCAGAAATAAACTCGACAAAGAAGAAGAGAAAGGTTATTGGTTGTGAGGGAATGTCTATCGAATCAAAGATACGCTGTGATATTTGTAATATTGAAGTCAATAGTCAGACTGTTTATGCTTCTCATTTAGCTGGGTCCAAGCATGCTGCTAAGGTAAAGTTGCTGCACCGCTTACAGGTCGGTAATGACTTTCAGCAGCCAGTTACAGCAGTTGCAGACGACAAGAAGATTCAAAATTGACTCTTCAATCTTCAATACCTTGCAAGTTCAATTTTTCAGGACATTTAGTTTTTAACGAGTTAATATTGGATTTTATACTTTGCACTTTAGTTATATGTTGGGGATTGATATGTAGAGGTAGAATTATCCTTTGTTTCACCTATACTTTGTTTTTTTTTTTAATTTAAAGTTTTTACGTGTTGTTGGTACTTTTAAAAAAGTAAGTGGCGCTTATGGATTTTTTGTACTGTCAAGTCCTGGAAGATCTGGGTAATTTTTACTGCTGCTATAAAATTTATTGACAATTTTGTTTGTGAATTCGTGGAGATGTTACAAGTGCTTCATCAGCTATACTGCACTAACAGATGTTTTCCGTATCTATCCATTATGCATGTATTTGTGCATTTGCTTGAACTAGAAGCCGCGGCAGCGGCGCAAAAAAAAAAGGGAGAAAAAAGAAAAAAGAGAAAGGCTCTGTGGCTTAGGAGTTTTTGCATGTTAAGTTGTGGTGAATATTTGCTTATTTCTTTAATGTATTTTCAACATTCTAATTAGGAAAAGGGAATAAAAAATAAAATATCTGTGACTGAACGAGGTAGAGTCTCTGCTCTTTTATTCGATGTTGAGCCATGCGCATTTGTCATTATGCTGAATTAAAATTACATCAATGGAATGCTTCAATTCTACTTTTTAAGCAAGCCAGATAGCACTCCAACAAAAAATTTCTATTTTAACGTAATTTTTTACCCAACCAAGGCACTGAAATGCTGACGTACCATTATTTATAGTTCCCTCCAAAATTATGGCCCATAAACGGACACAAAAGAAGAAAAGGATACTTTCAATTGACGAAAATGCTGAAGGTCGACATAAAAAAAAAGATACTAAATCCATTCAACTCCAATTCGGAAAATGAATCAAACGCCGAAACTGCAACAAACAGTAAAGGATTCAAAGATTCAGACGATTAGGAGTTCAAATCAGTTCAAGAACCCGAAAACTATACCGCTTATAAATCCGAGGAGTCCACTCGTGCCGTGAATGATTGTGTCAGGATTGCAGAAACCATCAAAGAAGATGCTACAAGGACTCTTATTACATTGAACGAGCAGGGCGAGCAGATCAACCGAACTCATGGCATGTGCACAAAAATTGACCAAGACCTTAGTAAAGTATATGATTGTTCTCTTTAGTTTCTTTGTGAATTTTTTATGTACGTGAATATTGTTGTTAGGCGAGTCGCTCTTGAACAGTCTTGGTGGCACTAAGTATCAATGCATTTTCTTTTACTTTAATGTTCAGCTATGACTTACAGATAGCAGATTGATTCAGTTGTTGAAACTTCAGGTGATTTGCATACAAAAAAGAACAGCCACTTGAAGCAGAGAGAGAAGTTGGAATTATCGACAACTCAACGCAAGGACAGACATTATTCAGAGCCTACTACTGCTATGGAGAAAGTTCAGGCAAACATTTTAGGCTTAATACAGTGTATGTTTGAGGTTATGCTTATTTGGTTCTTTTTGGATGTGAATTTGCAAGGTTGAAAATGCAAAAAAGGATGATTCTCTTGATGATCTTAGTGGTATATTAGGCGATCTTAAAGGAATGGCTGTTGATATGGGCACTGAAATTGAAAAGGTTAAAACCAATAACAATCTTTTAATGTGGCCTATGTTATAGCATAGGCTATATTTTTTTTTTTTTAAACAAGCATATATAACATTGTACTCTTGAGCCATAATCAGAACAATAACCAAATGTAGGCAAAGCATGGCTCTTGATGGACTTAACAACGATGTAGAAGAACTTAACTCGAGAGTTGAAGGAGCCAATAGACGCGCTCGACAGCTTGTTGGCAGATAAGCTCGAAGCTAAATATACTGCATATTAAACCATTTCAATTTATGATACTTATACGAGTTAGCAATTTAAATTATACAGCACTGATTACTGTCGAATCTGTGAATTTTACTGCTCAAAATTTGCATTTTAAATTTTGTATTCCAATAAATTGCTGTACCAGAAAGTGGAAGTAAACAGATTTAACAAAGCCAAGCATTGAAAGACAGGAAACAGACATGACAGTTAAGCACACAATGCCACAGCAGTCAATGTGGTGCTAAATGAGAAGTTGCATGTTCCACAAAACTGTATCAACTTATTTTTCTAACTATCAAAACAAAATACAAAGTTAACAAAAAGAATTATCGGCACATTTGCACTGTGTCATCAAACTATAGCCAGCTCCTATGATTCCCTCAAATTGAATGATTTACAACAACCCTACTTGCTCTGATTAATTAATTAATTAATACAATAATGAAAATTCAACAAAATTTCTGCTGAAAAAATGGGGAAAACTATACATGGGTAGAAACAACTGTGATCATCTTCTTGCAATAGCATTTGATATGGAATTGAATATTCTTGACATATGGCGTTCTCCATGAATTGAACGAAACCGTTTTCCACTCTTACGAGAAACAACACCTGATAGCAACTGTGATTTCAAGTTGGAAAGATAATAATGGTGCAAACGTCTAATAAGTTACTCTTCGGGCTCCAATATGTGACAACTGCTTATAAAGTCATTGGAGTAGTTTACATGTTTTGTCCAGAAAGGCTGGAGGTGCTTGTAGCCAATATCTAACCATGGCTTGCATTGACCATTAAAATGTATAACAGCTGCACTTTTGACCTTATCAAGGTTTGAATTTTCTTGGTATCCGAGACCAAGCATATGCCATGAAGGATCAATTGGATGAACTTTATATCTGAATGCTATCAGAGCTGGAGGTAGGGTGCCAAGCTTCCATAGTGTCAAGTTTGACTTCAGATTCTGTAACAAAAAAGCTTTAGGTTCATGGAAATTATTTGGCAGAAAATACTGATAGTTCCACAAGTGCAATCTGCAGTCAATCGATTTCACAATTCAAGCCACACAAATTGTCCACGACTACCATTTTCAGTGTTTTATCTAAAGTTAATGAACAATTTTGACAACCATCCTGGAAAACTTGGATTTAGCTTTTGAAATAAAGGAACGACACTGATAGTTCCACAAGTGCAATCTGCAGTCAATCGATTTCACAAGTTCAGCCACACAAATTGTCCATGACTACCATTTTCAGTGTTTTATCTGAAGTTAACTAAATGGTATTTAGGAGCTATGGCCTTACCGGTTTCATAAAACCAAGTGGATACTAAGGTATTCTTACAAAAAGTAAGATAAATAGCACACAATTCAAGCGATGGCAAAAAAATTACCTCCTTTACCCAATAATGATATGTATCCTTTATGTCAGTCTTCCTCCATGCAGACAAATCAAAAATGTTCATTCCAAAAGCCCATGCACATTCTTCAGGATCCAAATTTTGATATATGAGAGGATGGTTAAAATTGAAATACGTCTTGAAGCGCTTAGACATCACCCATGTGTCATCACCTCTACAGGTTTCAATCGCTCCATTTACCTTTCCTTCAAGATCAATCTCCCACAGTGGAGACAAGTCACGTTGAATAACAACGTCATCATCAAGAAAGACCACCTTATTTAGATTTGGAAACAGCTGTTTTCATACATAGCGCACGCAGTGTTAGGAAAACCAAATGATTGCGTGTGAGATCCTATTGAATGATAATATCCTGATTATGTAGTTTTACTAAGTAATTATCCTTGATATTTCAAATTCCACTATTTTCATCATGATTAACTTCCAATCTAGTCAGGTTCAAGAACAATTTATAACATAAACAATTTGCATTTTGATTTTCCCAACTGCTAAATTTGATTACCATGTTTAATAGGTATATCATATCAAGTTTCATACAAGTAGTTAAACATGTGATTTCATGCTTGATGGTTGAAAATATATGCATATAATTTGTTATTGACATACAAATTAGCATGATTGTGTATTTTTTTTTGTCTGTGCCCGTGTGTTAATCCATAAAGATATCTAGCAATTGGTTAGGTGAAGAAGATAACTAAAATGTATTTGATAATAGTTTGAAAGGGGATCGCCGAAGCCAAGACACAGGCCCACTAAACTCATAGTATAATTGAAAGAAAACAATCATTTTGATAGAATTTTTTCTAGAGTGGTCCCATCAACAAAATTAAAACTCTCGTTTTCACTGCATAAATGTCACAAAGTGTACATCAGTTTTCTAACTCAAAGCTACCAGTTAACTATTAACATCTGTTCTTCGTTGTGATTTTATGTTAAACAACAATATAGGTTATCCTATGTGAAAAGCATAATATAATAATAATATTTACAATCCTTCACTTACGGTCAGTTGGGGAACCTCACAAGAGTTTCTTTTTAGTAACTTAAGGGACTAGTGAATGTGACAGAATTATGTAGTAATATCAAAATCAGAATATGTTAAAAAAATGATTTAAAAAGAGCTAGGATCAATAGCACCCTTTATTTAGCACCATTTGTAGCCTCCGGATATCAACCATAAATTTATATTTAATATTTGATCCATGTGACGGGAGAGAACAACAAATATTCAAATAGAAACTCATGGCTGTTATCAGGGGCTACAAAATGGTGCTAAATAAATGGTGCTATTGATCTTAGCTCTTTTTAAAATGCTTAAAACAATAACAAGTCATTTACCTCAGGAAGGTATATGCGAAGATGATTGAGAAGTGAGATGTATTTTGGACTTCTTGATTCAAGTTTTGAAGCAAAAACCCTTGGATTATCAGTGACATTTGCACCAGCGACATGATTTCCATGATAATGATTTCTAACCGCATCAAGATTTTCAATAGCTTCAAGAACCGGGACATTTTCTCTAGTTAACCAACCGAACTGATGTACACTTTTCACCTCAACAATTGCAGGATAAACAGGATACAATGCAAACCACGAGTGCATACCGGGATACGTCTTTTTATCAGTGATGATATGAAATACAATTTTTTCGGGATTTAAAGAAGATTTTAGAGTAGAGTTGACAACAACTGATGCTGCAAGTATATTATCAGTTGCTACAACAAAATGGTAGTAAGAGTTATCAGTAAGTATTGGTAACAGCTCTGGTGTGGGTAGTTGTTTCCTTGCATGTACATTGGACGAATATTCATCTGTCAAGCGCAATGCGAGACAGTGGATGCTTTTTGGGATGGCACTAGCTGCAAAATGCTTATGCAATTGTTCAGCTAATTTTGACCTTTTTAATTCCATTTCCATGTGCTCTATCTGCAGTGACAGTTTTGTCTTGAGAATATATATGTATTTACAAAGTATAGAATCTGATGTGATAGGCATTGCACACAAGTCAGTCCAATAGACACTTAACTCAAATCGATAAAAGTTGTATAGAATTATGTGGGTGATTACAGAATAAAAGATGCAAAAGGTAGTATTGTTGAAATTCATGAATTCTGAATTGATAAATGCACAAAAGTTATGTATGGTCATCCATGGTACTCAGAAATACTAGTACTATCTTAAAAACTAACAAAACATCAAGTTTATTCAGAAACAATCTTTGAAGTAGACAAAATATCCTTTACATTTGAAGACTAGACTTATAATCATTGTCTATCACCGTCAATCAATTACTTGCATATTCTCTTCTTTCAAATCCTTAATCTTACTCCTAATTATGTCTCAATAACAGGGTGGTGCTAAAGGCATGCTAATATGCACTCCAAATTACCCCTTCTCAACATGTCCTATAATCATTTTAACATCAAAATACCCAGACACTCCTAAACTGGCTAAATTCTATGGATAAACCACCACCAATCCAATTTTAGTTCATCTAGCAAGAGAAACAAACAACCTACATAGTTTGCAGTGTTCTAAATCTCAGCCATCTCAAGGTCATCCTGATACTAATGCAAGATACATCAAATCTCATTTGACACTCATCTCGACTGCGATCTTGCTTGAAAACCCAATCCGAGATCCTAACTGGAATTATAGGTTTTTTTTGTATATAATGGAAATAATGCATGAAAAGTAAGACGTTTAATTGATTGAAGTTTACCGTATGTAATGAAATTTGTTTGCTAATAGAAACAAGCAAACTACACAAATAAATATAACACCACTGAGTTTTGTGGCTTTCGTTTTGAAAAAATATCATAAAACTTTTAGAGTGATGAATTTTCTTCATTTGTAAATTATCAAAAAAGAACTTTAAAAAAATATTAATTTTAGGCACAAAAGTTACCTAAATGGTTCCGAGATGTAATTTTGAAACCGAGATGTCAATCCAAAATGTACATCTAAAATACATTTTCTTGTCCGATGGCTCCTCCAATATGATATATTGTATGTGAAAAATCCCAAATTGAGATCGGATCGAGATCCAAGATATAAAACATTAATTGATTGACAATATATTGCAGGTTATTAGCAAGTAGGATATTGAGGCTTTCTTAGCATCACCCCAACAATATTAAATTTACAAGTACTAAACCAACAATAAATATATATTGCAAAATATTATCTTCATATCTTCAAACGTTCACTTTCAAAATATGTTCGTCAAATTCAGAAACAAATGAATCATTTCATGGGAAACAATCTATCATTCGTGCTAAACATTTATCATTTTGTTTGCAGCAATTTCGTTTGTACTCCAGTAACATGTGCCAAATAATAATGTTTTTCTAACTGCGACGTTGAACTTAAAATTGCACACACTGAAAATGGCACGCAATATCCAGATATGTAAGGTTTGAGGTCGCTATGAAAAGGCAACAATCACACAATTACCTCGCCATAATTAGTAGAAGAAGTCGTGTCAATAAACTTAAACCGGATATGTAGGAACACAATAGTTTATGTTATTGTGTGGCTGAGCCCGCTGGTACTTTGATTTAGACATTACAAATACTGTATATAGATTAAAAGAGAATCTTAATGCCGGACGTAATCGGTAATTGTTATGACAAGTAAACATAAAAGGATAAGAAGTTGATACTGCGAAGCAGGGAATGCAAGATTACAAAATAATTCAGGTCAAACATGAACATATATCCTCTTCTTTTGTCCAACAAAATTCTTACCAAATCAGTTCTAGATAAACAGAGCGACTAAAGGTTGGTATATAAAATTAGTGAAACTAGACAAGTAGATGGTAACATAAACATTTGTTTTCCTGATACGTTAAAGGCAACTGTCAGTATTTCTATACATAAACTTATACCTTTATAAAGGAAAACAAATATTTAAGCTCAAATTGTTTGATACGAAGTCCTCTAAACTCAATTAAAGACCAACGGTGAAGTATTTTTAGTTGGTTAATCCTATTGTAATACACATTTGACTTACACCGACAGACCGATGCAGCTAAAGAACTTTCCAAGGAATAACAAGGTCTACTTTTATAGATGAAAATTGAGAGTAATATACAACATGTAATCATAGCGTACCATGGCTTTTAGTCTCACAGAAAATGTCATGGCATTATAGTCATTGTTCTTCAAATCGGAGAGTAACTCGCTAAATGATGCTGGCAACTTGACATCAGCTGAAACTTCCTTGGAATTTGCTTCTTCAAGTACCTTGTGCAATTCTCGTATAAGTCTCTGTTCAAAATAAATCCATCAACTAAAGTAAGAACCATGCAGTAATATGTGAACAAGTACTAGGTTAACTGAAATGCGAAAACTCACCACAGAATCATCTCCATTCCTGTGCAGAAACTTTGGTCCAAATCGCCTTCCTAAGCAATCTGAACAGAAAGTAATTTGCATGTAATTATCCTCTTAAAACATTGCAAATTAAATTGATATAAAAAATAAATCAGATGTGGATATGGAAGCTTAGGGTCCATTTGGCTTCAAAATTTGATTTTTGTGTTTTAACATGTACTTCAAAAGGCAAGAGAAGGAGGTGGAAAATGGTCAATGTATAAAATGATTTTAACATATAAGATTGAAAATGACTTTTTCTTGTTTTCCACTATTTGAGAAATACTAAAAACTATTTACTTCCTCCCTTTTCTCCCATTTGTTAAATATTTAAACTCAAATTTGGAAGCCAAACAAACCCTTAATTTTTCTCTTAAATATTGACTTCTTGTGTCCAGCTGTTCCGAACCCAAAACATTTCAAACCATGGTCCAAAGACTATACCACTTTGTCGGTGATCTTTGAAGCTTGCTAGTCATTAATCAAAAGAATAAATGAACATTTAAACTCCAATGACAATCAAACTTCTAGTACGAACTGAGATATCCACAGCCATCTAGTAATAGTAGCATCAAAGCATCATCGTCACATTATTATGCACACAAAAATATTATCATTGCAAAGGACAAGAATTAAACTTTCAATAGTCTATAGATAAAATACAGTAGGTGTCAAAAACAATATCCAGAAGAGTAAAAGTCGCATCTTCGTAAAAGTAATGTATTGTAAGGAGAATCCCACTTACAACATTAAGACTGTCAGGATACAACGATACACAATCATGGTTAGTAACATCTCAGTGTGATGTTTTGACTATTTAATATGTATAAAGATTAGAAACGGCAACCACTCTTAATATTTGTCGTACTTATTTAAGGAGGAAGATTTGCTGGTATAGCGGTGTTGTTATTAATCCCAATTTAAAAAGGAACTTTTGTGAACACCATCTTATAAGTTCTAAAATACACAGCTGTTCATCCTCAAAAATAAAATTTAAAAAATAGCATTGTTTTTAGTTTCAGTCAAAATGCAAATATTTGCACTTTTAAGGTACGAATATTTGCAGTTTCTTGAACTGCAAATATTTGCAGTAAAAATTGCAAATATTTGCATTTTTTTTCAAAAAAATTTAAAAAAAAATAGTTTTGATCATAGAAGCATATGATTTAAGTTTTGATTTAATTTGGGGGAAAAAAAGAAAAATATTCTTTACATTAAAAATAAAAATTGGTGCGTAATCTAAAACAAATTTTTTAGGAGGATTTTTCATGTATCAAACTCAAAAATATTGAATGGATCCAAATTTCAACATTTTAATTTTTAGAAGGATTTTTCATGTATCAAACTCAAAAACAATGAACGGATCCAAATTTCCACATTTTAAAAACTGATATGAAAGTCATTAGATTTCTATGCACTTAAAGTCCCACTAAAGCCTCGCAAAACCCAGCTACAACATGTAGCGCTCTTCGACCGTTATACTTTTTCAATTGTTATTAAATAGTAGATCTGCTTTAAGCTCCGCTATTTTCCGCTACACCCGTTAAATTAAAGTTTTTTAGCACCCGCTTTAGCAACAATAATATAAAATGGTTGATTTAGCTAATTCTCTTTTAAACAAAATCAATGAAGTTAGAGTAAAAACCTAACTTTAAGGCATAAATGCTCGATATAAATTAGAAATCTATCGTAGTCATCAAATCAAGGCTGCATAAATTTTGATGTTCTTCGGTTTTGTTACATAAGATTAAATAATATTTTTTTCCCTACACAAATGAGAATAAATTAACCTAAGATATTTGATTTTATATCTAATGAAGCTTTTTGCATCTCTGTCATATCTCCGCTACAACCTTTTGCACTTTCATTGCTTGCTATAGAACCACTAAGTTCTTTAATTGTACATGATTCTTCAAAAAGCTATTAAAGGAGGAAGAAATTATTCAGTCAATACCAAACCAAACTAACAAGCATTCTCCAAAATAAATAAATCAATTTGTACATTAAGTAGTTATAGTTCTGTTTTCGACCGAGAATTATTATAAAATCATTTTTTTAAAATGTCATTTTTTAAACACATAAGTTACTTTGATATAGTTCTGAAATGTACTTTAAGATGTACGACTGAGATACACTTGTCTTGAGGTCTAAATCTAATACGAAACATCACATGAAAATTTCCATACGAAATGTGAACGAAATCCAAGATTTGATCTCTACGTCATCGGTTGAATCTATTTTTCACCCCTCATGTTAGTTTGGGCATAATATGTGTTCAACCATTATCACTCGATTTATGCATCTTACTTTTATTATGATGCGAAACATTTATTAACATACCTAGTCATACTTTGTCAATGACCACGTGACCATGGTTTTAAATCTCCTATATATCGTCCGAGATCTCCTTTTCACTCTTAAACGAGACGAGACATCAAATCTCCTCCATATCTCTCTCGACACTCATCTCGTCCGAGATATTCAAATCTCACTCGAAACATGGATCAAAATCTCAATCCGAGATCTCATCCGAAATTATACGTTTTTCTTGTTTTGCATAATATTTTTTATTTTCATATCGATTCAAAAGAAAATACTCAATCCAATTATAATTTATCAACTTCTTGAACATATTCTTTACTTTTTATCTTAATGAGTTATAGTGAAAAATTTCACTTCTTTATTATGTTCAAATAAAAGGATATTATTCAATTATTGACAAATCAATTAAGCTAATCAACCTACTACTCTTCTAAAAATATTCCTTTTTCCATGTAAATAAGTATATTACCATTTTTAATTTTACTAAGAAAGTTATAACCATTAAATAAACTTTTGACACATCAATTTTAGACACATAAGTACATCCGAAATATTTGCGAGATGAATTATAAAACCCGAGATGTCAATCCGAGATGTACACCCGATATGTACTCATCTCGTCCGAAATCTCCCCCGATACGAGATAACTTGTGTAAAAATTCCGAGACGAAACGTAACTGAAATCCGATATTTAAAATCTTGCACGTGACAAATAATGTGCTACAACAAAAATTAAGTTAGCTGTCGGTGTCTACACTTATAAACAATACGTACCCTGGAAGGTCTAGCCTAAGTTTAGAGTTGTTGGCGGTGTTTTAAAAAAACACGCACAACGCATAGGCGTAAAAGCCTCAAGGCGCATCAAAAGGCATTTAGAGGCGTACATCTTATATGTTTGAGGTGTAAATAACGCAAAAAACGTAAGCATCGATGCCTCATTATGATGAGACTTAAGCCATTTAATTTATGCGTGTGTCTTTGATTGCTATGTATTTCATCCGAAACCCTACCTCCTATCCCATTCCATCATTCCACTAAAAACTAAACTAACAACAACCAGCAAAAGACGATCAAACGGTAAGTTCTTTCAAATTTTTTTTGCACGAAAGCAATTATAAAAACTTGATTCCACTTGTTGAAATCGACTTTGATTCCAGTTCTGGAATTGACTTTGATTCAAGAACTGAAATTCATTACATCTATTTAATTTAAATTTATAAAAAAATAATAAATGTTTAAAGCCAAACCTAAATAATTTTCTTCTTTATTTTCTGCATAGGTTAATTTGAAATGAGTAAGAAAGTTATTGCGTGGAAATGTATTAAAGATTTACCGGATTCTACCAATCCAAAATACTTCATTTAATGCCATTACGTGTTAAATTTTATTATTTGTTTTGCATTGTTTTTATTCGAAAAGTTTCCGCCTCAACATTTTGAGGCTTACGCCTCACCTCACGGACCCGAGAATGCTTTGCGTGCGTTTTTGCCTTTTAACATAATAGTTGTTGGTGAGCTTTATTATCCCCAACACTTTGAGAAGAACATAGGTACATATATGTGACCTTGTTGAGAAGATTACAAAATGTTTTATGCAGATTTGTACTTAATGAAAAGACTGCTCAATTACATAATATTAAGGGGAGTAAACGAGGGTAAAGTAGTTTTTGAGACGAACATGGAAAGTTGTGCCGTAGAGTCCAATGGGGAGCAATGGAAGGTAGAGTAGTCATAAGACTAATGTATGTGTGTGTGTGTAAATTATGTGTATATGTACGTATGAACGTACGTGTCAATCATCATTTCTCGTAGATTACATCCTGTGGAACTATTCTCATTCAAAAGGAAAAACTTTATTTTGATTCATCTATATCATGATGCGAGACATTTCCAGCAAGTTTGCATGAAATGGAGACTGACAACTCAAAAAATCCAAAATTAAATGATGGGTCACTTTGCTTTTTTTTAAACGTCTTATTTCATTAAGTTTTTATTTTCTGTCCTTTTTTTTTGTCATTTGCATGTTCTTTTTTTCCCACCAGTGAAAATAAGTAAACCAAATGATAAATGCCTTAAAGGCGCATATGATACGAGCATTCTACCAAAAAATTACCATGCCATAGGCTGTTGAGGAGTTAAATGTGTGTCGCCTCTTGAGCCTAAATGTGCAAAATGCTTTTGATAACTATGAAACATTGCAATACATTGCCCTTCTAAAAACTAATACGATGCTAGTGTACCAATTATCATCTACCAAACACCTTATACACCTAACCCATGTCTTAAACATAAAGTAATCTAGTAAGCATTTAGAAATTAGAAGATGTTAACAATAAGAGGATAAGAAAAAACACATGCACCTAAGTCTCTTGCGTCATTAAGATTGAAACAGAACAAGTCCGTCAACCTCTTATTGCTACAGAAATGCACAGATATAAATCCCAAACATATGAGATATACATAAATTTTGGATAACCAAAAGCGAACACCGAATGTGATACACAACTAAAATCTAAAACGGCAACTCAAAATCTCAGGCAGTCGAGTTCTAATCTCTAAACACAAGTAGGTTTACCATAATGTTTCGGTTTCAGCTGTTTGAACGTTACTAATACACATGACAGTGGGTATAGGATTTTATCGAAGTCCCAGTAATATTAGTGCACAGCCAGTAAGTTTATGCTTCAAAGGACTTGGATATTAACTTCAACCATATACACAATACACTATTACTATTTATCTCTGCCAGGTATGGAAGTTTAGATGCTAACTTATGATTTTTACATCTAATTAATGCCTTCTATTGCACAGATTCTCTTTGAGTAGACAGTATGGTATCAATATCCATTTCCAACCAAGAAGGAATCATTTAGTTACCGGATATTTTGAAGTGTATAACGTGATACCTTTTGTAAAGACTATGGATGATGGCCCATATTAAATCTTCACAGCTGAGCATTCCATTATCATAAAATAAAACTATTATTCTTTTAGTGAGTCGTGAGATTACGAATCTAAAGCCAATATAAGTTTGAGAAAACAAAATCTCTTTGAAATATTATATCAAGCTTTCAAAAATGCCTATCTATGGCAATATGACAAATATTGCCATAGATAGGCCATTGAAAGACACTCAGGATTAGTTCCATTATCATCATATCAATAACGAAAGTAATGACTATGATCGTAATACTCAGCATATCGTTTTTGTTAGGGAATCATACACATCAACGAATAACACTTGAACCATTTCTAAGATCATAACTTTAGCATGACCCATTTAAAATCGAAGCAAAAGCGGACTACGAATATAAAAATCTAAAACTAAAAAAATTACCAAAAGAAGAGCAATCGTCGACCTCCTCAAGCGTGAAAAGAGCAGTGAGAATGAAGATGAACGGCAGCAAGAAAGCAAGAATAAGAATCGAATAGAAGATGGTTCTGTATGAGAATCCACGAGGGGCAATCTTAACCTTCATCAAATCTGAGTGCCCATTCCTAATGTTGTTATTGCAATAATAATTAGTCAAACAGGAATCTGAAGATGATGGAACTATGGTTATGCTTCTCATGCTTGGAGAAATCAATAGCTGCATCGTAGCTAGACATTGCTTATTGGTTCATAAAATTGACTTTATAGATTTATATATGAACTGTATATTTCTATGTACGGATTTATTGCGCTTTTAGAGAGAAAACAGATGGCGAAATTGTTGGAAGAAGAGAAGGTAATTTGGAGATAATTAAGGGGACGTTTGGAACAATTTATTGGTTCGTGTAGAGGAGGGAGAAAGAATACCATGGAAAAGAAAGCAACTTCAATAGGTTGTCAAATTGGTCACAAGTAGTCTAGTCGTACCGGAATGAAGTTTTGTTCATTGTTGAAAATGGAGGTTGATACCAACATATTGCCACACAACACAAAAGTATAAACTAATTTAACAAACCAAATCATTGTATAATTTTTATTGTCTAAATTTGTGCTTTAAACCAACGTACATCAATGAAGACGAATTTGTGCTACACACATGTACTTCCTCATACAAAAAGCTATTCTTTTATGTATTATATCTGAATATTTTCTGAACTCTAAAACTATAATGGGTTGGAAACTATTGTAAAAACAATAACGAGGAAAATTCATTTGATACAACAATTTAAAAGGTTTAATTGGTATTAGTTTATTTATCGAGAAATAAAAATTTCAAAATGTAAGACAGTAATGTGCATTGCATCGTCGTATATTTACGCCACATATTAAACATGTCATATTATTATTATTTTATATTATGCGTTTGATGCATTGTTGGTATGCTTCACATATGTGTTTTGAATAATTTTTAAACCATCATACATATATTATTAAAGCATGAAATTTTGTTATTTCTACTTATATATCTTAATATATTGTAGCATGTCAATCTCTCTAATATAATACTAACAATGTATTGATCACTCAAATTACTAATACAACATAGATCGGTGAAAATCTGAAAATTATAATATACATATATTGATCCACTAACTAAATTACACGGTTCAACCAAGTAAAACAAATTAATTTCTAGCTTATTGCTAATTTATAGTTTGAGATAAACATATGAAAATTATGCTACGTATGTATTTGGATAAGCCATGAGCTTGTCCATAATTTGCATGAATTGAATTTTTTTAAAGATTTATAAGATACTAAGACAAAATTCTGCACACCTGCATATTAAAATACGGAAATTGAGTATCATGGTGCTTTTATATTAAGACTAATAATTTGAATGGATGACAAGCACCATTGTCCAAGTGGTTAATTTGATACGGCTTTGGTGCAAGAGGTCACAAGTTCGAAACTTGCTTTCGAACGTTTATTGACATGAGATATGTTGTCTCAGTGATTTGTTGTACATAAAGTACCATTTCAAAAAAAAAATTGGATGGACAACTATTTTAAGAGAATACTAAAAATGATGCAAAATATTTCAATGTGTAAAATATTAATAACCCATATAATCTCTCTCTCACACACACACACATACAGGGAAAGTCTATTAGAACACAAAATGTAGATACAATTGGTGACATAATGGATTTTCACCATTTGGATTGCTCCATGATTTCCACCTTCTATATAAGGACAAAAAGGTCCAATGGTTCAGATTTTTTGTGTGTCATCTATTGTGTTTTATTTTGTGTCCAAATAGCTGGACTCATATACACACGCTCACACACATACGCAAGCACACACATACGCGCGCGCATGCATGTTCACACATACATATATATACACAAGGATCAATAGCCTCATTTATTTAGCACCATCTTGCAGCCCCTTGATATCAGCCACATGTTTTGATTTAAATATATAGTTTATACATAAGGAGAGAAAGAACCAATATTTAAATCGAAACATTGGTTGATAGCAAGGGGCTACAAGATGGCACCGGATAAAGGAGGCTGTTACTCCTAGCTTTTTTTTTGTGTGTGTATGTTGTATGTATATATGTATATGATAAAATCTTATAGG